>CM034149.1:778129094-780529094 GCA_019776745.2 Taxus chinensis | reverse complement strand
CAAATTGGTTGTTAAAAAAAATATACTGCTTGGATGAGGCTTTGATGAAACAAATCAGAGGGAACTTTACCACAGGGAACCTCAGCAAAAGAAATCATGATGGTGAGAGCAAAAGAAGACCAACGAAGCTGAAAGTGTACAAAAAGTCTCAGGAATTGGAGAAGGACAACTCTTTATCTATTATATCAGTACCACTTGCGGATGAAGCTTCTCATATTTCAACTCATAGTAATTCAGTAGTTCCAGCACCCTAGGCAGACATAGTTATTCCACTGTTGAATCTAGCATAATTTGTATTTACTTCTCAGCCACCTAGTTCTTCACCTCTTTCTATAGATTAGTTGAAAACACATATGGCAGAATTTAATAGGGCACCATCCTTGGATGGCATGAAAAAGGAAGTCACAATACCATGGTGAACTCAGATGCAGTAGAGCCTGAGAAAAAAATGGTAGAACACACTGAGGTTTCTCATTTCCCGAAAGGTAATTTATCATCTTGGTTAGATCTGTAGACAATTCCAGATGCTAGGGAATAAATCAAGTTGGAAGAGAAAGACTTGCAACTACTTATGAGCTTGGGAGATAGAGGTAGAAGGTATAAAGCTGCTAAAATAACTTCAAGGTTGTTTATTGAAGAATTAGGTCAGAAGTTTGTTGAATTATCAGTTTCAGCCGAAGGGAAGCAAAAGGGAGATCTAACGGCAACAAACATATCAGTAACCAAAGTGTCATTGGGTAAAATCACCATAGAAGGATTAACACAAGATACACATACATTAATAAACACTTTATTCCTCAAGCTTGACAAGGAGAAGGCATCGAAAGCCAGACTTCAGAAGAATATTTCCCAGTTGTGTGAGATCATCACTAAGGTTGCCAAACCTTCCTCTCAGCCATTTTTAGTACATGAGCAGGTGAGTAGCCATCTGATTGAAGAGGTTGAATGTGTAGGTAATCAGTTCAAAGCTATTAATGAGTGGAAAAGCCAAATCATCCACCAAGCCTCAAAATAGTTCAAGGAAGTACCAACTAGTCTCGAAGACATGGAAAGGGCGTTATCTTAGCTAAAGAAACTGATGACAAGAATAGTGGATGAGAATATAGTGGCTGAGAGTAACCTAGATATCTTGGTTAAGATAAATTCACTACCGGAGGATGTTTTGATTGCAGAACAACTTGTGCCTAATGGATTGGTGGAAAAGGGTAAGCAGTTGGAGATTACAGTTTCTTTTTTCATGGATATTCTCAAGCTTATATTAAAAAGAATGGAGTTACTCAAGGATAAGATAAATTCAATACCAGATAATGTAGTTTCTTTCATTGAGGAAGATGTAGTTGATGGTATTCATCACTATACGAGAATCATTTCGAACAAGTTTCTTGCTTCTCTTGAAGAATTACTTTGAATTGTTCAGAAGAAGATTGATGAAGCTTCCATTCCTTTCACATTGGATTCAATTAGCAAACTAATGAGACTTCATGCAAACATAAAAGAATTTGGGCCTAGTTTGGAGGAAGTGAAGGTAAGCATTGATACTCTGTCCAGAGGATTGTTGCAGTTCAAGACTAAGAAATAAGCTATTGTTAAGACAGATGGGAAAGCATTGAATTACATGTTCGACAAGTATATTCAATATCAAAATAAAGGGAAAGCATGAGGTGTTACAACTGGCATATTTTCTTTCTTCTCTTCTTTCTTCTCTCATTTCTTATTTTCTCAGAAAAAATTGTCAAACTAAAGTAATTGGTTGAAAACCATTACTTTAAGTTATTTGAATAGGTCCTTTAGTTAAAGATAAGTGGAAGATATGCACAACTTTGATCTAGTCTTCAGATGCATGTCACTTAGAGAGGAATTCCAGGGGAAATATTTCTATTTGTTTCCTTTAAAGCTTCTGCATGTGTGAGTTGAGTTATAGTTTCCTATTTGTAATTTCCCCTCTATGACACTATAAATGGAGGAAAAACCTACGGGTTAAGGGATCAAAATTTATAATTAGCATTCTTGAGTTCTAGACCTAGATGTGACAAAAATTGATTCATATATTGTTCCTTTGAGGTCGATTTTCTATATAGGTAGAGCCCATGATCATTAATTAGTAGTGTTCTTTAATCTTTAGCATTAGGAATAGACCCATTTTCATGGAATTATTCAATCTAATATTACCATAACCATTGAGTCTTAAGATTTCCTTTGCAATATTTATACTAAGTATTAAACAATAATGCCCAATCCCCATCTTGGAAACAAATTCTAGGATATGGCAGTCATGCCATATTTTTCTCTACTATCGAATTATCTCTTGTAGACACTAAAAATTAGTAACTTATCCTTTTGGAATGTCACATTTGACCTTGCATCCTTACCAAGAAAAATACTCACATTTAGAACCCAATCTCCTCATCTCTCTAGTCATTCTACAACTTTATTGTCTTTACACTATGCTCTGTCATCAATTTTGGAAATATTATTCAATAAAAACAACATAAAATATTTGATATTCAATGTACAACTTTCAGTTTATATGTTTCTCTCTCTTGTCCAAAACTGTATGGAAGGGTAAGGATCTAGGGTCTGGTCTAGGCTGACCTATATGATTATGCCTCTTCTCAATCACCGAATTTGTTTTCAAATTTAAATCATTCTTTGGGTCATTTATCCTTCCCAGGGTCAGTCTTATCATAATACATTACCTATAGAAGGCTACATAGACAAGTCATTATAACATTATATAACTCGTATGGCACTCTTAAAAGCTCTTATTGCAAACATCATTCCAAAAACACTCAAAGGGTTCTTAAATATGCTCAAATTAGTTACAAATCATGTGGGGAAGTCCCTACTACAATTCTAAAGCACTCAAATTGGTCAAGGAGTCTAGCTTCATCGATCTATAAGGATGCAAATATCATAGATCTATGTCCTAAGTAAGAGAAAATTCATTTCAAGCATTACATAAGGGTTTCAATCAACACAAGAATTAGGTCACATAGCTAAGGCACAACATATTCCACTACTACTACACTAGGTACATTCCATACTACACAAGTAGCCCACTATTTTGGTTCCAAAAGACATGAGGGCACCCCTATGGGTCGGTTAGTTATACACACTTGCACACACACTTAGGATAACTACCTGAGGCTTTATTTCTGCAATGAGGATATGTAGTGCAACATTGGTATTGGTTCGATAGTTCGGATTCCAACTACCTAAGGTGGTCTAGCTTCAAACAAACACACATATTTTATCCTTTGGTTTGCTAATGCTCTAATGAAAGGTTCTATAATTTCTGGGGTTTCTAATGTGTTGTAGGTCATCCTAAGGTTGTGTCAAAAAGAGAGACACACAAGGATCACCATTTATAGATAGGTGAAGAACCCAAAAAATTCAAAACCTAACAGCCTCTATTCTAAAACTATACAATCCTTATCCTGGACCATACAATTCTTGCCTCTGCCATATAGATTTTGTATGGTCCTGCACCTTCATATTCTTCAATTCCAGAATCATTTTTGTAGAATATACAACTCCAAATATTTCTGTTCCACTACCCTACACACCTAGATCACCCATATTCACCTTAAGAAGTCAATTCTCTCTCTCGCTCCTCTCATGTTTTAAACTAGTTACTTATTGTTTATTAATTGTTTAGTTCATTTGAAGTTGGAATGCATTATTTTGGTCATGTAAAATTAATGTTAGAAGTTAATTAGATCATAATAGACTACCTATTGCTAATATTTATACCATTTTTAGTTGTTATACAATAAATATAAAATAACATTCTAAAAATCTAATTAGGGTGTAAAGAACAAAAAAATAATGTAATTAATATAGAATTTCATGTGAGATGCCTAGGATTTGTGCTCTGCTTTGGATTAATGTAATATGGTGTATTGACAAATGAGCAGAGTGTGCAATAGAGCAAGGCATCCAATAGGAATAGATATAATACCTAGGCATATGACACGTGCATAAGTCATAGTATAGGGATGAAGTCAAAGTTATTATTTTCAAATGATAAATTACCAAATTTATGTGTCTATAATAATAACTTTGAAACTCCTTCATCTCTTTTATACGTGAACATAACTTTATATGATTTAAATAATGCTTTTCAATGGCTTAAATTCTAGTCCCATTGTAAAATATGTATCCATTACCCTATTTGAGAAAAATATTTAGACAAAAAAGAAACAACACTAGGAAAGTTACGGTATTAATTTTGAAGGATTTGGAACCTTATAAAGGAAAATTTTCAGTCTTCCATTGTAGATGTGCAATAATATTTTCTTTACTTTCCAAATCATGTTCTTGGTTCATACACAACATTTTTAATGATTTTCTCACACTCATCCCAATATTTTTTACAGTTTATAAACTAGCCTCCCTCAAAATTCTCATCAAAGTTGAACTCTTGTGGTTCCTAGTCTAGTTTTGGTATTTTCTTGACCATTTCTTTAGCTAGCTGGGTGTGTTATTTTCTATGAGAAAGATCATTTCTACTTGATGCATATAAAAAATGTGTATGTGTCGAGGTATACCTCTTAAAAGGCTTGAAAAAATCAATCAAAATGCATGTAGGATCATAACAATTTATGTAAAAACTAATTTACATCAATATGCCAAACACTTGCTTTAATTGTTAAGCCTTTGGCCATAAAATATGTGATTGATAACTTATGCATTGTTTGGATCAAAATCCATCA
Organism: Taxus chinensis; assembly: GCA_019776745.2. NCBI lineage: Eukaryota > Viridiplantae > Streptophyta > Pinopsida > Cupressales > Taxaceae > Taxus > Taxus chinensis. Next base: position 780,524,379 of record CM034149.1, on the reverse strand, counting down.
CTCAAAAAGTGACCTCTATGGATAATGATAGCCAAAATATTTATAGAAATAAGAAAGTGGTAATTAGGAGACAAAATCATAATGTTGTTAATTCCACCTTGATTGCTAATAGTAAACCCCAATATTTTAAAAATGTTAAGGCTAGCCCTCATCCCACCTTTGAATCATAAATTCAAACTTATCTATTCCATGCATATAATTTTGTTACTTTGCTTGCTGGAATAGTTATTTTAAACATACCCCATTTATTCATTTTCAAAAGCAACCTTGAGGTGATGATAACTCACCATGAGTTGAGTATGGGGCAAAGCACCACTCCATTATGTTGTATAAGTTCATTCTTTCACACCACCAACCTTTGTTGAAAAAAAAGTTTTCAAAATATGGATAGGGATGATTGCACATGGAGGATTCCTCTACATGATTATTCTCTCATGGAATATACAATACCTCATAGATCCCTCACAAAAATTCTTTATGAGATCCACTTATCACTGGATCGGTGCATTATATATTGTTTTTCTACAGGAAGTTAAGGTTTTTGGGTTTCTTATGCAACCTATGCTCAAGAATATTCAGTTTGAAGTTTCTCCAATATTTTAATCTCTTCAAAATTTTCAACTTTGGTTTTAGCTTAAAGGGAGAGATCTGATGCACTACATTTTCTGAGTCATGGTTAACCTTAATGTCCATTCATTAGGACTTGTTAATTATGTATATGCCCCTAGTGATAATATAGAACAAATGACGCTTTAGGGATGGATGGTAGATAGATTTCCTTTTTCCACTTAGCTCATTTGTGATGAATTTAATATGGTTGAGCCTCCTAAAGAAAACATAAGGCCTTTACTAATGCATCAGTGTATTGGAAAGAGTGAAGCTTGGTTTTGCATCAAAAAATGTTAGGGATTGTCAAAAATTCTATTTCGACGATGCACTTTTACTTTAAAGTCGTGGTTTACAAGGTCTAATTTCCAAGTGGTTCTCGACTGAATACTCAAAAGGTTAAATTGTTTCATATTGGCTAATAAAAAAATCTTCATTTTATAGAGATCTAATGGATAAAATATCTCTTTCCCGCCTAATTTTTTTTTCTCTTACCATAGTTCCATTATTTTTCATTTAGATTGGGACAGTGGCCCACAAAAATTACCAAGTACACGATTCTTTTTGAATATGTCAATTTTAAAGTAGGAAGATATGATTTGAATCATCATCCAAATGTGAAAATTGGTGCCACATCCTCCCTATACTACCATCTAGATCTAGTGGTGGAATGATGTTATTTCTCACACCCACCTCTTTTTTTTTACTATTCGATAAGCATGTGGTGAGAGTTCACAAGTGAGCTCATATTGCCTTGGATAAATTTTAGACATCCACAACACAACTTAATAAGTTCATGTTTATTTCTTACCTACAAGCTATCCTTAAAAATTGTGGAATGCCATGTTACCAGAGGAGCATAAACTCATGCCTGAATGCAATAAAAGTGGGAGATTATACATTGAAGAATTTTTCACATCCTTATGTTTCAAGAAATCCCATAAGTAGATTACAACCATTAAGACCGCTTAGAGTCACCTTAGAGACCTTCCTAATATTTCTTTGACCTTTCTTATTCACTATAAAGATTCACAAGCATAAGTAAAAGCTCTTTAGGAATTTATGAATGTTGTTCTATGGAAGATTTAATTTTTTTTGCATATGATATATGGTTGTCCAATCACCCTTGATGATTTTTTCATTACAATTTAGTGTATTACCAATGAAAAGGCTCCTTGGTTGGACAAATTTCCTTATGAATTCTATAAGGATTCCTATCATATAATCAACCCAAATCTTCTTTAATTCTATAGAGAAGCACTAAAAAAATCCTTAGGAGATATTATTAATCAATGAAGCATAAAATCCATTCCTTAGCTAATGATATAGAACTCATTACCAGTTGGATTCCTATCACGTTGCTTAATGTATCCTATAAGATTCTTACAGAAGCTTTCACACTTCGCCTCCAATATATTTTTCCTACTATCATTAGACTTGATTAAATGAAATTTATTAAAGGATGATATATTCTCAACAACATTAGTGTGGTTTGGGAGTGGTGAAATGGGTATATGTCTCTTAGAAGCATACCTTATTCCACAGGCTTGATTTGGAGAAGTTGTATGATAGGATTAAATGGCCTTTTATCTTTTTTATGCCCAAAGGATTAAGGGTCAATTTTTTTTTCTCGACTGTGTAGACTCTTCTCTAATTCCTATGCATGTTTGAGCATTAATGGCATACTTTTGAGTAATATGTATGTTCTTATTATAGAATCCTTTAGTTAGTTATTAGCTCTATAAACCTATGAAAGTCTAATTTGGGGCATCTTGCTTCCTAATAAGATGATTAAACTCATGAATGGACATGTTTCTGATGATTATTTCCTTAATTGTGTGGATAATGAAGCTTATTTCTATGAAATTAAGGCATATCTTGACACTTTTTTTGAAGCCTCGAGTTACAAATTTCTATATTTAAAATATATTTTTTGAGGAGTTTAATGCCCATGTTTAGTTGGATTTTAGCCTTCTTGTGGAAATTGATCGCCAAAAAAGAGATGCTAAAAATTTTAGGCATTCCTTTTTCCTTCAATCTGTCACACTTTTACATTATGGTATTATGTTCTTGACATAATTGAAAAGAATAAAGTGTTTTGGATTACTAAACCCCTACCTCTTGGTCTAGAAAATTCTAGATCTACTCCAAAGTTGTAGCTTCCATGAATGTTTATTACTCTTATTAATGGGATTTTTTAGGCTTCTAATAGTAGGATTGCTAACCTACTCAAGGATTCTATCTGGGCCAATTCTAACAAAAATAGATATTCTCACGAGGCCACTTGGGATGTGGTCGCATCTCATAATCTAAAGGAGGCATCAAAATCATTGATGTGCACATATAACATCTTATGTTGTGCATCAAATGTGATGTTCATTTAATTAAAGGATAGGTAGCTTGGAATGTTTTTTGTTAACACAAAATTCTTGTCGGGTCTCCTTATGGGAAACCTTGATGGAAGAATATAGGTTTTAGAACTTGTTTGCCACCTCCATCTTTGTAAAAATTGAGGGATATTTTTTGTCTAAAGGGATATGGAAATATTTTGAAGTTGCTAATTTTTTTTTTTAAGTGGGTTGCTGATGGATTTTATTTTTTGTATTTCATGCAATGATCATAACCTTTGGTAGTCCTTTATTGCTTTCATTAACAACTTTCCCTTGGATGAAACTCTAGGTGTTAAATCTTTATAACTCTTCAAAAGCGGCATGTGTATGATCCACAATATTATTTCTTCTCACGACTAGATGATTTGACCTAATTTACAAAAAAAATAAAACTTGTCACAACTAATTTACATTTGGTCATTTATATTTAGGAGCTTATGCTTGATGTTATGCTTCACAAACTTGGAATTTAACCTCTAGTCATTTGGTGGAAAGATTGATGATGGACCTGTGATACCCATTTCAAGAGGAACTTGCATATACTATTATACCAATTCATGAGACAATTTTATTTAACTCTCATTAATATTTAAAAATCATTGGACACTCAATCGTTCTCCGCAACCCTATATTTCATGCTTGAATTTAATTTGGAATTCCAAGCTTGAGCGAAGATTACTCATTTTCTTAGGTGTTTGGTTTACAAATGGTTACAACTTGGGGAAGGAATTATGCATAGTAGTGTTCTACATACTAAGTTCCTTTCATGTCAAAAACTTAAGTCTTTTAAACATATATTTTAGGCATTCCCATGGGCTCATGATGCTTATCAATGAATCCACAATTTAGTTGTAACCTTTCAAGGAAAGCCCATCCCTTCTAGCATGGATTTTTTTAAAGATTATGCTTGGTGGCCTTTATTCTTAGTGACCTACAATTTATGCTAAAATATAAATATTTTCTAGGTGCATGTGTAAGGAAGAAACATGTCAAGGTCTAGGGAAAATTTTCCAACTGTAAAGACAAGTTGGAATTCCACCTAAGTGTAAAGTGGAGTTTTTAGGTGTAGATTCAACTCAAACTTTTTCCAAGTATTGAGTTGTGTTTTTCAGGTGTCAAAATGATCAAAGTGTCCATCGGGGTCTTCACATAAGTTCAACGTGAATTTTTTTTTCTAAAACCCCCTTAAAGTCTACATCAAACTTCCAAGGTGCATTTGCAAGGAAATGTTTCACAACAATCTTTATCAAGTTTTCTAAGTGTAAAAGTAAGTATAAATATCACTCCAATGTTTTTTAGGTTGTGACAGGTTCTTAAGTAATCAAATTTTACTGTTAACTCGGTTCAACCTTTTCTTGATGGAAACTCACCTAAAGACCCCAACAAAACTTGATGACGGTTGATCAAACCAAGGAAAATAGGGGAATAATGGAGGAAACTCTCTCACTAGGGAAACAACTGATACAATTGTGGATTAGAGAGTTACAAGTATTATATTCCAAAAACATGGTTGATCTAGTAAAAAATATAGCACCAAATGACATTAAAAAACACCAATTAGTCCTTGCATATGCGTGCCCAAACCCTATCACTAAAGGAATGAGATATAAGGGGTTAAGGGAGTGTATACATTTATATATCATCAAAGAAAAGGGATCCCACATAATGTCAACATGTTATCTCAATCAAATTCAATAACACCACAAGTGATTGTGATATTGATATATGTAAATATCAAGTAGAACTGGGGGATTTTGAGACATCGACAAGCTAGGGAAAGAGTAATGGTTATAAAGAAACATAAACAAATATTTACGACAACAAAGTTATAATAATATAAAAAAATCAATCTAATAAGAAATAACGCCAAGTGGATTTATGTAATTTTGACAAGAAAAATCAATCAAAACCATAAAAGGGTTAAAGGGAAATATGTAAAAGTAAATAAAGTCATTCCAATCACAACAAAGAACAAAGATACAACATTATTCTTGAGCTTGGAAGAAAGACTAGAAATAATAAAAGTGAGGGAGAAACAGAAATATGTTAAAATTGAGGAGATGATAGATGTCACACGAAGGATAGAAGAAGAATACAACAAGTTTAAAGCACAAGTAACAAAATTAAAAAATCTCCCAAATTTGTGGCAACATGAATGGTGTGTCCTCAAGAAAACCATCCACTCTTCAACAAAAGCCAAGGTAGGGGATGAAAAGGAAAGTACAACACAAATAAAATAAGTGCTCCATAACATAGAAAATAGAGAAAATGAGCTACGAAGTAAGCCAGAAGAGGCTAATACAAAACCACACATGGTGAAAGAACCACTAGGAAAACATAAGGAGTTGATAGAGAGGCAATTCAAGAGTAAAATGATAGAAGAGAGAGAATGATGGGATAAATTATCAAATATAATTATCAAAGCATTGAAGATTATGGAGGAGAGGATACAAATAGTCTAACAAGGGACTTCTTTACATATCGGTTACAGTGGAAAGGTAAAATTAGACAAGCAAGTAGAATTGATAAGATTATAAATGGATAAATGGATATACATATTCAAGTCATAATGGTAAAATAAGAGGATAATGTAAGAGTGATCTAAGAAATAAAGATATGTTGAGAGGATCACAAATTTATCTAGATGAAAATAAGCTTTTGGAAGTTTGAAGAGAGAAAAAAGGAGTGGGAAAAGGTGAAAGGAAAAGGAGTGAAGGGAGATGGGAATACATAAATAGTGGGAAACAATGTATTACATATTTTCAAACCAGAATAAAATAGGGAATATGGCCTGCTCGGGTGCATCTTATGATGGTAAGATGGAATTTTAGAGGATAACCTTGGAGAAGAGGACATGGGTTGTGGCCCATAACTAGAGATAGAGATATAATTGTTTTTATTGAAACACATGAGCATAATGGGTGTAAAATACCATATTTTGAAGGATACAATAAGGCAACAATTCATAATGAAGTAGCAAAAATAGTAAGGGGCATGGGGGTATAATGGTGTTGATAAACAAAGTTTAGGTTAGAAATATAAGGATAGAAAAATAATGAAAATAAAAAATACATATAGATAAGAATAATAGAAAATGACACTATTATTAGCATATTTGTATGATATTTTGCACCCAAGAACTCCAACTATAAAAAGAAGCACAATCTAGAGAGTGAAGACCAATACTCCTCTCTAAAAAGGGATATTTTAGTTTGCAGTAATATCGAAGAGAATTTTTTAATAGGATACTTTAATGCAAGGATATAAAAAATCAAACAAACATTTTATGAAATAATAATGATTTAGATATGAATCCACTCTGTATGATAAAGGAAGAAAATCAACAATGGTTAAGGGTTTGAGAAGACAAACATGGGGTTATCAAACACTTTGGAGAATTATTACGATTGTGCAACATTCAAAACTTGATTATATGTAATGGTATGAGCAAATGGGAAAGATTGGGAATTTTTGCATGTAATACTTACAATGAGAAGAGTGTAGTCAACAATGTTATCTTCTCCTAAAATTGTGTGGCCAGAATAGAAGAACTAGAAGTAAAATATTCTTTAGCGGAACTTAAATTAGACCATTACCCATTTTTTTATGAAACTAAAATGTCAAGACTACAAGCGACATGATGATCACACTAGGTTCAATGAAAGTAAATCTCCTTTCAAGGGAAACATCCTCTTGACATAGGAAAATTATTGATATTTCAGATGTTGTATTAAATAATAAACTTCAAGAAAGGTAAAATAAAGAACCTATCACTATTATAGATTACAATAAGAGTGAGAGGCTAATACACACCATTCAAGAATCCTTAAACATGTCCAAGAGTCATAAACCCACAAAGAAAGAAAGAAACAACTTCCCAAAAAACCCATGGTACAATGAAGAGTGAAAGACAACGTGAAGGCCTTCTAAAGGAACTAGTAGGAAAAACAAATACAAATAGAAAAATGTATGAGAAACTAGTGAAGAAAAAATAAGAGTATACTAGAACTAGAAAGAAGGAGCTGATTTAATTAGGGAAACATGATCCAAAGAGGTTTGGAGTGAACTTCGTAATGAGAAACCCTAAATAGATAATGACATAATAAAAAATTATTGGATGAAATATTCAAAGCATTCATATGAGTGTGAAAATAAACAAGATACTCCTCCCACTATATTTTTTAATGAATAACTTTTCACAACTAAGGAAATAATGCAAGGGATTAAAAATATAGCAACAATTCAAGCCCATGACATAGACAACCTTCAAATGAAGCATCTAAAATAGAACGCAAATATCATTTCACCTTAAATCAAAGCAATATTGGATGAGGTCATCTAAAAGGGCTTCTTGACAAAATAAACAACCAACTTAACCATACCTTTGTCTAAAAGTAGATATGGAAATAATCCCTCCAATTATTGAACTATCATGGTCAATCATATTTTTGTAAATTTGTTTGGGAGTATGATAGAGTATAATAATACTAGTTGGGAAGAGGAAAGAGGAAAGAAGGAAAAGGGGTAAGCAGGTTTTATACTCAAACACTCAACCATTGATCATTGTGTCACACTCAAACACATAAATGAAAAGTTTTGGGATAAAAAAGAGGATACATGTTGTTTCCTCGTAGAACTATGTAGACATATCAAAATTCAACTTTCCTAAGGTCACATCATTTACAAAAATACAAAAAAAATTCATAACACTCCATGCAGACACCACAAAAATTTAATGAAATCCCCCTACCATCCCACATCTTTATGCACTAATCATCCAAAAATCATACTCCACATAAATATATATAAAGAGGTGTCTACTCCCTTTCATCTTCCTTGGGATTTTGGATAAATTTTCCTCTTGCTCACATACTTTCTCTACTCATAGGTTTTCCCAAAGGTGAAGAAGGAGACACTGCAGATAAGAAAATATCATGACGTAATCAGTTTTCTAAATTTTTGCACATGTGTCATCCGCATGCAACAAGCTTATGATTACCTTGTGATTTATCTACAATTTCACATACGACTAAATTGTGAATGGTGAAAACTTCCTGTTAATCAAAACACCATCAACGATCAGTAATATGCCACCAATAAACCTTGCACCATAGCTTGGTCCCCTTGATCCCCCAAATAGGTATACCATTTCATTTTAATTTTCATTTATCCTAACATGTATTACATATTGTTTTATCAACTTTGAAAATGGCTTGGGATCTGATCAAGGAAAGTCCCCTATCCAAAAAAAAGTTACTAACATTTTCTCTAGTTTTGTAACTATAAATTTACATTGAAGAGTTTTAGCCTAATTTGTGCATGGAAAGAACCTCATTATTGTCCCTCACACATACAATGACGACATAAGCACACCTTTATTTGTAGAATGATTTGAGTTTGATTTATTTTATATCTCTATTAATTTTCAAGGTAGCTCATATCTTAGCATATATTTTGGTGACCATGGTGGGACCATATTTGGTTATAGGGTAACCTCTAATCTTTTTCTAATCTTGAATAATTTTTTGTTTTAGGGTTTTTTAATTGTTAGGATATTTCAAATTTACCTAATATTGTGTTGCATGTATAATTTTGTTTGCAGATTCACTAAAAATTAAAAAAAAGAACTCTAGTTGTAGGAAAATTGCAAATGCGACTAGCTTATAATTTTCCTGTCACAATAATATATATATATATATATATATATTTATATATATATATATATGGTTAAAATTATGTTATGTGTTTCTATCGTTTTTTTTTTGGTCTAAAACATGTATAAGACTATGTATGCTCTTTCCTTGTACTACAAGGTGATCTTGGGGAATTAGAAATCATCTTAGTTTTATTATGGGTCTAGTTACTTGGATTTCATCCCCAAGAATTATGCAAATTTTGTGTTTGGGTGGACTATAAATATTCCTTGGATGAGATAGTGTTACTAGCTAAGAAAAAATTCAATTTTACTTATTTTTTGTTAAGTGATGTGGATTTGAACACTAATACCCAGTGTTTAAAACAATACATTTGTATCACAGAGTTAGGCCTCATGTACCGAAAGGTATATAGAGGACTCTAGAAAACAAAATTTCTATCGTAGTATTAGAATCATGCTTCACTTCACTATTTTAGGAACACAACATTCCCCAAGATATCCCCACATACCTTTGAGGGTATATTGGTGTGTTGCTAAGAGATTCACTCACCCTTTTTACTAACACTAGGATTTTTTTCTATGTTCATACTTTCCCAAAAACCCTCTAAAAATTAAAAAAAAATCATAAACTTCAAAAAATAAAAAATCACATCCTAGCCATATGTGTGATATTACTTTGTCTACTTTTATTCACATTTGTTCACCTTTACTTGCATATTTCCCACTTTTCACATCAATGTCTTGAATTTTTATTCTTTAGACCCAGTGCCCAGTCATCCATGTGACCAACCTTATCATTGTCTTCTAATTCCATCCCATTCCCATCTCTATTGCATCCCTACGCTTACTACTCATCACATAGGCTTTGGCCTTCACCCATAATATTTTTACTTCCTATTTCACATTTGGCCTGTAGGCTAGTCACACCCGTGACTAAGCCCTTGCTATCATCCTCCACATGTTCTCTCAATTTTTTCACTTTCTCGACCAAGTCTTAGCCCTCACACTTTTTGTTTGGCTAAATTTTCTCAACTCGCTCCTAATTTAGTTTTGATTCCTTGACCCAATTACAAGTGTGACTTAGCTCCACTTGTGAACTTGACCTTAGAATAACTATTTTTCCATCCTTCCAAGATTATATTATATCATGTTTTTCCCTCCTTCTACCCCCCATCCAATTTATAATCGTAACACAATTCCAACCCTTTATTCAATACTTCTCACTTTCATGACCTTTCTTCATCTTTGACCAACACACATCCACTTTCACATCCCCGACACTAATAGAAAAACCTAGGTCACACACGTGATTTGGTAAAACCTTCCCAAGTTGTATCCACAACTTGGCCAAACCCACCATACTCTCATATAACGCCCTTACTTATTATTGTTAACAAGCTCCACATGTTGCACTACATGGAGCTCATTACATTTTACTTAATTATGACCATCATTCATAATTAACTCCCCATGATTGAGTTACACTTATGACTACCCCAATTACCTAATCCTCACATCATCTATTCAAACATCTTCGTTCCTATTGCATCAAATTTTGACCTATTTAGTGGACTAGTCACTCACCTAATTACATTTGTGACACTACACTAAACCTAGTGCAACTCACTTCAATCACATTCTCAAGCCTACGTCAAATATATGACCATAACACATTCAACTCCATGTTCGCTTGGCCCACTATCATGCTCTTCAAATAAGGATAAATTCTACACCATCACTTTTGTGACTCCTTTCTCATTAAGGCCCTTTGTCCTTTTATCACTATTATTGTGTTATCGAGTGTTGTTCTAAGCCATGAGTCTAATCTCTAAACTAATCGCTAGTTCTACCAGGCTAAAAATGAACACCCTCTCTAGTGAACCCAAACACCCTCATTTTTCATCCCTAACTTCTTCTAAATCAAACCTTTCCTTCTACCCACTTGGTCTAAACCAATCCCGGAGTGCTACTCCAATCACTTCCCCTCCATAAGTTTAGTCACAATTATGAATTACCTTTTATGACATCGTATTCCTCTAAAATTCTTGCATTTTGGAGGCCTTGTGTTCCCCTAAGATACTACATTTTATTTTATTACAATTTGCTAGTGTAAATCACGTGTTTATTACCACTTCCCTTCATTGGATCCTCAGGTTTCTAGTGTGACTAACAAAATCCATCTCCATGATCATGACTGATGTCAATGCTTAGATACTTTAATTACAGAACACTCTATCTGCCTCAACATATTTATGGTATTCATACTTGCAACCAAGATTCTTTCCCTTTACTCTATCTCACCTCATGTATGTGGTTGTTTATTGGCCCTCAGGATCAACTATTACTACCTCACTTGGATGAGATCATATTGTACCTCCATGTTTAATTACTAGTACAACTTACCCTACCACCAAATTATGATTATGACCTTAGCACATGTTCTATGGTCCTACTTAATGCCTCCTACCCTATCGATATCTATTTTGACTCCCTACTATGCATGCTCAACATGTACCCATCTCACCTTCTTCTATATAACTTTCTTCTCCTTACACGCACCCCTTCTGCTTTGGCTCATTGATTACCATATACATCTCCTTTTATATTAGTCTCTTACCTTGGTCATTTTTCTCTTATCACTACAAACCATTTATAAGCCCACAAGTGGTGGGTGTGTGACTCATCTACAGACTCAAGACTTGCAAACATAACTCACATCACTCCAACTTGAATCGCCTTCCAACTATCAGTTTTACCACCTTATTCGATGCCCCTCTTTGTGACTCATTTCTCAACATATATGGAAAACCTCCAACACACTACCAATTTATCCCATTACACGCTTATTCATATTTTTAAGGTTCCTTGCCCATGTTGAGTCACTAATATGACCAATACTACCTCCTTACTATCCATACACACACCTTTCTATGTTTAGCATTTACATGGTCAAACTTGTATTCCCATCCACCTAAGAAGGTTGCATAAGTGATTGATGGGTTCTCTCAAACTAGTAATTTCTTATTTATTCTTGGGAATCCACCCTGATACATCCTTAATCACTAGGTACAACCCCGATTTCCTCTTTCACAAAAAAACACCTTGTCATATTTTTGTCACAACCTTTGCACTTCACCCTTCCCACTTATTCTTCAACTGGTCACACTTGTGACTGTGACTTTTCTACCATCCTTGTGAATTTACGTCATCTTTCACCATAACTGAGCTCTTTCACCTCTCATGTTAAGCCGAGATCCATCTATCTCATCCCAACTCTAAAGTGGGTCACTCATGTGACCTCAACAAGCTCTATCAATTTTTCATCACCTTCAACCCCATTCACTAACATGACATCTTTCCATTCTTCTCACTTCTCCTCATCAATTCACCATTGTGATGTTGCTCGATGTCTGTCTACTATCCTTCTTCAAAATATCACTATTGCGAATTGTTACACTCCTCACTAACGCTTACTTGTCCAAAAAAATACCTCATAACTAAATCTCCTCCAACCTTCACCTCTATTAGCCACTTGTCAGGACGTAACCTAAAACTACAAAGTTACATGTGTAACTATCATCCACAATGTCAATCACATAAAACATTTTTTTCTATTGACATGTTGTGACATCTCTCGCTAGCCTTTGGTTTTAATTCTTATATAATATGTTATCACATCACCATATAATTGGTTAGTTTCTAGTGAGATTTATCTTAGATCTTGCGAGTTTCTTCCCTCCTCACCAACCTTTGAATTCTCTCTCCACTAAGATGAAATAGTGAATTAGCTCCTATACGAACTACTAATTGAGCCCCTAAATGAACTCCACAGAGTTGCAACTCATATATCTTGCATCTTACATTGTGATTACCAAGCCTCATCATGTTCTCCATCCCTCTTAACATCCTTACACTCTTCACCCACTCAAAAATCACACGTGTCATAGACTCTCTAGAACTCTGCATTCTTTTAACTATAGTCACAAGTGTGATTGGGGGCCACACTTATGATTCCACACTTGTCTATTCAATTAGATTTGATGCTTCACTTGCCTTTCCTATGACATTCAATAGATTTCATTTTCATTAATAGGTTCACATTTCTCTATTTTTTGTTGAGTTGTTATTGGTGTTCCCTAACATAGTATCCTCTCTTGAGTCTCTATACCTAATGATTCTTGCTCATATTCAACCATTTCACACTTGAAATATGCAAGTGATCCCTTACACACTACCTTTGACCTCACACTTGTGACTTCTTAGTCACCATAGAGACTCATTCATGGTCCCTCCCACTAAACAACCTTTCCAAATAATCGCTAAACTCATTTTTTTCTTCCACCCAAACTCCACCTTAAGTTTTCTTATCCCAAGCTCACTCATTCCATCTTATCGAGATGACCCACCATAAAATTTCCCATTTCAAATCATCAAGCTCACCCGTCCTGATATATATATCATCGCATATCCCCAAACACACTCTCCTCATCAAAATTGCATTCATGAGTGCAACTCATTAGGCTTGGTCCTAGTCGTATTATAGATCACCCACGTTAATAGATCACCACTTTATTCACTTAGCTCACCCTTATTTTTTTATCTCACCGAGCTTGCCACCCTTTTTCACCAATATTGAATCACTACCCCCCTTATTCTACTAAGATCACTTGACCTCTTCCTCACCTAACTCATCACAAAAATCACACACTTGACTTGCTCCATTGAGCTTGACATAGGGCTTGCTCATTATGCTCCACCAGAACATCCTCAAACACATTTCCCACAGTTGAGTCTTAAAATTTGGGGGGAGACCCACATAAAATGAATTATCAATAACTCTACAATGAGCCCATTCACCCCATGGTTTCGTGCCAACCATATCCTCCACAAATCAAAATTCTCATTTTCAACAAATTCACGAACGTGGTGGACCCTCATCGCCACTTACACTGCTTCTAATTCATATACCACAGCATCCAACATTACGAAACACTCTTTTTGTGAACCTTCTTATTTCTCCTCTCATAGGCCAAACACTATACTGGTATTCATGTCTCCCGCCACGTAATATTCAATCTTTCATTAAACTTATTGATTCCTTAATAACTTCTTCATCCACATTACTTCCGAGGAAACCTTGGTAGACATTTACATGCTTTGATAATTTGTTAATGATTTCATTATTTCTTTTAGTGCACGTTGGCTCACGCTTGTCTACAACCTCCCGTTTATGATTCTACAATAAAAAATCATGAATCTCTTTTCTAAATTCTACATCCCACATATAACACATCACTTGTAAATACACTCAATATGCACCTTCAACAAATCCATTTGTATGGGCTCAATTTTCAGGTGATCTCATGCCATTTTCACTGTGTGTAATTTTATTGGGTGATATTGAGCCAAGACATGAAAGAAGTGTAGGGAGAAAAGTATGGTGTCATTCTCCAAATCTTTAACTACTTCCCACAATTTGAAAACCACTGCAGATTATATGTAAAAATTTGATCCATTTTTAACAATTCCGATCCAACGCAAAAGTAGAAAATGTGGTGTAGTTCATGCATGTTGAGTGCTAAGGAATGTGTGCCCTATAAACGCTAATGTGTAAAGTGCTGAGAAATGTGTTGCAACTAACAAATGTTGTGTAACTGCACCCTTATCATAGGATTCTAGGAAAGGGTCAAGGGCCCCCAGGCATTATTGTTTGTCTTGGGCGTTGATGTATGTGTTGTGTTAAGGACCCAAGTTAGGATCTAGGTCGTTGTTATGACTGATGACGTGTGTTGTATGGTGACTTTGAACTGTTGTATGGGGGTGAATAATTCACCCAAATGGTGTCCCCTTGTTTGGGGGTGCGTGTGTGACGTCGCTAAGGAGTATGTGGCCCCAAAGGATGGCTCACCATTGTGCTAAAATCAATGCCTTGCAAGGGGGGAGGGAGTTTGCTTTATAGAAAGCAAGGCACCCACAAAAAAATGGCTAGGAGACAAGTGTTAGTACATAGTAAGATAAACACGCATGTAGAAGATGATGTGTAAGCTAGAAAACAAGTAGACAATGTGTAATCTACAATGCAAGAAGATAATGTAAACATGTAAGAAGACAAATTAGAGGGAAAAAAATTGGGTTTCAAATGTGGGGACATCACTCATGATGTCACAAAAAAATCAAGGCCGTAATGGATGCAAGTGTACAAATAATCAGAGAACAAACAAGGCAGAGGGCAAAGCCCACAAACAATGGAAAATAAATGAAAACAATAGTAATCCAAGAATAAGACAACCATGGAAGAAAATAGACCTACAAAGCAAATGTTACACATAAAGCACCCATTAGCATGCTATAAAGATAGAAAGTATGTCAAAATGTGCATAATCTGATACAATAGCTTGTTATGAGTAAATGCAAACAATAACACCTGTGATATGTGAAAGTGAATGCCCCCAAGAGTTGTTATGGTATAGGTAAGAGGTACTACACCAAATAACCATGCTGTGTGTGTGGATATGTTGAATCTACGATCACAACTAGAAAGAAAGTGAATGCTCATGTGTATATGGAAAAAATAATGACATAAAAAATATTTGTCTAGCATGTGTAACAAGTTTACATGTAAACATCAACAAACAAGATTAAATGTGACCAAGATATGTAAGATGTTGTGGATGAAATGGAATGGAATGTAATGTGAGTATGGTAGGAGTTGCATACCCCCCAAGTGGATGTGTATGTATGAGAATGAGGTTCATTTATATATTCCCCCTCAATAGTCAAGAATGAACCCATAGAAAAAGAGTGTGTCATTAGGGAAGGGTTTGAACGTGTGCACTAGAAAGATGTGATCAATAAATCCTAAAGCATAAAGAGGTGCGTGAGTGAGTGAATGCCATGAGTGTGGTGAGGTCCATTTGAGATGTAGACCCTCAGCAGTCGGGTATGGGATTGTGGGGACTAGAGTACATCATAGGGTAATGACCACAATGTGTAGAAGTAAATGCTAGAAAGATATGTCATGAATGCGTAGAGTAGATGCTACATAAAAAGAGATGAATACCAAAAAATGTGAAGTGTGTAGTGTGTAATGTGTAGTATATAATGTGTAGTGTATTGTGTATTGTGTGAGATTCATGTGTATAGGATGCCCTAAACAGTCAAGTGTGAACCATAACACGACGAGTGCATATTCAGGTAATGCCGATACATCAGTGCATCAAGTGGTTTGTATTAGTGCTTATGAGATATTTAGAAATTAAGCATATAATTTCCATAAAGAAATTTGATGAAAAATGAAGGGAGGAGACACTATAATGCCCCCCAAGTATGTACGTGATGGAGATATAGGTCGATAAAGTTGAGCGGATCAATGTAAGAAGTAGTTTCCTTGAAAAAGGTAAATTAGATGCTAAAGTGGGTGATGGCTTAGGAACCTCGAGTGGTGGAAGTCAAAAGAAGCCAGCTAGATTTTTCTTGTCTTACGTAAGGAGTGGTGGCTTGTTTGGTAGTGTCATAGAAGACTTGAGAGGAGGAGATGTTGGGTACTTTTTTTACTTAGTAATGCTACAAATGATTCAAGGAGGTAATGAAAAATGAATCTTGAGAGGTGGTTTCTTAGTTAGAGTCGCTTGAATAGGTGACACTTGACTGGCCTAATAAGATATATTAGAAGTGATGGCATGATGTTCATGAGACATAAAGGGAGCAGATTATAGGAGCCCATATGGATATATCATTTGTAGATGAACATGCATCAGAATGTTGTGAGGCAATTGAGATAAATCCTTGATGCTTAAGATGATTGATTGTTTATTGTAAAACATAGCATTCATTGTTAGTATGTCCATTGATTTGATGATAAGCATAAAATAGGAGACCGTGATATTTGATCATCTGATAAGGAGGATAACAATGAGTAGTTGGAAAAATGATTAATTGATGACTAAGTAACTCAATAATAATATCATGTTGCTTAACATTGAGATCAAAACGTGAGAGGCTCTGCTAATGTAAAGACATGAGGCTCACTGATTTGAGCACATGTAGAAGACATAGAACGAGGATGTAATGTAGAAGGAGAACACACATGAGCCTGATAAATGTCCTTAAGATGTTGGATTTCAGATCTAAGAGATGTAATCATGGATTCCATAGCTTGAAATTTATCTTGAAATAATAAATTTAAAGCTTGAATAGACTTGTAGATTGATTGATTGGCATTATAAATATATAGAGTCATCGGATAAATGATCGAAGATGAAACTGACTTGTGAAGGCAACATGTTGATAGGGAGATACATAGTCGCTAGGGTTTTATGAAGAACATAATTAAAATATGGGTGCATTTGAAGCAATTGAAGTAAAGAGAGTTGAGAGACCTTATGACCATGATGGAAGAAAAATAAGGATCCAAGAGTAATTTGAACATGAGTTCACTAAATGATTAAGAAAATATAGAATTTATAAATGGATAAATCTAATTGCAATGTAGCAATAAATGAATAAATAGTTAAGTAAAAAATAGACCCAAGCAAATAAGTAATTAAGATTTAAAACCCTAAGTGCACATGAGGAGATAAAATGATCTAGTTGTTCCACAATGATCCCAAAGGTGTACAGAGCTAGGGAACTGGGAAATCTGAAGTGCAGAATGTCCCAATGAGGATCAGAAAAATGTATAGGTGTCAGAATAACCAGGGTCTAGGGTGCCTATGGAGTGTTAGGGGTACCTGGGGTGTCAGAGTCCTATTTTGGGTGCCTATGTATTCTTAGAAGCTACGAAAACCAGATTCTTAGGGTTGTAAAATGTGTTTTGTCCTTCACTTATTATTGCTAGTAAGTCGCACTAAGCCCGTAAATGTCACATGTAACCTGTAATGAATTAAATGACCTTCAAAACCCTAAAGTACATCAAATCCCCAAAATATAAAATAATGCAAATGAGGGTTTGTACTATTCTCATCTGTCAAATAAGTGATCTTACGACTTAGTGTTGCACTACATCTTAGAACCAATGTAGTTCTATGTGCATGTGTGTGGAATTGTGATTTAGGGTGGCTCTTGTGGGTGTGACACTTGATATCGAATAAGTAGCTAGATGTAAGAAATGTAAATAAATGTGTACATGAAAGAGTGAACTTCCTCTCCTCTGTGTGTATGCCAAAGTATTTGTCCCTTGCCCTTATGTGTGGATTCTAGATGGATGCTTGAATGCTCTTGATAAAATGAGCTTTGAATGCAAACTTAGGTTGTGATAGCTAATTCTTAGTACTTTTTCCTTTATTATGATCATATAAATTTATATTTATATGATTCCCTTGCCTGAATTTCGTAATTAACCCTGAAAAGGCCAACTACCAAAAAGATAAGATGCCCAAACATCTAGAAATGACCCAAAAGATGTGAGCAAAGTACAAAAAGGTCAGGGGTGCCTGACATTTTGACTGGGCACTGGTGTCCAAGATGAGAAATATCAAAGTATAAAAAGACACGCTATGCTATCAGGAGTATAAGATCAAAAGTGACAATAGAAAGTAAGCAAAGATGGCCAAAGATATGGGTTAATTAGTAATTTTATTGCTTAAGAATCATAGGAATAGTAGTATGTGATCATGAGTAGATAGATACCCAAAGTGCATGATTTAGTGTCTACATTTTCCCCCACTTTATGTTGTTGAGAAAAATATCAATAAAATAAAGTACATAGAAGATGTGTATCTGATAACCATGTAGATCAATAGCAAAAAATGTGTCGAGAAACAAGGAAAAGCATGGAGTGATAAAAATGTGAAGTGTGGAAGCTAAAGAAGAGGAAGTGAAAAAGTGATGATGATGACCCTAGGGAGAGAGTGTATGTGTGGATTTACTGATTGTACATGTTGTTGATGTCGATGCTGATGTGATTGATGTTGTTGATGATGTGTTATTGGTTTATGTGACTATCACTTCCCATAAGGATGGACCTACAAAAGAGAAGAATGATCAAGTAGTCAAATACACAAGTATATGATCAAAATGAGTAAAAAGTATGTAATAAATATGTGAAAATATAAAAAGGAACATGTGCATCTGATCTGTGATGAAAAAAAGTGTAGAAACGATCATGTAGATGATGTATATGTGCGAGTTTTTTGGGCGATCTCAAGACAATACATGTAAGAAGTGTAGGGAGAAAAGTATGGTGTCATTCCTCCAAATCTTTAACCACTTGCCACAATGTAAACACCACTGTAAATGGTGTGTAAAAATTTGATCCATTTGGAACAATTTTGATCCAACGTGAAAGTAGAAAATGTTGTGTAGTGCATGCATGTTGAGTGCTAAGGACTGTGTGCCCTATAAAATCCATTGTGTGAAGTGCTGACAAATGTGCTAAATTGATAAATGCTATGTAACTTGACCCCCTGGTTACAGGCGTCTAGGAAAGGTCAAGGGTGGCTAGGTGCTACTATTTGTGTCTGGGCATTGGTGTCTATGATGTGTTAAGGACCCAAGTCAGGATCTAGGTCGTTGTTATAACTGATGACTGTGTTTTACTGGTAGTAAATTGTGTTGCGTGGTTACTATGAATTGTTGTATGGGGTGAATGATTCACCCAAATGGTACCCCCCTCATTTGGGGTGCATGCTACGTCATTGAGGAGTATGCGGCCCAAAAGAGGACTGACCGTTGTGCTAAAACTGATGCCCTTCGAGGTGAGGGAGTACATTTTGTAGAAACCAAGGCACATGCCAACAAAATGGCTTGGAGACAAGTGTTAGTACAATTAAGATAAAAACACATGTATAAGACAATGTGTAAGCTATTAAACAAGTAGACAATGTGTAAGCTAAGACATAAGAAGACAATGTAAACATGTAAGAAGATAAATTAGATGACAAAAAGCGGGTTTCAAATATGGGGCATCACTCATTATGTCACAAGAAAATCAAAGCCGTAGTGGCCTCAAGTATACAGATAATCAGAGAACAAACAAGACATAGGGGAAAGCCCGTAAATAATGGCATACAAATGCAAACAATAGTAAGTAGAGAATCAAACAACCATGGAATTAAATAGACTTAAAAATAAAATGTTGCACATTAAGCACGCATTACCATATTAAAAATATAGAAAATATGTCAAAGCGTGTATAATTTGATACTATAGTGTGCTATGAGAAAATGTAAACAATAACACCCATGATATGCGAAAGTGGATGCCCCCAGGAGTCATTGTGGGACTGGTAAGAGGTATTACACCAAACATCCATGTTGCATGTGTGGATCTATTGAATTTGTGATCACAACTAGAAAGCAAGATAATGCACATGTGTATATGGAAAAGATAATGACATACAAAATAATTGTCTAGCATGTCTAACAAGTGTACATGTAAACATAAAAAAACAAGAGTAAATGCTACCAAGATATGCAAGATGTTGTGGATGAGATGGAATGGAATACAATGTGCGTGTGGTAGGATCCGTGTGCCCCCCGAGTGGATTTGTATGAATGAGAATGAGGCTCATTTATATATGTCCCCTCAATAGTCGAGAATGAACCATAAAACAAGAGTTTGTCATCGAGGAATAATTTTACTGTGTGCACTAGAAAGATGTGATCGATAAAGCATAGAGTGTAAAGAGTGTGTGAGTAAGTGAATACTTGAGTGTCTGAGTGAACACATGAGTGTGGTGAGGTCCATTTGAGATGTAAACCCTCAACAGTCGATTATGGACCATGGAACTAGAGTGCATCATAGGGTAATGAACGCAATGTATAAAAGTAGATACCAGAAAGATATCTCATTAATGCATAGAGTAGATGTTGCATAGAAAGAGATGAATACACAAAGTGTGTAGTGTGTAGTGTGTGACATTCATGTGTATAGGATGCCCTCAACAGTCAAGTGTGAACCATAACACGAGAGTGTGTCATTGGGTAATGATGATATATCAGTGTATCAAGTGGTTTGTATTGATACTTGTGAGATATTTAGACATTAAGCGCAGAGCGTCCATTACATGGGATGATAAAGCCTTTTGATAGCGATGCAAGGGGTAGAATATATGATTCCCCCCAAGTATGTAAGTGATGGTGATCTAGTCGATGATGCTGAGCGGATCAATGTAAGGAGTAGTTTCCTTGAAAAACGTAATTGGATGCTAAAGTGGTGATGGCTTAGGAGACTCGAGTGGAGGAAGTCGAAAGAGGCTAGATAGAGTTTGTTTGTCTTACATAGCGAGTGGTGGCTTATTTGGTAATGTCATAGAAGATTTTAGAGGAGGAGATGTTGGGTGCTTTATTTGACTTGGTAATGTTGCAGATGACTTAGTAGGAGGAGGTAATGAAAAAAAAATCGTGAGAGGTGGTTTCTTAGTCAGAGTGCGTTGAATAGGTGGCACTTGACTGACCAAAGAAGACATATTAGAAGTAATGGCATGTTGTTCATGAGACATAGATGGAGAAGATTTAGGAGCCAATTTGGATGTAGCATTTGTAGATGAGCATGCAACAAAATGTTGTGGAATGAATGAGATAAAGACTTGACGCTCAATATGTTTGATTCTTCATTGTATAACATAACAATCATTGTCAGTATGTCCATTGATTTGATGATAAGCACAAAATGGGAGACTGTGATATTTGATCAGATGATAAGGAGGATAGAAATGAGTAGTTGGAAAATTGATCAATTGATGAATAAGTATCTCAGTGAGAATATCGTGTTGTTTAGCATTGTGATCAAACGTGAGAGGCTCTGGTAATGGCAAGACTTGAGTCTCACTAATACGAGCACATGTAGAAGACATAGAATGAGGATGAGATGTAGAAGAAGAAAAAACATGAGCCTAAGAAGTGTCCTTAAGATGTTGGATTTCAGATCTAAGAGATTTAATCGTGGATTCCATAGCTTGAAATTTATCTTAAAATAAAGAATGTAAATCTTGAATAGAATTGTAGATTGATTGATTTGGATTATAAGTATAATAGAGTCATCGGAGAGACGATCAAAGATGGAACTAACTTGTGAAGGCAACCTGTTGATAGGGAGATACATAATCGCAAGGGTTTTATGAATAAAATATTTACAAGATGGGTGCATTTGAAGCAATTGAAGTAAAGAGACTTGAGAGACCTTATGAGCCATGATGGAAGAAAAAGAAGGGATCCAAGAGTATTTGAACGTGGGCTCACCAAATGATTAAGTAAATATAGAATTTATAAATGGATAAATCTAATTACAATGTAGTAGTAAATGAATAAAAAATTAAGTAAAAAATAGACCCTAGCAAATAAGTAATTAAGATGTAAAACCCTAAGTGCAAATGGGTAGATAAAATGACCTAGTTGTTCTATAATGATCCCAAAGGTGTACAAAGTTGGAGAATTGGGAAATTTGAAGTGCATAATGTATCAATGTTACTCAGAAAAATGTAGAGGTGTCAGAATAGCCAGGACTAGGGTGACTATGGAAAGTTAGGGGCACCTGGGCCGCTATAGACTTGTTCTAGGTGCTTGTGTTTTCTTAGAAGTTGTGGAAACCAGATTTGCAAGGTCACAAGATGTTCATTGTCCTTCACTTATTGTCGCTAGTATGTCACACCAAACCCACAAATGTCGTAACCTACAATGAAGAAATGACCTTCAAAACCATAAAGTGCATGAAATCCCAAAAAATAAAATAATGCAAATGAGGGTGTTATCACCAAATCACATCACCCTCTAGTTTATTAGTATGTGGATGTGTTAAGGAAAGCAGTGTGATTGGGTAACGTGGGTACTATCTCCAAGTTGTGGGACTTGTTACTTGAGATAGACCTCCAGAGAAGGTTGGTTCCTCCTCCTAATCTAGTGCAAACTAACTCTACTGATAGTATATTATTGACTACTCCTAATATGTCACTTCCAAGGGACCACAGAGAGAGAAAGAGCATGGAAATAAATAAATCTACACTATAGAGGTGATGCACAAAAATAAGAGAACGAGAACAACTTCCCAATGTGTAAAAATGGGGTCAAAACACATGTTAGAAAGGGATGATGACAACTCTCCATAATCTAAAAAGAACATTCATAACAACATCTCCATACAAACACAATAATAATGGATCCCTGCAAGAGCATAATAGACACATTACACCTGAAATAATTTTGAAGAGGCAAGAAGAATGCAACAAACACAGCTAGGGAAGATACATCCACAACTTACACATATTTCTTCTTTAGTATGTACAATTCAAACAATTACAAAGAAAGAGCTTAGATCACCATGCAAGGAGTCCCCTACAAATTCCTGCAACACATTGGTTTCACAAAAGAAAATGGGAAAAGTTTTTCTACTCAAATCATCCTCCTTTTTCAAATGAGAGAAATCCCCAATTTATATAAAAATGGAGAAGAGGAAAGGGAGACAAGGAAAATATCGAATCTGGCTTTTGCATCAATTGCAAGGTATCCAAAGTAGGTGAAAATCATGATTTGTGACTTGCAAAATCCCCCCCTCACTTCCCCATAACTTGCAATAGTGGAGAATTTCCATCCATGCCCATTAATTTTACTTTCAACCACCATCCAACTACCACATTGAATTGGGCTCATCTTCTACAAAATAAACCCCTAAAACTCCATCAATTCCAGAATTTCTTGATTATTGTGTGAAGGTCTCAGAACCATGATTCCAATGAGACAAATTTTGTGAAAATTTATTCACTCCCTTATTATCATCACCTCCATCATAATTATCACCTTCTATCCCATTGATCAATCTAGTTGTGACCCTTACGACATCCCCCTTATCAATTGCATTGATTGTATGCCAACCTCTTATCACCCCTCCATCCACCACTCATGCATCATTCTCATCTCGACTACAAGAGAACCCTCTATAATTTGCACCTTTTTTTTATATCTTCCACACATAGCTAATTACCCCCATAACCACTCTTTCAAGTACCCTTATTTCTCCATCTTATCCCACCATATCCTTACCATAAATACTTTCTCACTCATATGATTTTCTCCCCACTCTTCTATCTAACAATATCATTTCAATCACATCGATCCAAGTGCATGCCAAAATTTATGTCACTCTTATCCCATATTATCCACATGTATATTGTAGATGAAAATTTGTGTTAGTGTGTAAACATGATATGATTATGAAACAAAACCAATAGAAAATCAAACAAAACTAATTAGCTACCTCATATCAAGCAAGGATGGAAAGAGGGAGAATTATACATATACTTACCATCTAACATGCAATTCTCCTTCCTTGATGGATGGATGTGCTTGAGGATGATTTATTGCTTCATATTTTTGATGTGGCAAGACTTGGACAACACCTCCCCTTGATGATTGCTTTATTTTTGATGAAGATGATGAAGGATTTCTTGATTATAGATGGATGATTGATAGAATGGATTGATTGATTGAAGAAAAAAGGAGCATAATTTTGTTATGGATTTAGAAGATGTCTCTCATGGAGGATGAGATGCTTGATTTATATTTTTTGAGTGTAAAAATGGAGGGTTGATGATCAATGCCATGTTGGATTGAATCCAATGGCTGAAATTGCATGAGAGGATGTACAAATTTCTAGATGTGGAGGGTTCTAGAATTTTGTGTGGAGATTTCCATTGAATTTTTAATTTAATAGAAGAGTTGTAGATGTATTTGAAAATTTAAAAAATGAGAGGGAATGATGGAGAAGCTTCTAGATTTATAATCTTGTAGATTTAGAGGTGAGGATGTGAACATTGATTAGGATTAAATTAGGATAATAAATGATGATTAAGGATGTGATTATGATGGAATAGACTAGGTGGTAGGTGTAATGTGTAAACTAGGTGGTAGGTGAGGCATAAGAATATTAAATTATTAAGTAGGATTAAAATAGGATAATAGTGATATGATGAAATAAAATAATATTAAGGATGAATAATGGGATATTAGATGAAATAAAAGGGATGTAATATGGATTAAATGGATAAATGATAAATGATAAATGATAATATGATGGTAAATATTATAAAATGGATTAATGATAATAATTAATCTTAGTGATTAATTATTATATAGATGATGTTGGGATGTTATGAATAATAATAATGATGCGATGGGTAGAATGGATTATAATAAATTAAAATGGATTGGTAGCAGATAAATGGTGATGAATCTTAAATGCAGGGCATGATTAATGTTAATTAGTCATGTAGACATTTTAGGTGTCTACATTTTGCCCCTCTTTAAAGTGATTATTGTAGTAGAAATTAAAATTCAAAGAAGAAGTAAAAGAATAGGTTAGGATGGTAATATGATGTTGATGCCCCCTCGAGGGATTAGGTGGGGAGGAATGAGGATGGGTAACCACTCAAAAAGAGGAGAGGCCCAAGATAGTAGAGGAGGGATGATTAGAGGATGAGAATATTTGAGGATTCAGAGGATTGGGATTAGAGGATGAGATGGAATAGAAGAAGTATAAGATGAGAGGATTAGAGGATGAGGAGAGGTTGGATTTTGGATTTTTGATGCCCCAGTTAGTGATGTATGACAAGGGTGAATATTTATGATTTGGATTACAGGATGATGGATTTTGATGATGTTGGATTTGAAGATGTTATTTGTTGAAATTCCCCAGTCAAGGGGTTGATGTTTTGGATGTTTGGATATTGGATGTTGCTGGATTACAAGATTTTTGATTGTTGATGTTGGATTTTGGATTTTGATCATCTGGATTTGGGATGCCCCAGTTAAGGGGTAAGGATTTTGAATTTGGATGTTGGATATTGGATGTTGTTGGATGTTTAGATGATAGGACGTGATAGGATTGATTGAAAATATTGAATAGATTTATTTAGATGAATAAGATTTGATTATTGGATATTAGATGATTGATGAAATGTTGGTTGGATAAGGTGATGATGATTAGGCTAAGTAATGATTGTAAAGAGGTGGTGATATCCTCAAGTTCCCACAAGTATCATCATTAGTAATGTTGTGAGTTATGTGGCATTGATGCAAGATGCACCAATGTTATAAATATCGTGATGACTAAATTGTCAAATGCCTTAATTGCCAATTTTATCATATCATCTAGACACGTTAATATAAAAAAGATGGTCCGCATATCATTGGACAGTGATTAATATAAAGAAAGAAAAGTGGTCCTCATAACATTGGCCATTGTGCACAATAAAAAGAAATAAAAGTGGCCTCATATCATTGGCCAAAATATGATGTAAATTCAAGACAAACATAAAAAAGTGAACATGCATACACACACAAATGCATACACACATTGCATTTTGTATTTTTTTTGTGTTGTTGAGATTTTATGGATTTTTAGGATGTTTTTATTTTGTTGGATTTTTAAGATGTATTTGGATTTTTTTTGGATTATTTGATGATAGGATTTTGGATGTGGTGAGATTGGATATGTGATGAGGGATGGGAAGGGATGTGAAAGTGAGTTTATGAATTTCTGCCTATAATTCCCAAAGTGTGTTTGGGTATGGATGAAAGGAAAGGATTGAGGGCTAAATTGGATCAGGTTGGATAGGATAAGGGATCGGATGAGGATTGTTTGATAGGTTAGGATTAGATGGGATATGTGATGGGAGTTAGATAGATAGGATGAAAGAAACAGAATAGGTTGGATAGGATAGGATTTGGATATGATGAGGATAGGAGGTTTTGGTCTATTTGAAAGATAAAGGTGAGGATCATTTGATGTTGGATTGATTGATAGGAGTGAAGGATATGTAGGATGTGAGATGAGAGATAGATAAATATGATGATTTATGTGGTATAGGATAAGATGGGAGATTTGAAAGATGATAAGGTAGGATGCCCCTATCTATGGGTGGGTGGATTGATGGATAAGATGTGGTGTGCCCCAAAGTATAAAGTATGGTGGTGTGTATGGAAGGATGGATGATTTTGGTTCTCCCCAAGTGCAGGGTAAGATGGGAAGAGAGGGGTATCTAAAATGGATGATGTCCCCTAGCAGATGGTAGTAAGGCTGCCCCCAGTCATAATGATGATGAGTTAAAGTCAAAAATGGGGGGAAGTATGAAGGGTAGGATTAGATAAAAAGGAATAGGATTTTCGATCTACCCATAGATGTTCAATGGATTAAGGGAAAAAGGATGTGGATGCAAGGGATGGACAGTTTGAAATGGATGATGAACAAAAGTATGAGCTTAATGACAGATGTTATAAAATCAAGATTCAGAGCCTAAAACAACAAGTGTGACTAAGGTGTGAAGTGATACCTTGGCAACATATGAGCAGGATGTCTCTTTGAGATCTAAGTGTGTGCAAAAGTGATAGTTAATTACCACTTGAAGTGAAGACTCAATGGGTAGGATGTAAAAACAAACTAGCCAATGTATAGGGAATGATTAATTCAAGTAGGCTGATGGAAGATGAATGAAAAAAGGAAAAAAGGAAAAAAGGAAAAAGGAAGCTAAGAGAACTGATCTGCCACTTACTTTTATCTTTTTTGCCATCTTCGCATTTTCTCACCTAGCTTTTGGTTCATCTTACATTGTGCCTAGATTGGATTGTACACCTCTCTTCTTGGATGATTACTTCCACTATTGGGTCAACATATAATGAGTCTAGGATAGGAATGTCCTTCCCCTACTCCACCTAACAACGTCTCTCTCTCTCTCTATGTTGCTTCTCAGGGGAGATAGATGTATCATCAACCACCCTACAGGTACAAGGTAAGTGCTCTAACATGTCTTTGTCACTTAACATAGATTAGTTCATCTCCTCTTCATTGTTGTATGTTAGCTTAGTGTTATACATGCTTGATACTAGATAGCTTAGCAATATTATTAAATATTAGTTATTTAGTCACCTCCATTTTAGTTATTGCATGCTTCTTTCTTTTATTTGATCTATACCTCTCCACACCCAATCACCGATATCCTAGTAGGGTCCCTTCCTCTATCTTGATTATGGGCCTTGGAAACCCTAGGTTGGCATAGTGTAAGGATTACTTCCCTCTAGATATGTGACCCTAGCACTCAATGTAGCCCCTTTAAGTCTACCTCATTATATTCTATACATGTGTGCATCTCCTACTTATTTCCTCGAATACCCTAGTTGAAGAAATGAGTAAGATTGCATGATTGATTGAGACATAACATTTTGGCCCGCATAAATCATCCTCTTACCATGAGTATTCTTCACACATCGACACCCATTTCTCTCACACTTCCTCTTAATATCACCCTATTTTCAAACCCTCCTCCACCTAACATCCTCACATTCACAACATTTTATCACCCATTGTCTCCTTCCCATGACCCATTCTCTATTCCTTGACTACCTGACATTGTATCCCATATACTTCTTCCAATATGTATCCTCATCTCTCCATCTCTACCCCTATCACCGTGCACGTCAATCACTACCATATTTTAGTTTATACTTGGAATGTTCATCTCATTTGTTTCCAACATCATACAATATCATCTAATAATCTTCCTCATTTTTATATTATTTCTATACATTAGGTATCTCCTTCATCCAGTCCCTACTGGGCCTTGGGGGACTTTCACACTCTTGCAATAGAGTTTTTCCTTCTTCTCTTCATTTGTCTTGGATTATAAACACGACATGATTATCCATGCACTCCACTCTATCATCATTAACACAAACATAGAAAAATAATTAAACATATTTCAAACTCCACACACACACACACACACACACACACACACATATAATTACAACAAGCTATGACTCTTGCACATTTTATTTACAATTCATTCACATTGCATGTCATGGTTTGATTCACAACATTTGGTGAAATCTTGATTGACTTGTATGCACATTGTGTGAGTCAATAGATTTCACTACAACCGTTTGAACTTGGGTTATCATTACCTAGTGAATTTAAGATTGACTATTCTCCTAGAGATTCAAGCACTATTATACATCTAAAAAAAATTTGCGAAGGCCCTCAAGAAATATTTTTTGAACCTAGCCAACATCATCTCCACACTCACTCTGACATCTTTCCATCCAACCACCAATGGTTCTAAACCCCCTTAAAATAGGTGATAATGATGAATATCCTTTCAAAATGAAATAAAATCCAAAAGTAAAAAATAAAAATTAAAAATTAAAACTCTCTCTAGGGGTATTTTCAATATCTCTATTGAGGTTATGGATGTATGGATGACATTAGAGAAATGATGTGACTAGAATCAAATGTTCTAAGTTAGGGATATAAACACTTGGCTGACAATGGATCAATACATGACTTATAATTATCTTTCCATACCATCATCCATCACAACATTGTTACAATCCCTCCTACACATTGGCTAGTATGTCTTCACTTACTATCCTCAAAGTATTCACTTCAAGTAGTAATTAAATTTCACATGCGCACATTGTATCTCATTGAGAAATAGAGAAAGTATGTTGCTCAACGATATTTAGATCTTGTTCAAACTCTTTATTTAGTTTATCTCTTAACTCGTGATATGTTCCTTCTATCTCATCACTCTTTTCACCAATCATCTTGCTTCTAACCATGTTTGATACATAAACACCTCACTTCCATTATTACATCCATGTCACTTACACCCTTTCATTTTTTCACCCAATCAGAACATATGTGGACACCCACTAATTTTTGCACAAATTTTTCATAACCACCACTTATCATCCACTTTAACTTGCACTCATCATTTCTGGGTTGGGGAAAAATTGTTCTCAAGATATGTAGCTCACATATAATTTTTCACTTGTCCCTTATGGTGTTTTCACTTACACATGGTTGGGGAAACAGTGTCTCAATATTTCATAATAATTCCATCTACATCGATACATTTTCATCTTCATTTTCACTCATCTCTTTCTACCCTGTGGCACACTGGGGAAGCCACACATATTTTCCACTTGCTTTATAAACAATCATCCCTTATACTAAAGTAATTTTTCTATCACTTATCAACTACCACTTTTCATCTTGTGTTGTGTTAAGGTATCATGTGGCCCAAAACTTATCACTTGAGGGGGGATACTACACCAAATTCTTGTTGTCAATATTATGATAATCAATCATCATATATCTTAGTCAATCAACCAAATAACATCTACCTTAAATAACTAGCTTATTTATCCTTTCATAGACTCCATCTAAAGTGGCACATCGATCACATTTCTAGGTTCCTATCTATCTATTCAACTATATAAGCTTGCATGTAAGGGAAACTTTATCACAAGTCAACAAAAATCCATCTCGTCTTCAGTTTTTATGTTGCATATTACCTGTTGCAATACACAACACAAAAGGGGTGAAATGTAGACATCATTTAGAAAAATACAAAAACAATATAAATCACAATAATAAATTAAATAAATAATCCCACAAAAATAACTAATAAAATATATAATAATGTTGATTAAAGACATTGTACCCAATTAATTAACCCCACCCACTCACATTTAATACAGCCACAACACTCCATGCACACACCATAAACATTTAATGGAATATACTATCATCCAACGTTTCCATACACTAATCACCCATAAATCATTTCCCTCACATAAACTATATACGGAGGTTCCTATTCCCTTTCATGGTCTTTGGATTTTTGGATACCTTTTTATCTTGCTTATACACTCTTTTCTCGTAGGTTTCTTTGAAGATAAAGAAGGAAGCACTATGGAAAGAAGAAGCTTGTAATATAATCAAATTTATGAATGTCAGTCGGGCATGTGAATGGTTTATGAATGTCTTGTGATTTATCTATGTTCACACATGTGAATGAGCTATGAGTGGAGATAAATTCTAATTGATCAACACATAATCAAAAACCCCCCACCAATAAATCATGTACCAGAACTTAGTTCCCTCAGGATCTTAAACAAGTATATCGTTTCATTTCAATTTTCATTTATCCTTGCATGTCTAACATGTTGTTTTTATCAACCTTGAAATGGGACAAGGATCTGATTGGGGCATGTCCCCTAGCCATAAAAACATACCAACATTTTCTCTAGTTTTGTGATTGTAGATTTACATTAAAGTGTTTTAGCCTACTTTACTCATGAAAATAATCACATGATTGTCCGTCACACATACAATAAGGACATAAGTGCATCTTCATTTGTAGCATAATTTATTTGATATTTGTAAATTTTTTTAGGGTAACTCATATCTTAGCATACAACTTCAAAAAACATTTGACATGGTGCCAATGAGTAATTATGGAGCAGAATCGGGGGTTTCAATGTAATACAAGGCAATGGTTCACATTCTTTATGAGCAAGTTAAGGGTAAAATCAAAATGCAAGAAGGTTGTTTGAGTGAGTGATATAGTTGTCAAACAATGGCTTCCCCTTTCCCAGACTTTATTTGGGCTCTATATTTTCAAGTTAGAGGAGTGGATAAACAAATTCGGGGGGAAAGGGATCCACTTGGCCAAAATTGCAGTGAAACTAATTTTATATGCATATGACTTAGTTCTAACGACAAATCCCAAATTTAAGATATCACTTTTATTCCTTTGATTTATTTTGTAAAGAAGTGGGGATGTAGGTAAATAGTGGTAAAACTAATAATACAAGTATCTTGGCCTCTATTTT
Organism: Taxus chinensis; assembly: GCA_019776745.2. Lineage (NCBI taxonomy): Eukaryota > Viridiplantae > Streptophyta > Pinopsida > Cupressales > Taxaceae > Taxus > Taxus chinensis. The sequence continues at coordinate 780,493,123 of CM034149.1, read as the reverse complement.
CATACCAAGCTCAATTGGGATACTTATAGGATGAATATAATATGAGGAGGGTGGAGAGCTCTTTGTACACTCCAAATCAAGTGCGTGAATTCTAAGCTATGGGATTGGAAAACCACTAAGGTCCTATTTGTGTTACTTATCACATCAATGGTGTTGTATGGTTGCGAGAAATGGGAGAGTGCAACAATAAGTTCAAAATGGAGACAAATAGAAAGGATCTAAACGCACACAATAACAAATAGTTTCAGAATTAAGAAAAAATCCATGTGAAATCATCCTTTCTGAAATAGGTACTTTCTCTCTAGAGGAAATAATTATGACTAGGCATGTATATTACTTGAAAAAATAGAAAACATGAAGTTTGACATGTGGCTTAGGACTACAAGAAATGAAAGAATACATGGACAAAAGAACACATGGATGAAGTAGAACTACAAAAAGATGAGTAGATGGAATATCAACCTAGATAAATGCCTAAATATTAACAAATACATAAAACATTATGCCAATGAAAATATTAGAATAGTGATGTGGATGAATAAAACAAGTAAGAAGTGTCAACACTATGTTACGAATATCAACCCAACATATGAACAATATGAAAAAATATATACAAGGCCTCAAATTAAATGGAGGTAAAATATCATCATTGTTCAGCTAAGGACCATCTCCCATAGGCTTAAATGTGAGACATGAATATGTAAAATAACTAAATAACAATGAGAAGAGAGGAATTTTGTTTTATACACTACACATGTAGTCGAGATAGAGGAAAATTTCATCCTCGAATGTCCATTAGGGTACATGAACATTAGAGACAAGTATGAGGAATTTTAAGAGTTTAATTATATGGTAGAGATATTCAAAGAAATCAAAACAAAAGGTTTGGGGGATATGTTAAATCAAATCCTCCACTTGGTATGTATGGAGTTCCCTGCTCATCGTATCCCCATGGATACGAGAGTTTGTAGTTTCTGAAAATACAACTCTTAACGTATCAGTTTGGGTTGAATTTCTCATCCTTCCCATGTCATGCTATCATTTCCTAGACCTTATAACTTCCTCAATTGGCTGGTAAATAAAAAAATATCCCATTAATTTCTACTATAATAGACTGTAGAGGCATTTATGTGTGGAAGTAGATTCATCCCAAGACCTCAAGGAGTTTATCAACATCCAAGTGAGAGAATCCTGGTATACTCAGAGGGTGGTTTATATTAACCTTTCTGACACTTGTTTCATATGTCAATATATTAAACACAAGATTCAAGACTTTCCATTGCTAACTGCAAGTAATAAAGTTTTTTTAAATCTAGCTAATAAGGTCCCTCATACTACTAATAAAGATGGTTGGACCATTATGGGTTGTAAAGACAATTTTAACAAATCTATCAATACCAACCCTTCATCGGGTGCATCCAATAATGTTAAGATGCAAGCTATCCCATCCCCCATACCAAAGAACCTCATTAAGACCTTAGCAAGTTCCCCTCCCAAGCTAAACAAGTTTTGACATAAACTTTCAGGGAGATTATACCAACTACCCAAGCTCATTCTTCATGGCTAATGATATTACTAGTTCTTACTATGTTTTACAAGATAATGGTTATAACTATAAAACAAGATCTTATAGCTCTTAGATCCCCCCTCACCACCTCTAAAAGGGTGAGTTTTCTCCTCAAACCAAAAATAAATATCAATCTAATAAATTATTGTATTCTAACCAATAGCGGTTTTAAAAAAATAGTTATGAAGCCATCACAAGTTTGAACTCAAAATATATGTATCTTGATGTATGTTTCCAACGAATTTCTTCCCATGGAATGTCAAAAGTTTTACAGACTCCGCTCAAAAATATAAAATGTAATAATTTTGGAAGATATTTCCAAATATGGACATTCTTTATCTGTAAGAATTTAAATTGGCAATTTTTTTACTATATATTATCACTAAAGTTATATTGCTAGATAATTTAGCTCTAAGTAGCAATCATAAGCTTGACTGTGGAGGAATTATGAATTTTTCCACTACTAAATAGATGCCTCATTATGTCATTTATGGATGTGATCTGATACATCACATTCTCTACGTGTTATTCAACATTGATGAATGATCCTTTGAGGTGATTAATAGTTATTCTTCTAATAATGTGACTAAAAGGACAACTCTTTGGTGATGGCTAACAGATGGGATCCTTGACGTGAATTCAATATGGATGAATTGGTGATAGAAAATATTGATAACCTATCCATGTGTTGTCTAAAAGGTGAAAGATATGTTTGTGTTGGTGAAATAATTTGTCACATGGACAAATTAGGGATCTCTCGCCAATGCTATGGGACCAAGTCCCTCTATTTTAATGGGGCACATCCATATAATTAATGTTAGAAATTATATACACTATTATAATAATCGGGGTGGTATTTTTACCGGGGATCACATAGGGGTACTTGCTTACACCTGTGGCAAAATTCTTGCAAATACTACAAGGAAGGAAATAACTTGAGAGAGAGGTGCAAAGAGAATAGTGGGAAGGTCTTGCACAATAAATAACACAATAGAGATTATTTGTCAAAACTAGAATGTTTCCATACACATCAATGAGAAGACACCATTAACATAGAACAATGAACAAGACATAATAATTACAATGCTCATGGGGTATTTTTGCAAAGGAGAGGAATGAATTAGACTAAAAAAGGAAGAAATCAACTAATTTTTCTTTAGAGAGAAAAATGAGAGCTAGAAAACCAGAATAACTATCCCCTTGAAGTGAGGATGTCGCCTCTATTTATATATTTATAATGCAACTCTTCATCTACTCCCCACATGAATCTTCTTATTCCTATTCCACTTGTGACTTTTCATCTTCCTTAAAAGTGAGGAATGAAATCCCCTTTTTATAAATCAAAAGGGAATTTTACAATGCAACATCAGATAGTCACTTAAGTGGAAAATTCAAAATTTCATGATTACATACAGTGAATAATTAGAAAGGGGGAGATAAGAAAGAGGGAGAAAAAGAGAGAAGGAGAAGGTATTTGACTAATTGTTTGATGAAGAATCCTCCTCTGATGAAGAATCAACTCCATTTGGATTTTGCGAAAGATCTCAAATGATGAAGATTTGACCCTTGAACATATTACCAAACCTAGAAATTGTAAATGAAACCTTCTCAGCTTTTGGTACGTTCACATGCTCTGATGGGCTTAGCCAAGTCTCAGGGATGACCTTGAGCTTTTTGCATTGATTGAACCATTTCTCATGATTCCTTATAATATTAGAGATGGAACCTATAATTGCCGCAAGGGATTCCAGAGTGTCACCACTAAAGAATAGGTGATCACCAATATTTTCTTGAACCAATTCTTAAAATTAATTCTGAATATCTTTCAAAGAAGTATTCTCATTGAGGAAAGGGGTGCCGAGATCCTGCATGTTTGTGCCAAGATTGTTACTAATGATTTGACCCCAACAAATCATTTTGTCTCCTTCAATGATTGCCACTATGAATTGTGCCATCCATTCATGGAATTCCCTTGTATGATCTTCACCCATCACTCTAATCAGGATTACAATTGCATCTAAATATGCCTCATGGAATTCACTTTGTGACAATGTCTTGGGCATTCGAGAAGGTTTTATCCCTTTCTTAAGCCATGAACCAATTCTAATTCCATAAAGAAAGGAATAAATTTTTACCGTTATTTGGATGTAAACTCCATTGTGATGATGACCATGTGACTTGGGATGGGAATTTGTAGGCATTGTGAGATTCCTTTTTGTGTGAGAACTACATGTAATGAATTTTCTTTAGCATGGATGGTTCTTGTGGCAAGATTGTAATGCCTCACAAAAGCTATAACTAGATCAATGCTTTACACAGAGAGTGGATGTCTTCCTGCTTTGAAGAGTCCTCTAGTGAATAAATTCTTGTCAATGCCCCCCCATGTTTCCTTCAACATCCTTGTCTTCAAATCCTCTAGGTCTAGATGTGCCACATGATTATCTCCCACATTCGAGTCCTTGGTGACCAGAGTGGATATTGGTTCGAAGCTGATGTACTTGATTTTCATGATGGTCAAAGAAAGTGAGGGAATGGGGGGAAGGATGTGTGTGTGAAATTGGAACTTTATTTGAATACTTACTATTTTTAGTAAGTCGCACCCCACCCTTAGATTATATTTTTAGACAATTTTCCCAATTTTTCAGATTTTACAATTCGCCAAGTTTTGGACTTGAGGAATTATATAGAGGTTTTAAAATCATTATCCTTTTGTTTTCAACACTTATTATTTTTAGAATGGATCTAGTGTCAAATTAATAAAAATAGAAGTGTGTCTTCTGAGTGTCATATTGAGTTGAAATTTGTTTTGTTAGATTAGGTTTTTTTATTGTGATTTCAGGCTCCAAATTTTAAGTGTTTTTTATCACACGAACTCCTAGGATCTAAAAAAGGAATTTTTTTGAAGGAATATTCATGTGGTTGCTGTAAAAAATACAAAGCATAAATGAGAACAAGGTTTTTTTCTTCTCCAAGGCATTTTAGAATGGAATCTTCGGGAAATGTTTCATGGCAAACAGAGCTAGGATTTGATAGTTATGATTAAAAAGGTGTTTCCATTAATGAGGTTTATAAAAAATTGGGCAGCATAACAACATACCAGAAACAATGGGGGAGGTTAAAACATAAAAATGATTTTGAAAATGGAAAGAATGAATATTATACTCACACCCCTCCCAAACATAGCAAACTCATACTTTAACTCACCCTGCTTAACCCAAGTTAGATGAGATGAGAGGATGGGGTTAAAAATTTCCAAATGGATATCATACCCCATATTTTACCTTACCACATGTATTAAGGGGAAAAGGGACATCAAGGGTGTAAAAAATTGTGTAGGGTTAGCTCATCATGAGAAGGGGGCATGACGATTCAAATTATGAGGTTGAAAACACTTGCCTAGTGTACAAGTCATGAGCTGTACATGACTGAGGAGGGGCTCTTCATGTGGTGGCACACTTTTGTGTCCCCCATGTCCTCTTAGAAAAGGAACAAATGGAAATTAGGGCCACCCATGTGTGCATAGGGTCATATTTTTAGGAGGAACGGGCTAGAACTTGTTGTGAGTTGAAAACATTCCCCTAACCACCCAGGTTGTCACTTAAGTGACACAAATTTTCCTCTCTATGTGGTGGCATATTCTAGTGTCCCCCCATGTTCACTTAGCAAAGGAAAAAAGGGAAATCACCCCCTTATAAGTGCACATAGGGTTTTTTCAACATGAGAAAGGGGCCAAGTCTTCAAGTGAGTGGAAAACACTTTTCTAACACCCAGAGATGCAACTTAAGTGACACAACTTAAAATTATGAATCCCCCTGCTTGGTAGTGCACTCTTGTGTCCCCCATGTCCCCTTTGACTTTGGTCAAAGAGATAAAGGGACATTAGGTTTCTCCAAGTGCCTATTTTCCACTTTTGGAAGCTAGGTGTCACCATTGCACTTTTAAAAATAGCCTGTTAGAGCACCCTCTTGCCCTATGATTAAGCAAATATAGAATTTATAAATGTCTAAATCTAATTGTATTGTAGCAGTAAATAAATAAACAATTAAGTACAATTTAGACCCAAGCAAATAAGTAATTAAGATTTAAAACCCTAAATGCAAATGAGGAGATAAAATGAATTAGTTGTTCTGCAATGATCTTGAAGGTGCATAGAGTTAGAGAACTGGGAAATCCAAAGTGCAAACTATCGCAAAGAGGCTAAGAAAAATACATATATGTTGGAATATCAAGGACTAGGGCGCCTAGGGCACCAAAGACCCCTTATGGGCACCTATGTCTACTTAGAAGCTACAAAAACCAAATTCGCAAGGTCACAAGATGCTTTTTGACCTTTTCTTATCATTGTTAGTATGTCACACCAAGCCCACAGATGTCACATGTAACCTACAATGAAGAAATGACCTATAAAACCCTAAAGTGTATCAAATCCCAAAAATAAAATAATACAAATGAGGGGTCAGATTGTCCTCAGATTTCAAAGAAGTGATCTTACGACTGAGCGTTGCACTACATATTATACCCAATGTATTTCTCTCTGTGTGTGTGTGCGGAATTGTGCCATAGGTGGATCTTGTGCATGTCACACTTGATATTGAGCAAGTAGCTAGATGTAAGAAAGGTAAATAGATGTGTGAATGAAATAATGAACTTCCCTTCCTATGCGTGTATGCATAAGTACCCATCCCTTTCCCTTTTGTGTGGATATTAGATGGATGTTTGAATGCTCTTGATAATGGCCTTTGAATGCAACCTTAGGTGGTTATAGCTAATGCTTAGTGTTTGGTCCTTTATCATGGTAACATAAATTTATATTTATATGATTCCCTTGCTTGAATTTTGTAATTAAACCCAAAAAGGCTGACTACCAAAAATATAAGATGCCCAAACGACTAGAAAGGACTCAAAAGATGTGAACAAAGTACAAAGAGGTCAGGGGAGCCTGACGTCTTGACTAGGCATCATGTCTAGGATGACAAATGTCGATGTATAAAAAGACAGACTGATAAATCAGGAGTGTAAGATCAAAAGTGGCAAGAGAAAGTAAGCAAATATGGCCAAAGACATGGGTTAATTAGTACTTTCTTGCTTAGGAATCATAGGAATACTAGTATGTGATTAGGACTAGATATATACCCAAAGTGTGTGATTTAGTGTCTACATTTTCCCCCACTTTATGTTCTTGAGAAAAATCTCAATAAAATAAAGTAGAAAGAAGATGCGTACCTCATAACCATGTACATTGATGGCAAAAAATATGTCAAGAGACAATGAAAAGGGTGGAGCGATAAAAATGTGAAGCTTCGAAGCTAAAGAAGAGGAAGTGAAAAAGTGATGATGATGACCCTAGGGAGAGAGCGTAAGTGTGGATGTCGTGATTGTACTTATTATTGATATTGATGTTGATGTGATTGATGTTTTTGATGATGTGATGTTATTAGTTGATGCGACTACCACTTCCCATAGGGACAGACCTACAAAAGAGAAGAATGATCAAGTAGTCAAATATGCGAGTGTATGATCAAAATGAGTAAAAATTATGTGAGAAATATGTGAAAATGTAAAAAGGAACATGTGCACCTAATTTGTGATGAAAAAAAAGTGTAGAAAGGATTTTGTAGATGATGTAGAAGAACAAGTTTTTTGGGTGATCTCACACCAATTGCATTGTGTGCAAGTTTATTGGGTGATCTCAAGCTAAGACATGAAAGAAGTGTAGGGAGAAAAGTATGGTGTCATTCTCCAAATATTTAACTGCTTCTTGCAATGTGAACACCACTACAGATGGTGTATAAAAATTTGATCCATTTGGAATAATTCCGATCCAACGTGAAAGTAGAAAATGTTGTGTAGTGCATGCATGTTGAGTTCTAAGGAATGTGTGCCCTATAAAAGCCGTTGTGTAAAGTGCTAGGAAATGTATTGAACTGACAAATTTTGTGTAATTTCACCCTTGTCATAGGAATCTAGGAAAGGTTAAGGGTTCCTAGGCACTATTGTCCGTGCCTGGGCATTGTTGTCTGTGTTGTGTTAAGGACCCATGTCAGGATCTGGGTCATTTTGATGACTAATGAATGTGTTGTACTGGTAATAATTTTTTTGTGTGGTGACTTTGAACTATTGTATGGGGTGAATGATTCACCCAAATGGTGCCCCCCTTGTTTGGGGTGCATGCGGCATGGTGGAGGAGTATGTGGCCCAAAGGAGGATTGACCGTTGTGCTAAAACTGATGCCTTGCAAGGGGGAGGGAGTGTTCTTTGTAGAAAGGTATACACAAACAAAATGGCTAGGAGACAAGTGTTAGTACAAGTAATATAAATATGGATGTAGAAGATGATGTGTAAGCTAGCAAACAAGAAGACAATGTGTAAGCTAAGACGCAAGAAGACAATGTAAATACGTAAGAAGACAAAGTAGATGACAAAAAGTGGGTTTCAAATGTAGGACATCACTCATGATGACACACAAAAATCAAGGCCATAGTGGATGCAAGTGTACAAACAATCAAAGAACAAACAGGCAGAGGGAAAATCCCACAAATAATGGAAAACAAACGTAAACAGTAGTAAGCAAATAATCAAACAACTATGGAAGAAAATAGACCTAAAAATCAAATGTTACACATGAAGCACCCATTAACATGTTATAAAGATAGAAAGTATGTCAAAGCATGTATAATTTGATACAATAATGTGTTATGAGTAAAGGCAAACAATAACACCTGTGATATGCGAAAGTGGATGCCCCCAGAGCCGTTCTGGTATAGATAAGAGGTACTGTACCAAACAACCATGCTGCGTGTGTGGATGTGTCGAATTTGCGATCACACCTAGAAATAAATTAAATGCGCATGTGTATATGGAAAAGATAATGACATAAAAAATATTTGTCTAGCATGTGTAATAAGCTTACATGTAAACATAAACAAACAAGATTAAATGTGACCAAGATATGTAAGATGTTGTGGATGAAATGGAATGGAATGAAATGTGAGTATGGTAGGAGTTGCATACCCCTCAAGTGGATGTGTATGTATGATAATGGGGTTCATTTATATATTCCGCCTCAGCAGTAGAGAATGAACCATAGAAAAAGAGTGTGTCATCAGGGAAGGGTTTGAACGTGTGCACTAGAAAGATGTGATCGATAAAGCCTAGAGCATAAAAAGCACGCGAGTGAGTGAATGCATGAGTGTGTGAGTGAATGCGTGAGTGTGGTAAGGTCCATTTGAGATGTAGACCCTCAGCAGTCGAGTATGGACTGTGGGAAGTGTGTAGTGTGAAATGAGTAGTATATAATGTGTAGTGTAGTGTGTATTGTGTGAGGTTCATGTGTATAGGATGTGTCGACACTAAAATTTTCCTCCATAATTTCTATTTCATTAATGTATGTATTAGGAATAGGATGTTGTTAAGTATAATTAGTAGTAGCGTCTGATAGAAGATAATGGCGCCGTCAGTACGATGCCGCCAATAATGTGGAGTACGGTAACAGTCAAAGTACAATAGGAATGTTGTAAAAAGTAAATATTTGTCGTAAGTGGTCCGGTAATGTTAAAATGTCAAAGTTTGGGTAATTAGAGAAGTAGGGTCTACATGATTAGGAATTAGAAATATTATATTGGTAATAAGGACAAGGAGTGAGGTCATAAATATTTTGTGTATTTTATTTGTAAAAAGTCTAAAAATGTGGAACCCATGTAAAATGATAAGGTTTATCTTATCTTAAAAGATAAGCTTACATGTACAGATAAGAGTTAAGGTATGGAATATGATTCGTCAGAGTGGATTTCTTATCCTATCTTAGAGATAAGATGGATAAGCCTGGAAGTTCTATAAATAGAGAGGCCACCCCCCTCATTTAGCATAGAAGGAAGTAGTGAGAAATATTGTAGGAAGTGTGCAAAGGAAGCCATTAGTTTAAAGGTGTGTTGAAGAAGCCATTAAGAGGTGTAATTGTAAAGTTTCTCCCATAGTCTTGGTGGAAGGCAAGTGAAGTCAATAACACTTGAAGTACCTCATGGGTGAGATTGTAACAATTTCATGTTAATATTATAATTTACTTTGGTATTTCAGATTTGTCATCATTCCGTCTTATCATAGTCGATGGTATTCTTGTGTTATGTTGTTGTTTTGTTTCCAGATTACATCCACCAAACTAAAGGTTGTGCATTAGTAAATAATCATAGCACGAGGAGTTCCCGGTGAAGAATTATCATAGTGCCGGATTGGTGATGACAGATGCCCTCAACAGTCAAGTGTGAACCATAACACGAGAGTGTGTCATTGGGTAATGACGATACATCAGTACATCAAGTGATTTGTATTGATGCTTATGAAATATTTATACATTAAGCGCAGAATTTCCATTACATGGGATGATAATGAAATTTGATGGAAATGAAGGGGGGAGATGCTATGATGCTCCCCAAGTATGTAAGCGATGGAAATCTAGTTGATGATGTTGAGCGGATCAATGTAAGAAGTAGTTTCCTTGAAAAAAGTAATTGGATGCTAAAGTGGTGATGGCTTGAGAGGAGGAGATGTTAGGTGTTTTTTTTAACTTGGTAACATGATTCAATAAGAGGAGGTAATGAAAAATAAACCTTGAGAGGTGGTTTCTTAATCAGAGTGGGTTTAATAGGTGACACTTGACTAGATGAATAAGATATATTAGAAGTGATGGCTTGATGTTCATGAGACATAAAGGGAGAAAAATTTGGAGCCCATCTAGATGTAGCATTTTTAGATGAGCATACAACATAATGTTGTGAAGTGATTGAGATAAATCCTTGACGCTCAATATAATTGATTCTTCATTATAAAACATAGCAATCATTTTCAATATGTCCATTGATTCGATGATAAGCAAAAAATAGGAGACTGTGATATTTGATCAGCTGATAAGGCGGATAACAATGAGTAGTTGGAAAACTGATTAATTGATGACTAAGGAGATCAATAAGAATATTGTGTTTCTTAGCATTGCGATCAAACATGAGAGGCTCTGGTAACTGAAAGAATTGAGGCTCACTGATATGAGCACATGTAGAAGATATAGAATGGGGATGAGATGTAGAAGGAGAACAAAAATGAGCCTGAGAAACATCCTTAATATGTTGGGTTTCAGATCTAAGGGATGTAATTGTGGATTCCATAGCTTGAAATTTATCTTGAAATAAAGAAATTAAAGCTTGAATAGACTTGTAGATTGATTGATTAAAAGTAGCAATAATAGAGTCATCAGAGAAATGATTGAAGATGGTATTGACTTGTGAAGGCAACATGTTGATAGGGAGATACATAGTCACTAGGTTTTTATGAAGAACATAATTACAAGATGGGTGCATTTGAAGCAATTGAAGTAAATAGAGTTGAGAGAACTTATGACCATGATGGAATAAAAATAAGGATCCAAGAGTATTTGAACATGAGCTCACCAAATGATTAAGAAAATATATAATTTATAAATGGGTAAATCTAATTGCAATGTAGCAGTAAATGAATAAATAGTTAAGTACAAAATAGACCCAAGTAAATAAGTAATTAAGATTTAAAACCCTAAGTGTAAATGAGGAGATAAAATGATCTAGTTGTTCCACAATAATCCCAAAGGTGTATAGGATAATTGGGAAATGTGAAGTGCAAAATGTCACAATGAGGCTCGTAAAAATGTAGAGGTGTCAAAATAGCCAGGACCAAGGTGCTTATGGAGGGTTAGGGGTACCTGGGGTGTCAGAGTCCTATTCTAATCACTTGTGTCTTCTTATAAGATATGAAAACTATATTCCCTGAGTTGTAAGATGTTTTTCATCCTTCACTTATTGTCACTAGTAAGTTGCACCAAGCCCATAAATGTCACATGTAACCTGCAATGAAGAAATGACCTCCAAAACCCTAAAGTACATCAAATCCCAAAAAATAAAATAATGCAAATGAGGGTTCAATCTATTCTCATCTGTTAAATAAGTGATCTTATGACTTAGTGTTGCCTTACATCTCAGACTCAATGTAGTTCTATGTGCCTATGTGTGGACTTGTGCTTTAGGTGGCTCTTGTGCATGTGACACTTGATAGTGAACAAGTAGCTAGATGTAAGAAATGTAAATAGTTGTGTACATGTGTTGATCAAAGAAAACTTGAAAAAAATCACGTAAGAAGTCTGCACAGGGAACTGAGTCATATTCAAAGGAACAAATGGATAGGGAGAATGCGTGAGCAGAACAAAAGTTCAATTTTTTGAGACTTAGCCATTTCGCTCATTAAGGTCTATTTTTAGAGATGACGTGCAGAGCACACAAACAAGGTAGAGACGTGTGTGCCATGCATTGGCTATTTTTGGAGGATTGGATACGAAGCACTTTGCATGGACACAAGCCAAAAATAGATATGCTACTGAAAGTTAGCTAGTAGTAGTCTATTGTTAGCGCACTTGCATGTGTGGCTAGTTTTGTAAAGGCGTGCCACTAAGAATAGCATGCGACCTATTTTTGGGATGGATAAGTGGTGGAAGGGAAGTCCCCACCCTTATATATATGTAGTAACTGTGTAATAGATATATACACATAGAAGGGATCGAGATATACAGATATATGTTGTTAAAACTGTTATGCGCATACTACTGATATTGTAATGAGGCTTTTGTAAACTTATTGCATTGAATATAATGAAGGACATTGGGTAAATCTAAGTGTTAGTTCTATGTGTTTCTGAATCTAGTATGTTTTTTATCTCATCATGGTTAATACTTAATTATGCTTTTCCTTAGATATAGATCTGGTATGCTCTGTAGAATGATGAGATAGTAATAGAAATATATTTGTTAAGTATTCATCGTGCTAACATCCTGCTACAACAACCCTAAAGAGGGACCTGGTACCTTTGCGCGCTTCGGGTGAGCACTCAGTTTAGGCTGAGTGATGTGTCAGTGTGTCTAGGGTTTCATAGGGTTTTATCACTAAATTCTAGGCTGCATCATTGGTTCCGTTGCATAAATTTCTCCAATACCTACTAGCTACACCATTTGTCTTTTATATAGATCACATGACATTGAAGTATTTGGTCATTAAGCATGTTTTACAAGGGCGCATATGTCGATGGGTGCTCTTATTTCAAGAATTTTATTTCACGGTTGTGGTAAAACCAGGAAAAATTAATTCTGGACCAGACCATTTATCAAGAATACAGTCAGGTGAAGAAGCACAGGAAATTAAGGATACCATGCCAGATGCACAGTTATATAGGTTACAATGTGTGCCATCAGAACTCAAGGACATTGATGTATTTTTATGCACAGGGATGACACCAGAAGGAATGAAATCATTGGAGAAGAAACACCTTGTTATACACATTGCACCTTATATATTAATTAGTGGTGACTTGTACAAAATGGGTTGGGATGAAATATTGCGCTGTTGTGTATTAGAACATGAGCACACGAGCATTATGGAAGAAGCTCATCGTGGAATTGCAGGAGGCCACTATGCAGGTAATGTCACAGTGCATAAGATTCTACTCATTGGATTATGGTGGGAGACCCTCTATAAATATTGTAAGGAATTTTTTAAGGCATGTGATCATTGTCAATGTCTTGGAAGACTAGGTCAGTGAGATGAAATTCCTCTGAGACCTATTGCTAGGCTGAACATTTGAGAAATGGGCTATAGATTTTGTGGGTCCTATTTCACCAGTTACACGCAGAACTGGATCACGCTACATTATCACTTGCACAGACTATCTGACATGGTGGGTAGAAGAAACACCTACTAATGATTGTACAGTGGCTCCAACAGCTCGATTTCTTTGGGAACATATTATTACAAGGTATGGATGTCTTTTGAGTTTGACCAGTGATAGGGGCACACATTTTCTTAATGAGACAATAAGAATTTTATTGGATGAGTTCATGATTGCACACCATAAGACTACACCCTATCATCCTCGGGCAAATGGAAATGCTGAGGCTTTCAACAAAATTTTGGGCCACACATTGACAAAAATATGTGATGCTGGAAGAAAGGATTGGGATGATAAAGTATTTGCAGTACTTTGGGCATATAGAACAACATATAAAAGGTTGAGCAAATCCACACCATATCGGTTAGTGTTTGGTTCAGAATCCATTCTTCCTACAGAGTTTATGTTGCCTTCTTTGTGTATTGCACATGCTAGAGGCTAGCTGATGAGAAAGCTTTAGAAGAATGGATTGAAAAGATAATTTAGTTGGATGAGTGATGAGCCATAGTGCGTTAGAGTTAGAAGTAAGAAAAGACCAGGCATAAAGTATGGCATGACAAAAACATAAGGGATAAGAAGTTTGAGATTGGACAAATGGTACTTCTCTATGACTCTAAGTTCTTGGGCCATCTAAGCAAACTTAAGGTACATTGGTTAGGGTCGTATGTTATCACTTACATCCTTGAAACAGGTGCTTGCCAATTAGAAGCACTTGATGGAACATGGCTACCCAATTACTTCAACGGGAGTAGGCTAAAGCCCTACTATAAATAAGTCTTCTTGGTGTTTGTAATAAGGTAGTATTGCCATTTAGATTAGGTTTTCAATTTTGTATTTCCTTAATGTGTTTCCTTCTTTATCGCTATGTTTTTTCAATTTAGTTGGTGTGTTGTGAAATAAGCGTGATTGCACGCATGAAGCTAATTACAATATGAAGCATGTTTATGTGCAGAGGACTGCACATACTTTTAGTGTGGGGTGGTTTTCGATATCCAGATGCAATATTGTGGGAATTGAAAGGTGAAAGGAATAAGATGCTATAGGTGTTCTTCAATTCAAAGGATTGCCTCTAAAAAGTGACCAAAGATGGAGATGAATGAAGGAACAATATAACGCGAGGTAAGTAGAGGCCATAGAAATTACCAGTAGAAGGTGTAGTGACGAGGTACTTGAGTGCAAGGAAGTGTGTTGAAGAGAAGTCTATGACTAGAAGGTAGGAAGGCACACTAGAAGGTTATAGCTGAGGTGTGAAGATGTAATGCGTGGAAAGGATGGAATTGGTCAATTAATGAGAGGATATTTGGTAGGTGAGGGAGCAATGAATGCATCAAAAATTTGAAAATCTATATAAGGATGGGATGCGAGTTCATTTTTACCGTTGCAATTAAGAGTATTTAAAAAGAAGCCAAATGCAAAGATTTGAATGATCGTATTAAGGTGCGAAAGGTGTGTAACCATTCATGCCAAAGAGATTTGGGCACAAAAAGAGCTTGCGTCCTTGGTGGTGAAGGGTTTGAGTGAAGCAAGGTGATAGAGAAGAGCTAGGGCACATGATTTCACCTAGGGCACACTGAATCAAGCTAGGGTTTGATTCACACATTGTAGAATTCAAGAGGCAAGGATCTACAAAGGATTACAAGGTAGAAATGGCACCCAAGAAAGTATTTGCAGTAGAAGTGAAGGGAAAGAAGAAGGTGGTAGAAGAA
The DNA here is from genome assembly GCA_019776745.2 of Taxus chinensis. Taxonomy (NCBI): domain Eukaryota; kingdom Viridiplantae; phylum Streptophyta; class Pinopsida; order Cupressales; family Taxaceae; genus Taxus; species Taxus chinensis. The sequence continues at coordinate 780,478,117 of CM034149.1, read as the reverse complement.
GAGGAGATAGCTCTTGAAAGTAATTTTTCAAAAATGCACTATCTAGAGGGGGTTATTGTCGACTAGGAGTGGGATTCTCACATAAGGAAAAGTAAGTTGAGTGAGTAAAATTACCATACCATAGAGAATAAGAAGGAGCTTGACGCATTGTTGAACACGAAGACAAATAAACGCATGGCGGAAGACATGCCAGTGTATGACGATGTTGGCGAGAAGCTCTTGAAGAAGATAGGAGTTTACCAACTATATGAACTCCCCTACTTTAGGAAATATGAGCCTTTGTACCAGTGGCTCATAAGCAGAGTGCACAAAGATTTTTTCTACTTTGCAGGACGCCTAGCCAGAATTTCAGCCACGCTAATCTCCACAATAATGGGGTTGAAAGGCACAAGAGAAGATTTGAAAGATGATTTAATAGATAAGGCCGCAATATTGGAGACTATAAAGGAGTTGGGGTATACAAAGGGCCCGCGCGACATGGAAATCAATAAACTAAAGAAGTATCCAGTGGTGCAAGCAGCCACACATCTGGTTATAAAGCTAAATGACTAGGAAAGGTGGTCACAAGTGAACACCATGTGGCTACACATTACCAAAAATAAGTCTGAAGGGGTGGTATACAACATTTTGTGTTATATTGTAGAAACAATCATTGAGGAAGCACACATAGGAGGAAAGATCATCTTTGGAGCTATTTTGTTATCACTAGTGTTCATGGAGATTGAAGTACCTGATGGACTAAAGGAGAATATATGGGAGTATCCCATGGAACACAAGTCACCTGCAGGATGCTTCAAGAAGTACTTGTGTGAGGGATCCATGATAGAACATGTCAAGCAAAGGGCTAAGAAGTGGTATGATAGGCTCCTCGCGACTTTTCAGGAAGAATGGTGCATCCCCAAGGACTTGCCTTCGGTGGTTGGAAAGGCACTTCAGTTCACTGTATACCAGCATATCTGTATAGCACGGTTCACCATGAAAGATGGAGCATGGATCCCTCGGTGTAAGTTGCCATATGCCTTCACAGCAACATACTTCCAGGCGTCGGGACACATGTTTATAGATGTGCGGTGACCAACATTAAATGTGGATAAGGTAGATTGTGACTACCACACACTAAGGAAGAAATATGTGTGTCTAGGGTAGGGTGCATATATTGAAAGGTTCATTTCAGATGTATTAAGCATTAAACCAATAAGTCTGGCTATGGGAGATATTAGAGCAACATTGGTGTATCTTTAACTAAATCCCAAGATGGATAATAACAAGTATGTGGAAAATGAGTTCGTACTTCTAGCACCCCCAAAGGGAAAGCATACAATGGAGAAAATCCCAATGCCTAAGCCCACAGAGCCAATAGAAGTGGAGGATGAGGAGGATGAGCATGAGGATAGTGGTGGTTTGGAGCATAGAGGTAGAAGACATCCTATGCACAAGGATGAAGCTGAGCACGCCACTACACCACCTCAACCACAAGAAGGGGATGATGAGGACTTAGATGCAGTCTAAGGAGAGCATGGATTTAAGTGAGCATTCAAGAGAACAAGGAAACAAGGTGCTACTCCAAAAACAGTGCATAAATCACCCAGACTCTCTCCATAGAAGGAGACAACTACACAAAGGATAAGGAAATTGAAGTTGAATGAGGAGGAAGAAGATTCAGAGGAAAGCGCGCCTACTTCTCCTACAGCTCTAGAGAATGTAGAACAGAAAGATGAAGAAATGAAGCAAGGAGAAGAAGAGGAAAAGGGAACATATGAGATAACTACAGAGACTGCTCAGGACATGGAGACAGTCCTAAATTTGGAAGCTAAAGTTCCTAAGCAGCCTCGATCTAGAAGAACAAGTGGAGAGCACATTCCACTAGCCATGGGTTATGCACAGGACGCAGGTAAAATTGTCCGCGCCCATTTCCAGAGCACTCTATCGCAAAAGGGATTATATGGCTGGGAACTAATCGATGAATATATGGCCACAGTGTGCACAAGGAAGAATTTATCATGGTCCATGCACACACATATGGATGAGCCAAATTTTGATGTGTGAGAGGAGTCGTGTGTATCAAGGAGGTTGAAGAAAACACCTTAGGCTAGACACATGACAGTAAGGCGTACTGTCATGTTAGATGAACAGGTGAGTAATGCATTGGTTAAAGTCTCAAGAGAGGTTGCGAGGTGGAATATGGACAAGGCTGCCACAATTAGGGCACACAAGGAATAGATCAAAACTAAGGATGGGGAAATAACGCACCTAACACAGGAGAGAGACTTAGCGTAGAAAAAGAACGTTGTATTTATCAGCATCACAGAGGATATTGGAGACAATGTCATAAGAGTTAGGCCACACTTGGAGCCAAAGGTACCAAAAACATTTCCTTCAACAATACATTATGTAGGAAAGTTGGTGGACCTAGTGCTTGAAGATAAGCCTTTGCGCATGACAGTGCCAAAGGATCCAACACAAGAGACAGAATGAGAGAAGGCTTCATCGATGTGGAATATTACATCCTATGAAGGAATGTTGCAAGTGCTGCAAGAAGAATTAAAGAAAGAAAAGCAAGCCTTGAACATTTACACAGCTCCAGAGTCACTCATCAACATAAATACTCTGGAGGAGAACAATGATGTCTAGAAAGAAATGAAGGATGAAACATTTAGCCACGCAGAAATATTATCAATGGTTAAGCAGAAGCGCGAGGCCCTGGCAACAACACAAGAACCACACAAGACTCGGTTGGAAGAGCTTGGGAAGCTCATTGCGTAGAAGATGGATTTACTAGAGGGAAGGATGCCTGTAATGTCCAGCATTGTGTTGGTCTTGCAAAATGAAAAAGGGGAGATTGCGAGGGATGAATTGGAATCGATTTCTACGGACATTCCAAAAAAAGTAGAGGAAGCACTCGCTAAATGATAGGCCTTGGAGGTTGAAATAAAATAGGAATATCCTAAATTAGTTATTCACGCTGAAGAAGAGATTGTGGAGTAAAAATATTCTTTCATACATTCTTCCATTCTTTCCACTCTTCTATTCTTTACTTAAGTTTTTGGAGATGACCATTGTAGGGGTGAAAATGAAATTAGTGTGGGGTAATGTTGATCAAAGAACACTTGACAAAAATCACATAAGAAGTACGTGTGGGGAAGTGAGTCATATTTAAAGGCACGAATGGATAGGGAGAATGCATGCATGGAACAAAAGTTCAGTTTTTGGGACTTAGCCATTTCTCTCATTAAGGTCTATTTTTAGAGATGATGTGCAGAGCACACAAACAAGGTAAAGACATGCACGCCACGCATTGGCTATTTTTGGAGTATTAGGTACGAATCACTTTACATGGACACAAGCCAGAAATAGATCTGATACTGACAGTTAGCTAGTAGTAGTCTATTGTTAGCACACTTGCATGTGTGGCTAGTTTTGTAAAGGTGTGTGGCTAAGAATAACATGCAACCTATTTTTGGGATGGATAAGCGATGAAGGGAAAGTCCCCACCCTTATATATATTTAGTAACTATGTAATAGATATATACACACAAAGGGGATTGAGATATACAAAGATATGTTGTTAAAATTGCTACACACATACTACTGATATTGTAATGAGGCTTCTATAAACTTATTGCATTGAATATAATGAAGGACATTGGCTTAATCTAAGTGTTAGTTCTATGTGTATCTGAATATAGTATGTTTTGATCTCATCATGGTTAGTAATTAATTTTGTTTTTCCTTAGATATAGATCTGGTATGCTCTGTAGAATGATGAGCTAGTAATAGAAATATATATGTTAATTCTCCATCATGCTAACATCCTGCTACAACAACCCTAAAGAGGGACTCGGTACCTTTATGTGCTTTGAGTGAGTGCTCAGTTTAGGCTGAGTGATGTGCCAACGTGTCTAGGGTTTCATAGGGTTCTATCAATGAATTCTAGGTTGCATCAACATGAACAAATGAACTTCCCTTCCTATGCATGTATGCATAAGTATCTGTCCCTTGCCCTTGTGTGTGGATGTTAGATGGATGCTTGAATTATTTTGATAATGACCTTTGAATGCAACCTTAAGTGGTGATAGCTAATGCTTAGTACTTGGTCCTTTATTATGATCACATAACTTTATATTTATATGATTCCCTTGTTTGAATTTTGTGATTAACCCTGAAAAGGCCGACTACCAAAAAGATAAGATGCCCAAACGGCTAGAAAGAACCCAAAATATGTGAGCAAAGTATAAAGAGGTTGGGGATGCCTGATGTCTTGATTGGTCACTAATGTCTAGGATGAAAAATTTAGAAGTATAAAAAGATAGATTGTGCAATCAGGAGCATAATATCAAAAGTGGCAATAAAAAGTAAGCAAAGATGGCCAAAGACATGGGTTAATTAGTACTTTTCTTGTTTAGGAATCATAGGAATATTAGTATGTGATCAGGAGTAGATAGATACCCAAAGTGCATGATTTAGTGTCTACATTTTCCCTAACTTTATGTTGTTGAGAAAAATATAAATAAAATAAAGTAGATAGAAGATGCGTACTTGATAACCATATAGATCGATGGCAAAAACTGTGTCGAGAAACAAGGAAAAGCATGGAGTGATAAAAATGTGAAGTGTGGAAGTTAAAGAAGAGGAAGTGAAAAAGTGATGATGATGACCCTAGGGAGAGAGTGTATGTGTGGATGTCATGATTGTACATGTTTTTGATGTCGATGTTGATGTGATTGATGTTTTTGATGATTTTTTGTTGGTTGATGTGACTATCACTTCCCATAAGGACGAAACTGCAAAAGAGAAGAATGGTCAAGTAGTCAGATATGCAAGTATATGATCAAAATGAGTCAAAAGTATGTAATAAATATGTGAAAATGTAAAAAGGAACATGTGCACCTAATCCATGATGAAAAAAAGTGTAGAAAGGATCTTGTAGATGATGTATGTGTGTGATTTTTTTGGGCAATCTCAAGACAAGACATGGAAGAAGTGTACGGAGAAAAGTATGGTGTCACTCTCCAAATCTTTAACTACTTCCCACAATGTGTACACCACTGAAAATGGTGTGTAAAAATTTGATCCATTTGGAATAATTCCGATCCAACGTAAAAGTAGAAAATGTTGTGTAGTGTGTGCATGTTGAGTGCTAAGGACTATGTGCCCTATAAAATACATTGTTTGAAGTGCTGAGAAATGTGTTGAACTGATAAATGTTGTGTAACTTGACCCTGGTCATAGGATTCCAGGAAAGGTAAGGGGTGCCCAAGTGCTATTATATGTGTCTGGGCGTTGGTGTTTGTTTTATGTTAAGGACCCAAATCAGGATCTGGATCATTGCTATAACTAATGACTGTGTTGTACTGGTACTGAATTATGTTGTGTGGTGACTATAAACTATTGTATGGGGTGAATGATTCATCCAAATGGTGCCCCTCTCATTTGGGGTGCATGCGATGTTGTTGAGGAGTATGTGGCCCAAAAGAGGACTGACCGTTGTGCTAAAACTGATGCCCTTCGAGGGAGGGAGTACGCTTCGTAGAAACCAAGGTACATGCCAAAAAATGGCTTGGAGACAAGTGTTAGTACAATTAAGATAAAAATACATGTATAAGATGATGTGTAAGTTATTAAACAAGTAGAAAATGTGTAAGTCAAGACATAAGAAGACAATGTAAACAATTAAGAAGACAAATTAGACGATGAAAATTAGGTATCAAACATGGGATATCACTCACGATGTCACAAGAAAATCAAGGCCGTAGTGGTCTCAAGCATACAAACAATCATAGAACAAGAAAGACATAGGGGAAATCCCATAAATAATGGCATACAAATGTAAACAATAGTAAGTAGAGAATCAGACAACCATGGAAGAAAATAGACCTAAAAGGAAAATATTGCACATCAAGCACACATTGTCATATTAAAAAGATAGAAAATATGTCAAAACGTGTATAATCTGATACAATAGTGTGTTATGAGAAAATGCAAACAATAGCATCTGTGATATGCGAAAGTGGATGCCCCCAAGAGTCGATGTGTCTGGGCGTTGGTGTTTGTGTTGTGTTAAGGACCCAAGTCAGGATCTAGATCATTGTTATAACTGATGATTGTGTTGTACTGGTACTGAATTATGTTGTGTGGTGACTATGAACTATTATATGGGGGGAATGATTTATCCAAATGGTGACCCTCTCATTTGGGGTGCATGCGATGTTGTTGATGAGTATGTGGCCCAAAAGAGGATTGACCGTTGTGCTAAAACTGATGCCCTTCGAGGGAGGGAGTACGCTTCGTAGAAACCAAGGTACATGCCAAAAAATGGCTTGGAGACAAGTGTTAGTACAATTAAGATAAAAATACATGTATAATATGATGTGTAATTTATTAAACAAGTAGACAATGTGTAATTCAAGACATAAGAAGACAATGTAAATAGGTAAGACGACAAATTAGACGATGAAAATTGGGTATCAAACATGGGACATCACTCATGATGTCATAAGAAAATCAAGGCCGTAGTGGCCTCAAGCATAAAGACAATCATAGAACAAGAAAGACATAGGGGAAATCCCATAAATAATGGCATACAAATGTAACCAATAGTAAGTAAAGAATTAGACAACCATGGAAGAAAATAGACCTAAAAAGTAAATTTTGCACATTAAGCACATGTTGTCATATTAAAAAGATAGAAAATATGTCAAACAGTGTATAATCTGATACAATAGTGTGTTATGAGAAAATGCAAACAATAGCACTTGTGATATGCAAAAGTGGATCCCCCCAAGAGTCGATGTGGGACTGGTAAGAGGTTATATGCCAAACATCCATGCTGGGTGTGTGGATTTTTCAAATCTATGATAACAACTAGAAAGCAAGTGAATGCACATGTGTATATGGAAAAGATAATGACATACGAAATAGTTGTCTAGCATGTCTAACAAGTTTACATGTAAGCATAAGCAAACAAGAGTAAATGTGACCAAGATATACAAGATGTTGTGGATGAGATGGAATGGAATATAGTGTGAGTGTGGTAGGATCCATGTGCCCCCTGAGTGGATATGTATGCATGAGAATGATGCTCATTTATATATGCCCCCTCAATAGTCGAGAATGAACGATAGAACAAGATTTCATCATTGAGGAATGGTTTGATTGTGCGTGCTAGAAAGATGTGATTGATAAAGTGTAGAGTGTAAAGAGCGCTTGAGTGACTGAATACGTGAGTTTGATGAGGTCCATTTGAGATGTAAACCCTCAACAATCGATTATGGACCATGGAACTAGAGTCCATCATATGGTAGTGACCGAAATGTATAGACGTAGATACCAGAAAGATATGTCGTGAATGCATAGAGTAGATGTTGCATAGAAAGAGATGAATACACGAAATGTGAAGTTTGTAGTGTGTAATGTGTAGTGCAGTGTGCAGTGTGCAGTGTGTAGTGTGTGACGTTTATGTGTATAGGATTCCCTCAACAGTCAAGTGTGAACCATAACACGAGAGTGCGTCATCAGGTAATGACGATACATCAATGTATCAAGTGGTTTGTAATTATGCTTATGAGATATTTAGACATTAAACACAGAGCATCCATTGTATGGGATGATAAAGCCATTTGATAGCAATGTAAGGGGGAGAAGATATGGTTCCCCCCAAGTATGTAAATGATGGAGATCTAGTCGATGACGCTGAGCAGATCTATATAAGGAGTAGTTTCCTTGACAAAATTAATTGAATGCTAAAGTGGTGATGGCTTAGGAACCTCGAGTAGTGAAAATTGAAAGAGGCCAGCTAGAGTTTGTTTGTCTTATGTAACAAGTGGTTACTTATTTGGTAATGTCATAGAATACTTGAGAGGAGGATATTTTGGGTGCTTTTTTTGACTTGGTAATGTTTCAAATGACTTAGTAGGAGGAGGTAATGAAAAACAAACCGTGAGAGGTGGTTTCTTAGTCAGAGTGCATTGAATAGGTGATGCTTGACTGACCAAGAAGACATATTAGAAGTGATGGCATGTTGTTCATGAGACATAAAGGGAGAAGATTTAGGATTCCATTTGGATGTAGCATTTGAAGATGAGAATATAAAATAATTTTGTGTAATGAATGAGATAAACCCTTGACGCTAATTATGCTTGATTCTTCATTGTATAACATAGCAGTCATTGTCAGTATGTCCATTGATTTGATGATAAGCACAAAATGGGAGACCGTGATATTTGATCAGCCGATAAGGAGGATAGAAATGAGTAGTTGGCAAACTAATCAATTGATGACTAAGGATCTCAGTAAGAATATCATGTTATTTAGCATTACAATCAAATTTGAGAGGCTTTGGTAATGGAAAAACTTGAGGCTCACTAATACAAGCACATGTAGAAGACATAAAATGAGGATGATATGTAGAAGGAGAATAAACAAGATCCTAAGAAGTGTCCTTAAGATTTTGTATTTCAGATCTAAGAGATTTAATCGTGGATTCCATAGCTTGAAATTTATCTTAAAATAAAGAATGTAAATCTTGAATAGAATTATAGATTGATTGATTTGGATTAGAAATAATAGAGTCATCGAAGAGACGATCAAAGATGGAACTGACTTGTGAAGGCAACATGTTGATAGGGAGATACATAGTCGCAAGGGTTTTATGAATAAAATATTTACAAGATGGGTGCATTTGAAGCAATTGAAGTAAAGAGACTTGAGAGATGAGCTTCTGAGTGCAGGTGGTTATTTTGGTGTTGTTTGGCTTGACATTTACTCCACATGATTGAACAATTAATTATTTGGGTAGAAATCATCATTTAAATATTTTTCCTCCTTCAATTTTTTATACATCATTTGAATGTTCGTGGGTCATCTTAAAATGGTGAGCCCATTCTAATTTCCTCATTGTTTATGTTTGAATTGGAATGTGTTTTGGTGTATTGAACTTTATAAAGCCTGTCATGGGGCTAGCTACACAGTGGATTTCACTAGCCAACGTGCGGCACTGAGACACTACTTTTTTCACTCGCCTTAGAGGATCAAGCTACTCTGGCAGTCCCAGACTACACCTTCAATCCACCTCCCATTCCCTACGCATCTCCAACTTATGCACAAGTGAACCCTGCTAACACCTTTCACAGCTGCCCATACAACTGCTCTAGAAGACCACTCGCTGAATACCATGGCTGCCCATACAACTTCCAGGAGCTCTTAATATGCCTTCTTAGTTCACCTGAGGGAATGCATAACTCATGCCTCCTTGACTCATCACTGAACCAGCTCTCTAACGCCGCTGGCCGGCTCACTATCGAACACCCAACTGTTCTGCACAATGCCGCTAAGGAACATCACATGCACCTTTCTATCATACATCCATGAGTCTGTCTAAGTTTCCACGCCAGTCACCTACGTGTGCACCAGCGGGGGAAGTCCTCCTTGCGATTCCTTCCTGGGTGTGAGCCTCTACTCACCTCGACCTGATGACTATTCTGTCACCCAAGTCCAACACCAAAGATCCCTACGGGGAGCACTGCAAGATTGCCATCTTTGAAGACCGCATCACATGCGGGCGAGCTACTCTTCTTCCCTCAGCTCGATCCCAACTCTGATCTCACCTCGATGCCATAGCCACTGACATCGTTGTTCCTACTCTTTAAGACACCCATCCACGTCCAGACCGCATTGACTCCTACTCGAGTCTTCTACCTTAGTTGTCAGCTCACCACACGGAAACCATATCCATGATGTCCTTGACTCAGCCCACCATGTCACGCATCACCATGTGAACCATCCTCTATCCACTTCAATGAGTCTAAGCCACTGCTTCTGCACCCACTCTGCATCTGCACTTCCACTATGCCTCCTACACATCTATGTGAGCACTCAACTCATCTACACTGTTTAACCTCTGCAAGGTTGAGGATCTCGCCACACTTGGCTCGCTTACGTCCAAGTTACTTCTCCTCTGTTTCGACCTTTGGATCCCAATCTCACTTTGTCATGCCTCTTGGCTGTTTCCCACATGAAATCTACTCTAGAGTCCCACTGTTGATCCACGATGCACATCTTTGCATGGACATACTCCACAAGGGTAGAGTATATCTCCAAGGTCTCCTAAACACCCCATCCTCTGAATGTCCAAGTGCACCAAGTGTTCCACGCTCCACTTGGTGCGGGTGTGAGTTCACCACGTTGGTCTCAATGCCTGTCATGCTCATCTGGCTCATTAGGCTTGCGTTGTACTCTCAACGCAAGGCCTCTATCGGGTAAGGTGTTCATGCTCAAACAAACTCACTCTGCCACTGAATTGCTCTCATGAGTTGCCCAACTCGCTCTGCGTACATTGGGTGCGTTCTTCACTCCAAGACACCCTGCACTATTCCTAAGTGCAACCAAATTTGCTCACCAACCCACCTCGGCTAACCTTGATTCTAAGAAATCCTTCAGCTCACAACATGGTCCTTTCAATCCCCCATACACAACTCTTTCTCACTAGCCAGCCCTCAAGAGTTGCATTGGTGTGCCAGTGGGAACTTCCCGGGAGGTCACCCATTTTATGCCTACGCGCTTAACTCGCCCAACTCGCCCAAATCTTCTGTGGGCCAACGCATGTGAGGTCATCAACCCCAACCCATGTGTGGCCAACCATTTTCCTCGGCCAGGAGTCCTTCTGGCTCCCTGGATAGAGCCTCGTGCACTACCCTACTCGAATGGGGTCTGCCCATCCTGGGGGAGGCGATCGCTCTATGAGCTTGGAGACACGCCCCCCTTATATTCAGCTCGGCCAACTTGACCAAGCTGGCTTCCCATTCTAACATTATAAACTCCTTATTTTGAGCATGAGATGCATGGAACTCACTTCAATGTTTTGAGCTTCCTTCTTCTTTTCTGCTGATTTGGCCTCCACGTCAGCGAGCTCAATGTCCAAAGTGTCGAGCCCTCTTTCTTTATGCAACATGTTGGCCTAGAGATCCCCACTTGCTTTGTCAAATTACCTCACAGACCATCAGGCCCGTATTGATGTTTTTCCCCAATGCGACCTATATTCTCCTTCACTTGTTTGATCCCCGATGGACTATGAACCTGCTCAGGCTTCTCCTCAACCTCACTAGGATTGCAGGCCCACGGTGAAATTTTTTGAATTGTGTCCCACTAGCGCCCATGCACACTTCCTCCTATGACCCACTTGAGTCCTCGGGCCCGCTTGGTGATATTTTACCTTCACGTCATCCATTCATGTGAGCCACATTGGGCCCGATCACCTGCATGCGCACTTCCCCTGTTTGATCTCTATGACACGAGCTCACTGCGGCCATTTCATGATTCGGTTGAATCCCTCACTCATCTACATAGCTCGCCACTTCTAAGAATAGTTGGCCTGATAAATATGACTCGGACCTGTGTGAAACCACTCAGTGTTCATTATAACTCGGCCCTAGGTGTATGTAGCTCAGTCTTTATAAGGGGTACCTCGATTAAGGCCCTACAATGTGCACCGCCCACCATTGATTCGATTAAGTCGGTGCATTTGAGGAAATAGATTGACACCCCTCATAATACATGGCTCGACTCAATGAGCACCTAAAATCTTTCCCTGAACATGCATGGCTCGATTCCCTCTGCAAGCTTGATGATTTTTTTGTGAATGACATGAACTCGGTGATGATAGCCTGCAAGGTAGATCTTATGGATATCTGGCTCGATTGTAACTTGGTTTCCAATACAGCTTCATTGTAATAATGCCACAGCTTGGTCATGATGATTTATTAAAACTTGCAGAGCACGATCTAATTTTATCCATGCCACATTGGCACTTGTAAAAACTTGTTTACCTGGCTTCGAATATGCAAGCCTGCCATGAGACCGGCCAGACATAGAGTGAACTTAGTCAACATGATTAATATCCTAGGAGCTCGAGGCCTTCTTTGAATAGCTCGGTCCAGCATGAGCTCACTCATATTGATGTAGCTCAGTCATGTTTGTTGAAGTAACTTAGTTTGTTGCCAAAGTAGCTCACCCTAGTCCTCAAGTTGAGTGCTTTCCCTTCACAAACTACACCTTCCTTAGAAATTCTTGGATTCTTGGATGCACTAATGCTAAGGAGACTATATGAGGGTGTCTCAGGGCTATGCATCATAAATTTATCTTTTCATTGCATGTGGCCTCCTTTTGCAATAGTCATGATGAAAACCTATTTGGTTGTCTAAATTCACCTAGGGAGTGGATTTGGATAACAATTTTGGTGACTTGTAGGGACATTTGCTTGCTAAACGGGTTATGAATAGTTGCCTATAGCTTATCCATTGGGCACAGAGTCTGTGTGATCATCATGAATTAGTCTGAACTCTTAAAATCTTGACACCAGAACACTTGAAATGTTGTTGTTTGCTTCCGGAACTGCCCTCCATTTCTTGCATTTTCTAACTCTTGTAATAAAATTTTGAAACTTGTTTTGTGACAGTAGAAAATTGTTTTAAAACTTGAATTCCACTCATTCCCAGCAGCTGTGATAAACGAGGCTAAATGATGAAAACTGATAGACACCTATAAATGCTACCTCGAGGCCATTTTTTGCTAAGTGTGAACAACTAAGATTGGTTTTCTAAACACCATGGAACTCTATTAAGGTTTGAATCTCTTTCTTCTTCTAAAAGTTCCATTCCCAACATGCTGCTTGGATCTCTACTTAAGTCTTCAAATACTGAGGGCTGACATCCACTGTAACATCAAGGTTGCCCCAATACTGATTATGTGATTTGGTGGAGGGAAAGAGGAACTCAGCTACTGATTTGAAGAAGCAAAATACTAGAGATTTGAATTTTTCCTCTTGATTTGATTTTAGTTGCTCTATATTTGAGATCTCTTGAAGTTAACAATTGCTTCTTGCAACTTCGAGTTCCTTCATTGTAATTTCCCTTTGTGGAAGCGTGATGAACTATATAAAAGGAATACACTAGAAGCAATAGAACATGTGCACAAGGTACTTAGGGAAATTAAAAGCTATTCTAACAACAACAAAAATGTGCACATCACTTGGAGGAATGAAGATCCTAGACTAATATGTACAAGGGTGAGAAATCTTCTTTCTAGTAGCAATCTTTAAGGTAGATTCCATTGACTAGAATTTATAATTCTTCACCATCTAACTTGGCCAGTTGGAAGGCATTGCTACTTTTTCATTCCGTGATCATGTAGGGACCAATCCATATTGCATCAAACTTAGAATGTTTGTCTGGTTTTTTCTCGATCTGCATCCCACTTCAGCACCAAATCTCCCTCTTGGAATGTTTTGGATTTAGATTTTTTTTCAAAGCTTCTCGTGATTAATGTTTGATCCTTCTCCATGGTTTGTATCACATGTTTTCTTGTCTCTTCAAATTCCATCAATTTTGCATATCTAATTTCCATGGGTTCAAACTCTGCTAGTTCCAACTGCTTCATGAGTTCCAATGCCGAAAACTCAAGTGATATAGGAAACACTGCTTCTTTTCCATATACTAGATTGTATAGAGAACTACATGTATGCCTTTTGGGTGTTATCCTATTAGCCCATAAAGCTAATTTGAGCTTCATGTGCTAGGTTCTTTGATTCTCATCAAGAGTTATTCTAATGATTCTCATCAAGTTCTTGTTTGTGGACTCTACTCGTCCATTACCTTGGGGATAATAATTAGAAAAAGTGTTGAGATAAATTCCATTTTCGACAGCCAATTCAGTGATCCTTGTGCCAAGAAAAGCTAGTGCATTATCTGATATAATAGTGGTTAGAATTCCAAACATGTGACTATCCCCTCATATAAATCCAAGATGTTATATTCATTTGCTTCCTTGAGTGCCACCGCTCCAGTCCACTTAGTGAAATAATTTGTTGCCATTATAATCCATTTGTGGCCTTGGCTTGAGTTCGGATTAATAACTCCAATGAAGTCCAATCCTCATTGCATGAATGATTGATCAACTAAGATGGGATGAAGGGGAAACGCTACTAACCTTTCCTTCCCTGTGAAGAATGCACATTTTTTTGCACTTTTTGATCCATGCATAACAATCACTAAACATCGTAGGCAAATAGTTACCAACTTTCATGATCTTGAGAGTTGTTACTCATGGAGCGAACTGGCCTCCTGCTTCTCCATCATGAAACTCGTGCAACATTTTCTCAATTTGATTTTCTAGGACACACCTTAAGAGAACTAGATTCACATCCTTCTTAAACAAGATGTCGTCAATGAGCACATGCGGAATGGACTGCAATATGAAAATTCTTCTCTTAGCCTTGTTCTATTCAGGAGGGCATAAACCTGTTTGGAGATAATGTACCATGTCTTGAGTCCAACATGGAATGGGAGCATCATCTATTGGTTGTTCTTAATCATTTTGCAACACCAAAACAACTCCTCCTTCACTATCTAACTCATCATGTTGTTTGGAAGCTAGCTGCTCACACATGCCATTACCACGAACCAACTTAGTTACTTTGATCTCAGTATCATACTCCATCACACAGGTGTTCCAACATGCTCTTTTCTCGTTCAAATATTTGTTCAACACAAAGTCTTCGACTCTGGCATGAGATACCAATAATTGGATATTATTGTTTGAGACCAAGTGTCTGAACTTCTTCAAGCTTCTAATGACAACAAAAACACGTTTTTCAATGAAATAGTACCTCACTTCGTAATATTCCAAGATATGGCTGAAGAATGCTATGGGTTGTTCTAAACCCTCTTTATTCAGATGTGCTAAGATAGCTGAAATTGTATCTGAACCTCCAAAATTATACATCATGAAATATTTTGAAAAGTCTGGGTTGATAAGATTTGGAGCTTGAGATATAACATGTTTGATGGCCTCAAAACTTTCTTTGCCCTCTGTTTTCCATTTGAATGCAAGACTCTTCTTCAACATTATTGTTCAGTGGATTTGCACAAGAGTTGAAAAATTAGGCACAAATCTATGGAGACAAATTTTATTCTTCCTCAAGAAAATTTGGAGAGCTTTCTTGTGACTTGAAAATGACAAAGTTCTGGATAGTTTCAACTCTTTTGGGATCAATTTTTAGTATCCTTCCTTTGAAACAATATGGTGCAATAATTTTCCTTCATGTGTCCAATAATACACACTTTTTTCAGATTCAATGACACTCTAAAACTTCTACACCTTTGAAACACTTTCCTAAGGTGAAATAGGTGGTCTACTACATTCTTTGATAAGACGGTGATATCATCAAGGTAAACACAGCACTATCTTGTTGATTATCCCCTTGAATTCTATATCCATTAGCTTGCTAAAACATTGCTCTATGGCATTTGACAATCCAAATGACATATTCTTATAAACAATATGTCCCCCCATTTTGTAGGTGAAGGTTGTCTTGAACTGATCTTCTTCCTTCACCATTATTTGATTATAGCCCGAGTAACCGTCTAAAAATGAAAATCCTCTCCGAACCATGCTACTACTTGCATGATTTTCTCCATTAAAGGGAGTGGATAATTATCTTTGAGTGAAGCTCTATTCAAATCATGGAATTCCATGACATAGTGTGATCTCTCCATTTCTCTTTCTTAGCAGACACAAAGTTTGCAACCCAACTTGAATGTTTTGTAGGAGAAGATGATGTTATATTCAATCATCTTGTTTGGTTCCTTTTCTCATGAGAGGTTCAATGTGAGGATTCATCTAGACCTTTGCTTTTGTTTGATAGGCTTGGATTCTAAATCCAGTTCAATAGTATGATGAGCTAGTTTTGGATTGAAACCTATAAAATATTTATAATTATAGGGAAAATACATCAGGAAAGTCTTTAAAAAGTTGAAGAAAATCATATTTTTATTGTTGAGTACTCACTTTGCCAATCTGCAACATCTTACCCTCACTTCACTTGAAATAGGCTCAGAGTCCTTCAGCTATTGACCTGAATATTTTCTTTTTCCTTTCCAGAATTGATCATTTGGGTTGAAGATTGATTCCAAAGTCACCAAACCGTTGGGAAATTCATGTTGGTTCTCGAGCTGCACAACTTGGTCACTATACTATTGCTCCAACTTATGTCTTGTTTTCAAGTGGAGAAATCCACTTCATTCTTGTAAGAAGTTTATGATTTGCTGATCATTTTCAAAGACTTTGCTAATTTTCTATTATTGTCTGGGATAACTAGTCTTACCACAACCTTTATATGAGGCTTTGAGTTTGCTCATTTTTTATACTTTCAGTGAAACATCAAATGATTCCCCAATTGTCTGTAATCATATATTCTACCTCGTACTTATTTCTCGAGATAGAAAGTGATGTTAAATGCTTTAAAATCTTCAATGAGATTCCATACCCAATTCTTGTAGTTTTTTAAGAGATCATTTTTAGCATCATTTTGTCCTCTAACTTGGTCATTTTAAAATGGTGAGCCCATTTTGATTTCCTAATTGTTTATGTTTGAATTGAAATGTGTTTTGGTGTATTGAACATTGTAAAGCCAGCTTAGCTAACTCGACTGAGCAGGCTTCCCTTTCTAACATTACCAACTCCTTATTTTGAGCACGAGCTACATGGAACTCACTTCAACATTCCGATCTCCAGTCTTCTTTTGCACCAAGTTGGCCTCCACGTCGGTGAACTCACCATCCAAAGTGTCAAGCCCTCTTTATTTACGTGACGTGTTGGCTTGGATATCCCCACCTACTTTGTCAAATTTCCTCACGAGTCCCCGAGTCTGCATTGATGTTTTTCCCCGACGTGACCTATATTATCCTTCGCTTGTTTGATCCTGGAAGGTCCGCAAACCCACCCGAGATTCTCCTCAACCCATCGAGTTTGTGGGCTCGCGGTGAAAGTTTTCAAATCATGTCCCATGCACCTGTACCCACTTCCTATCATAACCTACTTAGGCGCTCAGGCCTGCTTGGTGATTTTTACCTTTGCATCATCTATTCACATGAGCCACATCGAGCCAGCTCACTCGCATGCGTAATTCTCCTACTCGATCTCTATGGCACAAGCTCACCATTACCATTTTGTGATTCGGTTAAGTCCTTCACGCCTCTGCATATCTCACCACTTCTAAGAATAACTGACCTGATAAAAACGACTTCAGCCCTGTGTGAAACCACTCGGAGTTCATTATAACTTGGCCCTAGGTGTTTATAACTTTACCTTTGGAAGGGGTAGCTTGGTCAAGACCTGACGATGTGCACCTCCCACCATAGATTTGATTAACTCAGTGCATTTGAGGAAATAGATCGACACCCTTCATAATACATGGCTCGACTCGATGAGTACCTACAATCTTGCCCCAAACATGCATGGCTCAATTCCCTCTGTGAGCTTGATGAATTTGTCGCCAATGACACAAACTCAGTGATGATAACCTGCGAGGTAGATATTTTGGAGAGCTAGCTCGATTGTAACTTGGTTTCCAATATGAATTCATTGTAACAATGTCACATCCTGGTCATGACAACTCACTAAAATTTGTAGAGCTCGGTTTGATTTTCTCCATGCCTCATTGGTAGTTGCCAAAAATTGTTTACCCAACTCCGAATATGCAAGCTTGCCATGAGCCCGACCAAACATAAAGTGAAATCAGTCAACAGGATTAATACCATGGGAGCTCGAGGCCTTCTTCAGATAGCTCAGTCCATCATGAGCTCGCTCGTATTGATGCAACTCACTCATGTTTATTGAAGTAGCTTGGTTTGTTGCCAAAGTAGCTCAATGAGCTAGTCCTCAAGTTGAGTCTTATCCCTTCACAAAATACACCTTCCTTAGACATTCTTGGATTCTTGGGTGCACTAAGGCTAAGGATACAGTATGAGGGTGTCCCGGGGCTATGCATCATACTTTTATCTTTTCATTGCATGTGGCCTCCTTTTATAACTGTCGTGATGAAAACCTATTTGGTTGTCTAAATCCACCAAGGGAGTGGATTTAGATAACAGAGGGTTCATACTATCCTCGACTATCAAACTAGAAATCTTACGACTGATCGTTGCACTACATCTTAGACCCAATGTAGTTCTACGTGTGTGTGTGGAATTGTGCCCTAGGTTTCTCTTGTGCATGTCACACTTGATAACGAAAAAATAACTAGATGTAAGAAATGTAAATAGATGTGGGCATGAAAGAATGAACTTCCCATCCTATGTGTGTATATAGAAGCATCAATCCCTTGCCCTTGTGTTTGGATGCTAGATGGATGCTTGAATGCTCTTGATAATGGCCTTTAAATGAAACCTTAGGTGTTGATAGCTAATGTTTAGTGTTTGGTCCTTTATTATAATCACATGACTTTATATTTATATTATTCCCTTGCTTGAATTTCATAATTAACCCCAAAAATTCTGACTACCAAAAATATAAGATGCCCAAATGGTTAGAAAGGGCCCAAATGGCCCAAAAGATGTGAACAAAGTACAAAGAGGGCAAGGACACTTGCTTGGTGTCCTAACTAGGCGTTGGTGTTGAGGATGAGAAATACATAAGCATAAAAAGATAGACTAGGAAATTAGGAGTGTAAGATCAAAAGTTTCAATAGAAAGCAAGAAAATATGGCCAAAGACATGGGTTAATTAGTACTTTTCTTTCTTAGGAATAATAGGAATAGTACTATGTGATCAGAACTAGATAGATACCCAAAGTGTGTGATTTAGTACTACACCCTGAGAACTTCCCTTGGTGTTTCCTAGGAAAAAATTATATAATTTTGAGTGGAAAACACCAAAGGAATTCAATTCCACTATTTTCAGGACCTGATTCTTCCTCCTTTTTGAAATTTGGGCCCTTTTTCAATTTTGATCATGGGTGGTTCCCAAAAGGTCCAACTGCCACTAGAAAAAAATCTAATTTTTTGTCCAACTCATCCTATGGAAAATGTAGAGGGTCTCATTTTATCCAATTTTACTTTTGAATCAGACTTTTAAATCTTCTTGGAACTCTCAGAATCTTCAATTGAATCTTCCACCAAGATTGAAGGTCTTTATCTAGCACTGACAGGCCCATATCTACAAATTTTCTCCTTAGAATCCCTTGAAACCTTTTGCAAAATGAATTAGACATTCTTAGATTTCCAATGAGTATTTAGATTGTTATTCCAAATCCTTCATGAGGCTCCTGATATGTTTGGAACAAGCCAAGTAGTTTTTTCACCACTTTCATTTCCTTATACCATGCTAAGAATAGCCTGGTATTGCATAACTTGTTCCTAAACCTGTTTTTGTTGCAGAAATTTCCTAAAAAATACCTTGGATGACTGACATATCTCTACCACACACTTCTTGGATGCTTTAAATTTTCCTTGTATGTTCCCAAGAGGGTACTTACAGGTGCAAAAAAGGCCAAAAATAGCCCTTTTGGAGCCTCTAGAAGCACTTATCTTCTCTTGGGTCCAGATATGTTCATGAATCAAATTGAAAAAGATCCACTGCACATGAAACACACTTGAAAATCACATTAGGACATATTCCTCTTGTAGCCATTATGAGGGTAACACAATAACTGAGTTGGCCGAAAAGGACATGTTTACATTGACCGGGAGAGGGATTTTCAAATGTGGTCTAGGTTGTCATGACAATTTTTTTTAATTTTTCATGCTAAACATTTAGCATGAAAACAAATGGCTCTTTCTTGGGACTTGTTCTGGACCAAATATAGTGAGGAAATAGGACAAGCAGGAACTCCAGAATCTCAAGACACTATATGGACAATGCCTTATCCATTGGGCTTATATAGAGTCACAACAAAGACATACAATGAAGCTTTCTTTATTGAAAACACACAAAAAACAAGAAAAAGGGAAACAAAACACACAACAAGAAACAAACACACAACAAGAAAGGGAAACACTGCAACCTAAAATCACCTATGGTACAGGTGGGGGACAACCCACTTTCACTACTTGTATAGCTTCAAATATTTCCCGTTGCGAGGTAATTCCAGATAAGTACCATCCAGATACGAAAGATAAAAAATTGTTTTCTACACAAACTTCTCGAAATGAAAATGGTTTGAGCCACAATGAGTCAAAATTTCCATGGCTGCCCTTGGGCTCTCTTCTTTTATCCCATAGTAAGACAAGATCACCAACCTGAAATTCTCTTTCCTTCACCTTCTTGTCAAAGATATTTTTCACCTTCAATTGGTGTTCTCGGATCCGATCAACCACCATCATCCTATCTTCACCAAGATTTTCCAAATACAATATCCTCTTATCAAGAGAATCATGGAACTGACCATCCTCAACTGCCTTGACCAACTAAAGAGTAGGAAATTCAACCATGACAAGAATCTCAACATTAATCCCATAAAGCAACTGAAATGGAGACATGTCAATTACCTTCTTTGGAGTGATCTTATCTACCCATAATGCATCATATAACTTTTTGTGCCAATTTCTTTGGTTCTGATCAACAAGCTTCCAAAAATTGTCACAATGTTCTTATTTCTAGATTCAACTTGACCATTCCCTTGCGGGTAATAGTCTGATGCATGTGCAAGAGATATTCCATAACTATAGAAAAACTTAGTCAATTCCATTGATGAGAAATAAGTTGCATTATCAACCACAATTTTTTGAGGTATTCTGAAATGAACAATGATGTTCTCCTTAAAGAAAGTTGCATACCATCTTGGAGTTTGCTTTCTTAATAAGGATGGCCTCCACCCATTTGGTGAAGTAATTATGTAGCCATGAGTACATAAGTATGGCCTGCACTTGAGTGGGGATTCATCACACCAATGAAATCCAAGCCCCACTGATGGAAAGGTTCCTCTATGACCACTGGTCAAAGAGGGAGGGAAATAAGTTGGGGTCTTCCCATAAATTGTTGGCATGGATCACACCTAGAAACCCACTTTCAAGCATATGAAAATAGGGTAGGCCAGTAGTACCTACCTTGAAGGATTTTATGTGTAGTCACCATGGCAGAAAAATTTCCCACCACAGGCTTGGTCATGATAGGCCTTCAACAACTTCTCTTGTTGCTCCTTGTCAACACATCTTAGAAAACATCCATCCAATCCTCTTTTATACAACACATGGTTCCATATGACATACCTAGAAGATTTCAACTTAAGATTCCACCTTTGTTTGTAATCCAGGTGTGTCGGGAACTCCCCATAGGTGAGGTAGTATGCAATGTTAAAGTACCACTCATTGGTGGTGTTCACAAAGAGAACTTGAGGCAAGTCTTTTCTTAGGCATTCATAGCACTAAAATTCATCCTTTTCATTTTGAGTCATGTGTGACTCATCCTCAACCATCAATCCTACATAAACCATTACCTCAGACAAATTTTATGGTCTGATGTCCAAATCATACTCTTGAATCTTAGCAACCCAGTTACCTCTTTTATCCCCTGGATCCTATTGAGTTAAAATTGAATTTATTGTTGATCCCATGGAACCATAACTACAGTGTGAGAGTTGAGAATATAGAACCTAAAGTTATTGACTTCCTTTACAATGACATATGCATGTTTCTCTATCTGAGTGTACTTCAATTCATGATCCTTTAAAGGACATCTCATGAAGGAAATTGGAGCTTCAATACCTTCTTCATTTTTCTGAAACTAGGATAGCTGAAAGAGTGTGTTCAAAAGTGTAACAATAGAGAATAAAATATTTATCAAAATTTGGGCATACCAAGGTGGGGGCTTTTGTAATTGCTTCTTTGATTCCTTTGAATGCCTTTTTTCCTTCTTTACTCCACCTGAAGCTTTTCCTGTGGTTTCATCATATTGGTAATATGCTTTGTTAGTTCAGCAAAGTCTGGAACAAAACGACAAAGAAAGTTTACCTTGCCAAAGAATGAGTGAACTCCTGACTTGTTTGTGGGAAAGGAGAGTCCTTGAATTATTTTATTCTTTCAGGATCAATCTTAGCTCCTTCCTTGTTCACAATGTGACCAAATATTTTTCCTTCTGTAACACCAAAAATACACTTTTTAGGATTCAAAGATATCTCATGTTGTTGACATCTGATCAACACTTTCTCCAGGTGTTTCAAATGATCTCCCCACTTTTTAGAAAATACCATGAGATCATCAAGATAGATGAAAATACAATGCTTGAGATCCTTGAAAGCAAGATCCATTTCCCTCTGAAAAGTAGCTCCAACATTAATGAGACCAAAAGGCATTCTACTGTAGGAAAAAGTGCCCCACGAGTGGTGAAAGAAGTTTTGTGTTGGTCCTCCTCTGCTACCTCAACTTGATTGTATCCAGAAAATCCATCAAGAAAAGAAAGCATTTTGGATCCAGTGACTTTTTGCAGGATATGGTCCATGATGGGTAGAGGGTAGTTTTCCTTTAACGAGGCTTGATTCAAATTTTGAAAGTCAACACAAATCCTTATCTCACCATTTTTCTTTCGAACCGGACAATGTTGGCCACCCATGTGGAGTGATGAATGGGAAATATAATTCTAGCATTCAACATTTTTAGAACTTCTTCCTTGATTGTGCCAGCAATTTTGGGGTTGTATGGCCTTTGCTTCTTCTGGAATGGCTTGGCTTCAGGCTTGAGAGGAATGGAATGGTGCATTTCCTTTGGCTTGAAGGATTTCAAACTCATCATATGAATATGCTAGAACATCAGAATACCTCTTCAATAATGAAACAAAACTCCTTTTCTCTTCTGGTGAACAACATTTTCCAATGTTGACCATTCTTGGCTGCTCCAAAGTGCCAATGTTTTCCTTTTCAAAATCAGCAGTGCAACGAGAATATTCTTTTGTTTTTCTTTGATAAACCTATCATGTTTATCAAACAAATCTTCGAGAGAAACTAGGCCTTTTGGAATTTTATTACCTTTTAATCTGATAACCCCCTTTGAATCAACTCCATCAATCTCACCCTTTTCCTCATCTGAAACAGACTCATGGTGTGAGCATTGCTTCCTTCATAGAAGAGATTATTGAAATTATCCCTTTTCTCCAGAAAAGAGAGAAGATGATTATCATCATTGAAAACTTTCCAGTGATTAGCATTATCTAGCACACTTGGCCTGAAAATCATCTCAACAGTAACTTTATCCTTATTGAAAGAAGGGTGCAGGGTCATTAGAGAAGATGAGATTGTGAGAGAATCAACCTTCTCATTTTGTTCATGAGGAATGGCCTGAATAGAGAAAGCATCGAAAGACTCAATACAATCCCACACTCTATTCATGTAGTGTTTAAGCCTCAGATTCTTGACTTGGTACTGATTTCTGAACTTGCTTGACAATTACTTCAGGCATCACCTAGACATTTCAACTTTTTAATACCCATGGACTCAGTTGTGTCCATGCCTAAAAGGAGAGCTTCATATTCAGTTGTATTATTTGTATTCTCAAATTGCAACTTGTAAGAAAAAGGGAACAATTCACCTGAAGGGGAGGTTAGAACAACACCAAGCCCCTGAGCCAATACTAGAATGGATTCCATCAAACTCCATTGTCCACAACTGATTCTCATCATCTTCTGTAAGAAAGGGAATATTTTCATCTCTTCTTGAAGTCAAGAAATAATTACCATGTCCATTGTCCTGAAATAATACATCAGCCCTTGGATCCTCTGATTTCTATAATAGTGTATTTCATCTTCCTCATAGGAAGAAATTTCTTCATTTCTCCCTTTACTGAATGGTTGTAGAAGACCAATCCATTTGGATTTCACCTCCCAAGTCTCGATAGAAACTTCTACTTAGCAACATTCCAAATGATGTCGAAATATCTGCTACCAAAATAGTCAACAATACTTTCTTATCTAGAAAATCAGCGAGAGCCACCTGTGCATCCTTGATTCACCCCACAAGTGGGACTTCCTTGGAATCCATGGAGTAATAACAACCATTGGCCCATGTCAAGGTAATTCTGAGAGCATTAGAAACTTTTATGGGCATCACATTATCAAAAGCTCTCAAATCTATTATGCAGTTGTTCAACTGATGACCTTTAATAAGAAGGGAGAGATAGAATGGCTTCAACTTTATTGGTCTTGGATGCACTCAAAGAAATAATATTATGAGATGGAGGAGTAGGTGGAGTTGGTAGTAGTCCTTTGGAACTAGGAACTACAATATTAGGCTTTGAGCTACTACCTTTGATATAACAGGACAAGCCTATCAAATTATTTTAGATGAGTTTGCAAGAATTCAGATTCAGAAATATGAACTTTAGATTTGTTTACATGTTCTATGATGTCAAAGGAGGTGGATGGAGATGAGGTATATACCCCAGGAAAATGGTTGCTTTGGGGGGCGAAGGAGGTACTACCTTTGGAGTTGGAACATACTTAGCAATGGGAGTAGATGTTTGAAGGAGCAGGGGATGATTTTGTAGGTACACTAGAAGCTTTTAAGGACTAGCTTTTGTAGAAACAAAATTAGAACTAAGAGGAGTATTGGGAGACTTACTTGGAACAATAGATAGCTTCTTGCTTTCCACGAGATCTGGCTTCTCCTTTGCAGACTCCATGGAAGGTGGAAGTGGAGATCCTCTATTGATTATTTTATTTTGTTGAGTCACCACTGGAGGATCTTCTTGTCTTCTTCTTTTTTGGAGTAGCAGTGGAGGAACTTCCTTTTTGAGATTGGGAGTGGGTGAACACTACACATGAGAAGCTAGGTGCATATTCATCATCATCTTCTTCACCTTTTGAATATTCGAGGAATCTAATTTGTGCATCATCCTCCACTTCTTCAATCTCTAGGACATTGTTGTCCTCACTTTCTTGTTCTCGACTCTACAAGTTCTTCTTCCTCCTCCTCAGTGTCACAAGATGCATTTATAGGAGGTGCTTCTAGAGAAATTCTTCGAGGTGGTGGACCAATCCTTTTCTTATTTGAAAAATTTCTTCTTAGGGACATCCTTATACATGGAGGCTTGGGCCAATTGATTCTTAAGAGAAAGAACATCATTAGCAGTTTTTGTACTAATGAGTTTGTGGTTCCAGAATTTGAGCTCTGACCCTTCTCTTTTCTTGGACCCTTCTTTATTTTTCTAGACATTATCAGGTCATCTTATACCTCAAATTAATTCTTATGTTCCTCCTCCAAGGTGGAAAGTAGAGTTATTATTAGCATGAAGATGACTTCAAGAAATTTTGCATTCATGAAGAATATTAATTGATTATCCTCTGTAGGTTGGAAGCTTCATGGAGATCTTGTAGAGAATTCTATTAAAATTGGCCACAAATTCCCTCATGGGCTCATATGGTTCTTTCTTCAACTAAGACCATTGGGAAAGAAGAACATGATCATCTTCAACTGGTTTGAATCTAGATTCAAATTTGGATTTCATATCAACCCAGTTGGTAATAGATCTCCTTGGTAAATGATATAACCAATTTGCAAACATCTTGTAAGGATTCTATGAACAAATGAACTGATACATCTTCATATCCCCAACACCCAACACCCAACAAGATGTTATGAATGTTTTAATGTGATCATCAAGTGTTTACTTCCCATATCCTCTGAACTTAGGGAAGTTCTTTCTTGACCCATTGGGGAATTCATGCAAAGGGGGAGTTAGAGCCAACGGGCCCATGTTTTTTCCCCAAGGTAATGGTGCTTGTTTGGGACCATCTTTAGTTCTTCTTCTTCAACTGATTCTTCTACAACTATTTATACAAGTTCTTCTAATTTATTCTTCTAGAGGAATGTAATTTAATGGTTCAACTTTTGATCCTTCAATGGGGTATTCAAGAGGAAAGGTAGGATCAAACTCAATGAAAATAATCTTGACTTGTTCTCCTTGCAATTTGAGTGATGGGAAGTATAAAATCATGGATTGCAATTTCTCTTCAAATGTCGAGGTCAATCACACCACTAGCTTTAGGAGGCCCTCATGTATCTTCTTTCTACCAGCTTGTTAGATGAATGCACAACTCAAAATAGAATTCTTCTAAGCTCTTCTTTGATGATTTAGAGCTTTTCTTGCACATTGTAGAGCTTGAGACATGTTCTTCTTCAAGGTCCAAAACTCTTGAGGCTGCGTGATAGTGGTTAAATATATCTTTGTTATGCCAAATGCAGTTCCTCAAATCAGACTAAGAGGTATTCTTGGGTATCCTGGAAGAAAAGGAGATTATGCTGCAACATAGGAGCATTTCCAGGGATAGTCATGGAGGGAAAAATGTAGAGCATACATCAAGACTCTTATGATTTTACATTCTTATGATTTTTTTAGATTTTTTTGGATATTTAATTTTTTATGGATTTTTTGGTTTATGAGGTGGTGTAGAGACAAAAAAATCTACCCATGTGGGTGTCCAAAAATTGTTGGCAAAATAATTTTTCACATGGGAAAATTAGGGATCTCTCTCCAATGCTCTGGGACTAAGTCCCTCTTCTTGAATGGGATAGCTCCATTTATTGAATGCAGGAAATTATGTATACTATTCTAATAACTGTGGGTGGTATTTTGACTGAGGATCACACAAGGGTACTTCCCTACACCTATGGAAAAATTCTTACAGATACTACAAGGGAGGAAATAGATTGAGAGAGAGGTGTGAAGAGAATAATGGGAGGGTTCTTGCACAATAAATAACACAATAGAGTTTATTGCTCAAAACCAGAATGTTTCCATACACATAAATGAGAAGGCACCATTAACATAGAACAAGGAACAAGACACAAGAAGACAAAAAGTCTCATTGCATTATGTTGCACAAGATTACAATGCTCATGGAGTATTGTTGAGAAGGAAGGAATACATTAGACTAGAAAATGGAAGAAATCAACTACTTTGTCTCTAGAGAGAAAAACAAGAGCTAGAAAACAAGAATAACCATCCCCTTGAAGTGAGGAGGTCACATCTATTTGTAGCTTTACAATGCAACTCTTCATCTACCCCTCACATGACACTTCATGTTCTTATTCCATTTGTGACTTTTCATCTTCCTTAGAAGTGAGGAAATAAGTCCTCCTTTTATAAATCAAAAGGGACTTTCACAATGTAACATTAGAGAGTCACTTAAGTGAAAAAGATAAAATTTCATGATTACATACAATAAGGAATTAAAAAGGGGAGATAAGAAAGGGGGGAAAGAGAGAGAAGGAGAAGGGAGTTGAATAATTGTTTGATGAAGAATCAACTCCAATTGGATTTCGTGGAAGATCTTGAATGATGAATCTTTGACCCTTGACCTTCTTACCGAACCTGGTAATTACAAATGAAACCTTCTTAGATTCTGGGATGTTCACATGCTCTAATGTGCTGAGCCAAGTCTCAGGGATGACATTGAGCTTTCTGCATTGATTGAACCATTTCTCATGATTTCTGACAATATTATAGATAAAACCTCTAATCTTTGCAAGGGATTCCAAAGTGTCACCACTGAAGGACATAGGATTACCAATATTTTCCTAAACCAATTCTCAAAATGAATTTTGAAGATATTTCAAAGAATTATTCTTGTGAGGAAAGGGGGTACCAAGCTCCTACATGCTTGTGCCAAGATTGTCACTGATTATTTGACCCCAATCAAGCATTTGGTCTCCTTCAGTGATTACCAATATGAATTGTGTCATCCACTCATGGAAGTACCTTATATGATATTCACCCATCACTCTATTCAAGAGTACAATTGCATCCAAATATCCCTTGTGGAATTCACTCTGTGACAATGTCTTAGGCATTTGAGAAGGTTTTCTCCCCTGCTTGAGACATGAACCAATTGCAATTCCTTGAAGATAGGAATCAGTTTTTAACCATTATTAGGATGAAAACTCCCGTGTGATGATGACCATGTGACTTCGGATAGGAATTTATAGGCATGGTGAGATTCCTTTCAGTGTGAGAACTGCAAGTAAAGAATTTTCTTCAGCATGGATGGTTGTCGTGGAAAGATCATAATGCCTCGCATAAGCTATAACTAGCTCAGTGTTTTACACAAAGAGTGGATGTCCTCCTACTTTGAAGAGTCCTCCGGTGAATAAATTCTCCTCAACAGGACCCCATGGTTCCTTCATCATCCTTGCCTCCAAATACTCAAGGTCCATATGTGTCATATCACTATCTCCCACATTCAGGTAATCGGTGACCAAAGTAGATATTGGCTCGAAGTCAGTGTACTTGATTTTCATGATGGTTAAAGACAACAAGGGAATGGGGGGGGAGGTGTGTGTGAAATTTGAAATTGATATGGATACTTACTATTTTTAGTAAGTCACGCCTCACCCTCATATTCTATTTTTAGACAATTTTCCCAATTTTCAGATTTTGCAATTTACTGAGTTTTGGACTTGAGGAATTACATAGAGGTTTTGAAATTATTATTTTTTGGTTTTCAAAACTTACTAATTTTAGAATGGATCTGGAGCCAACTTAATAATGATATAAGTGTGTTTTCTAAGTGTCGGATTGAGTTGAAATTTGTTTTTTTTAGATTAGATGTTTTATGTGATTTCATGCTCCAAATTTTAAGTTTTTTTTTATCACAGGAACTCCAGTGATCTAGAAAGAAACATTTTTTTTCGTAACCGTCATGTGGTTGCTATAAAAAATGCATAGCATCAATGGGAACAAGGTTTGTTTCTTCCTTAAGGCGTTTTATAATGGAAGCTTCAGGTAAATTTTCATGGTAAACGGAGCTAGGATTTGAGAGCTATGAGAAAAAAGGTCTTTTCATCAATGGAGGGTTCTGAAAAATTTGGGCATAATAACAACATACTTGCAACAATGGGGGAGGTTAAAACATAAAAATGATTTTAAAAATGGCTAAGTATGAATATTATACTCGCCTCCCCTCTCAAACCTAGATAACTCATACTTTTACTCACCCTTCTTCACCTGGGTTAGATGAGATGAGAAGATGAGGTTAAAAATTTCCAAATGGGTCTCAAACCCCATAATTTACTTTACCACATTTAGTAAGGGAAAAAGGAGACATCATGGGTGTAAAAATGTGCATAGGGTCAGCTCATCATGAGAAGGGGGCATGTGGATTCAAGTTGTGAGGTTGAAAACACTTTCCTAGTGCACAAGTCACAAGATTTAAGTGACAAAGAAGGGGCTCTTCAGGTGGTGGCACAATTTTGTGTCCCTCGTGTCCCCTTATCAAATGGAAATAAGGACATAAGGGTCTCCCAAGTGTGCATAGGGTTAGCTTGTCATGAGGAAGGGGTCAAAACTTGTGAGTTGAAAACATTCCCCTAACCACCTAGGTTGTCACTTAAGTGACACAAATCTTCCTCTCTATGTGGTGACACATTTTAGTGTCCCCAATGTTACCTTATAAAAGAGATAAAGGGACATCACCCCCTCATAAGTGCACATAAGGTTTGCCTAACATGAGAAAGGGGCCAATTATTCAAGTGAGTGGAAAACAATTTTCTAACACCTAAAGATGAAAATTAAGTGACACAACTTCAAATTATGTATCTCCCTCCTTGGTGACACACTATTGTGTCCCCCATGTCCCCTTTGACTTTGGTCAAAGAGATAAAGGGACATCACAAGTATTCAAGTGCGCACATGCAACTTTAAATTATGAATCTCCCTCCTTGGTGGCACAATATTGTGTCTCCCATTTCCCATTTGACTTTTTTCAAAGAGATAAAGGGACATCACAGGTATCCAAGTGCACATTTTCCACTTTTGGAAGTTGGGTGTCACCATTGCACTGCTAAAAAAGCCTGCTGGAGTGGCTTCTTGCCCCGAGAGCTTCCCTTGGTGTTTCCTAGGAAAAACGTATATAATTTTGAGTGGAAAACACCCAAGGAATTCAATGAAACCATTTTAAGGACCTGATTATGCTTTGTATTTGAAATTTATGCCCCTTTTCAATTATGGTCACTAGTGGTTCTTGTAAGGTCCAACTGCCACCAAAGGAAAGTCTGCATTTTAGTATAGCTCAAATTATTGAAAATGTATAGGGTCCCACTTTATCTGATTTGACCTTTGAATCAGCTTCTAACTCTTCTTGGAACTTTTAGAATATTCAATTGAATCTTCACCAAGATCGAAGGTCTTTATCTGCACTATTGGGCCAATATCTACAAATATGTTCCTTAGAATCCCTTGAAACCTTTTGCACAATGAAGTATAAATTATTATCTTTCTAATGAGTACCTAATTGTCCTACAACTCCTTCTAAGGATCTTGACATGTCCGGAACAAGTCAATTAGCTTTTTCACCGCTTCCATTTCCTTATACCATGCTAATAGCCTGGTATTGCATAACTTGTTCCTAAACCTAATTTTTTTGTATAACTTTCCTAAAATACCTCAGATGACTACATAGCTCTGCCACACACTTCTTGGATGCTTTAAGTTATCCCTGTACATTCTAGGAGGGTGCTCACTAGGTGCAAAAGGCCAAAAATAACCCTTTTGGAGCCTCTGAAAACACTTATCTTCTCTTGGGTCCAACTATCTTCATGAATCAAATTAAAAAAGATTCCCTACACATGAAACACACTTGAAAATCACATTATCACATTCCTCCTGGCCATTATTAGGGTAACACAGTAACTGAGTTGGTCGGAGGATAGGCTTACATTGACCGGGAGAGGGATTTTCATATGAGGTCTAGGTTATCATGATAGTTTTTTTGAATTTTTCATTCTAAACATTTACCATGAAAACAATATGGATGTACATACATAATAAATTTGGGTTTTATGACCCCAATTCTAGCCATCACTCGAACTCGATCATATGACACACTTGGTCTAATTTCCACCAAAGTTATGATAGATTCCTTAAGAAGCTAGATCATGCCTTGATATTGGCACAATGGTTATTTTCCTTTGCCTAATATTTTTAGTTATCTATGGAAGTGCTGTTATATATGGTTTTCTATGAACACTTTCGAATCCACTTTTGGATAAAACGGCTATTTCAGTAGCTGAAAATTCATATTGCCTATTTTTTATCTCAATATCACCCTTCTTCATCACATGCCCACATCACATCATATTAAGTGGGTTTGGAACTTAGTGGCTAGGAAAATTGTCATGACAAGTTAGATAAAGTGGTGAAGGGACACCATCTATTGGATGCCACACTTCCTCCACACTTTTGGGTGCCAATTGACTCTCATTTGGCATAAAGCCTACTCTATTACCACTTTTGAGCTAAGTTGCTTGACAACCACTCTTGAACAAGCATCATTAGATGAAACTATGCAACAATAGGCGGTGAACCTCAGGAAATGCCTCGAAATTACATGCACTTACAATGCCAAGGGTGCATAGATCAAAGCCAAGTTGCATTAGCTCAAGGTAGAAGATAGAGTTTCTATTTTTTTCAAATTTTAAATTTCAAACACTCACACTAGTAGATCAAGGCCATTCAAGAAGTCAATCAACACCTTACTAAAGTTCTAGATATGGTGCAAGCTTATATCTATCATTATCAATAGGTTTTTAAAGCACGAGAGCCTTGTCCTGAGTGACAATCAACACTTGAACAATGCATTACAATTGTCCCTTACAAGATTTTCAAAGCTCAAATGGCTGACGACAAATCCCCTGACCAAGATGGGATTCCATGCAAATTCTATAAAACTCTTTGGAATGTGGTCAGAAATGACCTTTTCCAAGTTTATTTATAAGCTTTTAACTCCAATTTTATTGGTATTTGTATTAATTAGGGCCACATAAAATTCATTGCCACAATGCAGGACCTGGAGCTTATATGTAATTGGGGGCTTATCACCTTGTTTAAGGTCTCCTATGAAATCATTGCCAAAGCCTTAACACCATGTATTCGCCACCTATTTCCTGTAATTATTAGTCCATATCAAATATGGTTAATTCAAAGTAGATATATCTTGGATAATATTATCAAAGTATGTGAAGGTATGGAGTGGGTTTGTCGCTCTCATCAAAAAGATTTGTTTGTTAAAATTGATTTAAAAAAACCTATGATAGAATAGAATGACATTTCATTCTAATAATGCTCAAAGCACTAGGATTTGGGCCTACCTTTATCCATTTTGTGTTGATGTTATTTTTTGATGCCTCAACTTACCTCTCTATTAATGGAGTTAGTTATGAGTAGTTTGGAATATTTTGCTCAATTCGGAAAAGATGCCCTCTGACACTTGCTCTATATTTCTTAGTTATTAAAGGGTTTGCCTCCCTCCTAGCCAATGCCACTCAGCGAGGGATAGTCAAAGTCATCTCTTTTCTGGGCTTGTCTCCCACACAACTTGTCAATGGCCATTTTACATATGACTCATTTCTTACCTTGTTAAAAGATGAGAATATAATTCATTAAGCTATGTATTTCCTTAAAATGTATTTCTTAGCCTTCGGATTGGGAATACAATGGTAGAAGACCCAATTTTATATGCAATCCTTTTTGCATCCACATCTATGGATAGACACCTTTCAATGGAAGTAGATCCAACACGGAGAAATTTTCCATTTTTTTTTGGGTATTACCTCTTACTTTCCAATAAACCCTTGCTCACCTCTAGCAATATGTGTTAATAGGGCTGAGAAGAAACACTCCTATTGGCTTACAAAGCCTCTTTCTTTGGCGAGTAATTTCCAAATATGCTTTAAAGTTCTTGTTTCCACTCACATTTATTACTCTTATTGTTGGGATTCTTCTCAAGCCTCACACCAAAACCTTTAGAAATTGCTCAGAGTTTTTTTGGGGGCTAGCTCAGAGCTTGATAAAGGGTTTCATAGATTTTCTTGGCATTTTTGTTTCCTTCCTAAGGAGTTTGGAGGCCTCGTATTATTGGACATTTGGTGTGAGGGAAATTCCCTATGTGGTAAATGGAATAGTTGTGCCATTTAAGGGTAGGAAGCTTGGAAGATTCACCTACAGAAATGCATTTCAGAAGGCACTCTGAAAGGGTGAAATAATTGGAAAGGACTACGATTTCATAATCTACTTATCCTCAAAGCCTCGATGAAAGTGGTTGGCTTGTTCGTTATCAAATGCATTTGGAATGCTTGGAAAAAATAAACCTTGGATTTTATGGGATGGAGACGGGTTCAAAGATGGCCTATCTATAAATTCTCAGTTGGTTTAGTGGTCATTAATTATCAACTTCCACAATGTGTCTTTGGTAGAGGTGCCTTGGGTGTATGCCCTCAAGCTTTTCAAATGAGGGATTCACACTATCTTTTGTAGCCAGTCCAAAAAATTACTTTCATGGCTAAACACAAAACTCGAATTCTCATTGGCTAGTTGTGACCAAGAATGTTTCCAAAAAATTGTGGATGTTATCCTAGATGAAATGCTCCACAAGATTGGAGTTCAATCTTCTTACCCCTAGTGGAAATATTAGAAACGGTTTCTTGATACAATGTTTTATAATTACTTTCCCAACAAGGGCTATAAGCTTCTATCTCCCAAGCTTCCCATGGTGGTCAAGCTCAATTTCCATTGCTATCTACATTCTTTTATGCATCAATGGAAACATTAATTTACCACTGTTTGGTTTGCCACTGTTGATAAGGGGATCATTTTTTATATCAAAAATTCCCTAAAAATCCCTAAATTATATTAGTGTAGAAGATCATTTCAAGAGCTTTCCAATGACTATGAGAACGCGACAAACAGACATTGGGAGTTCTAGTTATGTCCGGTCAAAGTTTGGTCAACGTGAAAGTCAACTCTGGTCAACAGGTCAATATTGGACCAATTGCACTGCGACACGTGGCAAAAAGGCAAAGGGAGTCGTTTGTTGGTTTTTGACCTTCGGTTTTTGACAATTGTGAAATGGAATAGCCCGTCGGAAAAAGAGGCTCAACTTTTTTAACAGAGGGGAGCCTGGCCGCCGTGTGGACTATTGGTATTATCGCCGACGTGGTGGGTCCACAAGCCACCACGTGGCTTGCCACCATGAATCGAATTCGCTTGATTAGCCTATCTAGAGACGACAAGTGGACTATATGTTATTGACTGAGTTAATTATTTTCTATACCACAATGTATGGGTCGAATTTCTATTATCTTGGTGAGTCCACTTACATCCCAACTTGCTAAATTGCTAAGGCCCACACAATGGGCGCATTAAACTTAGCAACCTCCACTTACCCACATAACCGTCCAAACATGCTATGCTAAATCCACGTGGTGGATAGGTGGTGAAGCGGTGGTGGGGCAAAGGCACATGCGTGGAGATCCACGTGAAGAATGGGGTGGGTAAGGTTTATTAAAACCTTACCAAAATCTAAGGCCGCCAAATGTGGGATGATACCCACTTAAGCATGCAAACCGCCAACATGGGATTTTATCCCTTCCTAAGTGCAATCCACCCACTATGGGATATTATCCCACTTTACATGCTACGGGGAGGCTAATATTAGCCTTAAGATAATTTTTAATACATTATTTTAAGGGCCCTATTTTAGTATAAATAGGGAACCCATTTCTTTGTAATGGACACATGACACACAACTTAGAAGCTCATTCCTAGAGCTCGGAAAGGCGGAGATCAAGCTAAGAGGAGAGTTAGATATTATGTCAATGACATAGTTGTGTGAAGTCCTAATTTATTTAGGCATTATTATTTTAATTATTATTGACCTATTATTTTTTTAGGCAATAGTAAATTAAAATTATTGTGACTAAGAGTTATTAATACTACCTAGTCGGCCCATAACGCCACACCAAATTATTGTGAAGCCTGGAATATCGACCGGAGTGCCATAGGGCATTACGAAGCATCTGGAAGGCCGATCAAGAACTAGAGGATTCCAAACAGTGGAGTTGGTGCCATAGAGCTTGCCGAATACGCCAGGAAAGGGGAAGTCGGGTGCTATTTTTCACCCTTGTCATCTGAAGGTCTGGTTATTCTTCTAAGCAAGTTCTTAATAGTTTCCATTAGGTTTTCTTGTGAAAGTACTATTGTAACTTACAAGTTTTGACTAGTGGAACTGTTCGATAAGAACCCAGAGACGTAGGTAATTACCGAACTCCGTAATCAATCATTGTGCAATTGTCTTTATTATCTTGCATTAATTTTAAATTGATTACTTAAAAGGAGCAAATTGTCAGCAAATATTTAAAGCCTACAAGGGTCTGAGATCAGGTAGATAAAAACTTGATTATTTTCGATCAAGTTTGGTATCAGAGCTGGTTTAGCTCCATTTTTGCTTCAGTAAATCTGATTAACAGAGTGATTGCTTCAAGTTGGTGTAGTTCATTCAGTTTGTGTGAACAGGGTACAAGTGCACTATGGGCAAGATGTCTAAATAGGCAAAGCTCGAGGAAATTGAAGCTTATAATCACCAGATCCAGGAAGAGAACTCTCTCCTGCGATCAATGTATTACTCCTTGGAAGAGGAGAATGCTCATTCAAAATCAGAACTGCAAACCAAGGATGAGCTCTTGGCAAGGTTGCAATGTGGTGATCAGAGAAAGGAAATACCTTCAACTTCAGATGTAGTGACCATGGTAGATGATTGCACTGTAAGTTTTTCACCACTGGAATCTTCTTCTTCCTCCCATTCAGTTTTGGATTTCAGGTAATGAAGTCTTTGGTTTGTTTGAAAAGCATACTAGAGGCATTGGATCCAAATTATTAGATAAAATGGGATTTGATGGAAGAGGCCTTGGTAAAAATGGCCAAGGCATTGCTAACCCAATACAGGTCGAGGATCATCCTCGTTTTACAGGTTTGGGTTTTCCTAGTGCGGGAATGGAAATTGGAGAATGCTCCAAGAACGCTGATGGGAGACAAGCTCCCAAAGGCAAAGTGAATACCCCACTAGTCCTGCAAGAAGATTTTGAGTAGGAAAGTTGTGCTTTCGTCGTCACAGGTAGGATGTGGTAAGAGAAATCAGGAAGAGGTAATGAGATTCCACCTCCAGTTTCTTACCATAATCATAAGCACAGTAAAACTTCTGATCCACTTTTTCAGCTTAAGAAGTATGGTTATGATTTTCAGAAGATGTGGAATTCCTTTCCATGTAATTTTTGTGGATTGCATAATCATTATGTGGCCAGATGCTGGAAGAGAAGGACATTGATGAAGAAGTTGATGTCATTCGTCAGGAACAAGGCAAATCAGAAAGACCAATCTCGTCATGTAGAGTCGAGAAATGGCAGAAAGAGTTCCTCATCCCAAAAGAAGGAGATTAAGAGGAATTTTTGTGCTCATTGCCAGAGGAATGGGCACTGGGTGGACAATTTTGGAAACTACATCCATCTCGATATCAGAGTAATGGCAAGCCAAAGATGGAATGGAGGCCTATTGCAAAGGCAAAGGAAGTTTCTACTCCACCACCAGTTGACAATTCAACCCAGGACCAGGTAATACCTGAAAGTGAAAGTCCTTTAAAATGGGTAAGTCAACAATTTTTCAATTATATATTGCATAATTCAAATTGATGAATAATATGCAGTATTTGTTTGGAGATCATATTTTGTGAGAAAATGCTGAGAGAAAGGTTTACCATACTCAGTGGATTTTCTTACTTAGAAAATTTGATTAATACTCCAAACATATCTCCTAATCAACTTGTGAGTACCTATTACAACTTGGATAATCAGATTTTAGACTCATATAAGGCTTGGAGATTGATCTTGTCAACAAAAGGAGCCATTTGTGCAAATAGTAGAGTTCACAGGAGTCAGCTCGGAACTTCATTAATGAACATGTGTAGAGGCATTGTGACACTAATCAGTGAGTAGTTGAGGTCTGTAAAATAATCACAACATTGGCATTTAGACTCATAGCTGGAATCACCATTGGCATTGACGTCGAATTGGAACTTCATTCTGTAATATGAGGAGGTGTGTGATCATAACACTACAATGTTAAGACTTGACACTTTTAATGTCGAATGTCAAGAAACTTTGAAACGAGGCCATCATGGGAAAATAGCAAAATGGTACCTAATATAGTTTGTCAACAAAAGGAGCTCTCAAAAAATTAGCTCGAACGTCATTCAGTGTCAAGGCATTGAGGTCTATAAGACTTAACACATTTGAATGGTAGCTGATCATCAGACTTAGCATCACTGTAGTAGAGGCGTTGAGGTCTGCAAGAGACTTAGCACTACACAGCGGAGGCGTTGAGGTCTAAAGAGACTTAGCACTGCACAAAGGCATTGAGGTCTACAAGAGACTTAGCACTACACAACAGAGGCATTGAGGTCTGAAAAGGGACAAGTCATTGTCCATCACTGACATCAGATCAATCATAGCTCTAAGTAGCATGGAGTTCCTTCGAACAAGTTTGGATTCTGGGGAATCAACTCGGAGCCAGGAGATGTGTTATAGAGTCAAAGAAGATCCTTTTTGTCAGATATTTGGAAGCTTAGCACCACACAGTAGGAGTGTTGATGTTTCATTCAGAAACTTAGCACCATACAGCGGAGGCGTGGAGGTCTTCTTTGGATATCAGAGTGGCACGGCAGGAGCATCATGGGCCCATAGCCCACAGGTCCAAGATAAGGAGCAAAGTTGTCAAAGTGAGAAGGTTGCAGGAGAAGAGACCCAAGGGTCTACTACAACAAAACTTATGAGGTGGCAGTAGAGTTTCCAAATTACGGACGAGATGGCAAAATGTTCCAATATAAGCTTTTTGGGACAAAAAACCTTTCTCAGTGGGGAGGTGTGATCAAGGGATCATTTTTGATATCAAAAGTTCCCTAAACATCCCTAAACTATGTCAGTGCAGAAGATCATTTCAAGAGCTTTCCGATGACTATGAGAACGCAAAAAATGGACATCGGGAGCTCTAGTTATGTCCGGTCAAAGTTCAGTCAACTCTAGTCAACTGGTCAATATTGGACCAATGGCACTGTGACACATGGCAAAAAGACAAAGGGAGTCGCTTGTTGGTTTTTGACCTCCGGTCTTTGACAGGCGTAAAATTTTGTGGTCGCGACAAGAGGCTCAACTGTTTTTAACAGAGGGGAGCCTAGGCAGTCATGTGGACTATGGTATTATCGCCGACGTGGTGGGTCCACAAGCCACCACGTGGCTTGCCACCACAAATCAAATTCACTCGATTAGCCTATAGAGAGATGACAAGTGGACTATATGCTATTAACCGAGTTAATTATTTTCTATACCACAATGTATGGGTCAAATTTCTATTATCTTGGTGAGTCCACTTACATCCCAACTTGCTAAACCGCTTGGCCCACACAATGAGCACATTAAACTTAGCAACCTCCACTTACCCACATAACCGCTAAACATGCTATGTTAAATCCACGTGGTGGATAGGTGGTGAAGCAGTGGTGGGGAAAAGGCCCATGCATGGAGATCCACGTGAAGAATGGGGTGGGTAAGGTTTTTTAAAACCTTACCAAAATCTAAGGCCGCCAAATGTGGGATAATACCCACTTAAGCATGCAAACCGCCAACATGGGATTTTATCCCTTCCTAAGTGCAATCCGCCCACTATGGGATATTATCCCACTTTACATGCTACGGGGAGGCTAATATTAGCCTTAAAGATAATTTTTAATACATTATTTTAAGGGCCCTATTTTTGTATAAATAGGGAACGCATTTCTTTGTAATGGACACACAACACACAACTTGGAAGCTCATTCCTAGAGCTTGGAAAGGCGGAGATTGAGCTAAGAGGAGAGTTAGATGCCATGGCAACGACATAGTTGTGTAAAGTCCTAATTTATTTAGGCATTATTATTTTAATTATTATTGACCTATTATTTTTTTAGGCAATAATAAATTAAAATTATCGTGACTAGGATTTATTAATACTACCTAGTCGGCCCATAGCGTCACACTGAATTATTGTGAAGCCTAGAATATCAACTGAAGTGCCATAGGGTGTTACGAAGCATTTGGAAGGCCGATCGAGAACCAGAGGATTCTGAACAGTGGAGCTGGTGCCATAGAGCTTGCCGAATATGCCAGGAAAGGGGAAGTCGGGTGCTATTTTTCACCCTTGTCATATGAAGGTCTGGTTATTCTTCTAAGCAAGTTCTAAATAGTTTCCATTAGGTTTTCTCGTGAAAGTACTATTGTAACTTACAAGTTTTGACTAGTGGAACGGTTAGAAAGAACCTCGGAGACATAGGCAATTACCGAGCTCTGTAATCAATCATTGTGCAATTGTCTTTATTGTCTTGCATTACTTTTAAATTGATTACTTAAAAGGAGCAAATTGTCGGCAAATATTTAAAGCCTACAAGGGTCCGAGAATCAGGTAGATAAAAACTTGATTATTTTCGGATCAATTGTGGAACCCAATTTTGCACATTTCGCTTCCTCATATGTTTAGGTGTCCCACAACCTCAATTCCCTTTTTGTGGACAAAATGAAACCCTTATGCACCTTTTTTGGTTTTGCCAAAAAGCCCAAACCATTTGGACTTGGATTCATGAATGCTTCTAGACCTTTCGAACCAAGCCTTTCCATAGGCAACATATCCTACTATGGGATTGGCCAAACATCCCTATGGCCTTTTTCCAAGTTTGACATGCTTTCAAAGTGGAAATTAATTATTTCATTTGGAAAGAGAGAAATTCAGTTGCATTTACTCATGTTGTTGTTGATTGCAATCTTTCAACTTTTAATAAAATGATGATTATTTCTAATGTGTTTTTGTAGATTCAAGTGTAAGTGCATAAGGTGACACTAGAAGTTACTCACCCCTAGACCCTTCTGGATCATTGGGAAAATGCCCCTTGTACCATTACTCGGATTTTGCCACCATTTTCTTCTTGTGACTACTTGCTGAGTGTTAGGGGGCATCATCATAATAACAATCTCCATTGTTCTCACAACCACTCTAAGTGGGGCTCTTTGCCTCACTATCACTCACCTCCACAATGTTAACATGGGGGTGGGGTTGATCGCCACTGCGACATAACAACTGGGCTTCACCATCTATGACTGACAAGGTCCCTCACTTGGCCTTGGCCATTCCTTTGGCCCGGGGCCTTGAAAAATATAATGAAGATGGTACTGAAGCCACTAAAAACATAATTACTAGCTAAGAGTCCATTCCTGAAAGGTTCGATCTTCTAGATGGTAGTGGGGCAAGCTTGACGACAAAGACTCTCCTCCTTCTGATCTCTTTGTCGTTGTTGCCTAAATAGCCATGTGCTTTTGATTTGTTTATTGATTTTGTAATTCGTTCATGTGTCTTCCGGCTAGTGTGAATTTGTATATTATTCCCATGCCTACAAGTTGGCTTAGATTTTCATGATATGCTACCATATCGCCTACTTTTTTGTGAATAGTTGTACCGTTTTATTTTTAAGCCAATATTTTATCAAAAAAAATAGCAACAAAGAGAGGAGCCTTCTAAAAAATACCCCAAAGCCTGCAAATATTTAAGCCATTGCTGTTTTTAGTGGTCCTATAAACCTTTCGGCCTCATAGGCGTAATTAAAACCATTTTATTTCATATTGAAAAACATATATGTATTTATAATTCTCTAATATTTTGATTAGTAGATAAGCTGATGCGTTTACAATATTGTTTTGATTTTTAGATTCGAGGCCGAGCCATTTGTTTTGCACGTACCAGAGCAGCAGACCATATTTAAGCATTTTAATTTCAATTTCTGCTGTTTTCATCACTTTTGTCTACTTGCTGAATGAAGGATAGCGTTTCAACTTACCAGGTAAATTGGTCTGTGGGGAAATGTTTTTTTTTCCCGTTTCCGAAGACATAAAGCAAGATCATACTCCTTTTTTGGCCCTAAAGAATTTGATATTTTTTAACAGTTTTATACTGCACCTAAAAAAACTGTTTTGAAATTTTGGTCTTTTCGTATTTTCTTTTTCTTTTTGTAGTTTAAGTCTTTTGAAATATTTTTTTCTTACGGTAAAAGCAAACCTAGCTTTATTTTCAGGAAAAAATTATTTTGATTACTCCGCTGCTTTATTCCGCAATGTAAGCAGTTTTTAATTTTTTTTCTTACTGCAATGCAAAATCTTTTTTGTGATTAGTGCAATCCGTACCGTCACGGTCACTGAGAAATGCAGATTTGAATTACCCTGTTCCTTGGAATTTTAGGTCTGGTTTCATAATTGAATATATGTATCACAAGGGAGTTTAGGGTTTAGGGTTTAGGGAGCTTGTGTAAGCAATCCATCTTCTAGACCACAAAAGGCTACAAGTAGCTCAGTGGTAGAACACCTTAGCATCAAATGGGAGGTCTTAGGTTTGAGTCTTTACTGGTCCGTGAAAGTTTAACAAAGTCTAGGGTTCACACCTTGATTTGAAAACCCTAGCATCTATACCAAACCAGCATGGAAATCGCATTGTTAATGGAAATTTACATAGGAATAAATCATTTTAATTTCTTGAAGTCCCTTGTAATGATTTTCCATGTGATCTTTGAATTTCTTGAAGCCCATCATCATGATTTCGCATGCGATAGTACCCTACTTGCACCCTCACTTTCCCCTCGTCGCGATTTCTCTTACTTCCACCCTCACTTTCGCCTCATCATGATTTCTCATGTGATATGGTCACTCACATCCCCATTTTACAACACTTGCGCACTCTACAACGATATTAAGCTTAATAAAGCAGACATTTGCAATCACAAATTAGTACATGAAACCTTAAATCAAGGTAATCAAACAAAAGTTGGACAATGCATTATAAAGCTCATCAATTTTCTATCTTGTATAGCTAATGTTGAAATTGCAGTTGATGTTTTAGATTCTAGACCATGCTTTGGTCTATAATGCTCTTTAAGCGATGTGGGAATACTTGGAATATCATTCAGATTTTATTGGTCTAGATTTATTTGTGTATGTAGTGTGCTTCTATAAACCAGGTCTTATAGTGTGGAACTGTGTGAAGTATTTTTGTAATGAGGTGGTCTTGACTCACATATCAAGGCAATCCTAGCTTAATTAATAACCATTTCATTTAAATGCGAATGACTGCCGAAAGTTCTTCTCATGCATTTGTTTGTAAAATTGAGCATCCAAAAGCCCCTTGCTTGTAGGGACAAATGTGGGAGAAGCAAGGTACAGTTTGGTGCTGTATATGGAAGGGGAGTGAGACATCCCCTTATCGAATTATGTAATAAACCCATAATTTCCAGAATTATTATACAGCGTCATTTGTTGATTATAAAATTGAATCTTAACTCCTCAAACTCTTTCGAAGAAGAAGTATCATGAATATACAAAGTTTCCTTGTATTCCAATAGACCAACCACAAGGTTGGCCAAGTGATCAATTTCCTTGTTCATTCCCCCAGAGCAACAGGGATAGTCGAACTGAAGGAAAGAGACAAAGTATTGGCTTTCTCTAGGAAGGAATATAAGCACCAATTCTCAAGGAAAGAGGTGAAGCCTTGAATTCCTCTAGGAGCGAATATAAGCACCACTGCTCAAGGAAGCCCTTTATCAAACTTCTAATTGTGATTATAGAATCCCCTTCTACCACCGAATGATGTCAAATTTTAAGCCCAAGGGCTA
The DNA here is from genome assembly GCA_019776745.2 of Taxus chinensis. NCBI lineage: Eukaryota > Viridiplantae > Streptophyta > Pinopsida > Cupressales > Taxaceae > Taxus > Taxus chinensis. The sequence continues at coordinate 780,435,806 of CM034149.1, read as the reverse complement.
GCTTGAAGTCCTAAATTAAAGCCTCAGATTCTTCCATTTTGTTGGTATTGACATGGAGCCGAACAGAAAAAAATTGCATCACGGCCCCTTCCTATCTCTGATGATGCCCTTCCTTTTGCAGGTTCTGAATTTTCTCTTGATGCTTATCAACAAATTTTGTATTGTCTTGTAAATACAGGTATATATCTCATAGATATTGGATGATCTTCTAATAGAAGATGCCAAGAAGAGAATTCAGGCATCTCTTCAAGTAGCAGTCAACTCTGGTCCTCACCACTTCTCAGATTAGACATCGTTCCCCTTTCCAACTTATCCAATATTATAGAAAAAATCGGATACCGGAGAATGCCAAGCTGGTTTCATTACTATCCATAAAGCAGACCCCCCGTGACCTGCAGACAAGGTTGGGAGATGGAGGCATGTGGCAAGGGATTCTGAAAAACATATGGCCCGAATAACACCCCTTCAAACAGTGTAGAGCTATCAAAATAGTCTTAAAGATGCTTCAGCCCTTGTATAAACTGTAAAAGAAGAGGATAATGAGCCCCAAATTCACTTTATTATGTGGAACACGAAGTACAGATTATTCCACGTGCTTTGGAAACCTGTGGTTATGAAGAATCTGCCTGCCACAGGCAGTCATTAGATAGCTTGACCAACTGCCGTCAGAGCACGATAGTGGTGAAGAAATACAGGTAGAGTAGGCTTGAGACAAAACATCATGCTAAACTCTGTAGTACTTGGGCATTTTTCTTCTGTGACGTTTTTTAACATTTTAACCAATATGTTTCAGCCTTCAGCTCATGCTGTTTCATAGGTAGTTTTGGATTTTCCTCAACACTAACCGGCGTCATCAATTAAATTCTAGTCATATTGTAAGTCTTGGCAATGTCAGTGACCCCATATTGCTTCCATACCCTCACGAACATCTTACCCAATGTCGGTAACACCCAACTTTCCTTTTCAGGGGAAATGGGAAGCAAGTTGGAGAGGGGGCATCCAAAGTTAATAGACTTTTGACAGAATCCTGGAACTGCTCATGTATGGTGTCTACTAACTTACTATATTGCATGATCCTCCACCTCCCCACCCACCACAATTTTCGATTTGCATTCTGCCTTATTTATTATGTATTTTTAAGAAATGTCTGGTCTTCTCTATATCCTTGACTTTGTGTATTGCATTCTGTGCTTGTGATCATCAATTTTTTGCATTCTTGATGAGTGTTAACAGTCACCCATGGATGTTAGTCTCAATATTTTTCTATTCCTAGTTCCTAGTGAATCTAGTGCAGGAGTGTAGGTCTTGCCATCACAGACAGGTTTATGACTATAACAGTCCATGTTTGTATACCAGTTGTCTTCAGATTTTTAATTTCCTATTCTGCAGGTTTACAAGAGTGTTGGCTTAACTTTTGTAGTTCTTTGATCTCCAGTTCTTTCATCTAAGGGAAGCTCTTTGAATGTGCTAGTAGGAAATGTAATAGTAAATAAGTAGTCAAGGAAGTTTCATTATTTTCTTCTCCGTGTTCATGTTTTTTGTCTGTAATCAGTATTTGGTAGTTAACATTTTTCCTTCTCAAGTAGGTTGAAATCTCTTTAGTTTGATTGTTGATCAAATATCTTAGCTTTACAGTGGGCAGTACTAGTTATCATCACAATCAAATTCAACATCTTTTTATCACGAGCTCCTCAATCAATTCATATTTATGATATTAGTTTCTGAATTGCATCTCTTATGAATGTTTTTTCATTTCCAGGCACAAACATGGCAGGTGGGAAAGAGCGGAAAACAAAGCCCTTGGCAGCACAGCGTCTGCAGGGAGGAATTCAGTTTTACAAATCCAAAGGTCAACACATCCTTAAGAATCCAATGCTAGTACAGACCATTGTTCAAAAGGCAGGCATTAAGAGTACAGATATTGTGCTGGAGATAGGGCCTGGAACTGGGAACTTGACAATGAAATTGCTGGAAGTAGCAAAAAAGGTAATAGCAGTGGAGCTGGATCCCCGCATGGTGCTGGAATTGCAGCGCAGGGTGCAAGGGACTAGCAATGCCATTCGGTTGCAGGTGTGCTCTCAAAATCACTTTTTATTCTTCAAGAGTTTTCATGTCATTGCCAACATATTGTAGCATCACAAATTTTAGTGACTTGAAAGGCAAGATCTTCAGCATTTAACTTGCAAACTCTGAAGTGTGGTTCACTCACATATTTATATTGCAGGTCATTCAAGGAGATGTTCTCAAATCTGAACTACCTTATTTTGATGTGTGCGTAGCAAATATCCCCTATCAGATATCATCTCCTCTTACATTTAAGCTGTTGTCACACAGGCCAATTTTCAGATGTGCCATTATCATGTTCCAGAGAGAGTTTGCCATGCGACTTGTTGCAAAACCAGGAGAAAATTTATATTGCCGACTTTCTGTGAATTCTCAGCTGCTGGCTCGTGTTTCACATCTCTTGAAAGTTGGGAAAAATAATTTCAGGCCACCTCCAAAAGTTGACTCCTCTGTTGTTCGAATTGAGCCACGGAACCCTCTTCCTCCAATTCGTTTCAAGGAGTGGGATGGGATGGTCCGTCTCTGTTTTAATCGCAAAAATAAAACTTTGGGAGGAATCTTTAAGCACAAAAATATCTTGACGCTGCTGGAGAAGAACTATAAGACATTTCAAGCGTTGCAAGAAGCATGTCCAAAGTCCAATGAGTCAACATTTGCGGATGCGTCAATTTTGGGTGACACGGTCAATGACTCAAGTATGGAAATTGATGCTGGGGGGGATCAAGACATGGACGTTGATGATGCTGATAACATTATGCATGAAGGGGTTTCTCAGTTTAAGGATAAAGTACTTAATATCTTGAAAGAAGGGGATTTTGAAGATAAAAGATCTTCCAAGCTTACTCAAGATGATTTTTTGCATCTTTTGTCCCTCTTTAATAAGGCTGGAATACATTTTGCTTGATTAATTTTTGTTCTTAGAAATACTTTTCCATGTAGTTATCTAACTTATTTTTCAGGGTAAGAAACATTTGTATGCTTGATGGAGAGGTTGCGCTTATGTAATTTGTAATTGAGTTTGCACTTGAATTATTATTTTTGGTTCTGTGACATACAATAATTTTGATTATAGATGCATTGACTTGATTTTTTTTTCAAATTATTATGTTAAGGAATATTGGAATTAGTGCAACAAGTGATGGTATCTTAGATAAGTTTAATGCTTTCCACTTCAGTGGTATACTTTTATATTGTCAACATGCAAGTGATATGGCCTGATGGTATCTTAGATATGTTTAATGCTTTCCATTTCAGTGGTATACTTTATATTGTCAACATGCAAGTAATATGGCGTTAGCAGAAGACAGAATCAGCATTCTTTATTAGGCTTTAATATATTCTGCTTTGGACTGATCAAGAAAATGGACCAAGAGAATATACTAGAATTTATCCCCGTAAGTGTAAATCAATTTTACTTGTCAATAATGTTTTTTGTACACATACTGTTGATGCTTGGATTTGCCCCGATTCAATGCCTGCCAATTCCAGCATAACATGGGATCTTTGCAGTGTGGGACTGCGATGTTGCAGAGAACCTCCAGAGATGGTTTGATTTGTAATTCAATGCATAAAAACTCGTACTCTAACTTGCTGAAGGGAAAAGGGAAAGTGAGATCGGGTTAGAGAGATTAAAAAAGATGGTGATGCACCTGATAGGAAAAATGACTGCAGAGTTGCATTTACTTTTCTTATAGACACAAAATTAATCAACATACAAAACAAGCGTATAAATGAATATAGTCAATCATGAACACTCAAAGGAAAGCTCTATCCTATAGAGTAGCAAGACAGAGACTAGAGGTCTGACTAACCAATAACCACAAAAGTTCTTTCAATAGTAGTATAAATCACTCGAGTCATATTCATACCAAGAGGCTCGACAACATATTTTACACATAACATAGCAGAGGTCTGAGATTAGCTAAACAATTGTAAGCTCAACAAAATGCCTGCTCAAAGCAAGTACAATAGCCACAACCAAACCTAACAACTAAACTCTAAAAGAAAGATGAGAATATTAAGGATCTGATGTGTTCACAATATAGAACGAGAAAAGAAGAGAGAGAGAGGAGCATTTATTTCCAGACGTCCGAATTAGATTCATTAAATGCAGATTCACCTTTGTAGGTTTTAGGTGGTTGCTAGTCCCTTTTGCCTTGTTTGTGGCTGTTGGGAATCTAGTTAGTACTCACATTAAATAATATATGTGAGTATTTGTTAGAAAATGTATTTATGTGTTTAGTGATTAAGTTGTAAGTGAGAATAAAATGTTAACAGATTTGAGGAGAGAGGATATAGAGTTGGTTGAATGATTCTAGGGATCATATAGTTGTTGATTAGGTTTGACTTATAGGAGCTCATTAGGCTATAAATATGTAATCTTTGTTAACTAGTAATATGAATGAGCAGAGTTTTATTTTGTGTTAATATGACCAAATGATTTCATTTGATATCAGAGCGGGCTAGCCATTAGCCATGGGAGTCCTTTGTGAGCATGTCAGCTATGTCTAAGGTAGTTCAAAAACTTTTAGGTATTCGTGTACGTCAATGGGGTGATCATGTGTTATTCTGATCCAAGCATTTGTTGTATACTGCTTAAGGATCTGCCAATATATTCTTTTGGACTGCTTGTCTTATTCTGCAGTCCTCTTTGTTCAAAGATTTCCAACATGTTGCAGACACGTGGTACCAGTTGGCTATATACACATTCGACATTGTTGTATAAGTATCTACATCTTTATGGTGCCAACAATCATTAATCTTCAACAATTCATGCATCTTGAATGACAAAAACAAATTTGTACATTATAATTACTCTCACAAGTGCCTAGGAGATTTATGGGCGGAGGCTATTCCCCTGATAAAATGCACCTATCGGCATAGATGCCCCCATTCTTCCACACCATGCATATGTGGCAAACATTTCAGCAGTTAATTTGTTTTATTTTTGGTTTTTTCGGTTGAAAAATTCCGCACAGTTGCTTCCGTGATTCGAACTGAAGACTTGTCAATTAACAACGCACGCGCCCACCCTTTCCGCTATCACTTGACACATGCCATTACATCATTCAAAACTTACGCCTTTAAATAAATTTCCACCCATGATTTGACAGGGTTAGGCGGGGCCCTCCCATGCATGGTATGCATGCATTGATGATGGGACATGGATGTCTAGGGGTGCATTTTATCGGGAGAATAGCCTCCAGTAGATCTTCATGCTTTCATCTATCCTTATGTACATCACCGTGTGTTTTGTCATATCGGCAACCCATTCTTGCGTAACACAAATCATCTCTGACAGATCATGCACACTATCAAAACCCCATGCACTGGACATGTCAAAAGAGAGTATATCATACATCTATGGGCATGTCATTGTACACAATTTCATGTATATGCTTTCGTGCACATAATCGACATTGTCAGTATGCTAGATAAATAGCTTTGAGTATATGAAGTCCATAATTAGAATTTTGTTTCTAAATGGTTTTGTTTTCCAAGATAATTGTTTATATATAATTTATATAGTGGTATTTGAATTGATTAATCAATTATAAGTTGATTAGCTAGTTTGAGTGGTCAAAAGTAGTTTACTCTTGTGTCATTTAGATAGTCTAGTGTTTGAATACATTGCTAGTGTGTCAAAATAAATTGTTATGGTCAATATTGTGTTTAGTTGGTTTGTTTTTAAATGCGTCAAGTCGTCATCAAAAGTCATTCTAACACATTTTCGTTGAAATTGATGTCTTTAGTTAGGCTTAATTGGGGGAGGGGGGAGTTTGTGTAAAGACGGAGGAATCAAGTTTAATTGAGAAATTCAAAGGGAAATGTTTTCATACTTCGCAAGTCAAGACCCAACTCCTATTGATCTACAAGGGTTTGTGGGACATTGTCAATGGAAAAACACCAAAAACAAGAGATGTCGATGAAGGAGCTAAATGGGATATTATAGATTAGAGGGCGATAAAAATCATTGGTCTAGGATTATTTGATGCATAACTGCAACATATGGACCTTTCCAAGACCTCCAATTTCATCTGGGTAGTGTTGAACAAGCTATTTGGATCACAAGTTAGGAGTGTTGCAATGGCCTTGAAGCAGAAATTATTCTGACTTGAGATGGAAGAAGATGACAACATGGTTCAACATATCAATTAGTTTCGTTCTATTATGAATTAATTAGCTTGTATACAAGTTCAAGTTAAAGATGATGATGTAAAGTTTGTCTTATTGAATAACATGCCAAACACCTCTTCAAACATAGTTTTTGCTTTGAGAAAAATAAATCTTAGGTTAGAAAGCTTGATTTCTTCTTTACTTGATGAAGAAAATAGAATAAAAAGAGTCGATTCAGAGAAAGAGGAAAATGTTATGTATGTTGAAAACAAACCCAAATATCCTTTCAAGCTAGATAAATAGGAGTTAACTTCCAAAGCTTCAAAGAAAGGATAAATATGCTACTATTGTAAATAGCATAGTCACATCACTATAAATTGTAAACAAAGAGCACTTGATCTACTTGATGGAAAATTAAAGAATAAGGTCTTAGTTGTTACCAAAAACATAAAAGAGGAGAGTGATTCGGTAGTAAATATGTAATCTCCCCAAATAAGACACTTTTGACCCCAAATGGATTTAAGGCCAATCCCAAATTCCCCAAAATTGATTTATAAAATTTATGACAAATATTATAAAGGCAGATATGAATTATGCTAAAAATTGCGACTAGGGTTAAGTTGAAAACCCACACAAATAAGCAATTATATTAAGATTTCTCCACTTAGGTCTGATATACTAATTTTATAAAGCCAAATATGGAAAAACATATAGATTTCAATGCACAACAAGATTGGAAATAATTTATAAAATCTGCAGAGTGGCTGCCCCTGAAATTAAATAAAAATGGTACCTTTTTGCACACCAAACATTATGAAAATGGAGAATCTGATATATAAAAACCAAAAGTAATAACAACCCCTAAAAACAACTCCAAATCAGCCCTAGAACATCTCAAATCATCTCCATAGGTAGTCATTATGACTGGAATTAGGGCATAGAAAATATGATAACAATTTCCCTTCAAACTCCTGCCAAGATCTGTGACTTATTTGTCTTCAACTGCTGGAAAATATTGAAATTTACGGCTGACTCAATGATGTTCAATGAAATTCCTTGTGTAGAAAGTCCTCAAATGCTCTAAGAGGGTTTTTGTCCTCTAGAGGTAAATTCTAAGGGGTTTCGTCCTTAGAGATAATATTTGCCAAGCTACAAGCTTCAGACATAAAATTAGAAATCATAAAAATAGACAAGTGATGATAGACTATGACGAGGACCACTTGCATATATAGCTTTTGTGACCCCAAATGGCCACTCTCCATGACCAATAAGATTTTTCACATATTTAATGTTTTTCACCACCAACTTCTCTTCCTCATGCAAGTCACATTTTCCTTGAGGGGATAACTTTTGGCCCAAATGTTTTTTCTTTCTTTCTTTCTAATATTTTTGCTTCCTTGTGCAAGTTAAACAATTTTAGCTAAGTGTTTTATCTTTTATTGGTTTTTTTCTATGTTTATTTTATTATTTAAGTCTATTAATTTATTATAAGTGCTTTTCGTAAAAAAAAAAAATTGCACTTTATAATAAAATAATAGAACTTAAGTCACCCTTATTTTCTTCCCTTAGCCGTTGGGTAGACCAAAATAGGCCAAAGGTCTTCGATTGGGAAGGGGATATAACCGTCCATCCCCTTCCCAAAATTACTTGGCCCTCAAGCAATTCCAATTTTGTTTTGGTCCAAGTCCCATGCACAATAGACAAAACATGCTGAAGTGATCCACAAGATTGGCCTCATGTACCTATCAAGTGGACTAAAACTTGCCACCATATATCACTCACAAGATGCTCATATACATATACTTGGAACAATGATTCAAACAAAACTCCATATTGAAGACTTCACCTTCAATCTTATCATGCATCCTATGATGGAAATAAATTGGAATAGGCGGCAATAAATAAGACACATTATTATGCTCTTCATACCGTTGAGTATCATCAATGTCTTCACCATTCTTTGCTTCCATGATACTTTGACTTTGTTGTACTAATTCCTCATCATTCTTGTCAACAATGGGGCTGAATATAATTATAAGTCAGTTTGCTACAATAAACATGATGACATTTCTTTTTTCCACACAATCCTCAACTTGTGCAAATCTGCCCTCCTTGGAAAAGAAATTTTCCCACATTCCTGGATGTCCCAACTTGAGAAAATAATATTATTCATAACCTTGCTGCCCACTAATTGAAGAAGTCTTTGCCTTGAACCTCTTGTAGGTGTTGTTTCCCTTGAACGACTATCAATCTAGCAACTCTAGCTCTTCTTTGCCACTCCTCTCACACCTTTGAGTTTTCTGTTACGTCATCCTTATTTGCATATATGAATTTCTTCTCCTGTCCTAATATCAATATTTGGTTTCCTTTGGAGCTGAAATAATTTCTCTAACAAGCAATGTGTAATGTCCCTTCCAAGATCTGATTGAAATCTTCAATGAACAAAAAATGAAACCCCCAACTGAAATAATACAAAAAACTAAAGTCAAATAGTACAGACCTGATTTATGCTAGAAAATGCGATATGGATGGAGAGGGAAAATACCACAAAGCACACCAAAAATATGATTTTTTCTTATTTTTTATGTAAGAACTAATTTTTATAAATATAATGCAAATGAAAGCACCAACAATTGAGGCAAAACATCAGATTTCTAATAATGAACAACTCTAGATCTGACATGTACTTGCAAGCAGTGGTAAACTAGGCTTGAAACCCTCTACAAAACACTTGAAAATATTGCAATAATTTTTTGGAAATGCCCTTACAACAACTGATACAAAAATAGAATTTTCCCGCCCTTGAATGAACAAGAAAACACCCAAAATTAGGTCGCTCCAGCTGCAATAAAAATTGATCTATGAATCAGATTTAAAGTTGGACTTATAACACACCAAAATAGGAAGAATTTTTGTTCTTCCTTTTGATTTCCTCAAGGGTTTTCTTCCCTCAGAAAATCACAAACAATGATTCTTTAGCTCGAAGCCAAAATAACAAAATGCAAAGTGATAGAAAGATCCCCAAACAAGTTGACCCCTTCCATTATAAGAAGGAAGTGACCCAAAAATTACCTCCAAACACACGCCGATCAAAAAATGGTGTGATTTCTATGCACTAAGCACCCAAACTACATCCCAACTCAAATCGCAATTCTCCTAGAGGGAATACAAAAATTATAATTTTATTTTATTCCTTCTAATTTCCCCCATTTACCCTCTAAGGCAAGTCGCTAATGCTCCTAGGATGAATTAAAAATTACATTGGCAAATACTTTATTAAGTCATATTAATTATTATAAGTGCTAGATATATATTTTTTACTAATGACATTTTATAATAATTTAAAAATGACTTAAGTCACCCTTATAAAACCCCCCCTTAGCCGTCGAGTAGACAAAATAGGCCAAGGGTCTTCCAAGATGTTATTCCGGAAAGAGGGACATTTCAATCCCCCCCTTCCTCGAATTGCTTGCCCACAAGCAATTGTAGATTTGGATGTTCCAAAAAATTTTGCACCTTCCCACATTGCATCTTCAATAGGTAGCCATTTCCAGTGAATCAAATATTCCCAGATGACTCTATTCCTCAACCTTTTTTCACGTACATCTAAGATGGCTTTCGGTTTCAAGACAAGTTTGCCTTCATCATCAAGATGAGGCAACTGTATGGAGGGAACAATATGTTTCCCCCAATGCCTTTTTCAAGCAAGATACATGAAAGAAATTATGTGTTTTTACTTTGAGCTGGAAGTTTAAGCTCGTATGCAACCTTTCCCACCTTCTGTATGACCTTTTAGGGACCATAAAACCTTGGTTTTAACTTTTTTGAACGCCTCCCTTTGAGGGAAGATTGTCAATAAGGTTATAACCTAAGAAAAACCAAGTCTGGCACCTCAAAAGAACTCTCTATTCTTTGTTGATTTGCATATAACTTTTGCTGATTTTGGGCATGTGCAAGGCTATCATTGAGTGCTTTCTTGATATCTTGACTCTGCTGTACCAAATCTTTAGCACCCGAGACTCTACTATCTGGAAGAACTACATCAACAAATGAGAATGCACCATAACCATAAAGTGTCTTAAATGGAGACATACCAATGAGCGTGTGATAAGAAGTGTTGTAGCAAAACTCTCCCAAATAGAGCCACTTAATCCATGTTTTATTGTTGCCTCTTGTAGCAAAGCATCTCAAATACCCCTCTATCCACTTGTTTATAATCTTTGTTTGCCCATCCGTTTGTGGGTGGTAACTTGTGCTTGGAGTTAGTTATGTGCCAGCAAGATGAAAGAGCTCTTGCCAAAAGATTGCCCCTATCACTCACAATATTCTTAGGCAACCCATGAAGTCTAAAAACTTCCTTAAAAAAATATTCCAGCCACTAAAGGCCCATCAAAACTTAGTGGGAAGAGGAAAAAAAATGAGCATACTTGGTCAATCTATCCACCACAACATAGATAACACTCTTACCTTGAACCAAAGGAAGACCAATGATGAAGTCCATAGAAATGCTCTCCCCATTTCTGATTTGGAATGGGTATGGGGCTGCAAAAGTCCTGCTGGAAATTCATGTTGTGCCTTGCTTTGTTGGCATATAAGGCACTCCCTAATGTGCTGCAATATCTCCTTATTCAACACCTTTCATACGAACTTCTCTCTTACCTATTTTATATGTTTTTAAAATACCGTTGGTGACCAGCTAAGGGTAAGTCATGCATGGCTGCTAAAATTATGCTTTTTACCTTAGATTTGAGCACCAAAAAGAATCTATTTTATAGAGGATGATGTCATCAATCACTTGGTACTTGTCATCATCAATTTTCCTCATCAAATATATCACAAGCAACCCTGATTTTCTGGTGTACTCCTCTGTTATATCAACCTTCCAATCCAATGCAATTTCACTTATGGACCAACAATATGGTTTTCCTTGTAAAGCATCTGCAACTATGTTTTTTTTTCTCCTTCACAAACTCAATTTCAAAGTCAAAAGATTGCACTTCTTCTTACCCATTTTTGTTGCCTATCATTTAAATCACTTTGGTTAAGAAAATTACCTCAAATTGTTATAATCCGTTTTGACAAAAAAATCTGCCACAAAACAAAATATTGTTTAAACTTCACTAGAACACGCATGATGGCCGACTATTTCCTTTGTCATAAAATAAAATATCCCTTCTCCACATCCTTAAATTTTCTACTTTCAAATGCTATGGGATGTTTATTTTACAAAAAAACAACCCCAATCCCATCACCAGATGCATCACATTCCACTACAAAAGACTTTGAAAAATCTAGAACAACGAGTACTGGGCATGAACTCATTACCTTTTTGAGGTGATCAAATGCTTGTTGAGCTGATTGTGACCATGTGAAGGCTCCTTGCTTTTGTCAAATTTGTTAGGGGGGGCTGAAAGTTGTTAAAATCCCTTCACAAATATGTAATAATAACTACAAAGACCCCAAGAATCCTCTTAGTTGAGTCAAGGTAAGTGGGATTAGGCCAATCCAAAATGGCTTGAATCTTTTGTTGGTCCACATGTACCCCCCTTTGCGTTGATGACATGTCCTAGATATAAGATTTCTTCCATGCCAAACTAACATTTAGATAATTTTGAAAAGAGAGATTGTTGCTCCAAAATTCTTAGAACCATATCCAAATGTCTCAAATGCTCTTCCCATGATTTGCTATACACCCAAAATGTCATAAAAAAATACCAAAACAAACTTTCTCAAATGCTCCCTAAAAATGTGATTCGTGCATGATTAGAAAGTAGTAGGAACATTGGTCAATCCAATATGGCATCACTAAAAATTTAAAATGACCAAAAGTGACACCTAAAAGTTTTCTTATGCACATCTTCAATCTCTTACCTTGATTTGGTGATAGCCGGACCTTAGATCATTTTTTGAGAGGAAAAACAACACCGTGCAACTCATCAAGAAACTCATCAATCCTTGGTATTGGGTACCTATTTTTGATAGTCTTCTTGTCCAATAACATGTAGTCCACACACACATTCCCATGGTTCCATCCTTCTTCTTTACCAACACAACTGAAGAAGAAAATGGGCTAAAACTTGGTCTTATGTGACCCATATCCAACAATTCCTTAATCACCTTTTCTATTTCTTCCTTGAAAGCTCTTGGGTGACGGTAAGGAGAAGATATAACTGGAGTGAAATTAGGTTCCAACTCTATAAAATGTTGAAATCCTTTATCTAGGGGAAAACCGTGAGGTAAATATGAAAAAACCTTGCTATGTCTATCCAAAATAGATTGAATATCCACATGATATGATGGCTGCGATGAAAAATCAGAAGTAACACTTACCACACAATGTGCAGCCCATGCAATCTGCCCTCTAGTGAAAGATCTCTCCATGCTTTTAACGGTCACCACTTGAGGAATTCTACTCCTCAAGCCTTGCAATGTTATTTCCTTGCATTGGGACTTAAATTTCAGTTCCATGGTTTGATAGTTTTGAGTGAACTCACCCAAAGATTGCAACCATTGAACTCCAAAAACAACATCAGTTTCACCAATTCCAATGACATAAAAATCATCACATACCTTGTGTCTTCCCAATGTGATCTCAAGTTTAGGAATTTTCTTTGTGTATGCAAGAGTGTATCCATCCACCACAGTTACATTGAATCCTTGAAAATCTTCTACTTTCAACCCCATTCTTGTCACTAAGCTCTCATCAATAAAATTGTGAGTAGTTCCACTATCAACCAAAGCCATAATTATTTGCCCCTAAAGAACGCCTTTGATATGGAAAGCATGGTACCTTGGTGCTCCGGATAAGGTGGCCAACATTCCATCCTTGGGACCTTCATTTTCCTCTTTTGTTTGTCCTTCTTCTTCCTCATGATCCACTCCTTCTTCTTCTTCATCGTCATCTGAAATAATCTCAATATAGTGTGTTGCCCCTTTCGGAAGAAAATGATGATTAAGAGTCCAAGGATCTCTATAATGAAAACATAATTTCTTTCTCTTAAGATCATTTCTTGTCTCTATTTCCTTTCTATTTTTGTTCCAATATTTCAAATTTGATTTATTTTGAAATGGCTTACCTTGCTGCCCATAACTTGGTGTCTTTTTCCCACTTGATGAAGAGGTCTTTCGCTGCCCAAATGGTGCTGATTTTTATTGTAGATTTCTACCCTTTGGAACCACTTTTTCCAAGTCAAATGATTTCCTAACGGCCCCTTGTAAAGATGGAGTGTTGAATGCTTTCACAAGACCCTTTAGTTGCTCTTCCAATCCTTCCATAAACAACAATACTAACCTCTTTTCGCTGATATCCGGTACTGTAACTAGAATTCTTTCAAATTCAAAAATATATTTTTCTAGTGACCCTTCTTGCTTAAGTTGTGCTAGCTCCCTAAAGTACATATCTGGATTTGTCCTATCAAATCTCTTAATCAAACATGAACTAAATTCCCCAATAGTAGTAATGGAACCATGACCTTGGGTAATCAACCCATGGTACCACCACTCATGTGTCATCCCCCTCTAAATGTAAAAGTTACAAATTTGAGGGCTCTCTTCCTCATACATAGGATTTAGAGAGAGATATGTATCAAGCTTTTGCAACCAAGCTCTAGTAGAACACTTTTGAGTACCATCAAATGAAGAAAGAGTTACCTTTCCTAACCTTTGTTGGATGTCCCTTCTTGGTGCCTCTTGACGAGCTCTCCTATTCCTCCCTACACCCTTGTTATTTTTTAACTGGAAAAATTCCCTGAAAGGTAGCATATCCCTTACCCTAAGGTTGAGTTGCATATATTCATCACCATAGGCTTCCACATCATCCACATCATTTTGTGCCACTTCTCCTCAACTGGTTCTTCTCTTTGGAGAAACTTGGCCTTGAAGATAGGATGAGTAGCATTGAAAGTATTCTTGGTTGGTCCCATTGAGCTTCCCTCTCCCATGTTAGTTGCTACATGATTAGTAGCTAGAACATTCCCTCGTAGAGCCATAGGAAAAATCCTGAATCAAATTGGTAAATGCATCACTCATTTCTCTTTGATTTTCCCTTATTGGTTGTTGACCCTCTCTCTGCACTCTGGTAATAGTTTCATTCATTTAGCTGAGATCATCATTAGGAAGATCCCTTTGATCATGTTCTTTCATTGTGCCCTTTCTAGAGTATACCTTATGTGATATACTATGTGTTTTCTTGATGATTGCATTCAGATCTGATTTCTAAAGATTTCCGTCCTAGGATGGGAGGAAAAATTCCTCTAATACCACTGTAATGTCCCTTCCAAAATCTGATTTAAATCTTCAATGAACAAGTGATGTATTCACCCTGCATACAAGCTTAGATCACTCAAAATTTTAGCTTAGAAGTGACAAAATCAACTTTCTCATTCACTTTTCTAAAAAAAAACACTTTGCTAAAATTTCCTCAATATGCCATAATACTCTAAACCATTGTACCAAAAGCTCAAATAACTTCAAACATGTTTAACAACATTAAATGCACTCGATCCATCCATTAAATCAGTTTCACAACCTTAATTTTCACCACTTTCCTTTTTGGCCCTCACTAGTCCTTCTAGCCTTGAAAATGGGAAAATTCTGACAAATTTCACAAAATACTAACTTTCAAACCTAACTAGTAAAACTTTTTAGGAGCCCATTATCCTCATTAAAAGTGCATTTCAAATTTCAAGTCCTAACTCTCTTCCAGTGAAAAGTTATGCCACTTTTTTGCAATTTAGTCTTTCTATGCAATTAGCCCTCCTACACTGTAAACCTCCAAGTTTAGAACCACCTGCAAACAACCAATAAAAAAGGATTACATTTTTAGAGACCCTTTATCTCATTCTTTCTTTTCACCATGGGATTTTTCTCAATTCATCTTCTATCTCTTCTTATCATCAAACCCTCCTTTTGCTTGTCTTATAAGCCTAGCTTAGGGTTTCAAGGTGATTTCTTGGTTTTTTTTACTCTTTCCCCTACAAGAACTACTCAAACTTCTTGAAATATCTTAGTTAGACTTGTTCAAAAACATTTCCATCGTCCATATATCCCTCTATCCTCATTTTGCTCATTTTCTTGGGTTACATGTTCTTGACTAGCCTTGTATTTGCTCTTGACTGTATAAATCATTCCATGCTCTACTCTGAGATGACCTTAGCTTTTTATTAGGCTTGTTTGAATCTTCCTTTTCTATCACAATACACCTTATCTCTTTCTCAACTCATTCTTTCATCTAGTTAGTTCTTGCTCAAATCTTACTACCTAGTCCACCCTTGTTAATTCTTTCCTCTACACACTGTTCTGAGATATTCTTATCTTCTTTTATACTTTCAGTTCCTGATTTCTTGACTCTCAGCTCCTTATTTCACATTTCCACTACCCTATTTGATCAAAAATACTCTCTTATTTCTTATTATGTATTTGTTCATCCTCTTGCCGTAAGGCTTGACTTAGGGCAGTTTGCGACTTATTTTATATTTCTAACTCTTGTGTCCTTTCCTAGTCCACTTATAAAGGGTTTAAAACACTCCATTCAATCCACCAATCATACTTACCACACTTCCTTTATTCACTTCTTAACACCCTTACCACCTTCAAAGTAACAAGTCCACCTTAGATAACTGTTAAAGACTCCTTATATGCCCTGAAACATGACATTCACTGTATTGAGTTATTTGAAGTCTAAAAATCTACCATTATGAATTTCCTACTCACTCCTTTATCATCTCCTCAACTATGATCAAAATAGGAACTACACAACATTTTACTCCATTGACACTAGAAAAAATTTAGCTTTGAAACTTAATCATTCCCTTGACTGTGCATAACTAGTTCTTGATGACTTATAATTGTGTTTTCTATCTTAATAAAACTTTTGAGGCCTTCTAGCAATCTTCTTCAACGTTCACCACTTTTAATATTTCATCATCCTTTTATGGTGATAGCCACATAACTTAGAAACACTAAGTAATGATTTAGGGCCCAAAGTTGCTTACAAAACCCTTGAAATATGGTAGAGACACAGTTAAGCTATTCTGATTTAGTTTTACCCAATCAAACTCCATTATTTCCTTTTTAAACTCTTCCCACACCTAATTCATGCATAAATATTCCTTTCTACAAAATTTAGAGAATTTTCCACAGTGGGAAAGAAATTAGCAATCAAAACAACATCTAAACCCTAGACTGGGCAGTAAACACTGCCTTTTTGAGATTATAATTATTGTAGACAATCGCATGGATTCCTAAAGGTCAAGATCACATTCATTGGAGGATCTCATCACATTTTATAACTTCCAAGTCTTTATTTCATATCATACAACCTTGTACCTTCCCTAAAATCAAGACATAACAGTCTAAGAGGACTATATTCTCAGTATTATCAAATCTCCAATTTCTTATCATCCAAGGTAGTTCAATAACCTTTGAAATGTTATAATGAATACAAAGTCACTCCATATACAATCAAATACCTTTACTTCAATAACTTGCATGCATTTTTATGTTTGAGAGAGAGTCTTACCCAACCCTTATAGTCAATTTTGTGAAAATACCTAAGACAATAGTCTTGAATGATCTAAGCCCCCATTCCCATATTGAAACATTGTTGTGTATACCTACAACAACATATATTTATGAAAATGAGTAATATTTAATCCTAAGTTCATCAACTATTCACATATATAATCATATCAGGTCATTAAAAATAAATTATGCCAAATTAGAAGCTTTATTGAATATTACCATGATTGTTTCAAGCTTCCTTGAGCCATAAGGCTATGTTACAGTAAGTTCTCTTCCACCATTCCCTTACCGACCTCCCCAAAATACTCTCTCATTCAAATGAACAAGATTTTTTCCATATGTTGAATGGAGGTAGTTAGGTTTTCTCCTTAACCATACATGTTTTCACTAACTCCATGTGAGTTTACATCTTGGTTAGGGATAATAGAGTAGGTTAACAACAAGGACACCTCTTCACATTCATTTTAGGTCTATCTAACACCTAGAAGTCTAACTTACTAACCCCTAGGCCTAGTCCACTAACAACTAGGCTAGATTACTTAACTTAAAACATTTGAATATTTAAATATGGCTTTTGGAGGGAAACCTCCAAAATGCCATTTATTACAACTAGAAGCGTCCACATGGACCAAGACACCCCACAAAACACCTAAAACAACCTATAAAGGCTAATCAAGCCAAAATTTGAACTATGTACATTGATGCTCCTGCATCAACAAGAATGAAACCCCAACTGAAATAATACAAAAACTAAAGGCAAATACTGCAAACTTGATTTTATGCTAGAAAATGTGATTTGGATGGAAAGGAAAAATACAACAAAGCACACCAAAAATATGATCTTTTCTGATTGTTATGGAAGAAATATTTTTTATAAATATAATGCAAATGAAAGCCTTGAAATTAGGCTAAAAATCAGATTTCCAATGATGAACAACTTCAGATCTAGCCTGTACTTGCAGCAGTGAAAATTATGCTTGAAACCCTTTACAAAACACTTGAAAATATTGCAATAATTTTCTGGAAATTCCCTTGCAACAACTAATACAAAAATAGAATTTTACA
The DNA here is from genome assembly GCA_019776745.2 of Taxus chinensis. Taxonomy (NCBI): domain Eukaryota; kingdom Viridiplantae; phylum Streptophyta; class Pinopsida; order Cupressales; family Taxaceae; genus Taxus; species Taxus chinensis. The sequence goes on along the minus strand of CM034149.1, from coordinate 780,418,040 downwards.
ACCCTTGAATGGATGAGAAAACACCCAAAATTGGGTCACTCCAACTGCAATAAAATTGATCTATGAATCAGATTTAAAGTTTGACTTACAACACACCAAAATAGGAAGAGTTTTTGTTCTTCCTCTTGATTTCCTAGAGGGGTCCTCAGAAAATCATAGCATTGATTCTTCAGCTCAAAGCCAAAATAGCAAAATGCAAAGTGATAAAATGATCCCCCAAACAAGTCGACCCCTTCCATTATAAGAAGGAAGTGACCCAAAAATTACCTCCAACACACCCAATCAGCAAATGGTGTGATTTCTATGCACTAAGCACACAAACTACATCTCAACCCAAGTTGCAATTCTCCTAAAGGGAATACAAAAATTATAATTTTATTTTATTCCTTCTAATTTCCCCATTTACCCTCTAAGGCAAGTCGCCAATGCTCCTAGGATGAATAAAAAATTACATTGACATCATTAAAATACTTTATTAAGTCATATAAATTATTGTAAGTGTAGATATATATTTGTTTACTAATGGTACTTTATAATAATTTTAAAATGACTTAAGTCACCCTTATAAGATGTTATTCCGGAAAGAGGGACATTTCACAATGTTTCTTCCTCACTAATGCAATTATTTTGCTCAATGGAAATCATACTTTTTGAAGTTTCTTCTTTACCTTGCCAGGTGGAATACACAACGGGTTGATTTCCCTCCAATTTTTGCATGCCATTTTTCCTTATGCCTGTACTATCTTTTAACTCACCAAAATCAGCGAAGGTCAGCATAGCTCTTACCTCGGGAATGAGTGTTGCATACTCTTTCCCTCACACCTTTATGCCATCTTCCTTAACTGGTTGTTCCTTGGCTCTAAAAATCTATGAAGGCTTGGATGAGGTCCCAACTGATCTAGTAGAGCTTCGTATGACAGTACTCATCCCTTGTATAGATCTACTCAAATCAGCAAAAGCTCCTATAATGGAGTCTTTTAGATCTCTTTGAGCATCCATCTAACAAGTTAGCAATTCTTTGTTGCCTCTAGCGAACACTTCATTCATATAGCTCACCCTATTTGTAGGAGGAGCTCTCCAATCATACTCTTCCATAGTCACTTTCAAATTTGTTTTTTTTTTCTCACAGGCTGGGAGGATACATAGCTCTGATACCACTGTAATGTCCCCAAATGAGACACTTTTGACCCCAAATGGATTTAAGGCCATTTTGTTTTTCCTTGTTCACAATGAGGGAGGATTTTCATGCTCTAGTACCACTGTAATGTCCCCAAATGAGACACTTTTGACCCCAAATGGATTTAAGGCCAATCCCAAATTCCTAAAAAACAGATTTATAAAATTTATGGCAAATATTATAAAGGAAGATCTGAATTATGCTAAAAAATTGGGACTAGGTTTAAGTTGAAAAACCCGCACAAATCAACAATTATATTAAGATTTCTCCACTCATTTCTGATATACTAATTTTATAAATTCAAAATATGGAAAATATATATATATATATATATATATATATATATATATATATCAATGCACAACAAGGCTTGAAATAATTTATAAAATCTACAGACTGCCTACCCTTGAAATTAAATAAAATGGGTACCTTTTATTCAAACCAAAAATTCTAAAAATGGAGAATCCAATATATAAAAACCAGAAGCAATAACAACCCCTAAAAATGGCTCCAAATCATCCCTATAACATCCTAAATCATCTCCATAGGTAGTCACTATGACTGGAATAAGGGCATAGAAAATATGATAACAATTTACCTTCAAACCCTTGCCAAGATTTGCAACTTATTTGTCTTCAACTACTGGAAAATACTGAAATTTAAGGCTAACTCAATGATGCTCAATGGAATTCCTTGTGTATAAATTCCTCAAATTCTCTAAGAGGGTTTTCGTCCTCTAGAGGTAAATTTGAAGGGGTTTTTTTCCTTAGAGATAATATTGCTAAGCTACAAGCTTCAGACATAAAAATCAGAAATCATAAAATAGACAAGTGATGATAGACTAAGGCAAGATCACTTGCATAAATAACCTTGTGACCCCAAATGGCCACTCTCCATGAACCAATCGGATTTTTCACATAGTTAATGCTTTTCACTACCAACTTTTCTTCCTCATCGCAAATCGCATTTTCCTTGAGTGGATAAATTTTGGCCCAAATGCTTTTTTCTTTCTTTCTAATATTTTCCTCCTTGTGCAAGTCACACTTTTCTATAAATAAACAATTTTAAATAAGTGCTTTATCTTTTATTTATTTTTTTCTATGTTTATTTTATTATTAAGTCTATTAATTTAATATAAGTGCTTTCCATAATGTTTTATTTTATTTTTTTGCACTTTATAATAAAATAATAGAACTTAAGTCACCCTTATTTGCTTCCCTTAGACGTCGGGTAGACAAAATAGGCTAAGGGTCTTCGATTGGGAAGGATATCTTACAAAATACTACCCATTCTAGTGATGAAGAATGTGTATTAAATGACTGTATATCAGAGGTTAGAGGCAACCAAAGGAGGCCAGACAACGACCTCAAATTCACCGCTAACAAAGGGGGTTGCAAATTGCAAATTGCAACAGTGACCAAAAACTTCTCTTTATTTTTGTGTGTGTGGTATTTTGTATCTGTGAGTAGCTCAACACTCGTTGAAAGTAAATAAATGTGTGAGTGCAACATTTCTTATTTCCATTGTTGACAAACTTGACAGAGAGCTAGCGTATGTCTACGTGAAATTGAGGATGAATGGATATGTGGGTCATTGTTTAATTTATGAGTTCCCATTGTTGAACTAGGTTGATGTGTTTCCCATCAGTGAATGGTTGATGTGTTCCTTCTCTAGCTGCATTTATTCCTATAACCACATGTTCCAATGTTCGTATTAACGGAGAATGTTTGGAATCTAGTTAGTACTCACATTTAATAATATGTGAGTTAATATTCGTTAGAAAATATATTTGAATGTGTGTTTAGTGATAAAGTTGTATGTGAGAATAAAATGAGGATAGAAATTCTAGGAGAGAGAAAATAGAGTTGGTCAAATGATTCTAGGAAATCATGTAGTTGTTGATTAGATTTGACTCCTTATGGAGCTCATTAATCTATAAAGATGTTGTCCTCGTTAATGAATAATATGAATAAATGAATGGAGTTTTGTTTTTGTGTTAATTTGACCAAATGATTTCATTAGCTTGTTACATTAGTTGTATTTGAAAGGAATCCAATCCCTTAACCTCCAATCCGCAACAAGGTTTTTCAAACACGACAAAATGAACCTTTAACTTCTAGATCTCTTTCATGGACACAAGTGGGATCTCTCCAACCATTTGACACATCTATCGATCCCACCTTTCATCTTAAAACCTTTGGCAACCTCTAAAAAGATTGGATTAAAACCCACACTTAAGCAACTGCCGAACTATTTGTAATGTCCCTTTCTAGGGTTGATTCTGATAATGAGGGTATTTCCTCATCTTCCTCTTGAAGTATAAACATGTATTTCAAACCCTTCACTTAAATCTATTCGTCGGCCTTGTTATTTTTCCTTCCCCTTCCCCTTCCCCTTCCCCTTTTCCATATGTTGCCTTTCTTTATCTTCCATTTTGTCTATAGATCTACAATTTTTAGAAATAAAATCTAAAATGTGGAATGAAAAATAGATTTTCCTCACTCCATGTGACAATGAACCCAAAGAAATAGTTTCCCCCTTTTTATTTTAATAAGGAGGCCACTATTTTTTTCTATGTTATCCCTAATATGGACGCGCTTATGAAAAGGTCAAAAATATTGTGTGAGAACCGAACATTTATGTATATTTGTTTCCTCTTTAAAGTATGACTCCTACATTAATATTATCTAGCTTTAATTATTAATTTTTTTACATTTTTGATGTCTATTTGACCACGACAAAGAAATTTCAACTTTAAATTTGCTGTCTAGTTGACTATCACTTAGAAGTTTTTCTTTTTGCTTGGATAATTTAATTGAAAAATCACAATATCTTTCCCATGGTACAACTAGATTGATGTCATATGTCCCCAATTATTAGGAAATTCGCAAAGAAAGTAATGGAGTTATTAATCAATATGGTATATGCAAATCTTAGATGAATTTCAAATCTAGAGTTTAGTGTTTAAGGTTCGATGTATTTTAGATATGTATTAAATTAAATTTTAAATTTTACAAAAAAAAAAATTAATTAATAAATATTTTAAATGTAATGATGGCAAACTTTTGCTTATACATTTCTAATATTTTAGGTTTTATATTAAATTGTTATGGGCATAACATGGTTGCATTACCTATTTTTGACCTTATCAAATATAAACTTACAACAAATAACAAAACAAACATTGATATTAATAAAAGAAAATATTCTACAAATAACTACGTGTAATAGCTATTACAATCACTGCAACCACTCGTACATTTTAAAATATAAATTCAAACCCTACTAATTAATACTAATTGTAATATCTTTATATAATATATCATCGTCGTGACTTCAATGATCATACAAAGTATCATTCTCCTAGGAGTACTATTTCTTAGCCCCCTATTAGTTTGTCTCTACGGACTCGTAGGATGAGCTACATTCATTCAACATTAAAAGTTGATTTGACTCCATCTCTTCTTCTTTGAGTTTGTCATCACCCATCTCTTTGTCTTCATCTTCATTTACTTCACAATCCTCCTTGTCTCCTTCAGAGTCATCGTTGTGACATTTTGATCCTCCTTCATGAGTACAGGGCTCATAAGAACCCAACCTTTAAGTCTCTTCTTTCATTGGGTCTTCCAATTTTTCATAGGTTTTTATTACCATTTGGACTTTTTAAAGAGGGGGATCGTGATTGAATTGAAATAAAGAAACCAAGTATAAAAAATATATAAGTTACTAATATAGAAGGATTGCATTGAAACATGCAAAAGGGCAATACAATAAATTTGTGAAGTACAATATTTTTCATATCCATCCATGCAATTGTAGTTAAGAATCACACATTAGTGATCTTGTTGAAAATGATCTTAATTATTTGATGAAAGTGGCTAACATTGATAGGTATGTATAAATATTAAGTTCATCATTCTCTACTAATTATCAAATATCTACAATTTTTTCCATATCCATCCATGGATTTAAAGATCGATCGATGTAATTAAATTTATATATAATCAAGTTAAATTTTAAATTTTACCAAAAAATAGTTAATTAATAAATATTTTCAATGTAATGATGGTAAACTTTTGCTTATACTTTCCTAATATTTTAGGTTTTATATTAAATTGTTATGGGCATAACATGGTTGCAGTACCTATTTTTGACCTTATCAAATATAACTTACAAAAAATAACAAAACAAACATTGATATTGATAAAAGAAAATATTCTACAAATAACTACGTGTAATAGCTATCACGATCACTGCAACCACTTGTACATTTTAAAATATAAATTCAAACCCTACTAATTAATACTAATTGTAATATATTTATACAATATATCATTGTCGTGACTTTAATGCTCATACAAAGTATCATTCTCCTAGGAGTACTATTTCTTAGCCCCCTATTAGTTTGTCTCTACGCACTCGTAGGATGAGCTACATTCATTCAACATTAAAAGTTGATTTGACTCCATCTCTTCTTCTTCGAGTTTGTCTTCACCTATCTCTTTGTCTTCATCTTCCTTTACTTCACAATCCTCCTTGTTTCCTTCAAAGTCATCGTTGTGACATTTTGATCCTCCTTCACGAGTATAGGGCTCATAAGAACCCAACCTTTCAGTCTCTTCTTTCATTGGGTCTTCTAATTTTTCACAGGTTTTTATTACCATTTGGAATTTATAAAGAGGGGGGCCATGATTGAATTGAAATAAAGAAACCAAGTATAAAAAATATATAAGTTACTAATATAGAAGGATTGCATTGAGACTTGGAAAAGGGCTCTAAGGTACATTTGCAAAGTACAATATTTTTCATATCCATCCATGCAATTGTAGTTGAGAATTGCACATTAGTGATCTTGTTGAAAATGATCTTAATTATTTGATGAAAGTGGCTAACATTGATAGGTATGTATAAATATTAAGTTCATCATTATCTACTAATAATCAAATATCTACAAGTTTTTTCATATCAATCCATGGACTTGAAGATCAATCGATGTATCTAAAAAGTACAAGTTTTTTCATATCTAGCTATTGAATCATAATTGTGAATTATCCATCAGTGACTTCGCATACAAGGATCTTAGTAAATTGATGGAAGTGACTACACAATGACTACTAAATAATTTTCCTCTTCTCTACTTATTCATGCATATAAAAACTAACTATGACGAAGGAGATCTATTACTACACCTACAAAGTATAAGATTTTCCATATCTATCTAGGCAACCATTATTCAAAATTTTGAAATAGTGACCTTGTCGACATTGATCTCATTACATTTATGGAAGCTACTAAACATTTCCTGAGAAATATAAATATTAATTTTATCATTCACTTTTGATTCCCAGATATAAAGATTGATTGAAACAGAGAATATTTATGAATGCACTGCAAAGTACAAGATTTTTCATATCCATCTATTCAGTCATAATTAAGAATTGTGCATTAGCAACCCTGTTGATAATGATCTCAATAAATTGATGGTAGTGACTACACATTGACTAGTATATATAAATATTGAATTTATCATTCTCTATCGATTCATGCATATAAAAATTGATTGCGACAAAGAATATATATCAATACACCTACAAAGTAAAAGATTGTTGGCATATAGGGACTAATTTTGGCAACTATTAAAGACTACATATTGGTGCATGTACAAATTAGACTGATCGTTCTCAATTGGTTCCTCCTAATAAGATTGATTGAGATGGTGATGCTTACATGTGTATTAGAGCTCAATTGGTTCAAACAAGGCCAATCAATTCCTAATACACATAATGCGACATATTAAGTTGTATTAGGGCTCAATTGGCTCTATTTGCATCAATTGAGATTGTTGAGCTCACCTTTTTCTGTATTCTCATCTTGGTCGATAACGAATCATTGTTTATGGACTATTATGATGATAGGAACATTATCACTTATATTATTGATTGAAAGGGATATTGCTGTTGTAGTACATTATTTTGATGTGACATTGTTCATGATATCATATTTTCTAACACTAGGATGCTAACTCTTGTTGACAGGTTGCCTATGGGGCACATGATGCCATTGTTCATTTATTAGATATTGTGTTATGATGATGTTATCATGAGTTAATATGGGCATGATTTTGCATTGGTATTGGATCCAAATTTTATGTATGATGTTATATCGTCTCATTTAGTTGATGATTCATATTATGATATACTGCTAGTTTAGCATGACTCGTATGGATGTTGATTTCGATGCATATGATATTGTCGTAGTTTGTTATCATATTGGGCAGATATGAGGTTTGCATTGAGTGTATAGGTGGTAGGTAATTGATCATGAGAATAACGTGGGATTCAGGGAACACACGTCAATTAGCACAAAAGGCCATAATGGCCAAACCTCTTCTTCTTATCGATTACGACATCCCTTTCTCATGTGTGTGCCATGTCGTGCTGGTTTGCTTGGGTTTGGGAGTGTTAGCCTAATTTTCCTTCTATCATGGTGATGAATTATTATGTTTCTTAGTTACTTGTTTTAAGTCTTTTCCTTTGGTTAATGCTAGCTAATGTTTTATGCTACCCCCATTTTATGTGGTTCTAACATATTTTGTGGTTTTGGATGATGTGTTGGGGTTAGGTGGGATTAGGCCACCTAATCATGGATTAGGTGAGCCTAATTGCCCCTCCTAAATGTCACATTTTTCCCAAACTCGGATTTGGGAAAAATGTGTCATTTAGGAAGGGTAAATGGCAAGCAAGGGACCTCATTTGCATGGAAAAGAGGCCCTAACCCCCATCCCTATGGGTGGTGGGATATTTTCAATGCAAATGAGGCCCATTGGCTCATTTTGCCCCTCCCCACACACTTCATATTTATGGGGCTTTGATTTTGGGGAATGTTTGGGAAATTGGAAATCTCCTCATGATTGCTTTGAGCTTATTTTGATTTTTCCCTCATTTTATTTTGGTGCAATTTTGTGGCAAGTTGATTGGATTTGGTTTTGGTGGAGGGTGACATTTGTCACCCTCCCATTGCTTGTCTTGAGTGGCTTCTCTCCTTATTAACCACTCATGTCCTTGAGGGGATTCCATTCTTGAATTTTGGTGGGAAGCTTGGGAGCTTGAAGGAGACTTGGATCTTGGGAAGAAATTCTTGGATTTGGATTGTTTGAGTGCAAGGTAGGATCTTGCAAACTCCTTGTTTCCATTTGAATTTTACATTTTGAATGTTATGGGTATGAAATGTGGTGTTTGAATTTGTGTTGGTTTACTTTGATGTGGGTTTTTGGAGATTGAATGGGAAGAGGGAGGAATTTCCTCCTCTTTATTTTGGGAACTTCTCCTACATTTGGTTTGTAGGTAGGGATGGATTTCCATTTGGGTTGGAAATTCATCCTTACCCTCAAAGAAGGAAACTCTAAGTTTGAAAATCCTTCTTGGGGAGAATTTGGAGAGATAAGAAGAGTATTTGGAGAGATAAGGAGATGTTAAATCCATGGAGAGATAAGGGGTTATATTGTTGTTTTGGCATAGTGTTATGGTTGCATAAAATGGGATTCTCATCCCCTCTTCCCAATTAGAAGCATGGAGCTTTTTGGCTAAATTTCATTGGTTAATTGTGTGTGTTTTGATGTGTTAAAACAAGTCTTGAGATGTGTTGGCATTTGAATTTCTTCCTATGTGCTAGTTGGGTGTCTTGCCTCTTTCCCATGGGCTTGGGGGAGGCTAGCATGCCACCTTGGACTCCTTGGTGGACATACAATGATGCCAATTGGTTGGGTGGTCAACCAAGCACTTTCTCTTGTGATTTGGAGGTTCTACTCTTGTTGGTTTAGAGCTGGTTGGAGTTCATTTGGAGTTGCAGGTTGCAAAAATTTCATATGAAGGAGTTGTAATTTTGGAACAATTTTGACATGTTGTCTCCACATTAAGTGGAGGGATTTTGTACTTGCATTTTAGGATAGTTTTCCTTCTTGTTAATCTATGTCAAATAAGATGAATTATTCTCACGGAATGGACTTTTACTTTAAATATATCGTTGTTGCAATTCTTACTTAAGAAGTATTAGTTGTTGTTCAAATGTTGCATCTTATTACATGCTTTTAATGGAATTGTTCATCTTGTTTCAGAAATTTGATTTATTGTATAAATCTTTATTTCTTCCTCTTGAAATACCTTAAGGAAAAGTGAAAGAAATTAGATATTTGGGTTTAAATTCTCCTTTAATTAATCATGCAATGACTGTGTGTTTTTGATAAAAATCTCATATGGTTGTTGTTACTTAAAGTAAGTTTATAAATTGAAACTATTGCATTTCAAGTTTAATCTTGTTGTTCTAAATGGTAGAAAATGAGGTTGTTGTACTATTTACAAAGTTGTAGTTTCTGGTTATTCTCATCTTAGTAGCATAAATCTGGTTGGGTTTACATAACTTTACACTTAGTCCAATAAAAAAACATCTCATATTAGAACAACTATGAATAAAACTCTCTATCAGGAAAACCATATCTTTTCTATTTGATTTCTGCCTTTATATTTTGGTGATAATATAATGTAATAACACACACACACACACACACACACACACACACACACACACACACACACACACACACACACACACACACACACACACACACACACACACACACACACACACACACACACACACACACACACACACATCTAATAAAATGTAATATAAAATACACAAGATTGCTCTTAATCTTGCCCTAGATATGGGCTCTAATTAAAAAACAATAACTATACAAAACAAATGAAATTAAAGATCCCTTGGGTTCACACCCAAAAGATGGAATGAAAATAATACATTTGAAACCCAATGCATAAAAAACACCTACTCTAACTTGTTGAAGGGAATAGGGAAAGAGAGACAGGGTTAGAGAGAATAAAAGAGACGACGATGTACCTGATAGGAAAAATGACTGTAGTGTTACATTTACTTTTCTTATAGGCACAATTAATCAACATACAAAGCAAGCGTATAAATGAATATAGTTAACCATGAACACTCAAAGGTGAGCTCTGTCATGTAGGGTATCGAGACATACTAGAGGTTTTGACCAACCAATAACCATAAAAGCTCTTGCAATAGTAGTATAAATCACTCAATTCATATTCATACCAAGAGGATTGACAACATATTTTACACATAACATAACATAAGTCTGAGATTAGCTAAACAATTGTAAGCTCAACAAAATGCTGCTTAAAGCAAGTACAATAGTCGTAACCAAACCTAAGTACTAAAATCTAAAAGAAAGATGAGAACATTAATGATCTTATGTGTTCACAATATAGAACGGGAAGAAAATAAAGAGAGAGAGGGAGCATTTATTTCTAGACGCTCGAATTAGATTCATTAAATGCATATTCACCTATGAAGGTTTTAGGTGGTTGCTAGTTCCTTTCGCCTTGTTTGTGGTTGTTGGGAATCTAGTTAGTATTCACATTAAATAATATATGTGAGTAATTTGTTAGAAAATGTATTTGTGTGTTTAGTGATTAAGTTATAAGTGAGAATAAAATGTTGACACAAATTTGAGGAGAGAGGATATAGAGTTGGTTGAATGATTCTAGGGGAACATATAGTTATTGATTAGGTTTGACTCCTTACTTTGTAGGAGCTCATTAGGCTATAAATATGTAATCTTCGTTAATCAATAATATGAATGAATGAATGAGTAGAGTTTAATTTTGTGTTAATTTGACCAAATGATTTCATTTGATACCAAAGTAGGTTAACCATTAAGCCATGAGAGTCCTTTGTGAGCAAGTCAAATATATCTAAGGTAGTTCGAAAACTTTTAGGTCTTCATATACGTCAATGGGGTGACCATGTGTTATTATGATCCAAGCATTTGTTGTATATTGTGTTAAGGATCTGCCCAACATATTCTTTTGGATTGCTTGTCTTATTGTGTAGTCCCCTTCATTTAAAGATCTCCAACATGTTGCATACACACGTGGTACCAATCTGTTATATAAACATTTGACATTGTTGTATCTCTACATCGTTACGACGCGCCAACAATCATTAATCTTCAACAGTTCATGCATCTCAAATGACAATGAAAAATTTGTACATTATACTACTCTCACAAGTGCCTAGGAGATCTTTGTGCTTCCATCTAACGTACATCACTATGTGTTGTGTCAAATATGCGATCCCATTCTTGCGTAACACAAAACATCTTTGATAGATCATGCACAATATCAAAACCACGTGCACTAAGCCTGTCAAAAGAGATCATTCTGTTACATCTATGGGCATGTCATTGAACGCAGTTTCGTGGATATGCTTCAGTGCACATAATACATCTATGACAGATCATGCACAATGTCGAAACCTTTTGCACTGGTAGTCCCCCGCACATGGAGCAGAAATGCGCACTCCAAGCGCGCTCGGGGGTGACCTGTGCGCGTCCATACGTGCTATTCTGCAGCTAGGACTGCTGCCGAGGTGCGTTCAGGAGGACCCAATGCCATGTACCATATTATGACAGATTTGTCACCCTCCTAGAAATACTCACCAATCCAAATTTGCCACGTATTTAATTCATTATTTTATTAACTATTTTAATTTTTTTTAAATATATATACGAAATGTTGCCAATATGGTTTACTTTGTTTATGTGCGTAGGAGACGGTGCAATGCTCTGTGACGTCAACAGTGAGGCACGCATTCTTACCTGTGTATTATGTTCATGTGCGGGGTTCTGGGGCCGTCAAAAGAAAGTATTTCGCTCATCTATGGGCGTGTATTTCGTACATTGTCAATGTGTTAGATAAATAGCTTTGAGCATATGAAGTCCATAATTACAATTTTGTTTCTAAGCGGTCTTGTTTTCTAAGATAGTTGTTTATATATCATTTATATAGTGGTATTTGAATTGATTAATCAATTATAAGTTGATTAGTTAGTTTGAGTGGTCAAAGTAGTTTACTCTTGTGTTATTTAGATAGTCTAGTTTTTGAATACATTGCTAGTGTGTCAAAATAAATTTTTATGGTCAATATTGTGTTTAGTTAGCCAATTTTTAAATGGGTGAAGTCGTCATCAAAAGTCATTCGAACACACTTTTTGTTGAAATTGATTTCTTTATTCAATCTTAATTAGGGAAGGGGGGAGGTTGTGTAAAGATGGAGAAATTAAGTTTAATTGAGAAATTCAAAGTGAAATATTTTCATACTTGGCAAGTCAAGACCCAACTCCTATTGATCTACAAGGGTTTGCGGGACATCGTCAATGGAAAAACACCATAACCAAGAGATGTCGGTGAAGGAACTAAATGGGATATTACATATCAGAGGCCGATAAAAATCATTGGTCTAGGATTATTTGATGCATAACTACAACATATGGACCTTTCCAAGACCTCAAATTTCATCTGGGTAGCATTGAACAAGCTATTTGGATCACAAGCTGGGAGTGTTGCAATGGCCTTGAAATATAAATTCTTCTGACTTGAGATGGAAGGTGACAACATGGTTCAACATATAAATTAGTTTCGTTCTATAATGAATTAATTAGCTTTTATACAAGTTAAGGTTAAAGATGATGATGTAAAGTTTGTCTTATTGAATTACATGCCAAACACCTATTCAAACATAGTTTTTGCTTTGAGAAAAATAAATCTTAGGTTAGAAAGGTTGATTTCTTCTTTACTTGATGAAGAAAATAAAATAAAAAGATCTAAATCAAAGAAAGAGGAAAATGTTATGTTTGTTGAAAACAAACCCAAATATCCTTTCAAGCTAGATAAATAGGAGTCAACTTCCAAAGCATCAAAGAAAGGATATATATGCTACTATTGTAAATAACATAGTCACATCACTATAAATTGTAAACAAAGAAGCACTTGATCTACTCAATGGAAAATTAAAGAATAAGGTCTTAGTTGTTACTAAAAACATAAAAGAGGAGAGTGATTGGATATAAATACTACCCATTCAAGTGACCCTAGTGATGAAGAATGTGTATTAAATGACTATATATCGGAGGTCAAAGGAAACGAAAAGAGGCCCAAGCAATGACCTCTAGTTCACCACTAACAAAGGGGTTTCAAATTGCAAATAGTGGCACAATTTTCTCTTTATTTTTTGTGTGCATGGTATTTTGGATCAATGAGTAGCCCAACACTCATTGAAAGTTAATAAATGTGTCGGTGTAATAGTTTTTATTTCCATTGTTGACGTACTTGATGGAGAACTAGTGTATATCTACATGAAATGTAGGATGAATAGATGTGTGGGTCATTGTTTAATTTTTGAGTTCCCACTGTTGGACTAGGTTGATGTGTTCCCATTAGTGAATGGTTGATGTGAGGTTGATGTGTTCCTTATCTAGCTTCATTTAGTCCTATTACCATATGTTCCAATGTTCATACTAAGGGGGAATGTTTGGGATCTAGTTAGTACTCACATTAAATAATATGAGAGTTAATATTTGAATGTGTGTTTAGTGATAAATTTATACCTGAGAATAAAATGAGGACAAAGACTTTAGGAGAGAGAAAATAGAGTTGGTCGAGTGATTCTAGGAATCATGTAGTTGTTGATTATTTTTTAAATCTTTACTTATAGGAGCTTATTAAGCTATAAATATGTAATCCTCATTAATGAATAGTATGAATAAATGAACAAAGTTTTATTTTGTGTTAATATGACCAAATGATTTCATTGGCTTTTTACATTAGCTGTATTTGAAAGGAACCCAATCCCTTAACCTCCAATTTGTAACAAGGTTTTTCAAACACTACAAAATGAACCTTTAGCTTCTAGATCTCTTTCATGGACACAAGGGGGATGTATCACACCATTTGACAAATCTATCAATCCCACCTTTCATCTTAAAACCTTTGGCAACCTCTTACAAGATTGGATTAAAACCCACACTTAAGTAATTGTCAAACTATTTGTAATGTCCCTTTCTAGGGATGATTATGATAATGAGGGTTTTGCCACAAACTCAAATGCAAGAATTTAGATTTTTGGAACAATAGTGATCAAACCCTAGTAGCGAACTGGAATCACACCTTTAGGGTATCAAAAACTAGCTTAGAAAATTTATAAATAATCCTCTAAGGCAACGAATGTATACCAACACTTAGGAGCAACAATTCTCATGCAAAATCTAACCAAAATGATATAGGAATGATCCCAAATAATTTAAACAATCAGATAGAAATTATTCCAGCCAATATACTTCATAAATTAAGGAGAAATAAGTGCCAACACATAGCTAAAATTATTAAATTAATTAGTAGAAGTAAAATCCACAAAATTAACTGAAAATGAGGTCTTTGAACCCCAATAAATACCAAAGAAGTGATAGATCAACCTTATAAATTAGGATAAATTTGAATATTGACTTGAGACACCAAAATGTGCCCTAGAAGGCACTAAAATACTCCACCCAATTTGTCACCATAGGAGATGGTGTCATTGATGAAGAAACCTTGACAACTCCTCTTCAATGCTCTAGCTGCCCAACCAACAAGATAATCTTCTTTGAAGGCCTTAGAACCACCAAATTGAAGAGTTTTTGTTCTCCAACCTTGAACAAGGAAGGGTTTCATCTTCCTTGCTTGCCACACCAAAGGATTTTCACCTCTTAGTGGAATGGAATCTGAGCAACCAACCATAAAACCAAATAGATAAAATTATAATAGCCTAAACATGCCCAAAATGAGCCTATGCAACCCCTTATATATCCATATGGTGGTGTCAAAAGTCTCTAAGGAAGAATTCCCCAAGAGCAACCTCAACAAGAAGCCTTATTTTATCTTTTAGCTTGTCTTAAAGTTCTCCAAACCAACCGATATGCTTCATAGGAAAAATAAAAAAATAAAAATATAATCATTAATTAAGAAAGACTAAAATATAACCCAACGGCCTCCCCTTGATTTTTTACTTCTTGCCCATGGGAAGTGGAATGGGAAAGAAGTCTTCAAATGAATTAATTTGAAAGAGGGGACATTACACTATTATCAAAGACCATAAGGGGTGATGCTTTATAATGGTAAAATCGACACCTCTCTCATTTAGTTAAATCAGAGGCACTATTCAATACTTTGGTCAATAAATTCCAACAAATGATCGTTTTGAAAATGCTCTAGACAAATTCATTAGTATGAAATAAGTAGCCAATGAATAGTCCATAACAAATGAAGCCAAGCATAACCTATCTGAACAAAATCTCTTTCAAATATTACCTAAAGCCTTAAATCTCAAATTACAATACAAGGTACAATCTTTTTTCACGCCACATTACAGGAGGCCCTTGAACAAAACTACCTTACGGGGGAATTTAAGTAACCACTAAAACCAACCAAATTTATCTTTAAAAGATCGACCAATGTTATTCACCGACCTCAAAATCAACTCTCTTCTAAGGGTAAATCAACCATGCCTTTTACTTTAAACAATTCAGATCCAACTAGTTCAAATGCTACTAAATAAAACCCACATTGTTTACCCTTGAGTAACAAGATCTTAAGCACATGATGACCATATCTAAATTTCAACAAATTAATCCTTCCAAAATTGTGGCTTAATGATATGACCCCAAAAAATTGTACTAATGGCATGTTAACATTGGGCACTCTTATAAAATTGTCGAGAACTAAAAAAGATCACCTTCAACCTCATGTTAGGTGTGAACTTTAATATTGAAGCATTCATTGAAGAAAATTATGAAAAATTCTAATCACTCACTTGAATTCAATAAAGTTGTCAACGACAACACCTTATAATGGTCGATAATTGCTCTGACTTATTTTTAGAATTCGGTGGACAACACACTAACAATGGTGTTTAATGTGTTATGTCAATCCATTCATAATGAAATAACTGTATTGCATAAACAAAATTGTCTTTGTGCATAAAGAACTTTAATTGGATTATAAGAAAATTATTTTATTACAATTGATAATGTATACAAATTTGGAAAACTTTGTAGGAGAGATGTATGCAGTATATTTTTGCTATCGAGAATGTATGCAAAATGGGAAAAATCTATAGGAGAGATGTATGTCTCCAAACCTACAAACGTGCCACCTATAAACTTATGTCTTCATTCGAAACCATCATTATAGCAGTACAATGCCAGAGACGGAAATTTTCAAGGGATAGCGAATGAAGGTTTTTGAAGGGGAAGCAAAATGTCATCCTACATGGATATGACATGTACTCACCTAGAGGTCGACAGTGCTAGTCGAGAAATAAATGTGTAGGAATTAGCCAACTTCGTGCACAATGATTCATGGTCTAAGATAAATGCAAAAGATTAATTGTCAAAAAATGGGAAGTCTAGATTTAGGTACCTAAACACCGTATAGTACCTTATTCTTTTTTCAATCAAATTCGGCCCATAACTCTATTATAATCTTTCCATGCACCCCCCTCTTGGTGAACCAAACTAGTGATTTTGTCATACCATATAAGAATAAATAGTACTACGAAGGCATGCCTATAGGATGGTTAAGGGAGAAGCGGAGGTGGGAATAAATAAACCACAATTTACATGGACATTTTCTATGTCCTCTTTTTGTTGTTGTGTACTTCACTAACCTTTGTAGAGGGTTGGGTTTTTAAATTCAAATATTGCAACACTTCAACTTCACATTATTTTTTTAGATACATATTAAAATTTGAAATAGAAAAAAACTAAAATAATATGTAAATTTCATGTACAAATATTAATAAAAACATACTAGATTTTCCTCATCTTCCACCAGATCAAAAGTATAAACATGTATTTCAAACCCTTCACTTAAATCTATGGGTTGATCTTGTTATTTTTCCTTCCACTTTCCCTTTTCCTTTTCCATATGTGGCCTTTCTTTATCTTCCATTTTGTCTGTAGAACTACAAATTTTAGAAATAAAACTAAAATGTGGAATGAAGAATACCAAAGATATAGTTTCAGCCTTTTTATTTTAATAAGGGGTCCCTATTTGTTTTTGCTATGTCATCCCTAATCTTGATGCACTTACGAAAAAGTCAAAAATATTGCGTGAGAACTATGTGTGCGTGCGTGTGTGCGCGTGCGCGTGCGTGTGTGCGCGTGCGCGTGCACGCGCACAGTTCTCACGCAATATTTTTGACTTTTTTCGTAAAGTGCATCAAGATTAGGGATGACATAGCAAAAACAAATAAGGACCCCTTATTAAAATAAAAAGGCTGAAACTATATCTTTGGTATTCTTCATTCCACATTTTAGTTTTATTTCTAAAATTTGTAGTTCTACAGACAAAATGGAAGATAAAGAAAGACAAAATGGAAGATAAAGAAATTTGTAGTGCACGTGCGTGTGCGTGTGCGTGTGCGTGTGTGTGTTTCCCCTTTAAAGTA
The DNA here is from genome assembly GCA_019776745.2 of Taxus chinensis. NCBI lineage: Eukaryota > Viridiplantae > Streptophyta > Pinopsida > Cupressales > Taxaceae > Taxus > Taxus chinensis. The sequence goes on along the minus strand of CM034149.1, from coordinate 780,400,502 downwards.
TCACTCCTATGTTAATATTATTTAGTTTTAGTTATTAATTTAAAAAAAAAATTAATGACAAATAAATTTCAATTTTAAATTTGATGTCTAGTTGACTATCACTTAGAGGTTTTTCTTTTTGCTTGGATAATTTAATTAAAAAAACACAATATATTTGCCACGGTATAGCTAGATTGATCTCATATATGGCCAATTATTAGGAAATTCACAAAGAAAGTAATGTAGCTATTAATCAATATGGTATATGAAAAGCTTACATGAATTTAGGATCTAGAGTTTAGGGTTTAAGGTTCAATGTATTTTAGATAGATATTAAATTAAATTTGTATATAAATTAAATTAATTTTTTTATTTTACCAAAAAATAGTTAATAAATATTTTAAATGTAATGATGGCAAACTTTTGTTTATACATTCCTAATGTTTTAGGTTTTATATTAAATTGTTATGGGCGTAACATAGGTGCAATACCTATTTTGATCTTATAAAATATAAACTTGCACCAAATAACAAAAAAAAAACATTGATATTGATAAAAGAAAATATTTTACAAATAACTAAATGCAATCGCTCTCACGATCACTGCAACCACTTGTACATTTTAAAATATAAATTCAAACCTTACTAATTAATACTAATCGTAATATCTGTATATCATATATCATCGTTCAATGCTCATACAAAGTACCATTCTCCTAAGACTAGTGTTGCTTAGACCTCTATTAGTTTGTCTCTAGGGACTAGTAGGATGAACTACATTCATTCAACATTAAAAGTTGTTTTGACTTCATCTCTTCTTCTTCGAGCTTGTCCTCACCTATCTCTTTGTCTTCATCTTCCTTTACTTCGCAATCCTCTGTGTCTCCTTCAGAGTCATTGTTGTGAGCTTTTGAGCCTCCTTCATGAGTATAGGGCTCATAAGAACCCAACCTTTTAGTCTCTTTTTTCATTGGTTCTTTCATTTTTCACAAGTTTTTATTACCATTTGAATTTTTTTAAGAGGGGGGCCATGATTGAATTGAATTAAAGAAACAAAGTATAAAAATATATATAACTTACTGATATAGGAGGACTCAATTGAGACTTGCAACAGGGCAATTAAGTACATTTGCAAATTACAATATTTTCCATATCCATCCATGCAATTGTAGTTGAGAATCACACATTAGTGACCTTGTTGACAATTATCTTAATTATGTGATGAAAGTGGCTAACATTGATAGGTATGTATAAATATTAAGTTCATCATTCTCTACTAATTCTACAAGTTTTTTCATATCCATCCATGGAGTTGAAGATCAATTGGTGTATCTAAAAAGTACAATTTTTTTCATATCTTGCAATTGAATCATAATTGTGAATTATCCATCAGTGACTTTGCTGACAATGATCTTAGTAAATTGATGGAAGTAACTACACAATGAGTGATGCATATAACTAGTGTTCATCTTCTATGCTTATTCGTATGTATAAAGACTAATTATGACGACAGAGATCTATTACTACACCTACAAAGTACAAGATTTTCCATATCTATCTAGGCAACCATTATTCAAAATTTTGAAATAGTGACCTTGTCGACATTGATCTCATTACATTTATGGAAGCTACTAAACATTGTATGGGAAATATAATTAACTTGGTCATTCTCTTTTGATTCCCACATATAAAGATTGATTGCAACAAAGAAGATTTATCAATGCACTGCAAAGTACAAGATTTTCCATATCCATCTATTCAATCGTAATTAAGATTTGTGCATCAGCAACCTCGTTGATAATGATCTCAATAAATTGAAGGTAGTGACTACATATTAACTAATACATACAAATATTGAATTCATCATTCTTTGTCAATTCGTGCATATACAGATCGATTGTGACAACAAATATATATCAATACACCTACAAAGTACAAGATTATTGGCATATAAAGACTGATTGTAGTGACTATTAAAGACTACATATTGGTGCACGTACAATTAAGATTGATTGAGATGGTGGCGATTAAATGTGTATTAGGGCTCAATTGGTTCAAACAAGGCCAATCAATTCCTAATACACATAATGCAACAATTTAAGGTGTATTAGGGCTCAATTGGCTCTATTTGCATCAATTGAGATGTAATACACCTATAAAAAACTATACATGTATTAGAGTTCAATTAACACAAAAAGGGCCAATGGAGACCTAATACACAATGCGAACATTTTGTGTATTAGTATTTAATTGGTCTCATTTATGCCAATTGAGATTTAATACACCTATTACAATAACTACATGTGTGTTAGGGCTTGATTGGCACACATGTGGCCAATCGATCCCTAATACACACATTGCAACAATTTAACATGTATTAGGGACCAATTAGTTTAAACGAGGCCAATCGAGCCTCAATATGCATATTGCGATAATTTAAGTGTATTATGACTCAATTGACACAAACATGGCCCATTGAACCCTAAAACACATGATGCAAAAACTTAAGGTGTATTAGGGCTTGATTGGTTTGATTGATCTTGTTTGCGTCAATCAAGTCCTAATATACATAATGTGAGACTAAGGCGTGTATTAGAGCTCAATTGGTGCAAACATGACTAATCAAGCCCTAATAGACATAATGTAACGTGTATCAGGGATCGATTGGTGCAAATGGGACCAATCAGTCCCTAATACACATAATGTAACGTGTATCAGGGATCGATTGGTGCAAATGGGACCAATCAGTCCCTAATACACATAATGCAACAATTTAAAATGTATTAAGGCTTGATTGGTGCCAATAGGGTCAATTGAGCCCTAATATACATAATGCAACAATTTAAAATGTATTAGGGATCGATTGGTCTCATTTGCACCAATCAATACCTAATACATTTATTGTGATAATTATATGTGTATTATGGCCCGATTAATGTAAATATAGTTCATTGATCCATAACATTCATAGTTTGATAATTTAACATACATTAAAGCTCAATTGGTGCAATTTAAGTCAATTGGTCTCATTTGCACCAATCAATACCTAATACATCTATTGTGATAATTAGATGTGTATTATGGCTTGATTAACGTAAATATAGCTCATCAATCCCTAACATGCATAGTTTGATAATTTAACATATGGTAAAGCTCAATTGGTGCAATTGAAGTCAATCGATCCCTAATACATAGAATGTGACAATTTAACATGTATTAGGGTTCGATTGGTGCAAACGAGACATAATTTAACGTGTATTGAGGCTCAATTGGTGCAAATAGGGAAAATCGAGTGCTCACATGCATAATGTAATAATTTAAAGTGTATCACGGATCAATTGGCACAAACAGGGTCAATGGAGCCGAAATACACATAATGCAACAATTTAACATGTATTAAGGCTTGATTGACCCCATTTGTACCAATCGAGCCCCAATACATCTAATGCGACTATTAGACATGTATTATGGCTCGATACAGACTAATGTGCCTAATCAAGCCCCAATACGTATAGTGCACTAATTTAAAAGGCGTTTCAAACTCCTCTATATGGCCAAAAACTTAAAAAAATTACACCCTCCAATTAGGAAACCCCAAAAACACAAAAATTACATTGATATAAAACATGTTTAAGCCTTAAAATCTAAACTCTGAAAGTTGAAAACAGAAACTCAAAGCTCAAAACATGATAATCAAAAACTTTTGAACCTGAAAAACCCCAAAACATAAAAATCAAAAACCCCTAAACCTAAAACCTGAAAACATCAAAGCCAAAAATCCCAAACCTTAAAACCTTAAAAATGCAAAAAAGTTGCTAGATATAATACACCATCGAAACCCACAACTTGAAACCCAAAATCCGAAGACCTTGAAAATTAAAATCCCAAAACCATATTTTTTTAAAAAGTCATAAACCCAAACCTTGAAATATTTAAACCTAAAAACTCTAAAAATACTGAAATCGAAATCCTCTATCCAAAACCCCCAACAAGGAAACCACAAAAACACACCAAATCCATTAAATCCTCAAATTCAAAAAATCATATATCCAAAAACTTTGAAAACAAAAGAAGTTAATTGACGTAAAATGCCCCCCACAACTTGAAATCCAAATAACAAAAAAGCCAGAACTAGAAAATACTTAAAACAAAAAAATTCAAAAAGCCTCGAGCCTTGAGATTTGAAAGCCCCAAACTTGACAATCCTTTTTTTTTGTTTCAATGTCACCCATTCCCTTCCCATGGTACCACTACCATACTTTCTTTTGGTCATTTTGCACATTAAAGGAAAAGGATTGTCATAAGGATCCTCATATGGTCTACACATGAACACAAATCCTTATTACCCTTTCATATGGTTTGATACACTCTCTACATATGTTTTGGGCTCGATCGAGAGCACCTTGCCTACAAGTTGAACTAGTTTCATTTTCTTAGCATATATGCTTGTTTAGATTAGTCAATCTTTTCTCACATATAATGTGCTAAATAGTTTTTGTATCCCCTAGTTATACTTTGTTTAAGTTAGTTTATGAATTTGCAAGCTTTATTTCTTAAAATCCATCTTGGATTAGGTTTATGAAACCCTCTCTTGCTTTTACATTTCATAGCTTAATTGTGCTTACATGATCAAGTTATATCTACTCGTACCAGAGGGCAACCCAGCTCCACCTGTCTCCCTAGCCATCGTTTTAGTCTCAAATCTCAGCAAGGGAGGGGGCCCTCGCTCCCCTCTTCAGATTGCCATCCCATCAGGAGCTTCTTTTTGTCGGCCTCAAATGTTAAGAGGGATGTGGCTACCATTTTTTAGTAGACTTTTGGTCCTTGTTTTCCCCCTCCTTCATTCCTTTCTCTGCTTCTCCCTTCTTTCTCCCCCGTTTGTTTCATTGCCCCCGCCTGTGGGGGTTTGGCTTCGGGGTTCTTGTTTGTTTTGGTTCTTTTACTTTCATTGTTTTTGGAAATTCGTTTTTGAGTTTTCCCCACTCACACTTTGTATATTGTTTGGGTTGTAGTCCCATAAACCTACTTTTGTGGTCATTCGTTCAACATTAATATATTTATTTTATTTTATTCAATTACTAATTATTTCAATACAAAACTTTAATATATTATTAAAAATATGAATGTCAATTTCTTTTTGAATCCATGGATCAAAGAATCATATACATAACATTAAATTATTAAATCTATAAACTAGACTAATATACATGGAGAAAAAATATAGGTTGACTCATTACTATCAAACATAAAACCTATTACATACGTTCAATCTATGAATAATGGTTGGCACGGGTATCAAACATTTAAAATAATGAGTAAAGTTAATAAAAAATGGACGTAAACAATAATATAGCTTTTGGCTCGAATGCCAAACTCTTTCCATGTTATACCACGTTGATTCCTATGCACCTTAATAGAATATTGAGCACACGGTCTATTGCTTGCCAACCCATATCCAGGTTTAACCCATATAGTTCTGTATGACAATGACTTTTGTCTGTTGTATTTTTTTCAAACACATGTCTCCACTCTGTATATCGTCATTAATATCCAGAGCAGGCAGAAGCAGTGATCATTAGAAGAATTGGTAATCAAGGTGACTCCTCGGTGCATTCAGATATATTAAAAAAAAGATACGTGAACAAAAAATTAGCACCGGGTTTCAATTTATTTGTGTTGGGTAAGAAAATGGAATGGCTTTTATGGGTTATTGTTGTAGTTTCAGCTGGTTTAGGAGTGCTGCTGCTTGAAGTAGTGAAAGCTATATGGTGGAAACCACTGCAAATGAAAAAACACTTTGAAACACAAGGAGTTAGAGGTACTCCTTATAAGTTAGTCTATGGAGATGCTGCAGATATTGTTAGAATGGCCAGGGAGGAGAGTTGTAATCCATTGCCATTATTAGGACACAACATCGTTCCTCGAGTTCTTCCTGCTTTTCATCAATGGGGGAAAACCTATGGTGCATCTTTTCTCTCCATCTCAAGCTTTTAAAACTCTTTTTCAGTTCTAAATAATTCATTAAGCACAAGTGGGCTTGATGGTGAATGCATGTGTCCTAAATATAAAATTGATAAGTTCCAATCAGGAAGGGGTAGGGTTTTAAACCTTATTGAACAATATGGCCTTGTGGACTTCCAAAAGGAGTGTTTCATATTTTTAAGAGGAGGTCTCATACACCAAATTGGTTTCTAGCTGGGTAGACTTCTAAAACGAGGGTCTCATGCTTTCTCTCATACACCCAATTGGTGTCTAGCTTGCATTATTATTGCAGTAGATAAGAACTAGAAGATATAAGTTACCCAATTTATTATTTACTATGTATTTATCTGTAATGCAGGTCAGGATTATGTCTACTGGTTTGGGACAAAACCTAGGCTTTATGTTTCTCACCCTGAGCTTGTGAAGGAGATATTATCTAACAAGTTTGGGCACTACGAAAAAATTCATTTTAAGCAGCTGCAAAACCAGGGCCTTGCAGGATTAGAGGGTGAAAATTGGGCGCGCCACAGAAGAATCCTTAATCCTGCTTTTCACATGGATGTCTTGAAGGTAAAACTATAAAATTTCACAATTCCAAGAGTTTGAATAATAATAAGATCTACATGATACTTGAATCATTATTCATCATCAATCTTGTGTTCAAAAGGATTGCTTCTCACAGGTCATTTGATATTTTCACATCTATTACAACATATGTTAAACATTATTTTCTCTCGTACCCTAAGAATTTTACTTCGAAAATTACACTGTCTGAGAGCTGGGCTATTATACTTTCTTGACTCGTACAAAGATAAATATAATTTATATTTAGTTCTGATTTCCTTCTGCGATGAAATCACACCATCTTAACATATGTAATAAATTTGACATGTCAGGGCATGATTCCCTTAATTGCAGAGTGTGGCACCAATATGTTGGGAGAGTGGAAAACATTGTTATCTTCAGGTGCCAATGAAATCGATGTTTTGAAAGAGTTTTCTATTCTTACATCAGACATTATTTCACGTGCAGCATTTGGAAGCAGTTATGCAGAGGGGAATCATATTTTCCACTTACAGGCCCAACAAATCCTCCTCACATTTGAGACATTTCATAGTGTTCATATACCCGGTTCAAGGTAACAGGTTTTAGCCTTATTACAACCATGTAATATTTGTTTTGATAAGTAATTTGTTCTTCTGATTTTCTTAATGATGGATCATGGGGTGATCCAAAATGTCGATTAAAAATTTATACAGTATTTTCCCAAAAGCTTTCATCTCATATCATGGACTGTAAAAGCCTCAAATCTTAAAAATAGTTTGTTGCTGGGCCTTGCTTATAAATATTTTATTGGGATGCTAAAACACGTGAGAATTTTCCATCATAACGAGAAGTAACATGTGATGTAGCAGGAGGGACCACATTTAATATGATTGGTAGCTAAGTAGGTGAGTGAGGCTATAAAATAGCCCTCAAAGACGTCCTATGAGATATATCATTGTACGTGTGCACTCTTTGTATTGTCCCCTTATGTGGGTGGCTTGAATCCACACTTGTTAACATGATATCCATGCACCACCAGCCCTTGCTTCTACCAAGGTGAAAATATGTGATATGTGTTTATGCGTTCTTCAGATCCTATGTGTGTACCCTTTGCTCCTACCAAGGGGAAAATGTATGTGTTAAGTGTTTATGCATTTTGTAGATCCTATATGTGTTTATAAAGAGAGACTAATTACATGTAAAGTGGGCGGCCTTAGCTAATGTATCATAACCACTCTCTAATGTATCATAACCATTCTCTAATATGGCGTTACTAGAATAATATAAATAATAATTGCGAAAATTCTGGTGGTAGTGGCAATAGAATCCAATATGACAAATGTAGTCATAAAGGAGAAAGAAGACACAAATGTAGTCCAAGCTGTGAAATCAACTTGCCCTTTGTGAAAGAAAACCAAAGGATCAAGGAAGCCACCAGTTTCACAAGTCCTCATAGCGGTTCCCCAGTTGTGGCCATAGCACATCCATTTTTGGTATCACCCTCCATGCACAAAGAGTCTTCTCCTCTTTCAAACAAGAAAATGAAAGGATCATTGGAAAGGCCTTTTCAAAATGAAGCTAGTGATATCACCAATAAACATATCGTGCGATGTGTGCATGCAAATGGATTGTCCTTCAATGTGTTAGGTCACCATATTGGTAGGAAAAGATAAGAACAATCAATGAGGTCCCAAAAGGTTACAATGGCCAAGGTTTAAGAAGCTCCACACCACCCTATTGGCAAAGGAGATAAAACATTGAGGATTCTTTGAAGCCAATCAGGGATTCATGGGCTGAAACAAGGATCTCCATCGTTTTTGATGGATGGAAAGATGCAAGAAATAGGTCTCTTATCAATGTGGTCTTGAGTGTCCTAAAGGTGAAATGTTTTTGAAGGTCGTTGATTATGACTAGTGTGTGAAGGATGTCAAGTTCATTACCAACATCCTCTTTGAATCCATTGAGGAGGTGGGGCCTCAAAATGTTATCCAAGTCACAACGAATAATGAGGAAAATCGCAAGGCCTTATGGAGGTTGACGGAGGCAAGGTATGGGAACATTTTTTGGACACTTGTACCATCCATTTGTGTAACCTCGTGCTACAAAAAAGGGGGGAGAAACATTGAGTGGATCAAACAAGTTTATGCCGAGGATGAGAAGATTCAAATGTTTGTCACAAACCATCACCTCTCCCAAGCCATCTCCAATTCCTTCTCATCTTTGGAGTTGTTAAAGGTACTTGTTCATTTTTTTTTATTTTTTTTTAAATTGTAACTTTTTGAATCTAGTACTTGTAGATTTCTGATTTTCATAAGTTCGCTAATTTTTTTGTTCTAATTTTCTAATAGTTTACTAAGACTAGGTTTGCCTCTTACATAATCATCTTGAGACAAATTGTGAGGGTGTGCGAGGCACTTAGTAGCATGGTCATTAGTCACGTGTTGCCTACATCGCAGGGAGTCACACAAAGAGCAAGCTCGATAGAAGGGCAAAGTATGATCGTATATGACAATTGATGGGCCCATATGCAGATTATTTGTACTGAGATTCGTAGAGCCCTTAATGAGTACATTTTGTTTCACTAACATGGATCAGCCATGATGGGGAGAATTATTTGACTGCATCGACTCCATGATCAAGAAGATAAAGGTCGTTGTAATATGCAAAGGAGCAAGATCTTGCGGAGGCATTTTTGAAACAAGTGCATCCAATCCTTGTTGATCGGTGGAAGAAAATGACCACCCCCTTACATCTCTTTTTTGCAGTGAATCCTCAATTCTATAGCATAGAGATCCTTTCTTTTACGAGGAAGTGGCACCATACCAGGATGTGGAAAATGGCCAAAGCGTACACAAGTTGACATTCTCTAGAATTTTTTCCGATGCTGAGGTAAAAGACATAAACGAGTTTGGGGGGGTTTCATTACCTCCCAAGGTCATAGCCTTGGTGTTATTTGGGAAAAATACAATAAGAATGCACATATGTGGTGGTGCCTCCATGGCCAAGGTACACCGACCTTACTAGCCTCTTTCAATAAAGGTCTTGTCACAAGGAAGTTTTTAATTTTTTAATTTTTTAACTCTCTTCCTTCTAGTTTTAAAATTTATGTTTAAGACTTGAGTTTTAATTCATCTTCTTGTGATCATCTCCTTGTGAATAGGAGCACATACAACCTTCATCCACTCATAGAAGCACAAAAATCTTGTAGCAAAAATGGTCAAGAAGTTGGTCTACATACACTCTAAACTTGCAATACAATAATAAAAGTATAAGGAGGGGTCGTCAAAGCATTGGGACATAGATCCAAAGAAAGTTGACTTGAATTCTTTCGTTTCCCACGACTCAGTTGATACTCATAGAAGTGCAACAATCTTGCAGCAAAAAAGATCGAGTTGGTCTACATACACTCGAACTTGCAATACAATAATAAAAGTATAAGAAGGGGTCCGTCAAAGCATTGGGACTTAGATCCAGAGGAAGTTGACTTGAGTTCTTCCATTTCCCACCACTCATTTGACACTGACTCTTCTATGACACATAACTTAGCTAGTGGGAGTGACACAGCCAATGAGAATGATAGGCCTTGTAATTCTAGTGAACCACATTATGATGTTAATATTTGTTAGTGTAGGATTTATTTTCCTCGCTTTATTTGTACTATCCTACTCGGGATATTCCACCTCACTTGGAATTTCCCTACACTTATGGGATATGCTTGCTTAGGTGTACACTTGATCACACTGTTTTAGTTAGTAGTATTTACTACCCTTGGCCACTTGTCTATTGACTAGCTATTTTGGGTATGGAAGTTGCCACTCATTCTAGGTGGAGATTTTGCATGATTCTAGGAGGAAGTTACACATTCACCTCCTATATGTACATCTCTTGCATTATTCTATTTGATTGTATTGAGTTGGAGATATTTCTACGCTATTGTAATTATCTCACTTGTATTTTCATAAAATGCAGCCTTGTATGTTTGCTTTGTTTTGTATCAAAACAATTCATGTCTCGCATCGTTTACCTGTGCATTCTTCGAACCAGCAGATCCGTGGCGCTTCTTCGATAATGTTGATGGTAACACTCTCAATGAAGATCAAGATGTCGATGAGTAATAATTTTGATGTAATTAATTATGATTAGCACATGAAATATAAGATTTATGATTATTATGACATTTGCCATTCAGTTTGTAATCTCATTTTGTGGTTTTTTTTGTTTTTAATATGCATAGTGCATACCATGTGGTTTGTGTCACTAATTTCATATTGTTAGGCTAGAATTTCTATATATTTTTTGGTATGTCTAAACCCAAACCGTATATCCCAAGGCCAAAAAAAATGTTGTACCAATAAATCCAATTCCTGAAACCCAAACCCGAACCAAACCCAAATCACTAATATAATTTGCTTTAGACTTGGCATCTATAAAAAAAGAGTCTAGAAGAAAGGAGGATGATATATACACCCTATCCATCCCAAATATTTTTGTTTTAATACTTCTAAGCATAGTTGGAATACTGTCACTTGGCAAATACTCGGCAAACCCCCCAAAAAAGAAAAATCAACAAAAACTTGGCAATATTCAGCCAATACTCGAAACTTAAAAAATACTCAAATTTCTTTGAAAAACATAAATTTTAAGCAACACATAGTTACAAAATGTATCAAATGAGCCCATAAAATGTTGGAGAAGTGTTTTCTATTAGATTTGAATACAAATACAATACAAAATAGCATCATCATGCGAATACAACAACCGACTAATAAGTAATATGAATTTATGATGATTGACATTGGAAAATATCATCATAAATTTCATATCTATGCAAGTTACAATATACAATAAATTACATTTTCCTTCTTCCCCAATCTAGAGAAATATTGGGGAGAGGGTCTAGTGCCTGTACTAGTCCCCACACTTGGCTGGCGTCTCCCACCCTCCTCCTAGAAGGCTACGACTTTTGGCTTGATCCTGGAACTAGATGGTGGTGCCGGCGGCTCCTCTGTTGCATGTTGGAGATCTCCTCCAAAGATTGTCATCCAATCCAATATCTACTCGGAGTCCTGCTAGTGCTTCTCCCTCCATAGCCTCCCTCTCAAAAGAAGCAATCTCATCCGCTATGAACGCAGGATTTTCCCTCTTCTTACCCAATTCACTCGTTGTATGGATCTATCTCATCCAAATAAATGAGCTCCTCTAATGTGGCCTCAACTATTTGTGTGCGAAGCCGAAGATTTTATTGCACAAAAACAAAGACGTTGAGCCTTTTTTGAGTCAACTTGTTGCACTTCTTTGTGTGAATGGCCTCAAACAAAATCCAGTTGCGTTCACATCTAGAAGCGCTACAAGGTTGAGATAAAATTCTGAGGGCTAACTTTTTTAGATGCGGGGTATTCCCTCCCCAATCGTCCCACCAAGAACCTACAAACAAGATAATAAAAATTTTATAATTAATTAATAAAATCAAATTTGTAACTAATAAGTAACTTGGTAAACATTCTAATTTTTATTACCTGGTGACTATGTGGTTCTCCCTCAAACAGCTAGCACCAAAGAAAAGAGTCTCCCCCTACCATGTTTGTAACTCTGCAGCTCTAAAATGACGAGGTCCCTCGTCTCAACATCCGGTATCATCCTCTCAATACATGTTGAAAGCCCCTCCATAACCTCTCTGTTAAAATCTGTGAAGCTGTCAGAGTAGAAATACTTGGGGTTGAGGTAGTACCCCATTGCATGAATAGGTTGGTGGAGTTGATTGTTCCACCTTCGATCAATAATCTCCCAAAAAGGACCATATCTGACGATATCCCCCCTGTAATAGTTTTGGATAGACTCTTTGGCCCTATCCATGGCCTCATATACAAACCCCATTAGGGTTTTGCTCCCCATCAGCCAAACGCAAAACTCTCACCAACGGCTCTAACACCTACACACAAATTAAAATGTAAGATTGCAAACTTACAAGTTACAATACATATTAGAAATGAAATAAAAAAGTGAAAAGTAGAACAATCTATTTAATATTTATAATTTAACAAATTAAAATAAAGGAATGAAATATAAATCGAAGTTTGAAATTACCTTGATGATCTCTATAGCTCTCTTTGCAAAGATATCATCAAAAACTATCTTTGCAACCCTCTCTCCATCAGCTTCTTTGATGTCAACAAACTAGAAATACTTAGCAACGTCAAGAAGTTAATTGCAAACCTTGTGACACCAGATCAAATAAGCTCTTTCCCCTTTGTGTGTTCCCTCATCAAGCTCAAAACCCAAGGGTGATTGTATATGTACTTTGTTATGGTTCTTGCATCTTCTACAACCGGCCTCACCCAATTAATTTTGCCTATGTCCTCCAAAAGAAGGTCAAGGCAATGAGTTGCACAAGGAGTCTAAAAAAGTGATGGATGTCTCTCCTGCAGTAGTCTCCCAGCCGCCACATATGTTGTTGCATTGTCTGTGACAACTTACACAACATTCTGTACACCAACCTCTAATACAACCGTCTCTAACATAACACTCAAATTCTCTGCATTTTTTATTATGTTAGAGGCATCAATAAACTTCAAAAACACCATCTCACCATTTGAAGTTGCTAAACAATTAACGAGGGTGCGGTTCCTTCCATTCGTCCACCCATCTGAAAGAATGGTGCATCTGGATTTTTGTCATTGTTTCTTGTGCTCTTCTAGCATGGTAGTGGCATCTGCAAATGTACCCTCAAGCAATTTCCCACACAAATCTTTTGTAGAGGGTGCCTTGTACCCTTTCCTTGCAACTGTCAACGTTGTCACCAAGTACTCCCAGTATGGGCTCTTTACCACATTGAACGGCAGGTTGTTGTAGTACCAGAAATTTGCACAAGCTTTATCTGCTTCCTTGTGCATATCTTTGTTCCATGTTGTACCTTCCAATGAAGGTTGTGCTTCAGGTGTGTTCCTTGCCACAAAAAAGCTCAATATGCCTTTGCTCGAACTCGATGAAGATGCGCCTCTTCCGGCTCTTCCGCTTCGTATGCGTGGACCACGAGTAGAGCCCACAATTGTTGTAGCATCATCCTCTAAATCCTCTGCCATTGCAACCCTAGGTCTAATAGCTTGTGCTATGGCTGCTTGCAACCTTGCCTTCTCTAGTTTCTTCTCCTCTAGCTCTGTCAGCTCTGCTCTCATCTCTCGTTTTGGCTCTTCCAACACATTGGGGCAAACCGTAACATCTCGGAAAACAATACATGAAAGGTGATATTTCAAAAGATTGATGCCTCCATTCACTTTTCTGCGATAGAAATCGCAAAAAACTTCATTGTCATTAGCTCCACATACACCATACTTCCATGCTTTGGAACGGGCAATCGGAGGAACAGTCCCTGCTAGTGATGCTAACCCAGATGTCGAACCTGATGTCGAGTGTGATGTCATTGTTAAGCTCTAATCTGCAACACAATGCACATTTAAAAAATTAGAAAAACATAAGCTTAATTTTATTAAAAAAAAAAAACGTACCTGAATAACAAATTTGCGTAAATAAAAAAAATACATACCTCTAGCGCAAAGAGAGAAAAAATTACAAACATTCGATTTTACATTGCATGTATTTTGAATTACAAAAACGAAGCGATTACATGTATTTCTTAACTAGTTTATAATGACTTTGCGTAAAAAAAAAAAAAAATACATACCTCTAGCTGCAAATGAGTATAAACAAATTACAAGCATTCAATTTTACATTACATGTATTTAGAATCACAATCAAAGAATTAAAAAAATAAAAACAAAACCTACCTCCAAATGCAATTCTCCAAATTCTCTCTTCGAATTCGCTCTAAAATCCACTCAACACAAGCAATGCAAACTCAAATGGTTGTGTGAGTGAAAATTAGGAAGTGGAGGGCCTTAAAAAGAGCCAAAACCGTGTATTTGGAGTGTTTTTTGCCAGTGAAAACCGTGTTTCCGCATTTTACCAGCGTGGGCGAGTATTTGGCACGAACTCGGCGAGTTAAATTTGGTGAGTTTGTTGGCGATTGTCTCGTTTGCATTAAAGCTTGGCGATTACTCGGCGAGTATTCCAACTATGCTTTTAAGTACTTCTCAACTCTACGGCTAACTATTTTGCAACTAGTGGAATAATAGGGCTTCGTTCTCCTCAAGGATGGAGTTACTTCTACATTCTTCTTGTTGCTTCTTCAAAAGCTTGCTTATCCCCTATTTTTTTGCATTTCATTTTTCATTCTATCCCCCTCGTACATGAAGTTCGTTTATCAATAATTGCAGCCACATTTGTATTATCGCCCCTAACCTTCTGCTAGTTTTCTTTCTCAATTCTTCCATCGTTTAGTTTTTGTACATGCTTTACATATCACATTGTGCAATATGGAGTAATATGCCCTTAAAATGATGTTTCAACGTAGTGGTTAGGGTTAAAATCAGTATCACATATTCCAATATCTCCAGCCACATATAATTTACAAAGTAAGTTTTTGAACTCTTTACCACATAATTTATAAAGAAAGTTTTTTAACACTTTACAACCCGCGATCTCCTGATCTTTGAAAGTATTTATGGAATTTTTTCATGGAAGTGACTATGAAGTCTTCCAAGGAATGTCATCAACACACTCCATTCTTGTGTGCAAGCCCATTTGGATTGCTTGACTCAAAAATTTAGTGGTGCATTCTGCACACTTTGGCCCTGCTTTTGCTGAAAATATTTCCATTTGATTAGTTTTTTTCTTAATAACCAACTAGATAAAATTGGGACTTGATCAATCATCAAATTCATCCCCTTTAGCAGCTAGTAACAATATAATTTTCACCAAGTGAGAGTAATGACTAGCCAATTTAAGACAAACATAAATAATCTTTTGTTCCTAACTTGGTGAACGCTGAAATATGCCTCAAGCTACCAAAGCCAATTGTTGGTACTTTCCACATCTAATCATCCTCTATAGATATGAGTCTCTACATCAGCCTCCTACTTGAATGATAGTTGTGGGAGGGCATTACTTGAGCCATCTCCTCCGATTTGGGGTTGTTCTCTCTGTCTTGGCCCTTGGCATGCTCTTACCCTTGCTTGTGCTGATCATTTTTTCCTACCTCATGTAAATATGAATGATCCAAAGTAAGTCCACACTAACTACCTAGGGCTTCCAACTGCCTCTCCAATCCATCAAGCTTGCTTATACTGTTGATTTACCAACGCAAATTCTAACTAGCTAATGACTTAAATGAAACACAGATCTGCTCTACTTCACGAAACCGCGATCAAAGTTGCATCATACATAGAATTTCTTCCTAACACAACTGTCAAGTAAAAAGAGAACAACAATGAAAAGGACTGGAAACTCATGGAAAAAAATAAAACCACAAGAAGACAACATTATACTAGCATGGAAAAAAATAAAACCACAAGAAGACGACATTATACTAACACCCTAATTACCTTGGAGGAGCTCAGCATAGGAAAATTGCGGGATGGGATATGGTTGCGCCTCTGCTTTACCATTAGTCTCTACAAATGAGCAATGCAATATACAAACAGTGTTTCTCAATGGAAAATAGAGACTATTTCGGACACAAAACAACTCTCCTACAACATCACTCTACTCTTTGCTCTGCTATATTACACTTTCTCAAACTCCTTAAATTGTTTTACACTCATACAACTGTTACAAACTCTCTAGATACTCTACATGGAGCCAATTACATGGTTATCTAGATGTCTAAGGGTCTATTAAGATGTTTGTTTCCCTTATCACATCATGGAAGATGAAGCTGGAATGTTTGGGATGATATCAGTCCTACAATTATCGAAGCCCACCAATCATTGACGACATGTTCAGTAAGGGACAAACCATCCGAATCATTTCTAGATAGACTTGGAGGGTTTTGAACCCCTGCCAACTGCCTTCTAACCCTGTTCCATCCATTGGCAATGTGCCAAACTGGTTTCTCTATTGTCTTCACACATTTGAATGGGTTCATCACAAGCAGTGCACAAGTTAAACTCACCATTGTCACTGAAATCTATCTATGATGGATTTGGAATGAGATGGACTCTTCGATATGGTTAAATATCTGCGTGAAAATTTACAAGCACCTTTGAGGGAAAACCTGTCCCGCACATACCATGTTTCAGCTCACTTGGACTGGATATGCAAAAGTTGAATCTTCGACTTGACAGCTCCCTGTTTATGTGATTCTGTTGTCTTTTTGTAGTCACACTGTCTTGAGAGCGTTAGGAAGCTTATCGAGATGTATTTGCATCTTTCATGTTCGACTGATCCATTTTACAATGATAAAGGCGGAAGACAATGCACATGCCTACAAATGACATATAAAAATCCACAAGTTCAATAATGTGGTTGCATCAACATAGCAAACCTGCGAACAACTTATGCTCCCCATTTGAAGTCTCAGGAGTATTCATACAATGCATGCACGTCCATGCCATTTCATCAGCTTACATCAATGGTATGAAACTGAAAATAGAAAGCATCCCCCACAGGGGTGTCTTTGGTTTGTGACACTTCAGAAATTACAATCAAGTTATCAACAATAATTCACACAAGAAGTCTTTAATGCAAGTTTTCAGCCCATCTGGAGTCTTCATTGAAACAAATCTTCAGCTTCAAACTCTCATTATCTGACACGTCTTTTGGAAATTTTGAATCTCTAAATGCCTCAGAGTTAGTGATCACAAAATGACTCCAATCAAGAAATAAACTCGAGTTCACTAAACATAATTCACAAAAATCACCAAAAACTTACGAAATCAGAAACCGATCACCAAGGGTCAAATTGCAACAACTTTTCAGAGTCAGCTGACTGAAAACAGTCATTTGCTCACCAACAAACTAAGCTAAATAGCCTCCGAGATGAATACGCAAAAAACATTTTTTAGGGTAACAAGTGAAATGAATTACACCAAGCAACTCTCCATATAACAACAAAGAGGTATGCAGGATCAAACTTCCCTATTAGGATCCATGGCACAAAGTACGAGGTGTTTTATAGAGGGTTTGGTCGTAGGAAACAGTTGCTTCCAGCAAACCGTTTTCTGAAGCGACCAAAACCCACTTCCCAAACACAACCGTCAAGTATTTTGGCAATGTTTTCTAGAATGGATTTGGTCACCATATATCAAAGGCGAGGTTATGATAGTTTACAAGTGGAAGTGAGGTTTAGAGGTGCTTCTTGCACATCAAATTTTAGAGAATTTGGTCACAATTGAGGATTGTTTAAATCTACCAGATTTCATTATAGAATACGTTTCTCAATTTAGTTTGACTATTTTGTGGCGTGTGTTGATGGTGTATCTAATATAAGTTTGTTTTGGTCAAATTCAAAGTCTAAATATTTGGCACGCCATGTAAGGTGGTTGTTCACGACACTAGTTTTACATGATACACAAATGTGGTGTAAAATAGATATAATAACATAACATCCAAAGAATAGATCTTAGAACCATATTTACATTTTAATTATTGTAAATGAAGAGAAAACAAAAACAAATAAGAAGGGAGAAGTGAATCCATACCTGTAAGTCGATGAATGGGAGTACGAGAGGTGCTCCAGGAAACTCTACACACATTCCATGAGACCAAATTCCGCCTACTCCAAAGCTCCCATATAGGCATCTCGCGTAATCATTGCATTCGATGAGACCATGTTTCTTGGAGGCATTTTTGAGGGACTAGATTTTTACATCTGTCATTTTTATTTTGCATAAAAGTTTCCAAGGCCTTCTCAACCAATCCATTTTGAACAAAGCTTCCATATTCTTATGTGCTCCTCAAGTACCCAACAACCATCTCCACACAATTGTCCTACATATCTTCCAAGCACCAAGCAAGTAAATCCATACAACCACCATGGGTTTAATTGAATTTTATTAATAAAAAGCAGGGTTTCAACCAAATATCAGCATAACCAAGCAGACCGACCCAACAAACACCACCATATAGCCACCATAGAGTTTATTGGCGTCATGATACCATTCAGAGTTTCCACATATAGCTAGCACTGCTAAGTAGCTCGACCAAATACCAACAAATCCACACAACCACAAGTTAAACTGACATCTTAATGATAAAGTTTAGGGCATCCTCAAGATAATGAGCACAGCAAGAAGGTCAACGTGCACACATAATGATCAACAACAGGTTTAATCCCAAAAAAAAATAAAGCAAAGGTTGGGGAACTTGTTTTACATCTGCGCATTGCATTTGTTTGAAAGTTTCTAAAGCCTTTTCAACAGATCCATTCTTTGTGCAGTCTGTGTTCATTGTTGCCCATGAGATAACATCTGTTTGAGGCGTTCTGTCAAACAGTTCCTGTTCCTTGTCTATGCTTCCAGATTTTGCACACACTTCTACCATGGCGTTTGCAACTACAACATCCGATGAAATCCCCTTTCCATGGTGTTTTCAACAAACCCATTTTGCTCACAACCAGCAATCATGGCATACCATGCTACCACACCTCTTTGAGGCATTCCAAACAAAACAGATCACATGCCTGTGTATAAGCGTCCACATTTGCAAGACATCTGCCTGGGCAGTGGTAGCTACAAAATAAGGCAAAGATCCTTCTATCCTGAATGCTCTGATGGATGCGCATACCCCACTCCATTTCTCCTGTTGTGGTGTCACTGATGAAGATGCTTGCTATGGTTGTGGAGTCTATCTTGGAACCTATATTTACATTCATATACAAGTTTCCCTCGTCTCCCTCCATGGCGGTGCTCAGACCAAACACGAGAACCTCCAAAAGAAAAACCTAAAAAAGCACAAAACTTTGCCCTTATCTGCCCTATTTTTCCCTTGTTGGGTTTATCTTCATTTGTTTTAATTCATTTTCTTATTTTTTTTAATCTCTATTCCATTTGTTTGTTTTATACTATTATTTTACTTTTATTGGATTTTCCATTTATTATAACAATTCTCCTCCATTTATATTAAAGTCAGGTTTACAAAAGAATTGTCACACGGTGATCAAATAGACACCAAAATTTAATGTCGAGAATAAAAATGAACTTACTACACTACAGCCTTGGCTGCCATTGTATGAATGCCTTTCGGCATAATTTGAAAACCCAAGATCAACATTGGGTGCAAAGTGCATTAAACCACACGACGTAAGAAAAGGCTCTTCATAAGAGATAATATAAATCTTCAACACTTTTGAAGACCACTTCGCCTATGCTTGCGGACTGGCTATAATGAAGCACAGGCTCGCGACTACATCGAATCAAAACACCAAACTGGTGGAAGTGACGAAGCACGAGTGGACAGGGCACTACAGTTCCATCTTCTAGATTTTACTTTCATTTTCAAATCTTCTTCTTGGGGCAAGTCAGAATTCAATTTCTGATAAATGTTGGTCCTTATTCAATCCCCACTTGAGTAAAGACATTGGAAACTTGAGCAAGATTCAGATAAGATATTAGCAAAGTGGAATCAGAGCATAGAATTTCAACATAGCAGAGTGAACATCTCAATAGCGTAAGTACCAGTGCATAGAATTTTAGCATATTGGAGTTCTGTACAAATGAGGAAAGGCTTTGGGTTCTTATCGATTCTGTTATAAAAGAATATCATTGATATAAGCCATAAATCTGAAATTGTCACAATATATCTCTAGGAAGGACTGTTATGTCTGTTAGAAACAAATGTTTAACTGCAAACATCAAATATAGACTAAGTTTTTAACTGCACCCCTTAGGAAATGATGGTGCCAGTATAATGATTTTTAGCTTTCAGTTTAACGTCAACTCTCATAAATGCCTTAAAGTCCTTTTCCTTTTTAGTGTCATCTACCAAAAAATGATTTTCTTGCTAGTTCCTTTCTAATTCCCCCATTTATAATGTTGTTTAAAGATGTAATTGATCCACACTTATTCCTTGATAAACAATAGAAGAAAGTTCTATTAACTGTTAATATCCGACTTATAAATTATATCTTCTAAAGAAAAAAATTATGTATTTTCAATTGTCCTATATATATCATCACGTCTGAGGATTGATAATTCTAGGAATAGCTTCTTATAACAGGTTTCTTCCTACAAGAAAGAATAGGCAACGCTGGTGGTTGGAAAAAGAAATCAGAAGATGTGTTAGGCAGGTGATTGAAGGCAGGGAGAGGACAGTTAGCATTGAAAAATCAGGAAACTATGGTACTGATCTACTTGGACTAATGATGGCTTCCGATAAGAAACAGGGAGGAAAGCTGCAGAAGAACATGAGCATGACTATAGATGAAATTATTTCTGAATGCCAAATTTTCTACGTAGCTGGACAGGAAACTACAACAATTCTCTTGACATGGACCATGATCTTGATGGGAATGCATCAGGACTGGCAAGAGCAAGCACGCAGAGAGGTCTTAGAAGTATGTGGGAAAAATGATTTGCCAAATGCAGAAACTGTAAACAGCCTAAAGATTGTAAGAATACGTGCTAATAACCTTACTCCAATTCATGTTTTCCAATGATGGTCTGAAAGCAAGGTTTTTTTTGTAACATTCTACAAAAACTGTATGATATGTTTGGATAAATAGCATATGAAGCTATGCAAATAATCCATGTTTCTCAAATATTGTTCTATTCATCAAAACTATACTACAGAAATTTTGGTTCGTAGATAAATATTGAAACTGTTGAATCAATGTATTGCAGGTGGGGATGATTGTCAATGAAGCCTTGAGACTTTATCCACCAATAGTGGCATTAAGGCGACAAACATATAAGCCAATGAAGCTTGGAAGGCTTTCAATTCCTGCAGGCACTCAACTTCAGATTCCAGTTCTTGAAATGCACCATGACTCAAATTTGTGGGGACATGACGTGCATGAGTTCAATCCAGAGCGGTTCAACCAAGGAATTTCTAGAGCTGCTAAGCATCCAATGGCATTCATGCCTTTTTCATTAGGCCCAAGGACCTGCATTGCTCAAAACTTTGCACTTCTAGAGGCCAAAGTAGTATTGGCCATGATTCTACAACGGTTTTCATTCATCATCTCACCTCATTACATCCACTCACCTGTGCATTCTTTCACACTTAAGCCCCAACATGGAGCTCAGGTCATCCTCCGCATGAACTAAATTGAACAATAAAGGATCTTAAGTAAATATTTGTTGACCTGAGATCATGAACTGCTACATTTAGATTATGTTGCGGATAATTGTGGTACATAGGTAGTAGTGTTTGATATAATGCATGGAAATTTGTAAATATTTTAGAGTGATTACTTTGATATTTTCTACATCAATTTGGGTTTCTACGCAACCATGTGATGACATTGATTAAAGCTTACAATATTTATGCTCTATAATTAGATCTTCAAAATATTACTCATTTGGCTCATCTTTACCATCAAATTATGACTGAAACTTATTTTATAATCAAACTGAAAATTTGGGAATTTACATCAAAGCTCGTTCTGTTTATAATTGGTGTACTACTAACTTGCATCACACCAAAAAGGGCAATCAGCTTCACTGGGAATAAGAATGGGGCGCTGAATTTCTGAAAAATGCATGTAAGCAAGGGGAACACGTTCAAATACTGTTGCTTCTTTGATCAAGAGAGAACCTTTACTTGGTTGACTCAGATTTTTTTGGTGCACTTTTGCCCTGTTTTTGAATTTTGAGGTAGTTTACCTTAATCTATATTTCTAATAAGAGGGGAAACTGTATCTAGATGTCAAACTATACCTTAATCCAACCACAAAAAGGAATTGTGTTGCCTAAATGATTATATATTGCAGGTTTTTATGATGCAAAAATTACTAGAGATATTGGTACTTCTCTCTCTCTTGGCCCATCATATCTAAATATCAATAAAATTACTCTCATCTTTTGTCAACATCTAATATTTTTACTTTTAAAAGTTATTAATGTTTTTTAGGTTGTATAATATTGTTTTTTCTAAAATTTATTTGTACATTTTAATATTTTTATAGAATTAATTAATTAATTAATTATATGTGTATATATATATATATATATAGGTTTTATGTCTCCAAGTACTAGTCTCCTTTTTTTTTTAAAATGGTGTCCCCATCCCCGTCTCCTCGTACCTGTACCCGTACCAAGCTCCCGGTAACTATGGTATTATGCTTCATCCTCCATAGTTATAATATTATTGCCAAATAGATGTATTAAATTGTTGCGAATTTTCTATGATGATAAATAAGTTTGGTGCAAAGATACATTTGTAATCCCTAGCATTCTTTACTTTTTGGGTAAATGATTATACACATTATTATATGAGATAAATTCGTAGTAATGAAGATATGTTCATGATAAGATGTAGTTACATAAAGAAATACTTGCATGCTCATTTTTATCATAGAGGATAACATTTAACCTTTGCTAGTGACAAGATTTCTCTTACCTCGTGTTGCCCTTTTAAAATACTATTGGTATGAATACCCTAAAACAGTTCAATATAGTCATCCAAAGGTTATAGGAAACAATAATTATTTATCAATGTCATAAGGAGACTTGTCTTTTATCACAAAAAAGCATCTCGGAGATTGGCACTCGACTCAGATACTTATATTTCAGTATTTTCTTTATAAATTTATTTTGTATTCTTGATCCGTAGATATGATGAGATATCAAAGGTAAATATCGATATAATTATTTTTATCTCTTAACAACATCTAATATCTTTAAAAGTTATAAATGGTTTTCTTAGGCTATATTAGGTTGTATAGTATTCTTTTCTCTAAAATTATGTGTGTGTGTATTGTCGGCACGGAGTATTGTACGCACCCTATTTTGCACAGTGCCAAAGTAAAAACACCCAATAATGATGATGGGATGTCTTGAAATGCTCAAGACCACTTCCCAGCTCTTTGGTGACCTATTAGACCCCTTTGCATCTCTTTTTGGCCCTTCCAAACCCTCCCGGAGCCTTTTTTTCCTTCTTTCTTTCTCCTTTTTTCCCCTTTGGCTCACCGATGACGGTACTGTCATGGCGGTTTCATCCCCTGCACGACGGTTCTGTCAAATGCTACAGCAGTTCTGTTATGCCTACCAATGGTTACATCCCCCATCGTTGCGGTTGCATAACCGCCACCTGCAGGAATCGGCGATTCCATCACCTTAGCAACTCCAGTTCACCTCACACTTGCCATGCATGATTTTCATCCCTTTTTTAGCTCGCACACGCATTTCAAATCGTTTTTAATGCCCAGTTCACTACTCCTCCCCCCTAGCACTTGAGTTCACTCTTCAATGAATCAATCGACCACTTTGATCTGACTGTTGATCTCTAGTTAGGATTGAGATCACTTAGAGATTTGTTATTAAGCAAAATTAAGCGCTCATTTGCTACCCCCCATATTTTTGAAGCTTTTTCAGAGAATACTTGTTATTTTTTATCCAAAGAGAGAGTTCAAGCCCAAAAGAGATTGCATCCTATACTAAGCACCCCAAAGATTTTGTCTTACTATTATGACCAAAGAAAAGAACACAAGGGTTACCATACAACCTTTTGATCCCCTTGAACCAGCCACAGATATGTTGTTTGTTCTTGCTCCAAGGCACACCAAGCTTCTATCTCTTCTTACTGCACAACTACCATCACATCGGTCAACAAGAGCACAATTGGAGTGGTTTCCTGAGGGTATAAGCACACAAGATTCAAGATCAGCTCCATTCTACTTATAGAAAGAGGTTGGCCTTATATTGAGTTTGTTTATTTGTGTAATTAACTTAAATTTAGTTTCCTTGCTTTAGTATTAAACAGAAAACCATGAAAAAGGAAATAAAAATGTTAGATTAGATTTGCTTTGATTGAGTTCGTGATTTGTAGGCTAAAATTTTTAAACTCTCAAGCTCTAGGTTTCTCCCATCTCTAGGAATATACCCTAGATTTAGAATAGAAACATACTATGTTGGTTAAATCTAGAATAGTTTAATATTAGAGATTGCATTTAGGAAACACAAAACCCCCCAAAAAAACATAGCTTTAGTTGTTAGATTTACATTTGAATTCATTTGTAGATTAAATTAAATTCAGGTTTATGATAGATCAAGCTTAGTTTAGATTGTAGATCTTAATTCACATAACTTTCCTTTTTCAAATCATCATCTAATTAATAAACTGCATTCAAACAACCAGAGGCTCCAGATCTGAGAACAATGGTTGTCGAAGGATAGTTATTGTTATCATTTTTTTGTCTTGTAGCACAATTTAGGTTAGTGAAACCATTTTTAGCTTGCTGTTGTATATTACTTTCATTTTGCACATTCATTGCATTCTATAAACTCAAAAAATACCAAAAAACATAGTTGTCTACATTCCCATCAAATTAAGTGGCAAAAGAGGAGAACTATTGTTGAAATTGCTTTGCATACATCTAAAATTTAACGTGTGAAAGTTCTATTTCCAACAAACACTTGAATTCATTGCATTGTGTTTCAAACAACTCATACAATAACCAAGCAAAACAAACATGGACAACATTCCTAAAACTGAGTTAAACACAATAAAACACGGTTTATAGACCCAAACAAGCCCAAAATTCATCTACAAACAACCTTGCAACAACCGCAAAACAGCCACACTATTTTCTAAGGTGCAAAATGATAACAAAACAAGACAAGGACGCTTGCTGATCCACAAGACAACAAGCTATACTTTTAAACAAACACCACCACAAGACGTCCCCAAGGCTCCAATTCTATCTTGGGACCATCTTAAAACAGCCTTCATCACGGGCTCCCATCGTACTTTGCTCTAGATCTTAGTAAGCACCACGGAAACGATTGTTTCCCCTATGGCATAGATGACTCTGGATATTCAAATATTCCCGAGAAGAATTGGACACTTTCCTCACATTCCCACCCCACTTAAACAACAAAACATCCAAGACAGTATCTTGTTTGAACTCAAATGAGATGTATTTCATTCCTCACCATCCCCCGCTCACACTATTCTGTAACTCCTTGTTCTTGACAGCGAATCCCCACAAGACAACAACCACGTTTGACATCTCATCAGACAGCTACTCCCATCGGGAAGTTAAGCGTTTTTAGCTCGTCTAACATCCTTTACCACTCCCATCCATATGACCTTTCCACCTTCAAACAACTGTTTTACCCGAGTAGCACAACCTAATATTTCTTTTTTCACCAATCAGAACATAGATTTAGGGCTCCGCATCGCTATCATCCTTGACCATACCATCCACCGTGGTCAGGTCCGTAGGAGTTTCGCCACCCTCAACGAGAAAGTTTTGCTCACAAAAACATAGGTAGAGGGATATCCTTTTGGCTTGTTTAAGTTCCTACACCTCAATTCATACCATCCTTACACTATTCGGAATTGTAACCCTCATCCAACACTATTCCAACATCTTCTATATTGACTACCTTGTCCCGGACTCACAAGGAATCAAGTGCACATGAAAGGCCTCTATGCTTCTTGGCGTGTTGTTGGCTAGATTTTCTGCATAGCATCAAACCTAGGCAGTCATGAGATAAATCTCCCTCATTTAACCGGTGAGGCTCCCGTGTCAGATTTGTCAATAAAAATGTGTTATTATCTATCAGGGGTTTTACTTTAACCACTTAGTTCATGAACCATAACTAAGAAGTTCTGCAGCAAGTAAGCAGCTGTTCAAGAAAGGAAGTATTTTATAGAAGAAAGAAGTAAAGGAAATACAGAGAAGAAATGGGGAAGATGTGCATCCCAATTAGTAGATGGCAGAGCTAATTGCATGCACATAGAAGAAACTTAATAGATATGAACACACAGAATTATAAAACAAAGGAAGCTCTAGATCTAGATCTAAAATAACACAAAGTTTATCAAGAGATCTAAGATTCAAAGCAAGAAACACAGTACACCGTGACACAAAGTTCTCCAGAAACCTACTCCTTTATATTCTTTTGCTCCAAGTTGCTCTCAAGGGTTCAGCACAAAGTCTAGAACACAAGATTGCTCCTTACAAATTATGATCGATTATTAACCCGAAGGTTCTTCCTTTACTTATAGAATGTAGAGGGGCAATTACAAGTTGGAAGCTTTAGTTGAACTGGCACATGTGGAAGTCAAAAAAGAAACAACTGGCAATCTCCTTCTTGGAATTCCTCTTTACATGACATGTATGATTTGCAACTGAAAATAGAACTTTCTATTTTGTACGCCTGCCACCTATCTCCAAGTAATTGACTTCTTCAAGTAATGGCTTTTAAACCAATCACTTAAGTTGTATAATTTAATTGATCGCTCAATTACTTTGTCGGAGGAAAGATGAAGGAAGAGGAAAGCTGACTTTATCCTTTTTCATGTCTGCATGCAGCTGATTCAAACTGGATCTAGAAGCAGCTGAATCTAGAAACAAGCTGGATTGCAAGCAGTTGGAATTGGAAGCAAGCTGGAATTTTACCTCCGCATTGTCTTCTCTTTTATTTTTGAAGCTTTTGCAGTTCTTTTGTTGTACATGCATCAGTGTAAGGTTGGTCGTAGATAACTCATCATTATTTTTAATTGCATATGAGCAATTAAAAATTCTGGAAAGCACTCAAGGTGAATGCAAATTCAATGAAGGCTTCAACTTGGAAGATGAGAGCACATGCACAGGATCTTGGAAGGAATTTTCCACGCACTGTCTTCTTCATGGGCTGCATTTGAAACAAGAGGATGAAGCCTTTGTGCCAGAAGCTTTTGCAACTATGAGATCTGGATTTGGATCTGCATATGGATTTGCATCAGCATCTGCATCTGGATATGGATATGCACCTGCATAACAAATTCTGGTAACTGGGCTATGGATGGAAAGGCTGCAGCTCGAATAATTCCACTGCTTTTAATCTGCATGCATGAGTGAAGTTTCTCCTGCACGCATGAGTGAAGTCTTTCGTACTCTGGATCTGTCTATCAATTTAGCAAGAGGTTCCGAGCCTAGATCTGTGTTTCCAATATCTACAAATTTAGCAGTGATGCATGACTTCGTTGTGCTTTCTTTTTCATCTTTCTTCGCCATAGCTTTGTCTATCTTCATCTGAATAATTCTTTTTCTTCTTACTTGGCCATATTTCTTCAAAACTGGTGCAGATCTGGACAATTCTTCAGATTCGGAGAATATATGCAATGTATTGGACATTGATAAAAGCCCTTTTTCCTTTGTAAAGCACCTGTAATGAATTCCTGCAATTTATTCAGACAAAAATGGCCACCGGAGCATGAATAGTGAATTTTAATTGTAAAAATCTGCACTTTTCAAGCCTGCTACCCCAAAAAATGGTGTTTAATTTGCACACAAAGAGAGCATGAATCCTTTCAACAACACCTGAGCTCCTGTAACACCTATGCAAACAATTATGCAGACAAAGATCAACCTCCTTCAAAGCATGCACCAAATCTGGAAGCTTTTAGCCTTGTTAGCACTTTGTCTGAACAATATCCTTCCTTTAATGGGGGCGCACTTTTCCTCTTGGCTGCAATTCTTTACCTGTGAATTAAATAATTCACCCATATGGCTGCCCATGCTTATATAACCTTCATAATTCTATAATTAATAATTGCCCTAACAATTAAAGGCAATTAATTAATTAAAAATCATGTTTTTCTCTTTTGAAAATAGCATGTTTAAGGACAGCCATCCAATAAATTAAATTAATCCAATTTAATCCTTCACACAACACTTCACTTAAGCTTCACAGTGTGCTTTGACCATAGCCACTGAAAATAGAAATTAATTTAATGTTTTAATGCTTTAAAAAATATTAAACAATTCCCAAATGGGGCGCACTTTTTGAGAGGAAGAGGGCAGCCACTAAATAAATTAAATTTAATGCATTTAATTCCTTTCTTTTATTCCATCTTTGACTTGTTGACCTCCTCCAAGCTTGGGTGCACTTTTTGAGAGGAAAGATTAATTAAAATAATCAATTTAATCCTTCCATCATCATTTCAATGGGGGCGCACTTTTTTGCACATGTAATTCTATTTTTAAGAATTTTTCAACAATGGGATTCTTTACCCTGCAAGGCAGGCACCAAAATCCCGTGATCCACTTAAGTGATTTGAATTTGACAATGGGATTATTTACCCTACAAGGCAAGCACTAAAATCCCATGATTTCACTTAAGTCACTTTCCTTTTATTATATCATGGGAATTTTTACCCTGCAAGGCAGGCAATAAATTCCCACTTGCCTGCAGCCTCTATTTTTCCCACTGCAGCTTAAGTGACTTTTATATCACGGGAAAAAGTACCCTGCTACGCAGTTACAAAATTCCCACCTACCTGCTGCTTCTATTTTTCCCACTACAGCTTAAGTGAATTTTATGTCACGAGAAAAAGTACCCTGCTAAGCAGGTACAAAATTCCCACCATGCCTGCGACTTCTATTTTTCCCATTGCTGCTTAAATCCTTTGTTTTCCAAAAATGCGCCCATCCCCGCAAGGGCTTTTCCGTGCACGACTTAGCTTTTTCCCAGTGATCTAGACCTCCGATGACGACTTCCTCCGGGCATAATGTGTGTATATGTTTTCCAGCTGCTCCAGGTCAAAAAACGGGCTTACCCAGCAAAGGAATTGCTCCAGAGAAATTTCACAGAAAACGAAACAGAACACCACAAAAACACGAAAAATTGTCAAAAGTTGCAAATAAAGCCCAAAACTTAAAATAAGTTAAAACCCTTCTGGCACATAGGAATAATAACATATTCGCTCATAATAGAGTTAAAACAGAGCGCAAATAGCCTCATACGGGGCTCAAAATAATTAAATACAAATTTTCCGCAGACAAATCCCGACGAAACAATTTTGGGCATCTGGATATTTGGCGAAAAAGGTTAATATGGCTCTTTAGGATTATCTTGACGCAATACAAGAACTTTCAGGCAATAAAAACACAAAACGACCCATTATTTTAAAAGTACGAAAAATTTTCGGATAGGGTAGTCACAGATTTCAGGGTGAAATCTGAGTGACACCACGTGTACAAGTACCCATCTCTTATTTTCTAAAAAATAGCATACATGCCCATGTCTCCTTGTACAAGTATCAATACCCATTTCTTGGTAACTATGTTATTTATTGTTCAATGCAACTACATGTTTCTCTCGATCTTCCTCCCCAAATATCTGGTCTATATAGGGCGGGCGGGCCCCTCTCCTCCCCTCTCTATAGATCGAGATCTCGATCGATCAGATCTGGCAGATCTAGTTGATCGGGGGCCCTCCCCTTCCCCAAAGAGAATAGAGGGAGGGAGGCCCATAATCTAATCTGATCTAATCTATATGCCGGGAGGCCGAGGGCATTTTCTATATGATTTGCACGATAGATCAAATCAGATCAGATCTATAGGTCATCAAAGATCCCTGATAGATCGATCTCTATGGCTGGGGCTAATAGAAGACCAGCAATCGAACAGATATAGAGAGAGAGGGCCCGGGGGAGAGGGGGTGCCGCCTCCCCTCTATTTTCTTTAGGGAGAAAGGAAAGGGAGCCCCTCCCCATCTATATATGGGGAGTGCATCACTACGCTATGCTTCGCGGTGGATGGTAGTCCTCTTGCATGTAAGTTGACTCCATTGCTCCCGTAAACTCCAATATATCGCTGCTTGTTATCTTCTCAGGAAAACAAAAACACGATTTTATATTGTTTTGGCAATGTTAATGTAAACATACACGAGGTCCGATTAGTCAAGCAACACAAAAGAATAGAATGCAATAGAGTCGACACCGCCATAACATAGTGTCAATGCATAGAGTTTTAATTTGATCACTTGTCAAATTATTTTGACACTTGAACTGCATTATGATGTGTTCATGGATAAAATTTGTCATGTCTTTTGCAGAAAATCTGACAGATTTTGTCAGGTTTAGTATTTTGTTGCTACAAAAAAAGTACGCATCTTCCTTTTTGTGATGGGTGTGTTAAAGGAACTACAAAATGGAACCCCCAATGCTTAAAACAATTCTTGGCTAGGATTTGGTTGCAAGGACTGAAATTATGTCCTAGGATACTTGTACTTTGGCGCTATCACAAGTTTTAACCCATTGCGAACAATGTTGGCAACCAAAATCCAGCGAACAAAATTTTATTGGTCGTAATGCTCTCTTGTCTCTCTTCCATGAACTTTTTTCGACCCACTCTATTTCTTCTTACAAAATGCATCTCCGAAAATCTGATATTGACCAATATAAGACAATAGTCTATTTATCGATCGAAATGACATTGCCTTTGTTATGTCAGTGGTATTTTTGGAGTGAAAATTCATGTACTCACCAAAATCTTCATACAACTTATCAAATACAACAATCTAGAACAGCAAAGGATTTGGATAATCACCACTGACCCTGTCTGTAGATTTACTCCTCTTTGTTCTTGATAAATGAGCTATTATCACGTGATTTTGTTCTTTCTCAACAACCATAGAAAATGTAAATTCTTGAAGCAACAACCACCACCTAAAGAATTGCCCATATATTAAAGATTTATTTATTAAATAGTAATGCATAATGATTTTCAAAGAATACAAAAGGATTAACCAACAAGTAGTTTCTAAATTTCTGCAGAGTTGACCATCCTTGGTTCTTCCTTTTCCATGGTGTATTTTTTCTCAGCATTAGTACAATGTGGGATCCAATTTATGCACCCTTCTCATACCAAGGTACACCAATGTATAGTTTGAAACGGTGAAGCATGTCCCTCATAAAAACGAAAATTGTTGTTCAAACTTTGATGTTTTTGAATCAGTTTGCTCCCCAACATGATCTTCAATTACGATTGAAGGAAGCTGTGGAAATTTGTAACCATGATTACAACATGAATAGAGATGATGCTCTAGGCTTGAACCAATCTTGAAATCCTATTGATTTAATTTGAAAACGTAAGCAAAGTCCATAACAATTCATTCATACTCAACCTCATTTTTGTTTCATTGTCGTTAATATTTTGTAATGTCCCTCTTTCTCGAATAGTTTGATCGAAGACCTTTGGCCCTTTTTGTCTACCGATGGCCAAAGGGTGATTTCAAGGGTGACTTTGGTTTATTAATTTTATTATATCGTGCTAAAAATAAAATAAAGTATCACTAAGCACATATAATGAATTAATAGACTGTTTAAGTGACTTCGACTTAGGAAAGTACATTTAAATAAATTAATAAATTATTTAATGTGCTTTCCTAGGCAAAAAAATACAACTTGATTTGGGGAAGAGTTAAATAAGCCAAAAATGCGATTTGCTTGGAGAAGGGAAAAATTAATTAAAAATTAATTATGTTGTTTTGGGAAAAGTGCGACTTGCATCTTTGAAGGGTTTTTTGGCCATAAGGAAAAAGTGCAACTTGGGCAAAGACATTCCAGATTATTATTATTGTCTCCCGGCAGTTAGCTTTGAGCTTTTGCAAACAAAATCCAAGGACGGAAACCCTCTGGATTATTCCTCTTGTGGACGGAAACCCCAGGAGCAGTGAGAGGAGTTCCTATTCAAGGATCTTCATTATATTCACAGGTTTTTATCATTTCAACAGTTTGAAAGAGAAATAAATTGCAGTAGTAGGCATACAGACTTCTTCTAGAGTGGGGCGACTTATTCTACAGTTGTTTTATGCAGTATCTGACGTATTTTTCATGCTAGATAATTATTGTAATTTCCAGCATCAGTTATATATCAAATCGATTTGGTTTGAATCATTTACAGTGGGTTTTGGACAATCTTTATTATCAATCTATCTGCAGATTTATAATTGTATTACCGTAAATATTTAGCATCAGAAATCATTATTAAATACACAGCTGAATTGTCCATGAAGAAATTTGTCTGTTAAACTCTAGGCGCCTTTTCTGTATTCACCCGATTTGTGGGGTTTGTTTTATTTAATTTATCTATGCAATTTGAGTATGGTGTTCTATGGATTCTTTTGATGTTATCAGTTCAAATTTGAGCCAGAGTAATATATATATAAAAAAAAAAAAAAATATTCAGGCAAAAGGGGTTTGGGATCTTTCATATTATAATGATAATACGAGCCTTATTCATCTTCCTTCATACAAGGTTTGAATACTAATTTAAGATATTAAATGTTACCAATTAAAAATTTAACTTGTAATAATAACGTTATTTTATTTATTAACTTTTAAATTACAAATCTAATTGATAAACTCAATCTCTTCATAGATGACCTTGACAAACCAATAAGTTATAAACTTAATAAACAATCTCTATTGTTATTTCACCTATTATTTTTTAGCATTTTAGAGGGTAAAACAAATATAAATATTAGTGCCTTCATTAATTTTAAACATCAGTTTACTTATTAATTTTGAAGTTCAGTCATATTTTATAAAAAGGTTACAAAAATATATACGTATAGTGCCTTTATATATTTTAAACATAAGCTTACTAATTAATTTTTAAGTTAAGTCATCTTCTTTATAACCAATAATGATTAAATTATTTCATTTATTAATTTAGAAATGAGCACTAAAAATCTGGGTAATTAACTATTCAGCTTATTCCCATCTGTATTAATATTAATTTTATCAGATTGACACTAAATAATGGCTTATCAAGTGATTTAATTCTATTGTTCGTTAAATTATTAATTTTATCAAGTGTAATTGAAAATTTTCTAGTAGCTCATTCATAATTTCAATTTTTATCTAAGGTAAATATTTTAAATTAATATTTAATATTATCCTATGTCCAACAACTAGGATCTTAGTTCTTCAAAGATAACATCCTTCAAGGGAAATCAAGCCTTCAATCAATATTCACTCTATTCTCATCTTGATGAGAAATGACAGAATGTGATCCTATGTCAGTAATCAATACTCGCTTTATTCTCATCTTGATGAGGAATCATGGCATGTGATCCGACATGCTGATCAAAATACTCATGCAGTTTTTTTCCAGAAGTGATCTCTAATCAGACTAAGGAAACACTTTATCTCTTAAGGCTTATTTTTGTTTGGAACACATTCAATTTCCTAGTGACTGATCCAATTAGCTTGACAATTCAAATCTTTTTAGGGCTTTCAATCCATTAATTGCTTTGATCTTCTTAGGACTAGTCCTAATCCTTGCTTTACAAACTACATGCACCAACAGGTTTCCATGTGGAACCATCAACTTGCACTGTTTTGGGCCTAATGACAACCTTACTGCTCAAAACAATCTCTCAGAAAGGAGGATACTTGTGCTCCCCTTTTACTGTATCAGAAAGAAATAAAGAATTGTGAAAGTTCCCTTAAGTGATTATCCTTCATGCCACGGATGCACCAATCACCAAAAAATGTCTATATGACTTTAGTCAACATCTCCAGAAATACCAAAAAGAAATTGTTCGTTCAAAAAAAATCAGAGCATTGTGTAATCTAAATAGCATATGATTGTATGCACGAGTCTCAAACTGTAAGTTTAGGTTTTTGTTCATCTTTATCAGAAATACTAATTTTATTATAGCCTAAAACCATCTAAAAAGGAATATAACTCACTCCTACCTACCGCCTCAATAAAATTTTACGTATAAAGAATCAAAAGGGGATCCTTCTTAACAATTGCATTTTGACTTCAAAAGTATCCCCAAATCCACAACTCGGTATCCTTCTTTAGCCTTACTACCACAAGAGAAACCCAATCACTTGTAGCTACTTTGAATCTAATGTCTACTTCCAACATTCTTCATACTATGGCATCTTTTGAAATTCAACATAAATTTGGAAATCCATATGCCATGTCTTCTTATCAGCTCTCAGCTGATCGCGCCATTTAAAAGAGTGCTAGAAAATTGTTCCGATCACATTTAGTTATCATTGATATCACTGGCCTTCCATTAATATTTTCTAGTTTAAGCAATGAGTCATCAGATCATGGTTATTTTTGCCCCCACACCTGGCTGTCGTAGATACAAGACAGTATTTTGATTCTAATAGCTTGCCTTCTTTGTGGTCTTTCGCCAATCTCAACTATTCTTTGACTTGGGACTGTAAGCAGTTGATGGCTGAAACCCTCGAGTGTTGTTTTCTCAAACCACCATTAACATAATTAAGTATTTATTAGCTTGAACAAGTCTTCAAGACATCTTCAAAATATGATTTCATTTATCAACAAAAATATGAAGTTTCCAAGCTGCCCCTTTGCCCTCTACAGTTATGTAAGCTAGCTAGATTATAGGTTAAACATGGCTAAGATTACTGCATCTCAGCCAGCTTGTGGGTTAAGAAAAAATAAGAGAGAACATTAGAGGAAACTTTTAATAGAAAATCAATCCTTGACAGAAAAAACCTTACTAACCAGCACTGAATAGTAATACATCTATGACGATCACGAAGAAACATCACTAACAGAATTGCTTCACAAAGATATTGCCAAACTGGAGACATAATGACCATGACAAAGAAGAGAGGCCAAAAGGAACCATAAGGTTCAATTTAAAGGTAAGATATCCGGCAGGAATACTTGCCCAAGGATAAATGTATACAAATGAGGAGTGTGGAATTTAAGAAGGATTCCAGTTCAAAATTCAAATCATATGCAATTCGAACAAGATCTAAGAGACAGACTGGTTATCAAGTGCTTGAAATGGGGGGTACCAAGATGCTTCAATGAAGTATTTCACAAGCATAGAACAAAGATAAGGTAAAATAAGTTACCCATGTGCATAGTCTGGAAGACCATTATAATGAGACGCACTCTGGACCACAATCAATAAAGATATGTAATTTTTTAATTATAAATTGTCAAGGACTGAAATAAGTGTCCTGCTCTTTAGAAAGTCGGAGGTTGTGCAAACACCTGTGATATATCAAGATTTAAGAACTGTTTTTCCTATCTGCTGCTAGTAATAAGAGGAGAATTTGATACCCTGTTATCATTCCTGGAAAAGCTAAGCATAGTGCAGAAACTAAACAAAGTACTTAGAGACAACTTAATAGTAGTTAATACATATCATTGAAATATTTTAAAGGTTTTTTTAGCTCTCTGCCACATAATCCAATTAATATTTCAAAAATGCAATCCCCCCTCCCTCCCCACCAAACTAAAGGAGCTGCAGAAACTCCTCACATGAACTGGAGGGTGCAATGGTATAGTGTTTGGTGGGATCAATGTCTTCTGTCATGGTCTCTAGGGCCCAATTTGCATTGGGCAGGTTTGTTTGAGGGCGATAAATAGGAACATCCTTTTTGTCCTCCATGTTGGCACCCTAAACCAGAGGCTTATGTAGTAGACGCCTATCTTTTGGGAGGGGGGGCCTTCTTCATCACACGTCCACAGCATCTCCATTGGATTTTTACTTTGCTTCTTGAAGAGCAGTTCTTCAATAGTTTCAATTCTGCATTCAATAGCAAACAGGTATTGGGATTGTTATTCCTGACAGTTGACAAGCTGAGAAAAGCACCTTTCAAAAGGAGGTGTTTGACAATGCAGATGTTAAGTCAAGTAGAGAACGTTTCTTATAGTGATCTGGCTACCAAGAAGGATTGTGTGAAGGAAGCATGAAAATTCATCCAAAAAAGGTCAAGAATTTTATAAATGTGATGTGAAGAAAGGAAATAAGTCAGGAGAACCCAGAATAGATGACCTCCAAAGCCAAGCCTAATAATGGAAGAAAATTGAGATCGTGGAGCTTCTATATGATATTTCTAGGATGCGAGAATCTCCCACGCACACATTGATCATGAATATGTTGAAATAAAAAATGATGGTAAGTTAGGGGAGTACTGATAGTGTGTGCACCGAAGTTCACATTATGTTTAGTGCATTAGGCAAACAAACTAGCTGGGAAGTTGTTGTTGCAAATACATTGCAATCCCTCGTGAACTTAGAATCCAAAGATTAGGTATCCACAGCATACGATTGTGAGGAATAGACCATCAAAAATATGACAAATAAAAATAGTGATACAACTTCACAATGGCTCGCTGAGCTCGATGATAAATGGAGATGGCTTTCTGAGTAGAAGGGTCGGTGAGGAAAATGATCATGCCTCTTTAACATCAAGCATTCATTGAAGGGGTGGGAATGCACAACCCTTCTAAAGGTAAGCTTGTACCCCTTAAAAGGAGTAGTAGTCACGAAAACATCAGTAAAATACCAAGAAAATAGCAGTGTAAGATGCCATAATGTATCATGTAGACTCACTTAACATACGTAATTAAAATGAACAGGGATAAATTAAGATAGCATGCAAAAAAATACAATACAAATGTAAGGTCACACAATGCAAGAGACTATCATGCAAAAGAATATATGAGACAGCAGTTACTGAGGGAAAACCAAGTTTAGACACTGAAGAAGGTGTCTGATTAACATTTCTTAAGAATTGATCCAAATCAGAATGTGAAAGATTTTTTTTTGAAGACGTGAAGATATTTTTAGGGGCTCAAAAATCTTGTACGCCAAGGATGAATACACCAAATTCTGAAGACCAAGTCAAAGAGAGACGTCTCTGAATGAAATTATAGATGTTAATTGATAAACATATAAAATGAATTAAATGAAGACATTAAAGAAAAATCTATTGTAGGAATTTATGTTCATGCAAGATAGATGACTGCTCTAGGAGTATCGAACAACCTTGTGGAAAGTTTGTGAAGGAAGGTGATCCATATCCCAAGAATCTGGGGCACAAAACACTAAATTTCAAAACCCGAATGTCTTGTGGAGGTAGGAATTGTACTGCTACTTATGAACAACAATCAGAATACATAAGCAAAGAGAATAGAATAAAGAAGCTTATTCATATGCAGAAATAATAATACTAGACTGTAAAAACACAAAAGATCTAGAAGTGTAATTCAGAATTTTCAACTTAATAGTTTTGTGGAAGAATTTATGAAATTGATGTGAAATAAGTGTATTGTGGAAGATGAAATCATTCATCTTCCACCATTACATGTTCTTAGACCCACCCTTAGAAATGGACTCTAGTTTTGGCATTGGTGCTGCCATTGTTGATGGTGCTAATAATGGCATTGGTCCCAAGTGGTATATGCACTCACAATAAATGGACACCAATGCTAGAACCTTAGAGATTTGACCTGCAACTTTGAATGGTTGTCCCTCCTTGGGAAGCGAATAACCCCGTTGCGGGAAGTGGTGAGATCAAGGGTGGAAATACAGCTTCTCAACATGAATTCTAGTGAACTAGTTCCCCTTATGGGTGATCTTACCTTCCTTCAAAACTTTGTACCACAGCTTAATTTATTTTCTGTAATGTCCTTTTTAGGGGGACTCAGGAAATGGCAAAAAGCTCACAAATCAGATTATAAAGTTGTTATAACCTTGCAAAACTGAACTTTAAACCCTTCCTAGGGCAGCGACTTCCCTAGGGGAGTTAAACCCTCCAAGGATAGATTGGAACTTGCAAAAATCCTTCAAATCTTACGCCCAAATTAGTATTAAACCCTTAGCAAACACATTCAGTTGTTAGAAATCAGAATTGAGTGTGAAAACAATGAATTGCGGAACCCTAACCAGCAAACATCATCAAGCTTGGAAAAAATAGTAGAACATCTCCAAAATTCACCAAATTTGAGATCTTGGCCTTAGAAAATATAGAGAACAAGAGAGTAATTTCAGATTTGCCAAATTAGCATCACACATACCAAATTTCCACTCCAAAGTGGGTCGCTCCACTCTAAACAAATATAATATTGCACCAAAGCAACCAAACATGCAAGAAATGGATACCTTATTGCTTCTCAAACCAGCTTGCACACAAAACCTCATGAAGGGTTTTCGTCCTTTACAAGTTTCTAACCAAGGTTTCCGTCCTTGGATGAGGTCCTCAACCCAAGGCGTTTCGTCCTTGAGAGAGAGAGCAGAAGGGCTACACTAGCCAACTTTCACCCATATATGAATAATCACCAAAAACAAGAATCATTAATGCCCAAGAGACATCCTTAAATAGCCATAAGGAGTGCTTAGCAACATAAGAAATGATGACCAGCTCCTATAATATTCCCTTTTGGGATATTAATTAAATTCTACTAGACTGTTTGCAATTGAAGTGTTCTAGGTTTACCTCAACTAACTCAGTGTCGGCTTCAATACAACCCAAATAGGGTTGGAGTGAACCAAAGTAATGGATTCAATGGGTTAACTAGTCGGAATAAACACTTATTTAACCAATTAAATTGTAGTAGTAATAAAATATGTTGAAAATGACTACAAACTTCGAAAATTAATATCTCCCTCAATATTTGCTCTTTTTAAATGAAATAAATTGCAGAAGGAAGATTAAATTATGAGCTTTCAAATGAACTAACAATCTAAATTTTTAACCCACTGAAACCCACTCAAATCTGCCCCCAAATCTGCAAATCAAGTCGCTCGGGTTAAGGGAAAAATAATAAATTAATTTCAGCCTTATTTTTAACTAACCAACACTCAAAATCACCACTTTCAGATCTGCAATAATTAATGTATGACAGTAGATTGGAAACCCTTCCAAATAATGGTGAAAAACTCTCCAAACCAGTCGATTTACTACGAATTAATTCCAGCAAGATTGGCAGCCCAAAATATCATGAAATAAAGTGCATTTGCAATAGAATAATGAGCAAGAACAATTCAGAATTTATTCTTACCAAAAACCATTCAAAAACACCATAAATCTCCTTCAAATAAGTCGATTTATACCATGAAAGTCCAGCAGCAATATTCAGATTTTATTGATCAAAAGATTGCTCAAAAACCCTCCAAACCAAGCTCTCACACTCACTCAACAATGGCGACTTCACATATGCAAATAAACTCAAGCAAACTTATCATTTCATAGCTCAAGAAGGAACACACTTCACAATGAGTGGTGTTGATAAACACCTTTTGTTTTTATCACTAGTGGGCATTCATCCCTCTTCAAGCATGAAAATAACTTATAATAATCGTCAACATGCGAAACAAGGTGCCCCTTATCTTCTTTTATAGATATTCTTTGATCATTCTCCAAAGCTTTCTTCCTTTTGGTGCCACTTCCTAGGAGAGAATCTTTATTTTAAAAATTGTCTGGAAGTCGCACTCAAAAGCAAATATTAAATGCATGGGAAAATTAAATATATCAAATGATGCCCACATGAATCGACCCATGCCAAATTAAGTCGATTATTCCAAATAAAATAATTAAATAATCCCAAGGAATTCGACTTGCTTTTATTCAATTAATTTAACTCCAACGATTATTAATTTGGCCCGAAGTAAATCGATTTCTCCGTTTTATTTTTAATTTTAGATTTTTAAATCCACATGTGCAAGTCGATTTTTCCCCAATTTAATTCGACTTGAACAAAATAAATAATTTTTAAAATTAATTGCACAAGTACAAGTCGAATTTCCTTAATTAATTAATAATTAAGGCTTGAGAAGGGGACATTACAGCCCCTTAAGGAAAGTGCTTTTAAATATTCAAATGGTATTTGGAGCCTACATGTTCATAATACCTTTATTACCTAACTACTTAAGTTCCTCTATTGGAGCGTTAAGCTTCTCAATAGGATATATGATAATAAATGAAAACTACCTAAACAACAATAAAGACATAATTCAGATCTTCCCCTTCCTTTTCTCCTTAGACCCACATGGAGAGAATGGGTTAAGGCCTTCGAAAATCAGCCTCCAAAAAGGGAGATGACATTTTCCTTATCAACTTGACCTGTATAGTTTTTCTTATACCATGCACCTACGCGCATGAACCTTTCAATGCTTTGGCATCATTTTGAGGCTTTTTCCTTCATTTCACTTAGCTTTTCACCCGCTTCCTTACTCACTTCTTCAAGTTGGCTTTCCTCAAGAGTTTTCTTCTGCAGTTCAGCAAGGTGCAGCTTAAATTCATCTTTCTTCATGCTTATAGTTTTCCCCATCTCCTCAACCTCTTGAATGCTTTTGAAAGATTCGCAGGAAAAACAATATGTTGGTGCATATAGACTTCAATTCACTTACACAGATAACATGGCAGGGTATGAAGCTCTAGTGTTAGGATTGCAGTTTGCTTTGCAACACAGTTGAAGTGTTTGCAAACATATCTAGATTCAAATATGATGGTCAATCAAGTCAGAAGTATATACCAATGAAAATTATCGAATCTCCAGAAAGTACGAATTCAGAGCTTGGGATCTAATTGGAAGTACGCCACATGACACCCTGAACCTGCATGCGCACCTTGTTGAATGTGGATTGGCAAGCACACTGGGTGGAAAGGCCACTACTACGGAACAAGTCTTTTTGAGTTTCGCGCATTAGGAAGCAATCATAGAGGCACATATCCACCCCAAGCATCAAAAGCAAAAGGTCTTGGGCATGCAAGTTTATACAGTTAAGGAATAGGTTAGCCGAACGAAGTTGTTGCAAGAGGTTGACGAGATGGGGAAAAATATAAGTGCAAAGAAAAATGAATTTAAGTTGCACCTTGCTGAGCTGCAGAAGTAAACTCTTGAGGAAAGCCAACTTGAAGAAGTGAGCAAGGAAGTAGGCGAAAAGCTAAGTGCAATGAATGCAAAAGCCAAGAATCCTTAGAATGATGCCAAAGCATTCAAAGGTTCATGCGCGCAAATGGATAGTATAAGAAAATCCATACAAACCGCATTGATAAGGTGCAAAATTTTGAAAATCAACTATGACAGGAGGCACCAAAAAAATTTGAAAGAGAAGCGGCAAAAGGGTTACTCAATGGTGG
This sequence comes from Taxus chinensis, assembly GCA_019776745.2. Taxonomy (NCBI): domain Eukaryota; kingdom Viridiplantae; phylum Streptophyta; class Pinopsida; order Cupressales; family Taxaceae; genus Taxus; species Taxus chinensis. The sequence continues at coordinate 780,359,350 of CM034149.1, read as the reverse complement.
GCAACATCATTAGTGTGGGGTGATGTTGAACCCAAATTTTGGTTAAGTGTGTATATTTTGGTGGAGCATAAAACATTTTGGTTTAAATATAGGTAAGGCACAAGACTTGGAACCCCTTTGACCCCTTAGCATAGTGTGCACGCACAACGAAGGAAGGAGTGATAGCCAACGTGTGTGAGGAAGAGAAAGAAGCACCGACTATTGATGCACACAAGAAGAGGAGAAAGCTTCGACACTTGGCATGCGCGAGGACTGGGCGATCTTGGAGACATGTGGCATGCGAAAGGCCCAAACGACACTAAAGACACATGGCACGTGAGACTTGGCTCAACGCCAAGAAAGATCGCGCAAGATCTGTACATCAATTAAGAGCAATTGCGTATAAGTCTATAAGACACGAGGTCTTTGAGAGCACGTTAGAATCCCATTTGTGGATCGCGAGAGAAGGGGGCATGCAAGAGAGAGAGCTAGAACAAGTAAATTGGTGCCACTCAAGGCCTTAGAGGTGGCACATGAGTAGAATACCAACGTGTACCACTAGTACATGCGTGAATCATGGTAAACGAAAGCTCAACGACCGATGCACAGATTCCAAAAATAATGGATAGTAATTGTAAGCCATTACAAGGCGGCTTATGTAATTAAAACTATAAGATGGTGAAGGGAAATGCCCCACTAGTATAAATACCCCAGCTCTTGATGGTATTGAGTTGCTAAGTGATTAATCAATTGTCATTCATTTTACATATAGTTGACTGATGGAATTGTTTCAAAGATTGTTATTGTTCGTATGTAGAGGAACAAATGATATTGTTATTATTTATGAGTTGAGATATGTCCATTGTTGATATCTTCCATGTGTTGTGTTCATATGTGTTGAGTAAGTTATGTGTCACTATTTCATTTCTATAGTCATTGTGATGCAGCCAAACCCGTCGGAAATCAGTGCCCCTTTCGCACCTCGAGTGAGTGCACAAAGCGAACCTCTTTGTGTGATATGCCAACATGTAGTGTCCCTTTTGGGGACTTCAACTGAAAAGGGAGGAAATCACACAAACCCCAATATTAATAAACTCTGTTTTTAGACCAACAAACTGAAATTTATGACAGCTGGAAATCAGCAGTCTGATTTTCATAACTGCGGTCCAAAAATGAAGGAAAAACACTTGAAACTCATCAAATCATCCAACCCAAAATATAGATAGATATTTTAGGATGTATTTAAGCCACTTTCCAATATGAAACTTGAATGAAAACACAACTGGAAAATTAATTAATTGCAGCAAAAGTACAGCTCAAAGAAATTATGAAATGGAGAGTTTCCAAACCCCAAATTCCACAAAATATAATTGTTTCTAGCCTTATAAATTATGAGTCCAAATATGAAAGAAAGTTTGATTTTTGTGCCCTAGAAGGAACCTAGATGATATCAAACCCTAGTCGCTCCAACAAGGGAAGGCTCATAAATGCATGCAAACACTTGTAGATATCTTCTTTGATCTTCCAATGCCCAAATCTGCAAAAGGTCTTCGAGTTGTCTTCACTTCACCCAAAAATGGAGGGTTTTCGTCCTCCAACCAGCCACAAGAAAGGTTTTAGTCCTCATTGGAAAAGCCACACAATTGGATTTTCTACCAAAAGTGGAATGACAATGAGCAAACAGCCCAAAGGTCAAGTTTATATAAAATGCGCCAAAGTAGATGAATGCAAATGAAGTCATTAATCTCCTTAAATATCCCAAGCTTAACGCCAAAGGCCAATTAGACAAGACCGACCTCCTTTGGATTTATTTAATCTTTTATTTTGCCTTTAAACTCCTCCAAGCCAGCCGACCTACTTTAATGAACAACTAAAGAAAAACATTAAAAATTAGAAGAAAAAATGCAATGAGAAAGCAATTCCTTCCCCAACTCATTCAACTTCATTGCCACAAAAAGGGAATGGCAAGAAGTTCATTTTAAGGTTCTCATATCGAAAAAAGGGGCATAACACAACACATGAACCATGAGTGTGTTGAAGTGCACCACATGACACCCTGAACCCGCACGCACACCTGGATGAATGTATGCTTGGAGAAAAACTCAACATTTTGGTTCCATTGCCAAACACACAACCATCTATAATTTGGTGAAGGGCAATCCTTTTTTCTTTAATATTTGATGATAAATCGATCTAATGAAGTACAAATAATACATGAGAAATATGCAGAAATTTGTAAGACAGGTCTGCAAGAACAAATCACAGATATGATCTACATGATAGAAATGAGGATGAGTATGGATGCCCAGATGAAGTATGAATTGATGAAATATTATATGCCACGTACCTCCAAGTTTAAGCTAAGGACTATTTGAAACAGATAATGTATTATTGTTCACATTACAAGCAATGGTAAATTAAAATTATATGGGAACAAATTCTATGGGAAATCGTGCCTTGTAAGTTAAAAGGAGATATCCTGTACCTATGTATTTTTAACATGTAACGAGTCTTAATTCATAAAATCGATTTATGATTTAATTGGGTTGTGTAATAAATTAGGGGTTGTAGTTTATGGGGGTTCTCGAGTTGTTAGAGACCCCATTAGGATTCATTTAGTAAATCCCACCTAATAAATAAAGCATAGCTAATAAAGGGTTTTACCATGATGAAATACTAGTATAGATATTTTAAATACATCTATCTAAAATACACCGAGAGATATCAATTTCAACGTTTTTAGGTTTGATTTTTTACATACCTCTTTAATCAAAAACTTCATTAAGTTCTCTATCAATTTCTCGTTGATTTGTGGCGAATAGAATCATTTACCTATGCAATTGTATTAGTCTCAAAAATATCTATTCAAGAAAAAAACCCAAAACATTAGTACATGGCCAAGATATTATTATTTCTTATTGACTTCTCCAAGAAAAAGACAATTATTTGAGTCCAAATTATGAATGAATTGCCACATGACAGTTAAATGAATGTCAAATTTAATGTCAAGAATAAAAGTGAACAACACACTCCATCACAACTTTTCCTGCCATTGCAGAACGCCTCTCGGCGTAACAAGTAGTTCTAGAGTTGGTTGTAGATCTCAAGATATAAAAGAAGGGTTCGATGATGTTATGAGAAAAGGGAGAACGGCACCCTTCCTTCCAAATACCATTCATTTCCCTTTTAAAGCAATAATATCAAAGGTAGAATAGACCCATAAATTTCTTTCTCATATTTGATCTAAATCTAGAATAAGGACTAGTGTCAAACAAAGTTAATGTTTTAGTTATTCCAACGATGTTCATTGTGTTTCTAACCAAGTGAACATTGCATTTGTGCCACATTGGTTAATTCAAAGGCCATTCATTGTGAAAAAAAACATTCAATCTATGAAGGAATTGATTGCATATGAGTGGCAATGTGGTGGCAACATTGCTAACTGACATATACTTTCCTTCCCTGCATCAACCACTCAATGGGTGAGGCATCACTAGAAGCTTGAGCCTCTTCACAACATCTAGGAATATTAGATTCTTCTTACTACAATATCCTCTATAAAGTGCAAAGGCTATACCCTTTTATTCGCATCTCATAATGAAGAGACATCCTTTTTCTTCTTCAAATTGAGGATCTTAAGGAGTTATTTGGACAGTTGCAAAATTGGCATCGAGCTCTACTCCTATAATCTTCTTATCACTATCTTAGAGTAGCCCTAGTGTCTCATCTAGGCCACACATGCTTTCCTAATAAGAAATTCATCATCTAGGTACTCGTTTCTCTTATGGATGCCATATTACTTGCTAGTTTTCATCTACTGTTTATTTTCAAGTGGAGTTTTATCTAGTGATTAGTTGAATTTATTAGGTTGGCACTAAGGACCTCTGATCTTGCGCTTCTTGTCAGACACAACATTGGACTTGTCCCTTTTGGGTGCTAACTTATTGGACTAGAAAGTCTCTTGTGGTGCTCACTTATTTGACTTAGAACTCTCTTTTGGCCTTATATTTAGATTTTTCTTCATTTTTAAAAGAATTCTTATAGGCATCTCCTAAAGTTTTGTTCCCCTAAAAATCCATATTGGTTAAGATGTATGGCCACAAGCCATCGTGGTATTTGAGAACTTTGTGCTTGTCACTTCAACAAATGCCAATTTTTTCCAAATAGAAAGTGGAATGTGTCAATATACTATAATGTCCCTTTTTGGGACTAAAACTAAAAATGGAGGAAACCACACAAACCCAAGTGATAAGAAATCCGATTTTTATAACAGCAGCTGTAATTATCCTTCAAAACCCTACGGCGAACTGTATAAAAGCTTAGAATTCACCATACAACCATGCACAACTGAAAATTACTTCAAAATGATTAATTCAAACACGGCAATCAATATCCTTCCAATTTGGTAACAACAAATGGAGAAAATCAGCGAATATACACTGTTGTAATTAAATTTAGGACAGCAGCAGAACAGCCACAAACCAACGCTGAAAATGATAGATAAACATTAGCAAAAAATCACAAAAATATAGATTTCGGCCTTATAAATTATGGAGATTCAGATTGTAAAATCAGACATGAAATATGTGCCCTAGAAAGCACCCAAGTAACATCAAACCCTAGCCGCTCCCTCTAGGGAGAGCTCCAAAATGCATGCAAAGTCTTTATAGATATTTCCCTTGATGCCCTAGATCCAAATCTGCAAGAAGTCTTCAATGGATATTTTCAAATCACCCAAAATGGAGGGTTTTTGTCCTCCACCAAGCCACAAGGAAGGTTTTGTCTTCCTTGGAATGCCACACAAGAGGGGTTTCATCCTCAAGTGGATAGTTAATGAGCACTTTCCCAAAAAATAAAGTATAGATAAAATGCACCAAAGATGATTTCAAAATGAGACCACACATCTCCCTTTATACCTCTTGCTTGGCACAAAAGGCCAATTAAAAGTGGAACGGCCTCTTTAAGTTTCGTCTTTTAATTTGCCTTTATGACCCCCCCACCACAACCGACTTGCCTTATAAAGGAAAACACTAAAAGAAAACATTAAAATCAATAAAAGAAAGCTAAAATGAAGTGCAATTTCTTCCCTTGTTCATTCATATTTCTTTTCCACGGAAAGAGAATGGCAAGAAGTCCATATTTAGGCCTTAATTCGAAAAAGGAGACATTACCGTCCTCCCTTCCTGAAATTACTTGTCCCCAAACAATTGCAAACTCGTATGCCCAAGCATCATCATATCAAGGTGAAGGAACATGTTGTAGTGCTCCCATAATCTAGATCATGTGCCTATTAAATAAAGGAGTTTTAACCCAAACAAACTCTTACCTCTAATGCCCCTTTCTTCATTGAAGTCTTCTTCATCTTCTACTTCAAAAACAGCAGTGATGTCTCCTTCTTTGCATATTCAGTTGTACCAAAATCCCTACAAACTGATGCAGTTTCCATCATAAAGCAAGAAATGAACGAATGATCAGTTTGACTAGCTATCTCTCTTATTACAAGCTGCAAATCAGAATGTGGAGGGACTGAAAACAATTCACCGTAGTCATAAATCACATGGAATCTTATCCAAATTGGGGCTATCAAAACTGATTTGTTTCTTCCTTTCAACCGTAACCTTCTTCCCTCATCAACCATGATGGAATTCCCTTCAAAAATGCAAGTTTACCATTGTACATGGCTGCTAATGGCAGTCCCAATTATGATTTTTGCATATTCAACCCTATAACCAAGGCATAACAACTACCAAACTGAAATCTTATGGAAAAAGGAAAATTCATGAGTAGCATATGGACTGAAAATTGCCCTACATAGACTGGAAAATGAAGATCAGCAAATCTATGGTTGAAATCAACAGACATATTGTTCCTTACCTCAAGATTCTTGCAACCCATCCTTGTCCAAACTTGGCGAAAATGATGGCTTTCAACAAGAAAGCTCCAATTTGTTCTTAATTCTTCAAGTGTTCCCCTCATGGAGATAATACTATGCAAACCCAGAACCAACCAAAAATTATCACCATGAAGCATCTTACCCAAGAGTAAACTCATGCTAGCATCTATGCATCGATTGTCCTAAAAATATGCCACTTCCTTCTTCATGTTAGTCATACTTGGAAGCATTTCCTTCTTCCATTAATCATTGCATTTCATCATAAGATGCAAACAACACATACCAAAACTTATCCTTACCTCTTTTGGATGGTTATTACCTTGTTGATTTGGGTTTGGATCAGAACTTAAGAGTGTTGGTATGTAAGTATAATTGTTATACTTTGCCTGGAATTTCGTCCCAACAATCCCAAATAGATTGGAACATTGGCCTTAATTGTTCTCAATGAGTGAATTCTCTTACACAATTTCGAATGAAAAGAATGTCTTCAAACCTGCCCCTCTATAGTTGTCCCAAGAAAATATGCACAACCCAACAAATAAAATTAGGAAAAGCATCTCATCACGGTTGTAGCATTGCATTTTATTACTCAGATTCAGAATCGTAGTGGCCAACAAACATCTTGTGAAAGTTACTCTTACCTTGTCCATGTTGCTAGAAGAAGGTCACCCCTTCCTTGTGATCCAAATCCACTTGGTGACTGCAAAAAGAATGTGAAACCAGCTGAATATGTTGGTCATAACAGTCACAAGATTTGAGAAAACTCCTACAATGATTCGGGTTTCATGATTCACATTTTCCAAGCTCCTCTAAATCGTGTTACAAGGATGAATTATACCACAAAACTCCCATTGAATTCATGTCTCATTAGGCATTCTTGCTAGGCATGTTATAGAGAACCAATTCCAAACAATGGCATGACACATTACTTCACCTTGGTTTATGAAAACTGAATTGTTGCATACCTTGGAGCAAGCTGAATTTATCTGACATGAAGTTGAATTTGTATGTTCATTGGATGAATTATCCCTAACCTTCACATACATCCAAAAGTGGCAATCTTTAAAGTAACTCGAGTCCCATAAAACCATAGCAAGTTGATTCATACAATCTTGAAAATAACACCTAGCTTGTTGACCATTCATCTTCCCATCAATTTCAACACGCTGCTCAAGACAAGAAATATATTACAGCGACATGGGGAGTTAACAAATATGAAAGTTGAACATTCCTTGGACTACCCTCAACATGTTCACCTTCCCTTGGCGGGATGAAGAATAATTAAGATATCCTCTACACTTCCGATCTTGTGACTTAGAAGTTCTGAATTAGGATCAACCTTCTCCTTCACCTTAGATTCAACCAGTGTTTTAAAAATCGGAACCAGTCACGGGTTGGACCGTACCGAAACCAGAACCGGACCGGTTCAACTTTATGAACCAGTTTACTAAAAAACACATAAAAAATTTACATTTTTTATAAAAAACAATATATTTGAAGGATTAGAAACCATGATTCCAACAATTAAACAAAATATGCAAATTTTGCTCATGTATATACTATATAACATGTAAGAAAGGTGTTTATAGAAAAATGGCACGAACTCCAAGTAAGAAATGTGTTAAAAGCAGAAATTTTAATTAAAAATTTGATTTTTTATACTCAACGCCGTATGCATGCATCTTTACACGACTCAGTCGGTTCAGGTCGGAACCGGACCAATTCGACCGGTTTGGTACCGAACCGGCCGGTTTAGTACCAAACCGATCGAATGGTCCAGTTTTTCAACCGATTCATGCTTTAAAATGTTGAACCGACCTATTCCAGTTTCGGCTCGGCCGGTTTTTAAAACACCAGATTCAACAAATGATGCTCTTTCCACCTTGACTTCAACAAAAAATTGTTGGCACTCGCATTGGACATCTTCATGGCTCTTGCCGAGGTCATGTACACCATCAACTTGCCTCTTATTGACTGTTCTAAAAATTCCAACAAGTTATTCATTATCATAACTATGCAAATCAATTCTTCTTTGCTTGATCCAATCTTGGGAATGCTCGAAAGATGGATAGAGGCTTCTTGGAAAAAATTATTTTTCCCTTTAGTACCCTTCATCCTCTCATCTTTGTTAGAATAATTCTCATGATAATCAAACCCTTGCAAATAAATAGTGTGAGGGTGATGCAATAAATTAAAGTGTTTACCGTTTGTTGTCGATATGTAAATTCCAATAGACTAAAAACCCTCATGAGTATCCTGAATCTTAGCCTCAAGAACCTCTTCTAGATCTGGGTTCCTTCACCAATTTGCTGCCACATGCAATCATTGGAAACCACAAAAACATCATTTATCGTCAAATAATTTTTACCTTCACGCTCCATATTGGTCTTCTCTTGTTCTTGTTTTTTTATTTCTTCTTCTTGCTCCACCATTACAATTGGGAAGCTCTTCTCCTCTTCCTTTCTCCTAGCATGTTGAAAATCCTTCTGTGGTGTCTGAAACCTAGGTCCATGCCTAGCTCTTCCTTTATTCACTCCTATCAACTCAGCAAGTGAAATTGCCGCTCGTATCTCCCTCGGAAATCCCATGTATTCCTCATAACTTGTCGCAATGTTTTACTCCGTAGAGGGCCTGGTTCCCACCTTCGGAAGTGTTTCTTCCCTTGGAAGGAAAGAAAGTCTAATGGTTGATCCATGAGTTGATCCAAGGGGTCGCTGTGAATTATTTGCTCTGGATGAGCTGCCGTCTCCATAATGAACCCTAGGTTCATGGAACCTCTAAAGTGATAGGGCTAGGATGTCCACAGTGTCCGCCAATCTCTCTTGCCCTTCAATGAGCTTGTCTATCTTAGCTTCTTGAGGATCTTGGTAAGCCATATTATCCTCCTCGCTTGGCTGGTCCGCTTTCCTTTCTCTCCTTTAATAGTAAAGGAAACCCTTGTTGCCCTCTTCCATGAAAACCCTAGGATGGGAAGACCAGAGCTTTGATACCACTGTAATGTCCCTTTTTGGGACTGAAACCGAAAAGGAAGGAAACCACACAAACCCAAGTGAAATGAAATGTGATTTTTAAAACAGCAGTTGTAATTATCCTTCAAAACCCTAGGGCGAACTATATAAGAGATTAGAATTCACCATACAACCATGCACAACTGAAAATTACTTCAAAATGATTAATTCAAACACGGCAATCAATATCCATCCAATTTGGTAACAAGAAATGGAGAAAATCAGTGAATATACGCTGCTGTAATTAAATTTAGGACAGCAACAGAACAGCCACAAACCAACACTGAAAATGATAGATAAACATAACCAAAAATCGCAAAAATGTAGATTTTGTCCTTATAAATTACGAAGATTCAAATTGTAAAATCATATATGAAATATGTGCCCTAGAAATCACCCAAATAACACCAAACCCTAGTCACTCCCTCTAGAGAGAGCTCCAAAATGCATGAAAAGCCTTTGTAGATATTTCCCTTGATGCCCTAGATCCAAATCTGCAAGAAGTCTTCAATAGATATTTTCAAATCACCCACAATGGAGGGTTTTTGTCCTCCACCAAGCCACAAGGAAGGTTTTCGTCTTCCTTGGATGCCACACAAGAGGGGTTTTGTCCTCAAATGGATAGTTAATGAGCACTTTGCCCAAAAAACCAAATATAGATAAAATGCACCAAAGATGATTTCAAAATGAGACCACACATCTCCCTTTATACCTCTTGCTTGGCGGCCAAAGGCCAATTAGACCGACCTCTTTAAGCTTCTTTTTGTCTTTTAAAATGACTCCCCCAACACAGTCGACCTACCTTATAAAGGAAAACACTAAAAAAAACAGTGAAAATAATACAAGAAAGCTAAAATGAAGTGCAATTTCTTCCCTTATTCATTCATACTTCTTTGCCACAGAAAGGGAATGGCAAAATGTCCATATTCAGAACTTAATTCGAAAAAGGAGACATTACATATACTCATGCCATTTGTGCAATTATTGACACTTGATGTACTTAGTCATCATAGTTATGCAAATATTAATACTCCTTCGTGAGAACACTATTAAAATTACACTAGATATCAATAGGCTCATCATCCTCGACATGATTCTAGCAATACAACTCCCATCAATTCTTGGGAGCTAACACCAATTTCAGAAGCTCAAAACCGGTCATCTCATTATCTAAGAAGGCGTTGGTAGAAATATAGGGCCCTAACATAATGGTTCCATGGAAGAGAAATCCCAAAATTATGGAGCGGGTGCTACTGAGAAGATGCAAGTGATTTCTGCAGGGAGGCCCTATGGAAGATTATGTTTTCAAAATTTTCCACAACATTTTAGAGTTTGTGTTTGAAATTGCTTTTAAAAAACATTAGTAAAAGACAACACGACAAACTTTTCAACAATTTGGTGATGCCATTTGGAATTAAACTTCCCAAAATATCTTAGGGGGTGCAAGAAATTTTAAGCTCCTCTCTTCATCCTCCTTCAAATACTCTTATAAAAAATACGGTGCTCCACATTTTTTGAATAGGATCATATTTCTTCCTGTAGCAAGCAAAAAGAAAAATCATGGGATCCATTGCACAGTAAAATCAGGGGTAGTAGGGACCCCATCATTCGCATTTATCCTACCTTCAAATGAAGGGATATCCAAGGGTTACTTGTACCTTGAATGTTGTCTAGAATCTTAACACCTTGTTCGATTTTGAAGGTTGCATTGGAGCTGTAACGCACTGCATAATCTGATTGATTAAACAAATATAATCTTCACCTTTGGAGTGCATCTTCAACCATTTTTTAAAACATAAGATTTCTCTTGCATCTCTAATTGCTTTGTTTTCCATGGGGGAACATTTGAGACAAAAGTGAAGATAATATGTGGGATAATGTGTCTCCAGTTCAAACTCCATGTGAGCATGAAAGGACGAGAAAGAACCACTCTCATGCCACTAATCTTGATCCTAGGAGCAATCCAGAGGACAACATACCAAATTGCAGAAAAATTATGTTTTAGACAAAGAAGCAGTTTGTAATGCTATATCTCAACAATTAGAGTGCGTAAACTTTTTAAAAACAATCAAGAAACTCATTCATATGAAGAAATAGTAATATTGTATTATAAAAACACAAAAAGGTGTAGAACTATGATAAAGAATATCACTACTGAGTGGTTTTGTACACAAATCTATATAGAAATATAACTCTTCAGATTCAAGGCAGACCCCCATCCAACTTGTTACATAAAAATACAGTTCCATTCATAGGATAGAAATCCATTGAGGAAGATGAAAAACTTTATCCTCCATAATTATAGACTCTTCACATCACCCTCAAGTGTTGACACAAGGATAATTAGTGTTGATGCTAGTTAAGTACCAATATTGGAACCTTCTAGATTTGAGCTATCACTTGGATCAAGAAGAATCCATGCGGATGGCCTAGGAAGTGAACCAAGTGTCCCAGTGATCCTTACAAAAGGAAATGTATTGTTAGATGACCACTTTCCAAAAGCAAACAACCTGAATTTAGATGCCAACGGTCTAGAGGTTCCTAGTGTATTTATGGTCAACCGTCTTTCCTATCAAATAACTAGGAAAAAGCTTGTACAGACAAACTATGAATGAAAAGAACCTGATACAGGAAGTATGGACAGTTAAAAATTTCAAACGTACTTCTATCAGTTATACAAATGTGTTGGCTAGATTTTCTGCATAGGATCAAACCTATGCAGTCATGAGATAAATCTCCCTCATTTAACCGGTGAGGCTCCCGTGTTAGATTTGTCAATAAAAATGTGTTATTATCTATCAGGGGTTTTACTTTAACCACTTAGTTCATGAACTATAACTAAGAAGTTTTGCAGCAAGTAAGCAGTTGTTTAAGAAAGGAGAGTTATAGAAGAAGGAAGTAAAGGAAATACAGAGAAGAAATGGGGAAGATGTGCATCCCAATTAGTAGATAGCAGAGCTAATTGTATGCACATAGAAGAAACTTAATAGATATGAACACACAGAAATATAAAACAAAGGCAGCTCTAGATCTAGATCTAAAATAACACAGTTTATTAAGAGATCTAAGATTAAAAGCAAGAAACACAGTACACCGTGACACAAAGTTCTCCGGAAACCTGCTCCTTTGTAATCCTTTGCTCCAAGTGGCTCTCAGGGGTTCAGCACAGTCTAGAACACAAGATTGTTGCTTACAAATTTTGATCGATCATTAACCCGGAGGTTCTTCTCCTACTTATAGAATGTAGGAGGGAAAGTACAAATGGAAAACTCAAACTGAACTGAAACATAAACAAGTAAAGATGACATTTGGCAATCATCCTCAACTAACTTCTCCTTAAGTGACACATGTATCACTTAACTGATAGAATGGTTCCACATGACTTTAAGTAATGGTTGCAAAACCAATAACTTAGAAGTTTTACAATTTCATCCGGGAACATAGAAAATAGAAGAAGAAAGACTAGAAGAAGTCATGCCAGCTGTAATGTTTATGTTTTTTTCTTATTCTGATATCGGATATACTTGTCGAACATGTAATTCAGCATCCTTCCATCTGTTTTAGCCACTACTTCTTTCTTTGTCCTGAACTGCAGCAACCCTTCATTCAACACTTTGATGCACGCTTCCACATCTTCCAAGCTCGGCCCAAACCTCGCAATGTCCACCTGCAGCGCCACCAGTCTACTGATAGAATTCATCGTGAAAGGCTTGGTAGCTTTATCAATTCTCTTTTGTACCATCAGAAGAGAACCTTCCAGGGAATTAGGCACCTTAGTTGAGACGATCCACACGTATAAAGTGACATCCCCGTCCACTCTCTCCTCAGTGAAAGAAATGACACTGTCTAGTAAATCTGATGTCTTACTCTCAAGTGCCTACATCCTCTTCAGCAAAACTCTGCAGATTTCCAAACAGAAAGATACTGCAAACTCTAGCTGCTTCCCCTTCTCGACTAATCCGTCTGGTACAATCTGTTCCAAAATTAATACATCTCCCGGCAGCTTGTAATCTCAGCCAAAATACTTAGGTTACTCTCTACAATTGTATTCATGCCTTCTACGTTTGCAATCAGTTGCTTCAGCTGATTTGTTGCATCATCCATAACCTTTAGGCGGGCCGACACTTCTTCAAGTTGTACAGAAGCTTGACGAATGATCAAATCCTTCCATTCGTCAATAGCCTTTACTTGATTGCTTGCGTCCTCCATTTCCTGCATAAGATGATCACTCACCTGCTCTGAAATGGGTTGAATGGAAGGTTTAGCAACCTTGGCTATGATCTCACATAATTGAGATACTTGCTTCTGCAGCTCTTCTTTCTCCGCCTTTTCACTGTAATGCCTAAGGAATAAAGCATCCATCAATGTCTGCGTGTCCTGCTTCAATCCTTCAGTGGTGGCTTGACCGAGGGGTACTTTGGTCACTGTCACATCTTCCGCCGTGAGCTCCTCTATCTTTCCTTCTACCGGAATTGATATCTCAGCAAACTTCTCTCCCGAATCCTCGATGATCAACTTAGAAGTTGCTTTGGCAACTTTAGGCCTTCTGTCTCTTCCGCCTAGATTCTGGAGTAGCTGCAAGTCGTGTTCCTCTAAGTTCATCTCCATTCTCGCTTCTGGAACCAACTGCGAAGCCAACCATTCCGAGAAGTTACTTCTCGGAGAATGAGAAGTTGCTGAGTGTACTACCATCTTTCGCTCTGCATCCTCTCCATCAGAAAGTGCCACAGTGTTATGGCTGCCATCTTCTGAGTCATCCAAGGACAAAGCCCTTTCGAATTCCACCATCTGCAGCTTCAACGTATTCTCTGGAACAGGCACTGAACGAAGTGGCTGAGGGGAGAAGATGAATGTCGCTGGTTTCAGTGGAGGCATGGAAGCATCCTGCTGTTGCGGTGCAATAGTTGGTGAAGTATTGGGTACTGGAGAAACCGAAGTTAAAGTCATGGTCGTAGAAGTGATCCTCTCCTTGGATTGAGATCTTCTATACACTTTCAACTTCTCAACTTTCCTGCTACTTTCTCCTCCGTGCTTTCGCTTGAGGGAATCTCATGCACTGAAGTTGCCCGTGACTTGATTCATCAATGCTTCATCAAGGCAATATCCCTTCGTCAGCAACCAGTTTGAAGTATTCACCAACACAGCTCCCGACCTTTCTTCAATTGTGTTGCATCCTCCTATGTTATTCTGCAGTATGGCTTTATCTCCTCCCATTTGATGGTAAGTGTCAAGTACCACACTCCCATCATCTTTAAGATCCGCAGGTATCCGCGCTAGTCCAAAGTCGAACACTTGCTTTGCTGATAGCCTGCTGAAATCTCTCTTTCTAACATCGTACTCACTTTTGCACTTCATCCAGAAATCTTCCAATGAAGGCACATGTGCGTACTCCTGGGAGATTGTCTTCCTGGCTACTCCAAATGGATCGAAGTTCAGCCGTGCAGGGAAGAACTCTTGCTCATACTCAGATAACATTTGCGCTTCCATCCCCCGAGCTCTATGAATGTTAATGCAGCTGTAATATCCCGTAGTGATTGGGAAGAAGCCCGTAGACTTGTGCCGCTTTGACTGAAGGTCGTGTAACTCCACAAATTGCCTGCTCAACTCCATGGCGATCAATCTATCATTCGCATACCTGGGCATCTTTATTGGTTCTCCAGAAAAGCCCGTAACCCTGAGGTATGTGAAATCTGTAAATTGAATGAATAGACTGTCAATCTTGGACACAGCTTCCCACGCTTCCTTGCTTACCATGTTGGCCTTCAAGTCTTTGTCTAGCCTACAAATGAAATCATAGAAGAATTCATCGTTGACTACTTTGAAATCTTTCTCGCACACAAGTACAGTAAGCTATGGGCAGCACTCGAAAATGGGGTCCTTAGAAAGAACACCACATCTATCCAGCTTGGAAAAGACGCCTTGTGAAGCTGCAGCATACACCAAGTATGAAGTCATCTTGAAGCTGAAAGTACGCTTCATGTTCCGGAGTTGCTCACCAATGTTGTTGCTAATAATTTATGACCAATTGATTATAGAATCAACCTTGTTGATTTCAATGGTCGTGATGAAAGCATACATCCATGTACGGAAAATGTAGGCATTCGCTTCGCCATTCATCCTGCATAGCAATTTGACGACATCATCTACCTCTTGCACCAAATTGGACCGTGGAAGAGTTCTCGAGAACTTTGAAGGAGATCTATCCTTCTTCATGTATCAACTATTCAGTATACTCACGCAATCAGCTCTATGCTTCTCCCATCTACTGTCAGCATCCTGAATGCTAATGGAAGTCACCACCTTTCGCACTGGAATCTTCAAACAATAATTGATGAACTCTGCGTCCAAACAAATTATTGTCTTTCCCGAAACATCATGCACTGATCTGGATGAAGGGTGGTAAGATCTAGCGCACTCCATAACAAATTATGGCAACTGGGTTGTACATGGAAAAGTTGCAGCTCGGATAATTCCACTGCTTTTAACCGCACGCATGAGTGGAGTCTTTCCCGCTCTGGATCTATCAATCAAATCGGAAAGAGGTTCCGGGCCTAGATCTGTGTCTCCTATGTCTGCAAGTTTGGAAACAATGCATGACTCCATCGTGCTTTCTTTTTCATCTCTCTTCGCCATAGCTTTGTCTATCTTCGTCTGAATAATTCTTTTTCTTCTTACTTGGCCGGATTTCTTCAATACTGGTGCAGATCTGGACAATTCTTCAGATTCGGAGGATATATGCAATGTATTGGACATTGATAAAAGCTCATTTTCCTTTGTAAAGCACCTGTAATGAATTCCTGCAATTTATTCAGACAAAAATGGCCACCGGAGCATGAATAGTGAATTTTAATTGTAAAAATCTGCACTTTTCAAGCCTGCTACCCCAAAAAATGGTGTTTAATTTGCACATAAAGAGAGCATGAATCCTTTCAACAACACCTAAGCACCTGTAACACCTATGCAAACAATTATGCAGACAGATCAACCTCCTTCAAAGCATGCACTAAATCTGGAAGCTTTTAGTCTTGTTGCCACCTTGTCTGAGCAAAATCCTTCTTCTAATGGGGGTGCACTTTTCAACTTGGCTGCAATTCTTTACCTGTGAATCAAATAATTCACCCATATGGCTGCCCATGCTTATATAACCTTCACAATTCTATAATTAATAATTGCCCTAACAATTAAAGGCAATTAATTAATTAAAAATCATGCTCTTCTCTTTTAAAAATAGCATGTTTAAGAACAGCCATCCAATAAATTAAATTAATCTAATTTAATCATTCACACATCACTTCACTTAAGTTTCACAGTGTGCCTTGACCATAGCCACTAAAAATAGAAATTAATTTAATGTTTTAATGCCTTAAAAAACATTAAATAACTCCCAAATGGGGCGCACTTTTTGAGAGGAAGGGGGCTGCCACTAAATAAATTTAATTTAATGTATTTTAATCCTTTCTTTTATTCTAATTTTGACTTGTTGACTTCATCCAAGCTTGGGCACACTTTTTTGAAGAATAGATTAATTAAAATAATCACTTTAAGGCTGCCATCATCTCACCAAAGGGGGCGCACTTTTTTACACATATAATTCTATTTTTAAGAATTTTTTCACAAAGGGATTCTTTACCCTGCAAGGCAGGCACCAAAATCCCATGATCCACTTAAGTGATTTGACTTTGACAATGGAATTATTTACCCTGCAAGGCAGGCACTAAAATCCCATGATTTCACTAAGTCACTTTCCTTTTATTTTATCATGGGAATTTTTACCCTGCAAGGCAGGCAATAAATTTCCACCTGCCTGCAGCCTCTATTTTTTCCATTGCAGCTTAAGTGAATTTTATAACACGGGAAAAAGTACCCTGCTAGGCAGGTACAAAATTCCCACCCTGCCTGCGGCTTCTATTTTTCCCATTGCAGCTTAAATCCTTTGTTTTCCAAAAATGCGCCCATCCCCGCAGGGGCTTTTCCGTGCATGACTTCACTTTTTCCCAGTGATCCAGACCTCTGATGGTGACTCCCTCCGGGCATAATGTGCGTATATGTTTTCCAGCTGCTCTAGGCCAAAAATCAGGCTTACCCGGCAAAGGAATTGTTCTAGAGAAATTTCACAGAAAACGAAACGGAACAACACAAAAACACGAAAAAAATGTCAAAAGTTACAAATAAAGCCCAAAACTTATTCCAAATTAAAACCCTTCTGGTACATAAGAGTAATGACATATTCGATCATAACAGAGTTAAAACGGGGCGCAAATAGCCTCATACGGGGCTCAAAATAATTAAATACAAATTTCTCGCAGACAAATCCCAACGACAAAATATAACAACTTTGGGCATCTGGGTATTTGGCGAAAAAGGCTAATATGGCTCTTTAGGATTATTTTGACGCAATACAAGAACTTTCAGGCAATAAAAACACAAAACGACCCACTATTTTAAAAGTACGAAAAAATTTCGGATAGGGTAGGCACAGATTTCAGGGTGAAATCTGGGTGACACCAAAATGGACAGGCAACTTGTGTGTGTATAAACTATTTGAGATTTGGAGATGACCATTATTAGTCAATTTGTATCAATGACTACCAATACCTTGCAAAAGGTAATCATTGATACAATATGAACAACCAACGAGAGGTTGTAAATGACAATCATTCTACTTGTACAAACATCCAGCAAGATGTTGTGGTGACCTTCATTCAAGTTGTATGAATGCCCTAGAGGGTGCAATCAATCATAGGGAGGCACATGGCTGATCTCTTGTAGATACCTTTGAGGTTGAAAAAGTAGCACACAACCTATATGAGAAAAAAGAATGCCTACCTTCAATGGAGCTAGTAAGTTGATTGGTTTAAGGCATTTTTCCTTAGTCCAATTATTTTCCGTATTTGAGGAAATTGTGATACATAGATGGATTGACTTCACATTGTTAGCTAAAAAGTCTTTGATTGCTTAATCCTCTTAACATTTTTAAATCTCTTTTGTTTCACAAATGGTGGGTCAAATGATTTAAGTGGATCAAAGGTCAAACCAAAGGTAGTAAACGTAAACAAATTGAAGGAAAAGCGAAAAGATAAGCATGCAAAGAACTTAAAGCATAGTAGAAAAACTTGTTTATCCAATAGAATAGTTTGGCATAGGGTGGAAGACAATGACATGAGGGAGTGGTAAACAAGATTGACAAACAACAAGGAATTCAATGAAAAATTTATTAAGGAAAATCCCTCATAGTGCATCACCCTCCCCAATAGATTTTGTAGCATTTGGAGATATTAAAGTTAGTCTTAGCTAAAAGGCAAAGTGGATGTTGCTCAAGCGGAAGAGTATCAACATTGAGCTAGCAAACTTGATAAAGTTATTGGGAGATCCAAATGATGGTAGTGAAGTAGGCCAACGAAGGTGAAAGATCCCTTCCCCAAATTTGACCCAAATTTTTAGTTTGACTCGTTTGACATTTTGTCAAACACTTAGCAAGCAACTATTTACAGGTTAGGTAACAACAATAGTATGC
Source organism: Taxus chinensis (assembly GCA_019776745.2). Classification (NCBI taxonomy): domain Eukaryota; kingdom Viridiplantae; phylum Streptophyta; class Pinopsida; order Cupressales; family Taxaceae; genus Taxus; species Taxus chinensis. The sequence goes on along the minus strand of CM034149.1, from coordinate 780,340,956 downwards.
AAAACAGATTTTTCGATGGCCCAAATCAGACTCGGAAATGAAATACAGGACCATGCAAGATCAGCCTAACTGCTGCAATAAATCTTCAAAAATGGCGACTAGGATTTGATGGAAAAATACACATACATGGCTTCCAAAAAATTATTTCTTTATCACAAATGACTGCCACTAATTTTAAGAGTTCCAACATACAAAAATCTGATTTTATTGACGCCACAAACACTCAGAAATCAGATCTGAAATCTGATTATAAAACTGGTAAAAAACCTCTAATAAATTATGGAACTTGGGTATTTTCATTCACAAAAATTATGAGATGTTAGACAATGAATTTCAGATCTAAATACCTCAACAATAATGCCCAAACAGTCCTAAGGTGAGTCGATTCACTAGAGAAAACACTGCTGCAATTTTATTCTTCAAAATGCCTTCAAATACCCTGCTGGAAATCACTGTTGGAAATGATTAAAAATCTGATTAAATCAATGAGAATTCCGGAGTGGAAATCTCTCACAAAACTCTTGGGGTTTTCGTCCGCAAGAGATATAATCCTAAGGGTTTTCATCCTTGGATTATATGCACAAGCTCAAAGCTCACATGCAAGAGAAAATATCATAAAATATTTCTAGATACCTCTAGGCAAATCACCTTCTTCTTTATTTAGGAAATGGGACCCAAAGTGACCTTTGGAATTCCCATAAAAAGTGACCTTTGAAATTCCCATGAAAGTGACCTTTGGACTTTCAATGAAAGTGACCCTTGGACTTCCAAATCACATTCTCCCTTAGGAAGTACATTTTAATTAAGTGCTTTTATTTTATTGCACTTTTCTAAATTCTAATTTAAAGTTAAGTCTATTAATTTATTATGTGTGCTCTTTATAATATTATATTTTAATTTCAGCACAATATAATAAAGTTAATAAACTTAAGTCACCCTTAAGCTCACCCTTTGGCCGTCGGGTAGACAAAATAGGCCAAAGGTCTTCAATAAAGGTCACCCGAGAAAGAGGGACATTACAGAAGGGTGTTAAGAAATATAATCAAGTTGATTTATCCGTGGAGGTGAATACTTTGATGGACAAGATTGCAAGTCTAAATGTAGAAAAGGGAATATTGCTCACCAATCTGAAAAATGTTTGGAAATGATCATATAAGGTATCCCTCATAAGTTAAAACTTACGAAAGGATTTCAAAAATGAGTTATAGTTGGAGGAAATGGCGGAAGCTATGAAGGATTTCAAGAATGAGAAGTCTTTTGGCCCCAAAGGTCATCTCAAAGCTTATCACTAATGTTTCCAACTAGGAATCAATAGGAGAAGGTAACCAATCACCCTCTTTAATGTCTCCTACAAAATCCTAGAAAAACAAAAGAATTAAATTACTGTTTGCTTCAATTGTTAGAAAGATGAAATTCAATTTATTAAAGGTATATATATCCTTAATAATCTTATAACTACTTGGGAAGGCATTGAATGAAATTGTGAGTCTAATCAAAAGACCCTCTTCCTAAAAATCATTTTTGATAAGGCTTATTATAGGATTGAATGGAATTTCATATTGAATATGTTGGATTGGTTGGGCTTTGGCATCCTTTTTCATAGTTCAAACTAGTTTCCTTTTCCGCAGGGCTTTACAAAGGTTAGTTTGAATGGTAGACTTTGAGAATCTATTCTCTTACAAATATTTATCCAACAAGGTTGTCCTCTATCCCCCTTTCTCTATGTGATTGCAAGGGATGTTATTGATTACTTGAAGAAGGCAACTAGATTGCAAGGAAATACTAAGGAATTTTGTTACAAAGGGATAACCAATTACTTAATAATAGTTTGTGGATGATTAAACTCTGACTTTTCAACAAACACAAGAATCTATGGAGGACATTGTTCTTTGCTAAGATACATCTGCAAAAGCTGCAAGAGCAGCAGTAAGAGGAAAGAATATATATTTTTATTATTGGTCAATATGAGCCTCCAAAGTGGTTAAGTAAAATATGTAAGTTTATAAAACCAAAGGAAACAATCAATTTCTTGAAAATTCCTTCTGGTATTCAACATTCTATTGTAGACCAATGGAAGTGGATGATGGATACATTTGAAAAACAATCCAAACATTGGGTTTGTCTCAACCTCCATATTGTTTAGAAGGTTATTGTCATAGGGAAAAAAACAAAATCAAGGCAAAAAAAGTTTCTCCATATTTTTTTTTATTAATAAGATACAAGATAATTCAACAAAAAGCAGGTGGTATGGAAGCACGCCCTGGAGCCACATGATCAAACAAGGCCTAGCCTAATAAAGTCAACTATGATAGAATTGCAAAAAACACAAAGGCAATGATATTAAGCTGCCACTGCAAAAAGTTGACCAGCAGAGGGCGGATCATGATCATTAGACTAGCTGGATTAAGGAAGGTCCTTGCCGGTGTTCGGCTCTTCCCAACCAGAGCCAGGTTGATTCTCTTCTTCATTATCTTCAATAGCACCTTGAGTGGGCAAGATGGCAAAAGACATTCTGAGGAATTTATCCGGCAGTAGTGTGAGGCTCCAACTATCATGGGTGCACGGCTCGGGGGCAGCCAGCGAGCCCCATCCGAGCTAGTGGGGCAGCATAGGGGAGCCTCAAACCTAGTGGCAAGCTGGAGGCGAAGGAGAGAAGCTCCTCCGCCACAGTTGATTGCGCGGGGACTAGCAAGCACTGTTGAACGAGCGACGCTGCAAGCGGCTCTGACAACCACCTCGGGTACGATCGCCATGGGGCAGAGAGCGCCGAGAGGGGGATGGCAATTTACGAGCAACGTTGCAAGGGGTTTCGCCCCAGTGCCGGAGAAGGGTTTAGAGGTGCTCCACCTCGAGGGCCACCTTGTTTGCTTGCACTTGAATCTGCAATAACACATTGGAGATAACCACCGACTTATTATATACAGAGAAATGTTGATAAGCATCAACATTAGCTAATAAACAAGAATTTTGTTCTTTCCAAAGCCAAAAGAGAATTTCCCCTCTGAAAGCATGCCAAATTTGGAAGAGCATGTGAGACATTTTGGGATTATCTCCTAAAAGAATATGCTGTCAGGTAAAACATTCTGGTATGAAGGGTGGAAAGAATGAATGAATCCAATTCCAAGCCTTTTGGGCTTTACTACAATACCAGAATAAGTGGGGTAAGGTTTCCAAGTGTCAACAGAATGGACATTTGCGGGCCGAGACACCAAGTTGAACCAGACGGGCACCAATTAGAAGGCCTTGGTGAAGAACACACCACAAAAAATGAGCGATTTTGGGTTCCACACATGCGGACCAAACAATATTGAATCTCCTTCTTCAACTGGATGGAGAAGAATGTGGCCCCTACCGAGCGTTGAGTTTTCCAACCATGGGCAAATGGGGCGATAACCAAGCATAACCTTTACTAGCAGAGTAATTTTGGAAAGGGGTGTCCATGAACCACTTCTAGTCTGTCCACCAAGGATGAGACGGAAGCACAAAGATTTTGTGGCTCATATGATAAGGAATAAAAGAGATGATATCATTAATACTGGCATGATCATGTGGGGCTAAACTAAATTGAACTTTGAGTTCATCCACATTTTTCCCTCTCAAACAACCTACAAAATGTTGGAGGTCCTTAGAATCTTTTTGGGGAAAATGCAATGGGATGAAAGTGATCCCACTCGTGCCTTGGGTTTTTGTAATTTTTCCAAGGGATCAAGGGGGTTTGGGAATCCCCAATAAAACGGATCAAGGAGCTACCCTTGCTGAAAATTTGGTTATTATGTGCAATGTAGTGGAATGCACCATGGCATATTTCCTTTACCACTTAAATCAAGTTGCTCAATGTATTTATAGGATTGGGTGCCCCTATACACTTTGTGACATTCATGGTAATTCAAAGACTTTCGTACTTTTAGGGTCGGTGTTGCTTATACGAGTGAGAAGCTTGGCACATGGTGTCTAACATTCTCCAAATGCAATTTTATGGGCCATGTGATACTACGATTTTACGAAAAGCCCTATTTGGATTTTCATTATTTAGTAGTCATTTTGGTCTCTAACAAAGCTTCACTCATAAAATATTTGAAAGAAAAGGCATTGTTTAGTGGGATTATCTGTGGAACCATGAGACTAAGCACTAAAAAAAATGGCAGGATCTAAATCAAGTCAAATTTTGAATAAACAAACCAGCCAATCATGGCCTTTACAGATTGATCTTTGAATTACCTATTTGGAGAGATCAGAAGTGGAATAGTGGGAAAGGCTTCTACGGCTATGTGGCAAAGGGCCTTTATGAATTAGTGAGGCTTAAGATCAACCTTGCTCAATAGTTGAGCCAAATGTGGGAATGAGGGACCTTGAAGTATGGTGGGAATGAAGGTGCCACTATATTTGGAAAGCACAATAATTGTGCACAATTGCAAAACTTATATTTAAATTGGTGGGTTCCAAAAATGAGGCCTTCTTTTTTCATTTCTTGTCACATTCCATTGCAACCTCCCCTGCCTAACAAAGGTCATGGTGTAATAATGTCCATAATGCATGCCTTCAAAATTTTATAAATATTTTATTATTTACCTATTGATTTATAATCGTTGGTCCAAAGGGAGCCCTTGATAGATATAATTTCAAGAGAATCGGGATTCTTCGCACCTCCCAGATTCTCCTAACTTGATAAACAAGATCTTTGAAGAGGAATGAAGATTCTTTGATGTCACTTCTCTTGCTCAACCGGATACATTGATAGCCACTCGCAAGCATAGGCTAAAAAAGAGGAAGGCCTCAGAGATCAAGTTTATGCAAGAGACAATTAGACATTAACTATTTTAATTCAGTGAATGTAAATCTGATGCTAGAAGCATGTGCTTTGTTTAATATCTCTCAAATGGAGCCAATCCCTAAAAGTTGTTGAGAACAAATTTCTATTGTTTTTTCATGCTACATGTAAAGAATGAGAGTAGTATCAATTCTCACACTTTGGAGAAAAGAATGTAAACAAATATAAAGTTAAGACAAGAAAAAATCCCAACACAAACATAGAATGAAAACCCCATATTTGAAAATGACTTATATGGAAAGCTTCTTTGAAGCAGTTTTAATCAATTACCTCAGGCTTCACTCAAATTTTATAAAAGAACAGAATCCTTTAATGAATCGTATCTTTTTATTCATAGTAATTATGAATTCTATTGTTATTCGTACCTCATATTGTATCAGGCTTGGAACTTGAGAATATGAAATTTTTATTTTAAAATTATTTTAAAAACTAATTGATAACATTTTTTTATGCAATTAAAATTTTATATACTGCACAGAAAATAATTAAAAACTTAAAACATTAGAAAACCCTCCAAATCATAAAACCAGTCATAAAAAGCTGCTACTGATACCAACAGCTACAATTGCTAAAGTTGAAATTTGTTTACCCTGTTGCCACGGAACCTAGATGAGCCTCTAAGTCCAAGGTTTTTACCAGCCAAAAAAGTCTGAGAAAAATAATGTGAAATTACAAAATTCGACTAGCAGCTGATATAACTTGTAAAATAATGTCGCAGTTCCAGAAATCGACTCTTCTATGTGATAAGAAAAACCAATCTTCATGTCTCCTTTTGTTTGTGTTTGTGTTTGTGTTATGTCATACAAATTCTATATAGCACCCTAAATTTTCTTATCAAGTATAGCTCAAAGCCTCAAACTACAGCCACAGGTCCACAAACAAATATATTAATCAGCAGGGGTTAAAGATATACTATATTACTATAATATTGTCTCCGGTGAGATAAGCCGCATACAAACAATTAAACTCTGCATGAATGATAAATGACATTGAAATGTTGAGCAAATATTCAAAATTGAGGTGTCCAAGGCTGGGAAAAATCTACAAAAGTCGAGCATGATCTCTTGAATCTTTGAAAAGATTACATGAGACCAAATATTTTGAGCCGTCTGAAACTCATAAGAAGATTCTCTGCTTGCAAGACTAGTAACATAAGGATTACCAAATCTGAAGTGGTACATCAGTTCAAGGAGCTTCATTTGTCTATGTGGCAAATGTTTGTTCTCAAATTTTAAAAAGGTAAATGAGCATTTGCAACATGAAACGGAGGATGAAGGACAAAGCTGAGCATAAGGCATATGGAAGCTGTGAACGAAAATCAGTATGTGGGTGCTAAGAAAGATTAAAGAAAACTTCCATAAAAAATGACATGAATGGTGTGATTTGGTGTACAATGCATTTCAAATTTTCAACTCAATTACTTGTTCTACATTCTTGTTCACTTGTCCCCCATTGCTCTGAGAAGATTTTGAAAAAAGGCTCCTGCATGACATTTAAAAGAATAAAAGACAATAAGGCTAATAAGCAATTCAGAATCCAAGAAATCCTTACGAGTAACGGTCAGAGGTAACCTGATACACGTTTGTTCTCATCTTTTTCTTAAGGTCATCAATGGCTTCATAGATTGAACACTGTAGATCCATTTCAGCCCTTTTTGCAGTTTTCAGAAACAATATAACTGCCACCAATTGGTTGAATATTCAGTGTTCATAAAGTTTTTTATTGAAATATCAAAGTTCCAATTACAGTTAACTCACATTCATTTGTGTAGTAAATTGGATCCGAGTCCTCTAAGTTGGCAAGAGCATGAAGGAACCTGCTACGAGAAAGAAAGTAGACACAGCTATCAATCAAATTATCTCACATTATTTTTTTGTAAAACAGTGGAGGTGACTACAACACTTATATAAACCTCTACCTCCAATCAAAACCTCAATTCAAATTTTAATTATGGTGCATTATGGGAACAAATATAATATGAACACAGTAAATTTGTTAACTCTGCAGGCATGGTGGCATCAGAAATGAGGAGTGTTCACCTGGCATAGGCAATTGCAGTCTTTTCCTCAGCCACATGCATCCTTTGAATTACTACCACTCGAATTTTGCTCCAATCAAATAATCTCCCCCTTGTTATGGAATGAATGTGCTCGTGTTGTAAACCGACTTCGGTACTGCTTTGTACTGTTAACTTGGGAATAAAGGATACACAGAAGACATTGCAGATGCTATGCACTGAAGCAAGTTGTTGTTTGTGCTGCTACCTACAAGATGATCATCAGTGCACTGCTATGTGCACAATGCACTGTAAATTATTAATATAGGATTTTTAAGATCACAAATGCAGTACTAGTAAGAAGTACTTCCTATGTAGAAGTCATACATTGGTCCAATTATTATACGATAGCAAAATTAAAACCAGACATGCAAAAGTACCTTTTCCAGTAAAGATGATTCAACAACTTCCATCCTCATTGACGACTTCCCAATACTTGCCACAATGGCATTTTCCCATAAATCAAGCATGCCTCCATCCCTGGTATTGTAGCCTACTGCAGAAAGCAGCACTGCATCTACTGACATAACATAGCACTGAAGCAAATCAATTTAGGAAGACAAATTACTGCTGCAGAGAACGAAAGTTAAATGCAAAATAAATCAAACAAGATACTACTGAAGTTGAGAATATTTTTAAAAATGTTTATATTTTGCTGAATACTCTTATGCAAAGCTAAGAAAACATGTTCAAATAATGGTTATGCAAAAAAAAAACCAGTCAAATTCTATGTAGTAAGGCAGGATAAGGATAAGTATGAAGGATATTAATGCAGCTGTGTTTTTATTAACTGTAGGAGTTCAGAATAAGACCTCATCGTCTTGAAATTGACACAAAAAGATGGAAAACTAGAAGAGTCGTTATGCTTTCTATCAAGCAAAGATGAAATGAGTAGTAGTTACGTGTATTGCTGTGTTGTCCTGTAAATCTGTATATTAGCAAGTAAGACAAAAGCATAAAATAAAGCTAGAAATCTGAATAGTTTGCACGGCCTACTCATTAAACATGTGGCTAGATATATCAAAGTTCAGAAATGAGTATTGATAGTTTACAATGCATACATTATGTAAAAATAGATTTAATGTAAAGGGCAGGTAAGCTGCTTACAGCAATAATCACTAATGTGGACTGCATATAAACTGCAAAAAGTCTTGTTTACAATCTATTCTACATCGCATACATTCTACAGGGTCTCTTCCAGATATAAATAAAACTATCCTGATCTATTCTATTCTATGTAATTGCAAGAGAACAAGTGATACAAATACGAATACATTGGTTGATAGGAACAGACCATAAAGGTTTGGGGTATACACAAACTTTTCCTTGAAACACGTAAAATAGAAATGAAAATATTAGGATGGGAGGAATGTGGAGAATCGAAGTAAGGATTACCATAAAATTGGTTATCCTTTCATACGTATCAAAATGAATTCATTCAATTTACTGTGAAAGCAGGAAGCATAATATTGCAGCACATGAATAACCGAAATAGAATTCATTCTATAAAGTTGAAATGTCCTATCTTACCAAGAACTCGTTTGTTTTGCTGTGTAGCTGTTATGAACATGTGTTGTAGAGCAGAGGTTACAATGGTTTTACACTTAATATCTTGGCATATTTCCAGTAGTGTCCTGATTGCCAAGTCATTGATGAGTGAACTGATACATCACATGCAGCATTTAGATACCGATTAAACTCTCAATTCATTGGATACAAAACTGAAATTTTAAAATGCTAGAACTTAATTAATCCATGCACTTGACCTGCTGTTTTGAATGAACTGAGTTTACCTACATGTGCACAGGACCCAATAAATCACAATAAGAAATCCCATATTTATTCTAAGAATCTCATTAAATTTACAACAGAATCCCAGAGGCTCAGAATTTAGCAAGACTGCAATCCAAAAGGAGATCCTGAAATCACTAGACTAAACTGTGCTGTGATATTCCATGCTGTAGCTTGAAATGTTTGCAGTTAGTAAATCTAAATCACTAAACACTATGGATGCTGTATTATGATTAATTTTAAACTGGTTACAGAAACTGAGGACCACTTTGTGCTGGTTGATTTTTTTAAAAAATCAAGAATGTAAATTAGATTGCTCATTGCACAGAATGCGTAATAGAAAATTCTTTTTGTTTTTTCGGTAGTCGGTTGTAAATTGCTTTCATAGAATAAAGATTTGGTAGCATTTAGTCAATCTAGTCAAATTTATGGAATATTTTAGTTGAATGGAATGTTAATAATTTCAAATAATTATGTTGCTTTGATAAAATTCAATTGTTTTTTATTCTAAGAATCTGTTCGCTCCTGATAAGGGAGCGGGAAATAAACAGTTACGAAACTTTGACAAGGATCTCCGAATCGCAGAAATTAACAAAAGCAATTTCATGACACATGTTTAAATAATTTTAAGAAAAAACTGGCGACTAAATCTGAATTTGGTTAAGATAACGACAGTTCTGTTCGATTTTAAGGAAAAACGAGAGAATAAACCTAAATTTGGTTTAAATAATCGAAATTATGTTTCAGCTTTAAAATATTGATGAACAATTTTTTAAGTCTCTTTCGTATTTCCACTCGAAATTGACCTTCCTTCTAAAATGACTGATAATAATGATTTTTAAAGAGACATTGAACAGTTAATAATGTCATTTAGATTAATAAACATTGGCCGCATAAATTCTTCAAAAAAACTAAGCGGAAAAGAAAAAATTGTTACCTTGGAGCAATGTAGCCCTGATCTTCGAACTCCCATAGAAGGCGAAGGATCTTTATGTACTCTCTGCCTTCCACCTCTACAAACATCAGTCTCTCATGGTAAAGCTGAACGAAAGTTCATTTTCGTTAATAATTACAAAAATTTAAAACTAAATGGGGATTAAATTGGTAATTTTCGAGAATACTTACACACTTGACCAAATTCTCAGCAGCTGCAGTTTCGCGAAGCGGATCTCCCTCGAAATCAGCTGAGAAGCCTTCCAATTTAGACAGCAATTGTTCAATCACGCCTGCAACGAAGTAGACGCGACTATTTTTGTCGTCATCCAACGGAATCTTAAATTTTGGCCCAAAAAAGAACAGAAACATTGAAACGCAGCTTAATCAAGAAAGCTTAAAGACATATAATGCGCTGTGAAAATGTGAAAAGTTAAGCTATACTTCGTGTGTGCGCGCGGCTGGAACGATGCATGGGCGTTATGCGCATAAAATTCAGAAAGGGGCCGACTATTTTCTCCATCGCTGGTCTCTCTGGTGTATGCTCCGATACGCCGTATACTACTTGGAGTGGAGTGGAGATCTTAATAAAGAAAGGGAGATTTGAAAACCAACATTGTTTGAAAGTAATTAATTAATACTTAAACAGGCAAAGCTGGTTTTTTTTTCTTTTTTTTTCGGGCGAGGGGGTTGGGGGGTGTTGCGGGGGGATTATTGTAATACAATACAATGTAACTTTCAACAAAAAAGTGGGTGGTATGAGAGTTCGCACCAAAACCACAAATAAAGCTAGGTCGAGCCTAAAGCAATGAGAGTTAAACTAGGTTGAGCCTAGGAGAATACAAAATATAGGCATCGCCTAAAAGTAGACAAAAAACACAATCAAGCAGCAGCAACAAATATGCCCGAAGCAGGCAGATCATGATCATTCGGCCACCCCGAACCAGGTAAGTCCTTGCCAGCATCTGGAATTTCCCAACTAGCAGCAACTTCTTCCTCTGGGTCCGCTTCCCCGCGAGTAGGAGTGGCAAGGTTGAGGCAAGGGAATTTGTCTGATGGTGGTGGTTGTGGCAGCAGGTTCCAAGTATCATGATGTGAAACAATGGCAAGAGGAGAGCCCCACCCATGTTGACGAGGGTGGCGAACCCCAACCTTGTTGGCTAGTTGATGAAGGTGACGACGAGCTTTAGCCACGGTGGCGAGCTGGTGAGTAATTGCATTGATGCAACGGGCCCAGGGAGTGGCAAGCGCGATTGAAAGCATGACGTTAAAACCGGCTGCGTCGGCCACCACTGACGGAAGGCGAGGAGTGTCTGGTAGGAGACAGAGGCACTCAAGCAACATTACATGGGGCTTCCCCCCAGTGGCGCAGTAGGGACTGGAGGTGGTCCACCTCCAACACAACCTTGGTGGCCTGAACTTGTATCTGCAGAAGCACATTGGAGATCACCATAGATTTATTATAAACTAAGAAATATTGATCAACTGCAAAAATAGCGAAGAAAAAAGAATTTCTTTCTTTCCATATCCAAAATAGAATCTCCCCTCTAAAAACATGCCAAGTTTGGGTGAACATAGGCAGAAGCTTGGGATTATCTCTCAAAAGGATATGTTGCCAAGTGAAGCAATGAGACCGTAAAGGAAAGAAAAATGAATGGATCCAGTTCCCAACATTTTGAGCTTTGGGACAAAACCAGAAAAACATGCAAGATAGTTTCCAGATGGCAATAAAAAGGACATTTGGGAGCTAGGATCCCAATTTGAACAAGACAAGCCCCGATAGGAAGGCCTTGGTGAAGACTACACCAAAGGAAATGAGCAATCTTGGGCTCCACACATAAAGTCCAAATAGTTTCAAATCTCCTACTCTAGGTAGAAGATGTGGAAAGAATTCCCCAACATGTATTTAGTTTATCCACCTTGGGCAAATGAGGCGAGAACCAACGATAGCCTTTGTTGGCTTTGTAATTATAGAACGGGGTTTTTGCATACCACTTCTAGTCCATCCACCATGGGCGAGAGGAATGCATAGCAATCTTATGTAACATGTGGTCAGGAACCAAATTGATCATAGTAGTAAAAGTATCCTGGTCCTAGTTGGAAAATCGAAATAGAGTTTTAAAATCCGGCCCAAAGAACCAGGATTGAGCAGTTTTGCAGAAGAAGTCCTCGATGGTGCGAATTCCGCACTTGAAGAATTTGAGCACAGAGATTCCCAAGACCTCTGCTAAACATTTATCTTGAGATTGAAAAATGGGCAACCACCAGAGAGATTGTCGGTTGACAAATCCCATTTTTAAAGTCATCTCCCTTCCACAAAAGCCAAGGCTTAATACATTCCTAAGCTTTCCAAATGCTCTTAAGCACAAAGATGCCAACAATTTTGATAGGAATTGGGGTAATGAGCAAATTGACAAACCCCAGTCCTTTCCACGTAGGGCGGTCATAAGGGGAACCTTCAGCAATACCGTGCCATATAAGAACTTTCCAAGCTTCTTGGCCAATAATGCTTCTGAGAATCCATTTAGCGCAAAGAGCTTTTCCTTGGCGTTGAATGTGAATAAGGCCAAGACCCCCAGAATTTCAAGGCAAGCAACATATGTCCCAGGCTACCCGATGGAAACCTTTGCCTGTAGAGGCATTAGCCCACAAGAAAGCTTTGAGCAGTTTTTCCAGCTTGTAGATGGAAGCTTTGGAAGGAACCCAACACGACAAGTAGTAAACATGTGTGGCTGCAAGAACTTTAGAACAAATTTAGAACTTGTCAACCAAATATAAAGGCCTGGTGATCCAATATTCCAGCTTTTTTACCACTCGTTGAATGGCATATTGCCATAGCTCGTTCGGGGAGGCTTGAAAAGCAAAAGGAATACCTAAGAATTTAAAAATCTCGCCATGTGTCAGGATTTTCCATTCAAAAGTGGCAAACCAATCTAGCACGAGAAGGAAAGATTGCCGATAACAGTGGGTTTTTCACCATTGAATAGATGAGTCAGAAGCTAAGTAGAAAGTATCCAAACATTGCATAGCATTGTGAATGTTGGTTTTGTCTTCAATGAGCATAAGAAAGGAATCATCCACAAAAATCCCATTAAGAAGTTGAGAAGTGGGCTCAACATGAAGTGAGATTCCTTGAACAAGACCCTGTGCTTTGGCATGAGCTAACAGATATCCAAAACCTTTAGCCGCAAGCACATACAGTGCAGGGGTAGGCAAAGTTGCTTTTTAAAGAGGCTGCTCTTTAACGAGATTTGGAAAATAATATTTTTATGTGAAAAGGCGTGTTTACAATAGGAAAGCCGAGGGACTCTAACAACAAATTTGAATCCTCATCATCGACGTGATCATCTGTGTCAACGTCCATGTAGTTACAAAATTTTCACCGTCCCTGTCCTCTAATGTATCAACGTCCAAGTCAGTATCATGTTTCTTGTTTGACCTTCAACAACAATGAATCATTGTTTGTCAAGTGTAGTTATTGATACTAATTTTGGTCATTGATTCATTTGTTGCTCGCATGGCCAGAAGGTAGTCTGGTGTTGTTCATAATTACCATTTCAGGTAACAACATCTATAAATGCTTCAGTCTTATACAAAAAGCTTCTAGCAAAAATAGGATATTGAAATCATTTCAGACCTCCCTTTATTAAGACTTTTGACAACATGAAAAAAAAAGCAGAATATGTTGTTTTGAACATGGATATTTTGTATACCATGGCGTACCAAATTCAAACATTAGGTTATTCACTTTTGTGATACGTGAATTGTTTAATGTTATAGTTACAGGTACTTCATGATATGCAAAATGGCAATATTAACAATATTGTTGTATATTCTTCTCTTTGTTTTTTGCATTTGCTATGAATTTGGCTTTTATATGCATGTGATATCTGCAAAGGCTAAAGCTCACATATTATTTTGGCAAATATATGTTTTTAAACTATGGATATGTTTCGTTGTCATGCAATTTTGTTGGTAGGGACTATTGCCTTTATTGTTCAATGTCTAATTTTGTGGGGCAAATTTGTGTTTGATTGGTTGTTATTGCAGTGACTGTTGTTGTGACATGGATTCGTATTTGAAATAAATACATATACCAGACACTGTAAAAAGTAGCTCATGAGGGAGTATTTGAAATCAACACTGTAAAATTGAGCTATTTTGACAAGGTACTAGTTAATGAAGCCAAAGGAGAAACTATTATCAAATACTGTAAAAAAATATAATCCTAAATTTATCATCAGATTTGGTAACCTTGATTGTCCTTAGGTTACTCTTTGTCGTGTTTTACAGCAAGAAAGCCTCGGGGGGCTCTTACAACAGCTATTAATCCTCGTCCACATCCTTGTCTGTATCAACGTCCATGTACTATCAAAATCCTCACCATCCACATCCTCATCAGTATCAACGTCCACGTACTATCAAAATCCTCACCATCCACGTCCTCGTTTGTATCAACATCCGTGTTAATATCAAGTTCCATGTTCGACCTTCATCAGCTAGTAAACATTGTTTGACAAGTGTATAAATTAACGCAAAGTGGATAGAGGACGTGCGAGATCGGTGAGGGCACACGGAAGCAGGGACACGTCATGTTCAGAGATAAAGCGAGGGCATTTATCAACAATTATTGCATCATAAATATGCTTTATTTTAAATATTTTATGTGAGTGGTTGAGGGAATATATGATTATTTAAATAGATGCATCCTAGTATGGGTGAAATTTTATTTTTATTTTTATTTTAGACTCGTAATCATTCTTTAATTAAATACAATATAATATCTTTCATGCTCTGAAGCATATTGATTATGTTTAGGAAAAACTTTTTTCATTTTTTATCTCATCACATAGTTAATGTTGATATTATGAATGTAATAGTGATACTCTCTTACGCTTATTACGTCGAATCTCATTAAGAGCCTTTACGACCATCAAGAAAGGAGTAATGGTGGTTTATTCAGCATGAAATGAAGGGCCCTCACGCAAAATTGTCGAAAATGGTGTGGTTTGGATTTTTAATATCAGTCAAGGGACTCTCAACAGGGATTACGTCGCCACCTTGAAGTTGGGCAATGGAAGTATTGTTGTTAAGGCGTTGTCTTTCTTCTTTGACAAGGGGGACACTTTCACATGGATATCCTAGGCTCCGCTCCTTCACCAATCCGGGGACCCAGAGTGCACCAAAAAAAGGTAGTTTGTTTGTTGTAGGGTAAAAAGTGCTTGGTTTGAATTGTGTTATTAAATTTATTTTGTGGAAGATATATTGCACATTCTTTGTGGTTAGTTATTGAATGTACTTTACCACTGTGAATTCCGACGACAAACTGTGAGAAATAAAGTTATTGTTCCAGATCTCTATTGAGCATATATAACTCAGAGCTTATATATCATTTCTTTCCAATTAGTTAGATTTGTAAAATCTTATTCGCATTGGAATTCAAAATTTATATGACACAATTAGAATCCCATTGTTAGTCATTTAATCTTGCCATATACCATCAGACACGCCATCGTTGCAAATAATAACAGAAAATGAAAACAATGAGAAAAAAATTGTCAAGAAATGGGACATGAAGCTCGTCAAATCAGCTTCAATAAGACCCACATCCAACTGATTTAGTTGTTTAGGTATGTATTTAGTTGTTTCATTTGAATTGATTTTTGAGATTTGTGTGAATTTAATTTTGAGATTTGTTTTAAATTTTTTTAAACTCTAATTTAAATTTGAATATTATTAATAGATTGCATATTTTTAGTAACTAATTATTCCATGACTATAATTTGCAAGACATGAACTATTTAAACATATACTAAACACATTAGATCTTGAATTAAGAAAACAAGCAACCTCTTTCCACTTTTACATTGCACGATATAATTTGATGGTTTTATTAGTTTAAATCTCTTTTTCGAATGGCAAATAAGAGCCACCTTTCTCTCATTTGGCCAATTGATTGAAGGACTTAAATATTGATGGCTTCTTTGCATCGACTTTTCTCATATGCTTGCTCAAGCTTGAAAATTAAAACGGAAGTTTGTTGGGGTTTTCTAATTTTTTAATTTTGGTCCCTTTAAACACAAATTGCATTCATGTTAATAATACAGGCGAGATTGAGATGATAGAGTGGAGCACATACCATATATTATTTAGGTAAGAAAAATCTAAGTCGGGGGGAATGGGTGTGGGACATGAAGGTATTTAACTCCCGCATTTTTACTAAGACGTCACCTATTCCCCTACTCGTGCTTGAAACTAGAAAAGAACATTTACTAGGTTTTCCTTGTTTTTAAATTTTGGTCCCTTTAAATGTGAATTGCATTCATGTGTATAATGCAAGACATATCAAGAAAAAAAAGAGTGGAGCATATAACATATATTATTTGAGGGGAACCATCTAACTTGTGGAATAATTGTGGGGTGTGCATGTGTTAAATTATCACATTTTTTTTCAAACCATCAATTCATGTCTTTGTCTTCCTTGAACATTCCTTTTATGCGTCCTTGTTACCTAATCCCAGGGAAGTAATTTTAGTTGTTGGGTTGCCATCTCAACACACCTCTCAAGCGAGAAACTTCATTTCCGAAAAGCACTTTCCATTTCCCTCCACACTTCTAAAGTGTGCTTCACTTACATCATTCACATCTACAAAAACTGCGTGCCTTATGGCTAGAGGCAAACTATAATTATTTTACTGATAGTTATATAGAAACCCTAATCGCAATTGTGTATGAAACCCCATCCCTTGGGTTTTAGGTCCAATCGACATATCCTTGTCTCTAAATTATCCATTAAAACACAAAAGTGAATCCTCCTTACAAGGGTTAAATTCTCATGTTTTGTATTAACTCATGGAGTAGGTGTGAGACATGTAGGTATTTAATTTCAAGGTCTACATGCGTAAAAACTATGTGCCTCATGGCTCTAGATAAACCCTATTCTTTTCCCTTATAGCTACATAGAAATCATGATCCCAATTTCGTAAGAAACCCTGAATCGCAATTATATATAGATCCCTTTTCACATTTTTGTATAAGGTAGAGCACATAACATATATTATTTGGGTATGAATGATCTAAATTGAGGAATAGGGTGGGACATGAAAGAATTTAATTCCCACATTTCAACTAAGTTGTGGGATAACCGTAGGACATGTAGGTGTTTAATTCCCATGTTTTTATTTTAAAACCCCTCTTTCGAATGACAAATACAATATACTTTTTGCTCATATGGCCAACCATTACAGTGTCTCAATTATCAATGATTGTTTGAGAATCGCCTATTCCCCTACAAATACTCGAGCTTGAAACTGAAACAAAATGTTTATTGGGTTGTCCTCAATTTTTACATGTTCATCCCTTTAAATGTAAATTGCATTCATGTACATAATACATGTGAGAAAGAAAAGAAAAATGGATCACATAAATCATTTTAATTTGAACCTTCAATTCATGTCTTTTCCTTCCTTGAACATTCCTTTTACGCATCCTTTCTGTCTGATCTAAAGGGAGTAATGTCAGCTATCTAGTTGCAATCTCAATAGAACTCCCTCCTAGTGTCAAACATCACCTTGGCCACAAGCACATTGTGTTGCCCTTCATGTTTCCTAGTGTACTTCACCTCCATCGTCCACACCTGGAAAAACTATGTGTCTCACAGCTAAAGACAAACCTTGTTCATTGTCCTAATAACTACAAATAAACCCTAATTATAATTGTGTATGCAACCCCTACCCTAGATTTTTAGGTTCACATCACATATCCTTGTGTTCTAACTTAACCCTTGAAACACATAAGTGAATTCCCCTTGCATTTATTTGTGTTCTAACTACCAGTAAAATGTAAGAGATGAAATTATAAACAACAACTATTGACATCGATAACACTGATTGATCACTCTTTGCTTTTTTATATCTCCAAAAATATGTTTCCTCGACCTCTTGCACACCATTTTTTTGCGGTCAACTTCCAAAGTTGGAACATGTTTTCTTTTCCCTTTTTTATTTTTCCCCTTTAGACATAAATTGCACTCGCGTGAATACTACACTACGTCCTAATCGTTAACTTGATAATTAGAGAAAAACAACAATCTAAATTTTGCATGAAATCACTACCTAATCATTCTAAGTACACTCTACGTCTTCCTATCCCTGTCGTGTCCCGTGAAACGTGCATTCAAATTCCCCTTACATTTACTTTTTTTATAACAACCCAATAAATTCAAGATCTGTAAATTCAAACAAGTATTTGCCTTGGCAACATTTTCCATCCACTACTTTCATTTTCATATATCTCCCTCTACAGTTTCATTTGTGTCTTCCCCGATACGAGTTTTATCCTTTCGATTGACATACATGTCGTTCTCTTCATAGAGAGTTTATTTTTGCATTGACTACTTTATTCCTCTTTCCTTTCCCATGCCCTTCTCTGCCCTCAAACACCATTTGTTACACCCATCTTCATTTCTTTTTTTTCCTCTCCATCCAATTTCGCTTCTTCACTATAACCCTTTCAATGTTCACATCGTACATTTCACGTACAATTGCTAGTAATAGGAACAATTAATGAATACAAGAAAGTCACTCTTTTTTTACATAAGGGTTGCAAGACATTTCAAAGAAACATTGGAATGAGAAAGGAGATAAGACATGGAAGTCATAAAGCAAGGGGACTAAAGAGTGTTGTAAACATAAGGCCTTGCCTTTCCATACATCTAAAATCTATGGTAGATTTATGCAATGAGTCGGAAAAAGTGGAGCATGATGTGGAATTGAAAATGGGAGAGGAGGATGACTAATCAAATTTGCAGAAAACATTTGCAGACATTTAGATGGTAGAGTAACGGTGGAGGGATTGTAGGCGCACCTCTTCTTTTTTTTTATTTAGATAAATGAATGGAGAGCCATCTTCAAGAACCATTAGAACAAAAAAGAAGTAAAACAAAGGTCAAGCGGTGTTATACCACCAATATTTGTAGTTGTTTTTGTAATGTTAAACTTTAAGCATTGCGGATTATCAAAGGCCAATTCCATTATCAATAGGAGTTGCATGCAGTTGGCCCATGGACTCAGGGAGTTAAACGCGGAGGGGTTTGTTCACATCCCATTTAGGATCTATTTATCTATCAATTTGATAACCACAAAACATAGTTGTTCAAGTGGTTTTTTCCACCAGCATAATAGACAATTACAACCCCTTGACTAATTGCTCAATCGAAAAGCTCAGCTTCAACCCATAAGTTGGCAATAAACATTACCATTTAATGCTTACAAAGTTGAATTATGGGTCGTACTTGATCATCACTAGGCTCGGTTGATGTTTTTTGTGTTGTATATCTAGCATTACAATGAGCAATGAAAGGAATTCTTTATTTCCTTCTTCCAAACCTTTCTAGCAAGAGATTGTCGGTAGCAACTGGGTAAAAGAGACTTGTGATGGGTCCAAACCATGTTGACGGAAGATTGTTTGCAGAGTGACATACTTCTGAAATATTTCCCAAAGGGTGGCTCCATATGAATGCCCAACATACATAGTTATATCCATTATAGGAGGCAACTAACCCTACTCAACATGGACAATGATTAACCTCTTACCGAAATGGGTTGTTTTATGATGGGAGGAAGCTTCTCATAGGTGGAGGTCAACAAGGGAAAGTAATTTGGGGCCAACGAAGCTCATTTCAACAATGAGAATATATTGCATGTACTAGAGAGAATGGTTAGGATGATGCCTGGAAGCATCATGATTTCCTAATGTAACAATTTGGCCATTCTAATGCCACAATTAGTAAATTTGAAAACCAATTTTTTTTTTTTGTTGGGCTAGAATCTTGATGTCTAAAACAGATTCGAGCAATTTTCACACGCGGGATACCATATTTGGGAGAAATTAAGTTTTGTTACAGTGGGATATATGAAAAAAAATAGTTTCCCAATGTGGTTTTTGGTGTCAAAGTGTGATTGGTTCCTATGAGCAAGATATGGATTTGAAAATTGCTAACAATGAAAGTAGTGAGGAGAAAAACTTGTCGATGGGGAGGCACTAAAGAAGTTAAACTTGAAGGATTGAAGGTCCAACATTAGAGGTGATGAGCGTCATTAATACTCACACTTTAATAATGTAATGTTTTGTCAATACCAGGGTGGTGTCCAAGATTGTTTGCAATGAAGAGTTGATTTGGAACTTATTGAGAATGTAAACATAATCAAACTGGAAATAATACAACTATTGTGATTAAAGGATCTATTCTAAATTTATTGAAATTGGTAAGAAAAGACGACAATACTTCTAATTCTATGATCATGAAAATGGAAACATGCATGAATGCAAATACAATCTAGATAATTGAAGCACATAATTGATAATGAAAGTGAAACAAATTAGAATAACTTAAAAGGAATGATAAACAGATTGTTCCAAGCTACAAAGAACTCATATGCTAATAAAACATCACACTCAATAAGCTGAAAGTAATTCACGAAAATAACTTTACAAAAACCTTTGCAAACAAATGAACAAGAATATCATATATTCTTATGAAACTCTATGAAGTACAATAAGAAGGGGACTTGCTTATATAGGCAAGGAAGATCAATTTAATAACTAGTTAAGGTCATAGATCAAGCCATGAATCAAGGAATAAACTAGACAACAAAGAACTAGTCAACATCATAGATCTAGGAGTGAACTAGTCATCAAAGAACTTGTCAAGGCCGTAGATCAAGGAAATAACTATACCTAACAACTAAATAATATCTAAATAAGATGAAATAAATATCCACACATATGTGAGTGAGGATAAATAAAAGAAAAGGTAAATAAAGTACCTAGCTGAACATGAGCTAAGGTAAACAACCTACTCTAACATAATTGAACAAGAAATGAATAAAAATTCCCTTCATGTTGGAGAGGAGTGGCTCTTGTTCCTTCCCTCTGATCCAATTGCTAATGTCTACTCAAGAAAATATAGTTTATTCTATAAGTGTGCTCTTTATTTATCAATAGTCCAGTTTACAATACTCTTACTATCTTTCTTCAATGTCTAATTGTTTATTCTTTAATGATCTTTCCTTATATGGATTAGGCAGAGTCCTTTTCCTATTAGGAAACAAAGTTTCCCCTTTTAATATAACTTTTTATTCTAAAATACAAGCAATAATTAACTAAGTTGGTGCATAGTAGAACAATCATGGAACTAATAGTTGTTTGTTGATGTATAGGTGTGCTTGTAGATTCCCACTCAAACTTTTCTTCTTGATGGAGGAGTTATGGAAATGGTATTTGACTGGATCTAGAAATCTTCAAGATTTTGTTGAATTCAAAGTAATCATGTTCCTTGAGGAGTGGAGGATTCCATAAAATTAGGACTAGTTGCTGCCCAGCTGAATCTTTAATGCATTGATTAAACGGTGTTAGTTAATTGATCTTCATGTCAAAAGATGGTTGCTATCTAACCAAATTGGGCTTCATGATGGATTTGGTATTGAATAGGCAATTCCACGAACTATGTGAATCATGTGTTCACTGTGTGAATCATGTGTTCACTTTGTGAATCATGTGCTTGATTGAATGAGTCCTACGCTTGATTGAACGAGTCAAGCACTTGACTTAGAAAGTCATGTGCTTATCAACTTCTTCTATATCCTTCCATTTAAATATGTTAGTGCCCAGAAATCAATTTATATCAGCAAATAAAGAAGGCATATAAAAGATATAAAATAACCAAGACACGTGCTCAAAACACGACCTTTTAGTCAGGCAAAAGTTTTATTTATAATAAGATTGTTATTAGTTTCTATACAAGGTAAGATGGAAATAGTACTGAAAATGGGGCTTAAAATATGGATTTCTAAAGACTCGTCACTCCCCCGAGGATTAGCAAGTTGTCATGCTACAAATTCATCCATTTTTATTCAAGGATTCCACAATTTTGCTACAATTGTATTCATTGGTAAAAGCAACCCATTCCTGTATTTTTGGGTTGTGGTATCCTTTGAATTTGAACACTGCCTTCCTCCATTTGTTATATAGCTTTTGACTGGTTGTTCCTTATCATTAGTCCATCAAGAGAATGGTGGCAATATGAGTGGTGGCCTGAACCGCATGCTAATATATTCTTGTTCTAAGACCAACACAATTTGCCCCGCATCTTTTTTCTGTGCTTAATGACCACAAAAGGTTGTTAGGTGAAATAAATTCTTGTTTCTTATAGCTATTGACGAGAAGATCCTACGTTTTACGGTAGGAAAAGAATTTTTTGTTTAAGTTTGGTATTGCGTATGCCTGAAAGTCTGCCACCACAAGAAAAAATACTTTCTTTATACATGCCCACTAGTTGAAGGGAGTAAATTTGTGCCTTGTATTGCCGTAAAAACCCGACAAAAACTGGAATGTTATGTCTCATTAAAAGACCTGAGTTGCTCTCCTCCCTTGTGAAATTATGTCTTTGTTATCTCCAATTAATTTGATGTCGGAGTATGGAAATGAAAGACCTTAATTGAATTTCTCTAACATACATATTGATTTTAATTTATGTCTCTTTTGACAATAAAAATGTGATGAACATAGAACTCACGTAATAGATTTATTTCCAAGGTATCATAGGATGTGTATGCACCCATGAAATTCCTATCATTTTCAAAATCTATTGACTTTTTAGATATGACCCTAGAAATTTTCCATTTATAAAAGTGCTCTTTTAAAAATATGGTATAAAAGGTTGTTGGTGATCTGCGGGAAAGATCCTTCTTGTATATTTGGCATATAGATGAAAAATTATTTGGCATGCCGTTGTTGTCTTCTTTTAAGGTTTTGTTTTCTTATTCCACCTTCTTGACCTCATAACACCGGCTCATCCATGTTTCCATCCCTTTTAAAAACCACAACTTGTGGAAAAACAAAGTCAATTTGGGAGACCTGGTCGGTGGGTGTCTATCACCTTCTCTTTTTATTTTTCATATATGTAATCTTTTCAGATAAGTTCTCAGTAGTTTGTTGGATATCCTAAATAATATCATCATTTCCTTGGATATAATTTATGAGTTGTTGAATTTATAACTCCTTTTCTGCCTCCAAATTTA
The DNA here is from genome assembly GCA_019776745.2 of Taxus chinensis. NCBI lineage: Eukaryota > Viridiplantae > Streptophyta > Pinopsida > Cupressales > Taxaceae > Taxus > Taxus chinensis. The sequence goes on along the minus strand of CM034149.1, from coordinate 780,318,269 downwards.
TAATTTGAGAATTGTAATTTTTTTCTCTTGGAGCACAAGATGCAACTTTTCCAACATGTCCTTGCTATGTTTCAACTGCAAATTTAAACCTTGAGAATGCCAACACCTAGGGGTAAGGGCTTCTTCCTCCTGTAATGAGCTAGGTTCTCCTTCAAACATGGGAAATTTCCTTTATTTAGTAATGGGGGGACCCTCAATAATGGGTTGTGTTTCAACAATTGGTTCATCAAACTAGGTCTCTCAAGAACTCAAAACTGAAACTTGATCATATATTTTTCCCGCATGTGAATTTAGTGCTAAAAATTTACACATGTATTATTAGGGGTATAATGACCCTATAGTCCAATTTTTCCAATAACCAACTTGATAAAGCTGAAATTGTTGAGTTTTTAGGCATTTGTCCAAAACAAGGACAATCACAGACCAACGAGCATTCAAAATAATATAAATCGAGTTTTATAAACTTTCAAAACATCATTCCACTTGCAAAATTTATTTTTTGATGAGCATAAAATTTCATCTTTAATGTGTTTTGAGTGATTATGCCTTCATCAACCCTATTCACAATATTTTGTGATTGTTTTCTTACACTAAACAAGGGTTTAATACTAAATTTTCAATGTTCTACCTATCAAAACTCCCCCATTTGATTTGAAACTTTATGAAACCTTTCTTCATACCTCACACCAAATTTTATCCCGTTTCACCAATCCTAATGCAAGATATGCTTGTTTTTCCTCTCCAACACAAGGAAATACCACAAACAATTTGCTTACCTCCACTAGAATGAATGACTTTAGTTTTTCTTACTTAAATGCAATTTTCCTCTGCCATCATATATGAAAAATCCTTATCTATACTTAAAGAGACATTTATGCAACCATGTTAGTGAGATTCAAACCCACTACCTTCAATAATCATTGTTTAATACCATAATAAACCCTTATTCTCAAATTTACACAATAAGAAGCCTTATTTTAATTATAAACTCTAATGTACATAGCTTCACGAGCCTCTCATTATTAGCGTCTCTTCAACTTCCCTCTCTAGTGCATCATTATATTTACAATGTCTCTCTTATTTGTCTCTTTCTTCCGTTTGGAGCAACGTCATCCTTCCCAAACCCGTTCCTACCCCTGCACATGGTGGGGGTTTCATCTTGCTATAGGTAAGTTCTCCATTCATAGCTCAATAACTAATATCTTTGTGGCTAACAAAAGTACACACAAGTATGATCCTCTTTGGCTCATACAAAAACTGGAACTTTGCTTCTTTCAGACATGAGTACATTGAAATTTTGTACTCCCAAGGTATAATTCTGTAGCACACCTTCCCACCAATGGTCCTACCACACACATACACGGTTCATTTGTATCAAAGAGTTCCCGGTACTTATCCTGGCTCCACACCTACTCCTTTACCAGCCAGATACCCCTATTTTGTGTGTACACTGCTAACCATTCATATAAATCTACCGAGAAGAAATTGAAAAACATCGTATAAAGTGAATCATATAAATTGTTTCACACCTGCTTGCGTGCATTGAAACCTCGTCTAGTGTTGTATCTCTAAATAAATTCATCTTGTCCTTTGTGTACCCAATGCTCAATATTCTCTAGTGACATTTGGAATGTCATGCACATGCCACATCTTCATGGACAAAATAAAAAGAGTGTTATGATCCTCATGTGCGGATTTCACTAACGCCTCGAGGTTTTGGTGTAACGGTTCGTTACATTTGGTATCAAAGCGACCACTCGTGTTCGAATACCACTTGGTTGGTTATGCCATGTAGCTAGGGCCTGTGGGGTGCATAAACATCGGTGAAGTGGGGCTCATATGTATGGGAGTACGGGCACAAACCCAACCTGAGTCGGGCTCTACAAAAGTGTGGTGGGATGTTATGATCCTCATGTGCAGATTTCACTAACGCCTCGAGGTTTTGGTGTAATGGTTCGTTACAAAGAGGTCCTGACAATGGAACCAAAATGTAGTATTTTATTTACCAACACCTAGTCGGGCACACTGGCACATCACTTAGACTAATGTCCAAGTGCTTACCCGAAGCACACATAACTTACCAAGTCCCTCTTTATTTGATCATGTAAGATGTGGGTTCATCAATAAACCATTGCACAACATAAACTATAAGATAAATTTCATGGGAATAATACACAAATAAGAATAACAAGAGCTTTTATCATTCATTCAAAAATTACTAACTACAGGATCAGAATGCCAATTACATCTCTTTAACTTATTGTAACCCCAACAAACAATGTTACCCATTACAAAAACATGAGCAATACATCAAGACAATCAGGGTTTACATACTCAGCAACAATATGTGCACCTCATACAGACTGATTCACTCATATATACACACTCCATACATGCACTACCTAAAAATTTGGGAGCATGCTTTATTATACACAGTGGGAACTTATTCTTCATTGCTTACATGATTTAGTTCTAACAATAAACTTCCTAACTATAGACTACATGCGTTTATACTTTTGCTTTATTCTCCAGTTTGCGCTATAAATAGCTCAGTATTATCCATGCATGTGTCATATAATTAGATGGCCATGCATGTGTTTTATCCCATTTGTATGTGGTTTATCCTTCCTAGGTATATTTCTGAACTTGCCTTTCCAAACACGCCAACTATGCTTTCTTTTATTTTGAGCCCATTCTGAAATCCAACTAACTCCTGAAATGTGCCTCTGTGAGCAAACCTCTTCTCCCTGATGTCTCTTCATCTCCATCACACACCTTCGCACACTTGTATTACTTCATTGTCCTTACATGTACTCCCATGCATTCCCTTCTGACCTTCGGTATCATTCTAAGGTTCATGTGCACCCTTATGTGCACAGTCTTCAACCTTTGTGTGTGGCTTGTACTTAGCCACTTTCTCAGCCCAGCATTTGACCATGCCACATGCACTTTTTTGTTGTCAACAAGAGAGATTACCATGACACTAGAGGGTGTGCACCAGATCCTGTAAGTACTAGTACAAAGTGAGTAGGTTTATACTATTGACAAGGTTGGTAGAGGCGCTATGAAGCAGTAATTATAAGGAAATGATGTTGGTCTTGTAGTGTGCACTTCTAGGGGTTTTCCATATGGATCCCTATATAGTGATGATGAGGAAGTTTGGGATTAAATGACTATGATGATGATGGGTATTAGTTGTTATGCTTTGTCAGACTCTGTCATAGGCTGATTATCATGGATGTTGATAGGTGTCGTGGGTGATATGTCGGAGCACAGGATAATGTTTTCTTGGACCCCTGTTCTATTGGCACAGGTTACAGGGAGTTGTGGTCCTAGAGTACTCAACACATCTTTGGATTGGATGTGTCATTTTTTTTAAAGTGTTACGCTTACAAGTAAATTTCAGTGGCTCGTTCATGAGGAGTTCCTTGGGCTCTATGGGTGACTTTGCGGTATCTGATTAGTTTCATGAGATGTCGATCATATTTTACAACTACAGGCCCTGTGAGAGACGAGGATTATTACATACAACTTCTAACCAACCTATAGGGTGTGGATGTTATTTGGAGGCCCTATACAGGTTTCCTAGTATGACCTAGTGTAGAGGGGGGTTCGAGGGTACAACAACAGGATAAATGAATGTGGGGGAAAAGGAATGATCAATGGGATTCTATCCGGTTTGATCATGTATGACAATAGTTTTGTTTTATTCAAGATGTGTCAGAGGCAACAATTACGTATAACAGAGATGGTGCAGAGGTAAATATAACACTGTCAGTTGTGAAGGAGGTAGTTGACATGGAAGATGAGGAGGGGGTAGGTATGAAGGTAGATGCTCATGAAGCGTTGACATGAGATGATAATGTTGGATCAATAGAGGCCTACATCGCATGGTGGTGGAGGAAGCTAGGTGGGTTTGAGAGACTAGTTTAAGCCCATATAGAGTTTGCACCTTAGGAGGGTGGTGGTGGTGGCGAGGGTGGAGATGAGGAGAATAGGTGGGAGTATTGGAAGTTGATAAGGCCACATTGTTAGCTGAGCGGGCCACACTTATTGCCGATAGAGATGGGTTGAGACAACATCTTACTACTATATAGGTAGAGCTCATACATGTGATAACCGACAAAGATAGATATAGACGAGATAGAGAGACCTTGTGGAATACATTTGAAGTGACCGGGCCATCAATCTTAAGAGCTGAGTTACATGTTATTATGGCTCATACTAGCAGGTAGATGTGTCCACCTGGTAATGTGGGTATGGCTAACTATCAAGCATTATGCCAGGAGTTGTTGTACTACGAGGATATAGTGTGATGGAGGATTTCAAATGAGCCTCCTTATATTGTGTTTTTAAAATGGTGATAGATGGATCCATCAAGTAGTGCTGCAAGTGTGGATTAGCTACCGCGAGGTCCATATGGAGGACTAGACAGAGGGTCAAATGGAGCTTAGGGGTGCAGTACACGAGGAGTGTTTATTTGATGAACATTTAGTTTACTCAATAGTAGATATAATTTTGATGTATGAGGTTCTTTTGAAACCCTTATTGATGATGTATATTTTTGATACATGGGAATTTTCAGGCCCTTGATGATTTATAGACAATTTTGATGTATAGGTATCATTTTTTCCTTGAGTTATGCTATGTGTTTTAATTATTATTGCAATGTTGGATGTGGATTTGATTGAAGAGGATTTGATTAATGAATTTCGTTATGATGTGATGTGTTATGGAAATGTTTGATGCATGTGATATGAGATCGTTTTAGATGTTTATCATGGCAAATGGTAATCTTGTTGTATGATTTGTGCACTTTATACAATGGATAAGAACTTATTGTGAATCAATTACTTCTTATTGTTCTGGACACATATATTATATGATGGTAAAATGATTTACGTATGATATTGCACATATGGATTTGTGTTAGATGTTAATGTATAGCTCACAGTGGTTAGTCATACTAGGATCGTAGATAAATATGAGATAGTTTGATCTTATCCCTTTTTGACACGGGAAAGGTTTTGTGTTCAGCAAACATGAGGAAATAGGTTCTTCTTGATAGTCCCCATGGTTTTGCCCTAGCTTTATTGTATATGATATAAGTCAATTGATGCAGGAAGCTTGTATTTTGGGAAAGTTGATCAATGTGTGAAGCTTTCCTGGGAAGGTCTTTTTTTTTTTATGAGGGCTGATGGATGCAGGAATCCCCTTATTGGTATAAGGACTTATTAATACGAGAAGTCCTTATTGTGCATTTGATTGGGTAGTCATCCTTTGAGGGAGTGGTCTACAATTTTATTGATTTTTAATTTCATGGCAGCCATACTAAGGGAGTGGTCTATGATTTTATTGATTTTTTATTTCGTGGTAGCCATCCTTCAAGGGAGAGGTATGCAATTTTATTGATTGTTTATTTCATGTTAGCCATCTTTTGAGGGAGTGGTCTACATCTTCATTTGACATGTTTACTTTTTTATATCCATCCTTCGAGTGATTAGTTTATCTTTTCATTATATCCATCCCATTGATATTTTGATTTTGAGATGAGGGAAACCTTAAGGTAGCCACATAGAAGGGGACAAGAAAGCGTGCAAGCTACACTTATGTCCTTTTCATGTCATTCAGTAAGTTAAGATAGGGGGATGGTGAGAGTAATGATTGTGTGGTTACCAAGTCGTGAGCAAGGAACTTTACCATGAGGAATATGCTATGAGAAAAGCCATGGTGCCCACATTCAAGGTCATAATTGGTGTGCTGAAAAAGGAGACCACATGATTCCAAATCATTACAAGAGCGATAGGATGTGTGGGTCGATGGACAAAGATCATAGTTTGACTAAGATATTACAAGTTGATACATTAACAATAGAACAACTATAAGTGCAGTGCGTTAAGAGGCACATTTTCAGGTTTACCATCGAGGGAGGCTAAAAAATAAGACCTAGACCCATATTTATGAGTTATGATATACAGTCCAAGCCAGTTTGGATGAAACTTTCCACATTTTATATTTTCCATGTTAGTGACATGTTGATTTTCTTTGTGAACAAGATCACCATTGTTAAAGTCACGTTGTTTGATATTTTTGTTATCGGCACGTTTGATTTGTTCTTGATATATGTTAATGTGTTCAAATGCGGTTAGCTGACGTTCGTCTAGTAGTTCAATTTGTGACAAATGTTCTTAATGGTAGTCCTCATTGGAGATGAAATCTCTAAGAGAAATGCATAATGATGGAATATAAACTTCAAGAGGAAGAATAACTTCAGTATCATAGACCAAAGAGAAGGGTGTAGCACCTATAGGGGTATGAATGCTAGTACAATAGGCCCACAATGCGAAGGGAATTTGCAGATGACAATCCATCCTAACTTGATAGACAATTTTTATGAGGAATTTGTTGAGTGTTTTGTTGAAGGCCTTTGCTTGACCATTGACTTGTGTATAAGGGTTTAGAAAAGCTAATTTTGATGTTGTAGGTGTTGCAAAGTTTTTGAACGATTTGTCGTTATCTATGAAAAACTTACGAGGAATAAGAAAATGACATATAATGTTATGATGGATGAAATTGACAATTTTATCTACTTTAGTAGAAATAAGGGGGATTGCTTCCACCCATTTTGTGAAATATTCAATCACTATAATAATTGAGTTATGTCAATGTGATGACTGAGGTTTGATAAGGCTGATGAGGTCAAGCACCCATTGTAAGAATGGCCAGAGATCCCAAGTTGGATGAAGAGCATGACTAGGAACACATGTGAGGTTGGCATGTTGTTAACATTTAATGCATTTCTTAACGTAGTCATAACAATCTTGATTAAGTGTAGGCAAATAGTAGTCATGTGTAGGATGCGTTTGGTGATAGCCAAACCCTTAAAATGTCCACCAAATATGTCATCGTGGACTACATGGATAACTAGATGAGCCTCTGAAATTTTAATACATCAGAGAAGGAGGCCATCGAATCCTCTTTTGTAAAGGATACCTCCTAATATGATGTAGCGAGATACACATTGTTGAAATGACCTTTTACCATTTTTGAATAGGTCTGGGGGTAGTTTTTTGGTGGAAAGATAGTCGTATGTTTGATTAAATGAGCTATCTTCTATGTGATTGATATTTGGAAGATCAATGTTGGTGTAATATGGTAGATCAATTTTGTATACGACAACAAATAATTTGGAATCATCAAGTGATAGAGGAATGAGTGAGGCAAGAGAAGCGATTGTGTCTACAAATTTGTTAGATGATCGAGGGATTGTTTGGATTTCATAATGGTCGAAGAGTTTTAGGAGATCTTTGGTAGGACCTCATTTTTGCCTTGATATATTCCTTTGATTTGATTTATAACAAGTTGTGAGTCACAATAGATATCCAAGATTTGCACACCTAGAAAGGTAGAGATCTAAAGTCCCATAATGAGGGCTTCATATTCTATCATGATGTTAGTATATTTGAAGTTTAATTAGAACGACAATGGAATAGGAGTTTCCCAAGGTGGTATTATGACTATTTCAGCACCTCCCCCTACCTACACTTGGACCCATCAAAGAACAAATTCATTTTGAGAGGAGTGTATACTTGATCGAGCATGCTGATTGATTCATTAGGGAAGTGTTAATAGGGTAATTGATTAGATGGAAGGGGAGTTTCTGTGAGACGATCAATAATATTTTGCCCCTTAATGGATTTTAGAGAGATAAACTCAAGGTCAAATTTAGACATGAGCATGAGTCATCTAGTGATGTGATCATTGTAATAAGTTTTAGAATGTATAAATTTCAATGGATTGAAATTCGTGACTACATATGTTTTGTGATCGAGAAGATAGTGGCTAAGTTTAGGAGTTGTGAAGTGCAAGGCACAACACAAAATTTCAACTTCTAAATATTGTGTCTCTTACTCATGAATGGTGTGACTTATGTAATAGATGGTTTATTCCTTACCTTGTTCGTCTTGATGTGTAAACATGGCTCCCAAGGCATGGTTGCTTGTGGATATATAGATAGAAAATCTCCCCCTCGTGGGGATGTGCAAGCACAAGTGGTGATAAGAGATATTGTATAAGGGCATCGAAGGCTGGTTGACAATTATCATCCCATTTGAAGTGGATATCCTTTCTTAGAATATGATGGAAAGGTTGACAACAGTCTGATAATTGCGAGATGAAATGACTGATAGATTGAAGTTTTGCTTGAAGACTACAAAGTTGCTTGAGGTTAGATAGTGGAGGCATTTTGATAATGGTCTTGAATTGAGCGAGGTCAACTTCTATGCCCCTAAAGGACACTATGAATCTAAGGAGTTTTCCTGTGAGAACTTAGAATGCTCATTTGGCCAAAATAAGGTGGAGGAATAACTATAGAAGGCATGCAAAGATCATGCCAAGAATGACTATATGGTCTCTTCGGTATTTGAATTTTCCTAAGAGATTATCAACATAGTCTTCTAAGGTTTACTGAGTGAGATCATGAAAGATGTAAGTCATAATGCGCTAGTATGTAGCTCCTGTATTTTCTAGGCAAAAGGGCATTACTCTAGACAAGAAGGTTCCCCATTTGGTGATAAAAGAGGTCTTGTGGTGATTCTTTGGTGTGATTAAGATTTCATTGTAACAAAAAAAAATCCACAAAAGATAGAATTCCATGGTCCGTTGTTAATTCGACAAGTCGGTCGATGTTAGGTAGAGGAAAAGCATATTTGGGGAAAACAAGGTTCAAATCTCAAAAGTTCATGCAGATGTGCAAATTTCTAGTGGCTTTAATGACAAACACAATGTTAGGAACCCATTGTGGGTAATAAATGGGTAGTATGTATTTGGTTGAAAGAAGATGTTGAAGTTCTTATTGATTAGAAGTGTGACGCGATGATGCATCTTACAATTTTTTTGCTTCACAGGCTTAGCACCCGAGACGGTGATGATATTGTGGATGATGATGCTTGGGTCTATGCTAGGCATATCACTATAGGACCATACAAAGGATTGATTGTGTTTGGATAAGAAAATGGTGAATTCTTGGAGTTCACACGAGTTTAAGGCTTGGCCGATCTTGACAATGTGTAGCTCTTCCGGTGTGTTTATGTTAATGTTGACAATGGATTCATTGAGGAGGGTACATGTTGAATAGAAGGGTCTTATGAAGATAATGATCCTCAACACCCATATAGGTTAGGATGATGTCATAGTCATGATAGTAGAGAATGTCGATGGTATGAGAATCTTCTTTTATCATGTGAGGTAATCTTAAGGGGATAGATTCAGACTTGTCATTAACCTGATAGGTCAATGGTCCAAGTGTGACGGTGTTGACTAAAAAAATTTAGGAGGGATAGACATGGTATCATAGTGTAAAATGGAGTATAATGTGGGAAATGATGGGGCTAATTGGGGTGTTGACATTAATGGGGATGAGTCAGAGGAGGATGGTGTGAATCCTAAGTGATGTTTCTCAAAAGGCTTGTGGAAGTCCTCAAAGGAGAAGTCGTGGAGACAATGTTCATAATGACCAAAGGCAAATCCTTTCTAGACACAACAATGAAGATACACCTTGGAAAATTGATGCTTATCTAAGATTGAGAATTCTAAGGAGAAAGGTTTTTCATGTGGTTTAATGTCGAGACAAGTCAAAGGGTGGTTCATGCCTTCGTATACTAATTGTATTGAAAGTAATGGACGACGGAAAGAGATGATGTTTCATAAATTGGACTCATAAAGTGGTTATTTGTCAAGTCTCTCGTACATTTTAGGTGTGGGAAGTGTGTTAAAGGCTAGGAGGTGGTACTCCCCTAGTGAAAGGAATTTCATGACATCATCAAAAGAGTCATCATTTGGTAGTTTGGATGTGGGGATTTAAGAACTTGTGGAAGCTTTGTTTGTAGATGTAGGATCTTGCAAAGGAAGTAGGATGTTATTAGGTATTTATGTCATGCAAAAAGCTTTAAATGGGTTTGGATCGACAGAGACCATGACGGTCTTACCTTCGTGTTCGTATTCTAGACATTGTGGACACTAACTCATGCACTTTGGGTACATTTTTAGGTCATAACCATATACCATTATTCATATGATTCCTAAGCGATAAAAGTACTAATTGACCACTATCTTTGGTATATTTGTTTTCTTTCTGGTTTCCTTCTTGGTCTTACACAAATTCTTGCCCAGTAGGACTTTTAGTACTTCAGTTTTTCTAAGTCTTGACACCAACACCTAGCTAGGATGCTAATGCCCAGGTGCCCTCATCCCCTCTTGGTGCCCTCAACCTCTATGTATCTTGCTCGCATCTTTTGGGCCTTTTCTAGGCGTTAGGAATCTTATTTTCCTTGTGGTTGACCTTTTAGTGGTTAATTACAAAATTTAAACAAGGAAATCATATAAATACAAAGCTATGTGACCATAATAAAGGACTAAGCACTAAACATCTTTTACTATCACCTAAGGTTGCATCCAAAGGCTTTCTAAGAGCATCAAAGCATCCATCTAGCATACATTCAAGCGACAAGGGACTGCATACACTTCATAGGATGGGAAGTTCATTTTTACATGCATTCTTCTACTTACATTTGCTACATCTATCTACTTGCTCACTATTAAATGCATCTTACACAAGAGCCACCCACGGCATGATTCTACACACACACATGCAAAACTACGTGGAGTCTAAAATGTAGTGCAGTGCCCGGATCATAAGTTCACTAAAGCGGGTGACCGTTGGGGTCATTTTGACTCCCCATTTGTTTTTTTTTCTTTTTAGGATTTGATGTGTTTTGGGACTTTGCAGGTGCTCTTTTTATTTGTAGGTTACAGATGAATCTTGCAGACTTGGTATGACATACAGGTAATCAACAACAAAGGGCAGTGACATAGAAGCGACACTGTAAAAATCATTTTTTGAGGTTCTGAGTAGTCATGGATGCCCAGTAGTGGTCTACAGCACCCAGGTGCCCCTAACCTGATCTAGGCACCCCAGTCCCAACATTGTCGATAATTCCACAATTTTCTAGGATCATTTGCGACAGTTTGCCTTCCTGTTCCAATAGTTTTCCATCTCGGCACAGCTTCACGATTATTGCAAAATCAGTTAAGTATCTTATCCCTTGTATTGCACCTAGGGTTTCAAATTTATTAGCTTACTTGTTCGTGTCAAAATTGTACTTCATTATTATATTATTACGTTGTAACTTAATTAGGATTTAGCATTTATATTATCTATATTTTCTTAGTCATTTGGTGAACCCATCACTCAAACCCACCCTTGCTTCTAGGTCTTTTATCATCTTTTAATCATGGCTCGATCTTATGGCGAATTTACTGAAGCCCACCTTCAAGAGCTTAGTGATCATCTTGTTGATCATCCTCACAATCTAGACCTACTTTTATTCACTACTCAGGAGGAGGCCACCAATCTTGCAGAGCTTAATGTTCTTGCATCCATCCCCACTTCCATGCTTATTGTTACTCAATTGTCTGCGTCCACTCTTCCCTTCTATTATTCCCATTTATTTTCCTACTCCCACCAACCACTTCACTCCGCCTATTATTTCTCACATGTGGCAAGTCTCTTCCACTAGAACTCAAGACTTAGCCTCCCTTTACCAGGATCTTCAATTTCAAATCCGTCAATTGCAGTAGGTTACTTCTCATGCATCTCCATCTTTGATTCCACTTTACTACTTCATATTACTTTCACACCGACCATTTCTTCTTATGCACTTCCTCCTAATTTCATCACTCGCAAGCTCCCCATTTTCAATGGTCACATGGTGACCCCTAAGATCATCTCTGAGCATTTCATGTGGCATGTTTATATTTTTTGGATGATCATACTCTCTTAGCTAAGCTCTTTCCTAAAAGTCTTCACGATTATGTAATGTGTTGGTTCTATGATCTACATGTCCACTCAGTAACATATTTTACGTATTTATCCGATGTTTTTCTCGATCATATCTCTATTAATATTGGCTCTAAGATATCCTATGCTCAACTCATGCAACTTAAAAAAGGATCTAACGAACATCTTCCAGATTATATCTTGTGATATAAGAACAACTTAACTGAGATGTCTAATGTACTCGTGGACTCTGACATTCAAGATTTATTTGTCCAGAGTCTATTACCACCTCTCCAAGAGAGTGTTATCTCTGAGACATCTCCATCATTTGATCATTTATGCGACACTCTTAAGCTACGTAGAACTAAATTATCATCTATAGGAAAGCTTAAGTATCATGAGTAGGCTTCATCTTCTATGTGATTTCAAAGTAAATCAACTTTCAAGCCATCTACTAAGCCTACTAAAGCTAAAGCTACTATCAAGGTTGTATCTAATCGTGAAAAACTTCAATAACAACCTCCTAAATGTACGTTTACTAAATTATCTCGTGCTCCGCATATTCTACTACCACAACTTGTCGAGAGCAATCTTATTACACTTCCTCCTCCACTCATTTTGGTTGCATCTCATCCTAAAGTTTGTAATTACAATGAAAATTTTAAATGTGACTGTCATTAATGCATTGGGCATTCTACAGATCATTGTTTCAAACTTTGAAATCTTATTCAAGATCTTATTAATAATAATTCTATTAAGCTTCCTGGGCCTACAACATCTACGTCGGTCAATGACAATCACAAGCTCAAAATCTTCAACAATCCTCTTCCTAAGCATGAAAAGAAACTAGTTGACTCTTCATCCAATCATACATATCGCGTGGTGCCTCCTCCTGCATCAGGGGCTCTTGATTTTCTAGTTGCTCATAATGAGGCATCTTCACCAATTATTGCTTTCTTCGATCACGACTATTATGTTACATTCTCTGCTAACACATTACATATCAAGGATTCTATTGGAACTTATGTTACTAACAATGTGATGATCATCTCGGTGTCTTCTGTGTGCGTGTTCTCTATTGCACTTCTTGTTGCTATGAGTTATCTGTTATCACATATTTCATATCTAGTGCCTCAATCTTATGGTTGTGTCAAGCTTCCAGTCACATTTGGTCCTCTTACCATGTTTGTGCCTTTTCTGCGGCACCTTTAGTCAAAGGGTGTGACATGCTCTTAGGTATTCCTTAGCTCTGTGTAACTCAGTCTATCATTTGCATGAATCACTTGTGTATAAAGTTCATTCACAACACGGAAGTCATTATTATTAATGGTGTTTCGCCATGCACAGCATGGCCGCAACCTCCTCTTGAGGTTGTGTTATCGGCTAATTTTGACTTTGAAAAATTAATAAACATGGGAATTTTGAAAAAATTTCAAAAGTGTTATTTTACATGATTTAACGCCCTCGTCACGATCATCTCGTTTTTGTGATCGTTCCAGTCTTCGTTTCATCCATTTCGGGTGAGAACTCCTCCCGCCAAGTTATAAATTGCATTAATAATTAATTAATTAATATTTAATTAATTTATTATCCTTTATTTGATAAAATCAATTTTTATTAATTTTTGGGTTTTTAATTAAATAAATATTAATGGCTAAAATTCATTCGACAAGATTTATTTTAATTGTCGGGGGGAAAGTAAGCTTTCGCTTCCAATTGTTAGGATGCTAAAATGGCATCTCGTACTAGGATTTCCCCCCATGTGGGATTTCTTCCATTGATTGCCAATTTAATGGATTAGCAAACGGGTAAAAAATCTCCCGATTTCCCACATGGGGAAATAAAATGGGGATTTCCATCCCACCTTGCAATTTCCGCTAGCAAATGGTTGTTTATTTCCCACTTTCCCCTGGCAATCAATGCCACTACCCAGGAAAGAGGGAATTGGTTATTCCAACAGAAATAAGAAATGGTTACAAAAGCTTCTTTAACCATTTCTCCATCAAAATCTTGGAAAATGTCATGCGAAGAAGCTTTGAAGCTTTCAAATGTCCAGTTTACTGTAAACGCAATTAAAAAAATTACATTAGCTATACAGAGAACAAAGAAATAGCCAGAGACCAAGCATAAGCCAAAGAAGATCGTCTACAGAGGTTTTAAACAATTTCCACGCATTTGTTTTGGCAGGGAGAACATTGATTAATTTCCATGCATAAAGGAAGAGGCCAAACAATATCATCACGCAGAAGCAGTTAAAGGATATTCCACGCATTGGTTTTAGGAGTTGTTCATTTCACAAGGAGAAGACAACAACTTTCCATGCTAGGGGTAAAGTCTGTTTGATATCCATGTTGTCAAAGCATTTGAAGAGACCATGAGGAGGAGACACAACAACCATAGCACAAGAAATAACAAGTTTCAATGTAGTTAAAGCAAGAATAAAACAATCCGAACATTAGCATAAAACAATCTTCTATGCATTGTTTCAAATGGAACAAGTTTAGCAAGAGACAAAGGAACAACTGTAAAATCTCCAAGTATAGAGGGAAATCAATATGTAACCAAGCCAAAAAAACAACAGTTTAAAAAGACCAAAGAGCTTCTCCCATGCCACACATTTTTTAAGAAAGCATAACAGTCCAAAATGCAATAAAAGGAACAACAATATCCACATGCCTAGGAGGGAAAGCAGTCACAAGAGGCCACGCACATCCCAGGAGAGAATCTCCACGCATTAAGAAAGCATAAAGCCAAAAACATTGCAGAAGTCTTCAGAGAAACTTTCCATGCAGGTAGCAAAGGAGTTTTCCAATGCATGCAGGAATCTTTGACCCTTTTCAACGTATGTAGGAAAGAGGAAATAACAAGGCTCCAAAGAAATTTTCCCATGCATGAGCAACCAAGAGTAATTTCCACGTGACACGTTCTTTCCGCATCTATTGTTTTCTTTATTAAATTCATTTTGCTACATCGGTAATGCGTTTGAATGCGTGATATTTTTGTCTAAATACTTCTCACCAATGCATTAAAAATGATTTAAATTTTTATAATTAAATTCTCCCAATTTTTAATGACTTCACCCAGGATTGATTTGATTTTTTTTTAATTCGTTATTGCTCCTCGCGTTGCCTATTGCTAGAACTTATGAATGCGTAGACTTTAGGATTTCCTCCTTCCTCGTGGACTTCTGATCAATGCATGGGCTGTGTGTTATCTCTTTTTTGAATAAATCTGTGACAACTATCTTTGATTTCTAAATGCGTGGAGTTTGTAAACGAAATTGTTTGTATTTTTCTTTCTCTTCTTCAACCAATGCGTACAGGAGTTGTATTTGTTTGGCATGTGCGTGGGAGGAATGTTCTTCTTCTTTTAGACTGTTGTCTTTTATCCCTCCTTACCAAGCATATTCCCCCTTTAAATGAATGCGTGGAAGTGTGCTCAATAAAACAAAATAAATCTCTTGTTTTTGGACTGTTCTTCCCTTTCTTCCATGTGGACAACTTTTAATGAAGACATAACAAATTCCTTCTCACTTCTGCATTGGACATTTGCTCTCTAAACCTGTGTGGACAATATGTTTTTGCTTTGAAAAATACATGAAAGATCTTTTCTTTATAATCAATGTGTTGAAATATGTTTTTCCACCAAGGCGTGGAAGATGGTTTTTTTTGTCTTATGCTTGAACCTCTATCCTTGGCTACGTTGATTGTTTGCTAAAGCCTGCATTGAAATTTAATTTCCCTCCTTCCAAGGCATTGAAACTTGTTTGGACTATTTTGGTCTTCCTTTCCCCTCTACGTGGATTCTTTCCTTGGGTGGCTCTTTGGATTAGGCGTGTGGCACAAAGCATAGAGGATCTGTAGCAAATGAAGAAGGATGGCCTCTTGTGTGATTCAGAAATGGAGACAACTACCTGGAACTCTCAAGGTTTCCTGGCTGTAGCTAATGCCAGTGTTAGGTTTCCATGTGAAATTCGGGTAGTGCATGTAGAATAAGCTTTTCCTTCTTTTGGCTTTGGATATCTGCAATATTTCCTTGTTTCTCCTTCTTCCCATTTTCCTCCACTTTTACAACCTCTTGTAACCATCTCCTTCTCAATTTCCGAATGATAGAAGCAAAATTAAAATTGTCTACGACAATTGGAAGCAGAAGAATAATTTCCCCCAGCCCTTGCTCATGAAAGTTACGACAATTAAAAAAAATCTTCCAAGTTTGTCGAACAACTTCTATGAGTATTAAATTAATATTTATTAATTGAAAAAACCCTAAAATTTAATAAATATTAATTTTATTAAATAACAAGGCAAATATTAATTAAATAATTAAAACACAGTTTGCATCGTAACGGGAGAAGAGCTTATTTAGAATGCATGAAACGAAAGCCAGAATGACCATGAGAATAAGATGATTACGATGAGGGAAAAAACATGCAAAATAACACTTTTGATTTTTTTTTAAAAATTCATGTTTATTAATTTTGCGAAGTCAAAATTAGATAATAATAGTTGGCTCTTATTAGGGTCAAGGACTTCAAGGATGCAGCAACAGAGCCAGACCCAAATATTCAATGAACACTATCCCAAAAACGACGGAGCACAAAAATGGGATGACAAAAGAGAGAAAACTGGAAAAAAGGAAAATAAACAAACCAAAATCCTAATTACCTATGTACATATGGGGGACAACCCATTTTCAATTTTTATAATACTTGAGATATTGCCCGCTGTAGGGCAAAGGAAAATGAGTTCCATCGGGATACGCCAAGAAATAGGTGTTGTCTCCACAGAAATGTCTAACCTTGAAAGGGCCTAGCCACAGCGAATCAAACTTCCTATGCTTTCCTTTTGGTTCGTATCTTTTGTCCTAGAGAAGAACTAAGTCATTGATTTGAAATTGTCTCTCCTTAGCTTTCCTGTTAAACAATCTATTTACCTTGGATTGGTGTTCCTCGATCCTATTTACCACTTGACTTCTCTACTCTTTGAGCTTGCTTAGGAACATGATCCTTTTATCTAACGCATTGGTGAAGCATTCATCATCAAATGCTTGAGCCAATCGTAATGCTGGTAACTCCTATGTGATGGGAATTTGACCATCGGTTCCATACAAGAGTTGGAGTGGAGACATCCTGATTGCTCTTTTGTGAGTTATACGATCAACCCACAATGCATCGTATAACTTTTTGTGCCAAGTTCTTTGATTTTCTTCGACTAACTTGCGCACGATAGTGATGATGTTTTTGTTATCGGATTTTGCATGACCATTTCCCTGCGGGTAGTAATATGACGAATGAGACAAAGATATCCCATACCTATAACAAAAACCTATCATCTTTGTAGAAGAGAAATTGGTGGCATTGTCCATCACGATATTTTGTGGAATTCCATAACTAATCAATATATTCTCTTTGATGAAGTCACAAAATACCGTAGTAGATGTTTGTTTCACTGGTATAGCTTCTACCCACTTCGTAAAGTAGTCAGTTGCAGTGAGCACATGAGTATGACCAGCACTGGAGTTTAGGTTCAGGACCTCGATGAAATCCAACCCCCATTGTTGAAAGGGTTCTTCAATGACAACTGGATTCAAAGGCAAAGCCACCAATTTAGATCTTCCAACAAACTGTTGAGAAGCTTCGCATTTTGCTACCCATTTCTGAGTATCAGAAAACATAGTAAGCTAATAATAATGTGCTCGCAAAACTTTATGAGTTTTCACTGGGCCAGAGAAATGACCATCACAAACATGACTATGAAAAGCTTCAAGTAACTTGGGTTGTTGTTCCTTATCGAAACATCTGAGGAACATTTCATCAATCCCTTTCTTGAACAATGTGTTATCCCAAATAACGTACCTGACAGCTCTCTATTTGATAGCTCTTTTTTCCTTAGCTGTCAGATTATCACGACATTCACCATATGTGAGTAAGTAGGCTATATCTGAATACCATTCGTCTGTGGTACTGATGAAAACTACTAGTTGTAAAATTTCTTCAATTGGCTCTTCTTAAGAGTCATCTCGTGGCTCATTCCCTGCAATGAGTTGGCAAAGTCCTCTTCCTCGAACTAACTTGGTAGGCTTGATATCCAAATCATATTCCAGGATCTTGGAGACCCAATTACCTCTTTTAGAACATGGTACATGTTGTGTCAACATTGATTTAACTGCGGTGTCTAGTACTAAGACTTTGGTGTGCGAATTCAACACATAGTACCTAAAATATTTCAAGGCTCTCACCACCACGTACGCATGCCTCTCAAGGGGAGTGTAATTGAGTTCATGTTTCTTGAATCCAGAACACATGAATGCAATATGAGATTCGATTCTCGCTTGATTGTGTTGAGTCAGGATGACAGAGATAGTGTGAGATGAAGCATAATAATAGATTATGAAATCATTTTCAAAATTGGGACACACCAATGTAGGAGCTTTTACAATAACACCCTTTATTTGCTCAAATGCTTCTCTACCTTCCTTCGACCATTTGAAGGATTATTTCCCTTTCATCATATCAACGATTTCTTTGGTTAGCTTAGCAAAATCTAGCACAAACCTTCTCAAAAAAATCACCTTCCTAAAGAATGAGTGTACTCAAGGCTTACTTATAGGCAACGAAATATTCTTGATAGCTTAAACGTGCTCAGGATTGATCTTAGTTCCTTCTTTAGAAATAATATGACCTAGGATTTTACCTTCCGTAACTCCGAACATGGATTTTTTTGGATTCAGGGAGATCTTATGAAGTCTGCACCTTTGCAATATTTTCTCGAAATCTCTTAGGTGATCTTCTCGCTTCTTTGAAAACATCGTCAAGTCATCTAGGTATATCACAATGATCTTGTCTTTATAATATGTGAATGCCATATCCATAGCCCTTTGAAAAGTTACGCCAACATTGATCATACCAAAAGGCATTCTTCTATATGCAAACGTACCCCAGGGGGTGGTGAACGCAGTTTTATGTTGGTCTTCTCTAACCACTTCAATCTGATTATAACCAGAGAAACCATTAAGCATAAATAGCATTTTTATCCAGTTACTACCTACAGAATATGGTCCACAACTGGAAGTGGATAGTTATCCTTCAAATATGCTTGATTAAGATTATGGAAATCCACGCAAATCTTAATTTCTCCATTTTTCTTGCGAATCGGTACAATATTAGCTATCCAATTTGAATGTCGAATAGGAAAAACTATTCGTGCGTCTAATATATTTTGAACCTCATGAAATATTGTGCCAGCTATCTTGGGATTATACGGTCTTTGCTTCTGCCAGAATGGAATTACACCAGGTTTCAAGGGTATGACATGCTCCATTTCCCTAGGTTGGAAAGACTTCAAGTCTTCATATGAGTAAGCCAAGACGTCAGAATATTTGGTAAGGATGCTTATGAATTTATTGTGCTCCTCAGGTGAGCAACACTTACCGATGTTGATCAGGAGAGGTTTGTCCTTGGTACCAATGTTAACTTGTTCATAGTCAGTAGAATTTGCAGGTCTTGTTTGCTCTCTCTTTGATAAATATGTCATGTTTATCAAAAATTTCTTCAAGTGAAACAAACCCTTTTGGAATTTTATTGCCTTTGAGTTGAATGATGCCATCACCAAGATCTTTGCTCTCAACTCCTTCTTGAATGGGTGAGGTCGTCAATTCACAAAATTCAGAATCACTTCTATCAAAGTACAACTATTCAAAATTATCTTTCTTTTCCAAGAAGGTGATAATTTGTTGATCATCGTTGAATACTTGCCAATTTTCTGCATTGTCAGGAACACTAGGCCTAAAAACCATCTCAATGGTGTATTTGTCTTGATCAAACTTTGAATGAGGAATCATTAACGAAGCTGAGACTCCTAAAAATCAACTTTGTCTTTCCTTTCACGAGGGACAAATTCTATGGAAAAAGCATCAAAGATTTCTATTGCGTCCCACACTTTATTTCAGTAATGCCTCAAACGATAATTCTTTACTTAAAATTAATTTTTTACTTGTTTCATGATCAATTCTGCATCTCCAAAGACTTTCAAATTTTTAATCCCTTTCTCTTCTGCAACTTAGAGGCCAAGAATTAAAGCCTCGTATTATGTAGTGTTGTTAGTATTTGAAAATTGGAGTTTGTAAGAAAAAGGAAATGTTTTGCCATTTGGAGATATAAGCACCACTCATGCGTCGAAAGCTATTGAACAACAACTTCCATCAAACTCAAGAGTCCATATCTCATTAGGGTCTTAGCAAGTGACATCATGTGCATGATCCTGTGTAGTCATCATATAATTACCCATACCCAAGTTTTGAAACAAGACTTGTGCACGGGGATCATCAGTTTTTTTCACTGTGAATTTTGCCTGAGTTTTTGGCATTAACTTTTTCATTTCTCCATTGATAGGGATCATAACATGAGACCAGTCCATTTTAATCTCACCACCCAGATCTCTGCAAAATTTCTTGCTCAAAAGCATACCATATGAAGTAGGAATGTCAGCAACTAGAATAGTTACTTTAACCCGCTTCTGAGGAAATTGGGCTAAAACCATCTGAGCATCTTTAATATGCCCAATCAGAGGAACTTGTCTTGTCTCCATGGAGTAACACGATCTGAATGTTCTCGTACAAGTCAACCCAAGAGCACGTGCTACTTTCGCATGCATCACATTATCCGAGGCTCTAG
Source organism: Taxus chinensis (assembly GCA_019776745.2). NCBI lineage: Eukaryota > Viridiplantae > Streptophyta > Pinopsida > Cupressales > Taxaceae > Taxus > Taxus chinensis. The sequence goes on along the minus strand of CM034149.1, from coordinate 780,297,762 downwards.
AATCTAGAATGCAATTACTTAATTTGCATCCATTGATTAGAAAGGACTCAAAGAAAGGTTTAATATTTTCATTCAAAGGTGTAGTGGTTACCACAATAGTTTGAGTCTTCCCATCTTTGGAAGTTTTCAAAATTCCTTTGGAGGAATGAATAGTAGAGCCACCTTTGATAAACTGGACTAATTTCTCGAGTTGATCCTTATTGAACCTCAAGTACTCTGCCTCTGACATGGAAATCTTTGTTTTATTGATATGATTAATAATATCAAATTTGGGAAAAATGATTGTACTTGATGTCTCAGATACTAGTTCTTTGAAACTTGATGATGACACACTTTTGACCTTTGCTTCGGGCTTGGTTGATACTGATTTGGAAGAAGAAACTTTCTTCGTAGATGATTTATCAACTGATTGACTCGATAAAGGCCCTCCTTTCTTTAAGATAGTTTTGACCTCAGAAACCTCAGTCGCCTTAGACTCTTTAGGAATCTCGATTGTCTTGGATTCTTTGGAAGTTTCCTTAGTCTTAGATTCTTTAGGAACCTCCTTGGAGCTCTTTTTATATTCCACCTTAGTGGTACTTTTCTCCTTCTTCTGAGAGTGTGTGAAGACAATGAAGGATTGACTATTCATATCTTCTATAATTTCTTCGTATTCATCTTCTTCTTCTGAATGGTACTCGAAGAAATGATTATTACTTTCTCCTTAAGGATCTTCAACTTCAAGTTCAAATGTTCTAGAGTCAAGCTCTTCTTCGTCAACTTTTATGACCTCAACTTCATCATAACTTTCTTTAAGGACATCACACTTTGAGTTAGTTGCGGGAGCTACTTCAATAGCAAGCCTCGTTGGAGCACCTGTAATCTTGGCTTTCTCGGGAATGTAGCCTTTCCTTGGGATGTCTTTGTAAGGAACAAGTTTTCTACTTTGAGCAACTTACTTTTTCAAAGCTAGCACATCATTCACCAACTTAGTGAGTATAGCTTTTGAAGCATTGGGGGTTTCTTGACTCTTTCCCTTGAGGGAAGTTTTCTTGAATTTTCCTGCCATGATTAAGTCATCCTCAATTTCTATGGCCAAGGATTGATAAAGTTCTAAAGTAGCCACTCTATCTCTTCTCAATTGATAGCACACTTCTAGTTGTTGTGCGTTAACAAAGAAACAATTTTGTCCATCAGGGTTTGGGTGAATCCCGACAGAAACTGTTTTCACCATTTTGTTGAATTTAGCCATGAAATTCCTCATGGGCTATGTTGGTTATTTCTTCGCTTGAGATAGTTGGGCAAGAAGGGCATGTTCATCTTTTGGCATCTTGAATTGGTCTTCAAGCTTAGTTTTCATATCATTCTAGTTTATAATGCATCCATTTGGTAGATGATGAAACCAATTTGTGACAACATCATGTGGTTGTGTCAACGAAGAGGTGAATAACAATATCTTCGTATTCTACTAACAAAACTACACATGTAACAAAGAAGGTAGAAATGTGGTCATCTGGTGTTGTCTTCCCATCTCCATTGAACTTGGGAAGAATTTTCCTCAATCCTTGTGGGAGTTCATGTTGAGCTGGTAAGGCCAATGGGCCTATGACATTTCCCCATGGTATGTTAACCATAATCTTGGGAAAGGTGGTAAGTGAAGGCAAAACAACGTGAGCAAGAATAAATGTTTCATTGCTAGTTATTCCTTCCTTGCTTGCTCTTTCAAGACTTGATGCAAGGCTTACAGATCTACGAGGTGTGTTCTTATTAGGAGGAGATAACTTGAAACCAAAATTTCCTTGAAAATAAAAAATGGGATTAGATCGACCTTTAGCTTTTTCTCCTCATGCAAACCTCTTTCCTGCAAGTTTGAAATCTCTACTGTGAAGGGATCACTGACATGTTCTGATTGGCTCTAGCCTTTTCTCCTCACTCTATTTCTTAAGCTATTTGCCCCTGAATAACTCCAACAACTCTCGCAGCTTGATATTCTTTGTTATCTAGTACTGATGTAGTGAGATGAAAATGATAGTTGCTTGTGCGCTTTTCCCAAATAGCTTAACTCAAATATGATGATATGTCTTCTTGAGTATCTGCAAAGAGAAGATTTAGTTCTAAGATAGGTGGGTTACCTATAATAGTCATACAAATTATTACCTTGGTGGAAGAGGACCGCGTCGGTGAACAATGATCAACACGTGTCCAGGAGGTCTTCTAGACACAAGTGCGGGTGTTATTCTTCTAAGGTATTCGATGTAGATTTCTCTATCAATGGCTCTATCAACAACCATAAATTGCTGCAAGATTTCATGATTTACCCAAGCTACTATTCGAAGGTTGGAAATAATGTCTCCTTGGAAATTTTGTTGGGCACAAGGTTCGGTTGAAGAAACAGGAGCTTGTGCAGAGGGGATAGTCATAAAGATTTAACCAAGCATTGGTTAACGATTTCTAAATCCCCAGTAGAGTCACAAAAAACTGTTAGCATATGGATTTGCATGCATGCAAACGACATTCAACAATGTGGGAACAAAGTCCCTCCTTAATGAAGGTGAGGCTGCCTTTATTGAAAACTAAAACTATATTTACACCTGTACATTCAAAATTGTATGTGGGGGGTGTTTTGGAACATCAATGGAAAGAAAACTGAATGAGGGAGATGGAATGGAATGAAGGAAAGGAATGCAAAGGAATGAATGGAAGGAACATGCAAGAGTTAGGTAAAAGCAAAGCCTAATATTACATGGAGAAGATTAATAAATAACTAACACAAATAAAAAATAGTTTGCATCAACAAAACAAGAATGAGTAAAAGGGAACACACGTGAGTAAGTAGATAATTAGAGCTTAATCACTGTGAACTAGAACAACATATTAATAACATTGACAATAATATCAAAGATAATATTTGCATGCAAGATTTAAACATCTAACATCTAATGAATATAAGAACATCGAATGTTACAAGAGATAATGAATGGGACATAAAGTTCATATTTCATTAACTCCAAATGTCTTCATAAAAGAACACAAAGTTTCTTTCTTGAAACAAAACTTGCACAAAAAAGTAATTTTTCCTCCTCTCTTAAAGTTACCCTTACAAAAAGTCACCCTTATAAATGAGCCCTTAACATCCTTTTATAACCCAAAAGTTGGTTACAAAGTAGTTAGGATTTTAAATGCACATTAAATAGGGAACTTAAGTGACTTTGAATTTCTCAACCAACTTTATTAAAAAATGACTAAAAATAGAAACCACTTAAGTTTTAAAAAGTCATTTAAGGAAAAATACATAAATAAAACAGATGGGTACATGTGGACTCCACTTAAATGACTTGGACACACACATAGACATCCTAGTCAGCAACCCGCCACCTAGATCAAGACACCTAGGGTCAGTGCCGTATCAATTGGGCCAAGAGTCCACCTATCCTGATCATACATGAATGAAATCATTGACCGTGCTCTGCAATCGTCGAGATGATAAGAGAGCTGAGCTTGAAACTTGAGCAATTCATCCACCCCTTCGTTTGAGCAACATCCTAGTGTGATCAAGTTTGTCTTCATTCATATTCACATTCAAAATTACACACAATTCTCCACATGCTCCGAATAGCCCTCCATGGTGAATTATTTACTTGTCGCGAGACTGTAGTTGTTACGCCACCTTAGCTTGTCAGAATCCAACTCCTGATCTTTTGCCATCGAGAAGATCTTCCAAAATCCAAAATTGCAATTCACTTCCTAGAGTTATGTCTTTTTTCCTTGTCACCATCCCGAAGTGATACCATTCTGATCCACTCACGATCATCCAATTTGAGAATGCTCCAATCTTTAAGACTAGTCGATGAAGTATCATGTTCGCTGTTAACCGAGAGTTGATACAGACACGCTTGAATGATGTGGCTTTGCTTGATGATCCATGAAATTTCACTTATCATTGGTTTTGGTTTTTTGATGAATAAATATGCCACAACGATCAAGTGAAGACAATTTATATAGACAAGATTCTCCCATTACCGATCTCTGTCGATAATCATGGCTTTTGACTTCGAAGAGACCTCTGTCAATGGCTACGACCTATACCACATAATGAGGAAGTCAGAGGTTGCTTCTGCTTTGGATCCGTTGAAGTTGAATCGCCACATTGTGTAGGTGTTGGCTAGATTTTTTGCATAGCATCAAACCTAGGCAGTCATGAGATAAATCTACCTCATTTAACCGGTGAGGCTCCCGTGTCAGATTTGTCAATAAAAATGTGTTATTATCTATCAGGGGTTTTACTTTAACCACTTAGTTCATGAACCATAACTAAGAAGTTTTGCAGCAAGTAAGCAACTGTTCAAGAAATGAAGTATTTTATAGAAGAAGGAAGTAAAGGAAATACAAAGAAGAAATGGGGAAGATGTGCATCTCAATCAGTAGATAGCAAAGCTAATTGCATGCACATAGAAGAAACTTAATAGATACGAACACACAGAATTATAAAACAAAGGCAGCTCTAGATCTAGATCTAAAATAACAGAAATTTTATCAAGAGATCTAAGATTCAAAGCAAGAAACATAGTACACCGTGACACAGTTCTCTGGAAACCTGCTCCTTTGTATTCCTTTTCGCCAAGTTGCTCTCAAGGGTTCAGCACAAAGTCTAGAACACAGGATTGCTGCTTACAAATTCTGATCTATTAACCTGAAGGTTCTTCCTCTACTTATAGAATGTAGAGGGGCGATTACAAGTTGGAAGATTTAGTTGAACTGACACATGTGGAAGTTGTAGAAGAAACAACCGGCAATCTCCCTTCTGGAATTCCTCTTTGCATGACATGTATTATTTGCAACTGAAAATAGAACCTTCTACTTTGCACGTGCCACCTATCTCCAAGCAGTTGACTTCTTCAAGTAATGGATTTTAAACCAATCACTTAAGTTGTATAATTTAATTGATCGCTCAATTACTTTGTTGGAGGAAAGAAGAAGGAAGAGGAAAGCTGACTTTGTCGGAGGAAAGAAGAAGGAAGAGGAAAGCTAACTTTGTCCTTTTTCATGTCTACATGCAACTGATTCAAACTGGATCTGGAAGCAGTTGGATCTAGAAACAAGCTGGAATTGTAAGCAGTTGGAATTGGAAGCAAGCTGAAATTTTGCCTTCGCATTGTCTTCTCTTTTATCCTTTGAAGTTTTTGCAGTTCTTCTGCTGTACATGCATCAGTTCAATGTTTGTCGTAGATAACTCATCATCTTTATTTTTAATTGCATATTAGCAATTAAAAATCTTGGAAAGCACTTCAGATGAATGAAGATTACATGAAGGCTTCAACTGGAAGATGAGAGCACATGCACAGGATCTTGGAAGGAATTTTCCACGCACTGACTTCTTCACGGGCTGCATTTGAAACAAGAGGATGAAGCCTTTGTGCTAGAAGCTTTTGCAACTATGAGATCTGGATTTGGATCTGCATATAGATTTGCATCCACATCTACATCTGCATCTGGATATGGATCTGCACCTACATAACAAATTCTGGCAACTAAATTGTGGATGGAAAAGCTGCAGCTCGAATAATTCCACTACTTTTTATCTACACGCATGAGTGAAATCTTTCCTGCATGCATGAGTGGAGTCTTTCTATCAATTCAACAAGAGGTTCTAAGCCTAGATCCGTGTCTCCAATATCTACAAATTTAGAAGTGATGCATGACTTCGTTGTGCTTTCTTTTTCATCTTTCTTCGCCATAGCTTTGTCTATCTTTGTATGAATAATTCTTTTTCTTCTTATTTAACTAAAATTCTTCAAAACTGGTGCAGATCTGGACAATTCTTCAGATTCGGAGGATATATGCAATGTATTGGACATTGATAAAAGATCCTCTTTCCTTGTAAAGCACCTGTAATGAATTCCTGTAATTTATTCAGACAAAAATGGCCACCGGAGCATGAATAGTGAATTTTAATTGTAAAAATCTACACTTTTCAAGCTTGCTGCCCCAAAAAATGGTGTTTAATTTGCACATAAAGAGAGCACGAATCCTTTCAACAACATCTGAGCTCCTGTAACACCTGTGCAAACAATTATGCAGACAAAGATCAACCTTCTTCAAAGCATGTGCCAAATTTGGAAGCTTTTAGCCTTGTTGCCACCTTGCATGAGCAAAATCCTTCTTCAAATGTCATGTTTCCACCTTGCCTGAGCAAAATCCTTCTTCAAATGGGGCGCACATTTCCTCTTGGCTGCAATTCTTTACCTGTGAATTAAATAATTCACCCATATGGCTGCCCATGCTTATATAACTCTCACAATTCTATAATTAATAATTGCCCTAACAATTAAAGACAATTAATTAATTAAAAATCACGCTCTTCTCTTTTTAAAATAGCATGTTTTAGGACAACCATCCAATAAATTAAATTAATCCGATTTAATCCTTCACACATCACTTCACTGAAGCTTCACAGTGTGCATTGACCATAGCCACTGAAAATAGGAATTAATATAATCATTTAATACTTTAAAAAGTATTAATTCCTTCTCAAAAGGGGTTGCATTAAATAAATTAAATTTATTTAATTTTAGAATTCTATTTTTAAATTCCTTATGTCCACTTCCCTTTGTTGACTTTTCCACAAGCCTAGGTGCCAAAATTGGGTGAATAAATATTAACAAATATTTATTTAATGCATTATTATTCACCCAAGGTGGGTCGCACTTTTTTGCACATATAATTCTATTTTTAAGAATTTTTCATAATGGGATTCTTTACCCTGCAAGGCAGCCCCGGAAATCCCATGATCTACTTAAGTGATTTGACTTTGACAATGGGATTATTTACCCTGCATGGCAGGCAATAAAATCCCATGATTTCACTTAAGTCACTTTTCTTTTATTTCACCATGGGATTTTTTACCCTGCAAGACAGGCAATAAATTCCCGCCTGCCTGCAGCCTCTAACTTTCTCACTGCAGCTTAAGTGAATTTTATATCACGGGAAAAAGTACCCTGCTAAGCAGGTACAAAATTCCCACCTGCCAACTGCTTCTATTTTTCCCACTGCAGCTTAAGTGAATTTTCTATCACGGGAAAAAGTACCTTGCTAGGCAGGTATAAAATTCCCATCATGCCTACGGCTTCTATTTTTCCCATTGCAGCTTAAATCCTTTATTTTCCAAAAATGTGCCCATCCCCACAGGGGCTTTTCCGTGCACGACTTCGCTTTTTCCCAGTGATCCAGACCTCCGATGGTGACTTCCTCCGAGCATAATGTGCGTATATGTTTTCCAGCTGCTCCAGGCCAAAAATCGGGCTTACCTGACAAATGAATTGTTCTAGAGAAATTTCACAGAAAACAAAATGGGACAACACAAAAACACGAAAAATTGCCAAAATTCACAAATAAAGCCCAAAACTTATTCCTTGTTAAAATCCTTCTGGTGCAAGGGAATAATGACATGTTCGATCATAACAAAGTTAAAACAGAGCGCAAATAGCCTCAAACGGGGCTCAAAATAGTTAGATACAAATTTTCCGCAGACAAATCCCGACGACAGAATATAACTATTTTGGGCATCTGGGTATTTGGCGAAAAAGGCTAATATGGTTCTTTGGGAATATCTTGACGCAATACAAGAACTTTCAGGCAATAAAAACACAATACGACCCATTATTTTAAAAGTACAAAAAAAATTCGGATAGGGTAGTCGCAGATTTCATGATGAAATTTAGGGGACACCAGTAGGTGTCGTGGTGCATCTATGTAATTTAGAACGAACATCATGAAAATTGTGACTAACCTTCGGTTGATATGTAATCGCAGAACCGACTTACGTCGACGTGTCCCAAGTTGGTATCGGTGATATTATCATACTTTGAATGGAGCGTTGAGGTGAGTAGAATGCCCTAGAACCTATACTGCAACATCATTTTATTTGAAGATATGATTGTGACAGAAGCATGATTTTAGGTTATTACTTCAATCTTACAAAACTGCACAAATCGCTTGTAAAACTACCCTAGGAAAAATAACAAATATTTTTCTAAGAAGTTCTCACTAGACGAGGGAGTTTATTAAGGTACCACAAGTTTGCTTGTCAAATGGTTTTTTCCCAATCAAATTCTTCAGTCAAATATTAAAGATCAAAGTTGACTCTTTTGAAACAACTAGGAAAATGGAAGTGTAAAACTGTGAAAATCTCATTTGGTTTTAGCTTGGTAAAAATATTAAACATCATGATGGGCATCTACAGCTTGGAAAGGGAGCATATGAAGGTGGGAAGAATTGAACAAAACAATTCATTTCTCTTGAAGATCATCTGAGTTCAAAATATCAACTCTCAAAGTGAGTCACCTTGACAGGCTGAAAAACTACATGCACGGTGAAATGAAACAAACTACGTTTTATTGGCTTCATGAAAAATATCAAACCAAATGTTGTGCATTTGAAATTTGGCAAAAGAGTACATGAAGTTGAGAAGAATTCAACTAACTAAATCGTTTCTCTTGACGATCATCTGGGCTCGAGATACGGATTTTGAAAGTAGGCCTTCCGCCAAGCTGAAATTGTGTGCGCGGCAATATCGAGCAAACTACGTTTTTGTTGGGTTCGTGAAAAATATCAAACGAGGTGCTAATCATTTGAATTTTGGAAAAGGAGTCCATGAAGTTTGGGAGAATTCAACAAACCAAACTTTTCTTCTCGACTATAATCCGACTTCGAGATATCGAGCTCCAAAATTGATTACTTCAACATATACAACCCGCGGCACGTTCTTTCTGCATATATCGTTTTCTTTATTAAATTCATTTTGCTTTGTGCCGATATACATCGGTAATGCGTTTGAATGCGTGATATTTTTTTCTGAAAACTTCTCACTAATGCATTGAAAATGATTTAATTTTTTTAATTAAATTCTCTCGATTTTCAATGACTTCACGTAGGATTGATTTGAATTTTTTTTAATTCGTTATTGCTCCTCGCGTTGCCTATTGCCTGAACTTATGAATGCGTAGACTTTGGGTTTTCCTCCTTCCTCGCGGACTTCTGATCAATGCATGGGCTGTGTGTTATCTCTTTTCTGGACAAATGTGTGACAACTATCTTTGATTTTTGAATACGTGGAGTTTGCAAATGTAATTGCTTGTATTTTTTTTTTCTCTTCTTTAACCAATGCGTACAAGAGCTGTATTTGTTTGGCCTCTGCGTGGGAGGAATGTTCTTCTTCTTTTAGACTGTTGTCTTTTATCCCTCCTTACCAAGCATATTCCCCCTTCAAATGAATGGGTGGAAGTGTGCTCAACAAAACAAAATAAATCTCCTTTTTTTAGACTGTTCTTTTCTTTCTTCCATGTGGACAACTTTTAATGAAGACAGAACAAATTCCTTCTCACTTCTGCATTGGAAATTTTCTCTCTAAACCTGCATGGACAATATGTTTTTGCTTTGAAAAATACATGGAAGATCTTTTCTTTATAATCAATGCGTTAAAATATGCTTTTCCTCCAAGGCGTGGAAGATGTTTTTTTTTGTCTTATGCTTGAACCTTTATCCTTGGCTGCGTGGAGTGTTTGCTAAAGTCTACATTGAAACTTGATTTCCCTCCTTGCTAGGCATTGAAACTTGTTTAGACTGTTTTGGTCTTCCTTTCCCCTCTGTGTGGATTCTTTCCTTAGGCGTGTGGCTCTTTGGATCAGACGTGTGGCACAGAGCATAGAGGATTTATAGCAAATGAAGAAGGATGGCCTCTTGTATGATTCAGAAATGGAGACAGCTACCTAGAACTCTCAAGGTTTCCTGGTTGTAGCTAATGCTCATGTCAGGTTTCTGTGTGAAAGCCGGGTAGTGCCTATAAAATAAGCTTTTCCTTCTTCTAGCTCTGGATATCTGGAATATTTCCTTGATTCTCCTTCTTCCCATTTTCCTCTACTTCTGCAACCTCTTATAACCATCTCCTTCTCAATTTCCAGATGATATAAGTGAAATTAAAATTGTTTACGATAATTGGAAGCAAAAGAATAACTGCCCCCGGCACTTGCTCACGACCTTACGATAATTAAAAAAAAAGTTCTTCTAAGTTTGTTGACTAACTTCTATGAGTATTAAATTAATATTATTAATTGAAAAACCCTAAAATTTAATAAATATTAATTTTATTAAATAACATGGTAAATATTAAGTAAATAATTAAAACACAGTTTGCATTGTAACGGGAGAAGGGCTTATTCAAAATACATGAAACAAAAGCCAAAATGACTGTGAGAATAAGACAATTACGACGAGGGAAAAAACATGCAAAATAACTTTTTTGAATTTTTTCTAAATTTTCACATTTATTAATTTTGCGAAGTCAAATTAACTGATAACAGAAAGCCACATTGGAAACTAACATGGTGATGTTCCGAGATTCAATTAATATCGTGCTAAAGAGACTTGAGAAATATAAGTCTCAGAACTCTCAGCTTAAGGCTAAAAAGAATCAATTCGTGGAATATGTTCAACATCTGATAAATTTCATATCATCCACTTTCCCGGTACTCGATGCAGTGGCTACCCCTAATAAAGAAACTCTCAATTTATCAAAAGAAATAAACACATTGGGCCATGTCACTAAAACTTGGCTTTCAAAGATTCTCGTTTTAGGTTAAGAGACAATCAAAACAACCATTAAGATCCGTGAAGATATCGGTGCATATCTTGATCCAATTTTTTCTTTTAAGGAAACTTTTGTTTCTAACATATCAAATTTGGATGAGATATTGCCCAGTCTATAGGAGATGATGAGTATGGAGTCCTCAACTTTAGCCATCGAAGGAACTCTCGAATTTGAACATCGAGGGACATGTTTTTTTTTGGTGTCTACATCTCAAATCAAGAAAGACACTTCTCAAGGATTCTATGATCCATTATGAGAGCGTATGCAATGAAGCCTTCAATTCACTAGCCTTGATTCAAGAATTCATAGCTGAGATCCCTTGCGATCTTGTCAATGAGAAAAATCAAAGGTATTCATCAGAACATGTGGAAGAGCAATTTTCACAATTGTTTAAAGACATGTATACTCCCGCCATCAATTTCTCTTCAGCTTCAATGAAACGTTACATCAAATTAAATAACTTGTTTGAGAATGCTCAATCAAATATGGTCAATCTGAATGATATGCCAAGAGGGATCTTGGAATTATAGGTATTTTGTGAGGCTATTCTTCGACCAAATGAACCTCTTGAAGAAGAAAAGATGTTCGAAACATTGGGAAGGTTCATATCCTTTCAATTGGAAAAAGCGGCAGATCCTAATTCCACTGATGGGATAAGGAGATAGTTTTATTGGTATCTAATGAAGTGGGAGAGTCCATTTCTCATATGTTTGAGATAGGCAGACCCCATTTCAATGGATAAGGCACTGGTTGTTGTCATCTTTTTTAAAAGTGGAATTTTAAAAAAGGAATGTTGTTATTGAACTTACTTTTTGAAAACTATGGATAACTTAAGTGGTTTCTAGTTTTAGTTGCTTTTAATAAAGTTGGTTGAAAAAGTCAAAGTCACTTAAGTTCCCTATTTAATGTTCGTGTAAAACCCTAACTATTTTGTAACCAACTTTTTGGTTATAAAAGGAAGTTAGGGGTTCATTTATAACGTGACTTTAAGAGAGGAGAAGAAAATACTTTTGTATGCAAGCTTTATTTCGAAGAAAGAAACTTTGTGTTCTTTTGAGAAAACATTTTGGAGTTAATGAAATATGAACTTTGTGTCCCATTCATTATCTCTTTTAGCATTTGATGTTTGTGTGTTCATTAGATGTTAGTGTTTTAAATCTTATATGTGAATATTTTCTTGGATCTTATTGTCAACGCTATCAATATGTTGTTCTAGTTCACAGTGATCAAGCTCTGATTATCTACTTGCTCACATATGTTCCATTTTACTCATTTGCATTTAGCTGATGTAAACTCTTTTTTATTTGTGTTAGTTATTTATTATTCTTCTCCGTGCAATATTAGGCTCTACTTTTACCTAACTCTTGCATGTTCCTTCCATTCATTCCATTACATTCCTTTCCTTCATTCCATTCCATCCCCCTCATTCACTTTTCTTTCCATTGGTGTTCTAAAACACCCCCCACATACAATTTTGAATGTATAGTGTTTTGGTTTTCAATAAAGGAAGCCTTGCCTTCATTAAGGAAGGACTTCGTTCCCACACTATTGCATGTCATTTACATGTGTGCAAATCCATATGCTAACAGGTTGTCATTGCACATGCTAGAGCATCCAGGTCCTCACGACCTCTCACATCTAAAGCACAATTTACTCATAGTTCACCTATTTGTGCGTGACATATTCGGTCTCACAAATCTACTAGTCCATCTCATCAGTCTAGTTCCACCACTTGGATGGATCTTTCACATAGGTATACATCACCTCCTTGATTTCCTTCACACGTGTATTCATCACCTCCGTGCTCTACTTCACATAATTGTCCATCACCTTCGTGGTCTTATTCACATACGTGTTCATCACCTCCTATGTCTCATGCACATGGGTCTCATTCACCTATACATCATTTGTCTCATACACCTCCAATTTTAGAGCATGGACACACACCTTTATCTCCAGAAGCATCTAGTGGAGGACCCCTTCTCTTTCACTTTTATTGGATAACATATTCATCATCATAGACTTGGGGGCATCATACTTAATCTCCCCCCTTCTAGCATTATTAGGTGTCTTGAACTTTGCATATAGTCTGTCATGCACATCTTGCACATCTTGATACATTTGTATCGACATTACCCTATGACACACTCTTGTGCTACAATTCACACTTGATTGTTGAGGGCATCACTACATGCACAAACCTCATAGCATACACATTGCGCATTTAACACTCGGTGCATTCACGACACATCTTTCTCGCGCACATTAATCATGACACACTACCCTATGACACACTCTAGTTCCATGGTTCATACTCGACTACTGAGGGTTTAAATCTGAAATGAACCTCACCACACTCGCTCACTCTATATGCTCTACACTTTGTTGATCATATATTTTTAGCACACAATTCAAAACATTTCCTGATGACACACTCTTGTTCTATGGTTCATTCTTGACTGTGGAGGAGTCATTTATAAATGAGCCTCATCTCACACATACTAATTCACACTCGCTTGGGGGGAATGCTACGCCTATCACACTCACTTCGCATTCCATTCCCTTCACATTCACAACATACTACATATCTTGGTTGCACATTGTTCTTGATTACTTATACTCGCATTTACACTTTGCTTACTATGTTAGATTGATATTTTGTATGTCATTATATTTTCTATATACGCATGCATGTTCACTTGACTTCTAGTTGTGAATGCAGACTTTACATAGATCATTACATGTAGCACGAATGCTTGCCATTGTACCTTTTACCAGTCCCACAGTAGCCCCTAGGGGGCATCTACTTTCATACACATCACAAATGTTATTGTTTCATTTTATACTACTTCTTATTTTCACCAACACACTACTATATCAGATCATACATGCTTTGACATACTTTTTTATATTTCTACCATGATAATAGGTGCTTCATGTGCAACATTTGCTTTGCGGAATATTTTCCACCATGGTTTTTTATTACATTGCATGCTATTGTTTGTCATTGTTTGCCATTGTTTGTGCGCTCTGCCCTTTCTCTTGTGTGCACATGGTATTCTTTTGGTTGTTTCGGTGTTGATTTTCTTGCAACATTATGAGCAATGTCCCATGTTTGCAAGCCAATTTTCATGGTTTACATTGTCTTCTTTCTTGCTAGCTTACATATTATCTTTTATATGTGTATTTATCTTATTTGCACTAATAAGTGTTTCCAGCCACTTTGTCTGCATGTGTCTTAGTTTTTACAAAGCACATTCCCCCTACAGGGCATCAGTTTTGGATCAACGTTTGGTCCTCCTTTGGACCACATACTCATAGCGACGTCGCATGTACCCCAAATGAGGGGGGCATCATTGGGTGAGTGAGGTCACCACATACAACAATTCTCAATCATAGTACAACATAGTTCAGTACAAAATCATCACAACATTAAGTCACAACAACGACCCCGAATATGACTTGGGTCTTCAGCACAGCACAAATGCCAGCGCCCAGACACAAACATGAGTGCCTAGATACTCCTGACCCTTCTTGAGTGCCTATGAATATGTTCAGTTACAACATTATTCTCAGATCAACACATTCCTCGACAATCTACACAACTATTTTCTCAGTACACATTTTTTGCCATCGATCTACATGGTTATTAGGTACACATCTCTTATCTACTTTATGTTATCAAGCATTAACTCAACAACATAAAGTGTACGAAAATATTGACACTACATCACATGCTTTGGGTACATTTTTAGGTCTTGATCACATACCACTATTCTTATGAATCCTAAGCGAGAAAAGTACTAACCACTATATTTGGCCTCTTGACTTTATTTCTAGTTTCCTTCTTGGTCTTACACACCTTCTTGCCCAATATGACTTATGGTACTTTAATTTTTTGAGTCTAGACACTAGCGCCTAGCCAAGACGCTAGCACCTCTGTCCCCTTTGGGTGCCCTCGACCTCTTTGTATCTTGCTATCGTATTTGGGGTCTTTTCTAGCCATTGGGCATCGTATTTTCTTAGTGTTCGGCCTTTTAGTGGTTAATTACAAAATTCAACTAAGGGAACCATATAAAACCAAAGTTATGTGCCTATAATAAAGGACCAAGCACTAAAACATCTATTACTACCACCTAAGGTTACATCCAAAGGCATTCGAGGAGCATCAAAACATCCATCTATCATCGATTGAAGGGACAAGGGATTGCATTCTTCTACATACACTTCATAATAGGGTAAGTTCATTTTTCCATGCACACATCTACTTATATTTGCTATATCTAGCTACTTTCTCACTATCAAGTGCATCTTTCACAAGAGCCACCTAGGGCATGATTCTACACATGCGTGCACAAAATTACATAGAGTTTGAAATATAGTGTAGTACTCGAATTATAAGTTCACTTAGCTAGGTGATTGTTGAGTTAGTCTGACTCCCCATTTGCATATTTTTATTTTTTGGATTTGATGTGTTTTGGGGTTTTGCAGGTGCTCTTTCTATTCGCAGGTTACAGGTGAATCTTGTGGGCTTGGTTCGACATACATGCAATCAACAACGAAGGGGAAAAGACATAGAAGCACCACTGTAAAAATAATTTTCTAAGGTTTCGAGTAGTTACATGCACCGAGCAGTGGTCGACGACACCCTTGACCGGATCTAGGCGTCCCAATCCCAACATTTATGATAGTTCAACAAATTTTTGGGCTCATTTGTGACAATCTGCCTTCTTGTTCCATCAGTTTTCCAGCTTGGCACAACTTCGGGATTATTACAAAATTAGAAAAGTATTTTATCCTTTCTATTGCACCTAGGGTTTCAAATTTATTAACTTTCTTGTGTCAAATTTTTACTTCATTGTTATATCATTGCATTGTAACTTGATTAGGATTTAACATTTATATTATCTATATTTGCTCAATCAGACATCGGTCTAGGGTGGATGACACATATTACATTGGGTGTATCCAAGGATGACCAAACAACGTGTTACATTGAAACTCTCCTTCTACTTGTGGAGGATTTTTGGACCTATTGTCATGCGTAGGATAATTGTGCCCCGAGTAGGAGCAACAATATTGTTGAATGCACCTAAGATGACACGTGATTCAGTGACAATGGTGTTGGGTAGTTGGAGTTGTTTAAACACACGAGAGGATATGATGTTTATGTGATCACCATTATTGATCATAACTCTTTTAATAAGAATATAATTGAATTGGGAGGTGATGAAAAGAGGAAGATCATGGTCTTTCGGTTGGAGTGACGGGATCTCAGAATGATCGAATGCATTAGCAGTTGGCATCTTCTATCCATCAACTAGGTTTGAAAAAGGTTGGGAGCTCATCAGAAGAGACTAAGATTGATTGGAGGGCTTCAATCATGGCTTGGCGATGCTGGGGAGAGTTCTAAATGATATTGTAGAGGGACATTTTAAAAGGTGCCCGATGTAGTTGTTTAAGAACAATATTATGATCAAATGTTGTTGACTGGTTTTGAGGTGCCGCGAGTATAGAAACTTTAGCCTTATATGATGATGGATTAGGTGACTCAAGAGGATCCACAAATATAGAGACTTTGCGCCTATCTTGATTTTGGGCCTTCAAGTCAAGTACGCGGGCTCTAACAGTTATACAAAAAACAACAATTTGAAAACGTTAGTGGCTTATTGGAGGAGGCCACAATTTTTTCAATTGGGATCTCCAATGATTTCTTTGGATTAATTGATTTAGGAACCTTAAGAGCATATATGATGTAATGTTTTGATTTTTTTGATTTGACGGGTGGATTAGAATGAACTTTATTGTTTGTGAGGAGTCCTTTATTAAAAAGGGCTTTGAATAATGACATGTAGGGAATTTCAATCTTTAGTGTAATGCCATAATATCCAATGGTAAGCACAAAATGCTTGGTAATTATACCAGGAAGGTTTTCATACCCGAGGGTCAGAGAGTTTGTTAGGTGGTAATGCAATAGTTAATGATCAAAGGATTTGTTCAAGGGTTTCAATATAATAACCTTTCAGAGCTTGTTGAGATGACGTCAATGTTGTCATTGGATGGTTCATAGGTACAAGGCACATGACGTGCGTCGAAGACGATATGTCTAGATGTTGTTGTAGAGTATCGTTTGGATTATGTGGTAGTGATTCTAAGCTTAAAGGATGGGTGTGACCCTAAGATGGAGGGCAAGGGGATTTTGTTGGTTTGGAGATGTTATTGTAATAATGATGCCTTGTTAGTCAAATAGGTGGTTAGTTTTATGTGAGATTGCTAGAGTTTTTAATTCGGTGCATAGAGTCGTGATAATTTAATGATCTATTAAAGATATCAATGACAAGTTTCTTTTCTTGTGATGTCGATGGGGAAGTATTAGATACTTCAGTGGAAATGGACATGATGGATTTTGAAGGTTGAGACCTTGATAGACTTATGATCCATGTAGTGACATCATCTGGGGAGTTTGATTATTTGATTGGGGTGTCAGTCGTGGAGACTAGTGATGTGTTGGGTGTGGGTGAGAGTTCATTGATGGCATTGATGATGTGATGAGACGTTATGATGTTGGTTTGAGGTTGCTTGCTAGTTGGAGGAGTATATAGAAAATGTTGTTTAAACAAATCCAAATTTTGATTAAGAGGTACGTTCGTGTTATCTAATTATAAATCACATCGGTCAGCGAAATATTGAAGGAAATTTATAAATGATCAACACCTTTCGATGTCATGTCATTGGACTTAGTGATATTTAAAGTAGTCCTTTTCTCTATACCAAAAAGGTTTAGAAGTGGAAATGTTGACGAGTCAAATTGGAGGAAGCGTAATCATGAAAACAGTAAGGATTTTTTCGAAGATAGAATTGTATGATTCTCCTAGGGGTGTATATTTTTGTTGAGTTTGGAATTTGTCAGAGTCTAAACGACTTTTGGATGCATTATTCAAAATAACTGCATTAGTGGAACATTTAGATTTGTTTAGAAGAAGCCTTAAAGGATGGGTCATGTTTGGGTTTCTTAGATCGTAATTTTACCTTACCATCTTCAAGAAATAGAAGTTAGAATTTTTGGGCCATGGTAAACATTTCATTAAAGGTTTAGAAGGATTGAATTTGTAATGTGGATGATATATCTTTGGCACATGATAGAGCAAATAACTAAATTAGCTCAGTCCTACGGAAGGGAAAAGGAGAGTTGGTTGATAATCCCTCACCATCTGGTGATGAAATCAGTGATAAACTCATCTTCAAATTGTTGGATAACATACAAATCGGTGACAGAGATCTTACGAGCAATGTTAATAGCGAAGTTTTCTAAAAACAATTGTGCTAGTTATGCGAATGGGAATGAGGAATTTTGGGGAGTATTGTCATAATACTCAAGGGTAGTGCAAACCAATGACATGGGAAAGGTCCTTAGCATTAAATCTTGATCATGGGCGATGAGATAACAGGCATGACAAAAAGCCCTTATGTGTTGTCATGGGTCCTCTTTACTATAAAATTTGATAAACTTATATAGCTCCCAATGAGGAGGATAGGCTTTAAATGATACATATGGACTGATAGGTTCATTGCAAATTTCCTCATAAGAAAGAGTGCTCTTAGGTCCCATGGTAACAACTTCAAGACTAGCTATTCTACTTAATAACGCCTGCATGGGATCATTTTGAAGGGGTTGTTGCATATTTGAAGAGGATGAGTTGGATTGATTATGGATATGGGGGTTTGACTATTGATATACATGGTATGGTAAGGTATGATTATGGAAAGGAGGAAGATCCCTTAGGATGTTATGATGTTGTTGGGAGACTAAAGATTGTGAAGAGGATTAGATATATTGATAAGGTATAGGAGTGGATGTGTAGATGAGAGGTTGTGTGGAGCTAAATAGCTTCACTGGAGCATGCATTACAAAGTGATTGGGTTACACAGTGACTAGACATCGGTCATGAAGTGACCGACATCAGTCAGTGACTGGCAGTGGGTCAAGAAGTGACCGACATCGGTTAGACAGTGACTGACATTGGTCAGGCAGTAATACATCTTACCTGTGCAGGAGTGTTTTATTTATAAGTCACGGGATTTAATATAGCTTTTGTTTTAAAGCTGATTTATTAGGATGTAATTGCATGGCTATTGTGCCCTAAGTTTGTCTAGGCTTATATAAGCTAGAAAACTAGGGTTAGAGGTGTAAGATGAGAAGAAGAGCTATCCTTGGTTGAAAGGATGAAGAAGAAGAAGAAGAAGAAAAAGTAGATTGCATGAAGACAAGAGCTTTCATAGAGAGAAGTTGAACAGAAGGAAAGTGTAGGTACACTGTTGGTGAGAAGATGGTATTATCTTCTACTATATTTCCTTTGTATTATTTAGTCTCATGTAATGGCTTGCATAGTATGCAAAACACTTAGTGTTTCTTCTTGTTAGATCCACAGGTTGTTGTGAGATCTTGTTATTGCTCATTCTTGTAGATCCACATGTTGTGAGATCTTGTATTACAGATCCATGAGATCATGATGTATTGTTGATCCATAGGAATCTAGTATTGTAGAGGAAGTTGTCTTCATGTTTGCATAGGTTGATGCAGTGATGGAGGAGAGACTTACTTCTTGGTGCATGGTTACGGTTGCACATTGGTAGACCCTTCTAGAGGTCTTGTTTGCAGATTCACAGTACAATGAGAGCTTGGTTGCACAGTGGCAGATGCAGGGTAGCTTCAGGTATGTGAGATCTGGTGGTGTTTCAGAGGCACGGTTGTAGTGCACTCAGGTAGATCTGGTTAGATATCTGGAGGAGACATAGGTGGTGGTATGGAGGCATGGTTTAGTGTACTCAGGTAGATCCAAGTTGGAGATCTGGGAGGAAGAGATACTCTTGTAGAGATACATGTACTCTTGTGCAGAAGAGTTGGTTTGTAATCTCTTGTTATATTATATATATGAGATCTCTATCTTTGGTGGACATAGCCCACATTGGGTGAACCATGGTACATGTTGTGTTATGTGTGTGTACTTTTGTGTGATTTGGATTATTCTTGTTTATACTTCCACTGCTGTAGATTTTGTGGGGATTGTTAGATCCGTATTTGCATGTTTTGGATTTGATATTCTATAGTTGCAAATGTTTCCGCATAGACCCATCCCCAACAACTCGGTATCAGAGCCTGGTTTGTTATCTTATCTGATACCAAAAACTTGGTATCAGAGAGCTTGGCTTTAGTTTTTAGAGCAAGGGTTTGCTTCATGGTTTTGTTAGTGGTTTACTGACATGTATGAGAGTAGGGTTTGTTTTTCCTGATGTGAAAATCACAGGAAGATATTGAATCTCAAGTGGGAGCTGGAAGAGTAAGGTTGCTGGAAATTATAGTGACCGACATTGGTTAAGTGGTAACCGACATCGGAAGGTGACCATGGTTGGTTATAGGGTGACTGTGGTTGGTTACAGGGTGACCGTGGTCGGTTACTGGGCAGCCTGGTTTTAAACAGAAAATCACATATCTGAAGAAATGGAGAGATGCATGGAATGTATCTTGTTTGCTGAGGTGTCCCTGGTTCTTGGAGGCACAAACATGGTGGTCAGATTGTAGATCCAGGTTACAGAGGTATGGTTTTATCTTGGTTTTGCAGTGCTATGGTTTAATTACACATGCATGGTTTTGGATTACAGATCTAGACAGAGAAAAGGAGTCAGGTATGCATCCTTGGTGTAGTTAGATGCACGGGCTTTGGTAGAGAGGTTGTAGCACAAATGAAGACGGGGCTTCCATCAGAGAAGCATGTACTTTAGTTGAAGATGTGGTTGAGTATCTTGGTGTTGGTAAGGTGATGTATTTCATCTTGATGCAATTTATTGCATGGTTTATTGTTGTAGTGGTTTTGTACAATTTGGATGCTTCTTGAAATGACTGGCTCAGCTCAACTATCAGATTCGGTCAAAGTAGGCACCTGGTGTGGTGTTCTATGCCAAATTGTGTGGTGTTGGGTTCATTCCAGCAGCATCGACATCGGTCTGAGAATCGAGGTCGGTCACAGAGGAACGGTATCGGTCAGCTAACCGTGGTCAGTTAGGAGATGACCATGTGGTCGGTCTCTGTGGCAACTTATTTGTACAGGTTTTTTGCAGCAGGAGAGGGCAGATGGTTTTTTTTCCTGGTTTGGAGGATCAGTTTCTTGCACAGAGTGTACATGGTAGAGACGGTGTAGATCACTTCATGGTTTGGATCAGAAAGAGGACAGAGTTGGCTCGGTTAGTCCATTGAGACTTTGAGTCAGGTATCTCTATATGATTCATGTTTTATTTCTTTTGTTTGGAGCAACTGATATTATGTTTGGATAGTGTGCACAGATTTACACCATGGTTTTTGGTGTTGTTTGAATTTTATTTCCCGGTTGTGTGGAATCTTGAGGACAAGGGTTTCTAGTCTAAGGATGAGATCCTCAATGAAAATTCATGATTAGACACAGTTGCAGGTAATGAGAGATGTTGAGTACACACAGATGGAAAGAAGGTGATTCACCTACTTCACAAGAAGTCCAAAATTTTGTGATGTAGAAGTATTCTCAGAGAAGAAAGGGAATCAATTTTATAGTTCTTTCATCTGGTTTTATTTCTCACTGACATATTATCTTTTGAGCTTGGTGTTAGAGGCAGTGCAGGGGATTTCATGTGTTCAGTGGGAGCAAGCCATGGTTGTTGGCATTGCAGGATTGGATACATGATGCACATGCAGAGTGAGAGGAGATTGCTACTATTCAGAGTGGCAGGAGGCACAAGTTGGTTTTGGAGGGCAGTCATGGCTTTGCAGGTATTTTGAGTTTATTGCTTTGTGATGTCACTTCTGGTTTATTTTGTGGTGCCTAGATATTCCTTAGGGAAGGAAGTTGATGGTTGATTCAGCTGGTTTTAGATGATAGAGCAATTTTCAGAGTTTGAAGGGTGTAAAAAGGAGAAAATCTGCTAGTTACAGAGACCGGTGTCAGTTAGGGTTAACCATGGTCGGTCATTTGGTAACCGTGGTCGGTCAGGTAGTGACCGTGGTCGGTTGGTTGGTCGGTTTGGTCACATGTTTGACAACAGTGTTTATTTACCATTTTTAGATGGTGCCCTTGTTTTGCTTTCATCTTGGTTGATTGTGCAGAGTATGTTGATGACATGTTTGCTGGTATTTGCACTTGGTATTAGTGGCATGGTTTAGCATGGATGTTTGTTATTGACATTGATGAGCACAAGATTCATATTTGGCTTTGGAGTTAGTCGGTGGTAGACTTGGAGCTTCTGGAGAGCCTGGTGATATGGATGGATGTACATGGTGAGTTTGTACATGTGGATAGATTCAGTTTTGTGAGTCTATGATGATGCAGATGTTTGATTTGCACATGGATGCCTTGAGCATGAGTAGGGGATGTTTGTATTTCCTCTTGATTACTATGTTACTCCATGGGAGATGTTATCTACAGATGATTGTCTTGGACATGCTAGTTGTTTATGCAGGGTTGGATTTGTAGATTGCAGTGTTTGGATTCTTTGAGTTATGCAGGTTTGTGGATTGATCACCCACTATTGCAGGTAGAACTCATTTGGGTTGTCTTTACCCAGGATCTTGTTTTTCTTTCGCATATTCCAGTTTGACTTGTCTTGGTCAGTTGCATTGGTGGTTGCATGGAGACATGGATAGATGGATGGAGAACATGGTTGGTTTTACAAGTATGGCTATGGATGCATTGAAGCTCAGTACTTTAGTTTGAGTGGGAGCTCTTGCAGGTGTGTTAGTCATGATGGCTTGGTTGCATGAGGAGGGTTGGAGCTATTTTTGATACCAACAATTGGTATGGTGTTATGATTCAGTGTATCACTTGGTGTCATCAGGAGTAGCTTCAAGCAGGTTATGGTAAGTCATGGTTTGTTATCTTCTTGGTTTTAGAAGATGGTTTGATATTCCTGATTTCATTTGAGAGAATTATTGATGTAAAGAATAGATGGTCTTCATGGTATGTAGAGGACAGGTGATGTATATGTACAGGTACAAGGTTCAACAATTTATCTCCAAGTGGGAGATTGTTAGGTTGTGGAGCTAAATAGCTTCACTGGAGCATGCATTACAAAGTGACTGGGTTACATAGTGACCAACATTGGTCAAGATTGTGACCGACATCCGAGGAAGTGACTGACATCAGTCAGATAGTGACCGGCATAGGTCAGGCAGTAACCGACATTAGTTACCTGTGCGGGAGTGTTTTATTTATAAGTCACAGTGATTTAATATATAGCTTTTGTTTTAAAGCTGATTTAAAGGATGTAATTGCATGGCTATTGTGCCCTAAGTTTTTCTAGGCTTATATAAGCTAGAAAACTAGGGTTAGAGGTGTTAGATGAGAAGAAGAGCATAGCTCCTTGGTTGAAAGGATGAAGAAGAAGAAGAAAAGAAGAAAAAGTAGATTGCATGAAGACAAGAGCTTTCATAGAGAGAAGTTGAACAGAAGGAAAGTGCAGGTACACTGTTGGTGAGAAGATGGTATTATCTTCTACTGTATTTCCTTTGTATTATTTAGTCTCATGTAATGGCTTGCATAGTATGCAAAGCACTTAGTGTTTCTTCTTGTTAGATCCACAGGTTTTTGTGAGATCTTGTTATTGCTCATTCTTGTAGATCCACATGTTGTGAGATCTTGTATTACAAATCCATGAGATCATGATGTATTGTTGATCCATAGGAATCTAGTATTGTAGAGGAAGTTATCTTCATGTTTGCACAGGTTGATGCAGTGATGGAGGAGAGACTTACTTCTTGGTGCATGGTTACAGTTTGCACATTGGTAGACCCTTCTAGAGGTCTTGTTTGCAGATTCACAGTACAATGAGAGCTTGGTTGCATAGTGGCAGATGCAGGGTAGCTTTAGGTATGTGAGATCTGGTGGTGTTTCAAAGGCACAGTTGTAGTGCACTCAGGTAGATCTAGTTAGAGATCTAGAGGAGACATAGGTGGTGGTATGGAGGCATGATTTAGTGTACTCAGGAAGATCTGGTTGGAGATCTGGGAGGAAGAGATACTCTTGTAGAGATACATGTACTCTTGTGCAGAAAGATTTGGTTTGTAATCTCTTGTTATATTATATATATGAGATCTCTATCTTTGGTGGATGTAGCCCACATTGGGTGAACCATGGTACATGTTGTGTTATGTGTGTGTACTTTTGTGTGATTTGGATTATTCTTGTTTAATACTTCCACTGTTGTAGATTTTGTGGGGATTGTTAGATCCGTATTTGCATGTTTTGGATTTGATATTCTATAGTTGCAAATGTTTCCGCATAGACCTATCCCCAACACAATCGATTTGTAGAGAGAGGGACACCAGCTGAGCTTACAAGAGGAGAAGGAGAAATGAATGTTA
The DNA here is from genome assembly GCA_019776745.2 of Taxus chinensis. NCBI lineage: Eukaryota > Viridiplantae > Streptophyta > Pinopsida > Cupressales > Taxaceae > Taxus > Taxus chinensis. Next base: position 780,273,757 of record CM034149.1, on the reverse strand, counting down.
CGTGACTAGATGTGGATGGGGAGGTGTAGTATGAGTTTGTGTACCCTGCGAGCTATGTGGGGGAGTCGATGACGCATGTGCAAGTTGATTTTTCATGTTCTGTGAGGATATGACATTAAGGTCAAAACTACCAACATGAGCGGATGAAACAAGCACTGACACACATTTATCACTAGCAGGGGTAAGGAGATATTTATTGGATGACATAATGATATTTAGGGTCATAAAGCTTAGAATAATCACAAGTGTCAACTTGAGTAGATGGGAAATTCGTTGGATAAAGAGTGGTGTATATGATACTAGAAAAGTACCCACTAAGGGCAACAAGATTGGTGTATAAGAGTTCTACGAAGATTGGGTCACCACTCTAGAAGAATTGAGGAGGGTCAAGGCAAGGAGCCTCTTACATTTTAGATTGAGTGATTGGGGAATGCAGAGGTTCCAAATTTGTTTCTAAGGGATGTTATAATAGATCAGACGTGTTGGGATGTTCTGCATATGAGACTAGGTTGATTCTAAGGATTGTTACGATGAATCTTTTTTTATCATATCTGAGAGGTTTTGAAAGTGGGCCTATAGTCTAGTCAGAACTATTGACTAATCAAACAATCGACGGAGAAAAGGAAAGATGTTTATTTAAAACAAATGAAAACATTACACACAAATAAATTTTAAATTATCTTGATTAGTTAAAAATATATAAAAAGGATAAGATGGTTAACGAAGGTACTACGAGAGAGGCTAGCTAAGGATGGTTTCAAGTAAGTTTATAGATGAATTCATCGATATACCTAAATGTATGAGAGGCCCAAATATGTGTTAGTGTGGGTACAAGGCGTGATATTAGGGCCTGCCCCCTCACTACACGGTCTCGCAGCGATAAGGGTGTTGGGATTTTAACCCATATACCACTCACCAGATTATTTATACTCCATTATAACATCGAATCAACATCTCTCTTGGCGATGAAATCCAAGTAGGTAGACCTGGGAGGAATTGTTCAGATGCAAGTTTGATTTAAGATGTGGTTTGGTTGTGTGTGGGGGAAGATTTTGAATGCAATCGTTTAACCCCTAATTAGACTATATGAATAGGCAGATATGACGGTTCTTTTTAATATATAAAAGGAAATGTTGACGTCAATGAAAACATATCAATCAAAATGTGATGTTTGAAAGAAAATTAAGGAAAATAAACATACTTGTATTGGCTATTTCCTTTTGATTTTTTCTTATTTTTAGGCATTTTTGAAGAAGCGAGAGCAAAACACTTTGAGTTGCAAAGTTTGATTTGAAAAGAATAAAAAATATCTAAAATATAATGAAACGAGACTTGTGTCCCACCGGGCATGCCAGAATGTTTGTGGTGAATCTCAGTTGTCTCTATATGATAAAAACCAGAAACTTGGAAGATGACAAGGTTTAACGATACCTACACCAATAGTGCAATGTCGGGATGAATGGATTCCAAAGACGTGAAAGACTCCTCCTTCCAGTGGATGAGAGAAATTGCATGCAAATATAGCTGAATGAGATAGATATTAGATAGAGATTTGATGATTTTCTCGATAAAGACCAATCTCAAGAACCAATGGGCTTCCTTAAAGGTTGTCAACTCATTTTTACAATTAAGTTGTGTGATATGAAAATAAATGATAATACGAGGAATAACTAGAATTCCAAAGGGATAGAAAGATCATGTTGTGTGGTAGGTGGTCTAGGCGAGGGCTACGGTGAGCTCTAAGTTTAAGAAGTAGGCGAACAAGAACTGTTCAACAATGTCCCGTTCTTCTTGTATGATTTTGAGTTGGTCTTCGATGTCTGCAATTTCAGGTTTTAATGCAATGACACAAAGGATTAGTTCACGTGCGATGTCAAATTATTCCTAGAAAAAGGGTCGTTGGATGAACGTAAATGTTTGTAATGGGGTGTGAATCACCTGACACTGTCATCTATAGAGAAACACATCTTAAAAACTAACATATTAGACAAAAGATAGAATGATAAAATGATTGTAGATATGATGAATATGCTTCAAATGACCAAAAGATAGGAATCGCTAGTGATTTAAGTAAAATTGATGGCGATTATTATGTAAAAAGTTGATTCCTCGATAAAATGCAAGCTGGATGTAAAGTGGATTATCTAAGGATTTATATGGTCTTTTAAATGATATTCTTTTAAGATGAAAGTACAAACAATAGACATAAACTTACCTTTATTGATAAATGTCTTAAAATGATGTTGTGGGATTGTTACGTAATTCACAGAGCTTCCAAAGATGTAATAGGGGTGTTAGAGATGCCAAAATGCCTTTAAATGATGTCATTTTAGTATTGAAAGGGACAACGCTTTATTGTGTATGTTAGAAGGTCCATCATTAGGAGATTTGATGTTTATTTTATAATCACTGACAGTTCTGTTATGATCACCGATTGTCTAGGAATTACAGGAAAAACCCGCTTGTAACTTGTTTTAACCACTTCCCAATAAGGTTTTTGGGCTTAGATGCAGATGGAAATGGTTGAGATGGTTTTTAGGGAGCTGTGAGGTTGGATGGTTAGGGCTATAATGGGTTAGAATAGGTTTTGGGTGGTTAGGGAGGTTTAGGATGTGTAATTAAGTTTTACAGGGGTAGAAGCATATTTTACGGGGGTGAGAATATGACTTAGGATAGGTTCACGATTAAATGATAGGGTTAGACTAATATTTGAGATATGAATGTGAGGGATGTAGGTTGGTCACATAGGGTGCCGAAAAACCCGGGTGTCTACACAAAGGTTGTTATGACATGAAAGGTTGACCAAAGGGGTGTATTTATTAGTATGAAGGTGACGGAATTGAAATAATTCATGCACAACATGTCGGTCCAAAACCATACAATAGAGTTGGTATTCTAATTTTATAAGTCGATCGAAACTGGTGTTTTTGAACTAGAGGGAGTAAATCATATTTTGACTTTATTGGCTTAAGTATTATTATTTTATAGGTGTATTTTTATGCAATTAAATTCAAGAAACCGGCGATAGAGAGGTGTGCAAAGATAATCAAGTACTTAAAGTGTTTTCAGGGTACGATAAGCAAGAGTGAGGAGAGTGTATTTAGTCATGCATGTGTGTAATCTCAAGATCAATAGTGTTAAAGGATAGATTGTCAAATTTGGGTGGCAATATTCCCCTCCCCTTTAAGTATGAAATTGAAAATTACACACTTAAAAGGAAAATATACTTGAGTGTGTAGACACGATTTTTCTTCACTCGTAGTAACTTTGTTTTATAGTGCCCCTTTGTGTTAGTGTTGGCATGTTCCAAGATGAAACCTGCAACACAAAGTGTATTCAATGCCCAAGATAGGAAATTAAACTATGACTAAAAATGTAATGAAAGTAATGTAAAGAGATGTGTAACAAGAAATGCCAAAAGAGATACAAAACATGGAAGGAATACGCCTGTTTGTTTTGTGAAGGGAACGTGCTCCCATACTTGTGACTTGGAGATTTTGGATTTGTTGAATTGTGATAAATAATTAGGGGTGATTAGTGTTGTCAATAAAAAGTATCCCGACAACTAATCAACCCTTTTGCCTAACAAAAACGGTCAAGTTGGAATTAAACTAGTTTAATCGTGAAGAAACTTAAGGATAGCTTAAGCATGGGTAGTGTAAGTATAGGTAATAGTATACCAACCTGAGATTCTAGGGTAATTTCTACCTTCTAAAAATCAAAGGAATATACAAGACAAACAACAAAGAAAGAAACAAACATACAATAAAAAGACACAACAAGACCATGTATCATTAAATAAGATAGGAGATTGATATCATTTAAATAATATGATTTTATCTTATCAAATGAATAATAAATCACTTATTAATGGGACTGAACTCTTTACCCAATAATGTTATTAAACCTTTATATGACAGAGTGGAGTTTATTCACAACACAACCTCTTGAAAAGGTGAAAAACAAGTGATGATTTGTTTATGATCTCATACTTTAATCATTGGTCATGTAATACAACTTGTCTTTAAAATAAAACTGAAAATAACAAATCTCACAAAGTACATACATTAATAGATTATCCACAAGATATGACACATTTACACAATTTTATGAGTCCAAATAATGATAGATATATTAAATAGAAACAAAATTGTTAAGAAGTGCAATGACTATCAAGACAGTTTCTAACAAAAGTCATGATCAAATCAAAAAGCCAACATGGTTATCAGTCTGCCAGTGTCTCAAGATTGAAGTACAAATTAATTTCATGGCCTTCTCAGGATATGAAATATCAAAACATGCAATTAGTTTTAGATGAGATACAAAATAATAAAATCAGATAATCAATAAAATAATGTTAAAGCTGGATATACCTGCTCTATCAAAATTTCACACTCAAACCTCAAAACAATGTCATCATAACACCTGTAGAATCACTTATTTAAGAAATTCATTTGCACATAAAAATATTTCTTATGAAATAAGCCACATAAAATGCTTGCAATACTTGATCTCTGTTGAAAAATGTACACTCCATGTCTTTATATAACTCTCCTTTTTGAAAAATCAATTACAACTGATTTGTCTTCACATTTTAAGTAAATTTATTATAAATATTACACTTCATATCAAAGTGAAACTATTTTATTTTTAATGTTAAATGATGAGAACTCAGGGAACTATATAAAAAAATAAATGATGACTTTAAAAACACGAGGAATGTGACAATAAAGGAAAGGTGCCCAGTTAACATTAAACACACTAAATAAAATATATAACGTAACCATTAGCATTCGATTCATTTAAACCACACAAACACTCTATCAAAGCCAAATGATCATTAAAATATAATCCATCATATAACCAATCTGATGAAGTCAACCAATACCCAAGTATATAATCAAATTCATAAAGATCAAGCTATCAAATATCATCTAATATATAATCAAAATCTACGAAAAAATGTCAACCATTGTAAAGTATATGCTGATATCCTTGTCCAAATCAGAAACCAAGAATTAAAACTCATCCCCAATAAGGTCCAACAGTGGTGCCCCTGTTTCAATTAATAATTCCACGTACTCATATGGACCAATAGGAAGAGTGGTGTGAGTAATGGTTCATGATTCCTCCTCTACCTCCAATTTTACTCTCTTCGATGCTCTAGTCAACCTAGGAACAATGGAAGAGGACCTAACATGCTTAAGAAAAGGACGTGAGTCATGAAAGCGAGATGGTTTCCTCTGTCCAAGCTATAAAGGTGACTTAACATATGGTCATACATTGTGAAAGGGAAAATGAAAAGGGGCAGAGTGGATGGAATGATTAAAAGAGGAGGGATTATGTTCAACGTGTGTGGGATCAATGTTATCAGGAGCTGGGGTATTATGAATGTTGCGAGAAGGTTGGGTGTGAGGATATGATTGAATCACTTAGAACACGTCATGGAGACAAGGCTCATTAGTATCAAATTAGATTGAAACCCGAGTAAGGCCACTTCTAATGAAAGGCCTTCTACCCCTAAGCATAATATGTCTCCTTTAGCCATCCCTAGGTGAACTTCTATGCCATTGACAATGTCCTCGAAAATTATTGTGCCCCCGAGAGTGATGTGAACTTGATCCCCTTGAGTTACCCCATCCATCCCAACCTGACATTGTTGTAATAACTAAAAAATGATAAAATTACTAAGCAAGCTTAATGGAGACAATTCCCCAAGTTCAGATAATCCATTAAACAAGGTGAACTAAAATGACCCAATTCATATTTAAATGACAGAGAATATGATGTCAGATGATAATCATTTGACCAAGAACACTATCCATCAAAAGAAAATTGACTCATTTAACAAAAATAATTTTGATCGTTTTTTCAACAATCTGGGTTTAACAAATCTAAATTTGCATGCAAAATACTCCACTTCAATTTGAGTTATGTGATCATTTCTTATTTCTCTCCACAGTTCCATATTTCCTCGAAAACCAACATTTTACAAATTTTAATCAACCCATTTAAGTTCAAAATTAGTAGTGTGCAATCAATAAAATGATTGTACTCTTCCCATAATAAAATGAACCGTCATTTCTAAGGAACATTTTTATCACCATACAACAAAACATGGTAGATTATTGAATCATAAACTCTATGCATAAACCCAAATGTCACTAGTTTCAGATAGAATTGATAAAAGTACCACACTTTATGCATCCTTTGCTCATGATCAAAATAAATCTCACATATACCTTTTAATTTCAAAATTGAAACACAACTATCACATATAAGAAAACACTTTTATACCCATTATCTTGAGTGGCTTGGGCATCTCGAATAGCTCAATAAAATAGTACATTCATATATAACCAACTCAATAACCCACGAAGACATGAGAAAAACATGACCGACTGTCAAAGAAATCAGGCATACCCAAAAAAATTCCAGCCAACTCATTAAAACCACATATAGAACCATTCAGAACTGAAAAAATGAACTCTTCATTCGTATTTTCCACAAAACAACAGAGCTCAAAACTTGCATTCACATTAACTCGACTTCATAACCCATAAAAGAATTTTTTTTTGCCAAATATATTCCACCTATTTCACTTATTTGCAGAGATTTGAAATACTTAAAATATGGGTCAATACAATAAGAAATAAAATGTGAGTTGAACACTTGTATGCCCAAAAGTGCCAAATTTTATCCAAGACACGTGAATTTGCAAACCAATATGTTGCATGCATGTATGAAAAACAACCAAATTTGGGTAACTTCTTTCTTATTTTATCCAAATAACTACATACGTGAAAATCTTGCCATGTATGTGTTTGAAAAAAGGAGAACCCAAACACACAACACCACAACCCAAACAACTTGACAGAGCTTCCAAAACCAGAACAATAAAAACAATGAATACTGCAAATCCCAAACTTCATTTTTTTTTGCATAGCTCAAAACCATTGACGAGGTGGAGCTAATGCAAATACGTATGCATTCATTACATTTTCTATGAGCACAACCACAACATAACCCCGACCATATAATATGATCCAATGACTTAGGCACTCTCTCAAATGCACGTGGTGATCATCAAACTTTCCTTCTTTCTTACCAATTACCTACATCACGTATGAATCAACTTCAAGCTAAATGTAATACAAGGTGATATAACCAACATCAACATAAAGGATTAATAAATACCCACTCAAATGACCTAAATCCAGTCATAAGACAATTAAATCGTGTTAAGTGGCGATCTGAAATGTAGTTAGACAAGGAAATAATCATTTAAACATATTCAACATGGCACTTGAATAAACTTATTTCTAGAATGGAAAGAAGAGGTATATCATTATCTGGGTTTGAAAACCAAAGATTGATATAATAGAACGAAGCTTGATCTCCATATTGAAATCAATGTAATCAACTTAATAAACAAGACATCACATATATCCTTCACAAAATCAAAATTCTGCCGACAGAGCATATGAATGCCATGAAACCACTTAAATGTTATATAGATTAAATAATGCATTAAAATGTCAAGTGGCCCCCACCTAACTTATCATAAATGCATGTAGGCAAAATGTTCTAAAATACAAATATAGAAGTTTAAAATGATTTTCTAAAAAAAAGGGTATGTCAAATTTTGGCGATAGCAATTAGTCCCCAATTATGTTGAGGAGATGTCGATGCATTGAGTGTACCAAACCCAACACATGAATGTCGAAGGGAAGAACCAACAAATTGAGGAGTTCATGCACCATGCCAAGGAAAAAGAAAGTGTATCAAAATATTCAACAACCTCGATATCTTTCCCTTAAGTACGAGAGGGTAAGGAGGACTACCTGTAAAGACCTTGGATGTTTCGATACCTTCCATAACCCTATGGAGCATACTGCTATAGACGGATATAAGCCCAATTTTTTAGATTAGGAAACAAAGTAGAAAAGAGATTAAACGGCCCCCATACTCTTCCCATGTGCCACACAACTGAGTAGAAACTAAGTAAAAATGATGCATGTTGATATATATGGAGAAAAGAGGTCATGCCCCTAATGTGTCCAAAAATGCAAATGAAATGGAGTACTTGTGGAGAGCAAGAGAGAAATACTTCATGCCCCTGAATTTGTACCAAACCGAGTCAATCTGAGTAAAAAACCATATGAAAACCCTATGACAATGGTGAAAAATATGGAATTGTTGGAAAATCTGGAGAAAATGCACCTAGGAAAAACTGTATAGTAGGGTCAAAACCATCCGTACAATCTTGACCAATCTGTACGCTTCTGACCTTGTATAGTTTTTGCTGGATCTTTACGTTTGAGTCCAATTTCGAGTCATGTTTATTTTCCTATGCATATGTTTGTGGCCATAAAAATGTTTTGTGGTTGTTGGAAATGAAGAATAACCCTTGTATGTTTTCCCCCTCTTTTGAGGCGCATGCGATGAAGAATTTGAGATTACGTCTCAAACTAAAATATGTATGCACATGTATGAGGATCTAGAAATATTTGTATAACCTCTAAAGTATTAATGTGGTGGCCACCAAGAATAAACTATATTTATAAGGGGGGATTCACATGGTAAAAACCATGACACAAAACAGAAAGAACAAAAACGAGAAACATGGTAACCATAACAATGTCAATGCAAAAAAAGGTAATAACAACAAGAGAAAACCATGTGTTAGTAGAAAACAAGTGCATGCAATGTAGAAACAAGTACAAACATATCAAACAACATCACAAAAAATGTGAAATGCCTGCAAACATGGGACACCCACAGTGTCACAAGACCATCAAGGACCTTAAGCCTACAAACAACACATGCACCACCACGCAGAAGGAATTACGTTGCAAATATGGGAACCCACCGTATCTCAAGACAATCAAGGCCCTTAGGCCACGATCAGAGTAACAAACAAACATATACACACACAACTAACAAACATGTATGAAAAGTATGTGTATCAAAATGTGATGAAAAGTACATGACATATGATATAAAAGAGCCAACAAAGCAATAATTATAAGTGATGGACAAGACACATGTGTTAGTCATGTTAGTCCAAAAGATAACAAATACACAATATATATGTAACCAAGTGTAACAAGGAAGGAAATGAATTATAATGGAAATATAACACCTAGATATAATATGAAAAATGATATGCCCTTAAAGGTTAGTAGTCTAGATAAGGGTCGAGCCAACACCTTTCATCCAATATCCCTCTGTGTATGTCCTTTATCATGCTCAATATACCACATGAACATATGTGTATAGAGAAGAAATGTTATCTATCATGCCAAATGAATAAACAACATGTATAATGTAAATTGCAAACAATGTATGCTATAAAAATAGGTCATAATTTTATAATTTTGTAACTTTTGAAAGTTTCTATATTTTGAAATATTTTAGTGTTTTTGTATTATCATTGCATAACTACGTGCAAGAAGAGGGATGTCATGAGAGTTATCCCAAAATAACCTTGCAAGAAGGTGAAACAACTGACCATGATGACGGAGGGTCAAACTTCGAATGCGTCATAAAATGTGAATCAAGTGCAAGCGGAATTGTCATGGTAATATACACCAAAAAATGCATATGAGTAGAACTATAAATAATAGAGCACTGAGTAGAATGTGAGGTGTGATATCTATGCGGTGGACTAGAAGAATGAAAAATCTCAAAACACCTATGAGAAACTGTAGTGTAAGTTGTAAGGCTAGAATATCTATGTAAAATCTTGTGCGAGTGTGAGTCACTAGAGACAATGTGCATAGAAGAAGGCCTAAGAGGAGACCTAGAGGCCCTAGAATTGTGTTATGTAACAAGTGCAACTAAAATCCCATTAGGAGAGCTAGAACTATATGAATCCATGTGTGAATCCATATGTGAAACCAAAATCCTAGTAGGAGGCTTAGAAAGGTTAGTTCCATGTGAAGTAGTGTGTACAACCAAAGGCCTGTCATGAGACCTAGGAGGACTAGAACCATGTAAAGTAGTGTGTGAAATAAGATGCCTTTTCATAGATGCACTAGGAAGAGTGATAGAAATTGTATAAGAACTAGGCATGTCAGGAGAGAAATCCCTAAAAAAGAATACCTCAAATTAGGAAAACCTATTGGTGATGAATAAAATTAATGCATTGATGAATTGTTGATGGAACAACCCTAAGATCACATAGCCAATGGATACCTAGATGTAATACTCCAGTAGCAATAATTTTATTGACGATGAATGAAGTTTGTGTAGTGATAGATCCAATTGTGATTAATAGTGTAATGCATCGAAAGTGTGGATCAGAATCATGCACAAGACTATCATAAGATATATTAAGAGACTGAAGTGAGGTTCATGCATAAAAATTATCCTTGTTATGTGGAAAAACGAAGACATCCTAAATAATAATCTAGTGAATAGAGACTAGGATAAATAATGTATTAGAAACACATGTGTCATCTATATCAAAATAAAAAAAGGAGATGTTTGGTGTAAAAGATGACATGCCAATAGTAGTGTCAGTCATAACATCAAGTGGATGATCATAAGAGGACGAAGATTGTATTGCATGATGAGTGTTATGAACTTCTAAAGTAGATGTGTCATTAGTATGCTTGGGAAGTGGATCATTGAAGATTTTCAACTTAGAAAATCTATTTGGAGGCTTCGAAGATTTAGTGGGCTCATCCCATTCAGTTGCATTAGAGTCAATAAGATCTTGAATGACATGTCATGACTTGAGACATATGTCCATATAGTGTCCAATACATCTATGACAATCACAATAAGTGTTAACATCGAAGCTCTTACTTCGAGGCTTTCTCATATAAACCTTAAATGGTGGAGGGAGAGAAATGAGATTGCACTCGAGTAATTGCTTTAGAACCATGCACAAAGGAAAATGTAACCGTATAAATTGCTATGTACCTTGGGATATGATATTATAATGTATATGGGTTGGTGGAGATGCCGACATGTGACACACATCCCCTTATTTAGTTATATGTTTATAATATATGGGATCCCATAAGAATTAGTTATATTGGGTAATGAGTCAACCTACACTAGGATTAGGTGTTACCCATCCATTAAGAGTAATGTATATCTATATAAAGGATGTGAGCATCATTATGAGTCATGTCATGGATGTATGAGTTGAGTTTTTCTACTTGGTAGAAGTATATTGGAGGTGTCCCCCTTGAAGTGGAATCCCATCTTGGGAGATTGTGGAGTTATTACTTCCTTAAGGAGCATTGTATGATGTTGCCCTACCTTAAGGGTATTATTCTGCATATATTAAATATTTTTAAAATCTTGGCCCACCAATACCTCTTATGTTGTGTTAAATTTTATAGATTATTCCTTTATTGCATGCAAAGATATTATCAATTGGTATCAGAGCATCGATCCGAGCAATTTGTGGGATGAAACCATAATGTTGGTGATTCGCCTATATCTAGAGATCAAATTGAATTTTTTTAGAGATTTTTGTGGAGAGTGGATAAATCATTCAAGTGATCTTCCCTCCAAATTGCAGAGTTTTTGGAGCTATTTTGTGAAAGATGTGTTTGTTTTGGTGTTGAAACCCTAATATTAAGGTTTCATTTATATCTTTAGAATTATGATGAACTAGTTATTAAATTTTTTTGTGTTCATTTATATACCTTCCATGGTGATACCCCTAAAATTTCAGACAATTTGGATCTATTTTGGGAGAGTTATTTTAGTTTCATGTTTTTTCAAAAAGTTGCTCCACATGCCGCAATCTTCGGAATTTTTTTTCTATTTCTGTACATTTTCAGAAAAATCTCAAAAATATAATTTGGGTTTGTGTTCTGTTTTTTCTGATTTTTTCCTACCTCTATCCGAAGGGGTTAGAACAAGTTTTGATCAAAAGGGTTTATTCCAAAAACCCTAGTTTTGTGGATCATGGAAATGATAATTTTTTATGGAGATGGAAAGATTGATGCTAGAGAATGGTGGATTCAGTTTAAGGAACATCATTTATCATCTGTAATACCACGTCTTTTCTTGAAAAATTGGCTAGGTGGTCTAACTCTATCTTGGTGGTATCAAGTGCAACAAAAGCGTTTTAATTGGTCTTGGGAGGCAATTGAACAAGTTTTCTTAGATTGATGGGCCAAATAAGATGAAGAAGAAGAGGATGTTACTAATGAGGGTGTTTCAGACAAGGATGAGAAAGAAGAAGAAGAAGAAAAATAATTTTACAATGAAGAATAAGCCAATGTTGACGATGAAGAGGTTACACATGATTCAGAAGGAAAGACAACATATCAAGATACGAGTTCAAATAGTGCATCTCCAAGGAAGGAAGCTTCAATATTTCAGTTTGAGGGTTGCATTAAAATGAAAAAGGTAATTGTTTCCATAAACCCTAGCAACAAATATAAATTCATCAATATGGATGTAGCTCAACATCTACATGTTCAAGTAGAGCATATCAAAGAAGCTCAAGTGAATGGTAAGCATATTCAAGTTTTCAAAGATTTAAAGCTCTTTATGGATAAATTTTACATTCATATTTTTATGCTTTAGATATGGATGGTATGGATATTTTTTTTGGATATCCTTGGTTAGAGTCCTTGGGAACAATTAATATCAATGTGCAAAAGAAATTCATGAAATTATGGTACAAGAGAAAGAAAATTACATTATAGGATATCACACTTAACATGGAAAAAAGTAATGTAAAGAGGGAGCTCGAAGATGAATTTGAAAAGGGTGAAGAAGGGAATAATGATGATTCAGAAGGAGAGGCTGAAGAACATGATGAAGAAGACAAAAATAATTCATCTACTCAAGAAAAAGAAGAAATAACGAACAAGGTGGACGAGGAAAATATGGTTGAGGAAAAGGTTGCTAATGTTGAGGATATTAAGGTTGCACCATATACACCCACATCATAATGGGAGTGAAAAATCATGGAGACATGATAAGTCACATGAGGGTCACAATCTATATGGATATACAGGGAATTGGAGGAGCAATAATTATGGCTATACATGGAATCAATGGAGCAATAGTTATATGACATGGAATCACATGAATAATTATTATGGATATGCATGGAGGATGAGGAGGAATACATATGTACAAGGATGGAATCAGATGAGTGCAATGGAATATGGAATCAATTTTGGAGCAACATCACGCACTAGGATTTCACATGGGTGGTTAGATGATCGAGCATGGCGACAAGTGTGTAATGATTTAAAAGACACTCATTATGTGGCTTTTTCTTATGTTTCGGGGACGAAACATGTTAAGGAGGGAGGGAATATGATATTAGAATGTATATGGGTAAATGGAGATGCCGACATGTGACACACATCCCCTTAGTTTGCTATATGTTTATAATATATGGGATCACATAGGAATTAGTTGTATTGGGTAATGAGTCAGTCTACATTGGGATTAGGTGTTACCCATCCATTAAGAGTAATGTATGTCTATATAAAGGATGTGAGTATCATTATGAGTCATGTCATGGATTTATGAGTTGAGTCTTCTACTTGATAGAGGTATATTGGAGGTGTTCCCCTTGAAGTGGATTCCCATCTTGGGAGATTGTGGAGTTACTCCTTCCTCAAGGAGCATTGTATGGTGTTGCCCTACCTTTAAGGGTGTTATTCTGCATATATTAAATATTTGGGCATCTTGGCTTACCAATACCTCTCGTGTTGTGTTATATTCTATAGATTATTCCTTTATTGCATGTAAAGATATTATCATATCTAATTAGAGATGCCAACAACATACTTTAGTTTGTTCATGTGTAATAACTTAGCTTCACACTCTTTTAGTGTATGGCATAGATGGTCAAAAGATCGAAAATTATCAAACATGAACGATTCTTGTAGTGAAGGAAGTAACCTTTGAATAAAAAGGTCTTAAAACTCACTGTCAACTAATATATTGTTCATCTCAATAAGCATTGTTTGATAACACAAAACATAGTCATTGATATGCTCATCAAGTCTTTGTTTTAGCTTGAACATTTGTGCGTAAGATACCTTATCCCCAATGTGGATTGAATATTGTGTCAAAATTGATTTGCTAATATAGTAAAAGGGTGCACATAATGTGTGGGGAGATCATAAAACCATTGCAAAACAAATTCCTCGAGACTACGAGGAAACAACTTAGTAAACAATATATCATTAGATGCATAGTCAAAACAAACAACATGGAATGATCTAATATGCTCGTGGGCATCACCCTTGCCATCATAAAGAAGAAGTTTAAGTGCAACAAATCCAATAGGCAAAGGATATGAGACAACTTCAGATGCAAGCAGATTATGCAATAATTGCGAAGAGTCCATTACATCAGAATTGTGAGAGATATCTTGTTGTAGTTGTAAGATTTGTGTTTGTAAAGAGTGAACAAGGGACTCAAGAGTGTGTGTGCTAGATAAAGATGCATGCAAGCCATTATGATGATAGGTAGGACATGTAGTGGCAATAGTGGCTATATGAATAGGCATAAACATATTTTACATAGGAATGTTGGGTGCCCCCAAGGATGTAGGCACAATAAATGTAGGGATAGTGGATGATGGTTGAGATCTATTCGTAAAAGATGTGTCCTTAAATTGTTTATCACGAACGAGCTTGACAACAAGTAAAATTTTGATAATAGGCTCGATATGATGTGGATCAACATGAAGTTGAGCACGAAAGTTAGATAAGAGTTTTACTTTGCCTTGATTTACATTATTGGTCTCATCATGTTCACAATCATATGAGTGTTAACTATTGATCTCAATGTCATGCAAGGGAACCTCATGTTGAAACATGTCAAAAAGAGAACTAGAAATAGGAACAGAAGAAGCCATTGCACTACGATGCTTACGAGTAGGAGGTGAAAGCTCAAGATGCTCAATAGATTGATTAGAAAGTCTAGCACCATGCCAATATGACATATAAATTGAAGAGTGATGATAACAACAAAATAAAACACTAACCTATGCGTCTAAAAAGAAACCTTAGGGCCACTACGGTTAGGTCTACAACGTTCGATTAGATAAGGTCAAGTTCACCAAGTGATTTCAACTTCTAGGTGAATCTCAGCCTTTTTAATTTAAGATGTTTTAATTAACATACATAAAAATGATGAATACTGTTACACATGGATATTTTGATTTAATTAACTTCCTACATTAATTGCACAAATCAAAATAATGTTTTTCAAAGTGACGATTGATCTAACAAATGCCAAAATATAAGGGAGAGAGTGCACTTAGTTGATTTTGTGCAGATCTGGAGGAGTCTGGGTGGTTTGAGAGCAGGAACATGCATATTTGGAACTAAAAATGCTCTGTCTTTTAAACTGTGAAATGAAATTGAGCCTAGTCAAAACCATACAACTCTGTCTATAGTGTCTATATGGTCTTGACCCTTATGTGGGGTCTTGGATCTACTTGGAATCTAGGTTGACAACTTCTTGGGTGCTTTGCCTACCTAGAAATGTGTGTCACTGACTATCGATCTTCTTCACTCACCTTCGTAATGGCTATGTAAACTCTGCTCAAACCCTCAAACCCTTGTAGTGCAAGATGGAGTTTCTATAAAGCAAAGTTAGTTGCATCGTGGGCACCCCTGTGCATCGCCAACGTATGCACTACTCCGAAGAGACCTCTAACCACATGTTATTTTCCCAACATGTGAATTTATTGTAGTGTAATTAAAATTTGACAACTGTGCTTTGACAATGCTTCGCTTGAGTTTCACACTTGCTCAAATGCTTGGGAAGGTTCACTTTGCTTGCTTGTAGGATGATAATAAAGACTCCTAAAACTGGAAGGAGACTTTAGACTAGTAGAGAGTGCTGCCCTAATGGATGTGCAAGAGTTATTCCACTGTTTAGAGAGCCTTGAGTGCCTTTAGTGTTTGCTTTTGCATGCGAAGTTCATAAAGTGTCAGGTAGGTCTCTTTAATGAGGTATGATTTATTTGCTTACATATGCTTCCAAAGGATGTTATGACATGAAAGACTGACCAAAGGGGTGTATTTATTTGTATGAAGGTGATGAATCTGAAATAATTAATGCACAATATGTTGGTCCAAAACTGTATAGTACAGTTGGTATTGTAATTTTACAAATTGATCAAAACTGACGTTTGTGGAACAAAGGGAGAAAATCATATTTTGACTTTATGCACCTAAATAAGATTGTTTCTAGGTGTATTTTTATGTAATTAAATTCCAGAAATTGACGATCAAGAGGTGTGCAAAGACAAACAAGTACATGAAATGCTATCAGATTGTGCTAAACAAGAGTGAAGAGAGTGCATTTGACCATGCAAATGTGCAATGTAAAGATCAACAATAGTAAAAGATAGATTGCCAAATTTGAATATTTGAAGTCACATAAACAAAGGATTTTATTTTACTTGATATAAATAGATTTTTTATTTTTAGTGAAGAGTATATATATAGATATTTAACTAATGGAGAGATATCAAGAAATACCGACACGACTAGTGAGCTCAACGCCGAGGGCCTTGAGCACCTCTTTGCAAATAATGGCACATTTTTACCATCACATACTTAAAAGGACCAAACAGTTGACCTGACACTATTTTTTTTAACCACCTCCCCGACTATGCGCTGTTAGATACATTTAATGTTTGTCATGACAAAACGCTGCTGGAGGATGCAGTCTCATTTGAAGAAAAGCTTTGTAATGCTTCAACAACGCTTATGTTTTTAATACATTTGGTTAATTTATCGGAAGGATTTTGCACAAGATGGCAATGGCGGCATCAGGAACATGTGGGCATGGACTGTTTTCATGTATTTCAACACTCAAAGGGTCCAACAAATCATCCACCAGGATCCCTGCTAGGATTTTTCTCAAAAGAATCAATTCTACTAAGATTCAAGGTGTGTAAAGCACTCAATACTTTTTTTCATAATTTTTATTTATTTATTGTTAAATCTAATCTGCTTTGCTAAATCTAGCCGTAGCTATTTATTCTGTTTCATACGAATAATGTTGCAGTTCTAATACCCACAAATTCAATTAGAGAGAAATGAGATACAAAGAAAATAGGGCATCCAATTCAGTTCAGTAGAGAATGAAATAACTGTAGCCGTTTAGACTCACAGATCGAGTTTTTGTTAATCATACTTAGATTGCTAATCTTATGTGCAACTGATTTAGGGTTTTTCTTCCATTACCATGTCTTCTGCTGTGATATGCAACCTTCAATGGCGATTTATTTGCTCACAGAGCCAACGCCTTCCTCGCAAAAGGAGATTGAAGCTAATGATAACCAATACTTTTTTTGATAGATTAATGATAACCAAGAGTTAATTGATAAGTATAGTATATACCAGTAATATATGTCATACTTAGATATATCTCTTTTGTCAGATTACCGGATTTTTCGGAATCTTTTCTTCCAAGAATGATGTTAGTTTGCATGGGAATTTTTCAAATTTTGTTACAATGCTCTTAATTTGGAAGAGAGGAAGTGCTCTAAGAAGTTAGAACTCACTAGTGCTCTGAGAAAAGAGTTCTGTTCTGCATTTTCCATTATCAGGAAATTACTTTGTTTTAAATCTCAAAAATGAGTTACGAAGTGAAAAGTCAAAACCAATCCCTATTAAAAAATTAGAAATAGATCTCAATGACATGGTCCGGTGGTATGTACTATTTTTTTCTTTGGAACTTTTGGGCGAGGCTATGGGTCACCTTGAACATGATGCGGGGTAAGCTTCGACAATGTAAACATGGTAATTGCTCAAATGCACCCTCATAATTGTTACACCACAACCATATTTGCTGGCCTTATGGGTTGTCTTGTTGCAGTAATGGGATTTGAACCAGGGTCTCTTGCAAATGTCCTTAAACCTTCACAATCCCCTGGATGGCATTCATTGTTTTTTAATGGACCGGTGCTGCAAGCTGCCATACTTACCACAAACCTCTTAGTTGCACCATGCTCATGGTATTTCTCTTCATTTCCATGCCTTTTTTCAGATATTGAAAGAAAAATATATTACTTAAAGAATAATACATGATAAGGCTACAAGGGTTTTATACCCAATAATTTCTGTTGAATACATTAAGGGTGTCATAGAATTTAGAAATCTAAAAGTATTAACTTCTCAACCAGATCTATGTGATCAAAGATATTGCAGACAGGCTAGCAAGGATCCTAAGAAAAAAAGACATACAAACTGCCTTTACTCTTCCAAATATGCTCAGGGGCTTGTTGAATACGGTTAAAGGTAGGATCCAAATCCATGAGTACTCAAAGGACTCTACTCAATACCCATGCTCTTTTGAGAAGTTGCGCATTGGTGAAACAGGGAGGACACTGAAGGTTAGAATGAAAGAAATTTTAGTGGGCATCATGCATAATTAAATTAAAAATTTGGCACTGGCAGGGCACTTGTATGAATTCAAGCAGCCCATATGAATGGAGGATGCCAAGCTTGTTGCTGAGATTGATTATTCTGAGGAGCAAAAAGTCAGGAAATCCATTGGTAATTGAAGTAGAAAAATCACCCCAATAATTTATATATGGACGATGGGCTTAGTTTGAGTGAATCTTTGAAGCCTTTGATACAATTAATAACAGAAGGGAAACTACAGATAATGCTAAGAAAAGTAGGGGTTCATTTTTGAAAAAGTGAAAAAAGAAACAAATGCAAATGGTTGAAGGAAAGCCAAGAGGCATGTGCTTCATATTCATAGATAAAGAGATCTTTGTTATTAAGTTGTATCTTCTCTCTGGGACATTCATCATTTTTTTCTGCTTGTGGATGGGTTCCATAGGTGAACTCAAAACAGAGAAAATTAATGAAGAAGATGCAATGTTCCTGGAAGTACTTAGTGTAATGAATTCTCACCACGGAAGCCTGAAATGATTACTCTTCCCACTCAAGGTTGATGGCTAAAATATAAGACCTGATTTTTTTTAGGAATAGATTTTCTTGGAAAAAAAACTTTTGATGGCCTGTGAAGGTTGCAAATTTGAACCATGCTATTGCTGCCAGACTTAGATGGAAGTATATCGGATGTGTGTCAAAAGTGATTTCCTTAATGAAGAACAAAAAATATATATACAAATCTTAGGTTTCCGTTTTGTTCAAACCAACTCTTCTACTCTTGTATGTCGCAGTCTTTTTATGTTTGAAGCAAGTTCCTAGCGTTGGGTACCATATGATGTATCACTACTTGTCAGTTAGCTGTGGTTTTGATAACCAGTCTGATCCCAACTTGTACATTTATTTTGTTGTGATGCATAAACAAGGGTTGACAGGTCCATTTTCCATTTATATTCTATCCAAAAGATTTGCATGATTACAATGATTACTTCAGGCATGATGGAGCTTGGATCACACCAACAACTACAAGACAGGAGGCAACCTGTACCATCCTTGACTTTAAATGCCATTCCCATACCAGGATACATGGGTGAAATAGTAAAAAAAGGAAACGAAGGCATTTTATGCACTCCAAAACATATTGTTATTTACAACATATGCCTAGGAAATTGGAGATTGATTATGCTATTAAAACCTAGACAAGACTGGGAGCCATGGAAGGGCCTGTGCCATCATCATCATCTCCATCCCCACCGCTTACTCTATTCGAAACCATGCGACTGCTGATGGAAACATCATTCTTCACCAAACCAACTCTTCAAGAAAGAAATTTGTGAGACTTCTAGCCTTGACCCACTTTTGTTGTTGTGTCCATGTACCAGACGGGAAGATGGGACGCCGAAGTTTTCCAAATCCAACCTTGGAAGCATGACACCCTCAAGAGCCCAAGACCTGCTATGCATTTGAATCCTCTCAACATAAGACACGAGGGAGGCAAATCTACCCTCTAACTCTATGAAGGATGCCATAGAGACAAGACCATGGGTTTCTGCCCCTGAAAATGGTATTTAAACTGGTTTGTGAAGTTGAATTTTGTCCAACTCTTCATCCAGTCCACCCTGATGCTCTTCCCTTACAAATGTGACATCAATTGCCTTTGTAGCTACCTTGTTTGGAACAACTTAGAGGAGGTTATCCACAAACACAGATGCAACTTAGGAATTCGATCCATTCATGCTAGATAATTCCATGTATTTGGGACCTAGGATGTTCTTGATGGCATGAAGCATTGTTTCTGACTGCATAATGAAGATGATGTGAAGCCTTTTGTTAGAGATTGGGGTCGAGAAGGCCATTTCACGGGCCTTGCCTTTGAGGATAAGGTGGGGTAACAAGAGCACATCCGCGGTGGAAAGGGAAGCAGGGGAGGGGCAGGGTGAAAAATGAGAGGAAAGTAGAAAAGGAATGAAGGAAAAGGAGAGTAAATAGGCAAGCCCGATGCATGTGGAAAGGCTGGGAAGCCATCCCACGAATAGCCAAAATAAGAGCCCACTCACTTGTCTCGAAAACTGCTGCCAAAAAATGAGTGCAAAGTGGATCATTAGAGAGCCATTTTGGAACTTGAGATGATGTTTGAGCAATATCGGAACTTGAGGTGACTCTAGCAGCTGGCAAGTGCAAAGCCTATGTGGCAAGTGGCCCCCATTGTGAGTGATGGGAGAGCTATGACGAAAGAGGATTTGGCAGATCCTTTGAAAGGACCTCCCACAAGTCATGCCAAGGGGAAGGATTATTATCAACTGTTATTTCTTCATTTTGGCCCACCCATCTATTGGCAAGAAGGTCAACAACTTTATTGGCCTCGTGATAACAATGCTGTTTCCATTTTGAGAAGCCAACTAACAAGTGTCAAGCTTGACCGAGGATGTTATCAATTCTTGGAGTCATTGATTTTCCAGCTTTTATGGCTTGACCAAAACAAGAGAGACCCCTTCAATAATATTCCGTTCAATGCTGCAATTGTGAGCCATTTGAATTCCTCTTATGAAGGCCGTTACTTCGGCCTCATTGCTTGTGCCGTCTAGAGGATGGAAAGAGTGAACCCTGATTAGAGAACCTGAGCTATCTTGGATGACATAGCCTGCTCCTGAGTTTTTGGGATCGCCCCACGATGCTCTATTGCAATTTAGTTTGAAAAAGCCTGACTTTGGAGGTTGCCACCAGGAATCCATTTACCTTAGTTCACTCTTACTTGGAGTGAGTACCCTTGACCCATTAACTGGGAGATCCCAACTTGTACACTAAGTATGTCAATGGTGAACTATCTATTGGTTTTGTGTATGAGTATGTTGATGAATTGATCGTTATTGGGAGTGACATTGACATGCTTTGTAGTGTGAAGAAGAGTCTCAAACAAACCTTTAATATGACAATTTATGCTTGTTACTGTACCTTCTCAGTATGCAAGTATGGAAGTAAGAGGATTGCATGTTTCTTTCTAGGACTCTTTTCTACCCTACCACCGTTCTATTGTAACTGAATGTACACTCGAGTGCCATTGGCCTACTTTGATCACTTGTGGATGTTAATATAATTTCTTTCTTTTATAACCAATGTATGCTTTAGACCTTGGAGATTTTCAGAATGGACAATTGTAAACCTTCAAATACCCCTTTTGACTCTAGAGTTTAATTAAATACCTTTTTGTACTCCTAAGAAGGTCCGTGCTACATTGTCTATACAGTTGGTGGGCAGGTTGATTTACTTGACTCATACCAGACTAGATATTTCCTATATTGTTGGCTTATTGTTCAAGTGCATGTAGAATCCTAGGGAGAGGCCTATGTTGGGTAGACATTATTCTTGTGGGGTGAGGTTATTTTGGTTGGAGACATTGACCACATTGTGTAGGATATTGGATAACAGGAGGTCCACTAGAGGATTTTTTGGTTAGGGTGTTATCTCTATGTGGTGTAAGAAGCAACACACTGCTGCTATTTTGTTTTCTGAGCCATAGTTCAAAGGGGTTGTTGCAACTTGGCAAAAGACATTCTGGGTATGGGCCAATCTTATGAGCTCAAAATTTGACAGTTGCTCCATTAGTGTTGAGATTCAACAATCAAAATACTATCAAATAATGTGTAATGTCCCCTTTCCTACGCCAAAGGGCTAAGGGCCAATTCGTGTCCCAACCTTGGTCATACCCAAGGGGCTAGGGACGCTGGGAGCTATTGGGTGTGAATATCTAGTTCATTTGTTATAATTTTTCGTTGACATGAGCATAAAGTGATTTGGAGGGACTAGATGTTATGTTTTGTCGTTGGGGGGGGGGACCCCATAACACTTTATTATTCTATTTCTTCGTTGGGGTCACTTATAGTACTTTATTATTCTATTCTTCGTTGGGATCACTTAAGTCATTTTTTAGTCCCACATGGAGCGCCCAACTTGGAAAAAGGTAATGAGATGTTATAAAAGGAGGTTTGGGGGAGTGATGGAGAACATTCATGCATACACTTATATTTTCTTTCATGTGAAACTGCTGTTTGCAAATATCCAGCTTGTGGAGTAAGATCCATGGGAACCCTAGCTTCGGTGGTGAGAGATCCACTCCTTGCTAGTAGGGCACTCTTCGGTGGTGAGAGATCCACTCCTAGCTAGTAGGGCACTCTTCCGTGGTGAGAGATCCACCCTAGTTTGTCATTTTTTGGAGCTGGAAATAGGGCTATTCGTTAGAGATATTTCCAGAGGGTTTCAGTGAAGGGTTTTGGAGGATTTTGGGTATTTTGGAGGAGAGATTTCAGGGTTTTTCCGGGCAGATCTACGGCAACCTCTTTGGCAAGGTCTAGCATCAGTTTGAAGGCATTTGCAAGGGTTTCCAACCATCTCCTAGATGGGGCGACTTGTTTTGGAGATTGCAGACCTGTTTTGGAGGGTTTCCACTTCCTCAAATTTTGATTTGAAGGTTGGGATATCATCTCCTATATTTATAGATAATATTTCTAAAGTTTCATAATTTTTGCATCTATATTTCGAAAGATATTATTTTAGAAGTTTTCAGCTATTTAGGGCACGCTGTAATTTTCTGGCAGCATTCTATTATTCGAAAAATTCCAAAAACATTTCTATAATATCTGTTATCGTATCAGCAAGTTCCATTTAAAATTTCAAGAGATTTGAGCAAGTATTTTTGGAGTTATCCATTATTTTCAGTTTGCTGCCCTAGATTCAATTTTCTGCAAAAATCAGAATTCTGTTTGGCTGCAATTTGTCTGTATTTTGCATATTTTAAAGTGATATCCTATAAGGGATATTGCATAATGTATTCAACAATTTCTATGGGATTTTGTGGTTCAAATGAATAAATTTTGAGCTCAGAAGCACGTTGCAGACATGTTCTCTAATATAAATCAAATTTATCAAATTCAGATATATGTTTGAGTTAAAAGAAGTTTTCATTAAGAGGTGATGTTAATCTAATGGCATTTTCCTTTGTTAGCATTTACAAGTCAATATTAGGAGGGAATATTAGTGTTGTAATATGTTCTCGGTGACACCATTATTGGCTAAACATGTGTTCTCATTGGGTCATGTTATTGTTTTCCATTATTTTGGTTTTTTCCTCAGTTGGGATCCTTATCTGATTAGGGTTTTCCCAGTTTGTATATCTATAGAATATATCCGCACACTGGTGCTTACCCTAAATCCTTTATGCTTTGTTCTTATTGCTGTGTAGAGTGATTTCTCTTGATCCTAAAACAACTTCACACTATTTTTTCTCAAGGTGTAACTCATGGCTTAGGTTTCTGTACACTTTTAACTGTGATTGAGTATGATTTAATTGAAGTGTTAAGCAGCCCTTATTGTTTGAAAAAGGAAAAAACCTAGTCAATGAAACCTACTTTGCGCATGAAACAGAAACAAGGAAGCTTTAGACTTTAATTGTATATATCAAATTAATGGTAAAAAGAGAGATTGTCCCACAAAGTCATCATAATTGAACATCTATAAGGACTCTGTGCTATATCTACTGATTAGTTGAGAGAAAATAATGGCTATCCTACTCACCTTCTATAATGTATCTGTAGAAGTGCCCGAGCACATCATCACGTGAAGCAGTCTTTACCATGGAGATTTTGGCAATATTTTGGTGGCCTCACAGAGTCTCTTGAAGACGCAAGAGAAGGGATGAATATTGTGTCATTCTTAGATTGCCATTCCTTTGTAAGTGGCATGTTTGTTATGTAATCTAAATTGGGAAATCTTTCGTGTGTGTTCATGGTGGACTTTTGTAAAGATCTCCCGATTCTAGATAACATGCTTTTAGTTTTTCAGTCTTGACATCTGATGGTCCTGCTAGGTGGATGCTGCCTTACAGATCATATGCATTGGTTAGATGCAGAGTGCGCTTATGACTGATTGTATAAGATGTAGTAAAACAATGAAGAGATTTATGGATTAAGTGAAGTTCAAAATATGTGAATGCTTGTTAACTAAAATATGCTAGGAATTAGTGGCGGCCTACCTGTAACTTCTTTTGTGACATAAGTGTCAACTTTTTAGGTTTCCTGCATACTAGTTTTTGTATGTTCTGTCCAACCAAAATGAAAAACAACAGCAGCAATAAAGCACGTTTTTCAGTATATGCACATTGCATTTGTGTTTAATTTGACAGAATAGTTATAACAAAAATGTTTTTGCCAGTTAAATTTCCAGCCTTGTGTTGTTGCAGCCACCCCTCTACACTCTGTTTTTGACAGCAATGCTAACCGTTGGAAAAAATCCAGTATGACTGTCTGTGCTGCTGTCCGACATCTGACAGGATCCATTACAAAAACGGAGGGCCTTCATTTTGCTGTGGTAAAATCCTGCAACTCTCTTACTTTTTGTTTTGCATTCTTAAATTCTGTGATATGGGATGGGACTGGCATCAAGTATGAACTGCTGATGTTTGATGCCATAGCATTTCAATTTCCTAATCGTTGATGGCTTTGCTGGGTTTTGACAGGTGGTTGCTCGTTTTAATGATATTATAACCAAACCTCTTGTTGAAGGTGCTTTGGATGCTTTTAGAAGACATTCTGTCAGAGAAGAAGACATTGATGTAAGTCATTTCCAGTCTAACCAGCACTTTGGATTGTTTCTTCTACTTCTAAATTCATGTTTGTTGGTTATCATGTCCAGCATGTATTAAGTTGTATTCATTTAGTGTGTTTTAGGTGATTGTGAATGGTTTAAATCTACTATTTTAAGATTTCAATTTTGGATTACAATCTGTGCGAGCAATGCCAGAATTGCTAGGTTTTTTTTGAATTGGACTAAGTGTTGTTTTCCTATAGACAAGAAGATTTAGTTTCTGCCATAACCGGGGCTTGTTGAAAATAGAGTCCATCTATTATTCTATTTTCTTGAGTATGAAGTTCTGTTGCTCTGCCCTGAATTTTTAAGCTTCTATCTATGATGCCTCGATGTTACAAGGTGTACTCACTTAGCTTATCGATATGTTATAATGCCTTGTTGAGCAGGTAATCTGGGTGCCAGGCAGCTTTGAGATACCCTTAGTTGCGCAAACTGTGGCGAAGTCAGGGAAGTACCATGCGGTGATATGCATTGGAGCTGTGGTATAAAACTTGCTTTGATAGTTCATATCCTTTTGCTATTTAGGGTGGATAATTAGTGATTGTCTTTGCTTTACCTGTGTTTGTTAGGTTCTATTGCATCTTTTATACGAGATTAGATCGTGATTATTCATAAGTTTGATGAATCTACTTAATTAAAACAAAACAATAAGGGTGATATTTGTATACCGCATGAGATTCAGATAGTATAAAGGTCGTAGACATAGATTATTCCTGGTTTGAAGGACCAAAATTTTTATAACATTCTTCTGACAGTGCTTTAAGTAAGAATTTAATTTGGCTTGATGCATCTAGAGAATTAGAAGCATAGTTACCATGTTCGAAAAGTTTGGATAGTTCGTGATTTCGTAAAAGATTTGGTTCAGTTTGGTTTCAGTTCAGAAAATTTACAAATTTAAAAATATATATAAAAACTAATTACATATGAAAATAACTATACTTACACATATGACATAAGTATGTCAAAGACTGGAATTTTCAATCAATGTGAAAATAAAATGAATATAATTAAGTAATTACTAAACTAATACAAACTTAAAAAAATCTTAAACTAAATAGTAATATTATATTAAATCAAGTAGTGAATAGAATAATTAACTATTATTAAATACTAAATAATAAATACAATGTTAAAAAACAATATCTTAGATAATACATACAACATTAAAAAAATATTAATATCCTAGATTCTTAACGGATGTATTACACTAGGTCAATTTAAAAAAATGTATAAATTTATACATCGGCTAAATAATACAAAGGATTAATAACAGGCCTTCAATTATTACACTTAACCAATGTAATTTGATATTTATAATTTGATATATCTAATATCATTATCAGTCCCGACTCCCAGCCCTAGCTCAAGCCTCAAACATTGCAAAACTTGCAGGGATGAATGAAGGCTGCAGCTCGAATGGGTTTTAATTCAAGCACACTTCTCAGATTTGAAGCAGTTGAAAGCCCAAAAGAAAACCAGTAAAAAGCAAAACAAAGTTAATGAAATGCAGAAACCAGCCCATAAAATGTAGACCACATGATAGCAAGAAACGTCAAAATGGCCTGGTACCTGACTGCTGCTGGAGAGCTTTCACGATGGGTTCTGAAACCCTGTTTCTCTGTCTCATATTCCGTTTGCTTTTTAACATTTAACCTGCTCACAGCACAGCGAATGCAAATAGGGTTCAAACTTAACCGAACAAGTTCAGTTTTCCCTAAAAGTTCACTGTGAATCGAATTCGGACCATATTCGTACAAATATGGAAACTATGGTTAGAAGGGATCACTGATCCTCCAATTGAGGATAACAGGTTTTATTTGAAAACCATGATATAGAAATAGAAAGTGCTTCTTGCCAAGATAAAATGGCACATTGAATTGCTACAAGCAGAGTTGCTGAAATAAGTCCTTGGAGAACATCTGCATCAAGGTTTTGCCATGAATAAGTTAAAGTTTCCCTAAAAAGGGCAGTACAATGATTCCCATATTAGTGATCTGAGCCAGCTGCACTGGGCTGTGCTCTCACCTTAAGTGCCTTGGTTATGTGTGCAGCTTTGAACAACTCCATGCTTTGAGGACCTCCGTGCAGCTCCAAGCAACATGCACATTCCCTGCAGTGCCAGGATACATGTGTACAGCTTAGAAGAAAACATCGCGCCCTTCTCCCGGAATGGAGCAGAGGCCTAATATGAGTCAAGGGGTTCCCAGTGTAGGCTCATGGGGTAGAGCTTCTGTTGGGGTGCAGGCAATACCCCACGACAAATTTTTTGATGATCAATCTCTGATGCCATTTAAGAAAACCCTGTGAACACTGCAGGATTGCATGAGCGCATTTTGCAAAGCCTGTACAATGCTGCATCATTCTGTGCCATGTGCACAACCTCTGCACAACTTCGTCAAATTACCAGATACCTGCATAAATACTGTGCAGCTCATTCCCTGCATAGAATATCTAGATTAGTCATTGGCCACATGGACACCCCACGGCACAATGCGCTGTGCGAGGTGGCAGTTCTAGGGCTTGCATTATGTCAGAGCATCTGTTAGCATGCTATGCCCCTGGTAGTCAAGCCATGCAACTGTTGTAAGTCGAAGACTCACACATGGAAGCCCAAACAGTTCAACTTCCATAATGGTTATTTAAGCCTTCACGGGTTTTGTAATCTATTTATACATATCTGTAGCATTAGACAACAATCAGATACCAAAAGATAAATAACAGTACATCTCCCTCGAAAATATGCCATACACAAGACAAACAGGTTAATAAACTTTTCTGTTTTAGTTCTATTATTTTCTCTATCCTAAAACTGGTTCATATTGCTTCCGCATATGCATATAACACATCTAACTCTTCATTTAGAGTGTTGTCCCCCGGACATCCTCGGATCCGGATCAATCAGAGCTGGACAAGACACTTATCCCACTTATTAGTGTATAATAATGACTAGTAAATTTGAGGATTAATTTCAGAAAAGGAGCCCAAGGTCACACAGATTTTGGGTCAAGACATTCGATGATTGAGTATATTTGCATTGATAGGTGCATTTCACTCAATTGATGTCATTATCATTGTCGGGTTTGCATGCTACACCTTTTTAATAACCCTAAAGCAAAACATCTTGGTCTGCTTTTACGATTCCACAAAGCACAATTACTCCAAAATGTGATTCAAGATATGTTACTTTTTTCTTAGCCTGAGCATATTTATACTCTTTAATTGGCTAGAGATTTTATGGACAGACATGAGACCCATCTAGGGTTGTACACACTTTGGCATGAGAATCCGCTGCCAAGAATGGTCAGGAAGGACACCTGTGAGGTGCCTCAGCTCAGGCAACTGTATACAGACTGCACTGTTACTCAGTAATGTATTCGATGAAGGTGACACGAATATACTTAAAATGAGCATGTTTTCCATAATCAAAAAACCATTGAGAAAGGGAATCATGTTCAACTGCTCTTGCATTAGTTGCATCATGCTCAAAGACCGGCTCTGAAAAGTCTTGGAATGCTCTGATTTTTTATGGTTCCTATTTGGCATACAACCTCATCTTTTCTCGTAAATTTTATGGCCTAATGGCCAGCAAAAAACAAAAGAGACAAGTTTTAGTCACTGGTTCACTTCTGGTACCGTAGGATATGGAAACATAGATATGGAGGTCATTACACTATGTTCAATGACTGGTTTATGAAGAGGGTTTATAAATACTTAGTGGCAGATCTTTTTCCAAGATTTTGAAGCCACCAGAAATGCTAGGAAATGGTCGGTGACTGGTGTTTTTGAAAGATCATTCCAACATATGGATTTGCGGTTCTACAGTAAACCCAATCATCTTCCACATTTCATGATAGGCTTTTCCTAAATGAAATGGCTAGCCAATTTATCCAGTATATAACCGAATATGTAAGACCCTATAAAGGAAATCCCCTTCTGATTCAAAGTTTAGAAAATCCCAGGAATGGGTAATTCAAATTTAGGAGATGGATGAATTCAACATTTCCTTAAAGCTCGAGAGTTGTAACTATGATTCAGAGATATTTTTTAGTAGAATATCTCATCAGCTCTAAACATTAGTGTGTATGAGCAAGTACAGAACAAAGTACTAATTCAGGATTCCTGAAGGCTCTGACTTTGTGGCAAAAAAAAAGGGAAGGAACCTCATTTACTTCTAGCTCTGTAATATCTTCCTCAGAGGTGTTCTGATTCTCCTTTAGAAGAATTTTTACCAGCAGTTACTCGAGGCATTGAGACAGTCAAAGCAGGGACTTAAAGTGTTAGGAGACAGTGGGTATGATGATGGCAGAGAAAACAAAAAGAGGAAATGGAAAAGAGAAGACAAATAAAGAAAAGGAAAAGAACTGACCATGATAGAGACACAGCCAAGTCATATAAGAATAAAGGTCATAATTTTTGAGCTTTAAAGAATTCACAGAAAAGTGAAATCATAAGACAATTTAGTAGATAATAATGGGGTTTAAAAATGCGAGGATCATTCTATAAATGCTTGGTTTCCGGAATCTCTAAATCCTACACATTACAGAAACTTCAAGTAGCTAGGCTTTGGATCTTCATAAAGGCATGCCACTCAAAGAGGATTTTGTCTTCAACACAAATTAAGTTTTCATATAGACAAACATAAATAGTCAATTTGAATGTTAAGTGCTTAGCCTGGACAAAAAATTGGAACCTTGGAAAACCTTCAAAGATTATGAATATAACGAACAAGAACTTATCAGTGTGGAGAATATGAGAGCTTAAGAAAACATAAAATTGCATGCAGCCGCTTATGAGGTCATGAAACAAGGATTTCGAAAGGGCTGAAGAAAATAAAATAGCTGTCTCACATACTCAATAATAAGCTCAAAACATATGAAACTACTTCTACCACTCCATTAGTTGTAAAACCTTGTACGACTGTTAGGCCTCCTTGGTAGGAAGAAAATTTCAAGCAAAGTGATTCTTTTATTTATCATAATAAAACTATAGTAGTTTTTCATAAAGTAGAAGATGAAAGGATAAACATATCTAAGGGAATTTGGAATTTTGCCTTCCAGGAAAGTGAAGATCTTAATAATCATCTCCAGGAAAAATATACAGAGGGGTTCGCAAGGCTTGATACTATTCTCGCTCACACCAATTAAGTGCAGCAAACTTTAGCTTTATTATGGATGATAATGCCTTGGCAAGTATTAATTTGCCTGGATATGTTGATAAATCTGTGCACCTTTTTTCAGTGAAAAAACAAAATAGAAGTTATTTATAAGGCAGCACAATCTAATTATTTTACTGAGTTGTTGATGGAGGGAACGTTCCACAATTTATGACCAGATGGTAATAAGCTGAATAAAAAGGAGGATTTCATCTCTACAATATCACAGAAGGAAAATCAAGCAACCCATGGGTTTTGAGCTCTGAAATCGGTTGATAAGATCACATCCCAATTAAAAAGTTTTGGAGCCCAAATATTTCATTCGTAATTGAAAAGAATATTGTAGAAATTAAATATATATTTCCTGGAATAATCAAGATAAAGCAGAGCTTCGAAATTCCGATGCTATTGATATTATTAGTTTTGTTTGGAAAATATGCAAGACTACATACCTGTAGTGCACTGTTAAACTCGGGAATCCTTTTAGTTAAGAAGTCGTAATCTGAAGGGTTTTTATGCTGCCAAAAGTCACCTGGGCTTGCACCCAGCCTCATCTTGGTGGTTTCCCTCTTAATTGACAAGCTGCATAATCAGCAGGGAATTAAGCCTGGTGGGGTTTGAACCTGGGGCATCATCATGGAATTCGTTCTTGCCTTAGTCTAGACTACAGTCAGTCACCGCCCAAGTGTTGAAGTAGATTATATAAAGGTTATTTTGCTTATTTTCCACTAGAGCCTTTGGTAGAAAGTCTTGAAAGTTATGTATGAGACTAATTAGTTGCAACAATGGTATGCAGGGCTTCCTTGCTGGAACTCTTCATTCAACACTGATGACCGCTTCAGCTCTAAATTCTCCTACATGACTGAGCAACACTTACAGCCTTCTTCCTCACCATCTAGAATTATCTAGCAAGCCAATATCTCTTTTTTCTAGTGTTTGATGTTTTTCTAAATTTCCATGATAGACTATGACTATGGGACAACGACAACTAATGTGGGTATCAATGATGATGGTACAATTTAGCTTCAAATGGGTTACGGATGCAACAACTATGCCAAAAACATTGCCACTTTCACAATATAATACTTAAATAGCAAAGCCGCCATCTGCAAAAATATTCGTAATCATCTTATACAAACACGAGCACAATAAAATATGAGAGAAATAGGAATGCCTTCATTAATCTTGAGTTTATGTACATGGTCTCCAATATGTTTAGGCTTGATTCACATGAGGAAAAACTTGGATGGAGAACCTAATCAACAACTTTGAATATATAAATGTGACCAATGGTAGGTATGATGGTCGAGAGCACAACAATTTTCCTGTTACCTTACGATATCCTTTACTAATCTCAATAATTAAAGCAAGGGACATGGGTATATTCCTTTTATGAAAGGCAGACTTGATAGTTATGTCGTGCCCATGATTTCATGACCCAAAACAACCATCTAGATATCTCGTAAAATTTGGGACAATTTTTTTGTTTTGTTTAAAACGCTAAATAAGTATTAAATGATTAAAACATTTGTAGGCCATCTTGCTATCATTTAAAGATGGCAAGAAATAATCCCAGTTCCATTTGCGTAAAGTAGGATCACTTATGTCTATAAAACACCGTGTCCTATAGATTTAGTTAGGGGATTTGAAGATATGTTACAAACTATGACACTGAGAGTGGGTGAATCAGTGTCATCACAAATTTACCTTCTTAAATCTGATATGATAAAACCATAAACACACACAAGCAAATTGTAAGAGAGTACACAATGACACAAGGTTTAATGTGGGAAACCCAAACTGGGAAGAAAACCCACTCAAACTATGAACTATACTTAGGACTAATTTGTCCTGCTTTTGTTACAGTAGTTTCAAAGTTGAGCTTCAACTCAACTTGGAGCTGCTAGGTTAGGTTACCATCAGGGACCATTCTACTTGAATACATTTGGAAAACAACTTTCAAGGCAACATAAGGGTTTTACAAGTGGTTATGATGCAGAGAGTTATACAAATTGTCATGCATTCAACTAGTTCAAGAGGAATCAACAACAGTGTACTCCAAGCTTTGCATAGGAGGATCTTTACCAAGCCTAAAATGGCTCTAGTTTGCAAAAATTGACAAAAATCACCTTAAGTGGCTTTCACAAACACCATACTCTGTTCTATAAACCTCATAGCCTGCATCCAATGTCATTTTAACAATCAAGGCGAACCCATTTCATGCAACTTCACTTTTCACTTACCTTGTTCAACTTTCTCTCTACCCTTATTCACTAGTTCTTCACAGAAGACACTCAACTTTTGGCTCTTTAGCCTTCTTTGGTACTTCCCAATGCATGTACCCTGTTTCAAAACCTCAAACAAAGTTATTACAACTATTAACTTGATTCCAAAAGTTCCACACATCAAATTTCCACTTAACTGGCTCTAAACTGCCCTTTGGTGTTCACAAGACCAAGTAGTTTGCACAGTTCATAGTTGGAAGGTTTGGTAGTCACCCTGAACAAGATGAAAGCACTTTTGATCACCCTTCATCATCACCATGATGTGCCCTAAATTTCACAACCTAACTCACTAATCTCTTCTTGCAATCACTATTTCCTCTCTCCAAGCTTTTCTAGGTCAATTAGCCCTGCCTTCAAGCATTTTTCACCATAACTTTTGATTCCCTCAACCATTTGAGAAGATAAACACATATTGGGATACCCATTTGGGCTAATATTTGGTATACAAAGTTTTAACAAACCTTTCTTTGAAACATATACCTCAAAACCAAGCTTCAAGGGTTTCCATTATGTCTTATGGGACTGTATCAGTATGGGGCAGCAGACTGTCAAAGAAAACACCCATCTTATCCAGTGAAAGTTCAAAATTCCGTCTAAATCTATTAAAGGACCTTATTATTACGATCTCTATTAATTTTCAGAGTATGATTCCAAGTTTGGAAGGTTCTACTGTGCACTCTAGGCAAACCTGAGAGTCTATAATTCCTTATAAAATAAATGCTTCTTGTTTTCAAGGCTTCTAACTTCATGTGTTATTCTGGCTCATCCTCCTTCAAGGTTCTGTGCTGATGGTAGTGTAAAACCATGAGTGAAATATCACAAACCACTAAAAACCTACCTGTTTGTACGTTAGAACAGGGTAATCTTGAAACCTCACTTACTCAACTCAAAGGATCTGAGCTTAATTAAACGTGGTAACTTATTCTTGGGTTAATCGTCACCTTATGCCATCCTCCCCTGTAGCTTTCACGAATTTCATAAGCTTATCATAATGACAGATAAGTTAAGAACTTGACTAATACAGGGAGGTACAGTCACAGTCCAGTTTTATGAGGTTATTCAAACATGCAAAGGGAAATATGAAGTAATCAAACTCTAGGCTCTTCA
The DNA here is from genome assembly GCA_019776745.2 of Taxus chinensis. Classification (NCBI taxonomy): domain Eukaryota; kingdom Viridiplantae; phylum Streptophyta; class Pinopsida; order Cupressales; family Taxaceae; genus Taxus; species Taxus chinensis. The sequence goes on along the minus strand of CM034149.1, from coordinate 780,240,206 downwards.
ATATCATGCAATAACATGTCACTTCTTCACATGAATCAATTATCTAGCTACCAAAATACTTAACAAAGGCCATTACAGTCATAACTCACTACTAAGACAGTCAAGAATCCCTTAGCTTACCAAAACAGGCTAGTCATGATCTAAATCCACATTCAATCTTTCATGAAACCTGAGAAAGTTTCTTCACATGCACCTAAGAGTGAAATCAACCTCACAAATGAATCTTTTCAAAAGGAAATGCATAAACTTAAGCAACATACACAGTCTTCTTTATGCAAACAAAGTATTCTCATAATAACTATATCTCTATTACAAAATTTCAGTCTTTCCTGTCCTGAGCTCCTTCCTTGAGGAAGGTCTTTTTCTTTCCATCTCTCTCTCTCTTCTAGGAGATTACTAACTCTCTTTCTCTTGAATACATCCCTCTTTTAATCTAATTCAACCTTCCATTAAACCCTAACTACCCTTTACAAGGTTTCATCATGCTCATACATGGCATGTTACAACATTTTTGCATCTAAGACTCACATACACACCTTATGACTCACTCTAGGACTCTTATAACTTGTCTAGATATCACTCACACATACTCTAAACCATCTAGACCCTTTGAAACCTCATTTGATCTCTTTTACATGCTTTAGCATTTGAATTTGCAATTTGGAGGGAAACTGAAGAATTCAAATTTGTGAGTACTTAACCACTTATAACTCCCTCTTAGGAACTCAACACATGCTATCACACTCTTACAACCATGAATAAGGAGAAATTTGGAATTTTGGTGTTCTAGGAAGATGCCCCTGCATTAGGTTAGTCCTGCCTTTTGGCTTGACCAATGTGCCAACAACATTCATGTGCCTGATGAGTGACATATTTAATGCCCTTCACTAACTCCCTCATCATTGTTTGCTTGGATGAAATCCTCTTCTACAACCAAACTTGGGAGGAGCATGTGGAATTGTCTTGTGTGTCGTAGACACATTGCTCAAACACAAGATGCAAGCCAACTTTGCCACATGTGCATTCAAAGCCGTGCAAATCGTGCAAGCATCCATGTAGATCCAAAAAAGATCAAGGTAATCCAAGAGTGGCGAAATTTGTGCAATCTCATTGAGTTGAGGAGTTTGCTTGGACTTGCTAATATCTACGACAGGTTTGACCTTGGACTCTTGCACACATCATGGCCTCTTAGCTAGGTAACGTGCGCCAAAGCAACCTTCTATTGGACACTTGCGCAACTGCTTGCATTCAAGGAGCTCAAATGCCTCTATGCGACCCCTATTTTGGCAATGCCCCACATTGTTCAAACCTTTGAGATACAAATTGATGCATCTGACTATGTGCTCAACGCTATACTCACACAACATGGACATCTAATCGCATATCACTCAGAAACGTTCAACGATATGGTTCAAGGCTACTCTACCTAGAAAAGGATTTATATGCCATCGTTCATGTAGTCAAGCAATAGGTAAGGAGGCAATCATCCATTTTGATCATATGCTGCTCCAGTTCTTGCATATATAGTGAAAATTGGAGAACGTGTGCCACATGAAGTGGATGACCTTCTTGAAATAATCCCATCTAGTGATCAACCACAAGAAAGGAATAGACAATAAGGTATCAATCTACCTTCGCCGCCTTAGTGCTAGCTCTCATCATAGAGCTTGATATGTGCGGCCAAAACTCTGCTTATTGGGTATCGCTCTTCTCAACAGACAAGGACTTCGCAAAAGCCTACACTACTTTCATGCAAAGTAAGCAGAGGTTTGCGAACTCTACATGTTCGAAAAGCTTCTCTACAAAAGCTTGGACATTTATGTTTCCTTGATGGCGAGCCTTGCCAAAGACTCATCTGGGAGGGGCATTATGCCAAGACAACAAGAACTTTTGATGTTACTAAGACATTGACAGTACTACAACAACACATATTGGCCTCCCATGTGCAAAAAAATTTAGTGCAATATCAAGTCTTGCAATTTTTGTTGCATCGCCAAGCCCAGAAACAAGAATTTAGGACATTACATACCTTTGTTGTTTCCATCCAGGTCATGGGAATATATCAACACGGATTAAATAATTGGAATACATACGAGGAAACATTACAATGACTGTGTGTTCATTGTAATGGATGGGTTTTTGAAGATGACCATCATGGTTACTTGCAAGAAGGGCTTCAATTTGTAGACACTGCATGCATGTTTTTAAGCCATGTTTGGTTTCACTTCGGACTCCAAACATCCTATTTGTTTGATCATGACTTGTGCTTTGTAATACGTTTTTGACAAGCATTGTGGGAAATGATGGATGCGTAATTGGACCAGTCGACAACATTTCATCTATAGATAGATGGACAAATAGAAGTTGTCAACTGTAGTCCTATTCATCTGTTCCACATGTACAATAGTGTGCACCCTTGACTTGGGATGCTAATTTGCTATACGTTCATTATGGCTAAAACATAGCCCTTCACAATTTTGCTGGGCATGGTCCATTCTAGACATGTCTTGGGTTCCAACTTCTGGCACCCCTACACATATTCTACTGTGCACCGTTGCAAGGAGTCATGCAAATATGAACGAGAAGTGGACAAGGCACAAAAGTTTTTGCAACACATCCAATCTGTTCATCGACATGTTCAACACATACCCTCGTGCCAACAATAGAAGTATAGAGAGTGCCATAATGTGTATCACACACCTCAGGAGTAAATTTTGGTTGCATCTTCAGAATGAACACTTCAAGGGTCTACTTTGGAAGTTTAAGCTTTTGTGCTACGGTCCTTAGATGATATTGCACGCAATTAGTGAGAACGCCTTTGGTTTCAATTTGCCATCATTCTTGGGTCTTCATCAAGTGCTTAACACGGAGCTCCTTAAGCTTTACTTCCCACCTTTGCTTGAGGAAGCAACGACTCAATATCATTATAATTTGGATCCTGAACATACGCACAATACCAAAGGGTCAAATTGTCGAAGTGACAACAATGCACACTTGCACACATCAATTGTTTTGAGTGGTCAAGGCAGGGCAATATGCACATTACATTAAGTGGTACAACATTCAACAACTTCAGGTTCGATGGATGTAGTTAATCGAAGATGCAATGGGGACCATTGCTCCTCAAGAAAGGATGAATGATTCGTGCTTGATTGTGCAAGTCTGCACTCTATTCCTTAGGACTTTAAGCATCTCAACTTCATGGTGTCTCGTGCCACGCACAAGGACTCGTGATATCCTCATGCATTGGCCCATTGCCTTGTGGACTAATCACCTTACAGTACTTTGCATCAACACCTCCAAAACTCAACATCCGTGTGTCAGTTGCCTGCTGCCGCGTGACCTGCCAAGTGGCACTTTCCATGTATACGCCATGTTAGAGCATTTGTCAGCATACTGCACCATGGAAGATCAATTGCCACACCTGCAAGAAGATCAACCATCTCCCGGCCAAAAGATGAACTGATTGTAATCACTGCCTTTTGGTAATTGTCATCTATTGTAACTACCTTCTTGTAATGATGTATATATATATGTGAGTGTGTAATCTGTTTGGCCCAAAAGGTGACATAATGACCATAGAACATATACTTGTGAATATTTGCATGTGGTGAGCATCTTCTATATCTCATATGTATCTGTATCTTGTTCCAGTCTAGGAAAATTAGTTAGGAAGTGTTTCCCCCTTTTTGATCAAAGGAATCTTCATTCCTAGCCTTACTGAACATTGTATGCATTGTACTTTACCTTATTCTTGCCCACTGAATAGAAGTTGCACCATTATGCAAAAGACTTACGTGTTCGATTGTATTTGGTTTGGTATGGTGTTTAGTTCTCCTTGCACATTCTATAACCTGCAACTTGTCTCCCAGTGCAGGGTTGTCCTTTGCACCGACATCCTGGGCCCAATGGTGTGAATCAGCCACATAAGTAACCATTGGCATGAAGCTTAAAATCAACTTGAGAGGCACAAAAGCTAGCATGTGGTGAACAGATAAAAACCATCCCACATGAAATGAATATGACATCACATTTGGAGACAAAAGAAGATCCTTCTAGACTTACCTCAGCATGAGAGTAATGGCTCCAAATATTTGTCTGCTAAGTCTGGCTCATTCTGTATGATCTCTCTTGTTGGGGTGTTTAAACATGCACCACATGGACCAATGACTATGATGCGTGTAGTTGTGTGATTGGATAACAGCTACATTGGCTATCTTGTAGATGCGAGAAATCAGTGACTACCAACAACCACTCTTCCCATTCCAGCTGCTATTTGAGTTCACTCTAATGATAAAGGGGTTAAGACTTAGGAAATTCCCAAGTCTTAATCCTACCTGGTTCATTAAACTTGAGTTGTTAATCTAGAGGGTGTGGATTGCCCTAGGATACCCCTTTTATTTTGTTTATGCTCATTTATAATGACAGTAAATTAGGGTTTGGGTAAAGGTATTTATGCTACAAAACTTGACATTGCCTTCCCATTTTTTGTTTCCTGACTAGGCCCTTGGCCACATTATTCAAGGATCAACCAATCTTCTTGACGAACCAACTATTCACATTCCCTTCGAAGTCACAATAGCTCCTCCGTAGCTAACCTGCTAGGGGTTACCTTGAGAAGCCTCATCCGTGTAAAGTTGTTAAGACGGGGACCTTGGAGGGGATTCATGTTTGCTCATACTTGGGCCTATAGTCAGCTCATTGTATGATATAACAGGGGTTCACAATTTGTTTATTATGCTAGTGCTTTATAAGAAATTTTGAGGTTTGCTCATCATTAGGCCTATAGTCAGCTCATTGTATCATATAGCAGGGGTTCACAATTTGTTTATCATGCTAGTGCTTTATAAGAAATTCGAGGAGAGTAATACTTGAGGTACCTATAAATGGTATTTCACTTGCAATTTTTGGGGGTTTCTTCTATTCATGACGGTGGGTATTAGGTACAGTCTATTTTTTAAACCCATTTTCCCCTCTAATATACAATGCATTATAACTTTATTCTTATCTGTTATGTTTCAAGGCATAAGTTGGTGAAAATCTTAAAACCTTTAAATGTTTTGAAGATTAAAGATCACAAATGATTTCTAGCGACAATTATAATGTTATCCTACATTGGATGGAGACATTTGCACTAAAGTGGAGATAAGCTGATCCCTTATTGTATGCTGAAGTAGCATATCTGTTGTGTCTTAAAGAAATGATTGATTAATGCTTGTAAAGACCACAATGGAAGTGATTAGAAGAAAAATAAAGTGATATACTGGGTCTTGCTTGTAATTGCTAGATTTTAAAAAATGTCAGTTTCTTCAGGTATTAGATATCCTCATATATAAAGATCCATCTTGCATTTAATTCCTTCACATGATATGCATGCTTGCACTTGAAGGTGTATTTATGTTCATTGTATGCTCTGGCATTGAATGTGCGCCTTCGATTCTTTGGTCAAACTAAATAAGGTTTTTAATGTCTTATTCAGGTAAGAGGTGCTACTACGCACTATGAGGCTGTGGCAAATAGTGCAGCATCAGGAGTGCTTTCGGCTGGTCTAAATTCAGGTTGGTAGTTAGCATGTCACATCTTTTGCCATTTTGAATGATTTACTGCTTTGTTTTATTATGAGAGAATTCTTTAGCTAAACAGATTCCTTGCGGAAAAACTCTTATAAATGTCTGTAATGGCTTGATATCACTTTTATTTTTGAGTGTATTTCTATTGTCATGCAATAGATTTTCAACCTAAAAACCAAGTAAAACCGGTGCATTGTTTTATAAAATACACTTCATCCTGATTTGTCTTATATTTCCCAACTAGTTTTACAGCAGAGAAGCAACATGTACATGGTTACACATGATTTACATATACAAATGTTAGCTATTATTTTTTTTCAAAATGCAAAGTCAATAAGTAGTAGCATGAGGAAATCGACATATATGTGGTGACGTATCTCCCAGTTGCACAACCTTTCGGACTGAAGCACACACTTGGCAACTCCTAATTATACAGGTCGCTCAATTTGGAACATGCTATCTCCTGATGCAAGCAACCTTTACGGAAAATGCTATCTTCATTATAGTACAACTTCAAAGCTACATTTTAGGGCAATCATCCTTCATGAGGAGACTAATGGCAATCATCCTCCAACTAAGGCCCAACATTTAGGAAATGCCCCTAAAATATAGGAACTGGTTCAAAACTCATAAAAATACCAGGGGTAGATGAACCTAATCAATTCTCACTAGTATATACTTTCTCTAGCAATCACCTCTCACCCATTGAGAAGTATAGAAATGTGCTCGTGGGTCCCACACATGTTGACTTAGTACAAAAGGGACATTACATCTAGCCAGAGACTCAGTACCTATAGGAACGTCGTCCTCTTTCCCTCCTTGAATGGTTTTGATTTGATTTTTGTTGGAAGGGACTTCAATTTATTAAAAAGGGGGTATAATGTATGTCGTAACTCTAAATAAATGGAATTGTTTTGTATCCAACCTTGTCATGTTAATAATTGTTGGCATTAGGTATGCTGTAAGAACTCTATGGTCAGTTGTCGATGGCTATGTCACAAGGTATGCCGAATTTTGTGGAAAATGTTCAAATTTTGCCGATCTTTATTACCGTCAAACACGAAACTTAAATGTTATGCTTTATTTTTACATGGGACGTTTTTGATATGCTTTTGCACTACTTTATAACTGTGTGTGTATACATATATCGAGTGAAAGTAGAGAGTGGAAAGTTCTCTCTACTTTGTTACTTTGCATTCTTTTAGAAAATTAAAATGATTAAAAAAATATTTTATTCGAACTTAAAGACATTTTTATTTGAATTTAATCCATCAGCAAACCTGAACTGAACTTTATCTTCTTGGAACATGAACTCGAACTCAAACCTTGTGGCTTAGGTTGACGGTTGTGTCAACTGCCAATCATTGTGTCTTGTCATTCAAATAGCATGTTAGAGATTGGGGTAAGGGTGCTTGTACCTGGTCGTCTTTGTACTAGAAAAAAATGTATTAAGCACTATCGAATGATAATAGAAAGTTGTTATTTCTCTCATATTCTTTTATTGTGTAGTTTTGTATTTATTTATTACTCTAACTTTCTGCTCATTGTAGTTCAGTCTTCTTGTAAACCCCACACAAACAATAAGAATGTCTATCATACACTGAACTTTTAATGTAATGTCTGGGATTAGGATGACTCCTGAATCTTGAATCAATCAAAAAATGATTAGTTTTGGTGCACCATGCTCGTGACGCTTACTTCAGCCCATAGAGTACCTTCACCAATTTGTACACAACTGTTTCCTTGCCAACAACCACAAAATCTTCTAGTTGCTTCATGTATGCCTCCTCCATCAAATCACCATTCAAAAAGAGACTTTTAACATCCATCTGAAACATTTTCGCATGAAACTAAGGAGGAATGGCAGTCACTAACCTGATTATTTTCATGTTTTGTGAAAACCCCTTCGTTACAAAGCTTGCTTTATGTTTGTCCGGCAAGCTGTCTGCCTTCAATTTGGTTTTATAAACCCATCTACAGCCAAATTCCTTTTTACCTGGTAGCAAATCAACAAGCGCCCAAGTGTTTTTCCGCACTAAAGCATTATACTTAGCCTACATGGCTGCCTCCCACTCCAAATTTGCTTGTTCTTCCTTATTAGAAGGCTCGCTCGCACCATTAGCAAAACACGGAATCACCACTGATATCAAATGTAAGGGAGTCATTTCCTAAACCAACATCAGACATCTCCAACTCGTCACGCTTTAAATCCCTCAAAGTAGTTTGATACCACTTTCGTCTCCTTATTGGTGCAACTTGGTTAATCGAATCAGGTCTGATTTGTAATATCCCTAAAAAATGCTTTCTAACAAATCTGGATATATTTGTTAATTCCTAGGGCAGCAGTATTAAAAATCTGACTTCTTTAACAGCAGCAATAATTTGATTTTTAATAGAAAAAACAGCAAACCATAATTCGTAAAAACACTATTTTATCTATTGAATATGAACCAACTACAATAAATATATCAGTGTTTGAATACAATAGTATGGAGCTGAACTGGCAGAACACTTGGACCTTGAATTGTCACTGCAACTCCTGAATGGAATTGCCAAGCTCAGATGTGAGGGTTTTCGGCCGCGGATGTATGTGTTAAAGAGGGTTTTTGTCCTCAATTATTGATGCAAAAGCAAAAGTCACTAGCAAAAAAAGAAAATAATTGATGAATTTCCAAGATGTGTTACAATGAAACACAAAATTTGCCTTTATAACTCTCAAACACTCCAAAGTGGGCGCCCCATCCAAAAAATAGGATTAAACACTTTAAATAATACTTTTTCCACCCCTATCCTAAAATTAGGATTTACAAAAGCATGCAGCTCCCTTTTCAACTTTGACGCGCCCTGTCAGGCCAGGCCAGGCCTGCAATTAATGGGCATGGGCATGGGCGCGGGCTTTCCGGTTTTCCAATTTGTCCATTCTTGTCTTGAAGCACAAACTCCTTTCGCCTAAGGAGTCTACGCTTTAGTCTGGGCTTCGGGTTCGAATAATGTAGTACGATTAGTAATCGGGTATCATGATCTATAGAGAGGGGGGCCGCCTCCAGCATCTCGAGAAGTTTCTCGTTGGTTCCCGCTCCGATCTAACATGAATAACGAAACTCGATTGATCCCTCCGAACACAACCACCTAACCCACAGGATCAACTCGAGGGGCCGAGGGCTCCTATCTTTATTTATTTATTAAATCTAACTAAGAGCCTAATGATAGAAGTCAACCTTCTATTATTGTTTTATTCTAACAATGCTTTTTGAATTAAAAATATAATTTAATTGTCCTTTTCCAATTAAAATATAAAATATTTTGGGACCACTTAAATTAATTTATTTTCCTCTTTCACTTTCCACTTGGCCTATGGAAAATAATAAAAATGGGCTTTAGGTATCCAAAAGTAATTAATTCCGAAAAGGGGACATTACATGATTAAATATTAATCGGCATCATCACCAACGTGTCCAAGATGTAAAATTAACCTCTGAATCAGCTTCTCTAGTATGCATTTCTTGAACCTCCTACACATTTTGAGTATATTCGAAGCCGGTTCACTAGGTCTCAAAATATAAGGAGCATCTGATTTTACTGTTAGTTGTCACGGGAAATCAGAACTGAAAATGCTGTCATTCTCAACAAAAACAACATCCCCACCGGTAATTACCTTCTTAGTAGACATGTACACCACCCTGTATACTTTTTACTGCTCACTAGATCCACCAAAGAATAATTTCTTGGACTTCTTATCCAATTTACAATTTACTGGCAACCTGATATGGAACATGAACATGTGCAATACAACAAAAGATATTAAAGAAACGTACCTTTGGTTTCTTACCTGACAGGCCTCATGTGCTGTGATCTCTTGCAATGCCCTGGATGGGTTCCTATTAAGAATGTACACATCCATGTTTACTGCTTCTGCCCAACACTCCATAGACATATTTTTAACCCTTACTCCATATTGTTGCGGCAAATTGGGGACCACAAAATTGTATTTTCTTTTCTTTTGCACCATCAGGATGTAGAAATGTGACTTTCAAATTCAATTCAACCTTTGCAGAAGCATTAAACTGCTGGAATTTCGCAAACAGCTCACCCTTGTATTTGATAAAATTACCCTGCATCCTCCGATTGTAATCATCAACAGAAAATATGAAGTATAAAGCACCGGATATAGATTTTACCTCAATTGATTTGCGGATTTGCTGTATGTTTTTACCTTCATTGGACCACAAATATCTGCACACATCAATTCGAGATAATAGATGGTTCTCCATGTTATTTCCTTTGAGCATACGTTCCTCATTTGTTTACACTCCAAATAGGTTGAATGTACTGGTTTCTTAATCTGAAATGAAGGCAAACCAACAGCCGTATTATTTTTCATAAGCAAAGAGAGAGATTCCATTGACATGTCCATATCTTTGGTGCCAAACTCCAAACTCTGAGTTGGATGCCGCCAAATCATAAACCTTTAATATGTTAGCTCCCTCAAATATATAAAAACTATGCTGTCCAACTCCTATGTAAAGGACATTACCACTACTTTTTTCCTTAACCAAACACCTATTGTCTTAAAGCATGAATAATTCCCGCTGTCGATATGGCTTTGATGCTTTAGATATTGTTTGCCTGTAAGAAGCTACTTTCTTTGGTTTTCTCATGCAAACTTTTCTCAAGAATATTTGGTTTGATTCTGCGCATTATTCTACTTAGTACAACCTCCCAGTGCCCATAATTAGTGTTTGGATAATAGACAACAAATTCTTAGTCAAACCAAGGGTATAAAGGACATTTTGGAATGTGAATTTCTTACCCTTATTCAAGCCAATATTGTCATCTTGACAACCTTGCATAATATGTGACCTACCATCCCTAAGGGTTACTGAATTTGTCTTGTTTGAGTCTTAACAAAATTCTCAAACCAATCAGATCGGTTAGTCATATGGCTACTAGCTCTTGAATCAAAGAACTAAATATCTCCTCTTGAATGATTACATTGGGACATCATTAAGACACACTTCTCTTGGTCAATTAAATTAACTTGTTCTGCTTTTCTCTTTTTCTCTAACCATGCCAACCCTTTTATACAATATTTCTTTGTGTATATCCCTTTTTTTGACCAAAATAACACCTTATATTATTAGACTTTGAAGTATTATTACCTGAAGTGGTTGAAAATTCTGAAGAAAATTGTGGATTATGCTTCTTAGTTCTTTCCCTTGGAATAGACCAACAAAGCACTCTCGAAGGTTGACTCCTTCCTTGAATTAAACTTGCTATTCCAATTTTCCTTAGTAATAGCTTGCCATTTAGTCTAACAAAAATCATCTTTTGTAGCAGTTTGATTAAAAGTTATAACAAATTTATTAAATAAAACAGGAAGGTTATCAAGAACAATTACTGCCAATTCTTTGTCATCTACTTTTTGATTGATAGCTGTTAGTTGATCCTTGTCTCTAAACTTCAACTCCGCTTCCCCAATCTTGAATAAAAATATCAAATTCCTGAAATAACATGCCTTTTAAATATCAAAAATCTTACATCTGCTTTGAAAAATTTTCAACTCATCTACAGCATATTTGAAACCTGATATTTAAACCAACAGCTCATCAGTAACAGATTAAGTGAACAACATGAAAGCCACGCCATTCTTTCAAGTAAAGTCCTTATCTTGATTTAATGCAGTCTCGTTTGCTTAATTCTTAGCTAATTCCATGGATAACTTCATCTAACTTCCTATACACATAGATGCTCAGCATTTTTTTCTTTCAAATGGTGGAATTTTGACCAATTCACCTTTGGGAGTCCAACACCATAAGGTTATTCAAATTTAATAATTTATCATGGCCATTACCAACGATAACCATCAAATACGGAGACAAATCAAGACTTATCGAATATCAGAGAGTTTTGCTTTTATATTTTAGAAATTTACCAAATATGAAAAGAAAAATTATTTAAAATATGACTACCCAATATATGTGGAGATTGATTGCAGTTTTGTACAGCCATAGCTGCTCAAAATTGCCTTGACAAATTGTGCCAAAGACCCAAAATCCAGAAACTGCAATTTAAAAAAAAGTGAATATTTTATAAATTTCAAAAATTTTAAAATTATACCCATACGGTCGGTATAATTCTGCATAATCCCTTGAAAATATGTCCTCGATGCGAGCTATATTGCAATCAAACTCTCAGAATTATGCCTTCAAGCCCCCATGAAATGCCTTGGAATTTGTGATGTGTTTTTTTTATCAGGGCTTTGATTTAATTACAGGTCTATTCCTCGAGATCTTGACCTCACATTTCCTCTCCTTCTCCTACTTTTATTTAATGTTTCCAAAATCCTCACGCACCTATAGCTCCGATACAAAGAGAGAAAGGCAAACAAAGACAGGAAAAACTCGTAAATGGAGATAGAGAAAGGTTTGCTGTGCTGTTCTACATTCAAACCAAAAATGAAATGGTTAAATACATAAAGTGAGAGAGATGATTAACCAAATTCCAACGACAATTTAGTTACAAGGTTTACAAATGCACCCCTCCTTATTACTAGCTTTTATTAAGCACAATGTTGTCTTTTCTTGCTGTTCAGTCTTTTTTCTATCAAAGTATTTTTATACAATTCTATCAATGTGTACTTTTATGACCTTTATACAATTCTATCAATGTGTACTTTTTTGGCAAAATAAATAAAATTAATGTTGCTCTGTGTGTCCAATTTTGGTTTCCTATTTTGACTGTGCACTCTGAACGCCTGTGTGGTAGATTGTGGTTCATTTGACTCCCAACGCATTAATCAAACTTTTGCACTGGTATCTTTCTTTTAACTTGTATGATACAAGTACCATCTTGTGGCCTATGTAAACTATCATGTGAGCCAAATATTAATATGCAGTCATCGAAATATTTTAATCCAGCTTCTCACAAATTGATTAAACATAGGAAACTGTAACAGCACGAGATTGCATGGCAATCTTTGAATAGGTAAATTTATGCAGCTGTGATGAAAGTCAAAAGGAGTAACACCTACTTTCTAAAATTCTTGCAAGGCATCTGTTTTAAAGGAATTTGACAGAACAATCCAAGATGGTCTCTTTTAAAGTAAGTGGGTGGTACTCTATCCCCTTTGAATGGTTTTGATGTGAGTGATACATGAAACATAACTGCATGCCGACTGGCAAACTCGGATTGTAAAACAAAATGGGGCTAATCATGAAGTTTGGTATAAAAGCATGATAACTTATCCAGGTTATTCTTAAGGCCTAGCATTTGAATAAGCCTACACTTTGAGGTACATTACTAAATTATGGTATAATTCAATATTATGTAATTGCTCTTGTGTTGGCGTTGGATGCAGGTTCTGTCAATGCCAACAGTTCTGAAGGTACATACTATATAGACAAAGTATATTGCAACCATGACAGGGTTTGTTTGGGCATCTATTGATTAATAGATTTTACAAATAGGGGTTGGGGATTCTCTTATAAGGATCATTTAATTTCTACACTTCTCTTCTTACTCACCATAAAATTAAATCATCTGTGCAAAGCTGTAATGGTATTTATAGCATCGCAGGCCCTTTCCTGGATGCTACACCTTGGCCATGTGGTTTTTAAAATAGAACACCATAATTTACCTCATCATTTTTCTGTCATTGCTATTTGTAAACACAAAACAGAATCCTGCCAATATACTGAAACCTAAATGAAAAGGTTTGAAAATTTGTATTTCTTAAAATAGCGATCTGATCTAAAGCAGAAACTTGAGTCTGGAAACAAAAATATGATTTTTATAGATGGAGATATGATGCTTTGAAAAACATAAATCCGGTTAGTGATTTTTATACCTCACTTTTATATTTGTTGACTAATTCCACAGTTATAATTGAAATGCCCTGCCTCAAATCTGAGAACACTGATCTTTTGGGAAGACTGGAATCTAATATTTTGAACAGATAATACCAGAATTGAAATAGAGTCTAAATCTAAGAATGTTGAATTTTAGAAACTAAAAATATCCAATGAAAATGGAATTACAAAAAGTCTAGCCTATGTTTGCAACAAGGACAATACCAAAATAAATGACACATCAAAAAACAGAATGGGAAATTCGAGAGGAAATAATGTGGAAGCAAAAATCTAGAATTCAATGGTTATCTGAAGGAGACAAAAATTCTGTTTTCTTCCATAAATCATTCCTAGATAGAAGAGTGCATAATCATATTAATTCTTTGAAGAGCAAAGAGGGACAGCAGATATATTTTTTGGATGAATTGAAACACGAGGTTGTTATGTTTCTTACAGAATTATTCACAGCTCAACCTCTTAATTTAGAGAACCAGCAAAAAGTGTTAGATGTTTTTCCTCGGTTGATTTCTCAAGAGGAAAATGAAAAGCTGATACAACCAATTACTGAACAGGAGTTATATACAATTGTCTTTAGTATGGTGAAAGGTAAAACACTAGGTCCAAATGGATTTCCCATTGAATTCTATAAGACTTTTTGTGATATCAATAAGTATGATTTACTTAGTGTTGTGGAAGAGGCTAGAATTTCTGTATTATCCCTTATAGGATATCACTGTAAAATATGCAAAAGATAGACAAAACATAGCCAAACAAAAATCTGGTTTTTTGCAGAAAATTACATCTAGGGCAGCGAACAATAAAATATGAATAACTCCCAAAATATCCGCTCAAATCACTTGAAATTTTAAAGAGAACTAGATAATAGTATAAAAAACACAAGGGAAATATTTTTGGAATTTTTCAGTCGATATAACGCTGCCAGAAAATTACAGCGTGCCTAAAACCGCTGGAAAACTTCTAAAATTCATATCTTCCCGAATACAAGTGCAAAAATTATGAAACTTGGGAAATAACATATACAAATATAGAAGATGACTTTCCAACCTTCAGATCTAAAAACGGCCAACTGGAAACCCTAAAAATTAGGGCTGCAATCTCCCAAACAAGTCGCCCTCTTTGGTAGATGGCCAAAACCCTTGTGAAAATCTCTGTAGATGATGCCAAACCCTTCCTTTATTGCTGCCGTAGGTCTGATCCGAAAACTAGCTGAATATCTCCACCAAAACTCACCAAAAACCCTCAAAACCCTATCTCTGAAAACCTTGAAAATATCTCTGGAAAACAGCCCTGAAATCAGCTCCAAATGACAAGCTAGGGTAGATCTCTCACTATCAAAGAATGCCCTGCTAGCTAGGGATGGATCTCTCACCACCGAAGCTAGGGTTCCTGTGGGATCTTACTCCACAAGCTAAATAGTTGCAAACATCAATTGCACATGAAAAGAAATATAAGTGTATGCATGAATCTCCATATCCTTTCACCCCTCTTCTCCTTTTATAACCTTTTCCATGTCAAGGAAACCCTAAAACCCCCAAGTCGCACTTTCTCCTAGAGAGGGCCCAATTAATAAAGTAACTTAAAGTTACTTTTTCCCCTTCTAGGCGCCTTGGCCCAAAAAGGTGACCCCAACGAAGAAATATAACATTTAATACAATACATATCCCCTCAAGTCGCCAAAAAGGGCCTTTAAGTGGCCCCAACGAAGAAACATAACAGTAAATGCCAAAAGTGTCCACTTAAGTGATCCCAACGACAAAATAGAACACAAAGGGCCCATTAGACCCTCCCAACGCCCAAAATATAACAAAAACATAGTAGGAAATCATACAACCATCCCCAATAACCTCCAAAGTTGTTAGCCCCTTGGGAATGACCAGGGCTAAGACCAAAATAGGGCCTTTAGGCCAACCACTCGGAATTGGGGACATTACAATCCTCCCCTTCCGAAAAATGCTTGACCCCAAGCATTATCCTCCTGTGTTGTAGAAACTGAATACCACAAAGTAAGTGCCTCCATCTCACCCTGCAGTCAACCAAAGATCGGTGTGATCCGAAGTAACCAAAACACCACATATAGTCATCATGCTCTCCATGCAGTGTAGATAACAATGCTGTCCCTGAAGTAGAATAATGCCCACATCGACTCTCTACTGGTACCCATACTAAAACTGTCAATCTGTCCAACCCCTGCCACTGCAAAACTGTCATCATGTGATCACCCACTGCATCTCCTGTCGATTCCATCCCTCGGCTAGCTAGCACATGCTTGTCATCCACATAAGCAGAAAAACATATAGGAGTGTTATCCCCTATCAACTCCAAAAATAAGGAACATGCATAATCCGATTTGTCACCATGACAAACTACACATCCCTGCACAAAGTTGAGGATATCCTCCCTCAACCCATGCCATCTGACCCTTTCCCATATGAAGTTGAAGGTCTCATCAAAGCTTAAGTGTCCAGACATGGAAGAATAATGCACATGTCGCAGTATCTCCATCCTCAACCATGAATCCGACACGAGGTACAATCTGTCCTGATAGAAGATCATCTCATCCTCCAATCTGTAGTTGTCATCCTGTATGTGACCATCAAGAATCTCACAAGTGTGTCGGTTCTTGGAGTACTCAACAAGCAAATGAGATCTCCAGTCTACCGAAACCTCAGACAACCAACATAATGATAAACTCAGATGATCTGAACCTGTAATCCCGATCTCTGTAACTGCCTTATGTGCAACACTATTGGTCACACCCACATCCATCATACTCCACATCGATCCGCAATAATAAAACCCCTAATTATGCCGGAAAGTCCTCTCCATCCCCTCAGCTGCAACCACCCTAGGTGCTCCTGCCGATAATCCCCTCAAAGTCACATTCCTGCCTTCGGACTTAAACTTCAGCTCCATCGTCTGGAAGTTAGTCCGAAACTCACCAAGAGAGTGAAGCCACTGCACTCCCAACACTATGCGGGTCACTCCCATACCAACAATGTGGAAATCATCAGTAACTGTGTAGTTACCCATGGTGATGCTCAATTGTGGAACTTTCCGTGTGCATCTCATATACTCCCCATTGGCTACAACAATGTTGAAGCCCTCAAAGTCCTTCGTCTGCAAACCTTGTCTCTCCACCAATGATGCATCAATAAAGTTGTGGGTAGCCCCACTGTCAATGAGTACCACAACTCGCCGACCCTGCATAACTCCTCTAATCCTAAATGCCTTGTACATCGGAGTACTAGACAATGTGGCTATAATCTCCCGAGGGAAAGTCTCCTCCTCCTGCTCTGCATCAGCACTATCCATCGCAACTCCATCCCCATCATCCATCTCGTGAGTCTCCAACTCCTCACCTCTGTCATCCTCACTCTCCTCGAAGACCTCGATGAATTGGGCCTTCCCTCTACCTCTGCAATCATGTCCTGGAACCCAAGGTGTGCAGCAATCGAAACATGGTTTCTTTTGCCTCAACTCATCTCTGTCCTCTCGGGAAATGAATGGCTTCTTAGCCACCTCCTACCTCGGTGGAGGCTCCCTCTGCTGAAGTTCGTCTGATCCAGATGGAGGTTCTCTTTGCTGAACGCAAGGTGGAACCCTCGACTTTGGAGTGGATAACTCCAAGTCTCGAGATCTCCTAATAGCCTCATGCAAAGAAGAAGGCTCAAATGCCTTCACAAATCCTGCTAAGGCGTCAGTCAACCCTGCCATGAAGAGTGAAGTCAACCTCATCTCTGAAACATCAGATACCATAACTGATAACCTCTGAAAATCTGCAATGTACTGATCCAGAGAACCTGTCTGCCTCAAGTGAGTCAACTCCCTGAAGTGCCTATCTGGGTCCCTCCTGTCGAACCTGCTCATCAACCTCTGTGTAAAATCTGCATAAGTAGTGATATGCATGTGCCCTTGTGTGATCAATCCATGATGCCACCAGTCATGAGCATCTCCCTCGAGGTGTAGGATAGCAAACTTAATTGCATCCTCTTCGCGCATGGGATTCAAGTCGAAGTAAGTCTTCAACTTCTAAATCCAAGATTGTGCGGTACACTTCTTAGAGCCATCAAATTGTGGAATAGAGATTTGTCCCAATCTCCTCTGAAACTCAGGTACCTGTGTCTGGTAATCTCTCTTGGGCCTGCTACCAATCTTCATTTTACAATACTCCTGAAATGGCATGTTGTCCCGAAAACCCTCACTCAATGTCCGGTACTTCTCCCAACAAGATTCCTCATCCACAATGTCTGCGGGCTGTCGTGTCTGCGAAACTTCCGGATCCTTCAAAAAAGAAGGCTCGTGGAGTCCCAAGGGCCTGGTAGAAGCATGAGGGGACCCTTGTCCCGAATGTCCACTCTCACCTCTATTACCATGTTGTCCCATATTGCTGGCTTCTCCTTTCTCCGCATGAGCCTCAATCCTACCCTGTGCTAACCTCTCAGTGAGCTGACTCAAATAGAGGTTGGTAGTCTCCTGCTGCTTTACCATATTGGTGAACAGTTGTTTCATCAGATCTACTCCCATCTCTTCACTGTCACTCTGTCTCTGTCTCCCATCTTTCAACCCCAACAGGCTGGAGGAACAACAACTCTGATACCACTGTAAATATCCCTTATAGGATATCACTGTAAAATATGCAAAAGATAGACAAAACACAGCCAAACAGAAATCTGGTTTTTTGCAGAAAATTACAGCTAGGGCAGCGAACAGTAAAATATGAATAACTCCCAAAATATCCGCTCAAATCACTTGAAATTTTAAAGAGAACTAGATAATAATATAAAGAACACAAGGGAAATATTTTTGGAAGTTTTCAGTCAATATAACGCTGCCAGAAAATTACAGCGTGCCTAAAATAGCTGGAAAACTTCTAAAATTCATATCTTTCCGAATTACAAGTGCAAAAATTATGAAACTTGGGAAATAACATATACAAATATAAGAGATGACTTTCCAACCTTCAGATCTGAAAACGGCCATCTGAAAACCCTAAAATTAGGGCTGCAATCTCCCAAACAAGTCGCCCTCTTTGGTAGATGGCCAAAACCCTTGTGAAAATCTCTGTAGATGATGCCAAACCCTTCCTTTATTGCTGCCGTAGGTCTGATCCGAAAACCAATTGAATATCTCCACCAAAACTCACCAAAAACCCTCAAAACCCTATCTCTGAAAACCTTGAAAATATCTCTATAAAACAGCTCTGAAATCAGCTCCAAATGACAAGCTAGGGTAGATCTCTCACTATCGAAGAATGCCCTGCTAGCTAGGGATGGATCTCTCACCACCGAAGCTAGGGTTCCCGTGGGATCTTACTCCACAAGCTAAATAGTTGCAAACAGCAGTTGCACATGAAAAGAAATATAAGTGTATGCATGAATCTCCATATTCTTTCACCCCTCTTCTCCTTTTATAACCTTTTCCATGTCAAGGAAACCCTAAAACCCCCAAGTCGCACTTTCTCCTAGAGAGGGCCCAATTAATAAAGTAACTTAAAGTTACTTTTTCCCCTTCTAGGCGCCTTGGCCCAAAAAGGTGACCCCAACGAAGAAATATAACATTTAATGCAATACATATCCCCTCAAGTCGCCAAAAAGGGCCTTTAAGTGGCCCCAACGAAGAAACATAACATTAAATGCCAAAAGTGTCCACTTAAGTGATCCCAACGACAAAATAGAACACAAAGGGCCCATTAGACCCTCCCAACGCCCAAAATATAACAAAAACATAGTAGGAAATCAGACAACCATCCCCAATAACCTCCAAAGTCGTTAGCCCCTTGGGAATGACCAGGGCTAAGACCAAAATAGGGCCTTTAGGCCAACCACTCGGAATTGGGGACATTACAATTTCAAAAGCTATGCTTAAGGAAATAAACAAAACATTCATTTCTCTCATTCCTAGATCAGCTGGTGCGACTGAAATTTCGGATTACAAACCTATAGCTCTATGCAATGTTTTCTATAAAATTATCACAAAAGTCATGGCGAAAAGATTAAAATCTCTTTTACATAAGATTATTTCCCTTGAACAAGGAGGGTTTGTTCCACGACGTCAGATTCATGATGAAATTGCTTTGGCTCAAGAAATCCTGCATTCTATGGATCTCCAGAAGTCTCCTTATATGTTTATCAGATTAGATTTATCCAAAGCATATGATAGAGTGGAATGGAAGTTTCTTAGTCAAGTCTTAGCGAAATTCGGTTTTTTTGATGATTGGATTAAATGGATAGGGGCATGTTTGGCTTCAATCTCTTTCTCTGTGTTAGTTAATGGTACTCCTACAAATTTGTTTCGTGCTTCTAGGGGAATAAGACAGGGAGATCCTTTGTCACCTTTTTTATTCATTATTTTGGCGGAATGTTTGGGAAGACTGGAAAGTAGAGCTTGTCAAGAAAAAAGAATACAAGGTGTGCAACTTGCCAAATCTATAAAGCCTCTTTCCCATTTGCAGTTTGTAGATGATTCTACTTTGGCTGGGAAAGCCACTCCTATGGAAGCTAAACAATTTGACTAAAATCATCCACGTGTTTTCTTCTGCCTCTGGTCAACTTATTAATGAAACAAAATCAAGTATTATCTTTTTTCATTGCTCTATACAACAAGAAGAGAAAATTCTCAAGATCTTCCATTTCAAAAAAGGTTCTCTTTCTATTAAATATTTGGGAGTTCCTCTTGTTGCTAAACAAAATAAAGATTGGGAGTGGCTAATAGCAAAGATTAAAGGTAAGATACAAAAATGGACCAACTAAATGGCTCTTTACAGCAGACATAATGACTTTGGTTAAGGCTGTCTTTCAGGTTGTTTTTGTTTATGTTTCATCTATTCTTAATATTCCTAAATTAGTTTTGAAAAAAATGATGCTATTTGTCAGACTTTTTTGTGGAATGGCACACAAAATCAACACAAATGGTCATCAGTAAATTGGGACACTCTATGTCACCCTAAAAAGGAAGGTGGATTAGGCTTTAGATCAACAGTTAAACAAGCACAAGCTCTTGCTGGAAAACTTTACTGGAGGCTGATTACATCTCCTAATGAATTGTGGGCTGTTAATATTAGAGCCAAATATATGGAAAATTATCCACCAGAACATATTATTAGATTGTCCCTTCTGCTAAGAGGATCTCCTATTCTGGGTGTTCTCAAAATGGGGGAATGCATTATCAAAAAAATGATTTTTTGGATAATAAATAATGGGCACGAGGCTTATTTTTGGCTTGACTCATGGGATGGTTAGCCTCCTTTAATTCAACAATTTCCTCATTTACATAATCTTATGGCAGCAATGCATCAAAAAGGATGGACAAGAGTTATGCATTATACTAGACAATCATCCCTTCCTTGGGAAATGGGAAGATGTTGGATACCTACTCATGAATGGCCTAGTTAGATTGGGCAACAAGATCAAGTCTTGATTGAACATTTGTTACAAAAGTATCCTCTTTCTTCATCTAATGAATCAGATGTAATAGGATGGGAAAATACTTCAGCGGGAGAATATACTGTTCATTTAGGATATGAGGCTTTACTTAAAAGTATTTCTCACCCTTTCCAAGCAATGTTTAAGCAAATATGGCAGCCAATTTTATGGCCCAAGGTCAGTTTCTTTATTTGCCTCTTAGTCCATGGTAGAATTCTTAACAGGAGACAGACTTATGAAAAGAGGTTTTTATGGTCCTTTTAGATGCACTTTATGTTGGCAGGATGAGGAGACTAGATATCATCTCTTCTTTCAATGTTCGTGGGTGATACCTTTATGGCAATCTCTTGCTAATATGTTTCATTTACATTATTATGGCTTTCACTCTTTTGAGCAATTGATGAAAGATTGGCAAGAACGTCTACCAAAAGGACAAAATTTACTCCCAGCTCTATGGACATGCATTTCGTTGTTAATTTGGAATATATGGAAGGAAAGAAATAAAAGAATTTTCCAGCAAGAGATAAAAGATAGGGAGTATGTGTGGCAGAAAACTACAATTAATATGGCATAGAAACCATCAAGCAAAAGGTTTCCCTTCCCTCTACTCTTTCTCCAGAGTGGGCTAATATATGTAAGGTGTTTTCTTTATAGGCGAAAAACTCCACTTTGCCTGTTTTTAATTTGCCAAGGAGAGATGACAAAATGCAACCATGGGTTCCTCCTCCTATGCAATTTGGAAAATTGAATACGGATGGGGCATTTAGGGGAAATCTAGGGATTGTTCCGATGGGGGGTATTGGAAGAACTCATGATGGGAAAGCAACTTTTATGCTTGCTACAAAACTGGGTATTTCTACCAATAATATTGCTGAGGTTAGAGCTATTTATCGGGGACTGCAAGAGGCTATTAAGGGTGGATGGACTCAAGTGCAGGTGAAATCTGATTTTAAGGTCATTGATAGGATACTTACTATTAATGGGACTCAAAGGAGCTCAAACTGGCAGATTGCAAGATAAATAGATAAAATTAAAGGTTTGCAGGCACAATTTTAGACTCTCCAGATCACACATATTCCTAGACAAAGAAATCAAGTGGTAGATGTGCTGGCAAATTGGCCTCTAGATAATCATGATATAAGCTGCTATGGCGATCCTCCTCTTTGGTGGCCTCAACAGGACTAGGAAGCTATGCAGGCAATTCTAAAACCTGACTATCCTTAATGTTTTATGATATGTTTATTTTCCTATATAGTGCATTGGATTTGGACAAATAGCTATCAAGCTTGGCATCGTTGTAATTGTAAAAATATTTCTACTATGAAATAAAATATTTGTCTGTTTAAAAAAAAAATTAGACGATACATTAAAGAAAAAGAAACTTTCCTAAGAAGAAAGGGACACCATTTCATGGCCAATCCTAGAGTTGTATTGGCACTGCACCTGTTTCTGGGCTGTTCTCAAGACTAACAGACATGCCTAAAAAGATCCTGTCATTTGAGGCTGTGAAAGGCCTCTTACAATTTCCTCTCCTTGATGGTTTTGCTACATGCGGGTCAATTTCCCCTATATAACTGATGGTTATCACTCACACATATCCTTTTAGCCACTTGTAAGGTTAGTTTATTGTATCTGATTTACTCCTAATAATGACTGCGCAACTAATTAGTAACTAAGTTATTGCTGAGAATGACTACATAATTGATTGCACGAGTACATAATTACATAACTAGCACAAAATTATCATGACTATTAAAGTATTGATGAGTAAGACAACTTACTGGAATAATCTAACATAAGAGTATCGATCTCTTCAGACATCATGATTGTTGCCCATAGTTAAAAGTGGTTTTCCGCCAAAGCTATTGGAGTGATTTCTTTGACTCTATCTGGTTACAAGCCATAAGATATGTCTTGAAAGATACTCTTAGACAAAGATACTTTCTAAGGAGAACATTGATTGGTTGAGGTCTGTTTTTCTACTTGATAATATCGCTTCAGTCACACTCTAGTTTTGGCGCTCATCACAATGCCTAATATGCATGGCCTCAACTTCTTTGACTATCTCTCTACTTAGCCCACTGCAACTTTACGCAGGCCTATATCGCCCTTGTGCAGGGTGAACAAGTTTGCAAGTTCCATGTCTGACAAGCTTCTCTACAAGCTTGGGTATCTCTGTGTTCTTGATTGTGCATCCTACCAAATACTCATTTGGGAGGTGCACTAAGCCAAGACAACGTGACACTTCGATGTTACCAAGAAAGTGACATTACAACACTTCTACCGGCCTCACATGCTCTCAAAAATTGAGTGACACGTAATGTCTTGCGTCCTTGGTTGCATAGCCAAGCCCATTAATAGGAAGTTGAGGTTTTACACATCTTTGCCAGTTTTATCGAGGCCTCTGGGAAACTATCAACATGTGTTTCATGAATGGATTGCATATGATGAAACACCAAAAAGACTCTATGCCATTGTAGTGGATATGTTTTCAAAGATGGTCATCATGGTTGCTTTTAAGAAGAACATTAGCGTGCAGGAAACCTCGCCTCATTTTTCAATCATGTTTTGATTTACTTTGGATTACCAACATTCATTGTTTGTGATTGTAATTAGTGGTTTTTCGGTCAATTCTAGCATGCTTTGTGGGAGACGATGGATACATAACTGGACCAATCTACAACATTTCATCGTCAGACAAGTTGTACAAACAAGAGTTTTCAATCCCTGATCCGAAAATGATCAAGTTTTTATCTACCTGATCTTGGACCCTTACAGGCTTTTTATATTTGCCGACAAGTTGCTCCTTTTAAGTAATCAATTTAAAAATTAATGCAAGAATATGAATGACAATTGCACATGATTGATTATGGAGTTCGGCAATTGCCTACGTCTCCGGGGTCTTTCGAACCGCTCCACTAATAAAAATTTGTAAGTACAATGTTATTTCTTACAAATAAAACCTAATGGAATTTTCACTTGCCTGGTAGTACGTCAGTCCTTCGAAGAACTTCCGATGATCAGTTGAATCGTTCTCCACCTTCCTGATGCACAACCTCCTTTGGAACTCGATCGGCCTTCCCAACGCTTCCCTACATCCTTCGGCACTCCGGTCGATACTCCAGACGTCGCAAGTAAAAAATACTGTGGCTTAATGGGCTTATTGGGTAGTTTGCAAAACTACCAATCACAAATATTTCATCTAGTATTGCCTAAAAATAATAGGCCAATAAACAATATTTGCATATAGTAACTTTAAAGATTTGAATATAGTTTGAATACTATATTAAAAATCCCTAAAAAAAACTATTAAAAATGATTAGCCACGAATAAGCTTAACAAATAATAAGCTTGCTGTGTTTACAATGAAAGGGGTCTCCTATTTATACTAAAATGGGGCCCTTAATATTATGCCTTAAAATTTATCTAAATGCTATTATTAGCCTAACCCGTAACATTGTGGATGGGATTATAATCCCATAGGGGGCGGCATATATTTGAGTGGGTTAAATCCCACATGGAGTGACATTTATGGTTTTGATAAGGTTTTTAAAAACCTTACCCATCCTCCATTCACGTGGAACCTTCCACGCATGGGCCTTTGCCCCACCATTTATCCACCACATGGATTTATCATATACATGGGGGTTGGCGGATATACTTGGCCAAGTTGTTTGGAGTGGTGGTCGCTATGTTTAATGCGCCCATTGTGTGGGCCAAGCGGTTTGACCAATTGTTCATGCCACTACGTGGCAAGTTGGAGGAAAATGTTGTGGGGTTGTCCACTGAAGTAAATGGGATAATATAGATCCCATGCAATATAGACGAGCTTGATCACTATGGATAGCTCGTCGAGCTAAAATATAACTCAGTCCTTGCATGACTTGGCTAATAACTCGATGTCAATCCTTGATAGGCAAATCGATCGTGGTGGCAAGCCACGTGGTGGCTTGAGGGCCCACCATGTCAGCTATAATAAATTAGTCCTCACGGCGGCCAGGCTCCCCTCTGGAACAAAAGTTGACCCTCTTGCTCCCACGAGCTATATCATTTTACGATCGTCGAAGACCGGCGGTGAAAACCTCTCCGATTTTTCCAACGCCCTTTTGCCACGTGTCACAGTGCTATTGGTCCACTATTGACCTATTGACCAGAGTTGACTTTTACCGTTGATTGAACTTTGACCGGGACATAACTGGAGCTCCCAATGTCTGTTTTTCGCGTTCTCATAGTCGATGGAAAGCTCTCGAAAAGATCTTCTGCATTGACACAATTTAGGGATGTTTAGGGAACTTTTGATATCAAAAATGATCCCCTGATCAATCCCACACTTGTTCATTTGTTTGCGAGTTTAAAAAACCACACACTTGCACACTTGGGTTGCCAATTTGCTTTAAATCCAACGCTAAGATAATAAAGGTTCTTATAATTCTATGGGGAATAGTCCATTCTAGACATGTCTCAGGTTTCAACCAGTGGCACCTCTAGACATCCTATCCTGCGCCATTTGACATGGGATCGTGTATAGAGGAAAAAGAAGTTGACAGAGCTTAAAATTTCTGCAACACATTCAACATGTTCACCAATAGGTTCAATAGATACTCTCATCCCAATAGTGAAAGTACAAGTAGCGTTATGAAAAACATTGCATGCCTCATGAGTTCAAGGTGGTGTAAGGTCTAGTTGCATTTTTAGAAGGAATGCTTCAAGAGCCTTCACAGGAAGATCAATCCTCAATGCTACATTCTTTAATCCATACTATATGCAGCTGGAGAGAATGCTTTTGTTTTTTATTTGCCACAATACTTGAATCTACGTCAGTTGTTCAATATCGAATTCATTAAGGCATACTCTCCGCCTTTGCTCGATCCAAAAACAAATCTACATACTTCAGACTTGGATCCTAAGCACTTGTAGACTATGTTACCAAGGTTCGCCCCCACCCTCTCGTGCCTCTTGGATACATACCCGGTACAAATATGTCTCGGGTATGGTATTGATATGCCCTGTGTATGTCCAAGTACATACCGGGTACATCCCAGATACGTTTTTGTGTACCCGGGATGTACTCACAAGGTTGGGCCGTGGGGGGGCTCTATTTTTTTTTTTCTAAATTTTATTTTGACTCAAACAAACTTGCATTTTATTAAAGGACTAGACTAAGAGGCCATGACAACCATAAGGAAACCCGGAGATTGTTTAAAATCCCTCTAGTTTATTAAAGAGAAAATATTTAAAGGATATCCAGAATGTTTGAGCTAATTATTTTGTATAATCGTAATTGGCCAAGGAAAGAAGCTATTCGTAGAAATTTGGACATATATTTGAGCCTCTGTACAAATTATTTATGAGATCAAATTTCAGATGATCTTCAATACTAATAGAAAAATTTGGATCCGCAAATTGCATAGCTTAAAGTTTCAAAGAGCATCCTTTCCCAGAAACTATTAAGGCACAACATTGACTCCTTGCATCCTTAAGGAGGATTAGAAGGTGATTTTGGATAATTTGACTGCAAGAACCAACCATTGGAGTAACCTCTTTAGTTATCATTGGCAGGTTAAATTTAACCTGATTAAATAGGTCCTTCAGGAGCTCCCTATAAACATCTTTTATGGCCACCATCGCAACTCAAATTAATCTCGAAGGAAATGGATGAAACACAAAGGAATATAATATTCATATATATCATATATTGCATGTTTTGAACATTGATCGTAGTATATTTTTCAAGTTTTGTATTTCTTATGGACTAAAAACTGAGTAAAATGAGTATATATATATACAGACGTATCCAAGACGTATTGTATGCACGGGTTTTTTAAAATCGACGTATCCGCATATCAAACCTGTACCCGTACCTGTCTCCTGGCAACATAGGGCATGGGCAGAGAGTTTGTGTCTTTTGCATCCGATGGGGCAGTGGAATTAGAAAACCACTTTATTGTTTAGTGTAATGCTTACAATGACATCTGGACCAAATATGCAAGTGTTTTAATGGCAGCCTTGTTACAGGATATGTTTACCAAGGAGAGGGTGGAGAAAATGGGAGATTTCATAATCAATTTGAACAGAAAACGATCAGAAATTCAGAAAGCAAAAACGGCAAGGTTTACTGTCCCATCGGCTTTTTTGGGCCTCACGAACGTTTAAAAGATATCTATCTACTTATTTCTGTTCAATGTTATTTTCCCATGTCTCATGAAAATAATGGAACATATGAGGAGATGACTAGTTAGGCTTTGCAATTTACAGCCAAATTGTTCGTCTTTTTTCTGTGTCAACACCTTTTGCCTATCTTCTCTTTGAAGTTTCATCATCTTCCAGCTACAAATCTTAAATTAATTTCTTTTCTTATGCTGTTTTGCATGAAGAATTTACAATTGCTATAAATTTAGGATGAATTTGGGTTTGCTGTTTTTTCCTTTCATATACTCATTTGTGGGAAGAATTAAAATGTTTAAGTTTCATTGTTTGAGTTGATATTGTAATGGCTGTTTCTGACCTTATACTAATACTCAATACTTTTTTGCAGGAAGAGATTAGGTTTGTGATCAATCCCGAGTTAATTGCAGGCATGTTGTTTTTGCCTGCCATGCAAGATAGCCTTATGTAATGTCTTGCATAAAATTATTACCAAATTTATAGTGGAAAGACTAAAACCCCTCTTCATAAGATTATTTCTCCTGAGCATGGTTTTTATTCTCTGGTCGTCATATTCATGATGAGATTGTGCTTGCTTAGAAAATTTTGCACTCTATGGACATTTAGAGAAACCTGACAATGTTTATTAGACTGGATTTGGTCCAACGCTTATGACAGAGTGGATTGGGGTTTCCTTTGTAGAGTTCTGGCTCAATTCGGTTTCTTCTATGGAATGGATTCAATGGTTAAAGTTAACCAATTTCTCTTTTGTTTCCTTTGTGCTGTTTTGTTAATGGCTCTCCTTCAAAAATTTTTGGAGCTTTAATCCAAGAGGCATTTGGCAACATGAGATCCCTTATCGTAATTTTCTTATTCATTATTTTTGTGGAATGCATTTTGGTGAGACTTGTCAATAAAGCTTTAGGAAAAAAAATTCATGGAATTCAGTTGGCTAAAAACATCATCCACTATCTTGCCTCCAATTTGTTGATGACTCTACGATGCTTGGAAGAGCTCCTATCACGAAGCTAAACAAATCCATAAAGTTCTTCATACCTTTTTGGTAGCCGTTGGTTAGCTAATCAATCAAGGAAAAATGTATTTTCACATTCTCTAAAAGTCAAGAAGATTAAATTCATGAATATCTTCCAAAATTTTAAGAAGGGAGTGCTTCCTTACACAGATTCCAAGGCTTTTACTGGGGTTTTGAGGCAGAATTGGTTAATCAACAAGTTTGAATTAAAATTACAAAACTGGACTAATAAATGCACTTTCTTCAACAGGAAGGATGACACTGATCAAATCTGTCCTTCAAGCTATGCCAATATATGTTGCCTCTGTGTTAAATATTCTTGGAACTATTTGAAACAAGTGGAGCTATTTTTGAGTTCTTTGGAACAGAGTATCAAGATCTAGAAAATAATGGTGATTAGTTAAATGGGAAACTCTTTGCCGGCCAAAAATATAAAGGTGGTTTGGGATTTAGATCTTCCCCTATTTTGCATAATAAAGCCTTAGCTGCTAAACTATATTGGAGGTTGCTTGTTTATCCTAATGATCTTTGGGCTGCCACTTGTCAGAGCAAAGTATGCTGAAAATAACCCCCGGAAAAAATAGATTAGATCATCCCTTCCTACTAAGGGTTCTCCGATCTTGATCGTTTATCAGAATAGAAGAGGAAATGCATTAAATCAACTCTTCAGGATTGTTAATGTAATTAGACCCTTTCAAGGGACACTTAGACCAAAACAAAGGAATTTAACCAATGAAACCAAATTATTCATATTCACATGATTTTTATTACAGCAGACTGAAAAATATATTTTTGAGAAATGCAAGGGCATGTTAAGTCAGATACCCTGTGCACAAATATATGCTTGAATAGTCTCATCAGAAATAGGTCAGTTTAATAATCTTGTCAAAACAAGTTGAGATATAGTTCTTTGACTAGCAGAGACAAAGGAGTTGATTGTAATAAAATTGGAGAATGGCATATACACTCATTTGGTCAAGTAGCCTGGCAAATTAAGTTATGTCCAGCCAGATTGGCAAGCAGAACTTTAAAATTGGAAAATTGGGAAACCTACTTGTCCCCAAGCTAGCCAGTTTGGAGGCCCCCAAAGATGATTAAAAAATTAGATTTTGGCCTTAGAAATAATGATAAATCAAATTATCAACTAAAATGCAAATGTAAGTTCACCAAACCCTCAAATTGATGCTATTATTAGCAAGCACCCTACTCAAGGTAGGTCGCTCTAGCGGTAAGAATCCAATAATATGCCCAAAATGATTGAGCTGGGGGGCCTTAAACAAGAGAAAGCGAAGTCTTCAATTCCATAGTCAAGATGAAGGGTTTTCGTCCTCAGGCAAGCCACAAAATGCATGAGGGTTTTGAGTTGAAACAACAATGTTTTGTGTAATGGATTGAGGAAATCCTTTGAGGAAAGTCGACAATTTTCCCATCATCAGTTAAGGCAGTTGAGCGCTTGACAAGTCTACAGCCTCATATTACTGAATGATGTCCCAACTCTCCTTTTATATCCCTCCATATATATATATAGTATGATATAGGTAAGGCCGACCCCTTCAGAGATCTTATGAGAACTCCTTCAAATTAGCTTGCTACATACACAAGCATGTAAAATGTTTGCAAAGCGACATACTAATATGGAAGACAAGGACAAGTACTGATGCAATTTTAAAATTTTATATATAGTGCACACATATGCACATACAGATCATATAAGTCTATATATGTAATGTGTAGATGTGTAAATATATGTGCTGTGCAAATGTGCACTTCTCTCTTCTCTCCATGGACACATTATATATATTGCACAGAAGTCCCACACACTCACATGGCTCTCAAGTCGGAAAAAGGGACATTAAAATTAATAATGGGGGAATTAGCTAATTTTTGGACTAAATCTTGGAGTAATCTTGGAGTCTCATCCTTCAATATCCATTAATATCACAGCCTATTATAAGCAAATGCATGATATTGGCTGGGTTCATTAGCCCACTAGGTCAACCGTCTACCCATCCTTGGGAGTGAAAAAGAATGGATTCCGGTTTCTGAATGACCACTTAGCAGATTCAGAGCATGTTTTGTTCAAATTTGGGCTCTGCATCTCAAAATCTGCTCAGAAGGCTCGTCCTCTTTCTTCTTCAGCTTTTCATGGACCAATTTGGGATTTTTTGACGAGACCCTTCTGGTAGTTCCATCCTATTGTCCACTCTCTTTGTCTCCTATGATAGATAATCCTGCATCCTGGTTCAATTTCCTATGAAGCACTCTATGTCTGAACCTCCTGTGTGTATCCTCAAAGTTAGTTTTGACGTCTGCATCTGTGCTTCTTAATTGCATACCCTAGCTTAACTACACTAACGCTTATGATAGGCAGAATTTTATTCCAAACTTGTCAAATGTGCTTTGGTGCTTAGAGATGGACTGACCTTAGTGGTCATCCTTTGTTGATTCCTTTGCATTGCGTTCCTCCAATTTGGCTAACATCCATGTAGTCTCTCTTAATGTTGTAAACTTGCACTGAAATAATTTAGGTTCCCTTGTCCAGGCTTTAAAGATTGGCAGGAACTTTTCCCTAAAGGGCAAATAGTAGGAAAACTAATAGATGAGCTATCTCTTGTAACTCCTTGGAATGCAGTTGATAGAAATGCTTGAATAGTAGAATCTTCCTCAGCAAATCAACAAAGACAGATCTTATTCTTGGGAGACAATGCTAATCAATATTAGATGAAAGTCTAAACCTCCTAACATATCTTTGTATCCATAGATTTCTACAGGAATTGGAGCATATTTGCAATCATCTTATCTCTTAGATCCTAGGTGTTTCAAAAGCCGTTTTCATATTAATACGAAACGATTGTAAATAACGTCAATTGAAAGGACCCTACTTTCATAATGGAAAACTAACTACAGGGAGCCATCAAAGGAAACCAGGAAGAGCTTTGTCCATGGGAGGCATCTGGTAGAAACAAGGAAGCTGATGTGCAATTCCTTTTTGTAGATAGAGATCTGGGTATTACTACCAATAATCTTGAAGGAGACCGAAAATATCCAACAAACATCAGTCAATCAAGCCATATGACAATAAACCAAACAAGGGCCAGCATCATTAGATGGTTATTTCATTGTTTAATACCCATATATTTAAAATTGCCACTAATAGTGTTATATAATACTTTGTGCCAAATTTAGTGTCTCCATTTGCCCCCCTTGTAAATATCAACATGAATTGTGAAAAACTTCTAGTTTGTTAGCTAGATTTTCTGCACAACTGAAAACCTAGGCAATCATGAGATAAATCTCCCTCATTTACCGGTGAGGCTCCCGTGTAAGATTTTGTCAGTTATATGTCCTAATATCTATCTGTTGGTATTACTTTAACTGTGTAGCTCATAAACCATAGCTATACAGTTCTGCAGCAAGTAAGCAGTTGTAAAAGAAAGGAAAAATCTGTAGAAGAGGAAAATAATAGGAAACAGGGGAAAGGAGAGAGGATGTGCAACCCAACCAATAGTTTACAGAGTTGATTGCATGCACATAGATTAAAACAAATATATCATTAAACACAAATTCAAAGCAAGGAAACTTTCAGATCTAGATCTATAATAACACACCGTTTATGAATAGATCTAGAAAGAAAAAGAAGCAAAAGGCACCTTTGACACAAAGTTCTCCAGAAATCTCTTCTCTATTCCTCTGCTTGCAGAAATCTGGGGTTTCAACTCAAAGTCTGGGACACCAGAATGCTGATTACAAATTCCGATCACTTAACCCGTAGGTTCTTCCTCTATTTATAGTGTATCAAGGGCAATTACAAATAGGAAACTTTAAATGAATTCCCATATGCGGAAGCTATGAAAAGGGAAACAACTGACAATCTTCCTTCTGGGATTCCTCTTTGCATGACATGCATGATTTGTAACTGAAAAAATAGAACCTTCTATTTTGCATGTCTGCCACCTATTTCCAAGTAATTGACTTCTTCAAGTAACAAATTTTAAACCAATCACTTAAGTTTTATAATTTAATTGATTGCTCAATTACTTTGTCGCAGAAAATAAAAGAAAGAGGAAAAGAAATAAGAAGAAAGTTGCAACCCTCCCAGTCTTGTTCTTCTTTCATATTCTGCATGCGGTTGACTCTTTTGCCTTTGAGTCTCACCAAACTACATCTGGAAGCTATGCATGACTGTGATTTGCTTGCGGGTATTGCCTTTGACCTGTCTTCCCGTCTATCCTTGAAGCTTTTGCAATTCTTCTTTAGTACATGCACCGGTGCAATGTTTGCCGTAAATAATTCAGACAAAACTCATCATTTTTTATTTTTAATTGCATATGAGCAATTTTAAATTCTGGAAAGCACTCTGGGTGAATGCAAATACAAGTAAATTCATTGAAGGCTTTAACTGGAAGATTGGGAGCACATGCACAAGATCTTGGAAGGAATTTTCCATGCACTGACTTCTACACGGGATGCGTTCGAAATAAGAGGATGAATTTTCGCCGGAAGCCTTTGTAATTATGAGATCTGGGTTTGTCAACTAAATCGGTGATATGTTCAGGGCCTATGTCTGTATCATTGACTTCAGCAAATCTGGAAGCTATGCATGATTCTGCTGATCTTTCTCTTTCATCATCCTTCAACATGGCTGAGAACAATCTTTGTCTGAGCTCTTTTTCTTTAATTCTACCGGAATCCCTTGCAATTGGATCCATTTGCGCAGATTTGGGAACTTCAGATTCGAAAGATATATTCAATATATCTGACATTGATTTGACCTTCTTATCACTAATATGAGCACCTGTGATGAATACTTGCAATTAATTCAGACAAAGATAAAGTCCAGAGCATGAATACTTGATTTTTGTCACCAAAAATTTGCATATGAAGCCTGCTGCCCTAAAATTTGAGGTTTTGCTTGCATGCAAAGCACACAAAAATATTATTTAATTCACTAGAGCACTTATACGAACATACAGATAATTATCATAGCAAAAATCAAGCCATTCCAACCATAGGCGCAAAACCTTGAAGCTCCCTGGCAATGAAAAACACTCGTTAATGCAAAAACCTCCTTCCTTTGGCGCCAAAACCTGTCTGGGTTGCAATCCTTTGCAAAAAAAATTAATTGCTTCTTTATTATGGCAGCCCATGCTTATATAACCCTCAACATTCTATTTTTAATAATTGCCCTTCCTATTTCTGACAATTTAATTAATAAACAATCATGTTTATTCACCCAAATTGGGCGCCCAATTATGCATGCTGCTGGTTGCTTTTAAATAAATTTATTTTATTTATTTTTAGCACGCATCCTTGACTTCTCTTTAGCTCTTCCACTTGCATTGACTTTCCTTCTATTTATGGCGCCAAAATTGGGTGAATAAACCATTGATAAATATTATTAAATGCATTGTATTCACCCAAGGTGGGTCACACTTTTTGGCAAGAGGAATTGCTAAAAATAAGAAGTCAGCTTGATGGAAATTTCCACCTTGCACTTAAGTGAGCTCAAAAAATTACCACTGTAAGGCAGGGAAGAAATTCCCACCTTCCTTCCAAAATTCTTGGCAGCTTAAAGTCTTCCTTCCAAAAAGTGCAACTTGCATTAAAACTTCCTTTGATAAAGTGCGACTTGAAAATTTTTACTTTGCAAGGCAGGTAAGAAATTCCCGCCGGTGCTTTAAGTGATTTTTCTTTATTTTATAATGGGAATTTTTACCCTGCAAGGCTGGTAAGAAATTCCCGCCTGCCTACTGCCTCCAATTTTTCCATCGTAGCTTAAGTGACTTTGACTTCATGGGAAAAAGTACCTGCAAGGCAGGTAAGAAATTCCCGCTTGCCTGCAACTACTAAAAATCCCATTGCAGCTTGCACTCATTAGTTCCAGAAAATGCGACTTGCCTGGGAGAGGCTTTTTGTGCATGACTTCATCTTTTTTGGTCAGAAGCTTGCATTTTGAGGCTGATTCCTTTTGGTGCTGTGTCGGTAGATGATCTCCAGATGCTTCAGGGAATTAAACAGACTATACTGGCGAAGGAATTGACCTAGGGGAATTTCATAGAGAAATTGCGGAGAAAACCAGAGAAAAACACAAAAGAAATAAATAAAAGCAAAAAATGTTGCAGAAGTTGCAAACAATGCCCAGAATTCATTTATGGTGAAACCCCTATTGAGATGTGTGAATACTGACAAGCAAAACTTCAACAAGATTCAACTAGAGCACAATTTACTTCAAATAGGGCTTTATTTATTTAATAAATAATTAAATAAAGATTTCCTGCAGACAAAACTTGGCGGAGGGATAAAATGAGTTTGGGCATCTGGGTATTTGTCGAAATTGGCTCATATGAGTCACTGGGAATATCCTAACATAATACAGACATCTTCTGGCAATAAAAACACAAAAAGACCCGTTATTTTAAAAGAACATTTTTTTTAAATGGGTAGTCCATTCACTCGATCTGTGAAGGCACAAGGAAGGACTGATCATTTCTTAAGATTGCAGGAGCAATTCAATTTCAATCATCCTCCTCAAGTTAGAAGCCACAGATATAGTCTCTCACCAGGAAGAAGAGTACACATTCATCCAGATCCGGATCGTCTTCAACATAATCCGACAGTTGGAATTATCCATCAAGTCTACTCTCATAGAAGACGTGCCCCATTCATCATGCAGAATCATAATCAAAACCAGATAGTACTTGTTCCATGGGGAGCAACTTTTGGGCCACTGAACTTGACCCCGCCTATGCATGATCTGCTTAAAGGGTCCAGAAGGAATTTCCCGAAATTCTTTGGAGACGAAAAGTAAAATCTAGATGATCACTTGGCAACATTCTTCATATCTTGTGATGAGCTTGCAGTGGAGCATGAAGATGTCTCGGTCAGACTTTTCATTGAGACTCTCCATGATTTGGCCGGAGAATGGTTCTATCGGTTAGCCCCTGGAACTATAACAAATTGGGCGTCCATGCGAGAGCAATTTTTGAAAAGATTCAAGTCTACAGAAGATGAAGATGCTAGCACACTGATCACTCAGTTGACACAATTAAAGAAGGAACCAAATGAGAACATGCGGGACTTTATTGCAAGGTTCCAAAGTATTTTGTATAAAATCCCCACTTCTGTTGCGCTTAGCGCTGAAAATCAAAAGACATTTTTTATAAACGCTCTGTTGCCCGAAGTTGGATATCAGCTGCGAAGTGTGAATCTACTAGAAGCACAAAATGTTGCTGTGGAGGTTGAAGATGACTTGATCTTGGTTGGAAAAATCAGACAATCACCCCACAAAGGCGATGGAGCTTCTTCAAGTACTTCTGATCCTTTGCTGCAAAGGTTGGCTAACGACATGCTGCAAATCAAGAAGCAGATACCTCAAGGAGGAAATGCGACTCCTTCAAGAATAGCTCCTGCTCGGACCTTTAACGGGCAAAATCAAAATCGAAATAGACTTACTGCTTCACCACAATGGTTGGCAATTGAAGCTGCTCACTTGGAAAGTAATGAAGAAGATCTTGGCATTGGTGAATCATTTGATGATGAGGTCTTTGTAGATCCCGTTGGTGGCTCCAACATTGGTTATCTTGACTATGAATCTGACGAGGGCTATTATGAATCTTTTGAAGATTTTGATGGTCACACATTTGCGATATTCACAAGGTCCCAAACACGCCAAAATGCTGAAGCATCCACAAGTGGCCAAAGAAGAGAAAGAGAAGATCCTAGGCTAGATGTTACTATCCTAAAAAGGGGCAGTACACTACCTTCTTCATTAGCTTCTATAGATAAGCATGGAGGTTCTTTCAATTCGCAACAAAGGGCCAATGTGCATCCGGCTGAAGTAAGTCAAGCTTTCAATATTATTGATCACATTAAAAAGACCAAGGTTCAGATGTCAGAAGCTGAGTATTTGAGGGCATTTCCTGATCAGCTAAATAGGTTGGTTAAGTACGCGCAAAGTAACGGTCCCAATACTCCAACAAATAGTGTTTCACGGGGTATCTTGTCTAGTCCGAAGATTATTCCTTCAAACAATGTGGCTGCAAGCTCTTCTCCTTCTACTTCTTCTCCTGCTACATCAGAAAGGATCGAGCCATTCTATGTGTCATTACTTATTAACGGTTATAAATTAAGTAATTGCATTCTAGATTCTGGAGCTTCCGACAATGTGATGCACGCCAAAGTTGCTGATGCTCTGGGTCTCACCTTGACAAAAACCATTGGAAGATGTTATTCAATGGAGAGACAAGTACCTCTGGTTGGGCAAATCAAAGATGCACAAGCAATACTTACTTCATTCCTAGACAAAAGATTAAAGCTGACTATCCTTGTAGCAGACATCCCAATATCTTATGGCATGCTGTTGAGTAGGAATTTCTGTAAAGAACTGGGCAGAGAAGTCAAGATGGATTGGTCTTGTGCACACATACCAATCAAGGGAGTTAATTAGAAGTTGGAACTTGAGAAGAAATCCAAGTACACAGTATCGAAATTTGAGGATCCTAGATCTCAGATCGTGTTTCAAGAATCTGATCATGGAGTCTATTATCTAGAACTGGATAAAGAAGAAATTCAACCT
The DNA here is from genome assembly GCA_019776745.2 of Taxus chinensis. Classification (NCBI taxonomy): domain Eukaryota; kingdom Viridiplantae; phylum Streptophyta; class Pinopsida; order Cupressales; family Taxaceae; genus Taxus; species Taxus chinensis. Next base: position 780,203,595 of record CM034149.1, on the reverse strand, counting down.
CAACCTGTGATCCGAGAGCCACATCAACTGGATAATAAGGTTTGGTCTCTAGAATTTGATGGCAGTTGTTCATTTGGATCCGGTGCAGGTGTTCTTATTTCTCCTGAGGGAAAGGTGCATGCACATTCCTTCAAGTTAATGTTCGAAAATACTAACAACACGGCGGAATATGAAGCACTGTTGTTAGGTATGGAGTAGGCAAGAACAATGGGAATCAAACTTTTACATGCAAAGGGGATGCCGAGTTGGTTGTTAAGTAGATACGATGGCTCTACCAAGTTAAAAAGGACAAACTTCTGCATTATAGAGACTGTGTCTATTCTGCTATCCTAGATTTTGTGGCTTTCTTAGTATCCCATATTCCGAGAGAGCAAAATTCTAGAGCTGATTCACTTGCAGTGTCTGCAGCTGTATTAAATCCAGATCAGCCACCCACATTCTTTAGATAGGGGGATTACAAAGTTGAGATGGTCTTCCGCCCGAAGGTTCCTGATAATGTCCAACAATAGCACTGAGGCTTGATCTTTTGGTGTGGATTCAAAAGGACAACTTCGGAGAGATCTACTAAGAGGGGAGCAACTCAATTCCAAAACAAATTACTGTGGGAGAAACGGATGCAAAGGTCCACACCAAAAGATCAAGCCTCAGTGCTATGGTCCTTAACACTATCATTCATGTAGCTGGCAAGAGTGCCGTTGTTATTGATCTTCCTATGTACTTGTGCATGCACCTAATATTCAATGTGCAGCTCCTTAAGCCTTGTTCGCTTCCATTTCTTGAGCCAACAATGATAAAATCGTTCTGATCTGAATGCAGAAAAATTGTGATCCATAGATAAGGATAAGATTCTGTTCTTTAGGAACCAAAAAGGGATGAAGGGAAAACTTCTTGATCATAATTTTTTTGTACAAAGTCAAATACATTTTATTTAATGGTAAGAAAAAAATGAGATATATTTTTTTTGTTCATGGTCTATATATTCTGATTCATTTTGAAGGTTTGTTTCTATGGGAGATGGATTATTTGTCTCTTCTCGTAGCACACACAAATTCTTCAGAGTGGTCAAGGCAGGGGATTACGCTGATCAAGCTAAGTGGATCAACCTTCATCAACTTCAAGTGTAATTCCCGCAGCTACACAAGGACGCAATGGAGACCATTGCTCTTGAGAAATGGGTGATGATCTGAGTCTAGTAGAGCCCCTTCGGCATCTTGCACCTTGTGTAGACCTTGCCCCACTTAGCACCTACGCATCACCTTTCTTGCACACTCCTTCGCATGAACCATATTGCGCACATCAGCTCTTCTTACAGCAACCACATGGCAACTCTTTGCGTCCACGTGGCTTGCTAGGTGGCACTTTCCAGTTCTGCATCATGTCAGAGAATTTCTCAGAGTAACCATCCGAGAGGAAGATCAACTGCCATGTACTTAGAAGAAGTTCAACTGTTGTGAAGTTGGAAGACGAAACAACTTGTACCCATTTCTCATTGTACTGTTGCCAGTTGTAACTGTCTTCTTTTATATCTAGTATAAAAATGGTAGTTAGTCAACTGCCCAGGGGTTGGCATCCTTGAGAGCCAACAAGATAGTAGTGATTGTTGGCATGCTCTGATTATCCAATATTTCTCATATGCATCTGTATATGCACATTTATTTTGGGCAAATCAAAGGAAGTGTTTCCCCTTTTGATCACAAGAGCTCTCTTCTAGCCTTGCTGTAACATTTTACACCTCTGTACTTATTCCCTGTTTTTCCATGTTGGATAGAAGTTGCATTTCCTGCAAATAGACTTCCACTTTTTGAATGCGTGTTTTGGTTTACTACTGTGTGTAAACTAGCGTGCACTCTTTATAACCTTTGCAGCTTATCTCTAAGATCAGTGTGTTCCCCCACAGAAGGTCCTGGGCCTTTTGGTGCAGATCAGTCAGCTTATTAAAACTGAATCATTCCTAATGTTGACTGTATAAGTGATTTCATGACTGCATAAGTGATGAGTAACTGGCTTATTCCTAATAATGATCGCATAAGTGATGGGAAATTAACTTTTTCCTAGTGATTATATAATTGGCACAAGATTCTGATTATAAAAAATAATAATCATAAAGATATTCTATATGACTAATTTAACATAAGGGCGCATATTTTTCTTCGTGAATCATGACATCTTTGACGTTCCCTTTGACATCAAGATACTGAATCTAGCAAATGATGCCCTCCTTCTGGTTTATTCTTCACGAATTTTGAATTGATATGTTAAACAATTAGGATTTCTTAGGGATTCCAAAAGTCTTAGCCCTTAACCCCCCATTGAAATCGTGTACTATTTCTAATTTTGACAAGAATAATTCGTGTGCTTTGTATTGGATGCATACATTGTCAACTTTGTCTACACTGTTTGTTAAGCCTGTATTGGATTCATACATTGTCAACTTTGTTTATAGTGTTTGTTAATTTATTTTCTTATGCGATTCTGATTGCATTTTCTTAGTTTCTCAAGTATGTAAGAATAATGATGATTTTGCTTTAAGCCTGATGTATTCCTACAAACTATGGAAATCATCTCATTTTGTCAAATATTCTATCCATTTTTTCTCTGGAACGATCTCTGTCCATCCCATTACTAATCAAAACTCAAATAAAATATATAGGATATATTAAAAAATTTATCAACTAATGACTTGAACTGCTAGCTTTTTCTTTAATTGGGCTGGTGAGGAATACTTATAATGACTGTGTTGTTATCGTAGGTGTACCATGTATACTTGGTGTTCTAACCTGCGATACAATGGAACAGGTAACCTTCCTTTCTGATTTATCTTGAGTAATGCTTGAGGTATTAGTTCTGATAGAGTACTTTGCAAAGATTTTTGTTCCTCTGTGTGCCGTCGAGGGTGCCAGGAGTTGAATACTTTAGTGGTTCTTATTGAAGATTTTGAATGTGTTGCGCTATCTGAATACATGGCTAGGCCCTAAAATGCCATTTAAAAATGAACACATTGTCTGTCTTTCATGTTGAAAAAAGTATGATAAATATTGTGGAGGGGCTGTTGATTTTTTAGTTAGTTTATTCAATAATCTTTTCTAGTTTTCTCATGCCTTATTGTAGCTGCTGGAAACTCAACACTGCAGTAAATGATATGGGAAACATATTTTCTGGTTTATGTCTAATGTTTATATTTACAGTGGGGAATATCAGCGTATTAACTTGTAATGAATTCCACAGGCCATTGACAGAGCTGGTGGTAAAGTCGGAAACAAAGGTGCCGAAGCTGCTGTAACTGCGGTAAGGTCTAGAATTTTTTTTTGGATTTAGATTGGGTTTATAAACTTGTAATTTCTAAATAAAGAAAATGATACATTCTTCTAAAACATAGTTTGATAGTTGTTCGAATTCCTAGTCTTTTTACTTAATGTTTTCTATAGTTTCTCTTGCAATTTTTCAAAACTTGATAAACCTTTTTGAAACACAAATTGATTCCCTCTCTATAATGATTAATATGTTAGATAAAGATCATCACAATCTGTGTATTTCTCTTTTTAAATTTGAACTTGGTAAATGCATCGCCTTGTTGGTGAGCCCTGGAGCTGTTTAGTGAAAATGATTGTGTTTCTCTCTTTCAAGACCAATGCAATATTTAATTTAAAAAGCTTCACAAGTTATGGAAAACTGTTCGTAGTGAGTACAAGAATCCCCTATAAAGTTCTATTCTGAAGCAAATATTTTCAACCAATAAACAGTTTTTACAAGTCTGTTACCAAATTGCTAGATTAATGACAATAGGAGGTCAGGATCAACATTAATGATTGGAGAGAACAATGAAATTGCATCCTCTATTTTTCAGCTTACTTTAGTAAGGTCTTGTTAAACTTATTCTGCACGGGAATGCTTTTAAGTATTTAACTACCATTATGGACTATGACTCCACTAACCTCTCCAAATAATGGATTATGGTATCGTTTTAAACTTTCTCGAGAGTAAATGTTGAAAGCACAAAGATAATTTGATGTTGAATAGGATGGGTATAGCATAGTTGGTTGGAGAAATGAATCAGTGTGAGGCTAGTTCCCAATGGGATGTGGGTTATAGTGGTCATATGGCACCTAATGAAGATTACGACAACAGGTTGCTGATGGTCAAACTCCAGTTATTACCTTGAGTGTTCAATATGGATAGTTAATCATCACTATTCCATTTAGTGACTAAACAGGTGTATTGTACACTAAACTTTCTACTTCAGATTTTTGTCATTGTGCCATGTGCTATAGTGACCTAGAGGCAGGTCCACACCGATTTTTCAGATTGATACTACTAGAAGAAAATAAGGTAGTGGCTGAAATGTGTTTGCTTGGTCTTGGCTTATTTTATTAATCCGGCTTCTTTGATATTGTCAAAGGACGTACTTGGATGAATGCTCTCTTATTAAAACCTGATACTAACATTAGGAGTAGCTTTCAATACACATGTAGTTGATACTTCTGAAATTCGCTGTTGCTGCCTGTATGATCTCAGAGTATCACTAGCTACGTTATCCAGTTTCAAAAGAAGAAGTCTCCACACTTCACTCTGGCCTCCCGCAGGATTACTAGCTATATTATTCTGTTTCTAAGGAAATCATCTCCAATCCTCCTTGGATATGTATGTCTTTGGTACAAAAACTTTGAAACAAATGTACTTGTTTTGTACTCTTATTGGTTTCAAGGTATAGGGTCTAATTGGTTTTTTTTTGATGATTACTTTGTGTTTTGTTAATAAAAATTAACTAATGAGTTTAGGATTTGACAATTTTATGTGTGCCCTGGGAGGTTTGCATGTTTACCAATAATGAAGTCCCATGATGGGTTCCCTATGGGGAGTAAGAGTTGAACAATATATCTCTACCTCCTAACAGTACAATCATTGTTTCCTGCAGGAATTATGGTCATGATATATGCATAATTTATACAAAATGCAAAGACAACAACATGCTTCCTAGTATTGATTATAGGGATGGACATAAGAACTTTTATGGAATGAGCCGCCACCTGATTTGTAACCATAGCAGAGGAATGAAAATAACAGAAAGGAAGGCTGATTTTTTCTACTTGCCTGAGAAAACACGAACACAGTCGTTCCTGCAAGGATGATGGCTGTTGATATATGAATGATTTATACAAAACACAAACACAACAATATGCCATCAAATATTGTTTATAAGGGAGAATTCATAAGAGCTGTTATGAAATGTTTCCCCACTTGATTTGTAATATTAATAGAGGGTTCAAAATAACAGAATGCAAGGCTGACTTTCTCCAGTCCTGTGAGAACTTTAAAATAGTATATTTTTCAGAATCCACCCTTGGAAGATACATGGAGCATAAAGTAAACAGGTTGGACACAATTAAGTTTTCACTTTTTACAATAGGTCAAATTTATACTTAGTGAAGCCATTGTTCCTTAAGGAACTGATTTTTCGCAGTCAGAAAACATGTAAAGCTACAGAGTTGCGCTATGGAATTGTTAATGGTTCATACGAAGTGCCTCAATTAGCATAAACTCTAGCAGTTATAACCTGTAATAGAAGGGAAAGAAGGTAATATAGAATGATAAACAACTAGTGATGTTTATATGTGTCCGTGTTGCTATAATTACATTGATCTCATGCAAGTCTGTACAGGCTTCCGATGTTGGCCATTTTTACCTAATCCAAAACAGATCAATATTCCATGAGTTTCCAAATGCTCAGAGCAGTTATGTACCAAAGTCAAGGTATCAGTGTAATGTTGGCTCAGTGTTACTTCATAATTGCATAATATTGTAAATCTGTCTTGTTGGGCTCCTTGATCACTGGTTATTCATGTTTCTTAAGACGTTTGAGGTTTGGGCCATGAAGCTCTAATTTGTGGTGTTCCTTGGGTAATTTTATACTGGACCCAACTAGGTACAAATTTGTGGTAGTGTGGAATACATGTTTATATTGGTCCTTGTTATGGGTATATTTTTCATAACCTAAGGAGGCTGGTCATAGATATAACCCTACAAGGTAAGTAGGCACAATGTGCAGGAGTAGATGGGAGTTTTGTCTCATCCAGCATTAATTATTTTAACAAATCTGTCACTTAGTGAATTCATTGTTTCTTTCAGAACTGATTTTCCACAGCCAGAAAACATGTAAAGCTAGGGAGTTCCTCCATGGAATAGTTAAAGCGGGTCATTTGAAGTGCTTCAATTTGTGTAATCAGTCGCAAATACTGCATGTAGAAGAAGTGTCAGTGCTTCAATTTGCATATAGAATGATAAACAATTAGTAATATTTATATTTGTATGTGTGGCCATAAATATGTTGATTTCATGTCAGTTTTTACAAGCTTCCAATTTTTGCCATTTTTCACTTTTGGCTCTTTTTGGATCGACATATCCAAGACTGAGAAATATTCCAATAGTTTCCAAATATTCAAAGCAGGTACGTTACAAAATTAATTTATTATTGTAATGTTGGCTCAATACTACTCAATACTACTGCATGCGTATATTATTGTAAATCCGCCTTGTTGGGCTCCTTGATCACCAATTGTGCGTGTTGCTTAAGACACTCAAGGTTTGGGTATTATCCCACAAAGCACTAACATGTGATGCTCTTTGGGTTATTGTATAGCATACCCGATTACATACAAATTTGTGGTACCTTGGGTTATGGGTTTATATTGGTGCTACCTCGGTATTAATATATTCTACCGAAGGAATTTGGTTCGAGAAATAATTGTGCAAGGTATGTTGACTTCATGTGCATGAGTAAATGGGGTTTGTCTCTTCCATTATCTATCATTCAAGTGCTAAAGTGTTATTTGCTATATTTTGTGCTCGCTCTTCCAAAGTTTTACGTTGCATTGTTTTTGGAGTAAGCTAGGTTGCCAAGAAACAAAAAATGGATATGGGTCCGAAATGTGGAAACACCAATAAATGGCACAGAAACATCCATACGATATATTATAAAAGTATATAAAATATGCATAATACTCATTTTTAATCCATAAAAGATAAACCACTTAAAATATTTTGTATTTATGAACGTTCAAAACATTCAACATGCTTAAAATTTCATATGTACATGATTATAATCTATATTTTAGAATATATCATCTATGTTTTCTTCAAAATCAGTTCCATGAATGCCACTAGCAACTCCACTCCCACTAGCTCCATAATCCACCCCTTGTGTAGAACTTTGTTGATTGTCATCATCATTGCCAAATAGTGAAAGTTGGGTAGAGTAGTAGTGGAAGCATCAAAGTTTGTAGTCTATGGATAAATATTCCCAAATTGTTAGGACCACTAGTATAGTCTTCAATCTTGTGTGATAGGAGGTGCAAATTGGAATATACAAATACTAAATCCTTAGTCTTCTTGGATACCAACTTGATGTACTCCGATTCTACTCTATTGAAGAATTACTAGCCACTTGTTACAAAAAAGGGTTGTTGGTAATTTCAAATTAGTGATAATGTACAAAAATATATGTTAATAACTTAAATTATAATTGATAAACAACAATTTTTTTATTTAATTTTTTACTTGCGAGAATTTTATGGCAACAACTTGTAGGTGCATGGCATCATGTCTATGTACATACCACCACTTGACTGGGTTCATAGCGAACTTGTCACAAAGTGCCTCAATTTCTCCCATGCTGCCTTTTAAAGATACAAAACATTCCCATTTTATTGCGGACCTCACAAGCAATAGACGGATCGGAAAAAAGTCTCGTGAATGTTGCCCTTGTTCCATTTGTAACTTTTTTAGTCATCATATGGTGGTTGCCTATTAGGAAGCCCAATTATATAATTGCTACGATATTTTGTATTTAGGGCATAGGTAAGGAGATGCAATAGGGTGGTTATTTTTTTCCACCTCCTCATAGCCACACCTTTAACTTCTCTATTTGTTCAAGCATAGAGTCAATTCCATCATAAATATGTCCTATACAAGCATCATTTGTGGATATATCTGATCATGGATAGAATAAGCTCTGTAAAATTGAGCACGTACTCAAACTTGGCCCACCAATCATCATCAAGGATCAATAGTTTTATCTCATGGACTCGTTCTGTGTTTCCTTGCCATATGTTGTTAATCGCCATATTGCTATGGCCTTTTTTTACCTTCACAAGTTGACTTAAGATGGGCATGTGAGCGGCAAATCTCGTCTCAACAATCTATAAAAAGAAACTATTTTTTTTAATAAAACTCAAATTTAAAAGAAATTCAATATATAGAAAGTTAGAACATAGAAATCATAAACTAAGAAATTGTTTACTTGCCTTCAACAACTCCAAGCTCGAGAATCTCCTAAAGATGGCTTGGGACATGTAATAACTTTGCCTCTGTATAAATTTTCTCTATCCATGGAATTTTTCCAATCTTTAGAAACATCAAATTGAGGGGTTCAACTACACAAGGTGTCCAAAATACGTGCTTGTATCTTCCCTCTACTATCAATCTTATTGCTTTATAATTTTTTGCGTTGTCCATGATGACTTGGACGATGTTTTAGGGGCCCAACAATTCAATAGCCGCAATCAAAATGTTAGCAATAAATTGAGCATCTTTCACTTGGCCCTGACAATCAACGGCTGTTAAAATCAATGCCCTTTTAGGAAATAGTGCAACAATGTTGAATAGGGGTTTGTTTTGAGAATCTTTCCATCTATATGAAATAATGGATATCCTTGAATCCTTTCAGGAATCACTAATTGATTGCTATTTTTTTGTATATGCTCCATTTTTTGCAAGAGTGAGATGGTGTTTTATTTTTTGCCAATATGGTGACCTCAACATACTGAAGGGAAATTGATATGCATAAATGCATCAAGCAACCAACTCGTCAACAATATCTCTCTTCTCAATGTTGAATGCTTGTTCCAATGGACCTTTTGGTCTCTTTCATGAGGTGGCCTCTTCCTCCAAGGGAGTTTGAGTTTCAAATTTAAGTTTCTGAGTCTTAGTTTGAATGAAACGACGATTTGAAGGTGTGGGCAGTTTTCCTAAAGCCCTCATTTGGAAAGGAACTGTTATAGATCAAGCTCTTACAATTTACAATTTAACTTCCTCTTGCTCTCTCAAGTATGCCTAAATATGTGGCTCTTCAACCTTTGTATATTTTCTGATCCGTGTTCCTGATACCCTAGTTAAATAAGTTTTGAATTGGGTATATGAGCACTTGAATGTAACATTGCAATGGTTGCATACCCAAACTTGAGAGCCACCACCAACAATGCTCTCTAACACATGTTCATGTCTCCAAAGAGGAGAAGCTATGGGAACCAAAATGTTTGCCTATGAGCCTTTCCCTCAGTTTGCTTCCCCTTGCCCTCCTCTTGAAGCTAAATTTGATGCCATATATATATATACATATATATATGTGTGTGTGTTTGTGTGTATAATTTTTAATCTCAAACCTACAGTGACAAAGAAAAGCTTAAAAAACAACAATAAAAACTAAACCCTGGGCATACTTTTTTGCTTCTGGTCACCAAGTTTGCTATAAAGGTGCACGGTGAGAGCAAAACAAAATTCATTTTTTTTTTTTTTAAATTGCAAAATAAACTCTAAAAAAGAGCAAAGAAAACTAAACCCTAGGCATCAATTTTTGCTTCTAATCACCAAGTTCTCCATAAAGGTGCAAGGTGAGAGCGTACACAAAGTTCAAATTTTAATTTTTTTTAAAATAGCAAAATAAACTATAAAAAAAAGCAAATAAAACTAAAACCTAGGCTTCATTTTCTACTTCTGATCACCAAGTTTTTCATAAAGGTGTGAGCTGAGAGCATACACAAAGTTCAGGCGTTTTAGAAAACAGCAAAAAAAAGACTTTATTGAACAACCAAAAAAACTACATACAAAAGAAATGGAACAATTTCTTTACATGGAATCTAAAAATTAAATTTCATGATCATTGATCACATTAACAATTTGTAAAAATATGGAAAAAAAGAGGGTGTGAAATTAGAAAAACCTGATTTTTTCTCCTTTAATCTGCTCCTTCCTCCTTGCTCTTTGACGCTATTCCTAGATTCCTCGTTGCACTTTGTAACAATTCCTAACTTCCTCCATGATTACTTTTTGGTCCTTTTAATGACGGAAGTTTGTTAAAACTAAAAATCAGCAAGAAAATGAGAGTGTATTTTGTAATGGACCAAAGTTGTGTTTGTAGCTTTTGGAAAGAAGAGTCTTTAGCAAGTTAATATAGGTAGATTAGGGTTGGGATGTTAAATTTGTATGTTTTCAATGTTTTTCCCAATTTTTGTTTGATTGTTTTTGTTTTTTTCGTTGTGGTTTCGTATAGGAAATGGCAAAATTGTTTCTTGTACGAACTTGGACTTGTATGGCGTTTCAAAGTTGTTTCAAGGTCATACACGTACTTGTTTCTAGTATGTTCGTGGGTACAAGGTCCTATAGGTGTTTCCTAGTAATATAGGAGTCAAGTAGATCTTGACAAATAACGTAACATGTTCTCACATGGTACCAGAGCAATGTGGTTGACTCCCAAGGTTGATCCAAGCTCTCTTAAGGATGTAGAATGTTGAATATACTTGAGGAGCTTCAGGGTTTCATTTTGGATCCAAGGTCAGGAATTTATTTTATTCTCTACTTAATCCTTAGAGACTTATTTGAAGGTTTTGTTCGGAGCACGAAGGTGAAGGTTTGATACTGTGCCACCGCATTCGCTATTTTATTCCTAAAAAATCGAAATTTGCTGAACATACATCAGTCACCAAAAATGCACCGAAAATTGCGATCTAAATCTTGGGAAGGGAATTACCAATCAAAACACTGAATATATAAAATAAGTGTATTAAATTGCATTGAAATTTCACGATTTAGGGTTTTCCATGTAAGCTTTGCAGCATGTTGTGAGTGTAACCTTGCTGTAGCCTGCAACTTGATACCAATGGCGATGAAGCCAACAACATCTTGTCAAACACCGTTTGCACCACCCCTCATTGCACACTTGCATGCATGCAAAGTCTAAAGTTCCAAACATTGCTTCAACCCTCACCAATGTTCCGTAGAGTCTTGAAACAAAAGGATACAAGACGAGTCTCAGAGATGGGGGGACCAAGGGCCTAGGTTTGGGGATGGCAGCGGGACGGTGACGCAAATATAAATAGCACTTGAAAACTTAGTTATAAAAAATGTATAAGGAACAACAAATGAAACTTTGAAATATTAAACAAATTGCATTGAATAGTGAAAACACCAAATATCAATATATTAATACTTATGTTCAAAATGATGATTACATTTAAAATTCAAATACAATTTTCCAGTGACTTGATGTAATGAAGTCTTGGCACTTACTCTAGCTCTTGTTGTTGTTAATGTTGACCCTTTTCCTTGCTATAGCTCTCATTCTTTCTTGCTAATGTTATTGCTCTCACTCTTGCTTGTTCTCCCTCTTGCTTGCTATGCTCTCACCCTCTCACTCTTTCTTGCTATTGCTTTCACCCTTACTTTGAATTTTGATCATGATTTAGAGTTAGGGTGTAAATCTTATTTAAAGTTTTTTTGGAGTGCTTAGGGGGGTGCATGGGGCCCATTGAGTATTAGAGTTAGGCTTGGGGGCCAAAAATTATAAAACAAAATGATTTAAAAAAAGAAACTTTTGACAGACTTATGCTGTTGGGGACAGTTGGGAGTCTCTAGGACGAGTCGAGAGACTTTTGGAAGTCTCCGAGACGTCCCTAAGTTCCTATGAAGTCCCCAAAATGGGTAGACGTCTCAAAAACACCCCCCTCTTTGATTAAAACGTTTCAGGAACATCCCTATCTGGCTGTAGCATTGGGGGATGGTGGGGGGGCATTTCTTTCAGGGGGGCACGTCCGTGTGGAACATTGGCCCTCACCTACATGGAAATTTGTGGCAAGTCTCGAGTTGCAAAATTGAAGGCCATTTATAGTTTTAAAAATTGTTAATTTATTCTTAGACTTCGATAATTTTAGCCTTTTAAGATTTTTTATATAGTTATATAATTTATAAAATTGTAAGTTATAGTTATAGCTTATATATATTTTATAAACTATATTTAATAGTTTTGAATTTACCATATATATTATTTTTAAATATATATGTATTCAATTAAGTAGGTTTAAAATATATTAGATGTATATATTTCGATTAGTCGAATTTAATCACAAATTTTACAGCTAAATTATTTAGCAACCAATTTTTTCCTCCATGAATTCGAATGTGTTGACTTAGGTTTGATATGGTGTAGATTCAAGGGCTTTACTCTTTACAATGTGCAATTGAGAGCAAGATCAAGGTCTTTAGAGAAAACCTCAATATTAGGAATTTGAGGTGGAATATCTTGAAATAGTCTACATATTTGGATTCTTTGCAAATAATCATCGATGGTCCATTTATGAAACTTTTCCAAAACTTTCTTGTAGCCACTTAAATGAAAACGTGTAAGTTTCCCAATATATTCTTGAGAAGGTGATGGGTTATGTTGAACAAAGCGACTTAACCAACATGTCACTGTAGGTAAAAAAGGCACCCATGTAGAGGAATGACCAACACAATAAGCCATGTTGGTGTATTGGTGGTTCATGGCTATTTCAGGGTACCTAGATGGAAACGAGCGAGTGACTTGCCGTAATAGTTAATCAAGAGAGGAGCCATGAAGGGAGCACACCCAACATAGTGTTGCTAACGAAGGAGGCAAAAGTTGTCAACCTTTTTAGAGCATAACCCACTTGGCTAGCTTGTGCACACTTTGGCAATACGACCTAGAGATTGGGAGTTCAAACCCTATTATCCCTCTTATACTTATTCTCTACAGTTAACACCAATCAGAACTTGACCCGTGACACTCATCAATGGTATGAAAATGACAAAACCATGAGCCAACAAGCTGCAAAAATCTGTTGGCCAAAAACCCATTCAATTTTTGCAATCAGCAAACAAGTGGTGAATGTTCAATGAAGCGACACTTGGCACATTGAGGTCAGAGGCTGGTTTTTCGAATTATTGTTTAAATTTATATTATTTATTTTTTTGGGTTTTAGAGTGAATTTGATGCACTCTTCTATAGGCCTTAATTTTGTCATGGAGGCTCGGTTTCTCAACCCTTTTTAACCACTAGAATGCTATTGAAGAACTCTATGCTTTGCTGGAGGTTGTGTTAGGTTTTGAGTAGTGTTACAGTTTTTTTATCAAGAGTATCAATTATGTCATCTAATTTACTTGTTACTATATACTCAATGACCAAAATTTAGGCCTCTGAGAATTAGACATATACCTTCTAAAGAGAAAGGGCTTATGGAGCATCACCAAAGGAACATAAAAAGCTCCAATGATGTCAATTGGTTAGTCACCCCGACGAGGCTTATGGGGTCATAAGCTGTCATATCTCCAAGGAGATGAGGTTTCATATTTTTGGGAAGGATTCTCCAAATGATGATCGTGGTACATTGAAGTTAGAGTTGTTCAATTAGAAAAAGAGCTTTCTCAAATTGATTCCTTGAGGATTGAAAAGATAGATTAGCTGGCTCAAATCAAGATGATCCGATCCCAGTGGGAGGAATGTGGAAAAGATTATTGAATGAAAGGATTCACAATTGATCAGGATTGTTCTATCAAATGTAAGGGATCATATGGTGTTTACCATTCTATCTTTCTTACTTCATACTGCAAAAAAAAAAAGGAGCTAACATTAGATTATTTTTGCACTACTCTTTCAAATGAACAAGTCAAACTTATTCAAATTGGTAAGGCATGTTCAAAAGAGCAAGCTCATGACATCAAGGGAAAGGACAAGAAAAATTCGGTGGACAAAGGAACTATGAGATCTGGACTTCAAGCATATGATCAGTCAAGGCTAGGAGATTTATTTATATTGCAGCCATAGTGAAGCAATATGCTTTACGAGACTAGATGATGTTAAAGAATGAGTCTAGAGATTTGAAGGTCCTCCAAATGAAATGAGCCATTCCAAAGATCATCAAGGTAATGCTTTCTCTGTTAATTGACAAGCTAACCGATTCAGTACCACATGAGTGTGTTATAGATTGGTTGTTCACATCATATGAAAAAGGATGGCATAATGTTTGATTTTCTTGGAAAGGATAGAGATGATATGATATTTTTTGGCAAATAACTCTGCTTGTCCTGTCCTTGGTGGTGCAAAAGTAAATGTTGAAAATGGTGTGATAAACATCGACCTCTAAATGAAATGAGCCATTCCAAAGATCATCAAGGTAATGCTTTCTCTGTTAATTGACAAGCTAACTGATTCCTTACCACATGAGTGTGTTATAGATTGGTTGTTCACATCATATGGAAAAGGATGGCACAATGTTTGATTTTCTTGGAAAGGATAGAGATGATACAATATTTTTTGCAAATAACTCTGCTTGTCCTGTCCTTGGTGGTGCAAAAGTAAATGTTGAACATGGTGTGATAAATGATGTTTATCATGTTACTGGTTTGATTAAAAACATGTATTTTGTTGATTATATTGCTTAAACTGAAAAGGTAGATTTATGGCCACCTAAATTTATGATAAAATATACCAACAACTGTAAAGTTGTTGCTTCCGACTCTCATGACAATAGTGAGAAGCTGTATATGTTCTCCAAGTTCCATGATACTCCTAAAAAATCCTTCGCTTTTGTCGACAAAGATAGCAACAAACTGAACTAGTCAAGGACACGAAGATGATGAATTATAAATTCAAGAAGCCCAATGTTCTGGTACAACTGTCAGATTTTCACACATTCTAGGCACACCTCATAGGATGAAGAAGTTTCCTCCCATGTTAACACACCATAATGGAGAGTGATAATTGTTCATATGATTCAGATGATGGGTCTTGATGGGTTTCTTTATGTGTAGTAGGTTCCTCTGATGACGTCGCTTCATATGATTTCTTGGATAAGGATTACAGTTTGTCTTCTGATGACGATTCCTCTCATGATGTTGATACCCTAGTAGCCAAGGAAGGCCTTGCATCCACAAAATTTGAAGCAGGTCATGGATGGAGAATACTGCAGAAACTGACATACATAGGAGGTGGGCTTGGAAAGTATGGCCAATGTACTGTTGATACCATTGAGCTGAAAACAAGGCTTCTAATGCCTGCTATTGTATACTTTATATCAATCCCACATGATAAAGAAAGTTCTAAAATGATACATATGATATGAGGTTCAAAGTAGACCTTTAAAATACTGAGCATGAGCTTGAGATGGATTGATCAAATTGACTTGATAACTCTCCTGAGATAAATTTCATTGATGATATTGCATGTGGAGAGTTGGATGAGATAGAGCAGCTTGTTTATGATTGAGCCGTATTGAAAGTTTTTTTTTGTTCTAAGGGAGGAACTTGTTCCCTCTTTCTAGAACATTCACTTACTGCCATTTCTCGATATTTTCATCTTAAGTTGACCTCTTGTTTGATACAGGGAGGTTGTTCTTGATTTTTATACAGCTATTGTTGAAACAGCTAGATCAATGTTAGTGTGAAGTGCCTTTTAGATGTTTTGAGCTACATCATTTGATATTTGATGTTTTGTGCTTAGTTTTGCATTTATCTTTGCACATTAAGATTGTTAATGTGATATTGTCACCCTCGGTTGTTTTGTGGACGGCCTTGGTGATTGGAGATATTGTCCTCAGTTGTTTGTGGATGACATTGATGACCTAACTTGTTGATTCTATCCTTGGTTATTTGGCAGATGGTCTTGATCATAGTTAGCATACTTGGCGAATACTCGCCATTTTTTTTCCATGGGTGAGTACTCTCAAGAAAAACTTGTCAAAACTTGCAACCGGGTTTTGGGCAAATACTCATGAGTTTTTGGCAAATACTCACGAGGTTTTGGTGAATACTTGCACGTTTTTGTCGAGTTTGTTTTTATTTTAAAACTTTATTAGTTTGAATCCACATAATTATATTGATATGATTGTCGACTCTACAGAAGGAGATGAAATGTTCTCTCAGCTTTTCAAGGTAAATCCAGATCAAAAATTACATATAAAGATAAACATAAAATAGCAATTAATTACACATCAAGAAACCTTTTTCTATCAAGTCATGTTGTTCGGCTTGAAAAACATAGGTGCCACTTATCAAAGAGCTATGATAATTAAATTCCAAGACATTTTCCATGACATCGTCGAGGACTACATGAATGAAATATTGGGTAGGTATTCAACTAGAGGACTGCATGGATTAATCTTTTGGGGATATCCCTCCATGCTATAAGGGTGTTTTTCTTTCACTATTAAATTCCTATCGACATATTTTTAATCTTTATTATTTGGATCCCCATAATAATATTTATATGATTGTCAACTCTACGCAAGGGGATGAAATGTTCTCTGATGGATGTTTTCCACAGTATAACTAGATCAGAAGTACAACTAAAGAAACATAAAATAACATTTAATACACGTCGAGGAACCTTTTTCTATCAAGTCATGTTCGGCTTGAAAAATGTAGGTGCCACTTATCAAAGAGCTATGATAGTTAAATTCTACAACATGCTCCATGGCATCATCGAGGACTACATGGATGAACTATTGGGTAGGTATTCAACTAGAGAACTATATGGATTAATCTTTTGGGGACATCCCTCCACGCTATAAGGTGCTTTTGTTTCATAATATATTACTTTACACCTTCCCCCATCATGTTTGATTACATATAGTGTTTACTGCTACCTATTGGGTAAGCAAGACTAACACGTCTCTTGTGTGGCACTAACCTATCTTGTTATTTCACCATGTCACTACTACTGTGTTCTATGCGTGTTTTCATGTACTATTGTCACTACTTGTTTATATGGATTACTTCCTTATGTTCTTACCACATGGTTTGACTTGATTTTCTTGCGTGATTACAATACAATGATTATTTTCTTAATACAACACATGTGCCTTGCTTGTCTTGTGACATCCTAGGTGTCCCATGTTTGTGGCTCCATGCCTCTATTACATGTATGCACTTGCTTTTATGAAGGTGTCGCATCGTGCCTCCTACGATTGTCTTGTGACACTTTGTGTATCCCATATTTGCGGCTCTATGATTACATATGCCTCGTTTCCATACACTACGACTTACTTGAATTTACACTACTATTTCCGATATTACTTCTAACATGCTTGCTAATGTTGTGATGTTTATATACATTTTCTACTATGGAGTAGGGCATGATTGTTACTTTTCTTTGCTATTAATATTTTCTTTACACATGTATTCTTGCTTGTTTTCCTCCATGCCATGGTTGCTACCATGCATGATTCATTTTGCAAGTATAAGTTCTCAAAGGTGGCCACCATTCCAACCTTCTATGTGGTCGTTACTTAGACTATTAGACATATGGTACATGGGTAAATATCTATTGGTTTGAGACACACACTCAAATGTCTTATCACATGCACCTCAAAAGAGGGGGCATTTATCAGGGGATTTCTACAGTTACAGACAGGTTACAAAATACAAGATTTTTTTTAACAAGGTTCGGATCCTCAGAAAAGGTCACAAATATTGAAATGTGGCAAAATTCAAACAAGGTCAAAGTCGTACAATACGGTTAGGATTGTGATATGGTCTTGACCATTTTCCTACATTCCTAGACAGAGGGCAAATTTCTTCAATTTTCAATTTATATAGACTCTATCAACTATTTACAAAATTTTGTACACACAAATACAAATGACACAATTTTGAGCAAGTTATAGGGGGCATGAGTTCTTCATCTCTTCTTCATGGTACTATTTTGGATTCTGTTGCAAAACTGGGTTTGTGGGCACATGCCTCCTTCTCCCCTTTGATTGTTCAAATTCTACATAATTAGTTTCAATAATAGTAGTACGTTATGGGGGCATGGAAATGTCCATTCTTTTCAACGTCTTCTTGTTCAAGTTAGTACAAATTGGGCCTAGATCCATCTGCAACGGTGTGATCCTTAGGTTAGTGAAAAGCGTAAAAAAAGCTAGGATCTTCGTTAGGACTAATCTTTCCACCCCTCTCATTAGTTACGAAATGAAGAAGTCGTTGAAGCAACTAAATTCTTCATAGACTAAATCCTTCCTCTTTACAAAACTCTAAAATGGGGGCAAACATGGCTCCTTTCCTCACTCTCTGTAGTGTTGGGATGTTCCCAACACTTAATCGTTTCCTTTTGTGCAACATTAGGGAGTGATCTCGCCCAACCCTTCGGCATTTCATCAACTCCAATTCTCCAAAGCCACAACATGAAATGGGAGCTCCTCCCTCTGCAAAACAAATAGGTGTATTCCTTCCATGTTTTGCATCTCTTACTTATATTTTAGCAAAAAAATTTAAGTTACATACATCATTTGTATTTTGAGTTAAAGTTCAATTTCTATAATGGACATTGACTACACTCTGTGTTACTTTCATCATGGAGCATGTCAACAAGAACACATTAGAGAACTACTGTTGAGTGAAGACAAATTGTGTGTGCACACTCATGTATGTTTTTCCTTTAAGCATGCAATTTTCAAATTTTCACTTAAATGGGGGAAAATGTAGACATTAAAATTTGGCAACTTGTCCTTGTGCAACTCCAAGTTTGACAATGTTCCCTTTTGAAAAAATACTCACATTCAAAATCCAATATCTGCATCTCTCTAGCTCTTCTACAACTTCCTTATTTTTATATTCTACTCTCTTGTTAAGTCTGAGAATGTTATTTGATTAAAGAAGCATTAACCCTCTGATATTCATAACATAACTTTCAATTTTGAGTTTCATCTCTCTGGTTCAAAAATGTATGAAAGGGTCAGGATGCGAGGTCTGGTCTTGACCGACCTGTATAGTCCTGCCCTTTTATATTCACCGGCTTTAATTTCAATTTCAAATTCCTCTTCGAGTTGTTCCGTCTTCCAGTGGTCATGTTTATTAGAATATTTCACCTATGGAAGGCTATAAGAGCAAGTTAACGTCACTTTATAACTCACCAGGAACTCTTACAAGCTACTATTGCAAATATATTTCTAAAAGTACTGAAAGGGTTCCTAAATCTGCCCAAATCAGCTGCACATCATTTAGAGCAGTCCCTACTACAAGTGTGAAGCACTCAATTAGGTTAAATATTCTAGCTTCCTCCATTTCCAATCATGCAAAGGTCATAGAGCCATGTTTTAGCAAGAGATACGTCATTCTAAAAATTTCATAAGGATTTTGATCAACAAACGGTTAGATCAAATAATTGAGGTACATCGCATTTCACTACTATTGCGCTAGGTACATTATAAACTATGCAGTTAGCCCACTATCTTGCTGTTAAAAAACTCAAGGGCACCCCTAGGGGGTTGGTTAGCTATTCACTCTTACAAAAGCACCTAGAAGAACTACATGAGTCTTGATCCCATAACAAGGGCATACAATGTAAAACTTGAATTGTTTCAATACCTAGAAGTTTGACCATGAAGGGTTCCCAACCTCACCACATGTTTTCTCTCTTTGGTTTGTTAATGCTCTGATGAAGGATTTTGCAGGATGCTAGGGTTTCCACTCTTTTGCAAGTGATTACATGTCATCCCAAATTTGTGCAAGCAAGAGCCACATATAGCAAAGATCGTTAGCAAACAAGCGAAGCACACAAATTGTGGCGGGTTCAAAAAGTTAAAGGGTCCAAGACCATACAATTGTGGGTCAAGACCGTACAAATCAGGTTTGGACCGTACAACAGTTGTACGGTCTTGTCCCTATTGGGTTTTGCAACTCTAGAACTTTCACTAAAGCATTTATAGTTTCAAACTAGTTTGTTCCATTATCCTGCACATCCAGATCATCCTTGATTTGTCTTGTATAGCTAAGTCTATCTCCCCTCTTGTGTATTTGAGCAAGTACTTATTGTTAATCAATTGTTACATGTATGAATGCATTATTCTAATTATGAATGATTAATGTTGGAATTTAATTGGATTTAAATAGTCTACTTGTTACAAACCTTACATCCGATTTAGTGTTGTGTACTTTCCATAACATTTAAATTTAATTAGGGTGTAAACACAAAGATCTAATTGATCACAGGGATATTGAACTCGAAGGACACAAAGCCCCCAAATCACAAAACCAAAATCTTGGGATATATTGAGACCCCTTTCCCAAACATAATCAAACTAATAAAAAACTAGGTCAAACTAAAAAAATTTGATCCAATAATGCCAACCACGTCGAAAAAAGATTCACCATCCTATGATACCCTCATTAGATCCATCCATCCCATTGAGCACCATGTTGCAATCATCAAAGCCAAACCACTAGATTGTGTTGTCACAAATAGGTGTAACAAAATCATTGTTCGGTGGCCTCCTCTACCTGCTCATGAGGGATGGTACAACCTTCTTGGAAAACTTGAGAAAACCCTCGCATAATATCCATCTTGGATCTTCTCAAAACATCTATTGTTCACGAGGACATCTTGTAAAAGGTTCTCCAAGAGTCAAGAGTTCTTAATAACATTTACCCACCTCAATTCCAATCCTTGGTTTCACACGTATCTCACAACCAACCAGTGTTACATGGGGACACATCCCGTAGATTTTAGTGATGTCCCAAATGTCTTGAACGTTTTGGGGACTTAGAGGGAATGTCCCCAATTTTTTAAAAATCTTTCAAAAGTTTTATGATGTTTTTACTTTTAAAAAGTTATGTTTACTTAGAACATTAAATTATGACCTCGAAAGTACCTAAAATACATTAAATACAATTTAAATCCCTACATTTTATTGAATACAATTAAAATATTAATGTTTATGTATTATTTTAATAGTCGCCCCCCTGCCGTTCCCCAAATTTGGGAATTTTTTGTTGTTGTCTTGGAAACCCCGTCCCTCTATGCCCTTGCCCCCCGTCTCCGAGACTTAGGTAACTATGCAACCAACAAATCATCTTTATCCAATGTGACATTCCACATTACAATCCATCTCATAATCTTCTCTTATACATTATAGATGTCATCACCAACCAAAAAATTAAATATGTACTTTTAAAAATAGGTTAAAAATTTTGTACTTTGAAGCTAATAAAGAATCTAGGGCATTCAAAAATAGCATCGTCTCCAAACATCATTGCCATCAAAGCATATGATAATGTTGAGTGAAAATTTGTAGGAACAATCTCCCTTCCTCTTAAAGTAGGGACTACCACCCAACAAACCCTATTCTGCATAATTTATCTTGATCTCCCCTATAATGTCCTCGTCAGACTATGGATTCATGCCATGCAAGCATTCCCATCTTCCTACCATCAATGCATCAAATTCCCATATCAAGGACAAACGATAACAATCTCTAGAGATCACCTACCCGTCCAATATTGCAAAATGTTAGAAGAACATTGTTGCAAAGATAATATCTACTCAAGCACTGAAATTTTCCATGACTCAGATGCATCAGAATCCAAGGATTCTTCATCCCACATCGATCCTGATGAACTTCCATCCTCATCCAAATACCCACCATCCAAATTCAAAAGATCATTGACAAAGGTTATGAATAATATGAGATTCATAACACCTTTCATGTTTACAAACTTCCCCTCTCACATAGAAGCCATGGAAGACATGAGACACTAGAAAAAATATCCGATGTTTCGTCACTTTGGATCCTCTATGCAAGGTGGCTTGCTCACAGAAAATACATTGGCATCTCCTCTAGCTCCGTATTGTATGATGATAATTCCTCATCCTATTTCAAATCAAAATAAATAAATTAAAAACAAAAAAGGTAAAAAATCCACACACCATAGTCAAAACCTCTTTGAGGCGTTATCAGATAGAAAAAAATAAAAAATGACAAGTCTATTGGTGAAAACGTTCTTGAGGCACCAATATAGGAGGAAGTTAATCTTTCCCTAACTCCCTTACAACTAGAAGATGGATCGAAGTTGCTTGTCACGGAAATAATATATATTAACATTGGTCCATAGGAACAATCTAAGATTCTTAAACTTGGAGCTACTCTCAATCCACAAGAACAAAAAGATTTTTTCACTTTCCTGTGAGAATTCTCATGTCTTTCCCTGTTCATGTGCAGATATGCCTTGGTCGTGATTTCTTCTCAATATTTTGTATACAGGTACACACAAATTTATAGCTTATGTTGCTCCTATAATCTAGGAATCAACATTACCAACATTCTGTCCACAATCCTATTTTACGTGTAGTTGTAACAAACACAATTAACACGAGATAATAGTTATCCACAATATATCAACCCATACAGGTGAGCACTAATATTATAATTCCTAACATTCCCTCCTTAGTGCGAGCATGGGGAAAATCTATCTTTGTATTGCAATGTGCCGCTACGTAGCTTGTTCATGATCTGGGTGGTTTCAAGGACAATACCAACCTCTGGATGGTTTTCCAAGTGGTTAACCAACAACCACACAATGGATGGTTTTTTAGGACAATACCAACAATCTTTGGATAGTGTTTCTAGTGGATAACTAACAACCACATAAGGGATGGTTTTTTAGAACAAAACCAACAACCTCAGGATAGTGTTTCTAGTGGATAACTAACAACCACAATATCATGATGTTGCAGTAGTATCATCAGCTCTCATCACTATCTCACTTCAGGGAATAACATAGGAAAATCTGTTGAATGTTGTTGCTCATACACACAAACTGAAAACTGGAAATAGAACATTGGATCATGTTCCCCCCTCTCAATGTGAAATTTCCATTTATTCTTCAAACCAAGCAACTGGGAACACAACATACACGGACACTGAAATTTGAAGCACACCACACGCAACTGAAAGCACACTGCCCAAATTGAAAGCAAACACACACCACAAAAATGCCACCAAAACTTTGTGTGGCCCCGTTGGTGATTGACGAGAGGTCGCTGATCGACCTCCAACCTCTTATGCTTCCGTCCTCCAGTGAATGTGCTACTAACTCAGCTGGATAAATTTGTGATGCTAAACTGTTTTCACATTGTTTATTATAGGGTATCCTTCTCACAATGTGAAACACATTATTTTCCGGATGTCGGGTAACACAGAAAATGCGTCTGTGAGGCAATTTTTTTTTTTGAACTTTTGACTTTGACTCATGACACTTATTGACCTTAACGACACTACAAATTTGACTATGACTCTTGAAACATAGTCTCTTTAAATTGACCATAAGACATATGACAATGTTTACAATATGACAACAAAATATTTCACTCTTTCTGACAAAATACTATTTCTATATCTAATGGCCCAATATAACAATTTTAATTGCCACAAACTACAACTGACTGGACTAAATCCAATATAAAATATAATACCAATTCATTTCTAATATTATTATTAGAAAGTGAATCGACCTCTAAAAAAAAGTAGTCTACCACTAAAAACAAGACACTAAAAATATTAATATACTAAAAATATTGCAAAAGACAATGACAAATAACAATGACTTTATAAAGACACACATCGACTCGATAAACTCTTATGTGAACTTGAAGACTTAGCAAAAAGACTAATTACACTACTTGCATGGTGTTTCAACTCCCAATTGTGACCGCTTCAATTATGCATCAAGTCACACATGTATGGCCTTTACTTGTTACACTAATCTCTTATGTACCGGTTTGACCAAGAGGCACATGTGCATGTTTATGTGTAGATGGACGACCAAACGAGCAGGAGACTATTACATATTTGAGAATCAAAATCTGGTTAGGTGTCGAAGCCCATTCCAAAGCAAACGTGTTGAGAGAGGAGCTCGGGGAGATATCTCTCAGACTGTAAATTTGAGCATTCAAATATAGAAGAGCGGACAATAACAGTATCAACTCTGTTGATTGAACCATGAACATGAACAAAATGGTGAAAATTGAACGACAAATGTTCAATAGATTTTTTGGCATCTAATGCACCATGGAGAACCCGATATGATTGAGGGAGTTGCTTGATCGCTGGAAATATGTGGATGAAAGTGATGAAATAGAACTGATGGCACATGTGCAGATCACAGGTCTGTATGTCGATGGAACACCGAGTCAGCTTAAACACAGGATGATTACGCTTCAATAGAGCCGATCCTAAGTGAAAGTGGCACCCTTCCTCTATAGTTGCTTTGCCTCTCACTACGCTTTACACTTTCAATGATTTCTTATTTACTTGTCACTACGACTGATTTAGAAGAGGGTGCTCACTAAGAATCATGAAATCTTAAACGCAAACTTATGTTTCCAACACCAATCCTTCCAATGCTTAGCTGACAGGTGCTCACAAGATCGATCTGCTATACAATGGCATTGACAATACTGTCATGGGATGTAACAAAAAGAAAGCTAAGGCATTCCAAAACAAATACGCAGTTTTTCTCAGAACAAACTATTTTCTATCAACAGGGCAGCCAAAACTTGTAGTGGCTCTACCCTTTCACCGATCAAAAATCGATTTTGCACATCGATCTGATACCAAATGATGGTACAGTAGCAGATTAACACGAAGAAACAATTGATTTCTATTTTGTATTCAAGTACACAGAAATTTATAGCTTATGTTGCTCCTATAATCTAGGAAACAACATTGCCAACATTCTGTCCACAATCATATTTTACGTGTAGTTGTAACAAACACAACTAACACGAGATAATAGTTACCTGCACTATATCAACCCATAAAGGTGAGCACTAACATTATAATTCTTAACAGGTTGAATCCATCTCTCATTGTCCATATGGAAGCTTCTTCGAGAACTTTCATTCTCCATTCTACACTAAGGGACCAAGTACGAGATATTTTTTTTTAGAATCAGTAAAAATCTTCTCTGAAAATAGAATTTTCTCATCAGTAAGGGCCATGATATGAAGATCTTGGATCACATCTGCTCAAATCTTCACCTCTTTTCCAATGTTCTCAATTCCTAAATTGACTTGCTTCTCTGCTGAAATAACATTGTCATATGTTTTGAAAGCCTCATCAATGAATTCCAAATCTATGATGAGAATCTTCTCTACCCATGCTTCTGTTGCCTTTCCTTGAGTTGCATGTTTGTGTATCTTAGCAATTGCTTTCAAATCAATATCAACTGTTGCAGCGAATGGTGGGAGATAATCCAATGGAGCTGGATCCAATGGAGTGCTATCAGAAGAGAGGAAGGATTTGATGAATGTAGAGAGAACTTGAACCTGCTCATCTAACTGTTCTTGAGTTTGCCTTCCCTTCTCAACCCTCTCAATTACTTTAGAAGCTGTCTCCTTGAGATTTTGCACATCACCTTCAAGGGTTGATTCTCCCAAGGATATCCTTGTTAGCTCAAAATCCACTGTAAAAATTTCTTGTTCACTTTTGTCTCCTTTAGGCTTAGCAATTTCAAGGAACTGCTGTCCTGAAGCATCCAAAACAAGACGGGAGGAGGTTTTGGCTTTCTTAGGAGGGGGAGAAGTACCAAGGAGTGCAACCACAACATCATAATTAGGAACTCCAATTTTGGATTGAGCTTTCCTTTTCTTACCATCAATCATGGGTGTACCCAAGAGAAAGAGTCTCCTGAAGATGTACCTGCAGGAGTCGATGAAAGTGCAAGTGGTGGAGGAAGAGTTTGAGAGGTAGAAACTGCCTCAGTAGTTACTATGGGGGAGGAAGAAGGCCTTTTTACATCTAGCTTGGGTTTGAAGGTACTTGTCTTCCCTAGGTCCAAAGTTGTCACTTCAACAACATTTTCCTCCTCTTCATCATCTTCCTCACTTTCCTTCACATGCCCTTCTTCTTCCGTCTTTTCACTTCCTTCCTCCTCACTTCCTTATTGTTTAGTTTCCTGTTTCTCTTCTCCTGCTTGTTCAACTGCATCTTTCCCTTCTATTCCTTGTGTTTCATCTTTCTTCTCATCTTCTTTTCCCGATGTTTCAATCTTCTTCTCACTTTCTTTTTCTGATGTTTCATTCTTTGTCTCACTTTCTTTTGCTTTCTCTTTCTTTGCATATACCTTAGTATCAAAGTCTTGCTGAGAAGAAGAGGGATAACCCTGGTGAGGAGTTACCTGGTGAGAAGAAGTTGCTTGTTGGGAAGTATTGAATTCTATCAATCTTTTATTGAACCATTGTTTGGTTTTCAATAGAATAGGAGCAATAAGATCATCCAAATTATCTTTCTCCTTCTGAGACCAGTCAATAGTTGGGAGAGGAGAGAATTGAACGGAGTTAATTAACTCTGGAGCAAATAGATCATAATCATCCTCGACATGCCCTTTGGTACCTTGTACAATTTGGAGTGCTAGATTTACTGAAGAGACATCCTGCCATACACCCTCTTCCTTACCTCAAAATCATCACCATAGTTTGCCTAATAATCCTCAATTGTATGCACATGTAGGTAGGAGAGACAAAGATTGTTGCTAATGAAATTTTTGCCGTCAAAGGATCCCCTTTTCTGGAAAGGATGCATGTAAAACGAAGAGATAGTTCTCTCAATGTTTTGAGCATCAAGAGCAGACTTGCAAGTATAATTTCCCAAGGATATAGGAAACTGAATTCCGGATACTTTCTCGTCTATACAGGTTCTATGAACATCCAATTGTCTGCAAAGTTCAATCAGGATGATCTTGTCACTGTAGTAAATGGGAAGCTTGTATGGAACTCCTTCATACCCTATTGTCTTGATGTATGAGAATTTTTGGAATTGAATAAATAAGCTTCCATAAACAACTATCGATTGTTTGGCCTCTTGAGAAACTTTGTTGGTAACATTTCCTTCCAGTAATCTAACTAGAAACATTGTGAAGGCATCATTGACTCTTTTGTAGTGACTCTTGCTATTCTCATAGGTCAATTGGGTGTAAAACTCAAAAATGGGAAGATCCTGCCTACTGCCCTGTCCTGATAGACCAATCCAGATTCTATATCCAGCAATGGTATAGATTAAATAAGAAGTCATATGAAAGGATCTGGTTTGGTGAACATAGGTGAGTTGTTGGTTCGGGTTCTCACAAATAATCTCCCCCCAATTTAGAGTTTGCTTACCTTCACAAATTAAGTTGATGAAGATGCACATTCAGTCTTGAAACTCTTTGGCCGAGGGAAGGCCCATTACTCTTGCAAGGAGTGTTATGATATTAGACAATTCTTTGATAAAGTCACTTTTGTAGAGTCTTTAGTAGCTTAGAAGGTCCTCTCTTCTTTGATTTTAACTAGGACTTGGCAATCATTGACGGATACTTGTTCAGGGTTAGGTCAAAGTTCAAACTCCTTCTGTGCATCAACCTGAGTGAAGACTTCAGAGTTGTCAAAAGTGGGAATGCCAAGGGCCATGGTGTAGCGACCATCTTGCTAACACTCAAATTTTGGTGATTAAAAATTTTATTTCTCTTAACATATCTTTTGGGTTTTCATGAAACTTGGAATGCTTGCATACGAAATATAAAGCTTAAAACCCATTAAATTTTAGGGAAACTCAAATTATATATTTAAAGATGCGATATGATCTTTAGACCTGTTTAGCTAGATTTTTTTTCCATTCTCATTCTTCATTCAAATTGAATTCAAAATGTGAGGAAAGTTTCCAAAATGGAAATTATTTAATCCCCAAACATTGTAACCTTCTTAATTCATCAAGACTCCTCACTGATTTCAAGTATTATTGCATTTAAATCTATCCAAAATTTCATCAATTAATTCAAATTTTATCTCTGCTGCATTTTATCCCAGTCTCTCAAAAAATTTTGGTATTAAATTCTCCATTCTTATCCAACCATTTGCTCTAAAACATTGCGTGCCTTTCAAACTTAATAGAGCAGAGAATTGTATGAAAACTGGGTGAATTCTGCTGAATAAATGTAGAGAAATTTGATGCCGTAGCTTACCTAAGCCGCCCAACAATGACAAAATAATTATTAAATTTGTGTTTTCCACATCCAGTAATAAACAATAGCAGGCTGCACTTTTATATAATCCCCATTGGATTTTCTTTGCAAAAATTACACAGCCACAAGCATGAAATAATCGACCAAATTTTTTCTTACCCCTTTAAATTTTTTTTACAAAAAAACACTTCTCTCTCCATTTTTGCATATGAAAAAATTACAACTTTAAAGCAATATCTTATTCTTATCAAATCGACCCGAAGGATCCACTCCTACGGTAACTCTTGGAAATCTCAAACTTATCCTAAAAAGACGCAACTAAACTCTTGAGAAGGAAAGATAGAATAAATCCTATCCCTCACAACTCGTACATGCTTTATTCTTTATTTAATAAAAATTAATTAATTCTCCTAAAACACTTGGGGAATCTTTTACAAATCCAATTATGCAATTACTAAAATAACTATTTTCCAACATGTCCATGATGCTCCTGCATCAGGCCAAGTTAATGTGATGTGCATCTAACTTAGCAATAAGTTGCCCTTGTGGGTCTTTCAATTCTTTGGTTTGAGGATCAAAGCATGATGCGTAGGCCAAGACGGTATCAATACATTACACATAGTTAGGAAAACCTCCAGCATGGGCCAGACCACTGCTTAAGATTCTTTGAGCTAATGGGGTTTGGTTATCATCTCTCATTCTTGCCCAAAATTCATTTCAATCCATATGCTTAATGTTACTGTCCCCTATTTCAGGTACAAAAGTCTCAAGGGAGGAAATGGGCTCATACCCAACATACTGGAACTTCTCGAATTGGAAACTCACACAGGGAAGAATAGGCTTGTATAGGAAATTCAAGATAAACCAGGGAAAAAGGGCACCAAAACAAGAGAATGCTTTGAAAGTAGGTCAAACTGTGATGAAATGGCTTATCAATTGGATGATGAGGGCGCCCTTTCAACAATCACAAGTACTTTGAAATTTTGAAAATGGACGGGAAATGGAGGAGAAATGATAAAAAAACTGCTCAGGGCGGTGAAAACTAGACAGGGACAAAGAAAGCCCAAATTTGTGAATGGGAGACAAATAGGATATAGGGCAGGCTTTATACCTATGGAAAATGCCCTAGCTTTAAATTCATTCCCCCCAAAAACCATTAAAGCGGCGAATTGGCTCAAGCAGGGCCCGAGGGAATAGTTCCTCATGGGCAAGGAATGTCTGATTTGTCCGATCACAGGTTAAGGCGGCAAAATTCGGTGTTTGGGGAATAGATTGAATTGTGGAATTGGGTCTGAAGTGTGGTGGAGGGGCGATATTGCTGATGGGGGTGAGGAAACGAAGATGTCGGCGATGTGGGGAATTGAGGGAAACAGAGGATAGTTTCGAAGATTCCCTCCGGAGCCAACAAAGCCGACGGGGACGAAGGTGCGGGAAAGGAAGTACTGCAGGGGACATAAGGAACACAGCTACAAATTCTTCAACTTCCGTTAGGGCTCAATACCTCTGATTTACTCGACAGTGTTGGAAAGGCGGTAATGCGGGGAATAGGGGGAAGATGGAACTATTCCTCTTGTTCCTCAAATATCTGACTTTGCCGGATTTTAACCCAATTATCATAGAAAATGGCTAACTCATTTCTCTCTCTTTAACACTGATTTAACACAGGCAATGATGACCAAAATGCAAAGGACTTACCCATGACTTGGAAATTTTTGAATTTCCACATTTTAATTGGTCCATGACAACACTATTGAAATTCAATATACAAGACCTAAATTGCAATTTGAAATACAACTAGCTGCCCGTACATCCAATTATGCAAAAATGGAATGGATGAATGTGCATAGTTTTCCTACACACCCATAAGCGTTTTGACTACAGGGATTACCGGGGAGAGGGAAAATGCTAGGGGACTTACCCCATTATATAGATCTGGGAGGGCGCCCCCGACCCTATCTAGATATGGGTAAGGTCATTTAGGATCGAGGAACCAGGAATCAGGAACCGACCCATAAAGTTCAGATTATAGGGGACTGTTGGGATAGGGGCAACACTGATCTACCCCATATAGAGATATGCCCCCCTCCATATAGATCAAGTCTAAATAGGGCATCGTTGGCAACACCATCGGGTTGTGCCACTCCCACCATTGCCATATCTATATATAGGGCAGTTCACTATGCTCACTCGATATGCAAATAGTGGCCAACTATATATAGTGAGTTCTATTTATATGGGAGATCGAGGAGGCCGAGAAAGCTGCTCGGGAGGCCTATCTATCTATATATGGGGAGGAGACTTGTCCTCGCCCCTGATAGGCCCCATTAACTTGCCCTTTCATTTCACATACCCACCTACTCCTACTGCCCCCTATCTAGATATGGCTCGTTCTCGTCCCCGGGGCCGCCACCCAACTATGTAAATACATAGAGGAAGCCCATTTCTATAGATGGATAGAACTATATGGCAACACCCTTTATATAGATATGGTATAGGGTAGGGCGCCCTGAACATCATGACTGGCCCCTACCCCTATATATCTATTGCACCACATGCTTGGGACTTGAATCTAATCTATATAGAGGCGGGGAGGTGTGAGCATGCTCGACCCTGCCAGGCGACAACCCCCCAAACTGGGGGTTATGGGGTAGGGAATGAATATGAATTGCATGGGCCCCACTCCTAGTTTGATTCGTGGTTCCCGTGCCGTCGGGGGCGATAAGTAGTTGGCCTTGTTTCAGTTTGACTTAGTCCCCGCCCAGGAATCAGAAATCGAGAGATCCAACACAACCATATAGATATTTATAGGGGGAGTTTGGGATGTGCAGATAGGGGCCTGACAGCCTACCCATATATAGATATGGGGGGGCCTACTCTAGATACAACGACCCCTATATCAATCACATAAGCTGGATTGGATGCTTGCCCCTTATATCTATATGGGCCATAGATTCCATATGGTGATCAATTCAGGGGAGAGCCTAAATCTACATTTATAGTTTGGGCGGGGGAGTGCCCCACCCCTGAACGATGGTCGAACTACATATTGTTTGTAGTGAGCCAGGTTGATCCTTAATCGCCAACCCCGACTATGCTTGCCCAATTCTATAGAGAGTCGGGAACCGACCCATAGAGTTCGGACTATAGGGGACTGTCGGGATAGGGGCAACACCGATCTACCCCATATAGAGATAGGCGCCCTTCCATATAGATCAAGTCTAAATAGGGCATCATTGGCAGTATCATCGGGTTATGCCACTCCCACCGTCGCCATATCTATATATAGGGCTGTTGCTACGCTCACTTGATACGCAAATAGTGGCCAACTATATATAGTGAGTTCTATCTATATGGGAGATCGAGGAGGCCGAAAAAGCTGCTCGGGAGGCCTATCTATATATATATATATATGGGGAGGAGACTTGTCCCCGCCCCTGATAGGCCCGATCAACTTGCCCTTTCATTTCACATACCCACCTACTCCTACTGCCCCCTATCTAGATATGGCTCATTCTCATCCCCGGGGCCGTCGCCCAACTATGTAAATACACAGGGGAAGCCCATTTCTATAGATGGATAGAACTATATGGCAGCACCCTCTATATAGATATGGTATTTGGTAGGGCTCCCCAAACATCATGACTGGCCCCTACCCCTATAAATCTATTGCACCACATGCTCGGGACTCGAATTTAATCTATATAGAGGCGGGGAGGCTGGAGCATGCCCGACCCTGCCAGGTGACAACCCCCCCCCAAACTGGGGGTTATGGGGTAGGGACTGCATATGAATTGCACAGGGCCCGCCCCTAGTTTGATTTGTGGTTCCCGTGTCGTCGGGGGCGATAAGCAGTTGGCCTTGTTTCAGTTTGACTTAGTCTCCGCTTGGGAATCAGGAATGGGGAGATCCAACACAACCATATAGATATTTATAGGGGGAGTTTGGGATGTGCAGATAGGGGCCTGACAGCCTACCCATATATAGATATGGGGGGGCCTACTCTAGATATAGCAACCCCTATATCAATCACATAATTGGATCGGATGCTTGCCCCTTATATCTATATTCCATATGGCGATCAATTCGGGGGAGAGCCTAAATCTACATTTATAGTTTGGGCGGGGGAGTGCCCCAGCCTTGAACGATGGTCAAACTACGTATTGTTCGTGGTGAGCCAAGTTGATCCTTAATCGCCAACCCCGACTATGCTTGCCCTGTTCTATAAAGAGTCGGGGTCCATCCGATCTGCCTATCTTCTCCCATATCTATGGGCTCGGCTTTGCTCGCCTTATCGGCCCTGAACTCTCCTATATAGATAAGATAGAGAGCCTCCCCGCCCATCTTATCTATATGGCGCCTTCAATCTAGGGCGCAGTTTGGGCGGGTTCTCTCTATAGGGCGGCCCTGAACTCTCCCAGCCAGCTAGGCCCTATCTGCCCCCCATATAAATATGGGAGAGAGAGGGGCATGGAGAGTTATAGGCCCGGGGCAGGGGAGTTCCGGCCCCTATTTATATTCTATATGGCATCCATCTATTCTATACGCGATATGACTGATCAGTACTGCTTCAAGAATTAATGCCAAAGTTCTGTCCCATACCTGAGGTCCAGACATTACATGAAAATTAATCATTAAAAACTGAAAGGAAATGAGTTCAAATGCACACATACAAATAATACTCAACACAATATTAACCCTGGAAAACCACAGTGTGGTCAAACCCCAGCTTGGAGGTTTTGGCCTCAAGGCTTCAATTATGCACCAAGTATGATAGTACAAAGGGATGTCGCTGGAAGAACAAGTGAATTTGGTATGGAACATCTTCCTTATATCTCTTACTTTGCTTGCTACTCTCTGCTATGTTTCTCTGTCTTGAACTGCTGCAACATGAAATAAGACCTCTTATTGTAACGATTAGTATTACACCTTAGTATACTATATATAATATATTTGGTTAAATAAAGTTAGTTTAGGGATTGTTACATTTAAATAATTTATTTAAACTTAATTGGCTAGGTTGTTCAGTTATTCATATTGATAGGAATGGTTGAGGGATATGCGCACAATGATAAGGGTTTGTATCCTAGGAGTATGATCATAAGAAACTATGAATTGTATAAATATCCCTTGATGAATGACTAAAATATGATACAATATTTGTTTCCAACATTTGGTATCAGATCAGTGCTGATCCATTAGGCTGTGGTGACTGAAGTTTATGATGCGAATTTGAGCGTAGCCAATTTTGTAGGAGCATATAAGAGATTTATAATATATTGTGTGTGCAAGAAGATAGTGCTGGATAAGGCCTTGAAAACCATACAGATGTTACACTCACTGATCCGTGTGTTATATAATTTTGTTTCTATATAGTAAACCTATTTTCTTTGATTAAAAAAAAAATTAATTGGAGGCATTTGTATGTTGATTTGTTCCTGCTGTGATTAATAATTATAATCTAGGAAGGAGTATTTTGAATTTCTTTGGGTGAGGTAAAGGTGCATAATGGAGCCAAGGGTATGGTAGAGAGTGCCATTTATCCTACATAATTAATGAGGACATTGTGGTTGAGAATCTATTTGATGTCCAAGTTAAAAGCAGCGTGAGGAGCTAAGGTTGTGTATATTCAGGTCGTCCAGAGATGTAGGGGATCTTAGTGATCAGTTCTTGAGCACCCAGTGCCCATGTTGGTGTCATCACCTTGTCACAAAACTCCTTGCTATTTTCCAAGATTGCTGGTTGCTTCTTATTTGCTGGAGGAAGACATTTTGGATCTACAACAGCGAGATGTCAAGGGGCAGCATGTGGAGGATTTACATGAAAGGTGGAAGATGCAGCAGAATAGGCATCTTAAGAATAAAAACGTTAAGCACGAAGGTGTCTAAATAATTAAACAGCAGAAAACGTGATCTGACAGGCTTGTCTTAAGAGAGGCACACATCAGATCTGAGGGCAGCCTAAAAACAAAATCAACAGTGCAGATTTGTCAATGAACAGATCTGTGAGTGGCATCTGTCCAAT
The DNA here is from genome assembly GCA_019776745.2 of Taxus chinensis. Classification (NCBI taxonomy): domain Eukaryota; kingdom Viridiplantae; phylum Streptophyta; class Pinopsida; order Cupressales; family Taxaceae; genus Taxus; species Taxus chinensis. The sequence continues at coordinate 780,169,743 of CM034149.1, read as the reverse complement.
GGCGCATGATCAGAAGCACAACGATAAAGTATATATTATAATAAAAAAATTAATTTTCCTAAAAATTTAGGGCAATCCATAAATAGTTTTTATGGTTTATTATTATTGTTATTTTATTAAAGTGTAAGCTCTATTACCTGGTTAAATATTTCATTAAAGCTAGGTAGGGTCAAATTAATTCATTATCTTCATGTCGGTGTTGAGCTGTAAGTCTAAACTTTACCAGATTGTCTGTTATAGCGTGTCAAAGTAATCTGTGTTGGTATCTTAGACTTTTTATTGTCAGTTTTTGAGATTTGATAGTTTTTCTTTGAGAGTTTAATTAAATGCCATCTTTCTGAACTCTTATGGTTTGTTCATTATAAAGGGATGCATATCGAAGGTATCAGATGTCGTTGAAAACATTTTTTGATTGGGGATGGGGAACTTTTGTCTGTGGAGAACACGACTATTGTCAGAAAAATTGATCATTAAGTTTTCCACATCTAACGAGCTGCCAGTGCAAAGAAGATTCTCAAGCAAAAGCTGTTTGGATGCAAGCAGAAGAAAGATGAAGATTGTGCTTTTGCTACGCACAATGAAGACTCTCCCCACAAGGATAGCAAGGAGGATCACGTTCTCCAATTTGAACAATAAACTTGTCCTTGTAAATAAAATTCACAAGGTGTTCTTTAATAATGTCCAGCTCCCACTGAAGATGAGATCAGTATCGTGCTTCAGTGACGCCCAGTTCCCACTGAGGAAGCACAGGGAGGCCCAGTACCATTACTGTTGTTGTTGTAGTTCAACGAGGCAATTGTCACTGAGGAGCTGTGGTGAGGTCTATTCCCACTACTATTTTTGGGAAATAGGTATGTTTGTATTCGCACTTAATGAATTGTTGGAAACAGTTAAGTGTGTCCCTGTTTACACAGGTGTGTGCATTAATTTTTTTGTGGATGGTTGTATCCCTGGTTACACAGGTGTGTGTATGAACTACAGAGTGTGTTCTAGTCTATGCATTTTAATGTTTCTCAGTGAGCTGGTGAGTGTATCCTCGTTCATCAATTGATTGCAAGTATGTTGGACTGTTTGTATGTCTTAGTCCACGTGCAAAGTTTATTCTTTTTCATTCATGGGACTATTGTAAATAACAGGGAGAATGTTAGGATTAGTATTACACCATGGTATATTATATAATACACTTGATTAATTAAAGTTAGTTTAGAGGTTCTTAAGTTTAAATAATTTATTTACAAACTCCATCAATTAGATTGTTGAATCATTCATGTAGATAGAAATAGTTGAGCGTTTAGTGCAAAGTGATGAGGGTTTGTATCCTAGAAAATAGGGTCATAACAAACTATGAATTATAAAAATATCCCTTCATAAATGAGTAAAATATGATATGAATACAATATTTGTTTCCAACTTTGCAACACTTATTTATAGATTAAACATCAATTAGGAGGTGAAGAGACGTTACTGACTTTATTTTCCTCTTGGAAATCCAGATTGAAAGTAAAATGATTTGAAGAGACCAATAACTCCTCATTTGCCTCATATTTTGTCTATTTAATGTCCACTTAGAAACATTATCAATGTTTCTTTAAGATGCTTGGAGATTCAATATTTATCCCCAGAAGGCACTGTGTGGTGTTCCTTGGGTTATCGTATGGTGAACCCAATTATACACACGTTTGTGGTATCCTGGCATCTGAGTTTATATTGGAATTACTTTGGTATTGGTATACCCTTTGTGACCTACCAGGGTTGATCTGGGATATAACCATACAAGGTAAAGAGACTTCACTTTTATAAATAGATGGAAGTTGCTTCTGATCATTCAAGTGCTAAAGTGTTATTTGATACATCATGTGCACCTTCTCTCTCTCTCTCTCCAAGTTGCACTTTGCATTGCTTGTGGAGTTAGTAGATTAGGGGGAGTAAAATTACCTGTTCTCAAACTCTTGAGCTACCATAGGTAGGTCTACACAATAACATAATTTATTTACTAAATATAGAGACTTGAGTCCATGAGACAATTATCAAGGTGGTTTGTTACTGCTCAAGTTTGGAAAATTTTTAAAGGCTAGGCACAAGTTTGGTTTAGGTCCAAAAACTATGCACTGGAAGTTTTTGACAAACTATAGAAGGGAACTATTTCCAAAGGCTCCTATGCATGTTGCATGGAAAGTTGGCTCTATAGGAGAGGCTAGCACCAGATAAGGGCCAAACCAAGTTTGTCGTCAAGAACCCATATGCCAAATGGGAGTTAGCAGACAACGATTTATGGAGAGACGAAATCCATGTGCATGGGCACCAAAACCAAAAGCGCAAACAACTGGGAACTCTAATGGAGAGTGTTATGCATGGATTCATATTTGTTTTTTGTGTGTAACTGTTTTTTAATGTGGAGTGGTCATGAACCGTTATTTCTTCTCAACATGCATAAAGTATTATTGTTTAGTTAGTCAAAGCATTCATTGTATGATGAAATTCAAACTAATAAAAAAACTATATCAAAATGATAACCATGGTGTGATACTATTCAAATCATTTCAGCCTACTGTTAGAAGGTTTTGTGAATGTATGGGCTGATTTTGACCCTACCTTGATATACAGAGATCATGGTGGATTATTTGGTTTGGATCCTGTTATTGCCTATCAATTCAATGCCAAAACTAGCACATTTCTTTAACTTGAATGAGTTGATACAGTTAAAGAGGAATGAAATGTTAAGAAGCATAAAGAAAAAGGACGAAGCATAAAAATACAAGTTAAGGAAAAAAATACAAAGAGAATACAACACTGGGAGATGAGACTTCTAAAATGGGTGGAACCTCTAGTGAAATATAAAGCTGATAAAGAACAGAGGAAGAAATTGGATGCCACCATCTCCTACTTACAACAAAAGGGTATATAATCTCGTAAAATGATAGAAGATATTGCAGAAGAAAAAATAAGATTTAGAACCAAACCCGATAAAACACAAATCATATAGATTTCCTCATTTTACAAATGTCAACAATCAAGATAGAATGATGTATGTTCACACCCACACTTTTGGCAGCACAATTGGTGAAGCCATGAATATACATGGAATCAAAGAAATGCCCGTGCAACCAGAAACTATGGGAGGCCAAGAACTACCACTAATTGTCCTAAATATGAAAAAACATAGAGTTGGAGAAGAATTATTTTTGAACTACTACTATTTAAAATCGACACCGATACAGATTTTGTATGGATGGATTGACAAACAAGCATATTAGGACAATGGAGTACAACTTTAAAAGCATCTTATTATTTGATCTCATCAATTGCCTTGGGTTGAAGCATTTTGAAGGGGGAATTGATGTTTTGTACCAAACACAATAAATATTACTGTAATCTTGGCTCAGGAGTTTAAGGTAAGTGTGGGCTCACATGATAATAGAATCCATTCACTTTGTACACAAAAAATTGTTATTACCTGTGCTATTTTGCTTGAAGCCTGGAAATGCCTTTAGGTTTGTCTTTTTACAGGCTTTGCTTTCAGTCTAAGAACTTTGAATTTCGCCTCCTAAGCATGAATTTCGTGCTCAAATGAAAAATCCTTGGGTTTTTTTCAGAATTGATCCAGAAAGATTGGCTTGAACCTTCAAACTAGCTAATAACATATTGGTGATGTGTTTGTGATTGTACCTGGGTTTGAATTACTAGGACATCATAACTGTGCTTGTATAGCAGCATTTTAGAGATATGCAATAGGCAACAATTCTTATATGGTTATCTCAACCTGGTTTTTCTGGAAATCAACAGAACTGTAGGCTGCAGTGTCATATTTTTTGAAGATTCATATTGTGAACAATATCAAATACCTAGGATTCTCTTATGGATTTTGCTTGGCCTGTTGTTGAGCCTTCAGTTTCTTATAGTTTTTACAATACAAACCCTTTTTCATCTATCTTAATGAATAAACATATTCTTAATATCTTATAAAGCTTTTATGAATATGGTGCTCAGAAAGGTATGATTGCATTACCTTGATCGATTCAAGAATAGCCCTTTTTTTTTTCCGCTATTGATGCCTAGGGAGAAGGCCCTAGTCTGCAAAAAAATACATGAAATACTAGTCCATGATAGTAACATTCATCGCTGGACTTTCAGAGAGTTTGTAAGCACATTATTGTGCATTATACATGCAAAATAAAGGAGGAAGATCTGTATTCAGCCCATAACCACCCATACCATCTAATATATTGTATATACAACATTTTATACGTCCTGCCAATTAAGGCCATATCTAAAATACCTAGCCATAACTAAAAACAAAAAGGAGCATGCTATCTGAGACCCATACAGGCAGGACATACTACACTTTTTGACCCCCAAGGGAGACCTCAGCAATAATCTCCACCTCCGAGTCGTCCATGCTGTGAGCCGCAGAAGAGGAAGGCGTCACACAACACTCTGGCATTTCAACCTTTGCATCCGCCGGAAGAGCCACCCGCTGTCCTTTAGCCAAAGCTTCTTGTCCTCACGCCACCGCCTGCAGGCCTTTGGTCAGAGCGTGGATATGATATTGAATGCTCATTAAACGCTCCTCCAGACAAGCATGCTCCTTGTGGAGGATAAATTGCCCAGAGGAATTTGACAAAATGGTGGCGGCACTCAGACCCTGAGCCATATCAAATACATTACGCCTACCAATCGATTGATTAGGGTCCAACATCAATTTTCAAATGCTCTCACAGATATCCGCATTTTCATCCTCCTTAAAGTTCTCAGCCACTGACCACATCTTCTCCAACCACCCCTCTCATTGCTATCCAAGAATAGCCCATTTATCTTGACAATCAAGAATGAAAATATTCTATGCTTTGTAATGAGGCTTTGATAGAAGAAACTGGGCTTCGTCTGATGTCTAAGGACATATACATCATTGTATTGTCAACTCTGCTTCTTTAGTTCTTCTACTATTCTTAGCAGCCATTAAATGATCTTGAAGCAATCAGGCTCCATTGCATCCCTAGTTTTCATTTGTTTGACTACAACTTTCTTTTTTTAATCTAAAGAATAAACTTATATGTAATTATATGATGAACCATGAAACGTTTGATTTCAAAATCAAAATAAGTGTCGACATTCTACGGCATTTCGTATTTCATCCATTTTTGGTAATTTGCTTTATGGATTTAAAAAAAAGAAAAAGAAAACAACAAAATGTTATATTAGATAGAAATCAATAAATACATATTTGGCCATGCCAAGTCTAAAAACTGTTAGTCCAAGCTCGAATGTTATACAAAAGTAAAGCCGAAGAGATAATCATAATGAGTCTGCCCCATATGCCATGAGGGTTTGGAGGAATTAAATAAACAAAAAGAAACTCAGAACTGGAGTCTATTTTTCGCATGGACAACAGTCTATTCTTGTTAGAATCAGCCCATGTAAGCTGAGTTTTGGATTATTGAATTTATTAGACACACTTGGGCTAATTTTCTCTGGTAATTCTAGCCTTGTACTTGCACCTCTGAATAAAAAAGCTCCATTTTGCCCCTCTAATATTGATGATTTCATATTATTCATTATGTTTAATAGGATGTTGTATTACCTTAATGTGGAATTTACTCCCTGTACCGTTGTCCTTTTCTCCTAAACCCTTGAATTTATTATGCAAAATAGTTTAGAGATGTGCAGGTGTGTGGATATTTGATTTGTGTGTGCAAAGTTATATGCATGTGTTAAATTATTGGTGTATCACCCTTATTAATATATTTGATGTCTTCTTGGAGCTTATTGGACCACCATGAAGGAGGCAAACCATAGCAAAGAAGATCCCTATTATCCAGGGCCCAATTAGCCAAGCCATCAGCAACTTTATGGAATTATTTTGGGTTTCTTAATTGAGCCAAATTTTTAATAAACAATGAGCATTTGGTGCCAAATATGACAAAATTACATATAGAAGCTCTTACAAACTTGTCCTACCAGCTTCTTGTATATATTTTGTGATATCAAGCAATCTTTAACCTGCAATTTTATTGATTTTTGCAGATTGAGATGGCTTCATTATTTCAACATCATCTCAAAGTTTAAATTTTGGAGGGGATAATGAAACAGACAATTTCAGTGTTGTGATATCTACAAAATAAATTTATTATGATTTTCTAGGTCATTCTAAATGAGTGAAAATGATTTTACGGCTCTTTGGCAGGCTTGTAAGTGTTTTACAGTGGTCTGTGTTGAATCTTTAAAAATTTGCTTTATCATAATAAAGCCAGCTGACTCTGATTGGCTCTTAACACTACTGCTGTGAAGAAGTATACAAATCAGGTGGACTAATTATTCAGTTTGAAATATGCACTAGATCAGGTTTGTAGCAGACAAACACAAGGATAGCACAAATTATTGGGAAATGGTTCCTTGTACTTGTAGCTTCATGTATAGAGGTATGGTGGCCTCTTCTTTTAATATTTACATTCCAATAATTCAAGTGCACTCTTCACAAATGGAGGTTATAGATATGCAACGAACAAATCTGTATTAAAGATTAATAAGGTTCACTAGGATTGTCCAAGTGTTTGTGGTGTAATGGTAATGGGGGTATCATTAGAGAGTGGCCCAGGTTCTGATTTCCCTACATTGTAAAAAGGCAAGTTTATGATGTAATGATTATGGAGTACATTTGTATGACCTGTACTAACGACTTTTCATAATTTTTCCAACCTCCCCCAACACTACCATTGAAGGCGGCCTAAAACTCCACTCGAGATTTCCCAAGCAAATAAAAAGGAAAAGTTATAAAGTTGAAATAAATAGCTGCTTAAGCATGTGTGAAAATGTGTTACAATGCAATTTTCAATTCATCTCTTAGATTGAATTAAGTTCTTTGCAAAATGTAAATAGAGACAATTATTATTTCAGTATGTGAAGTGATGATAGAGCATAAATTGTAGATTTTTAATATCACAGGCTAAAGGATTATGAGTATTTATATTTAAACCATATCACATGGTAAGTTATCTAATTATTATTTAAATTCAATATTAATAATCTTTAGACACTAAACTATTAGATTTAGTTGAATTTTTATCAAATTTATTCATAAAGATGAAAATTAGTGGGCAATGATCACTGATTTTATGAATGTACTTGAATCTTACTTGGTTATTCATGTGAAAATCCACAATTATTGTTCTCCTCCCCAAGACACATATTGACTCTTATCATAAATACTAAGTATACATCCTTAGTATTGTAAATTTTAAATAACATGTACAAGTTACACTCTACACATAAGTAATGTGAGATGGTCAATGCTTTCCCACTTTGTATTTTGAAAGAGTTTTTGGATCAACATTTCAGATAGCACTCCGACCAATTATGAGGATAAGAAAGGAACATGTATGAATTGTGGACTTGATTTCCCTTTTAAAGGTGTTTGTTAGAAAGTACCATGATGTCATTAAGAACAATACAAAAAAATAGATGTTCTAACACTCATGTCATTTAATATAAGTACTAGTTAAAAATGATAAATTTAGCCATTATAATAACCAATATTATACCAATTAGTTCTAAATTATTAGTTCGACTATCATTATAATAATCAAAAAATTGGTCAAATCACTAATTAAATGAATTTATCACCACCATGGTTGAAGTTTTAAACAAATTGGTAATCAATCGCCATGCATGGTTTACGTCTAAACCAACATCTTCTTTATAAGGTTTTTAGTCTTAGTTGGTGATTGTCTTTTTATACTTAATCATTTTTAACTTCGTTATTTGAAACTTAATTATATTTCTTTGCTTATGGTTTGGCAATATCAATATTCCAGGGTTGAGATTTGAACCACCCCTTTACAATTATACCACAAGTAAATTGAAAGAGGGAAAGACCATGCCTAACTTTGTTGGCGAGGGTCACAATATGCGTAACAAGAGTAGTAGATTGTTAAAAGTCAGCAATTTCTCCCTAAGTGCACCATGTTCTCCATGTTGTAGAGATGAGTCTCTATTACACTAAAGTTTACCTTCATTTCTTATCTTAGTGTGCCCATGCTAATGCCTGTATCCAAGCTCCAATTGAAGCTATTAAGATTACCATGCCAATCTTCACATGAATGAAGAGTGGCCCATGAAAGCAGGGATCATTGTTAAAGATAAAAAAGGGGTTGTGCGTTATTATATTTTATCAAACAATGAATTGTAGTTGTGCGAGATACTCTATATTTTAAAATATTGTACACGTTCTTGTTCATATTTCTTCTTCTATTGTTTCTTTCATCTAAATATTCCATGTACATCCTTGTTCGTCTTTGTATACTTACACAAATGACTGTACAACACTTAAAATTGTAATCATCTCTTTGTGTGGTGAATTGATTTTGTGAAACATAGGTAGCTGCAAAATAGGAACACAAGGGCTTAGATTTGGTGGGTTAATGTATTAGACACCTTTGTCATACAATTGTGGGATTGGATGACAATTAGTATTTTGTGCAAGTAGCAACATGTACTCCTTATCTAGTTGTTTGGAAGATGTTGATTAGCTAGCAATCATTTCATCAAAGGTGTGTTTTTTTCCTATTGGACCATTTTGATTATTCCAAATTTTGATTGATGTGTAAATATTGTAAATTTGGTGATGAAGCTTTTGGTATCATGGCATACACTTATGTCATACAAAGATCGCTAGTGCAGGAAACCTAACAAGTGGATATTCATTCTCCAAATGATTGAACTTGCTTCAACAACAATAAACCTCACACTCAAATGACTTGATAACGACTGTGTGCTACTTGTGGATTGACCCATCATATTTTGGATCTCAATTTTGATGTGTGTTCATGATATGATCATTTTGATCCATGAGCTAGAAGAAAAGCTCATCACCTCCTTGCGGTTGATGTGGTGTCACACTAATTGAAGTTGCAAATTTAGAGGCAAAATGTTGCTAAAGAAATTGATCAAGTATGTACCCTAGGTGGTTCTATAGTGTATGAAGACATCGATGGAAGTGTTGTAATGTTTGACCATGACCCATTTTATTATCAATTGCTCAAATGTGACACTAGATATGTCTTTCCGTTGACGATTCTTATGCCAATGTGGGTGATGTTGTTACAGAATTAGCCCTATTGGTTGATGGATGACTATGTTTGCTTGCATGTCCCATCCCCTTCCTCCCTCTTCTATGATTTGAAATTAAAAAAAAACTTTTGTACAACTAGCTTCTATGAAATTTTATTTAAGACATATATACTGGTATATATTTATTTATAATGTACAGATAAATCTACATAAAAAATGAAATATTTTTTTATCTTTCAAAGTTATAAGAGACAAAATACCAAAAATATATTTAATGGCTAAAACATGGAAAAATTGAAAATAATTATCATTTTAAACCCACAAAAGTATCCAATTCTAATACTTCACATGTATTAAAATATGCCTATAAAACAATATAAAATGATACATTCACATCATAACTTTCCTATATACTTTGTATTACAAAGTTTACACATACATGGTTAGAGATCATTTCAACCTAACCCAACAATCCATATTATAGGATAAATAATCACTCCAAACTCCCAACTTGATAGGAGAGAGTGTCTCAAGGTGAGGATCCCCCCCCCCCTCGCGCTCCCCTCTCCTCTATATAGATCAGATTTGTAATGAAATTATTTGTATAATTCATATTATGAACAACAATAGAACACCAAATAACACAATATTTCAGAATAATGATCTCAATATGCAATTAGAATAGCTTTGCCATTTCGAGGGGGCAACCTTCAAACCATATAATAAGACTCAAATGCTCAAATGATAATGAACTACTACCTACAATCCCCTATATATACTATTCATATGTTATGGCCATCACTAAGGTTGACCTATTAAACATGAGAAAATATAAATGGTATAATAAAATGATATGATAAGCCACAAGTCGACTACTCATATCCTAATACAAACAATACGTTAAGGGCGTAGCATGCCCTTCCCCTACAAACCAATGTTGTCCTCAACATTGAATAATCCTGGATGTTTCTGCAGAAAACCTTCATCGTCCCAGGTTGCATCTTCTATGCTTAGATTCTTCCACTTGATTAGATATTCCTAAATGACTCTGGGTCTCAGCCTCTTAGTACGTGTTTGTAGAATCTTCTCTGGCTCCAAAATGATTATTCCTTCCTCGTCAAATTCTGGTAACTGTCTAGGCTTCAAATTTCTGTCCAATAACCTTCTTCAGGCATGAAACATGGAATACTGGGTGTATGTGTGAAGATGGAGGCAACTCTAGTTTATAAGCAACACTGCCAATTTTCTGTAGAACCTGATAAGGGCCATACTATTTAGGAGCAAGTTTGTTGTCCTTTTTTTGTTGCTTTAGGGACATCTATTTGTAAGGCTGGAGACATACAAAAACCCAGTCACCAATTTCAAAATGTCTTTCACTACGGTGTTGATCTTCTTGTTTCATCCTGTTTTGTGCTAATGCTAAATTCTCCTTCAAACTAGCCAAAACCTGTTGTTGATGTTGAATGTGTTCCTCAACATCTCTGACCTTAGTGTGCACCCTCAAGGAGGAAGTGATAGAAGGTGGATGGTAACCATATAATGCTAAAAATGGGGTCATTTGAGAAGAGGTATGAAAAGATGTGTTATACCACCATTCTGCAAGTGGTAGCCATTTAATCCACCTTTCCTACTTATCTGATACAAAACAACGTAGATACCCTTCTAAGCATTTGTTGACCACTTCCGTTTGCCCATCAGTTTGAGGATGATAAGATGAACTGTGAGCTAGCTGAGTACCCAAACATGAAAATAATTCCGTCCAAAAATTACTTGTGAAAATAGGATCACGATCACTTACAATTATATTTGGGGTTCCATGTAGCCTTTAAACTGTCTCCAAAAAAATAGCTGTGACTGTACTAGCTGCAAATGGATGTGATAGGGCACAAAAATGGGCATATTTTGTGAGCCTATCCACAATCATGAAAATAACATTCTTACCCTATGAACAAGGCAATCCGGTGATGAAATCCATGGAGACCTCCTCCCATCTTTGGCTAGGAATTGGAAAGGGTTGCAACAGACCTGGTGTCTTAATTGTTTCCCCTTTGTTCTATTGGCACACTAAACACTCTGATACAAACTTTTTTACATCCCCCTTCAATGCTTCCCAAAATAATTGTCTTTTTATTCTATGATATGTCTTCAAAAACCCAGAGTGTCCTCCAATTTGCAAGAATCTTATGCTTCGACTCAAAATCTTTACTTAAGTATAACCTATCCTTGTACCATAAGGCATTATCTTTCCACTCAAATTTTTTAGATGTTATAGATCCTTGCTTGATATTATGTATTAGAGATTGTGTATCCTTGTCTTAATCCCATTCCAATCTTGCTTCATCCACCTAATCGGCCGTCAACATGGACTTTCCACATACTAAGGCATCTGTGGACGTATCCCTTCTGGACAACGCATCAACTACTACATTTTCTTTACCCATTTTGTATATGATTTCAAAATCATAACCCAACATTTTTGTTACCCACTTTTGTTGTTCCTCAGATGATAACCTTTGCTCTAAAAAGTATTTGAGACTATCATGATTAGTTTTTACTTTGAAGTGTCTACCCATGAGATAGGGCCTCCATTGCTTGACCGCATGAAGAATAGCCATCATTTCTTTCTCATAGACAGGTTTGAGTAGATTTTTTCCTTTGAATTAACGACTCTCGAATGCAATTGGTCTTCCTTCCTGCATTAGAACTGCTCCCAATCCTGATCCTGAAGCATCACATTCAACAATGAAGGTTTTTGAGAAGTTGGGAGTGGCCAAAACTGGGGTGCTGCACATGGCTTCCTTCAGCTTCTCAAAAGATTTAGTGGCTACATCTGTCCAATGGAAGGCATCCTTCTTTAGCAATGCAGTGAGTGGGGTTGTTATTCTACCATATCCCCGCACAAATCGTCTATAGTACCCTGTTAGTCCTAGGAACCCACGAAGACTTTTGAGAGTTTTGGGCCTTGGCAATTCCACCATAGCTTTGATCTTTTGAGGATCAATTTTGGCACCTTCATGGGATACAATGTGACCCAAGTACTCTACCTCTTGTACACCAATTGAACATTTGGATGGCTTTGCATAGAGAGTATGTTTCTCCAAAACTTCCAACACTTTATTTACATGTTGTAAGTGTTCTTCCCATGTCTTACTCTAAATTAATATTTCATCAAAGAAAACTTATATAAATTTCCTTAAAAATGGCCTAAAAACAATGTTCATCAAGCTTTGAAAGGTTGAGTGCGCATTTGTAAGACCAAAAGGCATTACCAAAAACTCTTAATGGCCCGCATGAGTCCTGGAATCTGTTTTATGAATATCATCCTCTTTTATTCTAATTTGATGGTACCCCGAACGAAGATCTAATTTTATAAAATAAATAGCACCATGCAATTCATCAAGTAAATCATCAATTATTGGAATAGGAAACTTATCTTTGATGGTGGACTTAATGAGTTCTCGATAATCTGGACACATCCTCCATGTTTCATCCTTCTTACGTACCATGACCACTGGTAAAGAATATGCACTCTAGCTATGCCCGATGATACCTGCCTTCAACATTTCCTCAACCATTTTCTCGATCTCACTTTTCTGGGAATATGGGTATTTGTATGGTTTAATGTTAGGTGTTTGGCTCCATGGAATCAGCTGAATGGCATGATCATGATCCCTAATTGGGGGTAGTCCCTTTGGAATTGCATCAAAAATAGATGAGTGAGCATCAACAATCTTCTAAAGATCGGATGGCATTGAAGACTCTGTATTTTGTACTTCTATGGAAAATAACTTTGCTATAAATCCATCTCTTTCTTTTTTGAGAACCTTCTGCATCTTATTAGAGCTAATAATATGTGGAGACTAAGTTACCATCCCATTCAATTCTATTGTCCTTCCATCTGAATTAAATCACATCAACAATTCTTGGAAATTTATCTCTATAGTACTTAAGGTTGTGAGCCATTAAACACCCAAAACAATATTTGCCCCTCCCATAGAAATAACAAACATAGGTGAGTCTAACATGTAGTCTCCCATGGAAAGCTTGATACTATGGCACTTTCCTATGCACTTGACTATCCCGCCATCCGTAATCATAACTTAGATTTCTGGAGCTGGGTAAATAAAACAATTGAGGCAGGAAGCTAACTTACTATTTATGAAGTTATGAGTACTTCCCGAGTCAATCAACATCGTCGCCTTCTATTTTTTGAGATAGCCAATAACCTTGAGTGTTTGAGGAGTACTAATTCCTGACAATGCATGGCAAGAAATTGTAGGTTGGTGATCCTCTACTTCATCGTCTATTGGTTCCTTAGCCTCTCTTATAATTTCAGCTCCCTCATCATCCTCATTACCTCCGTCAATATAGAACTTCTTCTTAGCACATTTGTGTCTGGATCCATATTTGCTATCATAGTTAAAACATAATCATTTTGCTCTTTTTTCTTCCATTTGTTGAGGAGTTAGTCTAATTGGCCTAGCAAATGAAGGGGAAGAGATACTATGGTCTCTGGTGTTAATGAAAGGTGGCCTCCTACTACAAAGAACATTTTCCTCTGCTCGACATGCCATGATAATAGAATCAGAAATCTTGAGTGGATTAAACATACGTACCTCATGCTCGATGTGGTCCTTAAGACCCCCAAGAAACAGGTCATTCAGATTCTCTTATGGAATATTCTCCACCCTTAAGGATAGGTTTTGGAATTGATGCACATAATCTTTAACTGATCCTGTTTGTCGTAACTTTGCTAATTGACTAAAGTAGTTCTCTGAAACACTGGAACTATAGTGCAATTGTAACTCCTCAGTAAAAACTGTCAAAGTGGCACCAAGACCATTCTTCTGCCTCTGAGCACATAACCATCGATACCAAACAAATTGGTTTGGTTCAGGATACAGGGATGCCAATGTCACCTTTTGTCCTGATGGTGTTTGATGTAACTCAAAGAAGTTATCCATTTGATTTATCCAATTCAGGGGATCCTTACCATCAAATTTGCGCATATCCACTTTCGGCATCATGTTCCGTGGTTGCAAATAAGTTGGATTCAGATTGGGATGGAAAAGTGATCCAACATGGTTATTTTGTCCATGATTTTGAACTGAAGATCCTCCTTGGTTGATATGTGGCAGATTTGGGCCATACTGTTTACCCTTTACATGTTGCATGATATCATCCAACCGCTGATTGATTTGTTCTATGTCTCCTTTAGAGGCCATCTCAGATTGTACATTTCACAGCTCATACTCAAGTTGGCTCACCTTATGATCAACTGAGGTAAACCCTAGTGCCGAGGAATCCGTATTTACCCCTTCCATCTCCATCTCTTCAATCACTACCCCATCTTTATCTGGGGTTTTACCCATAGTAACCAGATTCTTTTTTGCTCTTGTGGAAGGCCCCACCTTAGGGTTTAGGTTTTAGATACAAATTAGGCTGAACAAGAAAAAACATAGAGAATATTCTAATACTAATTTTTTGATAGATTTCTGAAAATGTAAAGATATTGAAAAAATTCCACAATTTGCACCTTAGGGAGTGAGTTTATGAAAAACCATAAATTTGCAATAACTTTTGCAAAATAAATCAAAAAAGTCTGAAATTTTCAGGGAACCTTACTTAAAATGTTTCACAACTTTTTAAAAAATATATCCTACAAAATCGCTTTGGTTGGCAATATATGGTGGAAACAAAAAATTAGGGTTTTTGCCCTAATTTTGGCCCAGATCGCAGCTTTGATACCACTTGTAATGAAATTACTTGTATAATTCATATTATGAGCAACAATAGAACACTAAATAACAAAATATTTTAGAATAATGATCTCAATATGAAATTAGAAGAGCTTCGCCACTTCGAGGGGGCAACCTCCAAACCATATAATAAGACTCAAATGATAATGAACTACTACCTACAATCCCCTATATATACTATTCATATGCTATGGCCATCACCAAGGCCAACCTATTAAGCATGAGAAAGTATAAATGATATAATAAAATGATATGGTAAGCCACAAGGTGGCTACTCATATCCTAATATAAGCAATAATAGGTTAAGGGCGTAGCAAGATCATATTAGATCATTAACTCTAGAAGAAATTCATTTTTTAGATATGTTTAGTATTTCTAAAAACTCTATGGATATATATCTTGCCCTATATATAGATATGGGGGGGAGCCCACTCTATAGATCTGGCCTAGAGAATCGAGAGGCCCTAGATTCTTAGGAGAAGATGTTCAAGGGTGAATCAACCTTAGTTTTAAAAAATTTGCCCCCCATATAGATGGGAGTCGAGATATATAGAGAGGGGGGGTCTGAACTATCTATGGGCTTGGGCCATCCATTATATACGTGATATGATTGCCCCTTTATGCTATTAGTTGTTTCATCAAATTTGCTTCATTAATAGGTTCACGATTCGAGCTTAACTGCAACTGGAGGGAGTAGAATAAATGACTATTAAGTCAGTAATAACAAAAGTGGATGGATAATTATTAAATATGGAAATATGTGGGGTGTTTTTCTAATAGACCTAATTTATCATTCACTTGGATAGACTCTATTGAAATTTAGATGGGTTTGGAAGTTACTATGTTGTTGTTGGATATAATCTTTTAAGTTAATACATTGACATTTGCGGTTGAAGCTCGGAAGAAAGTTGTTTTAATGAGGATAAGATTGATAGTTTACTCAATTACCTCTTCACTTCAAAAATATGGACATTTATAGCGGGGAAATTTCAAACATCGAATGGCAAATGTTTGCCTTTTCATTCTTCAATTTGAGATCATTTTGGTTAATGATTATCAAATTGTGGTCAATTGCTTATGTTAGTCATGGTTAGAGGATTTGGTAAAATTTTTCAATGGTTTGATTGTATTGTCATTCTATATAAAAGTGCTATGTGTGTTATAAATTAGGTTAATTTTGCAATACAAAATTGATGTTTTTTGGTATTTTTGATTGTGAAAATTTGGGGAATTTATATCATTTTAAGTTGTGCAAAAATAAAGAAAAAGCGAAGCAACTAAGAATTGTTTATAATGTTATATTTACACCACCTTTATGCCACTACGAAAAAATGAAAAAATAAAAAGTAAATATAATGAATTATTCAATAAAATATCAAATAATTATATTACATTTTCTTTTTAGAATATGTGTGTGTACATTCACATATATGTATATGTACATATGTATATTTATGTGTGTGGGTGGGGGGGAGGTATAATACCTTATAACTATTGTAATACACACATGTGTTTGCGTATGTATACATATACACACATGTGCGTTGATACATGTGCATTTGTGTACATATTATGCACATGTATATATGTATACAAACACATGCATGTGTACATTTGTGTGTTTACACACACACACACACACACACACACACACACACACACACGTGTGTGTGTGTGTGTGTGTGTGCATGTGCATGCACGCGTTCGTGTGTGTGTGTTGTGCTGCGCGCGTGTGCATGCATGTATGTTCTTGGTGTGTGTGTGGCATCCTCATCAACTTCCTCATTCTCGTCCTTATCCCTATTATTCTTCTCGTACTCCTCATCATCTTGATTTAACCACAAATATAAGTCATGTCCTCCTCATCTTCTCATCAGACTTACAAATTCATGATGATCAAAATTTATAAGTGCTTTAATTTATGTTGCATAATTCACAACAAATAAATGACTCTTGTCTTACCTTTTTGACATTGCAGACTTTCTTTCTTGCATGCTTGTTATAGAACACTTCTTGCAAACAATGTTATATGAAAAAATAGATGTATTCTAAACTTTTACAAAAGATATTGTACAAATTAAAAAACATAAATTTTTGGTTGTGAATCCACAAACATCTAAGTAACATCCTGATTTTATTATGGAAGGTAATACTAAAAACCATGTGGCAATCTTCTTAGGTCTTACCTATAAAAGTAATACAATGCCCCCAAGTGAGTTTTGGCATTGTCCATCAAAGCCATGAGTTATTTATCTTACACAAATCATACCTATGTAGTGTACATAAGAGTAGTAAGGAGTTTCATAGTGCATATATGCTTATTGGATCCATCATCTAGCATAGTATTGTGGATCATATGTGAATCAATATGCACTCAAATGAATAATGCTTTATTAGAATCATCATGAGAAATGTTTGAATCTGAATGTAATCACAAGTGTTGGTTGAGATATATTTGTAGTCATTCCAATAATTACATTTATAAGTCGAGGGATGGTATTGTAAGACTAGGGAGGAGGCACATCATGATAATTCATGTGTACCTCATTGTCTGTGTGCATGTCAACTTGAAATGGTATTGCAGTGGATTGATAAACACTTTGAGAGTCTAATTAGGTTGTGTGTTGTGGAATTGGTAGGTGTATGCATGATAAACAAAGCTAAGCTAATTACTAGAATATAACAGAAGTAGATTCAATAACTAAGCTAGTTCAACATAAACATCAAGATAAAGCCATTAAAAGAAAAGGTTAAGTTACTACATTAAACATTAAAAACATCAAATGCAAACCACCCTTTGATTGTTTAGATGGGTTTTGGATTGAGATACTTCCTTTAGTGAGCTGTACGTAGCCAAGAGCGATCAAAATATTTCTCCAAGGAAGAGGAAGAGATCTCACCAATATGGCTTAATTGTCATTTTGGTTCTTCTCTTACTACCCTTAGCCAAGTATAAAAGGGTGAGGTTGCTTGATCAATAAGCCTTTCAAGCCTTGAAATTCTCTTATCATATGTAGATGTCTTACAAATACATGGTGTAAACTTAGAAGGAAGGGGGTAGGGTTATTTATATAGTTTTCCAAATTGGAGAAACATTCAACCTCATGAATGTGAGATAAAAAGAACTTTATGGATTAGAAAGTATGATTAGGGAAAGTTAATTAGAATTTATAACTCAAGTGAGTTGGGTGTGATTTAAATTAATCAATTCAAATTAATTAACATACCAACTTAGGCTTGTAAATGATCCATATGGATCTAAAATGACTCTACTTCATTAGATTAGCCAACACCAAGAAGAAAACATTCAAGAAAATGAAGGAAATTAGGTTATGTTTGAGTAGAACCACCACCCTGTGCAGAGCGGCAATTGCAAAACCACCGCCATCCTAGGGCGGCAGTCCTATAACTGCTTCACAAGCAAGGCGGCGGTCCTAAAACCGCCGGTCTGCACTGGGCGATGGTTTCATCACTTTCAAACAAAAAATAAAATTTAAAACGAAGAGTCCCAGCATTGGAAAAGGTTGTCCGTGTCTCTTCTCCTACATGACCTTTTCCATCCTCCAATGCACGTGAGGACAAGAGAAAGGTTATAAATACATGTAGGAAGGAGAGATTTGATCATTGAAGGATGAAAGCAAGTGAGCAAGGAGTTCTTAGTGCTGGAATTGTGTGTGTAGAAGAAAGGAGTCTTTGAGGAAGAGCAAGCAAGTAATTGGGAGGAAGTGTGAGATATTATCTACTTCTCTTTCATACTTATTGTAAATTCTGTACTTATTTAAATTGGCTAATAAAAGTGGAAAGAAAGAGCAGTTTGCCCTTCCCGACTGGTTTTCCTCCTCTGGAGGTTTCCAGGATAAAAGTGTCGGTGTTCATGAGATTTATATTCTTTCCTTTCTCTGTAATTGTTGGTTCTAAAGCATAAGTAAATTCATTCACTAGTTATATATGTAATTTTCTAAAATCGAAAGGAGAACAACATTGAAATGGATGGGTACCAATTTTTTAATAAAAGGATTGACAGAGGTGCTGAGGAGAGGAAGTTTGTTGAGGGTAATGAGAAGCTGGTCTTCATCATGGCGGGTCTACAAGTTAGCTCCATCCCTCCGCCTTTTGACGAGGTCACCCGTATGATGGTGCGTTACATCTCTTTGAAGGGGAGATTCATCACTGTGCCCTCTAAGCATCTAGTGTTCCTCAATCACTTTCACAGGAATTTCACGGTATGCTTCCCTCACTATCTTCTTAACTCACTTGAGCGCTCCATTTTGGAGTTTCAAAAGCATGCATGTGTGGTCCCGCTGCATCAGGGTATCATATTCTTGTTGCATAAGCTTTGTCTTCTTAAGTCTCTGGGCATCCCATCCTCCCCCGTTTCTATTCCACCTCTGCCTAGCACCGCTACCGTTACCCCCATCTCTCCACCTTCTACCCCTTCACCACTGCTGTTATCCCTCTGCCTTCCTTCTCGGCTCCCTCTATCATACCCCCCACCTCTGCTCCCACCCCCTTCGCTTCCACTTTGACCAGACCTGTCACTAGGTCTTCTAGAAGACTGAAACTTGATACCCCTGTTTCAGGGAATGTTCCTCAGGACTTAGAAATTGCCCATAACCTTCTACATATTAGTAGTACTGGTTCACAGGATGCACACATTGAGAGCTCCACAAATAGGCTGGATGCCTTAGAAGCTGACATGTTGCTGTTGAAAGAAGAGGTTAAAAACTTGGCAAAGCAAAAGGGTAAGAGAAAGAAGGAGGAGGAGGCTGATATTGATAATAAACAGGTTAAAGACATTTTCAAATAGTTGAACTCCTTAGACAACTGTTTAGGGAAAGCCAAGAATCGCCATGACCATAATATGGATATTTTTAGTGCAATTGAAGAATTTATTGAGCAGCATGTCCGTAGCGTCTCTAATCTCAGTAGAATACCAACAACTCTTTGGGGCATGGAGAAGGAAAGCAATAAGACCATTGAACAGCTGGATGTTACTGACTCTACCCACATGACGACATTGGCTATGTTCACCTCTTGGCAGAATATCAAATCCAGAATCGACAAAGCCGCCAAGAAGTAATTGTGGATTCTCTTGCTATACTCCTCTGTAATTTTTACTATTTTTTTGTTGTTTTTTTGTTGTTTTTTTGCTGCTTTTCTGCAGTGTTTGAACTGGTTTGTTGTGTTGGGGTAACTGCTCTTGGGTTACTTTGGGTTTCTATGTCTCATTTGGATCTTGATCCTTTTTGTAATGGTTCTCATTCCTATTCTGACTTCTAGGCCCTTTTTGTTTACAAGGGTATAGTCCCTTTCAAAAAACTATTTACCAATAATAAAAAAAACATTGTTTTAATTGTGATTCTATGAACAATTCCAAAGTAGAGAGTTTATAGATCATTTTGGTATTAGAGCTAATAACTATCTGGGACTGTGGTATTTATTCTTCTGGTTTGTATGACAGTGACAAGTTCTAAGGGAGAAGAAGATTTACCTTGCAATCTTGATATTTCTACAAAGAGGTGGAAATAGAGATCACATGGGAAAATGGAGGAAGAAAACCTACTCCATAGAGTTGAAATGCTAGAGACCATGATGGGAAGATTGTATAGGCAACAAGAAGAGCTCTCAGATCTACAAAATATGGATTCTATTAAGCAAGACAACATGGAATTGGTAATTTGAGATTTGGTTGAGAAATTTGACATAGGGAAGAGCCGCACAGGGGAAAATGTAGAAGAGCATGAAGAAGAGACTCCAATTGCGAAGGTAAAATCTGATCATGCTCATTTCAAATTTGAAACTAAGGTTGAAATTAAGAGCTTTGAAGGACAAATAGATGAAAAACTTTTAGATAAATGGTTAAAGCAGTTGAAAGTCTACTTTAGTGTACATAATGTCACGGAGGCACAAAGTATTACCTTTGCATGTTTCAAAATGGAGGGTCATGCTCTGATTTGGTGGAAAACCCATCTAGCCCCTTGTGAAAAGAAGAAATGTCCTGTTTTCAGTACTTGGGAGGGATTTAAGGAATTACTTAGAGCTAACTTCTATCCTATTGGCCATAAGACTGAACAAATGATTAAATGGCAGTATTTTAGACAAGGCAATGGTCAAAGTGTGCAGGACTATACTACGAAGTTTCAGAGGCAGATCCATGTTGTTGAATATGAACTTGGAGGATGAGGATATTCTTACCAAATACTTGGGAGGACTTCACACTCACCTTTGAAGAAATTTCATCTCCACGAACCCCAAAGATCTCAACAAGGCGTGTGTGTAGGCATACTGCATAGATGATGAGAAGTAGATCCAAAGGCAAAACAATCGACAAATCAGCAGAAGAAAGAACATGGGAAAAAAAGTAACAAAGTTAAGTGGAAAGGGAAAGGTAAAAAAGTTGCCACTACTGTAAATAATTGTAAAGATCCCAAGAATTTTTTGCAAGAATTGTGATATCAATGGTCATACTAATGCTACCTGTTGGAATTTGCATCCAGAGTTACATCCGAAGAACCGAACCAAGAACCCAAAGATGTCCATGATAGTTGTGAAGACAGAAGGGGAGGTAGAAATCAAAGACGACTTTGATGTAGATGAGAGGCTTGGATGCACGACCACCAACATGGAAAACCAGGAAGAGGAGATGAGTAAACTATTCCAGATTAAAATCTAGATCAAGAGAACTAAGGTAAATTCATTGGTTGATACTAGTTCTCAGTCTAACTTGATTTCTAAAGCAGTTGTAAAGAATCTTGGTCTTGAGACTTACGAGCATCCACACCCATATCCTTTGGGTTGGGTAAAGAAGGGTGTTGAAATTCAAGTAACAAAAAGATGTAAGGTCAAGTTTGGGATTGATTCCCAATATATTGATGTATTGGAGGCCAATGTTATTCCACTTGATGCATTCAATGTTATTTTTGGGAGTCCTTACTTATATATCAGGGATGCTATATTGATGAGGAGGGATAACCGATACAGATGGGTCAAGGATGGGATTAGCTACAACATCTGGGCACACCAACATAAGTCACATGTTACTATGGTAAGTGCTAACGAAGCAAAATGGATTATTCAGGCAAATCATAATCAATTTTTTCTACTTTTACTCAAGGATAAACATGATGAAGTAGAAGTTTCAAATATTTCTAACCAGGGTATGAAATATTTGGACAATATTATTCAGTCTTTTTAGGCTCCCAGCGGGTTACCACCAAAACAAGACGTAGATCATGAGATTCAACTATTGTCCGAGTCCCCTCTACTAAATATTGGATTGTACAAGCAATCCTTGTTGGAGAGTACCAAGTTAAAGAAACAACTCCAGGAACTACTAGATCAAGGTGTGATACATCTGAGCACATCACCATGTGATTCTCCTATTGTGATGGTGCTGAAGAAGGATGGTTCTTGGAGGATGTGTATTGACTACCGTGCTTTGAACAAGATCACCATAAACAACAAGTATCTACTCCCTCGTATAGATGACCTCTTGGACCAGCTTTAACATGCCAGGTTATTCACAAAGCTGGATCTTAAGCCAGATTATCACCAAGTCAGAATGAAGGAGGAGGATATATGGAAGACTGCCTTCAAAACAAAACAAGGTTTGTATGAGAGGTTAGTACTTCCATTTAGTTTATGTAATGCACCCACTACATTTATGAGATTGATGAATGATGTATTACAGGATTTCATAGATTCATGTTTCATTGTTTATCTGTATGATATCTTGATTTTTAGTGCCACATGGGAGGAACATCTAACTTATTTGCAGTAAGTCTTGCAAGTTCTCAAGGAGAAACAATTGCCATGCAATATGAAGAAATGCGAATTTTCTAAACAGTCACTTGTCTACCTTGGGCACATGGTTAGAGGAGGAGAGCTACGAGTGGATACGAAGAAGGTGGAAGCCATCACCAAATGGATAACACCAACTGAAGCCACTCAGACTAGGTATTTTGTGGGATCAATACAATACATGAGGAAATTCATTCAATGCTTCTTCGCGATTGCAACACCTCTACACATAATGACAACAAAGAGTAAGGGTTTTGACTGGGGTAAGGAAAAAGATAAATCCTTTGAGTTATTGAAGTACAAGATTAGTCATGCTCTAGTACTTGCTCTTCTTAACTTCCAGTAGCCCTTTGAAGTAGAGACATATGCCAATGATTATACTATGGGCACAGTATTGCTTCAGGGAGGTAAGCTAGTTTGTTATCATTCTGAGACCTTCACTTTAGCAGTTAGAGGATATTCAATATATGATAAGGAAATGAATACACTAGTTCAAGTGATTAAGAAATGGAAGAATTGTTTGTTGTGTAAAGAAACTATTGTGCACATTGACCACAAACCTCTCCAATACTTACAAGCACAGTTTAAATTGCAGCAGACAAGTCACTACAAATGGATGGGGTTTCTTCAGCAGTTCCATCTGGTGATCAAATACAAGAAGGATAGTATAACCTTAGTGGCAGATATGTTATCTAGGCTGCCTACACAGGAGAAAATATCCTATTTTTCCACTATCTCTCTGATCGATCTTGATTTGAGAGTAACGAGACATTTTGGTGTTGGTAAGACCCTAGCCCACTTGCAAATATATGTGTATTGGCCCAATATGCAAGAAGAAGTATCAAAATTTATATGTGGATGTAAAATTTATTGTACTAAAAATCCTAAGACTAGGAATGAGGGTTTGTATATGCCTTTGCTAGTACCTAATCGTCCATGGGAGGACATTTCAATGGATTTTTTAGGAGGATTACCTATGTCTAAACATGGCCATGACTATCTCTATGTTGTTTTCGATATATTTAATAAGATGTGTGTTCTTATGGCATGCAAAAATATAGTAAAAGCACATGAGTAAACAAATCTCTTCTTTGCTAATGTATGGGTGCATTTTGGCTTGCCAAAGTCTATTGTTTCTAACAGGGATTCCAGGTTCTTGGGGAATTTTTGGACTACTTTGTGGGACAAGATGGACACCAGGTTACAGAGGAGCACAACCTTCCATCCACAGACAGATGGACAAACAGAGGTGGTGAACAGGACTTTGGTACAATTGATCAGAGGGTATAACAGTAAATACCCAAGGACTTGGGATGATTCCTTAGCCTACATTCAACATTCCTACAACTGGGAACTACACACATCCACCATGAATTCGCCATTTGAAACATGCTTGGGGTATCTACCTACAAACCCGCTGGACAATACGATGAGGAGGAGACACAAGACACAAAGGTGACTAGAGCGAACAAATTCATTGAGAGGATCCGAAAAATCCATCTCAAAGTTAAAGAACAGTTAGAGAAATCTCAAGCCAAGTACAAGGCTAGACACGATTAACACAAGAGAGAGCATAAGCTTCATGTTGGAGCAAGAAGATACTATAAGGTCAAACACAGAAGCTCAAATCACTATGATATGGACCCTTCACCATATTGAAGTAGGTTGGAGAAAATGCTTTTCGACATGATTTGCCACTATTTATGAGGATATACTCAGTAGTAAACTATGAGAACTTACACCTATAGGATCCATCCATCTAGATGAAGATGAATTATTACAATTGCTACCTTCCATTGAGGATTGCATCTTGGACTCTCGAGGTAAATTGGAGGAGGATGTAGTACGACAACAAAAGGTTAGAGAAATAAGAACAGGTCCATAGTAATCTTGGCAGTTTGGACTGAAAGGAAAGGCACCAAGGCAGGTTCGGTGGTACTTGAAAGAGCAAGTGAGGGAATTGTTTCCTCATCTACTCCCCCACTAAGATTTTTTGGGACCGAAAGCCTCATGAGTAGGGGAGGTGTGATCACTAGGGATCCAAAATGACTCTACTTCAGTAGATTAGCCAACATTAAGAAGAAAACATTCAAGAAAATGAAGTAAATGAGATTTTATTTATATATGAATAGAACTACCACCCTGTGCAGAGCGGTGGTTGTAGAAATGCTGCCATCCTAGGGAGGAGGTCTTGTAACCACCACCCAAGCAGGGCGGTGGTCCTGAAACCACCAGTCTGTGCTGGGTGGCGGTTTGGTCACTTTCGGACATAAAATAAAATTTGAGACGAACAGTCCCAGAATTGGACAAGGTTGTCTGTGTCTCTTCTCCTACATGACATTTTTCATCCTCTAGTGCACAAGAGGACATGCGAAAGTTCATAAATACATATAGGAAGGAGAGATTTGATCATCAAAGAATGAAAGCAAGTGAGCAAGGAGTTCTTAGTGCTGGAATTGTTTTTGTAGAAGAAAAGAGTGTTTGAGGCATAATAAGCAAGTAATTGAGAGGAAGTGTGAGATATTAGCTACTTCTCTTTCATACTTATTGCAAGTTTTGTACTTATTATTTTAAATTAGACAATAAAAGTGTGAAGAAAGAGTGGTTTTCCCTTCCAGACTAGTTTTCCTCTTCTGGAGGTTTCCAGGATAAAATTGTCGGTGTTCATGAACTTTATATTCTTTCCTTTATTTGTAATTGTTGGTTCTAAAGCATAAGAAAATTCATTCACTAGCTATATTTTTCATTTTATAAAATCGAAAGTAGAACAACCATGTTTTGATTGTGATTTTGTGAGCAATTCCAAAGTAGAGAGTTTACAGATCAGTAAAAGCCAATTGGAGAGAAATTGATGGATTCTGAAGGATTGGAAAGGGGGAATGATGTAATGAGAGGGTAAATTCATGTTTGGAGAGTTAATTAATTAATTAGAATAGGATTATAATTAACAAAGTAATGTTAATTTGTATCCAGAATGAAGGGGAGACTAGTTAATTAACGAACTGTTGTTAATTGACTGAGACAGAGGGGAGTGTTAGCTAATTAGCGAGAAAGATGCTAATTATAAACAAATGATAAAAAATCAGATAAGAAGTGCAATTTTAGTATTAAAATTACATAGTTAGATTTAGGTGTCTATATTTTCCCCTCTTTGATGTGGTGTAGCGCGAGCGATGCCACTTCAAAAATAGTTAACAATTATATTTTGTAATGGTAGAAGAAAAATTAGTATGATGGAGGATGCCCCCTCGAGGGTCGATGGGGTGATAGAAGAGGTCGATTGAAACTTGAAAAGAAGAATGAAATGATCACAACAGAAGAAGAATACACTGCAATGACTCAGAGTTGTATTGGGCCTGGTTGGCCATTATTTAAATTGATTGATTGGAAAAAATGGATCTTGAGCCTCTGCATGTGGAAGAAGCACGTGAGGGGGGAAGGGAAGAAAATGATAGATAGAAAGTGAAGTAGAATGAAAGATAAGATAGATGGGGAACAAGAATATCATGATGTAGCTATCCTACCATCTGGCTTGGAAGTAGCTTTTTATTTGATATAAGCACACAAAAAAGGGTAGAATGACATGAAAATCCATAATATTGATTTTTATTCCATGCTAACGAATTGAATCAAAGTAATATACATAAACAATGCAATACGAGAAAGTAAACAAACATGAAATGAAACAAACAAGCACATACATATAAACTTAAACAAGCAATGCTCAAGAAAGTTGTACCAATGTTTTTGCTATAGAAATTTAGTTTCCAAATTCTTGAGTTATACGAAAAGGGTTAAAATGATTCCCTAAACAAGGATACATGCAAGGGAATAAACAGAAGACATAAAAGCCTATGAAAAACAATGTGCACTATGAAACTATCCTGAACAATAATATATACAAGGGAAGACAAACATAACAAGCAAACCAACTTTTTTAATGAAGGAAGATCACAATATGATTTGTATGTCGTGCGCTAGAACAAGCAAGCACTAAAGTAGGATGTTTTTTAGTATAGTTTCCAATGTTTAGTGTTTTTGAGTTTTTCATTATTTTTGGATTTTTGAATTTTGTACCGGCTCATATATATAGATTTTAATATAGGGAGGGGGTCTGGGGCTGGGGACCAAGTGGCGCAATTGATGACACTCCAACCAACCGTACCACTCAGTGTTGCACTCACAAGAGACTGTCAGTGATATGTTGGAGGAAGGTGGGGATGCCGTCAAGTCTGCCTTGAGTATGATCTCTATTGACCTAGTCGGATTACCCACTCCCCCATTCTCAAGTGATATCCTTGGCCCTATCTATCAATATGGGGGTGTCACTATTCATATCAGAATAGATAGGGAATAGAGAGGTCATTAGTGATATATAGATAGGGGGTTAATATTTGATCCATTCACCACCCCCACCCCCACCCCAGACCCTACCCTTCCCTTTTTTGAATCTTTCTGTTCAAGGCTATGTCATCCTAAGGTGTTGCAAAAATAATGAAAACACTTTAGCAACGTCCATGAATGGGAAATCATAATGGATTAAAAATCTGAGGCTTATAGGCACCCCAACCATCAGATTCTCTACTCCACATAGGGGATCGACGGGCAAACCTATATGTAGGGGACCGCTCTCCCGACGACCTACGTTTAGGATTTTCAAGGGTTTTGTGAATGTTTTTGGTTTTTGCAAGGTTTTCTAAAACTATGTGCAGGATGAACCAAGCACCAAGATGCCCTAATGAGAGTTGAGAATATACAAGGGTGAATTTCACGCATATATAAAAGAAGAGGATCAACTGGATCGAAGTCAAGAAGGATAGGTTCAACAGTATAGCACACAAACAATAATGGGGAAGCTAGGAAGAAGTGACCATGCCCCAAAGATGAGGTTCTTATGAATAATAGAATTCTCCTACGATGTCAGAAATCAATTTTCACCAAAGGAAATGTCATAAGTGCCACAATTGTGTGGTTTTCACACTTGGATGAATTGATTTTTGAATTTTTTGGCTTTTTTTTTATTATTTGATTATTTGATTTTTTAATTTTTTGATTTTCGGATAGGTCTCTATGCTTAGGCATATAATCATTTGAGATACATGACATTCATGGGTTCCCAAAGTTCATCACTATCAGGCTAAGAAATCTTATAAGGACCAAAACCAAATTTAACCACCACAATGTATGGCCCTAACCAGTTAGGCTCAAAATTTTCTTTCTTTTCATGTTACTTAGTTTTATTGAACTAATTCTTCTTAAGGACAAGGTCCCCCACTTAAAATTCATGAGGGATTATGCACTTGTTGTAGCTCTTTCAAACTCTATTTGGATACACTTTGAGATGATTCAAGGCAAAGAGGTGCTTTTCATAAAGTAGTTCAAGACCTACTAGCGTAGTCACTCTATAATCCTTATCATTCTCCAAATAGTCTCACAAAGATATCTAAAAGAAGGGAATCTCAATATCTATGGGCATAAAGGATTCACTGTCAAAACAAGGGAATATGGTTTGTACCTGTAGGTGTGTGGATATAAGCACGATAGGCTTAGAGAGAAGGATGGATTTGAAGATGCCAACTACAGTCAGTTTTACTAACCATTTTCTCCATGATCCAAAAAAGAGTCTTATTAGAGGCCTTATCCTACCCATTACCTTAAGGGTAATAAGGGGTGGACCACTTTTGGAGAATTTTGAAGCATTGACACAATGCCTTCACTTATTTGTTCTTGAATGATTTTCCATTATGAAATACAATTTCAGAAGGGATGCTATAACGAAAAATTATATGGTTCATGATGAACTTGGATATTTGAAGATCGATAACATAGGTGAGAGGTCCAACCTCCATCCATCTGGTAAAGTATTTAGTGGTAGTGATAATGTGCTTATGGCCATCAGAAGAAGTTGGTGTGAGCTTCCCTATGAGATCAAGTCCCCACTTTGAAAACTGCCATATTGTAGTAATAGGTTGAAAAACTTATGATGGAGCATGTATTAGATTACCGTGCTTTTGACATAGTGGAAATTTCTTCACATACTGACAATAATTTGTCTCCATAATAGGCCAATAATATTCTGCACATAGAACATTCTTTGTGAGGACTATGCCGTTAATGTGAGCACCAAAGATGCCTTCATGTACCTCTTTGACTACTTGGATAGCCTCCTCAAAATTAAGACAACGTAATAGAGTCACATCATAGCCTTGGCGATTGAGAGTGCCCCCAAGTAGGGTATAACTTGATATTCATTGGATAAGGATTCATTTTTGGGAATGGGAGATGTTGGGAGGGAAGGTATCATCTTGTAAGTAATTGAAAATATGAACATACTAGTGGAAAAGGGACCAACAACTTCACATACCAAACATGATTCTGAAATGCCATATATGGGTATCATTAGATGATTAATAAGGAACTGAAAGTCCCTAGTATCCAAAGATAATCGTATAAAATATCCAATGGTGGCCATGATACCCATCAAATGGTTTTGTGCTCTTGGGACATGTGTAAAGGTGATTTCAACAAAGTATTCCTTCAGGGTTTCTACCATCCATTTATATGGAATGAGCTTCTCATCTTTGAACTTATACTCATCATTAACCTATTTGATGATTAATTGCAAGTCGCCTATAATCTTAACTTGTTTGATATTCCATCTTATAAGAAATCCCAATCCTGTAATGAGAGCTTCATACTCAACAATGTTGTTGGTAAATGGGAAGCCAAGTATGAATGCTTAAGGAATAACATCACTTGTGAGGGTGACAAGCACAAGACCTGCCCTCATGCCATTAAATGTGAATGACCCATCAAAGTGTATCTACCAAGTGGAAGATTCTTCAATATATAAAATAGAAGCGTCTAACAAATTTAGACTCATTGGTTCCATTCCTGGTAGAGGAGCTTCAGCTAGTTGATTAACAAGCACTTTTCCTTTGAATTTAAGCTGCTTGACATACTCAATATCAAATTCACTAAGCAAGATGATCCAATTGGCCATCCCCCCAATAAGCGCATGTTTAGATAAATAGGCACTTGAGTAGTTCAACTTTTGATATTAGCTTGGTTTTATTATTCAAAAGATAATGTCAGAGCTTCTGAAAGGCGAAGACACCATCCAAGTATGTTTTTTCAATCTATGGATAATTAAGCTCATAAGATATCAATATGTGGATAAGGTAATAAACGACTCTCTTTGAGATTTAAATCATATTTAGCTTAGAAGAGCACATTGATAGAAAATTGAGTAGCTGAAATATATAACATAAGGGGTTCACTTAGGGTAGGTGGTATAAGAACAAATGACTTAGCCAAATATTCCTTGAGAGAGGTAAATTCTTGTTGGCAATCAGGTCACCAGTGAAAATAAACATCTTTCTTAGGCAGGTGGATGAATGAATGACATTTATCTGCAAGTTGGGAGATGAATCTAAAAATGTCTTGGATCTTGCCCTACAAGTTGTGCAACTCCTCGAGGTTCCTGGGAGGAGGCAATTTTGGAATATAAGTGACCTTTTATGGGTCTACTTCAATTCCTCTTCTAGAAATAATGAAGCCCACTATCTTACCTAAAATCACACAAAAGACACATTTTTTTGGATTGATCCTGACCTCATAACCCCTGAATAGTTCAAAGATACGACGTATGATTTTTGGATGTTCCGATCTAGTCTTAGATTTCCTAAGTATATCATCAACATATTACTCCACAATATCATTAACATGTCATGGAAGATGAAAGTCATGGCTCTTTGGTATGTTACACCTGCATTTTTGAGGCTAAAATTCATGACTTGATAACAAAATGTACCCTAAGGGGTAGTGAAAGCATTTTTTTGTTAATGTTATTCCACAATTATTATTTGATTATAGCTCAAAAATCCATCCATGAGGGATAAAATTTTGTGACTAGCAGTAGAATCGACAATCATGTCAATGTTTGGAAGAGGGAAATCATCCTTAGGACAATCTTTACTAATGTCCCTAAAATATGTGCAAATTCTGATGCCTACTGGGTTCTTGTGAACATGGACTATGTTGTATATCCACTCTAAATAGTCAATAGGTATGATAAAACCAACAACTAACAAATTCTCCAACTCTTTTTTGCCAAAAGAGAAATGTGCAGGTGCATCTTTCTTAATTTTTTTGATAGGATTTACGGAGTCATGTATGACTAGATTGTGCACTACTAATGAAGGATCCAATGCTGATATGTCTACACAAGACCAAGAAAATAAATGCAAAAATTCTCTATGGAGAATAGTAAAGGTCTTTTGCTCCTGTGATGAAAGTGAAACCCCGAGTTTGATGATTTTAGACTCTTCTTTGGTACTAAGGTTGACATCAATTATCTCCTCAACTAATATCTTAGAACCATCTTCCATACGTGTAAGATCAAGAGAGAAATTGAGCTCTTCCTCTATAGGTGTCTCTATAATATTTTCACAGGCATGATGGTTATCACGATTACCCCTTTTGGATTTTGCATATTGTTTATCCTCAAGTGCCTCAAAGAGATTTGAATATAGAACCTGGATTTATTTTTCTTTGGATTGCTTGAAGGTATTTAGGCATCCTTTTCTCTTTGTTGACCAAAAAACTCATCTTCCTCTCCAAATTAGGTGTAGGTATCAAGGTCGATATAAAATCCTTTCTTATGATCTCCCACAAGAATATCATCATGGATCCCCATAAATTATCCAATAGCTTCCTCATTAGCAAAAATATCAATAGGTATGTGTTGTTGTTAGTCCCAATTAATGAGGGATGGATGTATAAGGCTTACTTCAGGGATAGAGGGTGACAAGGTTAAAATAGGCATATCAGGAAACAAGTTCGTGGAAGTAAGGTATTTATAAAGAATACAAAGGGAACTTGTTTTGCTATCGTAACCATAATAACTATCCTTACATTCAAAAGAGGCGACATCGAATTTTGTAGGAGGGGACCCATAGGGCCGAATACCGAAGTTGTATCTTTCCATCTTCTTGTGCATCATAAGAGGTTCCCGCAGTCCTTGTTCGTTGATGCTGCATCCATATCCTTGGTATCCCATGACATACATCATCTTGTTAGGGATGACATATTCATGGGATTGATATCAGGAGGCCATTATTTCATCAGAAGATTGGGATATGAAATTATTTCCCAACCTTTCATCAGATAAGAAACCACGATTGGTAAATCTGTGAAGAGTGCCAAGTGCTTGATCTCCTTGTGCCTATGACATGTTTTAGGAGATAATGGAATATTAGACACAAGGAGGGATTGTGAAGATCATATTCTCCACAACTAGTATGAAGGAGTTTCATCTTGGGCTCCCATGTAGAAAATGGGGGAATGGAAGAAGAAACACCACCTTCATGTGATTGGAGTGTATTTGGATGTATTTGAGAGGTGAGGAACTCTGATTTTAAGTCAACAACCAATTCAGTGGAAGGACATTTATAGGTAGCATGATAGTAACCTACTAATGCTCTGTAATGAACAAATGGTTGTGTGTCTCCAAGAATGGTAAGTTATTTTCCTTGGTAATGGAGCTTGATAAACTCATGAAAAGTGGATAGAATGGCCTGCATGGCATGGATCCATGGGCAACCAAGGAGAATATTATAGGGAAGGTCCAAGTCAATGACATGGAACCTTATGTCCTATGTGATAGGTCCAACTTCCACATGCAGAGTAATGGTTTCAAATTATTGTCTCTTTACATTTTCATATGCCTTGATAATGATCACATTATGTTCTAGCTCATCAATGTTGTGTCTCAATTATTTCACTAGTTTTATTGTGTAGATATTAAGACTGGATCTATTGTCCACAAGCACCCTTTTGATATTTTTACGAGTAATGATCACTTATATATAGGGGATAGTTGTTTGTTTGATTATCTAGTGGAATCTCATTTTGGATAAAAATAATGTGTTTGGATGGGGAGATTTGCGTAACTAAGGCTTGGAAGTGCAAAACATCAATGTCATAAGGAACTATTGACTCTTAAAGGGCATTATAGAGGATATCCTTATGAACATTAGATATCTTGAGAAGATCCAAGATAGAAATCTTGGCGGTTGTATTCTCAAGTTTTCCAGGAGATCGTAATGACCGTCTGAAGGAGTAGACATAGGGGTCCTGAGACATTAAGACGAGTGCGTCACATTGTAACAAAAAAATCTTGTGATTTGATTTTGATTGTATGGATCTAGGCGCTGATGGGATAAACATGGCCAATGAGAGAATAAAAGGGATTGGAAGTTTGGCCAACAACATGGTTGGTACTTTTTCCTTGAGAGGACTGACCTTGATCTGGATTCTTTTCCATATTTTTATGCTTGGGGAATGGTTCTTTGTAAATTCCCAACTATTTATTCAATGTTTTATAGGAATCTTGGGCATCAAGCTCAATGTCTCATGGATCTAGGAGATCTTGAATTAAGTTTTTAAGTTTCATACATCTATCTGTAGTGTGTCCTTTAATGTGATGGTACTCACAATATTCATGGTATTTTTACCATGAAGATTTAGGTGCATCATTGGAAAAGGGTTTAGTGATGGGGAATGCGACCATGTTGGTTGAATCTAATTACTTTAGGATAGCTGATAGTGTCTTCGTGAGTGGAGTGTATTCTCTACGTTTCACTATGGATTTAGACGACGCACACATGAGTTTTAAATTTGGAGTGCTTTGAACTGTCTGTAAATGTTTGGAATTTGTGATTCCATCTCCTACAACATTTTTTTTCTTGTTAAATAATTTAGCTTTTTCATTAGGTTTTGAGTGTTGGTTATCTCTTTAAAAGGGTTTCAAAAACCTTTTGCGAGTAAATCATTTTTGATTTGACTACCATTTTTGATGACCTCTTCGAATGTGCCAATAAAATGCATTTGTAATTGGAAGGATATCTTAGGGTGTAGGTTGGGTACAAAATTTTGACTAGCTGTTAATTTAGGATAGAGCAAGGGAAACGACTAGCTAGCCCTCGCCATCATTGTAAGAAACCAACAAAATTTTCATTGTTTCTTTGTTTTGCATTACAAAGGTCTGTCATAGTGACATCACTTTCCATGTTAAATGAAAAATGGTGAACAAAATTCTCAGATAAGTCTGAAAAGGTAGTGATTAACCCCTTAGGGAGATGGAGAAACCATTTAGATGTCTGGCCTCCAAGACTCCTAAGAAATAAGCAAATGAGGTAATTATTGTTGTATGTTACTTCTTGGCAAGCCATGAAGAATTCCTTAATGTGGTCGTGAGGATTACCTTTGTGCCTATATTTATCAAATTTAGGGAATTCAAATCTTGGTGTGAAAGGAGTAGGTAACATTTCTCGATCGAAAGGATAAGGGCACATTTCTTCAAACTGATATTTCTTATTACTCCCTTGGTTATTTTCCTGTAGACCGACGAGGGAATCTTTCATAGATTTCCATTCTTTGTCAAACATTTCGTTATGGGATGGCGTGGATGGTATATACATGTAATTATATTTGGAGGATTCACCACATTGGTTTTTAGTATATCTTTCGGCATAAGTGACTCTAGGTTTTTTGGTCTTAGGATCTCTACGAGTGTCTTGATGGACATGCGAAGCCAACTTAGACATTTTTTGATTAAGTCTTTCTAGTTTTCGTTGCTGTGCTCTACTTATTTGTGTAGGGAGATTTCATCCTTTTCTTTGTCTTCATGATTCGTCATTACAAAGGGTATATGATGACGGGTCTTACTAGGAGACACAACTACGTCTTCACCATGACCTTCAGGATGAGCAAATGTGGAAGCTCATTCACAATTTAAAATTACCTCATCATTCCTAAGAGGTGGGGGAGGATTTCTACTCTTCATCCCAATCATGCGAGAAAAGAAAGTAAGATAAAAATTAGAGGGAAATATAGCCCCTAATTCCACAAGACACAACAAGACTTGGTCCTTGTTTTGAAATAAGTAGTTGTCTATATGAGTCGAGTTGTCTGTAAAGGGATTTTGAGGTATTTCCTTCTTAGTAACATTGTGGTCAACATTCTCTTGTTCCTCCTCGGAATAAGAAAACATAGGATTTCTAAAGGGATTGGAAGTACACTTCCTATGAACTACATGAGTGATAGGTTTCATGACACAAAATGTGCCCTACAAAGATATGTGAAATGTGTGTAATTTTCACAAGGGATCTAAGATTAAATGGGTATCATAACGGATACAAAGTATCAACTCTCTAAACATCTAGGATATACGATAAGGTAAATTTAGAGAGACATATGCCAATGTGGATAGTGTAGAGACTACCAAGTGAGAAATATCCAAGTGTCTAAGACATACAAGGAATATCTAGAGAGATCTATGCCAATGTGGGTATCCTAACAATGCACTATCGATGCTCAAACCAAGTTTAAACAAAAAAAAGCTTAAATATAAAATGAGGTCATTACAAGGCAATCAACGTAACAATACGATGTCAATACTTAGATAAAGTTTAAGGAAAAAATATGTAAGTATTGAAAAGGTATTAATATAGTGCAAGCAACGTAACAACGCACCTTCCAAACTCAAATCAAGTTTTCAGAAAAACAAGGTTTAAGTACAAAAAAAGGGTCGATATAATGTGAGCAACATAACAATACAATGTCAATACTTAGATCAAGTTTCAAGGAAACAAGATGTCATTACCGAAAAGAGAAAAGTAAAATGCACGCAGTGTAACTAAAATGAAAGGAAACTATCCTAGGGGTTAAATGTCCCAATGTTGGTTTAAGACTACAACTAAAAATATGAATACGTATGAACACACTTTCAACACTTAATTCCTACCTTTAAGGAAAAACAATTTTAAGTTGGTGCAAAAGTGGTGGACACAATTTTGATAACACTTTGAGTTGCTCTCTTTTGAGAAATAAAGCTAAAAAATAACAAGGAAATTTTTTAGTGGTGATGAAAAGTACGTGGAGTAACTTTGGCAGAGTTTTTCATTGTTTGAACAAGAAAATTTTAACTTCAAGAAAGTTTTGCTAGGTATGATTCATGATGAAATTTATGAGGCAAAAATTCAAATGGACTCTCGCCTTGTCCAAAAAATAAGGTTATGCATATGAGGAAGTCTTGATGTGTAATGGATCTTTGAAACTCGCAAATTTTAATAATGGTAAAGTTGGCCCCAATGCCAAATGGCTCCTTGGATTTTGTTCTGAACACTCGCAAATGATTTTCTAAGATAAGTACGAATTTCTAGAATAAATCCTAGATAAAATACTATCACCTCATTTAGCACTCCTCATGAGTTTTTCTAGTCAAGTAGGTGGTGGGGAACTTCCCATTTTGTCAACTAGTTCCCTCAATGTGTTCACTACTTTGGAGTTCCTATGGTACTTATCATAATGAGTTTTATAGCTTAAGCCAAAACACTTCCCACAGTTAAAGCAATTGGGAAATAGCCTTCTCAATCGTACCGACAAATCCAGTGTGAGTGAATGTTATGTTTTTTATCTTGGTTTAAAAATGTAGTTTTGCACGCCTTTGGAAACCTACACATAATGTATCAACATTTTTCTTGTTTTTATTCTTTGACAAATAAAAGGTCATCCATACAAGAGATTAGTAGTTTTCCATGTAAACCATGATGTTTAGAAAGAGGATCAATTTCATTTTTTATTCTCAAGATCACTTGAAAGTGCAAGAGAAGGTCATACACGACTTTTGATCCAACTAAATACAATTGGGAAAACTTTAGTCAATGACAATTAAGTAATTTGAAAAGATGATTTTTGAATAAATTAAATGATGAATTTTTTTCAAGCAATTCAAAATGTTATAATGAAGATCAAGGTCATTTTTGACTCTCAAAATCACTCGAAAGTGCAAGAGAAGAGCATACACGACACTCGATCTAACTTAAGTAAATGGAAAAAACAACGTAATTAAAGCATTCAAGTGTGTCAAAAAAATTATTTCTAAGTAATAACTCAAAAGATTTAAAAATCATTTCTAACAAATACTCAAAATGTTAATACTAATTTAAATAAAAACCTACAAGTTAGGATCAAAAACATGTTTAACACTGCAGGAAATTAAAAAATCACTTTTGAAATTTTTGGAAATTTTGAGAAATTGATTGAATGATTTACACAATAGTGCATGCAACATAACAACCACCTATGATCAACAAAAACAAAACAAAAATGTAACCCGTGAAAGTAAAAACACCACAAAAATGTAGCATTTGAATATCGAAAACCACAACAAAATTGTAGCCCATGAACAACAAAACCATAGTAAAACTGCAGCCCATAAATAACAACACCACAACTGATATATCCTGTGAACAAAAAACCAAAAGCTCAATTGTTTCTCAACAAGATCAAATTTTGACATCAATTTACCTCCTAAAAACCTACAAAAAATACTCGGCACTATCAAACATTCCCGGAAAACAAAATAAGTTCAATAATTTGAAAGAATTTTGCATGTAGAAATGAAGTCTAACCTAAGAAAACATAAATAATGTGCATGATATAAAGGAGTGTCCCACCATCTTTGTTATATGTATGCATGATAAACAAATCCAAGCTAATTACTAGAACCTAACACCAAGTAGATTAATAACTAAGCTAGTTCAACATAAACATCAAAATAAAGCCATTAAAAGGAAAGCTTAAGTTACTACATTAAATATTAAAAACATCAAATGAAAACCATCCTTTAATTATTTAGACATACTTTGGATTGTAGATACTTCCTTCTAGTGAGACATATGTAGCCACGTGCAATCAAAGGATTTCTCCAAGGAAGAGGAAGAGATCTCACCAATATGGCTTAATTGCCATTTTTGGTCCTCCTCTTACTGCACTTAGCCAAGTAGAAAAGGGCGAGGTTGCTTTATCAATAAGCCTTCCAAATCTTGAAATGCTCTCATCATATGCAAATGTCTTACAATGACATGGTGTAAAATGGGAAGGAAGGGGGTAGGATTCTTTATATAGTTTTCCAAATTGGACAAACTTTCACCTCGTGAATGTGGGATAAAAAGAACTTTATGGATTAGAAAGTGATAAATAGAATTAGAAGGGGTTAAGTATGATTAGGGAAGGTTAATTAGAATTTTTAACTCAAGTGAGTTGGGTGTGATTTAAATTAATCAATTAGAATTGATTAATAGACCAAGTTAGGCTTGTAAAATCCAATTAGAGAAAAATTGATGGATTCTAAAGGATTAGAAAGGGGTCATGACCTAATGAGAGGGTAAATCCATGTTTGTAGTGTTAATTAATTAATTAATTAGAATAGGAATATAATTAACAAAGTAATGTTAATTTGTATCCAGAATGAAGGGGGAGACTAGTTAATTAACAAAGTGTTGCTGATTGGCAGAGATGGAGGGGATTGTTAGCTAATTAATGAGAAAGATGCTAATTATAACCAAATGACAGAAAATTGGATAGGAAGTGAAATTTTAGTATTAAAACTATGTATTCAAATTTAGGTATCTACATTAGGCTTTTCAAAATATCCCACTGAAATGGTATTTTTGTCAATAAGGTCTTGAATCTTGTGCTAAAATTTAAGCATTATTGGTTATGTTTCCAACACATTAGTGGTTGTCCCAATATAATTTAGTATCAACATTTGGATTTTGTGGCTTACTCGTGTCAATTTTGGAAGGTAGAGGTATAATTATAAAATTGCATTCAATTATCTTTTGCAAACTATGTAAGGAGGTTCTTCCAAATGCATCCATTGTATCCATTGAGGAGTAGAAAGAACAAGGGGTAGAGCATGTTGTTTTGCATTAATGACCCTATCATCAATATTTTTCATTTCATTAGTGTTAGTTTTGTAGGATGGTCTACCTTGAAAATTAGTTATGTTGGATGTAGGAGCGTTGCTACGCCCTTAACCTATTGCTTGTATTAGGATATGAGTAGCCGACTTGTGGCTTACCATATCATTTTATTATATCATTTATACTTTCTCATGCTTAGTAGGTTTGCCTTGGTGATGGCCATAGCATATGAATAATATATATAGGGGATTGTAGGTAGTAGTTCATCATGATTTGAGAATTTGAGTCTTATTCTATGGTTTGGAGGTTTCCCCCTCGAAGTGGCAAAGCTATTCTAATTGCATATTGAGATCATTATTCTAAAATATTGTGTTATTTGGTGTTCTATTGTTTCTCATAATCTGAATTATACAAGTAATTTCATTACAAGTGGTATCAGAGCTGTGATCCAGGCCAAAATTAGGGCAAAAACCCTAATTTTTTAATTTCCCCTCTATCTTACGAACCACATTGAATTTTTGGGCAATTTTTTTACCAGAGTTGTTTGATATTATTTGCAAACGTTATTGCCAATTTAGGGTTTTTGATAAATACTCTCCCTAGATTGAAATTTTTGGAATTGTTCATATTTCTTTACATTTTTGGAAAGATCTCAAAAAATAGTATTAGTATCTTTTGTGTTTTTTCCTATTCAGCCAAATTTGTATCAAAAACCTAAACCCTAAGGTGACATCATGGAGGGGCCTTCCACAAGAGCAAAAAAGAATACGATCACTCTGGGTAAAACCCCAGATAAAGATGGTCTAGTGATGGAAGAGTTGGAGTCAGAAGGGGTAAATAAAGATTCCTTAGCACTAGGGTTTACCTCAGTTGATCATAAGGTGAGCCAAATTGAGTATGAGTTGCGAAATGTACAATCTAAGATGGCCTCTAAAGGAGACATAAACCAAATCAATCAGTGGTTGGATGATATCATGCAACATGTAAAGGGTAAACAATATGGCCCAAATCATCCCCATATCAACCACAGAGGATCTTCAGCTCAAAGTCATGGACAAAATATCCATGTTGGATCACTTTTCCAGCCCAATCATAATCCAACTTATTTACAACCACGGAACATGATGCCGAAAGTGGATATACGTAAATTTGATGGTAAGGATCCCTTGAATTGGATAAATCAAATGGATAACTTCTTTGAGTTACATCAAACACCATCAAGAAAAAAGGTGGCATTGGCATCCTTGTATCTTGAACCAGACCAATTCATTTGGTATTGATGGTTATCTACTCAAAGGTAGAAGAATCGTCTCAATGTCACTTGGACAGTTTTTACCGAGGAGTTGCAATTGCACTATAGTTACAGTGTTTCAGAGAACTACTTTAGTCAATTAGAAAAGTTACGGAAAATATGATCAGTCAAAGATTATGTGCATCAATTCCAAAACCTATCCTTAAGGGTGGAGAATATTCCAGAAGATAACCTGAATGACCTATTTCTTAGGGGTCTTAAGGACCACATCAAGCATGAGGTACGTATGTTTAATACACTCAAGATTTTTGATTCTATTATTATGGCACGTCGAGTAAAGGAAATATTTCTTTGTAGTGGGAGGCCACCTTTCATTAAAACCAGAGACTGTAGTATCTCTTCCCCTTCATTTGCTAGGCCAATTAGACTGACTGCTCAACAAATGGAAGAAAAGAGAGCAAAAGGATTATGTTTTAAGTGTGACAAAAAATATGGACTGGAAAACAAATGTGCTGAGAAGAATTTGTTCTATATTGACACAGGTAATGAGGATAATGAGGAAGCTAAAATTGTAGGAGAGACTAAGGAACCAGTAGAAGATGAAGTAGAGGATCACCAACCTATAATTTATTGACATGCATTTTCAGATATCAGTACTCCTCAAACACTCAAGGTTATTAGATATCTCAAAAAATAGAAGGTGGTGATGCTGATTGACTCGGGGAGTACTCATAAATTCATAAATAGTAAGTTAGCTACCCTCCTCAATTGTTTTATTTACCCACTCCAAAAATGCAAGTTATGATTGCAGATGGTGGGACAATCAAGTGCACTAGAAACTACCATAGTATCAAGATTTCCATGGGATACTACATGTTAGACTCACCTATGTTTGTTATTTCTATGGGAGGGGCATCTATTGTTTTGGGTGTCCAATGGCTCACAACCTTAAGTACTATATAGATGAATTTCCAAGGATTGTTCATGTGATTTCATTCATATTCAAGGACAATACAATTGAATGGGATGGTAGCTAAGTCTCCACAGATTATTATCTCTCATCAGATGCAGAAGGTTCTCAAAAAAGGAGTAGATGGATTTATAACAAAGTTATTTTCCATAGAAGTACAAAATACAGAGTCTTCAATGCCACCTGATCTTTAGAAGGTTGTTTATGCCCACTCATTTGTTTTTGATGCAATTCCATAGGGACTACCCCCAGTTAGGGATCATGATCATGCCATTCAATTGATTCCAGGGAGCCAAACACCTAACATCAGACCATACAGATACCCATATTCCCAGAAAAGTGAGATCGAGAAAATGGTTGAGGAAATGTTGAAGGCAGGTATCATCAGGCATAACCAAAGTGCATATTCTTCACCAGTGGTCATGGTACGTAAGAAGGATGAAACATGGAGGATGTGTATAGATTACTGAGAACTCAACAAGTACACCATCAAAGATATGTTTCCTATTCCAGTAATTTATGATTTACTTGATGAACTGCATAGTGCTATTTATTTCACAAAATTAGATCTTCGTTTGGGGTATCATCAAATTAGAATAAAAGAGGAAGATGTTCATAAAACGGCTTTCAAGACTCATGAGAGCCATTATGAGTTTTTGGTAATGCCTTTTGGTCTTAAAAATCTGCCCTTAACCTTTCAAAGCTTGATGAACACTGTTTTTAGGCCATTTTAAAGGAAATTTGTATTATTTTTCTTTGATGACATATTGATTTGTAGTAAGACATGGGAAGAACACTTACAACATGTAAATAAAGTGTTGGAAGTTTTGGAGAAACATACTCTCTATGAAAATCCATCCAAATGTTCGTTTGGTGTACAAGAGGTAGAGTATTTGGGTCACATTGTATCCCATGAAGGTGTCAAAGTTGATCCTTAGAAGATAAAATCTATGGTGGAATGGCCAAGGCCCAAAACTGTCAAAAATATTCGTGGATTCCTATGACTAACAGGGTAATACAAAATATTTGTGTGGGGATATGGTAGAAGAGAAACCCCACTCACTTCATTTCTAAAGAAGGATGCCTTCCATTGGACAGACGTAGCCACTAAATCCTTTGAGCATCTGAAGGAAGCCATGTGCAGCACCCTAGTTTTGGCTACTCCAAACTTCTCAAAAATCTTCATTGTTGAATGTGACACTTCAGGATCAGGATTGGGAGCAGTTTTAATGTAGGAAGGAAGACCAATTTCATTTGAGATTCACCAATTCAAAGGAAAATATCTACTCAGACCTGTCTATGAGAAAGAAATGATGGCTATTCTTCATGCGGTCAAACAATGGAGGCCCTATCTCATGGGTAGACACTTCAAGGTAAAAAATGATCACGATAGTCTCAAATAATTTTTGGAGCAAAGGTTATCATCTGAGGAAAAAAAAAAGTGGGTAAAAAAATGTTGGGATATGATTTTGAAATCATATACAAAAAGGGTAAATAAAATGTAGTAGTTGATGCGTTGTCCAGAAGGGATACATCTGCAGATGCCTTACTATGTAGAATGTCCATGTTGATGGACGATTGGGTAGATGAAGCAAGATTGGAAAGGGATCAAGATAAGAATACACAATATCTAATACAAAATATCAAGCAAGGATATATGAAATCTAAAAAATTTGAGTGGAAAGGTAATGTGTTATGGTACAAGGATAGGTTATACTTGAGTAAAGATTTTGAGTTGAAGTATAAGATTCTTGCAGAGCTACATGCCTCACCTGTTGGAGGACACTCTGGATTTTTGAAGACATATCATCGAATAAAAATAGAATTATTTTGGGAAGGATTCAAGGGGGATGTATAAAATTTTGTATCAGAGTGTTTAGTGTGCTAACAGAACAAAGGGGAAACAATTAAGACATCAGGTTTGTTACAACCCTTACCAATTCCTAGCGAGAGATGGGAGGAGGTCTCCATGGATTTCATCACCAGATCGCCTTGTTCAGAGGGTAAGAATGTTATTTTTGTGATTGTGGATAGGCTCAAAAAATATGCCCATTTTTTTTCCCTATCACATCCATTTGCAGCCAGTATAGTTGCAACTATTTTTTGGAGACAGTTTAAAGGATACATGGAACCCCAAAGTTGTAAGTGATTGTGATCCTATTTTCACAAGTAATTTTTGGACGGAATTATTTTCATGTTTGGGTACTCAGCTAGCTCATATTTCATCTTATCATCCTCAAACTGATGGGAAAATGGAAGTGGTCAACAAATTCGTAGAGGGGTATCTACGTTGTTTTGTATCAGATAAGAAGGAAAGGTGGATTAAATTGCTACCACTTGCAGAATGGTGGTATAACACATGTTTTCATACATGTTCTCAAATGACCCCATTTTTAGCATTATATGGTTACCATCCACCTTATATCACTTCCTCCTTGAGGTTGCAAACCAAGGTCAAAGATGTTGAGGAACACATTCAACATCAACAACAAGTTTTGGCTAGTTTGAAGGAGAATTTAGAATTGACACAAAACAGGATGAAACATCAAACATATCAACACCGTAGTGAAAGACACTTTGAAATTGGTGACTGGGTTTTTGTATATCTCTAGCCTTATAAGCAAATGTTCCTAAAGCAATAGAAAAAGGAAAACAAACTTGCTCCTAAATATTATGGCCCTTATCAGGTTCTACATAAAATTGGCAGTGTTGCTTATAAACTAGAGTTTCCTCCATCTTCACACATACACACAGTATTCCATGTTTCTTTCCTGAAGAAGGTTATTGGACATAAATTTGAAGCCCAGACAGAGTTACCAAAACTTGATGATTAAGTAAGAATCATTTTGGATCCAGAGAAGATTCTGTAAACATGTACTAAGAGGATGGGAACCAGAGACATTAAGGAGTATCTGATCAAGTGGAATAATCTAAGCATAGAAGATGCAACCTGGGAGGATGAAGGTTTTCTGCACCAACATCCAAGATTATTCAACATTGGTTTAAAGGGGAAGGGCATGCTATGCCCTTAACCTATTGCTTGTATTAGGATATGAGTAGCCGACTTGTGGCTTACGATATCATTTTATTATAGCATTTATACTTTCTCATGCTTAGTAGGTCAGCCTTGGTGACGGGCATAGTATATGAATAGTATATATAGGGGATTGTAGGTAGTAGTTCATCATGATTTGAGCATTTGAGTCTTATTCTATGGTTTGGAGGTTGCCACCTCGAAGTGGAGAAGCTATTCTAATTGCATATTGAGATCATTATTCTGAAATATTGTGTTATTTGGTGTTCTATTGTTGCTCATAATCTGAATTATAAAAGTAATTTCATTACAAGTGTTTGTGCCAGATTTTAATACATTGGTCATGATGACCTTAGTATCATATAACTTGACTATTTTTGACATGTCTTCAAAGGATGTGAAGGTATCAAACATGGCCTTTATCTTGAAATGTGGAACTAAGGGAGCTTGGATGTAATCATATGGGCACCGCCAAACTAGTACTTTTCCTAGTTGGGGTGAGAGACATGGGTTACATAAGAGATATAAGTGTAGGGAATCAAATTATGCACAATAGGGGTGGATTTTGATTTTTAAAATGAGGATCTTAAAAATAAGAAAGAACAAGATATAACTCTAAAACTATAAAGGTGGAGAATGAGATACCTAGGTTGCAGTGGTTTGAATGATAAGTGGGGTCGCTAAAATGTAATTCAAATTTGGGGTTA
Organism: Taxus chinensis; assembly: GCA_019776745.2. NCBI lineage: Eukaryota > Viridiplantae > Streptophyta > Pinopsida > Cupressales > Taxaceae > Taxus > Taxus chinensis. Next base: position 780,125,385 of record CM034149.1, on the reverse strand, counting down.
AAGACCCAATTTGGTATACTTGTGCAATAAAGATAATTCATAAAAAATAAATATATTCCTAAAATATGTTACTCTTACACTTTTAAATAGATTTGCTAATGATAATTTAATAGTTTGTGTAACTAGGGTTAATAGGGTTAGAGAAATGAACCAACTTCTAGGATCAGACTACGTGACAAAGTGTTCAAAATGTGCACAAAGGTGGATTAAATTTTTGTAAAGATACTCGTGAAATATATTAACCTACAATTCAATGCATGATGGGTTTGCGAGTGCCTAGACACCTTCGCGGATAAACCTATCCTTAGGGCTATGGACCTGTCTTTATACTTGCACATTCAATATGAATGTTGGGATCTAGTTTGCATGTATTTAGATGTGTAATTTTTGGGTATATTTATATGATACCATTATGTTTTGATAATATATGGATTCTCCTTGCTTGAAACCCTAGATTTTATTCTAGAGACCTAAAAAGGGGTTAGTGAACTTTAGGAAGGAATGCCTCACCACAAACTCATTGATGTGATGAGCATTGTGTTACATGTTACTACTCCAAAGAAGTATCAATTCCATGGGTTTACCTAATGAATGATGAGGCACATGATATTAAAAAGCAATAATAAACCCCTTTATTTGGCCTTGACACTTGGAAACACACACTTAATACTTTAGTTTGTGCTAACAGTTCATTTAGGGAAATAATATAGATGACTTTAAAATTTATTAGCTTCTGATTAGAATGGGTGATCTATGGAATATAATAGTGAAATAATTTCTCATGACCCTCTTAGATTGAAGGAGTAGATGATATCATTAAATTCCCCTATATATGTTTCATGCACTAACAAAGATTAAACACGCTATCCTACACTATCCTAAGTCATATAATCCCTCATTCCACTATTCAAATGCATATAAGAATACCTATGTCATTCAAAAGAAACTTATATATCCTATACAAACTTCTCCAAAACATCAGCTGAGCTTTCTTCCCCATTGGACAAAATTGTCTTGTATTAACTGGTCGATTCTTTCCCTATTGGACGATCATGTCCTTGGTCTCCAAACTGATTTTTTTCAAATGTGAATATTCTAATGAGTCGTTATTTTCTCTCTAGACCATATTTAGTGTAAAATATTACCCTTTGAATGATATACATACAAATCAAACCCACTTATATACTCGCATAACACTTATCAAGAGCTCCTATAGAAATATCTATCATATTTAATCAAAAAATTATACAAATGGTGATATGGGGATATTTATCTAAGGGATTAAATATTAGCAATATGATATATATCCAAATTAATCAATAAATATTAATTCATAAATTATAATATACCTCCAAAGTAATTTACAAGATATAACGATAGATATGATTGATCAAAACATAAGAAGAGCGCACTTAGGTGAAAATAGAGACAAATATGTGATCTAGTAGTGTAAACTAGAAATAACCTAGAAGTACTTCATTCTTGGAACTGGGGTGAAAATTTGGGTAGGTATAGAACCATTTGTTCTGTTTTAAAGTGTGCTATAATTTGGTCCTCTACTATATAGCTTCAGATGATGATGCGTTGTCACTTTCTAACTTTGCACTGAAACACTATGTCCTTCACATTTGTGAAACATTTTATATGATGCAGAACAACTTAGAACCATAACTATGGGTGGGAGAGTCCTACAAAAAGGTTAGTATTTGGTTTGAATCAACCTTGTACCACCTTTTTTGGCACTACTTCAAGGAGGCCTCAAATGACGCATTTTTCTCCACATAACATGTGATATCTATATGGATACACCTACTTTAACAACATGACTACTTTATAGTGATAAACAATGACTCACAATGTTTGAGCTTGGCTTGGCTTTAAAGGTATCTAAAATGGGAAGATTGAATCTTAAACCTGGTTCGGAGTGCTTCAGACCTATGCGAGGGTTGATCCTAGATTGTGTTGCTACTTTGAAAGGATTTAGGAAATATTGGAGTGTTTTTGGAATGTGTTTTGTAATGAGCACTCTTGAAAGTTATAGGTGAGGTAAATAGGTGAGTTAGACTTTATTTTATAGGTGTTTATAGGTTTAAATTATCATTATGGATGACCTATGATATGAATAGACCTATGAAGCGTAGAGGAAATCAAACATACAAGTACACAATAAATATCAAATATGCTAGTAAAAATAAGGCCCAAAATGCCACAAGAAAGGGAAATTAAAGTTTCACACACACACGCACACAAAACATAATCAATGGCCTATATAATTTACAAATAAGAGACACCAAGTAGTCACAAAGATAATCATAGAACACTATAGAGAAGACTGGAATAGATGAAAGATCTTGATCATGACAGAAGCACACATTATTGTTACAGAAATTGACCTATTCAGAAAAGAATTATTCACCTGATTATTGTTGGGATTCCCCTGTTTGAGATGGATGTTCTGCATCTTGAGGGGAGGTGTTTTATCAACCCCAACATAAATAAATGTTGCCATCTATGTCTTTTTTTTCACTTGCCGAAGTGGGAGTCTTTGATATGTGGTTTTTCTCGGACGTAGAAGAATCACGTGACCTTCTGCGCACCCGACTTCCCAAGGTCATGCCGAGACAACTGGTGTGGAATTTGAAATGGGAGTGAAAGTGATGGTGGTGACCAATATAATTTAGAAACCTTATGTCTTCGACATGAAATAATGGAATATTTGAATATAATGCAAAAAATTCTTTCCTAACTTGAAGGGGTGTGATGGTAGGGTTTGATATAATAGCTAATCGGAGACTCCAATCGATGTCTAAGTCAACCGAGATTTTATTGGTGGGTTGTGGAATACATGGAAAATAGCTTGTAGGTGCCTCTTATGGGTTTCCAGACAAGGTCATGGAAATTAAGACAAGATATGTAGCAGAGCTGCAGGAACTAAGGGAGATTCTATGGTCTCATATAGAAAGTCTTAGCGTGAGTGGTTGTTATGTTTAACAATGAAAGCTGTGTGATAATATTAGGTGGAAGCGGTAAGAATATGAATACTTTCATGTGTAGGATAATATTGATATCTAACTGACTAGTAGGTCCATCGGGTTGCGGGACCTGTGGGTCATAACCAAAGACTTGTTGAGGCTGAGGCCCTAGAATGGTCATACATACAGTCAAATCCTATTCCCAAGAGAAGTCCAAAAGTCATAGGCTTTGTTAGTAGCTACGTTTAAAGTCTCTAACTGTCTTATTTTCTCTGTGTATGTGGTGGGTGTGCGTAAGATTGTTAAGTGCATACTTGTGTCAATTTCAGTTACTAACTCTTACCCGTTGGTTGTGGGACCAGAGGATCACAACCGTAGGTCTTTTCCTGATGCGGACCATTGATGGTCATACAATATGAATTTGATTCGTTTTCGGTGAATAAAATATATATCAAATGAAATGTAAACTATATTTTTGGTGTTTTCTCAATATAAAAGAACAAAACAATAAAGCAAGCTAATATATGGAAATAAATATTTTTGTGCTTTTCTAACTTTTCAGACAATGCATCTAATCTAACAAACAATTTTAAGAAAACAAATAGTTGGCTAGATGTAGCTAGCTATTTGGGCAGATGTGTTAATCTAAGTCTAAGATCTACTCTATTTCAAATAAAATCTCTTCAACTCTACCTCAAAAGTGAAGAATAAATCACGACTCTAATAGAGCTATCATTCGCCCACTATTTCCCTTGCAATATTGAAGAGAAAACTTCCTATTGACTTGATCTACTTGTAACTATTTGATTAATTGAAATGAATTGTTTCTCTATTCTATTTGACATGAAATTTGACAAAACAAAGAAAACAAATAGACAACTCCAATCTGGAAGAGCAAGAGCTTTGGAAAATCCAGAAGTATGATTATCTGTCCCCTCAGTTCTTTCCTTTCATTCTCTGAGCATTCATGTGATTCCAAGGATGGGAATGCAAAGAACAACAACAAGAGGATGGTGCTTGAGCTATGGCAGCTTGGAAGGCTAATTTGGGCTTAATGCAGGTAGAAGAAGGATAGCACAAGAGATCTGAACTTGGCTATGCAATTCCTAGCACAGATTATTACAGCAAAATAATGCAAGATACACAAAATTATCAGCATTTTTCTTGAATACAAGCATGGAATATATAGGAATGGAGGCTAGAAGGTTACTTCATGCATAAGGAATTGAAGAGGTAGTTCCACTCATTAAATCTATTTAAAAATAGAAGGAACTAGGAGAACCAAGCAAATGGAGCTATTTATAGCAAATTCGACTCACGGACGGTTCAAAAGATAAACTTAAGTGAATCATCACATGTAATTTCTCACGTGATAATTCTAGAAAAATTGATTAAGACCACCTCCCTGTGTAGGGCGGCGGTTTGTGAACTGCCTCCCATGCAGGGTAGGTGGTTCTTGCACTAAAGGCTAAAACAAACACATAATGAAAGGGGAAAAGGGAGAGAAATGCTAGGAAAAGATAAGTAAGGCTATCTAGGCCACAAATATATACTGCAAATGGGTTTTTGGAGCTTGAACGCCTTCTTGAAAGGATTTTGAATCATCATTGGGGACCTTTATGACTATTTTTCCGCCAATGTAACACATGTAATTTTGGGTGCATACATATTGCCCCCTCGGTGAAGCGTCTTAGCCATGAAAGAGGCATAAAACGTAAAATTGGAGTATGGCATTCCCGAAATGGAGAGCTAGAAGCTATACCTGACATGCCCATGTGTTGAAATCTTGTCGTCCAAAACTCCTGCTACCTGTAAGAGAAAAGAAGACTCAAGTGTAGATAGATAAATTATCAAAAAATAAACACTAAATTAAAACAACAAGAGGACTTACCATTTGCGCGGGGATGTAAATATATACCTGCGCCAACGCTCCAACCTTGTGAACACATATACTTAAGACAAGGTTATAAAGACCATATATATATCAAAACAAATTCATTTTCTAATTCATTTGTGCATTGTTGATTTGGATTGTTTGGTTGATTTGGAGCTCTGGATTTACAGTGACTGTTTTCGACGAGAATACATTCAATACGTTCGTGTCGAGATCGTGATCATGCCTCCATGTGTGGGAGATCGACCAACGCACTCCCAGGATAGTTATTTCCTTCTTTGTCCTTTGGTACCCTAAATGTTTAAATGTTGAGAACTTCACCTAGGGGTGGATATTTTTTTAAAAAAATTGTCTTGGATAAGTCTTTAGGGGGGATGCCCATAGGTCATGCTTTTGTTCTAGCAAAAATGGTCAATTTTAGCATTTTTTAGTCTTCCTTAGGGTTCATGGCACATTTTTAAATTTGGTTTAGGACCACCATTAAAATCAAGGCATCAGTCTCAAGACCGCCGCCCAAATCAGGGTGGTAGTCCAGGAACCACCACCCTGCACTGGGCGGTGATTCTGGACAAAACGTAAAAACATGCTCAAAACTTGATTTTTTTTTGGATTTTTGAGAGTTTACTATGTTTTTTATGAGATTATTGTGTGGCATGCTTTACTAACTTGCTCTTTTCTCATGTTTTTGTGGATGCAGAAAAAGGTGGAGTACATACATTGGATCAAAGAGAGATAGATTGGTATTGGCTCCCTGGGATTTTAGATCAGCTTACCCAGGCTAAGACGAATCTTCTACAACAGGAAAGCATCTGGAAAATAGCACGGGTGCCACATGTTTCTCTTGCTAGTCATATTATGTATGAATTATTTTCTTACTAAGATGTAGACAGGAACACTTTCTGGTTCCCAGGTGTCAGGGGGGAGTGGACTATCAATTTAGAGGATGTCTATCACATTCTTGGTCTCCCAGTACTTGGTAGGAAACTGACATTAGAGATAGTGGGGTCTAGATCCGTGATGAGACAACAAGATACATACATGGGAGATGTTATCATCTCTTCTGGCTTGAAGAAGGGAATAAAGGTTTGTTCTATTGCTACTACTCCCATTCCTACCCTCCGGAAAGCCATCATGGGTATCCTGTCCTCGAGACTGATCGGGGAAGAGGGAGGAGATACACTTTTGTACTGATCGGGCCCCATCATTACACTGATCGAGGCTCATGGCCATAGGTATGCCTAGAGAGCAGATATCCTAGGGACCACATACCATGATTTATATAGAGTCGTGAGATTGCAGGGGTAGTCATTGAGCCACCCCACTATGGTTATGAGTTAGGTCTACGAGCGTTTCATCCCATATCGTAGGGAAGTGGAGGTGTCAGATCCAGGGGATGTTCAGGAAGCTAGATGGATAGGTATGTCAGTGTTCTGAACTCCACATCAGTCGGTGGCCTCTCTAACTACGGTCGAAATGACCCCCACACCCTATCAGGATATGGCAGGGATATGGGGTGAGGAAACTGCGACGATGGTAGCTTGCTCTTCCAGGAGAAAGCTAGTTGATAGGGCCGGGTGACTAGAGATTCATCCCTTTGATTGGGTACCTCAGCAGTTTGGTATTCCATACCCTGTCATGCTTCCTCCAGTGACACCTGTTTACAGGACTATCTAGGAGGCACAAAGAGGTCTTAGAGGGGATCTTGGCTAGACAATTATTATTCCTAGTGTGCCTATTGAAGTTAGGCACATAGTTCAAGCTTAAAGAGTATTTTGTGATCCTCAAGCACCTTTACTTCAGATTGGGGTGGCTCCTACTCACAGTGGGGAGGAGGATGAACCGATTGAATTGGACTCTAATTCTGAGGAAGAGGTGGGAGACGACACAGAGGGGGAGTTGGGGGAGAGAGGAGGATGAGGGGGGCAGGACCTTCAGAGGGATATGAAAAAGACCCTGAGTGGCATGACACCCAGGAGATCCTTAGAGAAACACATGAGGAGGCGAGTGCGGAGAGAGAGACTCTAGTATTAGAGGAGAACTTTGGAGGAGATGATGACTCCGTGATGGGACAACACCACGCCTTTGGATTCAGGGAGGCTCCACAGCCACCAGAAGCACTTGCCGCAGTAGCCGTTGATCCCACACGGATTCCTAGAACCCGAGTATGTTCACTACCCCTCTCTCTATTTTTTCTTATTTATTTTCGTAGGTTTAGTTTAGTATTCTCTTTTGAGTTGTATTTTTTAATTTTCATTTGCTCACTATCTTTTCTTTTCCTTTTTGTAGCATTCACACATGAGTGGCGAGAGCTCATCTGGTGAGTATGTGTGGACACCCTGTTGATCCCCTGAGCAGGGAAGAATCGAGATGAGTTAGCTGCTAATTCAGGGAATCCCTTAGCCATTGTTAGACATATTGACATATTTTATCCTATCTGGAAGATTGTGGAGATGGTGACCTCCCTTCATGCCATAGTAGTTGGGTTTGAGACCGCTGAGCACCTGATGAGATGAAGCCATTCTCATAGTGAGGCTATGGGTAATGGGTGCCACCATGAGCACTCACACCATTCAGTCCAATCTCAGCACCGTTGTAGTTGTAGCAAGAGCCCTAGGTGCGGGCACACACCATTTGAGGGACTCCACAGGGATTGACAGGCCACTGAGCCTTTATTGCTTTGATACTATTTTTTGACATTATATAATTTTTTTGTGTGTTTCGGGCTCGTTGTGAGCATTTTTGACCATGCCTAATGCATGATGACATTGTATACAAAATTGATTCATTATGATATACAGACTCTATTTTTGGTTCGGCATTCCATTGTATTCGAGTTGACTCTCTTTGGATTATCTCTCATGTGTACTCTAGATGTTTAGAATTTTTCTTTCCTATGCTCTTCAAAATATATGCAATGGATGTGAAATGATAACAGAATGATTTATTTTTGTATTTCATGATGCTGATATATGATGATGCAAACACAATGTGATCTTAAAACTTAACTTCTTTTCCAATTTTCAGTACTTCGTATTTGTCTTGACAAAACATGATGACATAATGATATGATGAATAGATATTCTTTCCCCACTTCTAACCCCACACAACTATTCAGATGTGAGGGCTCAACACCAAGAGCTAGGAAGGGCACAAACCATGAAATTTGTTGAATGGTAGTGATGAGATGAAGATAGAGGTTTGACAGAGCCAAATTGGGATGCTACAACCTTACCCCACTAATGTTACCTTATAGTTTAGAATGTGAATTACTCTGCAGTTTATCTAGACTTGGATCCGTAGATGGCCACTTGGTTGACAAAATATGGTTTTAAGGTTTTGAATTCTTCTTGGAATTTTGAACATCTAATCCACTTTGCTTTGACTTATGATTTCCCAGTAATTGGTCTAATTGTTTATGAATTTCAGGTTTTTCAAAGAGACCCCCTATACCTTACCCCATGTTACCAGTAGGAAGTATAGGTTCATCACCATGGACAAATCATATGCGAGTAAGGGCATTTCCTTCCTTTCCCAACCCTACATCACTAGTAAGAGACGCAAGCTCAGCACTGAAGGTTGGTAGGGTAAAGAAATGTGTAAAATAATTTTTTTTGTTGATTATACTTGACTTACTTATTTGGAAAAAATATTTAGAATGTTCTTATTTCCAAGGAGATGTACGTGACACCATGAAGCTTCTAGAATAGACCATGAACAAAAGACACCTATCCTAAGAAGAAACCAAAATTAGAACCAAGTATGCAGGCCTTGGTATGGTTATTATCAAAACTTCATATTATCCTACTGGAATTAATGAAATGATGCAAAAATAGTTGATGATACAACGAAGATTTGAAGAGACATGATTTGAATGTTTTGCCAATATTTTCAGAAGTTCTTGGGGATTGCTATAAGAATAAGCTCCTTGATCACACTGTTTTTTTACAAAATGAATGGACAAATGAAAATGCAATGTAGATGCAATAATGTACATATGAGAATGTTGATGGATCATGTGTAGTATCTCTGTAGGTAAAGGGAGTTCACAGATTCACTAAACTCCTCACCTTCTAGAGTACACAAATGGAATGCACCATTTTTATAATCTTCCACCACTCGATATGGACCCATCCACCTAGGTCTGAACTTTCTTCCCTCACCGGTCTTCTTGTCAACTCGGCTATCAAGCCTTAACACAAAATCTCCTTCGTAGATCTCACGTTCATATACCTTAATTGCCGAGCCATGTGGTCAGCGTATACACTTTTCCATTGCTCAGCATTCAATCTAACTTCATCGAGACTTTCTAATTGGGAGAGATGAGCTTCTCGATAACCCTCTTCTCCTAGGATCCCATGTAACGAAATGCGGAGGTTGGGTAGTTCGACCTCTAGTGGTAGAACTTCCTCAATGTCGAACACTAAAGAAAAGGGAGTCACTCCAGTTGGTGTTCTAACTGATGTTTGGTAGGCCCACAAGGCTGGAAAAAGCTTCACATGCCAATCTCGTTTATTCTCCTTTATAGTTTTTAGAAGAATGGACTTTAAAGTCTTATTGGTAGCCTCAGCTTGTCCATTAGCCTGAGGGTAACAGAGAGAAGATGTGTGATGACTTATTTTGAACTTTGCACACAACTCACATACCTCGTCATTTTTGAAAGACGTGCCATTATTAGAAATAAAAACCTGTGGCACCCCATACCTATAAATGATTTGGTTTAAGATGAACTTAGCGACTATAGAGCCAGGGACAGTGGTAAAGGGCATGGCCACTACCCACTTGGTAAAGTACTTCATGGCTGTAATTATGAAATTATGGCCATTTGTTGATGAGGGAGAGAATTTCGCTATCAGATCTAGGCCCCACATGGAGAAGGGCCATGGGGTTGTGATTGATTGTAAAGCTTATGCCAGTATGTGGATTTCATGGGAAAAATCTTGACACTTGTGGCATCTTCACACAAAATCGACCACATCATGTTTGAGGGTGGGCCATAAATAGCCCATCCGATGTATCTTTTGGGCAGTAGCATGGCCGCCGAAGTGACCACCACATACCCCGCTATGTGACTCATAAAGAATATTTTCAGACTCTTCAGAATCAACACATCTCAATAGTATTCCATTAAAGGCTCTGCTATAAAGCACTTGTTCCAGGATGATGTACTTGGCGGCAATTATGTGTAACCACCTTCTTTGTTGTGAGGTTTCCCCTTCTGGGTACGTGTGGTCCATGATAAAATTGATGATGTCAGTGTACCAAGGACATACAGAGATAGGGGGCCTGGTTTCAACAAAATATATGCACTCATCAGGAAAGTCCAAATCTACCAAATCACCCCCATCTAATGGATTATTAGCCAACCAATCTGCGATGATTTGACCCTTAAAATATTTTTGATTTACAAACGTTAGCTCGAACTCACCCATTAATGTAATGAAACGCCCACCCTTTTTAGACAAGGATCCTTGCATGAGGAATGTTTGTAAGTGGTCTGACTTAACGATGACCCTTTTCTCTTGTTTAAGCATGTAATGTCTTAAGCGCTTGGTTGCAAAAACTATGATAAGGCATTCCTTTTCTACCTGCATGTAGCATGTCTCATAATCGAGTATCGTCTGATTGATAAAATAAACAACCCGTTCTCATTTATATCGTCCTTTTGTGCCAACATACAGGCCAGTGAAATGTCTGTAGCCCATGAATATAAGATCAAAGGGCGATATGAACTTTGTGGCATTAGCATGGAAGGGGATAACACAAATCACTTAACTGCCTTGAAGGCCTCATCACATTCCTCCATCCAATCTAGGATATAATCTTTCTTTAAAAAATTGTTTATTGGATGAACAAAAAATGTCAAGTCAGGGATGAACCTTTGGATTGCACCGAGTTTCCCAAGGAAATATCTAATACCAGATTCGTTTGATGGCGGAACCATTTCTAACATAGCCTGGATTTTGGCCGAGTCAACATTAATTCCTCATGAAGATATAATGTAACCCAATAGCTTTCCACCTGTTACACCGAATACACATTTATTTGGATTCAATGTGACTCCATAATCAATCAAGCGCGAGAGAATGATATAAAGCACCTTTGGGTGATCACAGCACTTCCTGGCCTTAGCCAGTAGGTCATCCACGTAGGATTCCATAATCTTATGAATAAGATCATGGAATATGTAGGTCATTGTTTATTGGTATGTAGTACCAACATTCTTAAGACCAAATGGCATGACGACATAACAATAAGTTCCCCAAGGAGTTATAAACATAGTTTTAGCTTGATCCTCGGTAGAGATTTTGATTTGATTATATCCTAAAAACCCATCCATGAGGGACAACAACTCAAATCTAGTCGTTGCATCGACGATAACATCAATGGATGGTAGCAGGAAATCATCCTTGGGACAAGCCTTGTTGATGTCCCGAAAGTCTATGCAAATACGGATCTTTCCATTTTTTTAGAACGGGGAAAATGTTAAATACCCATTGTGAATAATCAACTGGCTTGATAAATCCTAATTTGAGAAGCTTTGTTACTTCTTATTTTAACATAAGGGCTACCTTTGGCTTCATAGGTCTTGATTTCTGCTTAATTGGTTTGGTGTCTGGCTTAGTAACAAGATTATGAACTGCGATGTGTGGTGCAATTCCCATCATTTCCTTATAACTAAATGCGAAGGCTTTCCGACGTTCCTTAAGGACCTGGGTATAAATTTCTACTTCCTCTAGAGTTAAAGAGGACCCTAGCTTTAAGATTTTTGGTTCCTCCTCCATTCTGATGTTTATATCAATCGTTCCCTCAACTAAGGAGGAATTACCCTCCTCAAACTCAGGTGGGGCTGGTGGAAACTCCAAGTCCCCTTGCTCTTCTACCTCGTAAATTTCAAGATCTTTACCCGGAGATTACTCAATCATTGGATTCCCAAAATAAGAGGAGGAACGTGGAATTAAGGAAAATTCTGCCTCTTGACAAGTAAGATGCAATTCCGCCAAAGCGTTTAAATAAGCTAAGGTTGACTTATCCCCATCAACAGGGTCCGAAGAGTCAAACTGGCCCTCAGCTTCCATGTATATCAACATTGACGCCACTGGTGCTTTATGAATCAAGGATTTAACATGGAGTGAAACCTTGAAGTTGGTGTCCTCTAAATCATTACTTGGGGTGAAGCATGAGGCAAAAGTCACTATAGAGTCTACCAGAAGGTTCTCTTCATTTGGAACTGCCTCAATTGATATAAAATCAAACCCCTTAGTTAGGTCCAACACAGTAGTTTTATAGAGCTGTAAGTGTTCAACCCTAGTCTCATATACCTCGGATACCTGATTTGCAACTAGCTGTGAATCACCCAACACCCTAATATTGAGGATGCCCATTCTCTTGGCTATAATGAGACCTAATAGAAGAGTTTCATACTTAGCCCCATTGTTTGTGCATTCAAAATTCAACTTGAAAGTAAAAGGTAAAACCCTTCCTTTGGGTGAGGTCAGGATTGTACCTACCTCTACACCGAAGCAACAGTTGGCCCCATCAAAGTGGAGACTCCAGCAATCACTCGAAAAGACAGATGTTGAGTCATCCTTTGTAAGTTCTTCTTTTATTTTGGTTACATCTACCATGCAAACCTCATATGCTGGAAGGGAACCAGGTCCCAAAGCATGTCCCATACCCATGGAATCGAAGGGAAGAAGGATAGGCAAATCCTTTTCTAATAGTTCAATAATCTTTGTTGTAGTTCCTAGCAAAACTATCTCTACAACAACACTTTCATCATTAAAGGCTGGAATACCCTCGATCAAACCTGTAACCTCTAATTCTATCATGGGAACCAGCTTTTCTTCTGATAACATCCTTACCGGTTTATTTAACTAGTAAGTAGGAAGCTTGAATTCAGAGTGTACCCCTAGCCTTTTCTTCAAGTTGGCCAGGTGTATGTCAAAGGGCTTTGGATCACCCTGAGTGACAAAGACTTTCCCTAAATGTAGGAATATGACTTCTTGGAATAGGGTGATGGGATTGCTTTCATGTGGTGTATCAAAGGGTGACCGAGAATCATATTATAGTTAGTTTCCCGATCTATAATATAAAACTCAGTAAGCACCATCTTGGGTCCAAGAGTGACTGGTAATACTATGGTCTCGATCAAGGTCACCTTGAGACTATCATAGCCTCTTAATGTGTTTCACATCGAGGAGAAATTAGTCTCCCCATATCCTAACTTCTAAATAAAAGATAACATGACGATGTTAATTGTTGCCCCATCGTTGATCATCGCACGCTTCACATAGTTGTTATAGATCCAAACTTGCAAAAAAAGGGTTGGATAACCTCTATGAGCTATTTCGGCATCCATAGGCTTCTTGCTTATGTCAAATACAAACCCAATATCCCTTTCGGGCTGTTCTGGAGGGAAAACGTCAAAGTCTATATGGTTTATCTATGCCTCTGGCGATGGGGTAACGTTAGGCAAATGACCGAGACTGAGTGCTTCCAAGAGAGTGGCTCGATGAGTGGGAGAATTCTTCAGTAGATCTAAGAAGGAAATGTGTGAAAAGGTCTTGGTTAGATCATTGATCAAGTCATAAGCCCCTACTAGATTGCTTAGCATGTCATGAGCATTATTCAAGACAACTGGGTAAATTAGGATCGGTTGTGATGAATAATCTTTGGATCTTGTCGTAGCGTTAATCTGGAGTTCAGCGTCCAACTCAACCAAACCTATGATCTTCGTTTGTTGGTGACCATTCAAAGGAGGTTCCTGTTGGAGTTGAATACTTTGATAATAAGAAAATACACAAAATAAACTCAGAAGCTTTTACACAGAAACAAGACGGTGCTTGTATATTTTATTAATCTTTAAAAATCAAGCATTACAATAAGAAGAGAGAGCTGTAATATTTATAGATATTGGACAGGCTTCTATCTCATCCACAATACATGGAAATAGATAAACTAATCTGAGAATAAAATGCAGGATAATATTCACTGCCCCTAATTGCCCCTATTTCCCCTCATGAAATCATCCAGGAATAAATAAAATGAGATTGAACAATATCTCACAAAACATGTGATAAGACAACTAAAGACAACTATGAGTTGACTTAATATAATCTAACTAAAGTAATTAAAAAATTACTTTATTATAATATAACATTTAACTCATATGTTGAATTAAGTGTTAGTTTATTTCTAACATTCCCCCCCTTAATTCAACATATTCTGAAGAGAGCTGGTGAGGAATAATATAAATGCCTCAAATTTAGGATGTGCAAGAGATTTGGTGAAGATATCTGCACGTTGATGATCTGTCGGGCAATGTTGAAGTTGTATGTTGTTATTTTGAACATGTTCACAGATAAAATGGACTTGCACCTCAATGTGTTTGGTGCATTCATGAAAGACTGGATTCCAAACAAGTTTTACTACTCCTTCATTGTCTACATGAAGAATGGTTGGATGATCCTGTGGAAGTCCCAACCCTTCAAGTATACGTTTGAGCCAAATTGACTTCACAGACAGCTCCTCCTGCTGCGCGATATTATGATTCTATGGAAGACCTTGAAACATAGCTTTGTTTCTTGCTTCCCCATGAAATAGGTCCAGATCCCAAAAAGAACACAAACCCAGAAGTGGATTTTCTGTCATCTATATTTCCTGCATGATCTGAATCTGTATAACTAGTCAAGAAGAAGTTATCATTCTTCTTGTACTCTAAACCAAAATCCACAGTTCCTTTAATATACCTTAGTATTATTTTTTCTGCTTTCCAGTGACAAACTCTTGGTTCTTGCATAAACCGGGAAAGGTAACTAACTGCATAACTGATGTCTGGCCTAGTATAGGTTAAGTAAATGAGACTCCCAATCAACTGTCGATAAAGAGTTACATTTACTTCTGCTGATGGATCTTTCCGAGACAATTGAAGCCTTGTCTCCATAGGTGTTGCCATTGGGATGCTATCCATCATTTTGAATCTTTCAAGTGTTGTCTTGGAATATTTTACTTGAGATAAAAATATGTGATTATTTCTTTGCCATACTTCAAGTCCAAGACAATAATGTAGAAGTCCTAGATCTGTCATTTCAAATGACTTACTTAGATCTTTCTTAGTTGTTTCTATCATATTCACTGATCCTCCAGTGATGATTATGTCATCGACATAAACAACTACAATCACTAACTCCCCCCCCTTGATTTTTGAGATATAAGTTAGGATCATATGGACTTATTTTAAATCCTTTACTTAAAAGATGCTCATCAATTTTTATATACCAAGCCTTGGGTGCTTGTTTTAGACCATATAGTGATTTTATGAGTCTACATACTTTGTCTTCATTTCCTGGAATTATAAAACCCTCAGGTTGAGTTAAGTAGACTTCTTCCTGTAAGTCACCATTTAGAAAGGCACTTTTCACATCCATTTGATGAACTTTCCAACCAAATTGTGCAGCTAAGGAAAATATCATTCTGATTGTTTTAATCTTAGCTGTGGGTGCAAATGTTTCTTCATAATCAATGCCTTCTTTTTGAGCATACCCTTTTGCTACTAATCGTGCCTTGTGTTTATCGATGCTTCCATTTGACTTGTACTTTGTTTTAAATATCCATTTGCAACCTATTGCTTTCTTCCCTGGTGGAAGATCTGTAAGTTGCCATGTATTATTCTTAATCAAAGACTTATATTCAAAATTCATTGCATCTGACCAAGGTTTTGATTGTAGGGCTTCAGTTGAATTGTAGTTGGCTCACTTGATTTAATAATTGTGCTCATTAAGGCTAAGTTAACTTCATTTTGAGCCATGTTATGAGTTCTTGGTCCAAAAAGTGGATGTGTCTGGTTCACTATCCAACTTAGCATCTTTTATTACATTTGTATACCACTTAGGCATACGTTTAGTTGTAGGTGATGAAGTTGTATTATCTGTATGATCATCATCATTATTAACTTCATCATCATTATTTTCATCAAAGTCATAACCATCTTCAATTTTCACAGTAGGACTATCTTGAGAATTGCTTAAGTTTTTTGAAAGGAGCATCTGCTTCCTTATTCTCAAAGAACTCAACATCTCTACTTGTGAAAATTTTCCTTGTTTTTTGATCCATTAATCTGTATCCCAAAGCTTCTTCACTATATCCCAAGAATATGTAAGTTTCTGATTTCATATCAAGTTTCTTTCTTTTCTTCTTAGGAATTAGCATACTTGCTTTGCATCCAAAAACTCTTAAGTGTTTTATTGATGGCTTATGCCCTGACCAAGCTTCCTGTGGAGTTATTCCGTCAAGTGCGGAAGTAGGAGCTCTATTCAACAAATATACCGTTGTTTTAACTACTTCTACCCAATATGTTTTGCTTAACCCTGAATCATCAATCATGCACCTTACCATATCCATTATTGTTCTGTTTCTTCTCTCAACTACACCATTTTGTTGTGGTGTATATGGAGGTGCCATCTGTCGACGAATTCCATTTGTTTCTAAGAAATCCTTGAATTCATTAATGGTGTATTCACCCCCTCGATCTGTGCGTAGAGTCCTTATCTTTTTACCAGTTTTGTTTCAATGGCTACCTTAAACTTTTTGAAGGTTGCAAAAGCTTGATCTTTGGTTCTTAAGTAGTAAACCCACATTTTTCGTGAGTAATCATCTACAAAGAGCATGAAGTACTAAAACCATGTATGACTAGGTCTCATTGGTCTGCATAGATCGGTATGCACCAGATCTAATATACTATGGGCTCTATATGTACTTTTGTGAAACGGTGCTCTATGTTGTTTTGCCTGCCAAACAATTTGTACACTTATCTATTTTTTTCTGAAATGTGGCAGTCCTCTAACCATGTCATATTTTTGAAGTGTGTCAAGATAGCTAAAACTTACATGGCCAAATCTTCTATGCCATAATTGTGCCGATGAATCTTCCTTACTGATAAGAGCCTGATTGTTGGTTTGAACAAAGTCCAACTAAAACATCCGACCCATTCCTGAAGCTTTAGCAACAATTTTGGAGTTTTTAGACTTATCTTTGATCAGACACATCTTCTTTCCATTTGTACAATCAAAGTCTACTTTCAAGTTGTGCTCCAAGAGTTGACTAACTGAAAGTAAGTTCTTTGTTAATCCTGGAACATAAAGGACATCTCGTATAGTACATTTTCTTGATCCGAGAGGTAACGAGATGTTCCCAATGCCTTGTATTTTATATGAAGAATCATCACCTAATGAAACATGGTATTTGTTAGGTGTGTTCCTTAACTCAGTAAACCATTCATTTGTCACTGTCAAATGCTTTGTAGCCCTTGAGTCTACATACTAGATTAACTGAGGTGAATTGTTGACTTGAGTTGATTGTGCATCAAATAGCACGTCCTCATCTTGTGGGTTATCTTCCTCTTTAGCTATGTTACCATGTTGTTGTTTCTTTTTATAGTTTCCTTTCTTTTGACTGTGTTGATTTTTCTTGTACCCTTGATTTGATTGTTGAGAAGTTGGATTCTTACCACTAGATGAACCTTTCTGAAAAGTCTTATACCAACATTCTTTCAAGTCATGCCCTTGTTTACTACATATCTGACACTATTTTGATTCATTGTGTCTCTGACGACTATGTTGATTTTGTAGCTGATGAGTCTCCTTATTTCTAAGTGATGAATTCATTTGATTCTTCCCTTTTTGATATGAAGAGAGGGCTTGTTTCTCTTCTTCTATAGGTTTGTGTAATGACTCTTCTTGTTGAATCATGTTGCACTAACTGTTCAAAAGTTATTGTTTGACCCATTATATTGAGAGTTGTTACAAATATCCTGTATGAGCTTGGCAAAGCTCTTAGAACAATAGGAATTAATGAATCATCTTCAATTTCTTCTTCCATAGTTTCAAGATGAAGACTTTAATACACCCACATGTCTTAAAAATGATTCTATTTTTTCATTAGGTTTCATTTTAAGACTGTGTAATTGAGTTTGAAGTTGTAAAATCCTGTTTCGGCTCTGATTTTCATACAATGTTGCTAATTTTTCCCACGCTTCTTTAGTAGTTTTACATTGTCTAATGTGCGGTTGTACTTCATCAGTTACACCAAACATTATTGGCTAACTGTGGCTTTTTGATTTTCTCTATCAAATAAACGTATTTGGACTGCGTCAGTTTCTGGTCTGATTTGAAAACCATCAATTACACCTATTAAATCTTGGACTTCAAGTTGTGTGTCTCTTTTCATTTTCAACGCAGCATAGTTATCTCCTATAAGGAGTTGTGATTCTGGCAGAAAAATTTAGGTGCATTTGCCATGTTGGGTGATACAATTGACAGAGAGAGAGAGAGAGAGAGAGAGAGAGAGAGAGAGAAATTAACAGTAGAGCTCCCCCCTTTAGATCACACTCAAACACCCACCCCAAATTTCTAGGTTGTATTGATTTTTGGGCTCCTTTTCAGCCATTTTTACAATGAATTTTTTGGCACCTTAATGGCCATGTTACAATTTTGGCTATATAGCCGATTTGCAAAGTTAAAATGACTCTTGGTCAATTTAAAATAAAAATAAAAATTGGACTCTTTGGGCACCTTTCCAAATACAATGGAATTTATTTTTTGCAATTTTTACAAGACAAATCTGATTAAAAACTAAACCAATACGTGGAGCTCGTAAAAACACACACTTTGAAAAAAAAGGCACCTCAATCCAAGGTACCAGTTGAAAGTTATGACTGTTTTAAAATATATTTTTTTCGGGCCCCTTTCCAAAAATGGATTTTTTTTTTATACTTCGTAGAAAACGCGGGTCTGACTTACGTGCATGTGTGCAGCTTTGTTTCCTCCATCGTTAGCCTTGTTTCCTTCACCACCTTTTCACCTTAAAGGCTCTCTTACACTCTGTTCTACAAGGTCACACAGAGAATTGCTTGCAAATTGAAGTCGCACAGCTAGATCAGTACCCAGCTCGTTTTTTTTTTATTTTGTAGGTGTGAAGCTGTCAGGTAAATCCGCAGGTCTGTAAGGTGAATTCACAGATATATGTAAATACCGTAGCTACATATAGGTTGCAGATCAGTGGTGGATGTTTCTTTTTTTTTTTATTAAAAATGAAACCTACACTCCAAAACCTAAATAATGGTGCCTCCAAAATTGGGGGTCCACTAAATTAAATCACACTAAATGAGAAATCTGAGTTAGAGAAAAAGAAAAAAAACAATTCCCTGAAACAATTGTATATAGTTCATATACAATGAACAATATTAATTTTTTTTGATACAATCACTTTGTTACCAGTCTTGGAGGTGTTTCTGTACTATTTCTTTTACTGCTTCTAGCGTGTGGAGTAGGGCAGGGGCTCTATGAAGAGGGGTGGGGGAAAATCTGGCTCCTCCTAGCTCAAGCTTCTCATTCCTCCTCCCTCAAAACTTCCTACACTTTTCCTTAGATTAGAATGATACTCTGATACCAGATGTTGGAGTTGAATACTTTGATAATTATCAAATACACAAAAAAACTCAGAAGCTTTTACACAGAAACAAGATGGTGCTTGTATATTTTATTAATCTTTAAAAATCAAGCATTACAATAAGAAGAGAGAGCTGCAATATTTATAGATATTGGACAGCTTCTATCTCATCCACAATACATGGAAATAGATAAAATAGTCTGAGAATAAAATGCAGGATAATATTCACTGCCCCTAATTGCCCCAATTTCCTCTCATGAAATCATCCGGGAATAAACAAAATGAGATTGAAAAATATCTCACAAAACATGTGATAAGACAACTAAAGACAACTATGAGTTGACTTAATATAATCTAACTAAAGTAATTAAAAAATTACTTTATTATAATATAACATTTAACTCATATGTTGAATTAAGTGTTAGTTTATTTCTAACAGTACCACATGTGGGTTTGACGAAGTTGACGCTTCATGATCACGAGTCCCTATTATAATGCCTTCATTCGAACCATTAGGATCCAGTCTTCCATCCTTCAGACACGTGGGGAGAGGATCATTGAAGATTCCCAACAACGTGTTCTGTGGAGACACTGGTTCCATATAGGTGTTTTGATTAGGTGCAGTTGGGTTGGCTAGAAACATGTCAACAAACAACTATCTTTGGTCTTCTGGCAAACGTTGCAAAAACTTATTACAATTGCAGAAATTTCTTGCATCATGCCCACAGACCCTATGGAAACCACAGTAAAAGTTAGGATCATAATCTCGAGGCCTTTGGTTGGTTCCTTGTTGTGGTCCAAAACCATAGTTATTTTTTTGTTGTTGACTGTTATAGTTAACACTTTGGAACCATTGTCCCTAGTTCTGGAATTGGTTGGGGTATTGACTGGGTTGGCATTTATCTTTGTGGTTGAGGTTGTTGATGTTGTTGGGGACGATTAAAATCCACAACATTTACTAAGGGTGAGAAATTGTTGCTCCTTTGATTTTTTCCATTGTTATTCCCATTGTTGTTGTTATTCATTGTACCTGTACCAGTGGGACTAAAAACATTAGGATTTTTTGGCTGGTCTGTTACACCATCGGTTGTGACTCCACGATTATTGTTAAGGATCTTTGGTCCTTGGTTGTTATTTGTATTGTTGGAGTAGCCGGGAGTTTTTTGAGAAGGGGTAACTAACTTCCCATTTGCTCCGTAGGTCTTACGACCACTGTCGATGTCTACTTGGTCGATCTGAAGAGCACCCTCTAGCACCTCTTCATAGCTCCTTAGCGGAAAATTTTGAACCTCTTCCTTCGTCTCTCTATTGAGGGAGTGGAGGAACAAATCACAAAGTTCTGTTTGGTCCATGTTTGGAGCACTTGCGGAAGAGTAGAGAACATGTCGCCACCTTTGAATGAAGTGAGCTGTAGACTTGTTATGTTCTTGTTTGATATGAATAAACTCTTTGATTCTGTTAGCATATGGATTTGCACGCATGCAAATGACATGCAACAGTGTGGGAACGAAGTTCCTCCTTAATGAAGGTGAGGCTGCCTTTATTGAAAACCAAAACTGTATTTACATCTGTACATTCAAAATTGTATGTGGGGGGTGTTTTGGAACATCAATGGAAGAAAAGTGAATGAAGGAGATAGAATGAAATGAAAGAAAGGAGTGGAATGGAATGAATAGAAAGAACATGCAAGAGTTAGGTAAAAACAGAGCCTAATATTGCATGAATAGGAAAGATGAATAACCAACACAAATAAAACGGAATTTGAGTTAGCCAAACAAGAACATGCAAAAGGGAACACACATGAGCAAGTAGATAGTCAGATCTTGATCAATGTGAACTAGAACAGCTGATTAATAATGTTGACAATAAGATCAAAGATAATATTTTCATGCAAGATTAAAACACCTAACATCTAATGAACATAAGAACACCAAATGTTACAAGAGACAATGAATGAGACACAAAGTTCTTATTCTATTAACTCCAAAATGTTTTTCACAAAGAACACAAAGTTTCTTCTGAAACAAAGCTTGCACAAAAGTATCCTCTTCTCCTCTCTCAAAGTCCCCCTTACAAATGAGCCCCTGACTTCCTTTTATAACCCAAAATTTGGTTACAAAGTAGTTAGGGTTTTACATGATCATTAAATAAGGCACTTAAGTGACTTTTGACTTTTTCTAACCAACTTTATTAAATACAACCCAAAAATAGAAATTACTTAAAATATCCAATGTTTCCCAAATAACAACACCTTTTAAAATATACAATAATAACTAGTGCCTTATCCATTGAAACAGGGTCCGCCTATCTCAAACATATGAGAAATGGACTCTCCCAATTCGCTAGATATCAAGAAAATCAACTCCCTACACCGCCGGTGAAATTAGGATCTGCTGCTTTTGCCAATTGAAAGGATCTACACCTTCCCAAAGTTTCAAACATATTTTCTTCTTCTGGAGGTTCACTTGGCCAAAGAATAGCCTCACAAAATACCTGCAATTCAAGAATTCTACTTGGCATATCATTTAAATTAACAATTTTAGACTGAGCATTCTCAAACAAGTTCTTCAATTTGATACACCGCTCCATGGAAACCGACGAGAAATTGTTGGCAGGAGTGTACATGTCTTTGAACAATCATGAAAATTGTTCTTCCACCTGCTCCGATGAACACCTTTGATTATGCTCATTTACTAGGTTGCAAGGAATCTCAGCTATGAAATCCTGGATCAAGGAAAGTGAAGCGAAAACTTCATTGCACATGTTGTCATAATGGATCATAGAATCCACAAGAAGCGTCTTTCTCGATTTGAGATGTAGACACCAGAGAAAACATGTCCCTCGATGTTCAAATTCGAGAATCCCTTCAATAGCCAACACTGAAGATTCCATACTTGTCATCTCCTGCAGACTGGGCAATATCTCATCCAAATTTGATATAGTAGAAACAAAAGTTTCTTTGAAAGAAAGAATTGGATCCAGATATACACTGATATCTTCATGAAGCTTAACTGCAGTCTTGATCGCTCCTTGGCCCAAAACAAGAATCTCCGAAAGCCAAGTTTTAGTGACATGGCCCAACGTGTTTATTTCCTTTGACAAATTAAGAGTCTCTTCATCTGGGGCAGCCACCGCATCAGGTACTGGGAAGGTGGATGATATGGGATTTATCAAATGCTGAACATACTCCACCAATTGACTCTTTTCAGCCTTGAGCCGAGAATTTTGAGACTTGTATTTCTCCAATCTTTTTAGCACGATATCAATTGAATCTCGAGCCATCGCCATGTCACTTTCTAATGTGGATCTCCCAAGTCCTAGTCTGGAAACTTCATAGTTGGCTGGCGTCATAGCATTACGCTCTTTATCCACTCGTGGAATGGCAAGGTCTGCAAACTTGTTTCCATCATTATCCACCATTATTTGAGAAAGTACCTTAGGCTTCTTTGGAATGGCGTCATTCGATAGTTTGAAAAGGGCATCAAAATCAATGTCGATTGGCTTGACAACTCTCTTCCTTTTCTTCACTTCAGAATCAACCCAAGAAGGAGTTTCATTTACTATCTCAGCATATAGAATCCTGGAGCTCGAATCAATATCCTCATTATCCCTGACATCATGAGATCTTTCATGAATCCTATCAACGGCCTTGATTTGAGGAGACACAACCTCAATGTCCACTTCCTGATCATTCGGGAGATTTTGGGAAATCCCTTCATGAACTACGTGCTCCGAAGTATTTGATATTTGAATTACTTGCACTTGAGTGGGTGTTTGTTCGAAGCATGGCTGAGGATCATCGAGGTAGAAAATCCAGACACACGCTCCTTTCCTTCTTCAGGGTTTGGATCTTTGGATCTCTCTCCTTGTGACACGTTGCTCGGTGAAGTGGATTTTGGCAACCATTCTTTTCTTGTATGTCGTGTATGATTAGATGGTAACGAAGTTGATCGAGAAGAAACCTTGGTCGAATGGAGGTGTCCTGATATAGGCAATTTTTGTGATTCTGAAACGTGATCCGGAATTGATTGAAATTTGGCAAGCTCCCTATCATACCAAGATATGTTTCTTTCGATAATTGGTTGGTTCTTGCCATCGAGAGAAAATTCATCTCTTTTGGTCCAGTCAATTCGAGGCAACGGTGTGAAGGAAATGGCATCATACGAGGGATCGACGACATCCTCATCATTGGTTATGAATGAATCAGGAGGACTCTGGATGTGGAAGGCCTTGATCTGAGCAAGTGTTAGGTGAGAGTACTCCCGTCTCCTTACCTCATGTTCATCCGAGCAAGCGGCCCAGAAATCCTCCATGGTAGGATTATGTTGATACTTTGCTCCCATAATCGTTTGCATATAACCATTGATATCGAACTGGGCTCTCTTCACATATGGATGGATGGTTATGAGAGCAAACTCCTTTTCCATTAGTTGTGCACTAAATAAATTTGGGCATTGGTATTCCCCGATTTGGATCGGGAAATGAATTCTTGAACGGTGCTTGTCACTAAGTAAGCAGTGAACTTGGAACAATTGTCGCGCTAGCTCCATTAACGCCCACTTATCACTGACGTACTTGGGAAGTTTCCACGAGGTCCCAGCAAAGCCACTCACGTGAATGTAGGAAAAAGATGAAAATTGTATAAACCAGGTTCCGCATTGGGAAATGACACTCATGGCTTCTTTGGAAAACCTTTCCTCGGTATTTTGATTCAAGTTCCGGATCACACGGAAGGTGAATGCATCATTGACTCTTCTAAAATGGTGAGAACTATTTTTGAAGCTGACCTGAGGGTAATAGTGAAAAACGTTGTTTGATGACCCCAGGAATCCTCTCGTTTCAAGTCCTGAAAATAGCTTTCTTCGTGCTACTGCATAGGTCAGCTATGAGGTCATGTAGAAGCATCCAGTCATTTTGACTTCTATCAATTGCTTGTGAATGGTGTTGCTGATGGTGGTGGCCCAGTCCACAAACTCCTTCTTGGCTAGGATGATACAGATAAACTGGTACATCCATGGGTAGAAGACCCTTGCAGAAGGTAAACCAAAAACTTGACTTAGGAGAGTGATCATGTCTCCAATCTCTTCCACGAACTCAATGCGGTACAGTTCTTTGGGGAGCCTTTCAATCCGAGGTCTCTTGGTTACCAGCCAATTGTTGTTAACCATTTTGCTCCATCTTAGGGGTTCTTCGTCCTAGAAATCTTGCACAGATTGGCGAGTGATATCTGCATTCTCAGGAAAGTCAGGTATCCCGAGCAACTCCTCAATGTGTTTAGGTGTGATTAAGAGGAAAGGCTCGTGATTGTCTTTATAAATTCCTCATCTCTCAAGATCGTAATGCTCTGCACAAGCAATCACCAATTCTAGGCACTGCACCGAGACAGGGAATGCTGCTGCTTGAGGTAGGCCACTGTGGTAAAGCCTATAAGAGAAAATGGTTTTGCCTTCAGTTTTCACTCGCTCGCAAAACTGTTGCATGTTGATGTGACCCAGATTTGTATCGGTGATGTTGTCATACGCCAACTTAATGGAGCTGGGAGGAATAATTCCTTGGAATTCATATTTCAAGGCATATTTATTAGATTTTTCCACTGGCTTCCTCGATCTCCCTACAGATTTGGATCTTTCGGCCATTATGAATTTAATCAAAAGGTGACTCAAGCACGCCAAACAATGCAAACGGGGCTGGCTCTTAGTCTCCAACACCCCATCGATGTAAGAAAAATATTCCCGTTATATATTATTATTATTATTATTTTAAAAATGATAATAATAATTGTCTCGAATTACAACTTTTAGTATGTTAATAAAAACAAATCGAGACCAAGCTTGAATTCTAACTCTGACAATAACAATTAAAATCTCCCGATCTTAATATTTATGTGAATGGAGTTTCCTTTCTTCGGCGTTTCTTTTTGCTTTAGGCAAATAAAACAAATTTATTCTCTTGTTGTCTATTGTTGTCTTCCTTGGCTGGGCGTCTCCTCCAAAAAGAATGCGTGGTTTTCTTGTCTTGTGTGGGCTTTGGCTTGATGTATTTTACCTTTGGCTGTGTGGAACTAAAACTTTGGACCAGCGTGGGATGCTATTCTTTTTACCTGGCATTTCTCTTTCTTCACGCGTGGAAATGAATTCTTTCTTTTGTCTTCTTTTGGGCTGTATCTTTTTTCCTTCACCCAATACGCAGCTTGCTATGAATCAGAGTTCAGAATAAAGAAGAGCCTATAGCTGCATGACGTTTGCTATTTGTGACCTTCATTTGTTTCAGCTTTAACAATTAATCTGTACGTTTTCTCAGATTGATCCGTATGCATCACGCATTCTTCCTGAAGGCCGATGAAAATGCAGAATATAACAAGTCACAAAAACAATTCAGTTTTTCAAACATACTTGCCCATCGCCATGTCGGTTCGCTTCTTTTTATTTATTTATTTTTTTTAAAAGCTACAAGCAATCCTATAATAATGCAAACATTATTGACAGTATTGGCGCAGGATCAATCGATGATGTTCTTCAGAGTATGGATTGCGCACTGTTCCGTATGCTTCCTAAACTTCGCCCAAAATCACGAATGCTTGTTTGTGCTCCATCAAATGCTGCAACAGATGAATGGAAAGCGTATATTTTTTATTTTCTGGCTGGTGCGTAGGTTAAAACAAATGCGTCCTTTTGAAACTGCCCTTTATCTCTTCTTCAGCCAATGCGTGGCTTTTTGTCAATTTTTGAGTCTTTTAAAAATTGTTCTTGTTCTTTCCTTATGTCGGCTGCATGGCTTTTGGTATGATTGTTCTCCAAATGCGTATGGACTGTTCTCCTTCCTGTCTTTTCCTTCAACCAATGCGCATGTATTTGCTTTTAGTCTTTTTGCTGTGATTAATTTCCTTTTGCTGTCCTCCTTTTCACTTTGTTATTTTCTTCGCTCACA
The DNA here is from genome assembly GCA_019776745.2 of Taxus chinensis. Classification (NCBI taxonomy): domain Eukaryota; kingdom Viridiplantae; phylum Streptophyta; class Pinopsida; order Cupressales; family Taxaceae; genus Taxus; species Taxus chinensis. The sequence continues at coordinate 780,099,147 of CM034149.1, read as the reverse complement.
ATGGCGTGGGTTTCTCTTGCATAATGTTAACAAAATATTATGTCTTTCTGAAGAAAAAGAAGCTTCTGAATTTTTCCACCAGGTTTGATGGAGGAAGTTACGAGGATTAATTCAACTTCCTCTCATCCCGGGTAGTGGCTTAAGTGCCAGGGGGAAATGGGAAAAGTAATGGGCAATTGCCAACGGGAATGGAAAAAGGGGTTGGCAATCCCCGTCCACTTTCCCCATGTGGGAAATTAGGGAATTTTATGCCCGTTTGCCAATCCATGATTTGGCAATTGGCAGAGGAAAACCCACGTGCAGGAAATTTGAAGGGAATTGCCAGGAAAGTGGAAATCTGGGTTCGGGAAGCCAACCCGACAGTTGGAAACAAAAGCTTACTTCCCCGGCACTAAAACTTGTCGAATGAACTTAATTTATATTTATTATATTAAATACTCCTTAAGTGATTTTTTAAAAATTAATTTAATCAAACAAGGAGCAATTAATTAATTAAATATTAATTAATTATTTTAATGTATTTTAATGCGTTTTATAGCCTGGCAGGAAGAGTTCTTGCCCGAAAATCATGAAACGAAGACCGAAACGATCAAAAAAATAAGACGATTGCAAGGAGTCCAATGAACCACGCAAAGTAATACTTTTCAAAATTTTCTAATTTTTAATTATTTAATTGTTTTTTCTTTACAATTTTGTGCATTCAAAATTGGCTGATAACAGATTCCTGTTCACAAAAGATTGTTCATATCAAAGGCTTTGATAAACTCTGACACTTTTTGCTTGAACGAGTGTATCGAAGCCTCTGGTATCCTATAATACCATTCGAGAGCAATACCTTCGAGTGTCTTAGGGAAAATCTTTGCAACGACTGCATCCCATGGGAGCAGCTCTCGAATGGCCGTTGCATAAGCTTTGATGTGGGCATTTGGATCACCCTCCCCCTTGAACTTTGGGAGATCAGGCAAGGTTCTTGGGAGCATGACTGCCCAAATGGAGAAATCTAGGGGTTTTTTGAGATATTCGGAATAAGTCCCCATTGCATATGTTTCCACCATTAAAGACCCTTGTTGGGGAGGTGGGGGCTACGTTCGTTGTTGAAATTGGACAACATAAATATTTGGCGGGGTGTATGACATCCCTTGCGTTTGTCCATATGGACCTAGGTAAGTGTACATTTCTCCCTGTGGAGATTTGGAATACATGTGTATATATGGGGGTTGACTTCCTTGATATGGAGCTGAAGGCATGAAGCCAGGGAACATCACATTTTCGGCTGGTATAGCGTTTGAGAATGCACTTCCGGCTAGCGCCTATTGTAGATGGCCATATGTGGCTTGAGGAGGCATACCCAAAGTACGCGTCCTAGTTAACAAGTCTACATGGTTTGGAATATTCATGTAGACTGGCGGGTTCTGAGCAGTCAGTGTTTGCCCATGGTTCTGTGGGTAAGAAGGAGCCCATGCTTGCCCTGCGTATGAATTCTTTGTATTCTGGGAAAGCTCTAACTCCTTGACCTTATTAACCAAAGCTGAAATGACATCACCCATTGACAGGGTGGTGTCCTGTTTAGACTCCTTTGGTTGAACCCTTGAAGGTTGTTGAGGAATATGGTGTCCCGCTATGAATTTTTCACGATGTTGCCACCCCTCATTGGTTGTATTGTCAGTTGGTGGCAGGGTAGCGTTATTGTTTTAAAGCGAGACACTACCTTGCCCTTGCAACCTATCAAAATATTGGTTCATTTGTTGGAATTGCTGCTCACTCCTAGCATATCGTGTTAGATACTTCTCATCAAGATGGGGGAGTAGATCGGATTGCATGGTGATGGGTTGTCGAAACAATACCCGAGGAGATGAACTATTTTCTCCAGTAAATGTCATGTTATTTGAACTTGATTATTCAAGGGGGTAAGTTTGAGTGATTTGATCTAGTTACTCAATGTGCACAGAAGAACCAACATTGGTTCCCTAAAGCATAGGGTTTTAAGTGGATGAGCGGTTGTTTGCCCACTTTGAAAGCGAAGGTGACTGTTGTGGTATGTTTGAGTGGTGCTGGTACAAGTCGAAACCTAGGATGGGTCAACCATACTCGTCATATCCCGACATATTCGGGGGGTATAAGAATACCCGCAGAATAAAGGATGGACGAAAGTGGAAATGTTTAGAGACTAGCTCTTCACGTCAGGTTCACCAATTTATACGACAGAAAATCAACACCGTGACCTTCTGTGTTACCCCGACCTCCTTGAGGTCGTGCCGAGACAAGCCGGTGTGGAATTTGAAATGGGAGTGAAAGTGATGGTGATGAACAAGCTAATTGGTCAACCTTATGTATTCAACACACAATAACGGAATCTACGAATCTAAAGCAAAGAATGTTCTCCTAACCTAAAGGGGTGTAATGGCGGGGTCTGATATGATAGCTACTCAAAGACTCCAATCGATGTCTAGCTCAGCTGAGATTCTATTGGTGTGTTGTGGAATATGTGGAAAGTAGCCTAAAGGTGCCTCGTATGGGTTTCCAGACAAGGTCATAGAATTTGAGATAAGAGATGTAACGGAGCCGTAGGAACTAACGGCGATTCTCTGACCTCATCCAGAAAGTCTTAACCTGATCGGCTACTATGTTTAACAATGAAAGTTGTGTGATGATATCAGGTAAAAGCAGTGAGGATATGAATACTTGCGTGTGTAGGCTAGTTGGTCGATATCCAACTGACTAGTAGGTCCGTTGGGTTGCGGGACCTGTGGGTCACAACCAAATACTCGTTGAGGCTGAGGCCCTGAAATGGTCATACATGCAGTCAAATCCTATTCCCTAGGAGCATTCCAAAAGTCGTAGGCCTTGTTAGTAGCTATGTTTAAAGTCTCTAACTATCTTATTTTCTCTGGGCATGTGGCGGGTGTGCATAAGATTGTTAAGCGCATACTTGTGTCAATGTTAGTTACTAACTCTAGCCCGTTGGGTTATGGTACCAGAGGATCACAACCGTAGGCATTTTCTCACTGTGGATCGTTGATGGTCATACAAAGTGAATTTGATTTTTTTTCAGTGAATAAACTATCTATCAAATGAAATCTAAAATATATTTTTGGTGTTTTCTCAATATATAAGAACAAAACAATAAACAAGCTAATATATGGAAATAAATGTTTTTGTGCTTTTCTAACTTTTCAGATAGTGCATCTAATCTAACAAACAATTTAAAGAAAAAAATAGCTGGCTGGATGAAGCTAGCTATCTGTGCAGATGTGTGAATCTAAATCTAAGATCTACTCTAATTCAAATAAAATCTCTCCAACTCTACCTCAAAAGTGACGAATAAATCATGACTCTAATAGAGCTATCATTCACCCACTATTTCCCTGGCAATATTGAAAAGAAAGCTTCCTATTGACTTGGTCTACTTGTAACTATCTAATTAATCGAAATGAATTGTTTCTCTACTCTATTTGATAAGTAATTTGACGAAACAAAGTAAACAAATACACAACTCCAACCTATAAGAGCAAGAGCTTTGGCAAATATGGAAGTATGAGTATCTGTCCCCTCATTTCTTTCCTTTCTTTCTTTGAGCGTTCATGTGAGTCCAAGGATAGGAATGCAAAGAACAACAACAAGAGGATGACGCTTGAGCGATGGCATCTTGGAAGCAATCTGGGCGTAATGTAGGTAGAAGAAAGATAGCACAAGAGATCTGAACTTGGCTATGCAATTCCTAGCAAGATTATTGCAACACAACCATGCAAGATACACAAAATTCTCAGGCAGGCCATTTTCTTGAATACAAGCATGGAATATATAGGAATGGAGGCTAGGAGATTACTTCATGCACAAGGCAAGAAGGAGGAGTTCCAACTAAATTAAATCTATTTAAAAATAGAAGGAACTAGAAGAACCAAGCAAACACATCTATTTTTAGCAAATTTGACTCATGGACATGTTTAAAATTAAAACTTAAGTGAATCTTCGCATGTAATTTCTCACGTGAAGATTCTGGAAAAATTGATCCTAACTGCCGCTTTGCGCAGGGCGGCAGTTTCAGGACCACCGCCCTGCCTGGGCAGCAATTTTGACACTTAAGGCCAAAGCAAGCACGGAATGAAGGGGAAAACTGGGAAAAATGCAAGGAGAAGCTATGTAAGGATATTTAGGCTACAAATATATACTACAAGTGGGATTTGGAGCTCGAACACCTTCTCGAAATGATTTTGAATCATCACTGGGGAATTTTGTAACCATTTTCCTGCCAATGTAGCACATGCAATTTTGGGTGCATACAGGGTGCGACCATAAACTCTGTGAGAAATACTTTGATTGTCTCATTTAGGAAATGAGTTCCTTTATCACTTTTCAAGCTCAAAGAGCATCCATACCTGTTGATATTATTCTCCCAAAGTAACCTTGTTTATGTAGTTTTTGTGCAATATTTTGTAGGCGTGACCTATGCCCACCTTGTTAAGTAGTCAGTACATGTAATTATGTAGAACACTTCAGTCATGCACGTGGGTGGTGCAATAGCTCCTAAAAAATTAATAACCCACTTCTCAAATGGTTATGCATTTTCTACAGGCCTTAAAATCATTTCATCTCTATTTACTGGATTTCCAATCAGTTGCCAGGAGTCTGCCAGTAATCACATGTTTTGACAAAAGCCTTGGTATCTTTGTACAATGTCTCCCACCATAAACCAGCTAAAAGAATCTTGCGTGCAGTTTCATCTCCTATATAATTTCCTCCTGCAATGCCCCCATGACCTTCCTTCATAATGGATTCCCATTCATTCTCTAAGACACACTTGCACAAGACCTCATCATGACCCATTTTATACAAGTATCCTCCAATAAGCTGATATGGTGTTGCTCAAATAGAAAGTTTCTTTTTTTCTAATGTCTTCATTCCTAGACTCATGGTCACATGAGTCCATTGGGAAATGAATATTGAAATTTCCTCCAAATCATACTAGCATGCAGTTCAACATGAATAACTAAGCATCAAGGATAGGTCCTTCAGTATCAAATTCAATAGTTTGCTTACGTATATCCCTAGAATTGAAAACTTTGAATAAGTGATTAGGCCATAGATTTCAATCTTGACACTATGTTTGAGGGATATAGATTGTAAACATAGGACTCCTGAAACATAAAGTATATCAAAAATAAGTATCACCAACACATGCGAATCTTGAAAAATAGTTATGTTGAGCTTAACCAAGCACTGTAATGCCATATGTTGTATATAGAAGATGAATTGTGTATGCCAATAAGTAAGGTGTCAAAATTTATGGAGAACGTAGACAATTTATAATGCATTGTGCTCTATTACATTCAGTAGTATTCTTCTATTAGGGAGTGGGTCACTGAAATTTTTTGAGCTTGTAAAGTATATGGAGGTGAGTCAAATTACCCTCTCATTTACATCAATAAGATCTTGCGCCATAACATGCCAAAGATTGAAGCATCATATTAGTAGAATGACAAGCACATATATGCTGATCATGATAGGAATTAGAATAAAATGATTTACAATAGCACTTGCAATATTTCCTATAAGGTCTTAAAGGGTGATATACAAGGTTTCACTCTAGTAAAACTTTTTTGGCCTTAAGGACTTCTTCCAGGGTGAAGAAGGAATCATGTAAATATCCTCCAAGAGTAAACTTGTAATAAATCTTGATAGGTTAAGATACCACACAATTCATTGATTCAGTAACTTTAGCACCAATATGGATATCTTTATATTTTCCTTTGACAATTATATTTACATTGAAATTTAGCATTAGATGTATTAGGAGCATTGCAAACATAGTTAAGCCTTTTTATTGTAAGGAGATTAATTTCCTCTCTTTTAATGAAGTGACATAATTGATCACAATGACTGAAATTTAGCAAAGATAAATTATTTTTTGTAAAGGATCAAGATGGATTTGAGTGAATAAATCTTGAAGTTTAGTTTCAGTTATAATATTATTCATTATTAGTAATCATAGTATTGTAGCATAGAACATAGTCACTAATGGTATCATTGGATATTTGTTACATCTTAGGAATTTGACCATAGGATACCTTATCCCTAATATCAATTGAAAATTATGCAAGGAATTGATCAGAAAAGGGGTAAAATCCTACAAATATTGAATAGTGAATGTCATATAACCATTGCAATGCATAACCCTTGAGGCTTCTAGGATAATTCTTAGTAAGTATTACATCAAATTTTAAGCATAGTTTAAGAAAACAACATGAAAATCACAAAGGTGTTGTTCATGATGAATTTTTCCATCATAAATAGTAATCTTAGGAGATACAAAACCAAGAGGAAAAGGATAGGATGTCACTTGAAGTGCAAATGGGCTGTGTAATAAGTGAGTAGAGTACCATGACATAAGAATAAGTAGAGGGTAATTACTACAATTGTAATATTTGAGCTTGTAAAGTTATGGATAATATGGTTAAGATAATATATATTATAAGGACATGGAATCCCCATGGGTGTGCACAATAGATGTGGGAATAATAATATAAATTGTAATATTTTGAAGGGTGTATGGGTTTTACTTGAAGGTATAGGCACATTGGATGTAGCAATAGTAGTTATAGGCCATTATGGAAGATGTAACAATGGATAGAGGAATCAAGTAGATGTGTTCATTTACCTTTTTTCATCTCTAACAATGTATATAAGGGCATAAATATGTTAAGGATTATGTTGTAAAACCCTTATGAATGTTTTTTCATCATCCTTAGTAAGAAGTATGGGCATGAGTATCAGAGTCATCACAAGAACCTTCCCCTTAAGAAGGCTACAACAAAGATCAATAGATATAGTATTAGTATAACCAAAATCATTAGAGTATGTTTGTACATAATTAATATGGACCATGGTAAAATAAGCCTCATAAGTGTCATCACATTCATAACTAGAAAATTTATTAGGATCATCAATAATATCCTCATCACATGTAGAATATCAACTCATTGGTATGTGAATCAAAGAAAGGATCAGTAAAGTAAGCCATAAAAACACAAAGTAAAAAAATAAGAACTAGCAAAAGGATCATGTACTAATATAGAATGGGAAACTCTAAGGTCTTAGCGAGGATAAGGATTCAATCAAATGTCAGGCTTCACTAAATGATCCAACCCTAAAATAGATAAATAGTGATATGGGATTATTTATCTAAGGGCTAAAGGGTTAACAACAAGTTGTATATTTATATTAATTTATACACATTAATGTATACATCATAATATAATTCCTAAAGTAATTTTAAATGTATACTGATGGATATGATTTATCAAAACATAAGAAGAGGAGTGCACTTAGTTGAAGTAATAAAGACAAATATGTGTTCTACTAGTGCAACACGTGGAAATGACATGGAAGTGCTTCATTTCTAGAACTAGAGTACAAATATGGGTAGGTATGGAACTACATGGCATGTTCTAGAGCCTGGTACATTATGTGTCCTATTTCGTATGACTTCATATGGTGGCACACTAGTTCTCTATAAATTTTTATGTAGTTGTGTACATACTTTGTGACAACAATTCATACTAAAACCCTAGGTGTTGTACATATACGAAACCCTTTGTATGATGCAAAATAACTTCAAACCCTAACCATGATTAAGGATACCCCTGTAAAAAGGTTAGTGTTTGGTTTAATTACCCATGTGTCACCTACATACACTAGTTTAAAGAGACCTCAAATAACACATAGTTCTCCACCTAGCATGTGATATCTATATGGATGAAACTACTTTGTCAACTCTATCACTTAACAATGATAAAAAATGGCTTGAGGCGCTTTATATTGGCTTAGATTATTTTTGAAGGTTTTTGAACTGACAACCCGATCACTTAACATGTAGATCTCAAGATTGACATTTCTGTCGGCGATTATGTGAGATGACTTACTTTTGCATTTTGTTTCCTTGGATATCATTTACAATAAGAGAAGAAATTTGTTCGAGCAATTCAATCATAACTATTTTGAAGAACATGTGCATTGGACACTTACATTGTTTGGCGCGAGAGTACAAAGAGGAGGGAAAAAATACCTCCCAACGACCCGCGACTAGTGTAGCATCATACAACAGTTGGCATATAAATGATCAGGAGACACGTGGAGATTGTTTGAATCATAATGATCCTCAAAGCTATATTCACTAATTAAGTAGCATGTTCTACTGTAGGATGGAGGATAAATGGAGTTCAGAGGGCTATCGGTGTCCTATCAGTAGTCACCTACGATGGGGTTGCAACATGGATTTGGTGATGATTTTGTTTTTGTTTGTTTTTGTATTTGTTGTTCGTGTTGTTTTTTTGGTATTTTTTTTAATAAATGTAGCTTGAGCGTAATTTCATGTTGGTGTCTCTTGATGTAAATACATTGTGGGGACCATAAACACTTAAAAAGTAGTGCATGGTACTTGAATAAGGTTTTTGGGTCTCCTAGAAACCACAGAGGTAAACAATAGAGGTGGTGTGCTCCTATCCCTCTAGGTAAGTGGTAAGCCTATACTAAACCACACATGTATTAAGACCATGAAGCCACAAAATTGTCCTGGCGTGAAAAGATGTAAGACCAAACTGCACAGAAAGTGTGAAGGTATCTTTGTCATGTTGACACAAAGAGGGGATCCATTTGTCAGGAAATTTGAGCTTGTTAGAAGAAATGTATTAAGGGGGGAATGTTAGAAAAATTAATCCATTGTCGGTTATGCCTTATCAAATTTTCCTCCACATAGGTATATGCACAGTTGTACATCCATGTTGGTGGGTATTCGGTTGGTTGTAACCATCAAAAAATTATATTTATTCTTATCCTCATCATTGAATAATTCATTCAAACATTTTTGCAATCCTCCCTGCTTTATCAGTGAATGCCTTGTCTCTCTCCCCCACTTCGCTCGCCTCCATGCTAGAGTTGAACATTGCAGTTTCATTGAGCTCGAATAGATCTATAAAATTTGGTTTGTATTGGATTTGCATATGGTTTTGGAATCAACAAGCATCAAACTTTATTTTGTCATTCCTCCAACCAACTCGACATAGTATTACATTATGGATCATGTATTGATTATTGTGAGCCATGGTTGCATCTATGATCTCCTCTTACGACTGAGATGGTCACTCAAGTGTACATCCTCTTTTGGCTTAGCCACCATTTCACATTAAATGTGGTGGTTAAACGTTGCATTGGTCGAATCTCCAAATAACTAGATTATGGTGGCTCCTCATGTTTGAATGCCTCAACATATAGGCCATCATCTCATCCAACTATCTTCCATCAACATCTATGCATTTAATACATTCCATGAATTCATATTTTTTTACCTCCCAAATAGATCGTAATCTATAAAGTGACCTTTTAAATTATTATCTTTCAACAGATCCTCTGAATTATAATATTAAATTTGGACAATCCCTTTTTGTAACCTTGCATGGCACAGACAATCGAAGGGGTACATTGTGCACTTCAGAAAATCTCTCTTTTACCAATGACTTAACCACTGCTTTTGCTACAAAGCATGTTTCCAAATGCAAGTCTCGGTAACTATTACTATCAAGCTTGAGGGAAATGAGAGGTCAACAAACATCCATCTTTGCATTGTCAATCCTCTAGCCACCTCAAAATTTTATTGCATTATACAGATTGAACACGATTCTCATCTCTTCTAAATATCCTTCATTGACATCTAGTTGAATATATATCAACCCATGTCCACTCTTTTTAGACCTAAATGTGTTCCCTTTTCCCTCATTATGCCTATAGTTCAAGTATGTATGTTCATAGTTTGATTGCAAAATTTAATTTAATAATTTATAAGTATTTTATGGTTAATATCATGAAGAACGTCTAAATGGACTTGAAACGGTAAAATATGGCACATTTAGTAGATATTATTTGGGTTGGGACACTTTGACTTGTGCAAGAGGTGTGTGACATGCATGCATTTAATCACCACCTTGTTCTTTCCAACTTTTTATTTATTGCTTTGTCTTATATGATAATTAGAACATCGTCCAATTCGAAGTCTCCAAATCGTAAAACAAGAGTAAAAACTATTTTCACCATATTTTTAAAACAACTTTGATTTTTTTCAGTTATGTAAGGCTCGTGTGTTAACAAAAAAGAAATAATGGACATGGTAACATCGTTGCCTTAATGAACCCTCCATATGGCTTTTAATAAATGTAGTAAAATGTTACTCTTAAGCTCATTATTGTTTTTATTAGGTTCACACATATTACATTTTATAGATGTACAAGCGTCTATGTTGGGAAAGACCCCAAGTGTGATTGTTTTGATTTGTAAATTTTCACCCACAAATAAATAATTAAAACATACCAAAAAATAAAAATTCTTCAATTGCATCAAGAAAATACATATTGTTAAAGCAGATACTATAACTTATATATACACAAAAAGTATAGGCCAACTACAACTTTTCCACAAACAATATTACACAATATCGGTTTTTGGGTTTCTAATCTTAACATGTAATTACACTGATATCATTTTCTTGAAGATAAAACATTGAGTGAATTTTGGCATCTCTGGGTTCTTTGTTGTTTTCTTTATAACCAAATCCATGTCGTGAATAATTTTAGAGTTGTCATTTAGGAAAGGAGGTCCCATAGAAGGGTCATGCATTCCTCATTCCACCGATGAATACACCTATTGTTATCTTCCATGGCTCATTATCCTTCACAGACCCCTATAAATTGAATGTCTTGTCTCTATCCCACACTTCGCTTGGCTCTATGTTAGCGTTGAACATTGTGGTTTTATTGAGCTCGAATAGATCTATAACATTCATTATGTATTGGATTTACATATGGTTTTGGAATCAACAAGCATCAAACTTTGTTTTGTTGTTCCTCTAACCAAATCGACATAGTATTACATTATGGATCATGTATTGAGTATTGTGAGCCATGGTTGCTATAGACACCTAAATTCCGCTTTTATAATCTTATTGCCAAAACACACACAAATCACTCTCATTCTTGCCAAATCTATTATAATTAGTGGTTTTTGCTAATTAACTAACGTTCCTTACCAAATTAGTCAATTAACAATATTTTGTTGATTATGTAACTACTTTAACATTCAGGATGCAACTGTACGATGAATCGTACGCCAAAATCCTCTTCAAAACAGACAATTAGCGATTATAAGCTAATTAAGCCTATTTTGCCCTTGAGTTGGTCAATATGCCATAGTATTGACACAAAACCCTCTTCCAGCCACTCAAAATCACCCCATTCACCTCCAGAACGTCTCAGCAAGCTTCAAAAGCTTATCCTAGCCTCCTAGTTGACCCTAAGTGGTTGATTAAGGCTCCCCACCTCTTAATCACTTGGTACTTCACTAATTGTGATTAGCAAGGCCTAATCATGATTAGAAATTCTAATCTAATTTGGGGCTTTTAGTCCCACATGCACCAAAATTTTTGTTTCTCCCAAAAGTAAAACATAAAAAAGGTGCACCTCATTCCTTTATACTTTACACACCATGCTTTGATTTGCATCTCATATAACACATGATTTTTAAGCCAAGTCCAATCCTTGCATAAAACCTTCAACAAGGTTAGTAAATAAATATCTGAAGTGACTTCACAAGTCATTTGGAGAGGTCATTTCACCATTGTTTGAGTAGCAACCATAGCCATTTGATTTCCCCTTAGGTCTATTGAGGTCCATGTTAGGTAATTGATCATATTAGTAGGCATGTTTAGTTAGTTTTTGCATTGTTTTCATACTAATTAGGCATTCTTTTAAGCTTATATCTTAATGTTGCATTCCTAGACTTAGAGCCCTAGCTAATTAGGTGGCAATGGTATTAGCCTTCCTTGTTTAGCTTTGTTATTTGCTTTATAGAGTTTGGGGTGCTTTCAGTTGCATATATATAGTATCTCATCGTACCAGTGAGAGGATCACTCAAGTTTGCATCCTCCTTTGGCTTGGCCACCATTTCACATTAAATGGTGTGGTTTAATATTACATTGGTAAAATCTCCAAACAACTAGATCATAGTGTCTACTCATGTCTGAATGCCTCAACATATAGGCCTTCATCTCTTCTAACTGTCTTCCATCAACATCCATGCTTTCAATACATTCCATGAATTTAGATTTGTTACCTTCTCAATATATTGTAATGTCTAAACCGACCTTTCAAATTATAATCTTCCAATAGATCCTCCGAATTATAATATTAAATTCACACATTCCCTTTTTGTAACCTTGTTTTGCATAGACAATCAAAGGGGGCAATGAAGCATTTAAAAAATCCTCTCTTTTACCAATGCCTTAACCACTTCTTGTGCTGAAAAGCATGTTTCCAAATGGAAGTCTTGGTAATTGTTAGTATCAAGCTTAAGGGAAATGAGAGGTAAACAAACATCCGTCTTTGCATTGTATATCCTCTAGCCACCCCAAAATTGTATTGTATTATATGGATTGAACACAATTCTCATCTCTTCTAAATATCCTTCGTTCACATCCATGCATTAGATTCATTCTATGCATTTAGATTTGTTGTCTTGTAAATATATTATAGTACTCACACCAACTTGTTCCCTTCTTTAAACCTTCGATGACCTTGATAATCGAAGGAGGACATGGTGTGCACATAAAAAAATCCCTCTGTTTCCAATGCCTCAACCATTGATAAAGCTAAAAAACTTTTCCACAACCAAGTATCAATAAATGAGCCTTTCAATCATCAAGGAACTTAGATGTTACAGTGTTTTCAGTTCTCCTCCCTCAATCTTCTTCTTTTTCACCCTCCTCCTCACAAGTTTATTTCCCTCAAGTTTAACTCCTTCAACACATCCCCTGCGACGTTTCTATCGCAATGTGCAATTGCAAGTAATCAAAAACTATAAGACTCGAACTCTTATCACATTTGTCTAAAAACATTAAAAGATGTGGACATAAAAGAACATTACTCAACGTATCATTAAATCGTTAAAGTTTATAATTTGTAATTTGGTAAGACATATACCTACACAACGACACATAGACCCATGACTCTATTTAAAAGTAAACTTGACTAAGTAGTGGATGCACCATTTGGACATCTGACTGGGTGATGCAACAATAATATAGAAAATGTTCAGTCCTCCAAATTGTCTTCACACAAGGCAGATGAGGAGGTCTGTGCTCAATAAAACCAAGCCTCAAAGCAAGTAGAATACATCGAATATGAGTTGTGCAGGTTCCCCAAACCGTAATCCACGTTGTGTATAGAATTTTATACTTTCAATTGTATTCACCACAATTCACATTCACCCAAAATATTCTTAAATGACATGCATAGTAGAAAGGAGAGGTGAAACCTGATTCAATACGTGACAGGTTTGAATCGCAGTAGTAAATAATGTTATTCTACTCGACATAGATCTTTGTCACAGCCCACTTCTATTATTAACTTGTAGTGATGAATTAATACAGGCAGCAACAAAGCTTGATTACAATTATAATCAATTGCTCTCCAAGAATGAAAGCTTGGGCAAGCATGAATACTAATGATATTTCCCCCATTCAATGCTCAGGATCGCAACATGCTCTGATACCGGATAAAAGAGCAACAACAAATTACATAGACAAAATTGATTTTTTTTGCTCTCATATTCAATAGAGAATTCATACATGTATAGGAGAAACAATTCCTATATTCAAGGAGGTTGTTTTAACAATACTCCTTTTATACTTATTTATGTGAGTTTGGTTTAACAACCAAAACTCGCATATAACAATATTCTAAATAACTCAATTATAATTCACACTAATATTAATTTCCTAATAGTTAGGGGAGCTTGGAGTGACTTGGAATGTATTTTGTAATGTGTTCTATTGAAAGTGTTAGGTGAGGTAAATAGGTAGTTAGACTTGCTTTTGTAGGTATTCGTAGGTTTAATTTCCCATTATGGTCGGCCTATGGGATATGAAATGAACCTTGAAAAGACATTAAATTGGAAATTTGACCATTGGCTGGAGGTAGATAGAATTATATGTTCCCAAACCATATGTGGTATGATTTTATCCCAACTAAATGGTCTCTCGGGTAGTTCAAGAGACTTTGCAAGATTCTATGTGAGATGCCTAGGGATAATATATTGTTGTGAATTATTGTAAGTAGTTCTATAATCAACTAGTTAGATGTGAATAGATAATAAATTCATTGAAGAGAGATAAATAAAAGTCACTCAAGCTTGGATTGTTGCATAGGTGGCACAGGGGTGCCTCAACCCAAACTATTGACCCCTTTTTATAAGACTTTCAAGGAAGTTAAGATTTTAAGAGAAGAATATTGATTTTGGAACTTGCACACATGTTTTGGACCCAAATTGCACATAAAACAACACATTCAACAATCTCAATTGGTTATGTAGTCACAAATTCATTTTTTGAGTAGGAAAAGATCTTGTATCTTGAATAGGTTGTGCTAGTGGATCCTATCCTACTAGTCAATTATGTCTAAAGGAGAATTAATATCCTTTTTGAAGGATCAAGAAAATGAATATAGATTTTACTTGTTATTTTCACACCGAAATCAATTTCTAGAATGCAAAAAATCTAAATGCATTATCCCCTTGTCAATTTTCCATATTTAACATTTTCCCTAAATAATTTAATACACTTTCAAATTTGTGTATGAAAGTGTAATTTCTAATCTAAATGTACATAGTTTATATATTTCAATCATAATTATGTGTAAGATCCCCTAAGGAACCTTATTTTCTAAATCGATATAAATCATCCCATAATAGCTTATGGTGGATGTGTATTTATATGTGATCATTTGTATAGTTCCCCAATCAATGACCAAATAGTAGAACCTAAGGTTAATAAGCTAAGTCACCCTTTAAAAAGATGACCATTAGAAGTGTAAGGCACAGGTTCATGGAAGGTGGCATATTTTTTGGCCAAACATATCTTGGACCTAAAAACCTATCCAAGGTGTGAAAAGAATATGTTCTAAGATAATAAATATAAGTTTTTAAATGTGTTATGTAGTAGGTGTAGTGATTCTTAAGGTGCTAAGCTAGAGAAATTTTTTCGTCTAGTGGGATTAGGATGTGGGATATAATAAGAGGATGCCTTATGTTAGTTATTTGTGTATAAATGGGGTAAATGTTTGAATAAGTTCTAAAGGCCATATTTCTAAGTTCTTTGACCAATTTTTTTGGTACTACACTAGGTGAGAGATTCATTGTGAATAGATTCATCCTAACTTTTCCTAACATTCCTTCCTACCCTCTTACTTTCTCATTATGACCACTTGATATCCTCAATATTACCACCTTCGCATAATCTACCTATAACACCTTTATATCCCCTCCATGCCTTCTTCAAGTATTCTTCTTTGTCTCAAATTTCTCTCCTCTCCCTGCCTTTATTCCATACTATATGTGGCCAAAAAGTTCATCCAAATTCTACTTAATGACATTAACCATGTTAATGGCACCAAGTAGAACACTTTCATCTAACTAAATGTATTTATGTTGTCAGAGCTAAGAGAGATATTGAATTCAAGGTATGTTACCCTATTTATAGGCATCATTTTTTCATTATCTAAAAATGATCATGTAGTCTGATTTTCTTTGACTCACAATTCTACCCTTAAAGGTTTAAGAGGTTAATTGTTTGCTAGAACTTATACTTGGAGGTTTGCTTTGGAGTATTGGGTTATTTTAAGCATTAATAATATGATTTTTACCATCAACCTATACCAAGTATTTAGGGTCTCCAACTTTGATCTACTTAGGTCTTCTACCTATCCCTCTTGTAATCCACCTGTGAAAAATCTCTCACTAGGTATACTAACCCTAGAGAGTTTTAATGTGAAAAAAGTTTTTTCGAAAAGGTAAGTATCCCTAACCCTTCTCTTTCCTTCATTTTTTTATGATTGATTATGGTTGATATATCATGTATTAGACTCGGATATAATAGCATATCTTTATCTATTAGATTATCTCTTACAAACCATTCCAATTGAAAAATGACATTACAACGCTTAGTGTATACTTCTCTTTTGCTTATGACCATTACTCCTAAAAAATTAGGATTGTATTAAGAACCATCCCCTTATCTTAGGCATTATATTTGGAACCCTATTCCTTTGATACTAGTGTGTATTTATCTTTTTTAGATCCATGACTATTAAGAACCATCCCCTTATCTTAACCACCCAAGTGGCTAGCATAACTTTTGTAAGACACTTCCCATCAAGAGAGGTCAAGGGGTCAAATCCCCCTCCCTCACCCACTACCAAATTTGGTGGGAAATTTAGTGGAATTGCTTACTTTAGCAGTAAATTCAAATTTAGTTATAGCTAACTAAATTTAGCGAGAAAAACCCTATTTTAGGGGGAAAAATGTATTTTTCCTCCGCTCTGCATTATTTTGCATTCTAAGCACATTTGCCAAAGGAGGGCTACCTAAAAAATTCATTTTGAGCTAGTTTTTTTATGGTTTTTTTCTTAGCAAGCCATATTCAGCTCCAGAGGCCACCAGTGCCCGCAAAACAAAAAAAATTGTCTGCCATTCAATTTTTTCTAAATTTTTTTAATGTAATTGTATGCTTTAGTATATTGTACTAATTTACAGGTTGTCATAGTCAACCGTAAATATTGTAACTGCTCAGAAAATGGCAGAGAATTCTAATAAAAAATAGTAAGAATTGGTTCTAAAACACTCACAAGATCCTAGATCTCATTCTCAGCGTTCATTATATACAGTACCTCTGGGAAGCACTTACAGGTAGAGCCATCACGACTACTACTGCACTTAACACCTAATATAGCTGCAATAACTTCGTCTAGGCATCGACCCTTTAAATCGACGGGGAGTAATAAGGACACAATGCCCACACTATGAGTCATCCCATCCGTCTGTGAACAATTGCACGACATAAATATGGACTGAGAAATTATCCAATTATATAGAGAAGTTACTCCCGTGTATGAGGATATTTCTTTGAGCCGGTGTCAATAATCACATAGACCCCTTTCAGTATTGTCTTGGTACCACGTATTAAATTCTTTCATGTATCGTTGGGTATATAGAAAGGGCGAGCTTCTTCCACGTACCGCTGGGTATATCGAAATGGCGTGTATATAGAAAGGTTCGGTATATTAGACTGATGGTATATAGATTGGTACTCTGTCAGTGATTTCTACAAAATAGGCACCATTGCCCCCAAATATTTTCTTCCAGATTCACAACTACTAAGAGGAAACAACTATGCTGCATAGAAGACTAAAATCAAGACATAACTTGAATTTGAAGAGATCTAGACTGTTGTGAATGGTACTCTGACAAGATCAACTATTGATACAACACAACAACAGTATTTTGATAAAGCAGATCAGAAGGCCAAACTCATCATCTTGTTTGGAGTGTCTGACAATGTGCAACCCCACATTTGAGATGCCAAAACAGCCAAAGAAGTGTGGGATAAATTGCGCACAGTATATGAGGCCAAAAACAAGAATGTCATACTAAATTTGTAGAGTCAATTACATACACTGAAGTTCAAGTAGAATGAGAAAATCGAAGCTTTCTTAACAAGAGTTACAGAGTTGAGGCCTTCACTTCTATCCCTAGGAGAAGTGGTCACATATGATGCTCTCGTTCCTATTGTTTTGAGATCACTCCCTTCTTCTTACCGCATTTTTGTCACAACACTAAACGTGTCAGATACGACAGTTAGTTTTGAAAAGCAGGAAAACCTAATACAACGAGAGGAAGGCATGCATAATAAGGATGATGAAGAGGAGCAAGAACTTTCTTCTCATCAAAAATTGAAAGAAAAAAGGGAAAAGGAAAACCTAATTCCTATCAAAATTCCCAACATCAGAATCAGTATCACAAGGACAAACAACAAAAGAAGCAATGTCAAATTTGTAAAAGAGGACATGACTTAAAAGATTGTTGGTATAATACTTACAAGAAAGGTTCATCAAGTAACTTCAGACCTCCACAACAACAATCTCACAAGGGACATTCAAACTACAATCAAGGGTAGAAAAAGGGGAACTGGAAAAGAATACCCCATCATCAAGGAAATAGTGTTGAACAAGAAGAACATTCAGATAATGAAGACTTCTTGTACACTTCTCGATCAAGTGAACCATCCACGTCATCTAGTGATTTCTGGTATGTTGATTCGGGAGCCACTCAACACATGACCAGCCATAGAGATTGGTTTACTTCAATGAGGGAAACACCTTCGAAAAACCATGTTTTGTTGGGAGATGATTCTTCATATACGGTTTAGGGGATTGGGAAAATTTCTCTACCCCTTGGTTCACACAACTATAGACTATAATATGTCTTATATTTCCCTGGGTTGACAAAGAATCTGGTTTCAGTTAGTCAACTCCTAGATCACAACCTAAAAATTGACTTTGATACTCATTCTGGAAAGAAAACGTGTTTGATTTGAGATAAATCACGAGGCTCAAAAATAGTTGCAAAGGCCTCCAATGTGGGATCACGTGTTCCAGCTTAATTTTTTCCACAAAGATGATCAGGGAACATTTGGCTAAGAACTCTACCTCAACATATTTATGGCATCAGATACTTGGTCATGTTAGTTTCAAGTATCTCGAGACACTACGCTGATGTAATATGGTACATGGGATACCATATCTTCCAAAGGATACAAACAAGTGTCCTCACTACCTAGCAGACAAACAACACAGAGCTTCATTCCAAAAGAGTACATATTGAGCTCATGGTAAGCTTGATCTGGTTCATACCAATCTTTGTGGTCCCATGCAACCAAGTCATTTTGGATTTCAGTACTTCATGCTTTGTGTTGACGACTATTCGAGAAAAATGTGGATTTTTTGTCTTCACAAGAAAAGTGAAGCTTTTGAAACCTTCAAGAAGTTCAAAGTAGCTGTTGAGAACGAGATTGGTCGTCAAATTAGAACTCTCCGCTCAGATCGAGGGGGGGAATTCACTAGTAATGATTTCAAAGACTACTTATAAGCTCACGGGATTCGTCGACAAATGCCTCCTCCACACACACCACAACAAAATGATGTTGTTGAGAGAAGAAATCTTACTATCATGGAAATGGTGTGATACCATGATCGACGACTCTAGAATTGCAAAGACATTCTGGGTAGAAGCAATAAAGACAACAATGTGTTTGTTGAATAGAGTGCCCACAGTTACTCTTAACGAAGTAACACCATAAGAAGCATGGTCAAAGCAAAAACCATCTATTGCACACCTTAGAGTATTCAGGTGCAAAGCAAGTATGCACATACCCAAGTAAAATAGAAATAAATTGGACATGAAGTCACATAAACTCATCTTCATTGGGTACAGTGAAGAGACTCTTAGGTATAGATTGATGGATTCAAAGACCAAAAAAGTCTACACCAACAAAGATGTTGAGTTTTTTGAGACGAAGGAAGTAGAGTCTCCTCCTCCATACTCACTTGATGTATATTCTTCACTAGTTGTAAAAATTAAAGTTGATGTTCCCACAGATGATTCAAAAGTGATGATGGGGATGATGGTGTTGATCACATAGAACCACGACCCATGGGAACAGTTTAGTATATGCCCAAGTGGTGTACTAGCACATTTCGAGATGCAAGAATGGATGATCCACCTGGATACATCCACCCCTGGACCATGGAATCACAGTAAAGCAAGAGAAGAAGTCAACTTTTCTTTGATGAGTAGAGTTGTTGAGTCTGATGAGCCCTCTATAGTCCAGGAAGCCCTACAGTCAAAATCTTGGAAATATGCCATGGACTTTGAATATCAATCAATAATGAAAAACAACACTTGGCAGCTTTGTCGATCTTCCACCAGGGAAGAAACCCATTGGATGCAGATGGATATTCAAAAAAAAGTACAAAGTAGATGGGATAGTGGAAAAGTATAAAGCAAGACTTGTAGGAAAGGGGTATGCACAAAAAGAAGGCATTGACTATGAGGAGACATTTTCTCCCACAACTAAGATCAAAATGATCAGGATGATCTTTGCTCTAGTTGTACAGTTTGGTTGGAAAGTCCATCAGATGGACATAAAAAGTGCCTTCTTGAACGAATATTTACAAGAAGAAGTCTACATGACTCAACCTAAGGGATATGTAGTACCTGGTCAAGAATCAAAGGTATGCAGACTCAAGAAATCTTTGTATGGCCTCAAACAGAGCACCCCCGAACATGGTACATCAAAATTGATGAGCATCTCGTATAACATGGATTTTTTAGAAATCCATATGATCCTAATCTTTACCTCAAAAAGCAAGGGGGGAGATTGCGATTTTCATTTTCTATGTCGACAATCTAGTCATCACTGGCGGTTCAGTGAAGATGATTGATGCAATGAAGAAAGATCTTAATCGATCATTTGACATGACAGATCTCAGGATAATGCACTATTGTCTTGGATTGGAAGTATGGCAGAAAGAGAATCACATCTTTGTTTCTCAGATGAAATATACCAAGACAACACTTGAGAAATTCAGGATGATGGATTGCACACCAATTGCTACACCTATGGAGAACAGATTGCAGTTATCTCGTTTAGATCCATCTCCTGAGGTAAATGTCACTCTCTATCAGCAGTTGATTGGGAGTCTAATTTACCTAACCTACACTAGACCAAATATCAACTTTGTAGTAAGCTATCTATCCAGGTTCATGATAGGAACCCACAGTTTGTCATTGGAAAGCAGCAAGGTGCATCTTGAGATATCTCAAAGGATCAGTGGATTTTGGTCTAGAATACAAGAAGAATGACAACTTCTTCTTGTCAGGATATTCGGATTCAGATCATGCAGGCAATATTGATGACAGAAAATCCACTTCAGGATTTGTATTCTTTATGGGATCTAGACCAATATCATGGGGAAGCAAGAAAAAACACTTTATTTCTTGTTCTTCCACAGAAGTCGAGTATTGTTCTGCAGGAGAAGCTTTCTGTGAAGCAATTTGGCTACGTCACATACTCGAAGGACTTGGAATACCACAAGAAAAACCAACCACCATGTATGTTGACAATGAAGGTGTTCTCAAACTTGTTCACAATCTAGTGTTTCATGAAAGAACAAAACATATTGAAGTACAGGTTCATTTCATACATGAACATGTGTTGAAGCACAATATACAATCTTCAATTTTGTCCAACAGCTGAACAAAAAGCAGATATTTTCATGAAGTCACTTGCACATGACAAGTTCGAGTTGTTCAGAGAGTTCCTCTCCTCATCCCTTGAGGCAATGAAAAATTAAGGGGGGGAATGTTAGGTTAATGTTTATGCATCATATTACCTTAAAATATTTAATTACTTAATAAGGTAATTAGTTGATATATTGTTATATATTTTTATAACAATATTTGTCATATTATTGCATAGGTTATATTGTTATGTAGTTGTAACAATTATTATTTGTTTTTATTTAATTATTGTTGCTTCCCGGATGTATTTTGGAAGTTGTTGTGATTTTGGTTGTACCTGTGCAACCCATTTATTTGTTTGTATATTGATGTACATTATGTATAAATATTGCAGCACTCCATTGTAATGGTTGATTAATTTCACATTAATAAAATATACCAGGCTTTCATCCCTATTTGTGAAATTACACATTTTCGTAATCATTCTAAGGTTAATATGTCACATCAACCTATTGATGACAATCAACATTCAGTTACTTGAATAAATACTATGGAAAACATTACAATCTTAATATTGACAACTAAGAAAAATTGGCCAACACTAGAGGTATAAAAAGAGTAATTTCATGTATCAAATTCAACATATCCTTCAATTTAGTCTAATATTTATAAGTTTTTTGGGGCACTATCTCATCAGATTATTGTACAAGGAAAATACAGAACCCCATGCACATCGAGAAATGTTGCACTTCAATGGTTTCATAAATGCTCCATGTAGTAAGAAAGAGATAGAATCACAAAATAAGAATCAAATATAGAAAATACAATGGTGTGTTTAATATACTCATAGATAAAAAGAGAGAGGTACATAGAGTGTTGTGTAACTCTTGTGCATGACTCATATACACAATTCTAACTAAGCCTATTGAATCTATTCCACTATGACCTATTCTCAATAAGTGAGATGACTAACCATCTGTGGTGGACAATTTGTCGAAAGATGATGAAACAAATTATATACACCAACACCCCCTTCATCGAAGTTGTGATAGAGTTCATGGAAAGTTAGAATTGGAGGAGAACTCCCATAGAAAAATAAAAAGATGTGTCAATGGGTCCCAACTACAAATCCTGATAAGGTTACCCATGTACAAAAAAATAATATTTCTAGAAAGAATAAGATGAGATTGAAAATGGGTTCTGACAACTAGGCCTGATGAGGTACCCATGTACATTAAGGATCTCAAGTAATGGAGGAAAAATCCCTAAGGGAAAACATCCACTTACAAGAGATAAAATAATCTCTAAATAACCTAAGAAAGATGTGTCAAATGATTCCTGGAAACTAAAGGCATAATAAGGTACTCATGTACAAAATACAATCTTTCTACAAGAAGGGAAGAGATGAAGAAGCACTATCCAGCCTCCCAAGATGAAGAACATGTCCAAAACCACCCTGTATCAAGTGAAGAAGATATCCAAAGTGGCAAGTTGTGGTACCTATCCAAGGAACTATTCTCCATATGTGAGGTGGAATTTCCAAATACTCCATGAAGGGATAGTGAATCTGAAGTGGCGGCGAAGAAGGAAGGTGGAATGTCTTGTGACTGTATATAAGAGTGCTTAGTGTCTAACGAGTCTCGAATCAAAGTACCTGATGGTCTAAAAAGTCTATAGAGGACCAGAAATAGGTGAATTAATAAATAAATCCTCAATATGTGGTAGAGAATAAGTGGATGGTGGAGGTGGGTCCCCATCACTATGGAAATCAACCAAGCTAGAAGAGAAATCATCATCCTCAGAAGTGAGCTTAGAAATATCATAAGGTCTAGGTTAATCCGATGAAGAATGTGAAGGAGGAACAAAGTGAGAGAAAGAGTAAAGCTGAGAGTGATGATCAACTGTACCAAATGCAATAATATTGTCACTATGAAGTTCTCGAACATAAAAAAAATCTTGAGTGAACTCAACTCATATGCCATGACTAAGGTGAGTGATTTGATATACTGAAAGGATATTAATTGAAAGTAAAGGAACATTAAACACATTGTTGAAAGTTCCACTATTCACTTCAACAGACCTTCTCCTGAAAACTGGTGTAAAATTTTCATCACCAAGCCAAATAGAAGACATGTCACATAACTCTAAAGAATCAAACTCGATGTCAGTTGACGCCATATGATGAGGTGCACTTGAATCAATCACACATGTAGGAGTAGGTGACACAACTGCAACTAAATATCTTACTTTTTTTTTCTCCCTAGTTGATTGCTTTTCTTTTTCTTTCACTTTCCCCTTTCCATTGTCTTTTTCCTTAGAAATTTCATGATTTGATGATGAATATGGCTTGAGAGAATTGGGAACTCTTATGTTTTTCTTCTCAAGAAGACTCGTGACGAGATCAATCTTATTCTTAAAAGATTTTTCTTCTTCATGCCTACCACCGAAGTACCCACATTTTATCTGTTCTTTAGGATTTTTGGAACTAGAAGAGGAAGTGGAAAATTTTGATTTGGTAGTGGATTTGTCCTTTTCTACTCTCAGGATGCTTATTTTTCAGTTTCTTCTCTTTTTAAACCCTCTATTTTTCAGCAATGAGAGCATGGGATTTTGTGGATCTAAGGGTACCCATCTGAATTAGCTTATCTTGTTCTCTAGTCAAATAAAAAAAAAATCAAAGGAGGGAATATTCCAACTTGCACCAAGTGTTCTTTTTGTATCATATAAGGTAGAGATGAAAACAAAATAGTTGGGAATAAGTTTTGCAAGGACAGAAAGTATGAGTTGTGAGTCATTCTTGTCAATTCCACAATTTTTCAGTTACAATCTTATAGATTTAAGTTTGGTGAAAAAGTGTCTGAGAGTGTCAAAAATACAAGGGCTGAGACTAATCAACTCATTTTCTAGTTCATGCCCTTTCATTTCAATATGTTTCCCAAAAAAAAATTTCTAAGACATCCCATAATTCCTTGGGTGATTTGACTTTGTTAATATGAAAGCGCAGTTCTGGTGATACTGAAAGACGTAAAATTCCAAAGGCTTCATAGAATTTTTCAAACCACTTTTATTTATCTATAATCCCATAGTTATCCGATACTATTTTTGTTTTCTCAAAGCGAGAGATATGGCATCTATCCATTCGTGGCAATTAATTATGGTAAGCAAAGGAACAAAATTAAGATAATAATAGATAAAATGAGCAAATAAAATAGTAGAAATCAAATAACCACACAAAATTAACACCCCCATGAATGCAAAAAAATTATAAGTAGTGCGTTGATTATACCCAAGTATTCGTGCGATGTGAGATGATTGGTTACTCAACTTGTAATCAATGAAACATCATACAAGCGTGGAGACCATAATATGCTCAATCGTGCACAATGAAATAAGTGAACAAGCAAAAAAGCAAGCAAGAAGTGAAGGAAGTTCTCTTGCCATAAGGTTGCAGTGGACGCACTCACCAACCCACAAGCGAAGAAGAGTGATTACAATGCAAAAATGGGCTCAAAAAAGAGTCCAAGAAGCTTCCAGGATGCAATAGAGGCTCCTAGAAGATGAAATAATGCAAGAATGTTTTTTTAATTTTTAAATGCTTTTGACCAAAGCTATGAACTTTAGGTTTGGTGGGACCCCACCCATTATAAACACTGAAAGATGAGATGATGAATCACTGACCTAAAAGAGGAAACACAAATAAATAAAACTACAAAACACATAGCCAAAAAGACCACTAAAAACTAACAGACTAGATCACTCATCATCAGAAATATTGATTTCCTCTTCTTTGACATTGGAAAAAGAGAAGGAAGATCCCACAACACTACCTCAAGTATCCTTTTGACAACGTCCATCACTTAAAAAGGAAAATATTAAGCAGAAAAGTGTAGGTGGGATGAAGCACCTCCCGCAGTACCATAACACCAATAGGCTTATAGTTTAGAGGTGCATGAATCTCTAATAAATCAATGGATGAAAGATTGGCAGGGTGTTAGGTCTAGGGATTCACAAAATTTGATGATAACCTTTACAAATTGGGAGAGGGTACAGTTCTGCTCCACCATACATTCCATCAAAGTGCAATCAACCCAACCAGCTTCCGCGACAGGGCCCACAAACAAGGATAGAGTGGTGAGATCGCAATTCTCTAGTTTGTCATCCAAACTAACCCTATGAGAGGTAAAGATTAAAAAAAATGGGAAATCATAGTAACTTCCAATTTTTTTCGGTTAACCTGAAGTAAATTTGCAAAAAACACTAAGGCAATCTCAGAGTTTACTCAAGATCATTTGGAATCACAAAGAAAGGCGTCACCCATAACATGCTCAATGGCCTCACAAACAAATGACGAGCCAATCCTTAAAACCCTTGGGACGGGACCGAGAAATGGAATTTAAGAAGGCCATTTCTATTTTCTCACTTCGCAAAAAAATAACATGAAGAGATGGTACTGCCATGAAGACATAAACAACAAGGAGAGGAGTCGAAGTGCTAAAAGAGGGTGAGGCAAGCTAATTAAAAATAAACCACACGAGCCAAGGCTGAAAATAATTAATCTTCACTGAATTGACCAACACTATTAATTATTTCCTGCAACCCTTCCCAAAATTTGACTTTCTTGGAAATAATTACCTCATCTTGCGAAATGGTACCAAAGTTGGCCAATAAATCGTCTACTTTGTTAGCTTCTCTAAATGCATGGGTGGCTTTCAAAAAAGATAATTTGACCAACCAAAAACATAATATTATTGAGATAATAGTTAAGAGACCAATTCTCAAAGATTCCTTTACATATGGCATGAATAATCACTTGAGAGTCTCCTTCAATATAAAGACGCTCACAATCCGAAGTGACTGCAAGTTTCACGCCTTCAAGAAAGGCTTGAGCTTCAGCTAAATTACTAGAGCCAACCTCCAACAGAAAAGAACCAGTGACTAAAACTTTCCCAAAGTCATCTCTAATGATACACCCTGCCCCCGATATACTAGGATTAAGAATGTTATAATATTGCTACACACTCCAACAAACATTTAGTAGCAAAAAACATCGAATAATGTTATAAATTGTACTTTTGAAAATGCCAATTTGTCTAGTTTAACAATAAAAAAGGCAACAATAAGACGAAAAGATGTTAATTGAACAATAATTTAAGACTACTTGTAGACACTAAAATTAGGTCATACTCCCCTTCGTCCCTCGTTAAATAAATACCTTGGACACATCCACCCTAGCCATGGCCCCCTTCACCCCCACTATAATATTAATTTAATTAATTTAATTTAATTAATTCATTATCCTCACCATATTTATTATTTAAATATCCTAATTGGGATAATTCCCACATAGCTACCTCACCTATACACCTCATCTATCCACCTCACCCTAATACGTATTCTTAGTATGTTGTCCATTACTAACTAAAACCTACCCAAACCCTAAAAATCAAAGCCTACATTCCCTCTAACCATATTCCTGCCATGTTAGAAGGAAGCTTCCATTCTAATCCGCGGAGCAAATGCAAAAAGAGATCCCAAAAAATCAAGGGGATCTACCTAGTTTAGTAAACATAGGAAATCCTTCCCTAACCGATGCCAATTACCCTTAACCGCCATCAGTTAAGCAAGAACCACCATCGGTCACCATTTAACCCCCAAAACAACCTTATTTCAAGGTTGGCACATTTTTTAGAGATAATCACATCTTTTGAGAACAAGTGACGAAACCAGAGATGCATGCAAGAAGAACCAGCATTAGTATAACACATCATAACATCCATAGCCAATACCTGAAGCAATCACATAGCCATCTACCTTCACAGGAAGCATCCGAGGAAGTGCCGGCACTACATCAAGTTCATTCCATTTGATCACCCCCCATTTCCAACTAGGCATTAAGCTCGTACAATTAATAAGTTTTGTTAACCAACACTCGTCTATTCATCATTTGGTAGATCCTTTTACATATGTTATTTATCATTTTGCTCTCATTTCCATTCCCCCATCATCTACCTCCATGCAATCTTAACCATATTTTTATCCACACCCTTACATTGCCCATACCTGGACCTTAATCATTCCTGTGCATACCTTAGATCCATACAGATATTTTCATTGCCCTCCCATCTTCATCTAATCTCAGATCTATCACCCACCCAAGTTTTATTGAGTTTCCTGTACCCTGACCATACCGATGCCGGTTACCCACAACCGTTGTCCAGTTAGCCTAAACTGATACCCGGTCATACCAGACTGACGTCGGTCTCTGTGTCTTTTACCAGAAACCAAGAACAGAGCTCCTAAACCTCCACTAAATACCCAAAACCACCCTAGAATCTCACCCTGACCAACATCAATACCTTGACAGTGACCTTGACCTTCAGATTCAATCATAGCTTAGCCTGTTGTGAATGAATTTTCTTATTGTAGATGAATGAGATACCTAAATCATTTTAACTACAGTAGGATTTCCTTTATTTCTCGCATTAATTTTCTTTAAACAGTGGATTGACAGTCGTCTAGGAAGTATCACACTTCCCGGATCTAGCACAACGCTAGGCAGTCCATTGCATATATTGTTTAAATTTTATTTGGTGGTCTTGTGTTCCATTTCAGGTAGTTCCTCCAAGAAAAAAGGAAGCTCTCACGATCAGCTATGGATTCAGAAGTCATACGCGTACAACAACCTATCAACCAACATTTCAATAGGTATTCCTCCTAGCCCTTTACCCTTATTTGTTTCGTCAACATTCGAAGAAACGATCTAGAATCAGGTGAAACATTTTGGCACGCCCGGTGGGACCCATTCGGGGTTCTTTGCATTCTTTCATTTCTAGGTGAAAACGTTGTATGTTTGTTTCTTTTCTAAAAATTTCTTACATTAAACTTTCTCCCCTAGAATCTTCTTCTCTTCTATTGTCTAAAAGCAATCGTATTTTGGTGCTTAAAACGAACATTTCTTCCCTTTCATTAGTATCACATTAGTGAAAGAGCATCCCTTCTCCTGTTCATCTATTTGTGGCATCAAATTCTACATTTAGATTTGGGTTTAAAAATCATTGCATTTCATTCTTTCTTTTTTGCATTAGCTCACATTAATTGAGGGCAACCTATACGCTGGAAGTCATTCCCAGCTGATGGTTGACAAATGAATCATAGAAAGCACTTTCTTTCTCTTTCTCTCTCTCTCTGAGTCATATCCAAACACCACAAAATTGAAAATATACAAATTCTTAAACAACATCTTTCCTGGAAGAAGTTGTAGGTGATCACACGATCATGACACAAGTGGGCACCCAGCTTGTTGTTTCTATCGATTCATACTTCAGAGAAAATCCCGCCCCCCACCATAACATACCTGAAACCTCTCCCTGTAGATCTCCTTCTTTGTAGGAAGCCATCCTCACCAAAAAAATCTATTCTACAGTTCATGAGTCAGTCCTTAAAATAGCATAAGCTAAACAAACATAATAGAAAAAGACACTCTTAGGATCATATTTTTCTTAGTGTTTCTGCTTGGCTTGCATTTTGAGGTGAGAGGATTCATTCTTCATTTTCTTATTTCTCCTTGCATGCTCCTAATCACAGTTGGTGTATTCCAGCTTCATCTGAGTGTGCCTGGACCATATTCTCATCATTCTTAGAATTCTGGGTTTGATTCCACATCAAATTTTAACTCACAACCACATTTTCTTCATCGTTGTCTCAATTTCACAGTAACCGGTGTCGGTCCAGTGTCTTCAGTTACCCTCTGACTGTCATCGGTTTTACCTAACCGGACGTCGGTTACAGTTCTTTTGGTCAACCTACCCAAAAGGAAACCTATTCACCTTCTTTGACTTTTCAAAGTCTCTGTCACTATCATCATATTCACTTTACTAGTAAATCCCATTAACATCTTGCATACTTGGCAGATTATTGGCCTTTTACCATATTTTGACCAACTTTCCACTTTCCACAGTGACCGACCGCAGTTACCTATGACCGGCGTCAGTTTACCCTAACTCGACATCGGTTATACTATGCAAATCTTCTAGCTGACATTTGGTACCTAATCCACCTATTACCACATGTTTCTCATATCTCTACTGTATTTTTGTGTCATTTACAGAAAATAGTCCAACCCGATCAGTACCTGTTCACATGGTGCTGACCCAAAGCCAAGTGAATGCCCTCATATTTCATGCCATCCGTCAACCACTCCCCCTAGTCCTTCACCACCTTCTATTTTATCACCCATGGATCCTACCCAACCTATCACTATCGCTACCAAAGAAGAGGAGGAGTTCACATGACTCCTTGACCAAAATCTGCCTTGCCTTACAGTTTTACCTTTCCCACTTGTCCACTCGAGATGCCTCGGGTCAGTTGATATACGACATGCCCGTATCTATCCCCCTGACTCTCGTTCCCACTCCTGCATCAGCCCCATCTGGCTCCGCACTACCCGCATCTACCTTACCCCCAGTCGTTTCGTAGCTAGGCCCTATACCCACTATGACTGCCACATCTGCTACATCTGTTGCACCCGCCACATCCACTATACCTTTGCCAACCACCCAGAACACAACCTCATCCATGCCTATTGTCTTGCATATACCCGTAGCTACATTACCACCCCCCGGTGTCGGTGACCCCTACCCCCTTTTCAAAATGTCATCCTTTCTATTCCACAATCTTTAGCCCCCATTGCCACTAGGGTCACCACGACCCTTCCACCTCCATATACGTACTATCAGTAGCCTCCTGTTTCATCTATTATTCACTCTGGGTACGTACCCCCTATTTCACTACCTTCTTCTCAATCTACCTATACAGTAAGCACCATATACTGGAATGCCACCCCCGTTATATGCCCAACACCAACCCTCTTACACTACAAGAGTCACCCATCCATCACAACCTACGAACGACCTAATTAAGTTAATGATGGACAAGATGCAGACATTGGAGGCATCAATTTCTGGATCCCGCAACACTCTCACCTACGATGAGATTTGTAATGAGCCTATACATCCATCCATTCCTATCCATCCATATCCCATGCATTGGGAAATGCCTAAATTCAACCGTTTCAATAGCAAAGAAGACCCTTAGCAACATTTGTGGTCTTTCAAACACGGGTGTTATCTGATCGCCCATGATGATGCTTTGCTCCTGAGGACCTTTCCCATGTCTCTGACTGGACCTGCATTAGATTGGTATAGTGGGTTACCTAGACACTCTATATTCTCATTTAATCAGGTAGCCCAAGCCTTCTTGGATCACTTCTCCATTAATATCGTTAAGAAGGTTACCATGACTGACCTATACTCTACGCGTCAGTATGACGATGAATCTATCATAGATTTTGTTGCTCGTTGGCGAAGCCTGATCAATCAACTCACATTCCAACTACTGACAAACTGAACTCATCGAACTCTTCACGTGGGCTTGTGCTAGGCATATCTCACCAACCCTGTAGGTCCAAACCTTCCGAACCTTCGACGAAGCATTCACCATGGCACGAAAGCTAGAGATTCGGGCTATTGAAGAGAAGAAAATCCAATTACACAATAAGAACTCGGCATTCAAGTCAAATGATACCTCTTCTTCTTCAAAACCACAGAACAATTATTCAAAGGCCAAGGGGACCACTAACGCAGTGGTACTCAAAGCTGGCCCAGCTCATCCATCAAATCAGGCTAGCCCCTCATCTAATCTCTCACCCGTTCAGACTTTTCAATTCAGACGGGAACAATGGAAATATACCCCAATTGGGGAACCTTATTCTTCTATCTTGGAGAAGCTCATCAAAGCTGGGGCCATCACCCTTCCTCCCATGAAACCACACACTGGTTTTGACCCTGCTCACCCCACACCCGCATGGTATAAAGAACACGACTTCTGCAACTATCATCGAGTAAAGGGTCATAGTGACGGCAATTACATCACTTTCAAAAACATTGTCCAAGAAATGCTCGAGAAAGGTGAGTTAACCATGGATAATCCTAACGCACCTACTAATCAAAACCTACACATCTTCAAGAAACCCTTTCCTAATCATGCCCCTTCTGTTGATCAAACCGGAGAGACTTCAACTCATGATAGCCATACCCACGAGGTCCATGCTATTTTCAGCGATACACCTGATGCTGCCCAATTACCTCATATTCCTTCCATAGAGGAAATCCTAGCCCGAAGTCCTCCTTCTACATTGGAACCCACCTCACCTATTCCTCCACCCATAGAGGAACACCTTTCACCTCCTTCATCACCCGTAGAGGAGCCTTCCATTAATATCAAGACTATTTCACCTTGGCTTCTCCACCTAGAGAGCCGTCACCCACAGTACCTCTCCAGCCCATAGAAGAGTACCCACCATCTCCTCCACCCACAGAGGAGCACCCATCATCTCCTCCACCCATAGAGGAGCACCCATTTTCTCCTCCACCCATCGAGGAGACCCATCTAGTATAGAGATACCTTTGCCTCTAGGTGATCATTCTCCATCAGCTACCCAAGATCTTGCAGACTTACTTTCGGCTCTCTTACCCACGGAAGCCGAAGCTAGCAAATTCCCCATTTCTCTAGGACAAATTTTACAGGAATTGCCATTAGGTCCTCATCAACCTCGCCTACAGCTATGCCATTCTCACGCTTAGCCAATCACTTAGATTATGTGGATAGAGCCTTACTTTGGGGGTGTCTTCTGCTTCCTGTCTCAACGCAAATGTAGATGTCACTTGCTGACACTTCCACTATCTACCCAAAAATATTTCGACCAATCAAACCGAGCACAACCACCTCTATCACAACTTCTGCCACGACACCCATCATAGCTCAACACACACCCTTACCCATAACCCAACATACATCTAAATCCAAACCCACACCTACATCATCTTCCTCGAACTAAACCTATTACTACCTTAGGGGTCACCCCAACCACCAGCCTTACTCATCCACCTATCAAACTAGATTTAGCTACATCCTCCAAAGTCAACACCAAACCTACTCCGACACCCAAACAGAAGAACCAAGCCCATAGAACTCATACCCCAGCGGTGCCAATCACACCTTCATCACCTTCACCCCTTCCATCTTCTTAGGACCTCAACCTCCCAGCACGGTTAAGAAACATCCACCCATCAGTAAACCAAAAACACAACATAGCCCATTCCTTCCTCACAAACCTCTAACATACCCAAGTGCCTGACACGACTTACACCCACACCTGCAGCATCTTTACCACCCATTCCTCTAATACCATCGGTTACTTCTTCACTACCCACTACACTTCAGTCTCTATCCCTCACACCCCCTGCACGACCCACATCATCTACCTTCACAGCACCTCTGTTATCCCCATGGGTAACTCACCCTCTTCCCCCATCCACTTTTCCCTCTAGATCTCATACACCCATATCACCTTTACCCAAGAAGGTGCAACCCAAAGACAAAAATCTGCTACCCTCCAATAAGGTAGTCAAAACAACCATACACCCTCCTACCAGTTCATCTACCATACCCCTACCCAAACAAAAATGACCAACACCCAAGACCATGCCAGCACCCAAAACCATAGCTCAACCCACTCCCCCTCCTGCAAAGACCGTTCCTCAACAATCAGCCACACCTACACCCAAACCCACTTTCACTTCCCATTGCGACCCACTAGCAGGGTCCTATGCCAAAATCTTAACCAACCTCCTTGAGACTTCTGTCATCACATTACCACCGCTCAGACCTTATGACCCTCTCAAACCCAAGCCAAAAGGGTTTGATGACACTAAAATTTGTGCCTACCATCATGTGTCAGGACACGATGTGGAGAAACTGCAAGGCTTTGAAAAACGTTCTTATCCAGTTGTGTCCTCCTAAAGAAAACTTTGATGATGATGACCTTCTTGATGAGGACCCCATTTCACCAACACCCATTCCCACAACTCTTCCCTCACTGCCTACTCAACAACCCAGACCTTTACCCCACAAGCTCCTAGAACCACCTCCTGAGATTTGAAATTAACATGGTTTACATCAATGACCTCGCCAAACCTCCACCCAAATGTCGATGTGCCCAGCTCATCCCACAAAGCTCCTTCCCACCATTGGGATTTTTCCCTTCGTGTCGCATACCTTTCATGGCTCACCTACCTCACCTACCTCCCCACCTCAGATCAACATGATCCACATTGCTACCCGTGCTCAGAAAGGACAAAGGCAAGGAAAAGGAAACTGACTCACCAACCAATCCTATACCCAACATACCATCTGCACCCACACCTAAAATCACTATCTATGGCCCCACGTATCCTATTTCTAATGGGGTCACACATCACGCGCCATGCTCAAACAACTACACCAATCCCCCCTCAAAATGTCCCTATATGACCTCATCCAAACCTCAGAATCCCATCGTCAATCTCTCATGGAGGTCCTTGCAATCTATTGAGGTTTTACCTAATGACCCTACACCCGTAGCCTCCATCATCACGCCCCATCATGTAGCCTCTCTCACAAAATTACCACCTTTATCCACACCTCAACCTACTCACCAAGTAGCCTCCCTTAGCTTCTCAGAGGAAGAGATTGCACCGCACCAAACTGATGACCCAGACCCAACTCTCTTCATCTCTGTCCACATCAATGATATACGTGTATGACGTGTAATGATTGATGGGGGTGCACAAGCATTAATATCATTTCATCCCATGCATTCACTCAAATGCGCATACCTGACAATTACATGCATAAACATCCTATCATGTTGCGTTCATTCAATGACGCTATCACCTCTACACTAGGCACTGTCATCCTCCACATTCACATGGGCCCCCGCACTGTTCTAGAGTTATTTTATGTCTTGGAGGGGGAATTCCAATATAACCTGTTGCTTGGCAGACCCTGGATTCATGTCATGGGTTGTGTTCCTTCCACTTTGCATCACTTGTGTAAAGTTTGAGCATGAAGGACACACCTATACTATTCCAGCTGATCCTTCACCTTTTAAAACATGTAACATGCTTTACCAACCCAATGACGTGCTTATACCCATTAAGGCATCTACCTCCATGACCACTACCACTTCACCTACACCTCCGCTTACCAATACAGCCACTACCTCAACCGCACATGCCTCCTCCATTCCTACCACTGCCACAACCTCCATGGCCAAACCATCAACCTCCCAATCCATTAGCTCCACCTCCATCGACCTCTGACACATCATCTATTCCAAGCTACCCACATACCAACCACCGATCCCTTGGAAGGCATTTTTCAATGCCTCACTCTGGGGGAGTATCACCTATATAGTGTCAACACATTCCTTACTCCATAAGAGTATGGAAGTCTTCACCAACACCCTCATTATGATCACCATATAGGAGAGCACCTCCTTTATGGTCCTCCCCACCTTTGTACCAGTCTCACCTATGGGGGACTTGATACTACCACTTACACACCAGAACCATTGTCACAAACCCACCCATTTTCTGCTGACCTCCAGTCACTCACCAATCGCCATTTTTCCCACACCTTCCTGCACCGATGTGTGTGGAAGGGTTTTGGTTTTGGATTTTACGAGAAAGGCCACCATACTATTATTCCATGTACTACCCATAAACATAACGACCGTAGTGGTATCGGCTTTGTTGAACCACCTACCAAGAAGGCTCGCATTGAGCTCATCGAGGACATCATCCCTTCTCCACCTTCTTCACCACCATCACCACCTTCACCGACAAAGTCGATGGACCCAAAATCCATTCCTCCTAAAAATTTTTTCATAAACACCATCTCCTTAGGGCCTCTGACTTATCAACGCGAGGGCGAGGCTCCCTCCTCTCTTCCCTTCTTGTATCCTGAAATGATCGATGACGATACACCTTCGATCAACGTCGTTCAATGTCAGGATGATGAATCTATACTCACCTACCTTGGTGCAGAAGACTCATATATTCATCAGTCGTTACCCTCTGAGACACAAACCATGTTGAATGAATTGACTATCGAGATCAACATTCATACTCAAGGACGACCCGCACATCCTAAAGATTGGTCAATCTTTAGATGTTGCTGAACAGGAAGCCATCACCTCTTTTCTCAAAAACCATAACCACGCTTTCGCTTGGTCTTACACAGACATGCTAGGTATTGACCCCACTATAGTGGTCCACAATATCATAACCATTCCCAATGCCAAGCCCGTCAAACAAAAGCTGAGGAAAATTCACCCTTGCATTGCCCTTCTTGTCAAAGAAGAACTTCAGCGCCTTCTTTCTGTTTCCTTCATATTACCCATTGATTATCCTCATTGGATTTCTAACATTGTCCCTGTCACTAAGGTGACATGGGGACTCTGCATTTGCATGGATTTCCATGACCTCAATCTAGCTTGCCCAAAAGATGACTTTCCTCTACCTGGTATTGACCAGTTGGTTGACCTTACCGCTGGTCATGAGATGCTATCACTCATGGATGGATTCTCGGGTTATAACCAAATCTTACTTGCCCCAGAGGATCAACACAAAACCGCATTCATCACCCCTTGGGGGACCTTCTACTATCGAGTCATGCCTTTTGGCCTTAAAAATGTTGGTGCCACATATCAGCGGGCTATGACTTATATCTTCCATGACATCATGCATCATATATTGGAAGATTACATCGATGACCTCCTTGCCAAATCTAAACGCCGCTCCGAGCACCTCGCCATCCTCAAAACCATATTTGACCACCTTATTAAATATTGCATTCACCTTCAGCCCAAGAAGTGTGTCTTCGCGGTCCTCTCAAGAAAACTCTTGGGATTTATCATTTCCCTACATGGTATAGAAGTTGACCCTACTAAATTCAAGGCCATTCTGGAAATGCCTCTACCCACTAACCTTAGGAAACTCCATAGCCTGCAAGGTAAGTTACAATCTATTTTCCGTTTCATTTCACAATTGTCTGATCAGTGTCAACTGTTTCATCATCTTATCAAGAAGGATGTCTCCTTTAAGTGGGATGATGACTATTGCCAAAGCTTTTTGAGGCCTTAAAACAATACCTTCTTCAACCCCCCATGTACTCATTCCACCTAAAGATGATCAACCCTTCTACCTATACATCTCAGCTACCGATCACTCTTTAGGGGCCATGCTCACTCATCGCGATGAACAACACAGGGAGCAGGTGGTTTATTACATAAGACGTACTCTTTTAGACTAAAAACCCGATACACCCATCCCAAAAAACTTTTCTTAGCCTTAGTTTTTCGTCACCACAAAACTCCGCCATTACCTACTCAACCACAAAACCTATGTTGTGACCAACACCGACCCCTTACACTTCATGTATGCCACAACCTTATCAAAATTAGCATGCCACACACTGGCTTATGCTTTTGGCCGACCTCGACCTTGAATTCATCCATCAAAATTCCATCAAGGGCCAAGCTATCACTGACCAATTGGCCGATGCACCTATTTCCGGGGATCAACCCTCTAATTTTGACTTTCCAGATGAGTCAATTGCTACCCTTTCCCTGGACAAACCCGCTTACCAAATGACACTCTTCTTTGATGGTTCCAAGTGTCAACATGGGGGTGGGGCTAGTGTTATCCTCATTCTATTTGATGGTGAACCCATGCCTTTGTCTTTCAAACTTGATTTTGATTGTACCAATAATATTGCCGAATATGAAGCGCTCTATTAGGTCTCCAAGCTGCCTACACCCTAGATGTCAAATCAATAAACATCTTTGGTGATTCTCAATTGGTCATAAACCAAGTCAATGGTATATACCAATGTCATAATGAGATACTTCAAAAGTATAAACATCATGTAGACATACTTTTGACCACCTTTGACCGTTATGCCCTTCAAACCATCCCACGTTCAACCAAAAATTTGTAGATACCATGGCCTGCTTGGCTTCTCAAATACCCGCTTCGCCTACCAATTCTAAAATCTTTGTCACCATACAATGGCTCCAATCACCCTCTTATTTACCTCGCGATGTTTACTCTATTGGAACCACTACTGCCCTGACCCAAGTGACCTTTGGTATAAACAATACTCTGACTATCTTTCTCTCTCCATCTTACCTCCTGATCTCACCCGTAATGGACAACATGCCTTCCTTAAAAAGGTCTCTCATTACGTCATCATGGGGGGCCTCCTCTATAAGCGTGGCTTTGATGGTATTCTCTTACGATGCCTCACGAGTTCTGAAATTCCTTATACCATTAAGGAAGTTCATGATGGCATATGTGGAGGTCACTTCAGTGGGCTTGCTGTTGCTAAGCGTATTCTTCGCCTTAGGCTATTACTGGCCGACCCTTAACCATGATTGTTGTGACTACATCAAGCGTTGTGTAAAATGCCAACAACATGCTAACCTTCATCATACACCCAGTCATGCCTTACAGGTCTCCTGTGACCTTTGGCCCTTCTCTCAATGGGGTTTGGATCTTATCAGAGAAATCAATCCCCACTCTTCACAACGACATCAATGGATCATCACCGCTACCGAATACTACACAAAATGGGGTTGAAGCCATACCACTCATCTCCATGAAAGCTAAGAAAATATGTGAGTTCATCAATCATCACATCATTTTTCACTTTGGTGTTCCTCATCGCCTCATCACTGATAATGGAAAACAATTCAAAAATAAAATATTGCGAAAACTTTGTGACGCCTTCAGCATTCAGCTAAGTTTCTCGTCACCTTATTACCCACAAACCAATGGCCAAGCCAAATCCACTAACAAAACCTTGAACAAAATTCTCATGAAAGTGGTTAATGATACTGGGAAGGACTGACATACGCACATTCCTTTTTCCCTATGGGCATACCGCACTAGTATTCGCACTTCCACTGCCGCTACACCTTTTTCTCTGGTCTACGGTACAGAGGTTGTTTTGCCTCTCGAAGTCCAGATCCCCTCACTCCGCATTTATCTTCATGACATGCTCAATGATGATGACTTTCATCAGGACCGTTTAGCACAACTTGAGTTATTAGACGAACGTCGTCTTAATGCTCTTGATCATCTTCAAGTTTACCAAAAATGTATCAAACGTGCCTATGATAAACGTGTCCATGAACAAACTTTCCAAGTCGGTGACCTCGTCCTGAAAGAAAATCAACATGTAACTAAAGCAGAAAAAAGTAAACGGGGTAAATTTGCTCCTAATTGGCTTGGACCATACATCGTGACCCATACTTACGGATCAGAGGTGCTTATCATTTATCTTCACTCAATGGTAAACCTGAACCTGAGCCCCTTAATGCCTTGCATCTTTGACCATTCTACTATTGAATTTTAGTCCTACCTCACCTTTTGCCTCTTTCCATGCTCATCCCTTGAGCGCTATCCACTTCTTACACCTTGCCAATGATTAAACAAGAATCATGTGTGTACCCGTCACCTTTTGTCTTCTCTTAAATATGTGTACCACGGCATTGCACATAGCATGATTCTCATGGATACTTTTCATCTACCTTTAGATGAGATCCCATGGTCATTTCACCCTGCTTTCTGAACAAGAATCCTATTCTTCACCTTGGTCTTGTCCATGACTTCAAATCCCTCACATGGGATCCAACTCCTTGAGTCAAAATTCCAATAAAAAGATAACTCCCTCGAAAGGACATATTCCTCTCTGTAATCACTGCTATAAATAGAGTGCTCCCTCGAAGGACAAGCTATGTAAAGCTCTTTCAACAAAAAAAAGAAGAAGAAGAGTGAGAGAATCTAAAGCTTCCCACATCGATCAGCTTCACGAAGACCTCAAGGAGTTAATTTCCTCATCCCATATAGACTTCCTGCATCGATCAGTCTATCTCAAATATCAGTCAACACAGAAAGCCTTTTAGTCATGGACTTGCCCATTGTGACCTTGGATCTCTTGCCCAAAGAGCATGCTACCTCATACCATATAAAAATTAACCACCTTTCACCCCTCTCACCATTCACACTCCCATTTCCTACTGCCTCAAGGGACCTCTTGGAAACCATGACATTTGGTGATCATGTGACTACTTTTCACCCTTAGAATAATCAATCATGCAATGTCTTTAGGGTCTTACGTTCATCACCTCCTCCAAGGTATGACCTACTCGGTATGATCCTAACCAATCAGGTAGCTTTCTTGCCCCCTCTTATCTTTTAACCTTCTTTATTACGTATTGATTACCTTATACAGGACTTGGTCCTCGACGCTTACCTTTGGGGTAATCTTCTTCTTCTACCACAATCGAAATCACCTATACCAATTTTCCCACAACTCACCCATACCTAGTAGACCTAAACTCAAATCACGCCTACGACCTACCATCTCATTCTCATATCTCCTCATATTCTTCCCTAGCTTATGGGAGAACTACATCGGCTTGAGGTCCTTTTTCACCGGGACTATGTAGGCAGCACTCCAAGGGCATGGGGCCCTTGGAGGTTAGCTCGGCCACTCTCTACCCTAACCAATTCATCTTTCATTTTCCTAAATCACATTCTACCCTACTTAGTTTCCTTTTTATATCAAAAATTGGAAATTAACCCAACCAAATGGAAAATTACTTCACATTTTTATCATCATCAAAACATACATTTATTATGACTACCATTTCTCTACCAACATCATGCAAATATTATAAAACATCTTTAAAATGACCCATATCATCATTCATTGCAAATATTAATGAATTAAAAACCAAAACCTAACTTCATCCATGCCTAATACACCAACTTGACTCAATCCATGCCTAACTCCACCATGCCTACCAACCTAACTCCACCATGCCTATGACCTAACTCAACCATGCCTAACACCAACTTGACTCAACATCATGCCTAACCATGCCTAACCTGACTCAACCATGCCTAACACACCTACCATAAGTCCATCTATGCATAATAATAAAATGTTATCAACACAAACACATAATGCCCATAATCATCATCATCTATATAAATACAATATCCATATACATAACTGTCAAATGTCTTCGGCACGTAGGCCGGTGTATATAATCTAGTCTCTCAAAACTCTCATATACATCCTCACCGTCTTTGGCACGCAGGCTAGTATATGATCAAAAATACAAAACTCTCATACAATCCTCACTCATCTTTGGCACGTAGGCCAGTATATGATCCAAAGGTATATATCAAAATCAAAACTACATCAAAATCGAGGGCCATATATCAGACATCATCATGGCAGACATCTTCCATATCTGTCTCACCTATCCCCTCTGCCTCCTCAGCCTTACCCGTGCCATGACCTAGATTCTTGGACCTGGAACATCACTAGTGACCTTTGACCTCATGTGTTCGCTATACCTTACGGCACTCGTTACTTGTTTTGATTGACCTAATGATCTTACCTTGCCTCTTATCATGATCGTTTAGCCTGACCCAACCCTCGGTGTACCAAAACATACCTAAACGTTACCTGCACCTCAGCTGTATCATGTTTCTTGACCATATCCTATACCTTGGATATAAGAATCACTGCAACCTTTTTTGGATAAACCTATCGACCTTAGAAAATGTGGAGTTTATCCTACTCTTCAGCTTGGTACCATGTTGCTACAATATATACGTATGCGTGCGTTTGACTGATTACTATATTTGATCCTGACCCATTACCTAGAATACCCGAGTAGACATTTTTCCTTTTTTCCCCCGTTACCCACCTTCTTCTTCATCACATTCACCTTTTATCAAACCACTCACTAATTCTTCCTTCTACCTCATCAGTTCATAGTTTGAGGCGGAGCACCTTCACCCACACATGGGGCAACCACATCTTATTTTTGTCAGCGTCACTTACAGATACAAGCTACGCAACAAAAAGGGGCAAAATGTAGACACTAAAATTAGGTCATACTCCCCTTGGTCCCTCGTTAAATAAATACCTTGAACACATCCACCTAGCCATGGCCCCCTTCAACCCTCTATAATATTAAGTTAATTAATTTAATTCAATTAATTCATTATCCTCACCATATTTATTATTTAAATATCCTAATTGGGATAATACCCACATATCCACCTCACCTAGACACCTCATCAAGCCACCTCACCCAAAGACCTATTCTTAGTAAGTTTTCATAACTAACTAAGACCTACCTAAACCCTAAAAATCATATGCCTACATTCCCTCTAACCACATTCCCTACTCGTTAGAAGGAAACTTCCAGGCTAAT
The DNA here is from genome assembly GCA_019776745.2 of Taxus chinensis. Classification (NCBI taxonomy): domain Eukaryota; kingdom Viridiplantae; phylum Streptophyta; class Pinopsida; order Cupressales; family Taxaceae; genus Taxus; species Taxus chinensis. The sequence goes on along the minus strand of CM034149.1, from coordinate 780,057,794 downwards.
CCATGAAGGGAATGAAGTGAGATCCCAAAAAATCAAGGGGATCTGCCTAGTTTAGTAAACCTATTAAATCCCACCCTAACCGACGTCGGTTACCCTTAACCACCGTCGGTTAAGCTGGAACCAGCGTCGGTTACCATTTAACCCCCAAAACAACCTTATTTTGAGGTTGGCACATTTATTGAGAGATAATCATGTCTTTTGAGAACAAGTGACGAAACCAGAGCTGCATGCAAGCAGAACCAGTGTTAGTATACACATCAGAGTATTCATAGCCAATACCTGAAGAAATCACACAACCATCTACCTTCACGGGAGCATCCGGGGAAGCACCAGCGCTACACCAAGGTCATTCCATTTGATCACACACCATTACCAACCAGGCATCAAGCTCATATAAACAGTCAAGTTTTGTTAACCACCATTCATCCATTCATCATTTGTTAGATCCTTTTACATATGTTATTTATCTTTTGCTCTCATTTCCATTCTCCCATCATTTATGTCCAAGCAAACTTGACCAAATTTTTATCCACACCCTTACATTGCCTATACTTGGATCTTAATCATTCCTATGCATACCTCAGATCCATACGGACCTTGCCATTGCCCTTCCATCTTCATCTAATCTCAAATCTATCACCCAGCCAAGTTTTATCAAATTTTCTGTACCTTGACCATACCGACGCTAGCTACCCACAACCATCACCGGTTAGCCTAAACTGATACTGCTCATACCATATCGACGTTGGTCTCTGTGTCTTTTACCATAAACTAAGAACAAAGCTTCTAAACTTCCACTAAATACCCAAAACCACCCTAAATCTCACCCTGATCAGCATCAGTACCTTGACAGTGACCTTGACCTTCAAATTCAAAAATAGCTTAGCCTGTTGTGAACAAATTTGCTTATTGTAGATGAATGAGATACCTAAATCATTTTAATTACAATAGGATTTCCTTTTTTTCTCGCATTAATTTTCTTTAAATAGTGGATTGACAACCGTCTAGGAAGTATCACACTTCCCGGATCTAGCACACGCTAGGCAGTCCACTGCATATATTGTTTAACTTTTATTTGGTGGTCTTGTGTTCCATTTCAGGTAGTTCCTCCAAGTAAAAAGGAATCTCTCACGATCAGCTATGGATTCAGAAGTCATACATGTGTAATAACCTATCGACCAGCATTTCAATAGGTATTCCTCCTAACCCTTTACCCTTATTTGTTTCATCAACATTCAGAAAACGATCTAGAATCAGGTGAAACACTACTAATGAAACAAAAAACTAATTTAAAGTTAATTAGACATATAAATTTAATTAAGGAACATTAATTATTAATTAAGACCCTTAATCTAGATTAGATTAATTAAATCTTAAAAAAAGATAAATTAGATCTAATAAAAAAGTTACCCCTAATTTTAAACCTCACTATAAAAAAGGCACCTCACTTGTCTAAAATGACCACCACAAATAGTATAACTCCCCACTTTTAATAAGATGAGACCCTTTAATAAACCAACCCTATTTATTTAACTTACCCACTTTAATTAGCGACCTAACTTATATAACCCTCCCTTTATTTCAAAAAAAATGCCACTTTTGAACTTAAACCAAACACACAAAATGAAAAAATAAACAAGCTGAATGGAAAAAGCAGCAAAGAAAATCAATTGGGCATGATCAATAAGAGAAAAGGAAACACGGGAAACCTGAGTTAGATAGAAAGAGATAGAGATTGGGGCTCGGGGTAGATAAGTCTAGGGGAGAGTGGATCTTGGGACGAGTCGACAACGAAAAAGTGAATAACAAGGGCGTGGGAGTGGGTAAATGCCAGTGTAAGCGAGAGGCACACATGTAGACCATAAGAGAAAGGAGCGGCCAAGGTTTGAAACAACATGATCTAAACAACTAAGGAGAAAATGGTGAGAGTCGAGGAAAACCGGGTTGCAGGGTTCAATTTTCCATGGCACAATAGGGTAGGATAAACACATCGATCTCATAGGATGGGTCATAGACACTAAGATGTGCAAGGAAAGAACATAACAAGGTAAAACTCACCCAAGTAAGAACCCTCACCAATAAATATGCCAATACGCATGTAAACAAGAGAAAAAAACAACATAAGGTAGAATGCAAAGAGAACTAATGCAAAAAGGAAACCAAACACAAAGGTTGAACACAAAACACTTTTCAAACCAAGGAAAAAATGAGCTCAACTTTAACATAAAACAAAGAAGCTTTCCTGTAACATGCAACCAGTTTGCAAGTACAACCACTCAATGGTATTACCCAACATGAAAAATATGACTCACTAAATCAACACACAGGGAGGAAAAGAAAATAAACTCTATTAACCTGCTTGAGAAATCAGAAAAACAATCGAATGCAATTTGAGAACAACTTGATAGGGGAAACCGTCTTAACTAAAAGAGCTCACCGACATGCAAAGCAAGGACTAAACACTAAAACCCCAACTCGTTGTAGAAATCAACTCATCAAGTTGAGCCAGGAAACATGCTGGTGGGATGGAGAGAAAGCAATAGGGATGACCAAAATGCAAGCCAGGTAAAAAAACACAACAGGTCCAAACAGTTGAATTTTACAAAAAAAATTCACTTGCATTTAAAAATTACTAATTAAAACGTGAGATGCAAAATATGGGACGTACCTCTAGATTTAGTGGTTCCATCAAACTTGGTTATAGCTAGTTAGATTTGTCTTGAAAACCCGTGTAACCTACACTTGAAAAATAGAAATCCCGCACAAACTCCAAAAACTAGATGGTTAAACCCGTAAACAAGATTTCAAATAAGGAAAAATTTCACGAGAAGCACAAAAACTAGAAAACGAAGTAATAACGACCAAATTAATTGAGTGCACGTTTACCAAACAATCACTATGATACCATATCTGATTATTATGTGAGGATCAATACGAAACCTCATACACATTGAGCAAGGCTGCACTTCAATGGTGTTGTGAATGCTCCACATAGTAAGCAAGAGATCGAATCACAAAATGAGAATTAAGCACAAAAAATACAATGGTGTGTATCGCACATGCTTATAGATCATAAGAGAGAGGTACATATAGGATTGATGTGTAACTCATGTGCATGACTCGTATACACAACTATAACTAACCCTATTGACCTATTCCACTATGACCTATTCTCACTTAGTGATATAATTAACCATCTATGGTGGACTAGTCATGGAAAGATAACGAATCAAGTGTTATACACCAACATGTCTTAAATGTCAAATTTTGTATAAACATTTCTCAATAATTTAAATTATGTAAAACATGTTCAAATCAACGTTATCAACCATCTTAAACCTATAAGGCTAATTTCATTAAATGATAACCATGTATCTTTTGATTGTATTGATCATCCTATTATTGTAATGCCAATACTACTTCCTTATATGCCTTGTCCATCCTGCATGGAAAGTGTCATACAATTTGAGAAAAAAATAATCCCAACCCAAGTCATCAACCTCTCAAGTGATTATTATGGTTGAAACTCCTCATGAAGATATGAACATCACACAACCCAAATTGGGATAATGGGATCCAATCATGGATCTTTGTAATATTTCAAGTAAAATATCCTTTTTTAGACTCATAAGAACCTCTCATAAGCATCATAACTATTTGATCAAGGTATTATTTGTTACATAAGAGCATACAGGTCCATAGTGAATAGTATATCAAACAATAATAGTGAGATTAGATTGTTGTGTTTTGTGTACAAGATGTAAATGTCCAAGTCACACCACAAAGGTCTAAGTCATGTCACATAGGCATAAGACATGCCACGAAGGTTCCATCCATGTAATTAAAGTCTATTTATGTTGTGAAGGTCTAATTTAACACCACAATAAAAGTTGTGATGGTCTTTCTATGCCATAATTAGCCACAAATGATGGTGTGTGATTTTGTGGAAGTTTAGATCAAGATTAATTATTTTATACGGTTTCATTGGCCCTTATCTTTACAACAACCCATAACTTTAGGAGGCTTAGTGGGTAGTGTGTAGTTAATTTTGAGGATACTTCTGTGCGGGCTTGTATTCCTTTGTACAAAAACCAGGAACCTCGAGGTAGAATAGTAGATTTGGTGATAAGATGTATGCATTGGTAATTGTTAGAGTTGCAATAGTTGGACATTATGACATAATGAAAAATTTAGTAAGAATCACCCAAATCTGAGTATATATATCCTTAGAGATTGTATAAATGGAAATTATTTTGTATATGAATGTGGTGTTCCCTTGTCGATGAATATAAGATATTGTGTGTGTGTGTGTGCATGTGTGTGCATGCGCAGGTGTGCATATTATTTTGTTTTCCATAAATAGTTTAGAAGGGTTCAATGGTCCAAGGTTTCTTTTACTTAGATTCCATAACCTCATTTCCATCATTTGGTATTACAACAAGTTGTTATTTCCTTATGAATGAGACATGATAGGTATTGGTAGTTTTCCACATTTCAGAGTGTGGGTAAAAAATCGTTATAGACAATCTTTTATAAAAGTAGTTGTTGGGTAGAAAGTGTGAGGGTCACATGAGGAAAACTAGCAGTTTTCTAATTTTATGTGTGTGAATAGAAAACCATTGCAACTATATTACAATAAAGTGATTGTTGGGTATAATATGTGAATATTGCAAAGATTATAGATCTCTTGATTTTGAGGGACATTAATGGCACCAAGAAAGAATAATGAGATAAGATTAAAATAAGGTACAATATGATGACTTGTTCAAGTTTTTTTAATAAGGTAAAAAAGATATGGTTTTGAAGCGATAAAAAACATTGTTAAAAAAAGAAGCTACACCAAAGAATAACTGCTAAAACAGAACACAAAGTTCCTGGTCAAAAAATATTGACCATGAGGACACCCCAGAAAAAGGCACGACCCATAACTGGTCTACAAATTTACATTTTTTTATGATAATACAAAAAATCCATGGAAGTAAAAACAAAACAAAACAAAAAAACTAGCACAACTCACCAGATATAAGCTCAACCAAAGTGTCACCATCAGTTCGATTTGATATAAGAGGCTTTGCTTCTAGTCCTAGCACTAAGACCTTTGTCCACAACTCCACCAAGATCATCTTTCTAAGAAATGATAAAAAATTTAGGAACATTCTTGGTAGAAGTGTTACCTTCAACTTCTATGTGCTCTTCTTCCTCGAAACTTCTCATCTCCAGTCTCATTTTTACTTTACAACTTGTAGCCTTAATGTTGGCAATTTGGTCCTGAAGGATGGATATTCTTTGCTCCTGCATGACAATTTATGCATCAAGCCCACTAATTCTATTATTATTCACATCTATTTTTATGTGGCTCTCCTTAATCTCTTGGAAAATATGTTTGTTAACTAGCAAGATCATTTCAGCAGTGGACTCAACCCTCAAAACTCTAGTTTTCCAATCCACCACATTTCTATCCCTCTCCTTGCTAACAGAGTGTCTCCCTTAAAGATTTATTACCTTGTTTAAGATTACAAAGGAGATTCATAGCTATGTCATCTTTCTTATCTTGAGACTTACCTTTTTTAGTGCGCCTTGGACGACTGACAAGGGTTTTATTGTTCGAATCTACCTCCATATGAATAGAGGTTGGGTCGGGACCATAGTTTTACCATTATGGAATAGTAACAAAATCAACCCATGGTGCAAAGGCATTTCAAATTTCTCATTTTGACAATAATTCATGGAATAAGTGAGGGATCTTAGGGGAAAGAAGGGGAATCTCATATCTTATTTTCTATGTAGGTAATTGATGATTAAGAGATGGTAGGAAAAAATCTTCATAAATTTACACATTCCTCCAGCACTCAAGGAGATAGTTTCTCACTATACCATCATCAAACATTATAATTCTTTCATGCAGTCTAAAGAAGGTAGTAATTTCATGCCTCCACCTAATTTATCCTTGAAAAATTTTAGTCCTTCCAAAGACAAACTTGTGGGCTTGGAAATAGACTCTTAAGTGAAAAAAATCTCCATGCCCCTCATTTTCACACAAAACCCTCCCAAGCATTATCAAATTCAAGAGCAAGTTAAGGGTCATTACCTTTTAACCTCTTAATGTAGTTGGAGATTCCACCTCTTCTCATTAGCCTCAATAGAGTTCCATCCCACTTGATATGAAAATAGGTATTCGGCTCAGTGCAGACCCTATCACCACCCATTTTTAACCTAGGGCTCTATGTGAACTTGAAATGAGTACAAAAGAAATTGTAAACGCGTAACAAAAATACTAATCACAATTTAATGTGATTAACTCTCCCTCCCAAAAAATAATTAGCCTTCCCACAAGACCTAACACGTGAGCTCAGAAGGCTATCATGCCAAATATTTGAGTTTTTCATCATCATTAACAAGGCTTAAGATATGATTCAACAGTATAATACTCACCCTTCCAGATCATTTTTTTTAGCATGTCATTTTCGAGATCAACTAATCTGTCAACAGGTTTATTTCTAGACCTATACACATGATTAATTTCCACCTTCTCAAATGAGGTTAATAAGAGCCTAGATTTGATGATGATATTGTTATGTTTTGAACCAATTCCACCATGTTGTTTTAAAGCATTGAAAACACATAGAGAATCTCCCTCTAAAAGCAGGGACTTGAAATTCAAGGAAACACACATCTCAATATCCCATAGCATGGCCATAGCTTTTGAAAAGTTGTTAGAATGATCACCGAAGGGGCTGGCATAGGCTTGTTAACATGGACCTAAATGATCTTGAATTAAACCACCTCCCCTAACAATCCCTCCATATTTTTAGCGGATCCATCAAAATTTAATTTGAGACTACCCTTAGTCGAGCATCTCCATTTAACATTTTTTTAATTCACCCCTTGATTTTTTTTCCATTAGACTAATTTATGGGACTAAGCTTCAATTTACTCAAGATGGTGATTTATAAAGTAGGATAAGGTTTAGAAGATTTATTTTTAATAATTTGTGAATTATTTCTTAGAGTTTGACATATTTTCATAACAACCTTCATAATACTAGAGCACTGGTTATAACATATTCAATTATTTCTTTCCACCCGTATGCCCCAAAGAGTGTGGGGAAGAGCACATTTCTAGACTTTTTTGGCGATTTCATGATGGAATTTGAAAGAAAATTGATCCATGAGGTGAGAAAAATCCATAGGGAGAACCAAATGCAAATCAAAAACATCAAGAACAACTAAAACGTCCTAGAAAGAAAAAATACATTCCAGGAAAAGATGGTTGATTGTTTCTTCTTTTTGTTTACACATGCTGCATCTATTAATGAGTATCATACCCTTCTTACTTCTCTAGATAACTTCCCAATAAAAAAAATTGATTTTAGGGATAATATTTTCATTCCAAATTTTCATCCAATAACCATATGGCTTAATGTGCTCAAAACAGGGTAGATAGCCATACCCAAATTCATAATTTTTTGAAACCGTACCACACCAAATTAGTTCATCATGAAATTTTCTATGAGGAATGCGACATTTCTTTAGTTCACTATTTAAGACTTCATTAATAAGCTAGCTACTAAAATAAACTAGCAACTCAGGAATATGGAGGGTTTAAAGTACCTCAGAAGTGTGATAGACATGGATGGATAGGTGTGAATTAATTGATCCTTGCTGCAACTGATAAACCTGTAAATAATAGTGTCTAAACAAAAGAATGATTAGATAGGATATGTGGGGGTTGCCAAAAAAAGCAGATCCAAGAAGTGTGACCTTCCTTTCATGGATGTCAACCCCATTTTAAAGAAAAAATGAAGTAAAGGATGAATAAGCAGATTGCATGCAAAAATAGATACTAATGAGTTTGGAAGTAGTCGAAATATGATCTAGATACTAATTTAATCTGAATAGATGCAAAATAATTAATACCTGGTTTGGGTTGATGATGACCCAGAATGTTATAGAAGAAGGTCGACAGTGACCTAAGAGTGAATATCTAAACAAAAAAGTGAATATGCAAACCCTGTAAGATTTGGATGTAATCTGGTAACTACAAAAGTTTTTTATGTTGAATCAACCTGCAGGAGGAATATGAGGGAGAAGAAACCAGAAAATGGTATAAAGTAAGGATTGGAAAAGGATATATTGAGAATAAGGACCTTGGTTGATGGGTACCAGGGTGGGGTGATGACAACTAGGATGCAGATAGACTAATTTTAATGCAACAAAGAGACTAGATGGTGGTTTTAGGAAGATGGGGCATAGACAAAACACATGCAGAGGCTGAAGATGGCTATGGAAGTAGAAAACACAACTGTAGAAGGCTGAGTTGACTATGACTTGAGCTAGGAAAAAATGATTGTAGTAGAGTTGGGATAAGGCCGAAAGAAAAAAAGCTTGATAAGGTAACCTGTAAGTAAGGAAGCTGAAGAGAAGGATGATAATGGAGCTCTGAGTGCTAGAAGGATGATCCTGGTCCTGAAAAACATTAGACACGAGAAAAGAAATGATAATATGATAATAATCAAGTAAAGCAACACAAAGACAATGATAATCTCATGAAGGATGATCATGAGTGATGCAAACATGTTCCAAGGAGGTCTAGGAGGTCTGTAACTGTTGCAGGAATGCTCTAGCACGAGAGTCAATTCACAAGTCACAAGAAAGCTCTAATATTCACATGCATCTGATGACTATGGAAAGAAACAACTCTAGTTTTATAGGGTCGGCGGTGATTGGGCTGGTCGTCCGCCGACCATGGGGAAAGTTTCCCCAATGGGGTGGATTTTTGTGCTTTTAGTTGGGATTTCATGTTTTTAAGGAGGGAAAAAGTGCTTTAAAGCTTATGTGTGGGATTAGGTTGTTTAAGGATGAATCATGGGTAGTTAGAAGATATGAATGGGTAGAAAAATCATAGGTATTTATATTTAGGATAAAAACGTCCTAAATAGCAAGTTGATTAGGGAAAGTTATGGATATGGATATTAATTAATTGAATTAATTTAATGTGAATTGAATTAATAAGAATTAAATGATGATAGGATAATAAGTGGGAATTTTATTAAATATTGAAGGGGATGGATTTAATTAAAGGGGGACCTACAAGGACCATAGTAAAGTATGCACACGTGGGAAGACAAGAGTAGAGATACCAAATTTAGGTGTCTACATTTGCCCCTTTTTGTTGAGTGGTTTGCGCTAGCAAGCCATGAGACAAAAATAGTGAGAGAGAGAAGTAGGATGAAGATTGACGAAAGGTTGATGATGAGCTCCTTTTCAAATGGGGGATCGATGACACCAAAGGAAATCGATGATGCATTTGAAAAAGGTAGATGATGAAGGGTGGGTGGGTGAAGAAAGATGTGTAAAAGGATAACATAAGGAAAGATGCCTTAAGCAAAAAGGATCACAATAAAAATAAAAACTAATGGCGGTGACTCCAATATCACATGGGTAGAGGGAAAATTGTGGTCTCAATGTAGATGGGTGAAAATGCTCTACAGACTAGTGAGTGGGTGAAAATCACTACAAAAAGGAGAGAATCCAATGGGAAAGATCTCAAATGGATGCAAGATCCGAGATGATCACGTGGTCATAGGAAAACATCAAAGTATGCACAAATAAATGTGAAAATTATGATAAATCCTTCGTACATGAGGAATCAAGAAAAAACTATGCATCCAAAGGGACGAGGATTAAAATAATGGTGCCCTAGTACAGGACACAAAAAAGGCCAAAAAGGTGAGTAGTGAAATATTTTTCCCCAAGGGAGAGAGAAGTATGGCCACGAGGTGAACTTTGTGTGCAAATTGGATAGGATTGTAAAATAAAATGCCAAAGAGGGAATAAGTATGGCCACAAAGGTGGACTTCATCGCAAAAGGATAGGATTGAAGTATTGAAATAGAATTCCCTAAAGGGAAAGTAAAGATGGCCACAAAGGTGGACTTCAGATTAAAATGCCCCAAGGGGGAAAGAATATGGCCACAAAGGTGGACTTTGATAGAAAACGAGGATAGATAGATGAAAGTAATGGTGCCCCAAAAAAGGACACAAATATGGCCAAAGAGGAAAAATATTAAAAAATGATGGGATAAAATGACGATGAGATGATGGTCTAATGAAGGACACAAAGGTGGCCCAAAAGGTGAGATAGAAAAATGTGAGATATGGTTCCCCGAGAGGGAACAAAAATATGGCCACAAAAGTGGACTTAAGATGAGATAGATTGGATAAGATTGGATGAGATGGGTATGATAAGATATTGATCAATACTAAATGGGATAAGATAATACTAAATGATAATAAATATTAGACAAGATGTCAGATTGGATTTGGATGTAATAAGAGATAGATGCGAAAGGGGTTGAGGATAGAACACAAATAAACAAAGGTGAATTATGGGTATGAAATACATCATGTCATATCAAGGAACGTGTGAAGAAAATATGCCTTTAATTTTATTGGAGGTAAATAAGAGGGGATCCAAATAACGCAAGGCACATGTGACCAAAAAATGTGTTAGAACATAACCAACGATAGTTAGTTATATCAAAGATCATAAAGAGACAAAGGATGGAAGGAACTCATAGAACTAATGTCGACATGAAAAAGGGGTTTGAAATGTAACTTGTACTGGAAGAGGGTTCTCTGTTAGTGGTGTTCCCTATATCTATGCCCCAACTTTGGGAAAGGGGGAAGAGTAATGCTAGAAGAAAGTTGATCAATGCGGGAAGATTTCTTAGGATGCTAATAAAATGGAAGGTTGATCGATACGGGAAGCCTTCGATGCCATGATAAAAAGAGTAGCCATCCTTTTAGGGTATGGTCTACTTTATACATATGTAATATAGATGGAATTATATATATATAATATATATATATATATATAGTCATCCTTCAAGGGATCGGTCTATTTCTTTGATTTGAATTTAATTTTGATTGATTTTTTTTTCATGAACAATTGTCCTTTGAGGGAGCAATATGTTTTTGTAATACTTTGACTTTTGATTGGAACATCCTTTGATTTTGATTTTGACATGGGGAAGAGCTAGGAATAACTAAGTAGACCACTTAGGAGGGGATGAATGTACAAGAGACACCCATGGACCCTTTGCATGGTTCCAATAGGAGAATGAGAGGGTGATGGATGTAATGATCATGGAGTTCTCACCAGATGGGAGAACCTATTCATAAGGAATATGCTATGAGAAGAGTCGTGGTGCTCATATTTAAGGTCATATTTAGGAAAGTGATGGATGACCACATAATTCCAAATCACTACAATGAAAGATGAAAGAGGCTAATGATGGAGGGATGATCTAAGGATATGACTAAGAGCTTATTAAGAAGACACTAATAGTAGAATGGTTGCAAGTGCAATGCATTAAGAGGTTCCACTTCCATTTTACCATCAAGGGAGGCAAAATGAAAACCCATACTTATGCATGATAATGTATGGTCACAGGAGGGAAAATTTCCATTGTTGGCTTTTTTCTAGAGTTGACATTTTTTATTTTCTAAGGTAGGATGAGAGTTTGTAAATGTTATGATAGGATAGATAAGTGAAGATAAAAACTATGTGATTGAGGAAGCTGAAAATATGTGTTTGATATGAATGGATGGGATAAGGAAATATACACAATATGAGAGGATATGTAAAATTATGTGCTACCTTTTAAAAGTGAGGAAGTGACAAAATATGCATCACAAAGGTGCTTAGGGAAATGGTCCCCTTAGGGGACGACAAGATGGCCATGAAGGTGGGATGGAGGCATGAAAAATTTGGAATGGTAGTATACAAAGTATGGCCACAAACATATGGGATGGAAATTATGGTGCTACCCAAGAGAAGCAAAAGTATGGCCACAAATGGAGGATGGGAATAAGGTGAAAATGTAAGAGTATGGCCACAAATGGTGGACCTAAGATGAAAATAAATGGTCCCCCAAGAGAGGGAAAAGTATATGGCCACAAGGTGGGGATTAGGATGAAAAATAAATTGTCCCCCAAGAGAGGGAAAGTATGGCCACAAAGGTGGACTTCGAAATAAGAGTATGGCTACAAAGGTGGACTTTGGAAAAATGGAAGTATGGCCACAAAGGTGGACTTAAGATGAAAATATATAGTCCCTCAAGGGAGAGACGAGTATTGCCACAAAAGTGGACTTAAAATGAGATGAAGATTTGGACAAACTTAATTTGGATTTAAGATTGGATGAGATTAAATAAAGATACGTCAAAAGGGAAGTCCCCCAGCATCAAGGGAGTTGTATGGACAGATAAGAGATGAATTGATGTGAAAGGGATGCTTAAGGATGAGGGGAGGATGTTCCCCTAGTGAGGGAGATTATATTAGATGCGGATGAGTTAGTGGATGTCAAAGGAGTTTAGATATGATTGTTTTGGATTTGGATTGGATAAACGGTTGGAGACCAAAAGGGTGATTGGAAAGACAAACAATATCGATGAACAAGGGAGAACCTTCCTTAGGAGGAATGTCATGTGCAGGAGAGATGCTAAGGGATGATGTGGATGAAGGAATCTTGGGAAACCCAATGGATGGGATATGAATTGGATTGGTTGTAGATGGAGAAGGATGTTCCCCCTGAATGAGGAAATCATCTTTCTCAATAAGGTTATGGATGATTGTCCTGAAAGGCATTACAATGCTCAATTTCATGGCCCGGAGTACGATGATAAGAACATATTAGATTAGGATCAAACCATAATGGCTTTGGACTATTTGGATTAAAAGGTTTAATAGGGGGAAGCATGATGACAGATATTCAAGTTAAATATTGAAGGATATCCATGTAGGACCCAATCAAAGTGTCATGGGGAAGGTGAATCTTGTGGGTTTTGATAGGATATTTTGGCTTGGGTTTAGGGAAAGAAGTGGACATAGATTGGATGGGTAAATTAGATGTCTTGGAAGATGAATCAATTTTGAGAGGAGGGTTGGATTGTTTGGATTTGGATTTATTATTATGAGATGTCTTAGATGGAGGGATTGGCCCTAAAATAGATGAGGATGCTTGTAGGATGGATGTTGTAATATTGGATTGTTGAGAAGAGGGAAGACATAACTCTTACCAGGATGCTTGAGAGACCTTTGGGAATGTTTACCAAGAGTCTCAGATTTTGATCGGGAAGATTTACCCTTGGTGGGGATGACTATAATCTCAACCGATGGATTTGAATATTGTTGGTGTAGGTTTTGGATTGTTTGATGTAGAAATAATTAATTTTGTAGAGGGAGAACAACCCCCTTCATGTTCATTTTAGGTGGAGGTGTTTCTTCATAAATGTTTCAGGGGTACCATTGATATATTCACAAAATGAGAAGATGTGATTGGTGTGGAAATGGTTATAGATGTGGATACGGTTGATGTTGAAGGGTTAAGTGTAGGAGATTGGGATGAGATAGGTGGTGTGGCCATAGGAAAAGATGTAGGTACATGTGATGAAAGATGTCAAGATATATGCAAGTGGTATTTTTGATGCGGTAGATATGGATATAGTTGGGATCAAAAGGGATGTGATGTAGTGATAGATGTGTTTGGTGTAAATGTGGATAAGGAGATAAATATGATGTGTTTAGGACATGATGGATGTGGATGAAGTGGTAGGTATACTCAAAGTTGGTGTAGTTGTGGTAAAGGTAGGGATAGATGTAATAGGTGGTAGAAGTTAATGGGATAGGTGTGATGACCATGGACATGGTTGATATGGATGTGGGGGTAGGTATTAAAGGAGTCATAGGCACAATGTCTGAGACAAGGGTATATGATGAGGTAGATGAGATAGGTAAGAATGAAGGTGTTTGATGTATCATATTGATCACCTGAGGATTGAAATGTGTAAGATGTGGAAGATAAAAATGGATTTGTCAATGGTGGATTTGGGAAGGGTTGTTTTAAGATACCCAGGGGTGGAGATTGAATTGGTTTGTGTGTAATTGTGTAATGTGGATTGAAAGTGGGGTTTTTGTTGAGACACATAAGGAGTATAAATGTCAATAGATGGCGAAGGTTGGGTAGGCATGGTAGATGAAATAGGATGACATTGATATAAGGTGATGGGGGTGAAATAAGATTCACTGGTTGATATGATCAAGAGATGGATTTATGGTAAAAGTAGTCATAGATGGGGCTAAAAGGAGACAAGGATGAGATATCAATCATGGTAGATGTTTTAGGAGTGGTAGTAGTTGATGTGATAGGTATGGGGATTATAGTTATGGTTGATGTAGGTGTAGGAGAAGTGTTGGATGGTCTTGGATGTACAACATGAGAAGTGGATGGATGTAAAGAAGCTTAGTGTGTTGAAGTCGAAGGGGATGTCTGATAGAATGGTTAGGGTTAGATTGAAATATTTGATTGTGGAAAAGTGTGAATGTTGGTGGATTGGGGTAGGTGGATGGGAATTCTATTGGTAATACCAGGAAAAGTAGGGATAGTGTTGATATGAGGAGATGTAGGTGGAATAGGATCCTTTGGTTGAGTGGGTTGATAGGATTGAGAGATTTTAGGGGGTATACGATGTAGGAAGTCATAGATGGGGCTAGAGGGAGGGTCAAGAGGTATCTAAAGGAACATGAGATGGTGGTGTAACTGATCAAGGTGAAATGGGCTGATAGGAGATAGGAGAATTGGATTCAAAAAAGGGATCTATTTGAATGATATGGTCGTTACAGGGTTGAGAGATCCAATGTGGAATCTGAAGATTACTGGATGAAGTAGTAATATCGTTAGATATATATCATAGTGTTGCATTGTCTGATCTTGAAAAGTAAGTAGTACCAGGTGTGAAATAAGAAAACATGTCAAGCATCAAATTTTTCATTATATGGATTTTAAGAAAGTGTGAAAAATAAAAAGGGGATGGATAACAAGGTACCTAAGAGAAGGAAATCTAGAATTGGTTTCAGGATTGTTTTGGCTTGGGGAGTCTCAGGATGGCTTCCTGTTGGGTGATGAAATCCCAATTAGGTCTACCAGGTAGGAGGATGTTTAGATGTGTTGATTTAAATGCATGAGTTTTAGGTTGTGTGTGAGGATTGTGAGATGCAACAAGTTAACCCCTACTTAAACTATGTGAGAAAGAAGGATGTAAAAAGAAAGGTTCTTTTAAAACCAAATTGAAGTGTGATCTTTTGATGAGGAACACACACATGAAAGGGAAATACAATGCAAAAAGGAGAAAAATAAGGAAAAAATGAGTAAATACTTGGATAAATATTTTCCTTTTTATCTGAACTTTAGCGGGAAGAGCAATCTAGCAGCTGAACCAACACAAGTAAAGCAATAAGCAGGGCCTCACACTACAGTGTTAGTAGAAGATAGAAGAAGAAGAAAAATAGAAAGAAATGAAAAGGGATCACCTAAGGGGTGGTCCCACCGGGCGTGCTAGGAATGTTGTCAAATTTCTTCATTCGTACTCAAATTAATAAGATAGCTACTAAAAGAAATTAGCAACTCATAACATATGGAGGGTTTAAAGTACCTCAGAAGTGTGATATATGTGGATGGACAAGTGCCAAATAATTGATCCTTGTATGTACAGCTTATAAACCTAAAAATAGGACTGTCTAAACTAGATATTGATTAGATAGGATATGTGGGGGTTTCCTGAATAAATTTGGCTCCAAGAAGTGTGACCTTACTTTCACGGATGTCAACCCCCATTTTAAAGAAAAAGTGAAGTAAAGGATGAATAAGCATATTGCATGCAGAAAAAGGATATTATTGAATCTTGAAAGTAATTGAAATTTATCTAAATAGCTAATTTGACTTAAAGATGTTAATTAAATGTTACCTATTTTGGGTCAAAGGTGACCCAAACTGTGCAGAAGCAGATTGACCTAATAAAGATCTACTTGGTAAGATCTAGATGGTTAGACTGTAAGTTTTTTATGCTAGACCTGTAGAGGGTATAAATAAAGAAACTGAAAAATGATCCCGTGGAACAATGAGTAGATACAAAAGAGAACCAGAGGCAGAAAGCTCTAGAAAGTAGTAGAAAATAGCAGTAAGGGAGGTTGGAGTAACAAACTGGGCCCGGGTCGATGTCTGATTGGGATGCAGATAGATAAATTTAGAGCTTATGTTAGGAGTCAACCTGCATGGAGGTCCTAGTAAGGGAGAAGAAACCAATAAAATGGTACAAAGAAAGGATTGGAAAATGTTAGATTGAGAAGTTAGGACCCTGGTCTATGGTGGCTAGGGACGGGGTTATTGGTAGGACGACTGTAGCAGAGTTGGAGTAAGGCCTGAAGAAAAACAAGCTGAAAAGGAAACCTGTAAGTAAGGAAGCTGGAAAGAGAAGGTTGATAATGGAGATCTAGAGTGTTGAAGGATGATATGGTCCTCCAAAATGTTAGACATGAGAAAAACAATGATAATATGATAATATATGAAGTAAAGCAACACAAAGATGATAATAATCACATGAAGGATGATCACAAGTGATGCAAACACGTTCTAAGGAGGTTTAAGAGGTTTGTAACTGTTGCAAGAATGCTCAGGCACGAGATTCAGTTCACAAGTCACAAGAAAGATCTAATATTCACATGCATCTGATGATTATGGAAAGAAACAACTCAATTTTATAGGGTTGAAGATGAGTGTGTTGGGTTGGGTCGTCAACTGACCACGGGGAAAGTTTTCCCAATGGGGTGGATTTTGTGCTTTAGGTTGAGATTTCATGTTTTTCTAAGGAGGGAAAAAGCTCTTTAAAGCTTATGTGTGGGATTTGGTTGTTTAGGGATGAATCATGGGTAGTTAGAAGATAGGAATGGGTAGAAAAAGCATAGGGATTTATATTTAGGATAAAAGCGTTCCTAAATAACAAGTTGATTAGGGAAAGTTAGGGATATGGATATCAATTAATTAATTAATTAATGGGAATTAATAAAAATTAATAAGAATTAAATGATAAGTGGGAATTTTATTAAATATTGAAGGGGATGGATTTAATTAAAGGGGGGCCTAGATAGGACCACAACAAAATATGTCCACGCGGGAAGACAAGGGTAGAGATACCGAATTTAGGTGTCTACATGTATAGATGTCTGAGGTGCCTCCCTGGTTCTTCTAAATTTAGGGGTTTATTTCTAATCCAAGGATTATCCTAGAATTTGATTTTTTTACCATCCTTCAGATTCCATTTTGTGCCCTTAACCAACAAATTCCTAGCCCGAATAAGGTCGTTCCAAATTATTGAACATTTAGGAATTTCCTGATCCGAGAAGAAGACCAAAGTGCCCCCAACATTTTGTAAGTATTTTGATTTTAAAATGTCAATCTAAATACCTTCGTCTTTATTCATTCTCCATCCAATTTTGGCTATAAGATCCTTATTCATTTTCTACATATTTTTCAAGCTTAGGCCTCCCTAATCTTTTAGTCTGGTGACCTTTTCCCAGACTATCAATGAGATCCTATTGTTAACCTCCAATCCATACCATAAGAGTCTCTTTTGTATCCTCTCAATGGATTTCCTTTTTTTTTTGGAATAACGAAAAATAGAAATAATGTAAATAGCTACTCCCTACACATAACTTAGTAGGAGTTGAGCTTTACCTACCTGTGATAGCAAGGATCCTATCCATGAAGCTAATTTTTGTGAAACCATTTAATTAATTTGTTTCAACCAGTGTCTTGCAATTTTCTCCCAAAAAATGGCACAGCTTCCTAGCCTAGGATAACCGTGTCATCCAAAAATTGTTGAATATAATGATTTTCCACACCATTAGTAACCTTAATGCCTTCCAATATTCCTTTTCCTTTGGAATTTGAACAAATTTTTCTCAAGGATTCAACCATAATGATGTAGAGAAAAGGGGAAAGAGGATCCACTTGCCTTAGGCCTCTTTCCACATTGAAGAAACCATGAGTTTTACCATTAATGATGACCAAAAACATGGGGGTTGAGGCGCAGGCATGAATCATCTTAATAAAGTGAGGGTCAAAGCCCTGTTTGTGCATGAGGAGGATCATGAATTTCCATGAGACATGATCATATGATTTTTTCACATCTATTTTAATTATCATAGCCTCCCAATGGGATTTCTCCATTGAATGAATAGTTTCATGGATAGAGATGATGTTTTCCAATATTTTTCTGCCCGGGACAAAGGCACCTTGATTGGGGGAAATAAAATTATTGGGAACTTCCCTCATTTGGAAAGCCATAATTTTTGAAAAAAAATTATTCAAAGTGTTACATAAGCTAATAGTAATCAATTCTCATAAATCCTTGGCCCTCAATTTTTTAGGAATGAGAGACATGAATGTATGATTAACTTGTTTGAGCAAGTTACCCGATCTGAAAAAATATTGAACCACAATAACCACCTCTTTCTTCACAATTTCCCAATAAAGTTGGAAGAATAAATCCATAAATCCATTAGGCCCTGGAGTTTTATCCCCTTCCATTTTAGATACAATGGCCTTGATCTCCTCCTCAGTAGGTATGGAAATAAGGTCTTTGTTATCCTCAATACTGATGGTGGGAGAAAAAATATTAAGAGTCTCTAAGATAGATTCCCTGGGGGAGGTTGACCTGCAGCAAACATATTTTTAAAGGATATGATAGTATTTGAGGTGCCATTATCCTCCTTAGCCACAATTCTATATTGTTTCATTAGTTCTTGTATAAGTCCTTTTTTTTAACCTTATTGTAGTAAAGATATGGAAGAAATTTGTATTCATGTCTCCCTCTTTAAGCCAGTTGACCCGGGACTTTTGTTTCCAATAAATTTCTTCCTTACTGACGATAGTGTGTAATTCAGACAGAAGAACTTTTTCCTTTTCTTTGTCTTCACTAATCCAAACTCCTTCCATTATTTCTTCCATTTCTCTCACTTACTTCGTTATTTTACTCTTTTGTAAGAAAATACTTCCAAATGTCTCTTTATTCCATTTTTTGATCTTGGACTTAACATTTTTGAGCTTATCTATAACTTGGAACATAATGTTACCTTTGGTATCTATGTTCCACCATTCCTTAGTATTTTTTTTCCAACTCGAGGTGGGTGGTCCACACTTTCTCAAATCTAAAGGGTCTCCCTTTGGTTTACACCATCTCCCCAACATTGAGAAGGATAATATTATGGTGAGAACCCACACGAGCAAGAGAGGATAAAGAAAAATATTACTCCTTTATCCATTGGTAATTAACCATGAACCTATCAAGTATAATATGGATGAGATCATTACCACTTTTATTGTTAGTCTAAGTATATTTTTGACCACTGAGCTCAAGATCCAACATATAATTTCAGTGTATGAAGTTGGTAGGGTCCTCCATACTATCAGTGTAAGAAATGAATCCTTTTTTAGAGGGGATCAAGGGTGCATTGAAATCCCATCCAATAATGCAATTTAACTCCTAGGACATATTTTTGAAACCGGTCATTTCCTCCCAAATCTCACATCTTCTAATGATTGAGTTAGGGGCATAGACATTAGATAGGATGAATTATTTTTTGGAACTTAAAAATGTGAAAAAGATGGCTATATGATGTTAACGACTGTATAAAATAACACCCTCCATAACATTTAAAAATCCAAAGATAAATCAGACATCCAAAGGCCCCTGCTGAATATTGACAATGAAACCCAACGTCTTTCCAAAAAAAATCTAAAAATCTTCCATCCTAATAGGATTCATCTTTTTTTTGTAACATCATAATTGTGGGTTTTTTGTTTTTCCTAAATTCAGAGAGAATATATAATTACTGAGATTATTTAAACCCCTAATATTCCAAGAAAAAACTATAATTTATCAAGATTTTATTTTTGGCTTACCTCCAAGGATATTTGAAGTCCTTCCATAACCTCCTTCCTAGAAGCTCTTTCACACTTTTCCTTTTCTGATGGTCTACTTGGAGAAGCTTTGTTTCCAACCACATTTGCTTTAGAAGTGACCCCTCTCATCCTTGGAATAGCTTTAATTTTTTGTGATAATTTGGGGCTTTTCTTGGAATCCAATTAGGAAAGAACTACCCAGATGTTCCTATCCCTCCTGAGCACTCATGTCTTTTTTTTTTCCTTTTTCTTACTCTTTTGGGTCCTTTTTTCCTCTTGGGCATCTTATAACACTTTAGGTTGGCCTTTTAGTTGTCAATTACTAAATTCAAACAAGGGAGTCCTATATATATTTAGTTATTGCTATTAAATAAGGGTCCAAGTACTATAATCATTAACTATCATCACCTAAGCGTGCACAAGGGCACAAGAGGATTACAAGGCATATATATAACACACACATATAAGAGACAAGGGTTACATTGCATACACAACATAGGAAGGGAGTTTATTTTATTCCATCACACACATTCTACATACTTGTAGTAATCTAGATATATCCGGCTATCAGTGTGAAACTTACACAAGGGAAAACTAGGGAACCATTACATAAAGAACTACATGAATTATGAGATGTAGTGTAGTGCTCGGTCATAAGTTCACTTTTTGTGTGCCTATCGGGGTCAGTCTGATTCCATATTCTACATATTTTTATTATATTTTATATGGTTTGTGGACATGTGTAGGTAGACATATGCTTTGCAGGTTACAGGTATGACTAGTGACATTGCAGTGAAACCAGAGTGACAAAAGAATATCAACGGTGAAGCTCCTCCAACCTAGAAAAGACCAGAACCTGAGCATATGAACAGACACAAGTTCTCAGTTCAGTCACTAGCACCTATGGCATTCATGTCCTCTAGTGGGAACTACTTTCCTACACATTCCTAGGGTTAATAACCCTTAGTGAGCCACGACGACACTATTTCCAGACTGTTCCAATAGACACTCAATCTCGATCACTCCTAGATCACGTAGAATCAACTAAGTCACCTCTCTCTCATTTTCTTAGGGTTTTTATATTGTTACGTGCTTATTGCTTGGACATTACTATTGATTATCACTTGTATATTATTTATTACAATAGTTACTTTGAAAATAAAGGTTTAATTCAATTTAGATTAAATCAATTTCATTATTTTTCTTATATTGTGAACCTTACTTTTTAAGTTAATGTTTTTATACCTCCCTCAACTTTATTTTTCTCTGATTTCCTAGTTGTCTCCCACCTTTTTTGTTTCCTTTTATCATTTTCGTTGAAAGTATACCACTTATGTGTGGTACATAAGTGGTTTTACTGTGATGGAAATGGTTCCCTTGATATTTTTGTCCATTTCACCCCTAACCATGTTTTTTCAAAAAAATTGCCCATTTTATCAACTTTTCCTACATGTTGTGTGTTGGCTTACATGTAAATAAATCCCAAATTTGAATTAAATAAGTCTATAAATGTAAAAGTGCATTAAATAATTTAGTAGGATACACACATAATGACACATGTGATAAACACATACAAAATGATCACATGTGATTTATATTGAAGTCCCAAAATCATATCAGCAATTTGAATTCATTGCTAGAACACTCTTGTACTAAGAAACAATCAAAAAGCATATAGAATCATAAGGTTTATGAGAACATAAAAAAAGGTTATGGATTCTCACATCCATTAATAGATAAGGGATGGTCTCACTTAAATGGAAATAACTACATTAGCCATGATTCCCATCATTATATGTAGTACAAACCCCAGTCAAGGGGCCTAAGCCAATAACACTACATATTTATTTTCATGATCTAGGGAAAAATTTAGTGGCTAATATTCGTAATTCGGCTAAAAGTAGGAATTCTAGAATATGAATTTGGCTATTTTTACGACTAGGACAGTGACCATTTTTTACCGAAAAATTCCACAAACAATAATTTGTCCCATGTGAATAGCCAATAGATCTTCAATCGCAACATATATTTTTTATTGAATTGTCATGTGATAGATGGGTCAAGGTTTTAAAACATATATTTTTTATTGAATCGTCATGTGATAGATGGGTCAGGGTTTTAAAACATTCTTGGATCAGATTGAAATCTATGGAACCTTTTTGTTCATTTGGTCTCATTTGCCAACATGTTTAGGATTTTTTTTTAATTTTGATTAAATTCACCACACACACACACACACACACACAAAGCTATATTGGAAGTTGTTAAACCTTTAAAATACCTGCCAAATTTAAAAGACTCCAATAAACTACATAGGAAGCCGCTAAAACTTTTGATAAGCCTCGACACATGAGGAGTGGCCAAGTATCACCCATTTTGTGCACCTGAGCGTAAAGGTATACAAAAATATTCCCAATGCTTGAAATTAAATATCAGGTGGACATGTGGTAGGATTCTAGGCATCGTGAAGGAAAAGGTATTGCGTGGAATCCAAACTTGTTGGATGAGACAATTCAATAAAGTTTCAGGTCCGCAATTAGACAAGGAAGAGTGACAATAAGGGGAACATGTGGCAGACCTCCATTTGGACTTAAAATTCATTTTGTGCAATAAATATCATTCATTCTAATGAATTAACCTTCATTTGCCACTCCATTTACATTTTCATTCTAAAAATATATTAACTTTCACCAAAGCCACGAAAGCATATTTTAGATAATTCGCCAACCCAACGAATCTAGTTCTGACCATATTCACCATGATTTCTATAAGTCTTTTTTAGGCCATTTCATTAAAATTTTCCCTTTTTTCATCTTGAGTGTATCGTTAAATATTGAGGTTGGATTAAGGTTTCATCTAAGGAGATTGATTTTCCACTTATTGAAGAGAGATAAAGACAATATGAAACTTATTTTTACATATTAGGGAAATTCATAAGCAATTATCATATCAATTTATATTTTGTAACATATGTGCCATTTATAGTAAAAAACGACCACTTATGGGTTGTAGAGAAGTGGTCATCCCCAATGATAAAAGTCGTGTTGTATATTGTCATAGTCTTATTTCGGTGGGGCTTTCTTATGGATATATTTACACTTTTTAGTTCATCTATTAGATTCATCTACATGATCATCTAAAACCTGGTAATCTCCTTCTAGACCCTACTTTCCCTTCATTGTTTTCCTACTTTCCAACATTTTACTGTGTTACATTATTCCCAATTATCTGAATTTGACCCTTATCATGCAATTAGATAAATATACAATTGAAACCAACATCATTTTCATTCTTTTCCTCATGATGGATCATGAATCATAATCTAAAAAAATGATCCAAAAAGTCTCACACCATTTTAACCAGAAATATGTTCTCTCCCTATATAGAATTTTTAAATTTAAAGTAGGTCAATTGCAATGTGTTGTATGGTTAGTGTAGTGTATTTGATAATGTATATCCACTTTAAATCACTACAGAAACTCACTCAACCTTTTCTCCCCAACACAAGTGAAGAATGAATTTCTCTAGGTGTGCTAGAAAAGAAAAGCTTAAGTTGTGTAACGCATTGTGCATTAATCTTGTCTAAAGATTAAATATGCATTTTCAAGAAAAAAAAGGTTTAAATTATAAATCATAAATACAAAAGAAATAAAATTAATATTAACAATATTTGAAAAAAATAATAGGGACATGCTAAATCAAAGACAACGTGGAAGCACCATTATACTCTTCAAACGAGTGTCTTTTGTACGTGCGTGTCTCATGTTTCATAAAGGAGTAGTAGCATGGACATGATGTTTTAAAACTCACTCCTATTTCAGGAAAAATGGTCTTAATTTCTTTTTATAAAGTTTGTAAAAAAATATAGTAGTGTATGAGGAAAAAGATTTCTTCATAGCCTAGTACAATTCAAATAAGCACTAAAAATAACAATAAAACATAAAACATGTATAAATCAATAGATCTAAATCCATTTATTTATTTCTAGGTTAAGGAATATAATGTATTAAAAATGATTGATAAATATGTTTATGAGATTGATATAAATGTTGTCATTAGTGGTTATAATTAAACAACAAAAAATTAGTTAAGATAATGATATAAAGTAGGTCTAAAAATAGTTAAAATATAGAGCTTTAATTATAATTGTGAGCTTCTTCCATACTTTAACCATGCGATTGGTGGAACATGTGAAAGGCAAACCCGTAGGCTCAAAAACCATGGAATTGATGACATTGTGGTGATCCTAAAGGGACTCCACACATTTGAGAACTGACATCTTCCACACTTTTACAGCCTTGTCCCAAGAACATAAATATAGAAGACCTTGTTCTTTGTTACACCACCACATAAGAAAGTGGTAATTTGTATTTATTACACTCTCTAATAGATCCTTCTTGTTTGATTTGTTTATTTTCATCACCAAGAGTGTATATTATTTGTCTGAAGTCAAACATCGTAGTTTTTGTATGTTGTTTTTTGTTAGGAGGCTCGACACTGCATCAAGTGGCAGTAAATTATCGACCACGTGGCCGTACCATATATTTATTGACTCTACATGCACGTGCAAAAATGAAAAAAAACTATTTAGATAATTAAAGTCCCAAAAAATAATATATAAAGTTACCAAATTTTTAGTGACCCTTACAATGTGTGTCAAGATGTATTCTTAGTGTGCCATGTTTTTTGGTTTCGAACTATTTTTATTTCCAATTCTTATGGTAATACATCACATTTAATAATGTAATATTTGTTTTGTATTGGTTCAACACTTATGTTATTGAATCACATAGTAATGTAATTGTAGTAATCCCAAAAAGTTACAAAGCCATTAAAAATTCAGGTTTTCTAGGTTAGCGGAAATTAAGACACATTTACTAAAAATAATAATTACATGATTAGTCCTCATGTTTGGCCTTGCGTTTAAGACATATTTAGCCTCTCATTTAATAATACCACATGTTGATTTTTTATACAACATGTTCTATGATAGCACAATTATTTTTTGGGGGCATGCATATTTAATTAGTAGCTTCACCTTTAGAATCAATATTATAATACCAAAGGTATTTTTCCAAAATAGAGCGAAGGTGGGTAGATTTGAGGAGTGTCGGAGATGTGAAAAGTCATGATGCATTTGGTCGTTGATCATGACAACATCATAGACATCCACGTTGATGTATCCCTTTCAACAATGGTTCACAAATGTTTTCAGTGTCAAAGATATATAAAAACATGTTTTCAATTTCTCTCAGTAGCTAGTATGGGTTAGGATCGCAATGGATGAGGTGCAGGGCATGATAGTGGTTGTATTTAGCTATAAAGGGATGTTATTTTTCATGACAAAGTTAGACTTGAACATATTCATTTAGATTTTACACAAATTCCCACGCATGGTTTTAAGGAGGGGATGCTTTTGGTTACAAAATTCCCCACATGTTGAATAGCAATTTTGGCCTTAAATCTAGCCCTGGTGTTCAAGACAACGAAATTGAAGATGTGGATGGAAATGACATCTCGCAGCCGTATATTATAGTGTGTATACATGTTACATTTATGCCCTTGTCCTTATTTCATTGTATTTATTTAAAAATCAGGATGCCTTTCAATTCTCCTAGACTTTTCATCATTGATATTTACTTGGAGCACTATGAATTTACAAGGCAGAGGATTGCAAAGATTATCTAGATAGAGGAAATGTCTATGCAAAAATCGTGCATCCAACTCAACAGTTTGACATCATTAACTTTACACAAATTTATTGTCCGAAAACATGTCATATTTCCTAAAGAGTGAACTCAATCCACCTCCATTCAAATGGTAAACCATGCCCATAGTATGACAGACTCCAGTACAGAAACTAAAGACATTCAGTATTCTCTTTAATGGCAGCGTACAACTAGCCCATAGTTGTGTCAAATTATACGTGTGGCATCTTGGAATTGATATCAACCTTAGTTGCATCCAAACTCATGAGATCGATAATGGCGTAAATGGTGTGTGAGAGGTATGAGTAAAGGCCCTCATAGTTGTGCCCTATTCTACACTCATGAGTCTCCCACTTGTGTTGTATGCAAGACTGCACAAAAATCACTACATGTGTTCCATCCTCTTGAAGATAATCAAAGAGTATGGTTTGGGCATACTTTATTTTGTATACCACATGATACTAAAAAGAAAACTTGAGAAAGGAACCATAGTTTGATGATGATGATGATAGATAATGATGATGATCCTCTCAAAGTCTCGTTTTTTATACCACTCCTACTCAGACATGAGATGAACACTCCAATGTTTGTCATTTTCATTTCAATTTGGTGACAAACATGTTGGCATGACATCTCCCCCGTCCTTATTCATGACCCACACCACCATGACCAAAATAATAAATCTCAAATGACTGCATATCACCACAATAAATAAATCAAATTATAACCTTCAAACCCATAAATTGAAATAATAATCTTCATACCAATCAACTAAATTATAATCTTCAAACTGATCAACTGAGCTATTATATTCAAACTGAAGAACTCCCTATTTATAAGCTTGGATGAGCTAAAGCATCGAAACGACGGCCAACGAAATGCACATGTAAAAAGTAAATTTTTATCTTTTTTTAATACCTCAAACATTACTTGCATTAATAGACATTCTGAAACAGGAATCTCAGTGGTTGCTATGTCTGATAAATGCATCGAGAAAATGGATGGATGAGGTTTGTGTTGGTGGTCTTTGATGGATGATGTAAAACCCTAATTGTAAATGTGCACGAAATCAACAACATATGGAACCCTAAATCTAGAGTTTATATATTTAACATATTAATTTTTTGGAATTCAAACATAATCGATGTTTCCTTGTCTACAAGTAGTGATAAAGCAAAATCTATGATGTGATTAATCAACCCACCTCTCCACATAAGACACCAATGGATACCACTCAAAGAATAATTAGCGTTATCCTCTATTTGTTGACCAAGGTGATGAGGTAATCTATATAAGACCAGCCTCAAGTAATGTGATCAAACCTTGATGATAACATTACTAGACAAAAGTAAAGTCAACGAAAGAATGGATGTCCTAAAATCCATGCCTTGATATAGATATATGTGCCAATGCTTCAAATTTAATGAGTGTAAATAACTTGGATTGTTGAGGGAGCAATGACAAGTCCTACGAATCTACAAGGATTTTTTTTGTGTGTAATATATATTGATGCTTGGGCAAGTGCAGAGAATGGCTTAAGATAATGGTCTCTTCAGGTGTTGCTAAAACTACTTTACTGACGATGTTTTGCAATTACCAAATTCAAGTACTACATTGACTCAATATGGGATGTTGGGTCCACTCCACATGTCTCTATCTCTAAAGTTTCCAAGGACATGCACAAGTGAACTCCCCTTAAAATTATGTGTGGTTCTAACTACCCACAAATCACAAGGGATAACAATTCAAACAACAATGATTGATGTTCGCAATATTGATCAAGCACACCTTGTTTTAATATGAGATATATTCAAAGTATGTTGCCTTAATGACCTATGCAAAACACCCCCTTTCACCTTCAAATGATTAGAAAAATTGGCACATGGTTCATATGTTCCTGGTCATAACAAGAAATTACTTCACATGCATCCCCCCAACATTTTCCCCTCCCCTGGGCTTCTCCTATCGGAAGTGATTATCATTAAACCAAAAGGTCAACCCTTAAATTTCTGATACAAGCACTATAATTAATGAATCTATGGGAGGCAGTTAGTCCATATCACGAATCCCACAGAGAGAAGTTGCCAACAAATTCCCCCCCAACGTTACCCAGGGGATTCAAACCCATGACTTTTCACTTTGATACTAATTATTGGAAGTGATTACCGTTAAACCAAAAGGTAGTCCCTTCAATTTCTGATACAAGCACTAGAGTTGATGAATCCACGAGAGGCAATTAGTCCATGTCACGAATCCCAACAGGGAGCACTGATAATTTTGCCAACATCTCCTCCCTCAAACCCCTTCTTCATCATCCCTCTTCCTCTTACAATGTTTCACTTCATCATTTTTAGCTTGTTTGACACATCCCTTTGAACATCTAAATTGTACTGTTTGGGTGTGATTGCTAGTGATGACAATAGAGATGTGCTAATAATTTTAGGCCTATTTTGGCATCAAACCTTTATGTGTGTCTTAGCATTGTTCACTTATTATTATTATTATTAATATTATTCTTTAACCCTTTTTATAATTTAATTAATTATGTCGAAGGCGTTCCCCCTATGGGAAAAGGATTTGTGTACATTCATGGGACTACGTCAAATTTGACGATCGTGGTGATGGTTTAGTTTTTCTCTACAATTTTTGTAGATTTGCTATTTTTTAACAATTTTATTCTTGTTATTTTGCATGTTGCGGGCTGTCGTGGTTTTTCTATTTTTAAGTTTTGTTTTTTACTTTTCCGATTTTGCATGGTGAAGTACCTTTTGCATGCTACAATGGGTTTGATGAAAGTTTTGTTTTTAACTTTTGTAGCAGTTTTGCTTTTCCACTATTTTTAGTTTGGCGCGCATGTTAAGTTGATTACATCTACATGCTGAGCAAAAAAAATTGTATTAATAGTCTGAATCCTATTCTTAGAAGAGATCTATGCAGTAACGCGGGATGGTATGATCTTGCTCCTTTCATAGAGGACTTCCATTATGTGGCTTTGCAATCCAAAGGGAACAACATTGCGAACAAATTCAAGAAATGGAAGAATGGGAGACTTAGTTGTATGGGATGACATTCAATCATTTGGAGTTGGAATTTGAAGCAACTAAAAAATAAATTCACAGGTGAGGATATTTATATTATATTATTTAGAGGAGATGAATTTTGTGAAGTCTCAAGTGTGGCAGCCCTGTAACAGGAAGCGTGGTATTGCATAGATAGGGCAACACAATATATTTGTGAGAATGAGCAGGTAGTTATAGGCGCAAAGAACTCGTGTGGGGAAGTATGAGTTTGGGGTACCCTGGGAGAGGGCACTTTTTCCAAGGTAAAATTCACCAAAAATATGGAGAGTGGGGAGGGTGTGGCAATCAAGATCTTGGAAAAAGAGAAGGTCCTCAAGCACAAGATGGTACAACAGTTAATTTTATGCACTTTCCCTCAAATTTTCAGGTAAAATAACTACATAGGTTACACCATTAAACATTTCAAAAGAAAACTTTAAATGTAGGAGAAACAGAGAATAGGTGAAAACAACATAGAGAATCTATCAATCCATTTTAGATTCAAATCATAACAAAAAATTCACATGGAGAAATCATAACAATGTTTTCTTGAATGGAAGTGAAAACATTGAAAGAGAATATTTTCAAATCTTTGTTTAAATTTTTTCATGATATGCTCGGATCAATGTGGAGGGGCAACTGTTTCAATTTTCTTGCTCAAAGTGGTCTCATGGAACCGGCTAAATTCAAAATAGGTTAAATTTTTAATCTATTTTCTTAAGATTATGGAGCAGCGACTCGATGGAAGGATCACAACCCTAGAGGTGCTCCAGTTCCCAAAGGTCCCGAAGCAGAAGGTAGAGGTGGGGGCTGGAAGGTTGTAACATCTATTCAATAAATTTTAGGATCTTTTCGTCCAAACCTCTCATAACTTTAACTTTATCCTTTCCTTTCTCAAATGTATCAACATAGAATCTCCCATAGAAAATGACCCATGTTCTTGTATGTGTTATAGAATTTCACAGGAGTCATGGCATTGCATGCCGGGTGAGGTGTCGTGGGATAGGGCTGTTTGTGACTAGAGCAATAGTAATACACACTATGGATGATGAACTGTGGTGTGAGCAGAAAAAATACCATATGGTCGAGGTTAGAACTGGGAGGATGTTAAGAAGCATTGTCACTTCAAAAACAAAAAATGACTTTTTAATCCCAATTTCATCTACCAACTTCCCTTTCCTATAGTTACCAAATATGGTAAAATCATAGATATTTTCAGTCTTTTTCCATTTTTTTCTTGGTACATGATAGCAGGAAGACTTGTTTGACTCCTGATTTTTGGACTTACTTTGCATAGAGCAAATGTCGACATTGGAACCACTGAAAGGCAAGGTCTAACATTCACAGATTTCTCCAGAGTTCCCTTTCTTGCAAATCTTTGCATTTCACCTCCTTTTTCATTTGAAAGGTACTAAAAATGGTGCATATACCAACACTTAAAGCAAGAAGAAAGGAAGAATCAAGACTACTATCACTCAACCTATCATAAATACTACCCTCTACTTTGATAACACCTCCATTACTACTTTACTCAACACTTCCTTGTATCTAAAGAGGTAGTGTCGTTTAAGGGGTATCAAATGTATTCATGTTTAATAACTAGTACCGTCTTCTGCAACACCATGCTTCTGATACGCCCTAGTGTATTGTCTTTCCTCTTTCACCAATGGAGAGAGTAGTAACAGTGCCACGCATAGTCGTTTAGACCCAGGTTAGTTCATCGGATTTGTTTTCAAAAATTTCTTTATCAACAGAATGGAGTAATACATTATGGATTTCTATGCCAAGCCAAAAATTTACAAGGCCTACTTGGGTCGCCCCCTGGAAGCTCTATTGACACGTCCCCTGCAATGTGAGATCACATTGTTTCATTGAAAGAAGCGACGGTGAGAATGACTTGGGGGAAATTGGTGGCCACCTTTATGGTGTCGTTGAAGCAGATGCCTGGTCCATTCAGCGTAGTTCTGTGTAGGGATTTCGACCACCTTTCATATGGAGGTATACCCATTCTTTCTATTCCCTCTGTCATCATGTCTAACTGTGCCAATTTTTCCTCTTATTTCAAGCACAACAAAGTGTCTACATATGGTGTATTCCACATGGTTTTTTATGGGAAATGGAGTGTTGTAGAAGCCATATGCTTTGGTAGCATCCCTGTGAGGATCGCAAGAGAATTTTATGGTAGTTCATGCATTGGCATATGTGATTAATGGCATGAGGATTATGATTGGTATGGAGAATGTTTTCATCTTTTTTGTTTTTACAAGATTGCAAACATAGTTGGAAGTGGGCGGTTCAGAAGAAATAAAGCCTAATATACCATTTTAATTTCCATGTAACATTCATCGAGACAGAATTCACATGCATCCCCATGAGTTGGTTAAATGTAATAGTTTCAATTCAAAGTTTTACGGTTATCTATTTGTCATTATATATGTCGATTGAAACATCATTTGTTAACAACTACCACATTGAGGAGCCAAATCATTTATTCCAGCCTCGTTGGGTTTTAATTTTCCTATTATTTAGATCATCTTTAAAGGTGCCCTTGGTGATTTCACATGTGATTAGGTGTAATCACACAGTCACTGGGATCAAGTAGCCTATGGAAACTCAGTTCTGTCTCCTACTAAAGTATTCCTATGCAGCCTAGATTTGAACTTGGGCATCCTATTCTCTACTTTCCTTTTATTTGATCATGCAAAGGAAATATTTCAAACCTTTTTACCATAAATTAAAATATTTATTATTGAGTAGAAAGATAAGTGATTATAACACCTCATCCTTAAACTATAAGTAATTATGACTTCATGCTACTTAAGGTGAATGAGTAGCATCAATGGAACTTATCATTGATATGTAGGCTTAATTTTTTCAAATGTAATCGCCAAGAAGTGGAATGAAAGAAATATTCTGTTGTCAGAAAAATAATCTCAAGCACTAAATTTAATTAGAAATTTGTGACCTCCTATTATGTTGCAATGTTTTCAATTTACAATACTTTTGAGCTTTATTATTTTAAGCTTATTCTTATTTTGTGTCTATTATTTTGCACTGTACATCATGAGACATGAATGTAATAATGTAATCAGGATTCTCTTTGATGATTTTAATCTATATATATTTAAACTTTAATGAAGCATGCAATCAAATTCCTTTATATATAGCTTCTAGCACTTGAGATTCATTTACTTCTATGTTGTTGTTATTGTTTCTCATTTATTTTACTTAAAGAGATTTTCCTGTGAATTTGTGATTAGAAATGGACTCTCACTAATGTAACCGTAGTTGCTTAAAGAGTTGCAGAAGCAGGGATAAAATCTCAGAGTTTTATTTATGTTTATATTATTGCTTTATAATTAAAACTATGAAATATGAACTAACAATTGCATATGATTGTATGGTTAGTTGCTAATTGAATTGCATTTAACTTTTGATAAGGTTATAGAGATCAGAGATCATATTCAAATTTTAGTTCTTTCCTGGCACAAAAACTCTTTCAATGTTTAATAACAGCAGCACTGCCAATTCAGACTTGTACATTCCTATTCCCCTTTAAATTTTGTGGTTCAGTATGGTGTTCCACATCCTTTAACCAATTTTTTCTTCTCCCAGTTTGGGAACAAGTAGCTCTTTCTAATGTTGAGTCTCTCTTTTATGTTCCATCTTCATTATGAGCCCTCCTGCACTTTTTTCATTTCATCTTCTTAGATTTTCTTTGTAGCGCTTACTACACTATGATTGTCAACTTTAATGGTTGCAATGAATCCTATTATGCTTGCCTTCTTAGCATTTACCATTTGCATGCTCCAATATCCTACGTTAGGGAACTTGTGGAATTGCTCATGCTTAGAATTTTCCTTTTAAGTTTTAAGGTATCGTCATCTCTTCTGAATTGCATCTCTTATAAGTAATGTTTATGTTATAAATATGGGTGCATACAGTGCATAGTTTCCTAAAAGTAACGCTTATGTGAAATTATGTCTTGTGACTTGTTGATGTGTGAGGATTATTATAGAAGATTTTGTAATTTCCTTGTTTCTTTTAACAACGGAAGCAAGCTTGGATGCCTTGAAAAGCATAAACTATGTATTTTGTTTGGAAATAGTTTTAATATAATGTGTGTATTTTAAAAAGAATATTCATGCAATTTGATTTGGGTTTTGACTCTTAACTACATGTTTGAAGTATGTATATCCATGAACCACATATATTATACCGATGTAGAATGATTCCAGAATTCAAGTTTATCCCATCATGTATTGGAGGAGTTCCAACTTTGTTTCCGGCGGGAAAAGCAATGTGGTAACAACCCTGCATAAAAGAAGTTCTAATGCATGAATACACTCTTCATTTGATGCGCTACCATGATGGGTGATTCAGTTCCTACCCAAGATTTTGCTACTTCCTTCTAAACCTCATAATGTGGCATAGGAGCCAATCTACAGCAACAACTTTTATGAAACTTAATATCGAATATGGAATCCCTCCAACAATTGGAGATCTGCGAAGACAACTACTAGAATTCCCCAAAGACAACCTCTCAGACAATTTAATGCGCTTTGGTTTGAACCTTCGAGGGACATGATCATTTTTGGGCAAAAAGTAGAAGCTAACTTTCAGATATGGTAGAAAATTTGGGGACACCAACCTTATTCTTCACTCTACGTGCTGCAGACACTAAGTGGTCAAATCTCCACAGTATTAGGTCTGGTGAATGCCCTACTGATCCTCGAGTCGTATAGTGTTGAAGAACACTTAACATTGTCTCAAACCCTCATCGAGTATCAACATACTTGCATCACATATTCACAATGTTTCGTGAATAAATATTACAGAAGGAACTTGGAGCAATAGACTTTTGGTACATGTAATGAAATCTACTTTTTAATAAGTTTGTTCCAGACTACATAGATAATATTTATGCTCTCTTATCTTGTAGGTATGAATGGTAACATAGAGGCTCTGCACACGTCCACGGTTTATTGTGGCTCGAGAATGCACCTAGAGTTGACACAATGGACTGGGAGGATACAACAATTATTGAGGCAAAAAAAAAATACTTTGATATGTTTGCCTGGGACCCTCGTCTGACATCCAAAATAAATCACCCATAGTTTAAACAAAATCAACTACAAAAGTAATAACTATCCCTCTAAAACAAATAACATATATCGTTCGGCATTCACATTGCATTGTACACATGTGATTACTAGTTTATTATTCTCATGGACACATGTTTATTGCGGGATGGAACAGGACAACATTTATGTGTCAATTTATTACTCTTATTAATACATATATGTTGTTGGATGGAAAAACGCATCAAACAAGAGTAACTACTAAACGGAAAATAGAAATATAGAGATAGCTTGAATAAAATTATATAGCCCTATTAACCTAATTATAACAAGGCCATGATATGGCAAATCCTACCGAAGAAGTAGTTTTTTGTTGAGGAGGAGGATTTTGTTATGAACAAAGGATAAGATAAGAGTAGTTTTTTTATTTGTATATTTCTCTCTTGGAATTTGATGTTGTAGGGGTCATTGTCATGTTGAAATGTTAATCGAAAAATATTTTTAACATGTGGTTTGAAAGTGGTGAGTGAAGGGAATTTAGGGGGACCCAAAAAATTGGCATTGATAAGATTGTAATATAGCAATTGTTGTTTCATAAGATTTAAAGCTTTAGGGTTGGATTCAAGAATTTTTAGAAATGTAAAATGAAATGAGAAAACCCCTTACATGTCATTATACAAGAGAAAATTGTGGTGGTAAAATAATAATCTCCTATCGATTAAGCCAAATGTTCTGTAGATTTTTTTGCAGTAGTTGTAGAACTGGAAGAAGACAATTATATGCAGAATTATTTTTCAACTGTTTTGCACGAACTATTAATGGTTCCTTAAGGGCATCAAGTTTTGTCCAAAAATATTGATAATCATGGTATTCTCTATTTGCAGGGATTAGTATTTGCTCGTTTTACAAAAATGGTACTATGTATTCTTTATATACGGAACCTTTTTGTCGGGTTAAATATTAAGCAAGATATGGATTTTTTGAAATACATTTTAAGTAATGGCTTAAAGGAAGATAGGCATGCGTAATTTTGGGCTTATTTGGCTTACAGATTCCTACACTTTACCACTTTATGGTATCCCTGGGAAAGTGGGACCGAAAGTCATGATGTCCAGTGGGTTTGTCATGAGGGAAAGAGAACATAACAATTTTAAGGAAGATGAGGTTACATCTGTGCTAATGTTTTTATCTTCCCATAAGGTAGAACCTAAGGAGAAACCAAAATTAAATCCAAATCAAATTTATAAAATGTGAAGTCAGTGGACAAACTTGAAGAATGGTATTGAGATGTTTTTTTAATCAAACTTTATTGGATTCAAGATGACGGAAAGGGTGTCTGATTACCTACTGAAATGAATACTATGATATGCCTCAGAACCTTTAGAAGTAGGTGAGGTTGTGGACATGTCAACAATAGAGAAGAGGAAACCAGAGGGCTAAGTTGTTACCAAAAAGCAACATGTTTATGGAAACCAAACTGTGTGTGGATCATTTTTGAATCGACCTCGTAGCGGTGTGATCTTTTTTCTTTGAGTTCCGCATGGAGACCTCCAACCATGGCTTTTGGGCCATGTAGATGAGCCCATCGAGGGTTGGGTGGCAGCTCCCGAGCTTGTCTTAGACCTTTTTGATCACTTGGAGGTGTTTTTCTTCATAAGGTGACATGTACAGGACCTGCAACACAAACGCCCACCATCAAATCCACTCGAAGAAGAAGGAGAGGCAACACGACAAACACTATTACAACCAAATACGTAATTAAGAGAACTAAATAAAATAGCGATTGCACTATAATTCTGTAATGGAAACACCGATAGGTTGACACAATAAGGGAAGAGCGTTCAACAAATATGTGTTATTATAATTATGAGTACAGTCAAAATCAATGTAGTTGCATGAATGCAATTTTTTCTAAATATAACAAAAATAACCAAAACAACAACATTGTGCTTCTTTCCTCTTTTGTTATGCCTACGTAAGTTATATAGAAACCGTAAAGTCCATATTATTGGTATCTATTCTTAATAGCACAAGTAAATTTGTGGTCATACTTGAAAATATGAGTTTGAAACAACCACATTCAAAAAAATAAGTGATTATCTAAGAATTTTTTTAGGCAAAATTTATAATCATACTCAAATTTGAAACAAATAAACTCAAAACAATTAGATTTGAAATAATATGGTATTACTTGTGTGGGATTTTGGGTGATATTTGTATCCTAGTAGAAATGCCATCTTTGTTATTCAATATTTTGGAGCCTTGCTAGAAACTAACCACCTCAATACCATCTTCCACAAAAATGTTTTTTGTCATTTTAAAAATATTGAATATATTAATGGTATGAAATATTTTGTTTATAAAGTTGGCTGCTTCTGAGTATTAAATACTAGTTTGATTTGATACTTTGATAGGAAGGGACATTTGTGAGATGTTTTAGTTGCAAGTGCCCTATCACATATGTGAAAGTAATAACAGAAGGAAGGGAAGTGAGAGAGCTCAAATATCAAATGTGCGAAGTTGGAATAAGTGTTGACCAAACAGAATTTTTTTATTGTTATTGATGGCACTAATATATTATAAGGTCAACACCATATTGTTGTATGTTTTACAAGATAACTTTTAAAAATTAGAAAAGTGCGTCTCTCTCTATCTGCCTTGTTTGAAGAAAGTTATAGTTTCGTTGAAACAAAATCTCTTTTCCAGTGAAGGTGTTGTGTTGTATTAGAGAAGCTATATAGTATCTCTCTTTTGTTTGCAAAGCATCAATTTGGCATGCGTACTAGAAAATTACTGGCAAATAACAACAAAAATGAATTGAGTGCATTGTTTTAGACATAACACCGAGCTCACACACCAAGCTCACAAGTAGAGAAGTAGATCATTCCATTGTTAAATAAAGAAGAAAAATGGTTTTTTTTACCTAGTTATGATGAATTAACTCAATCATTTGTATTGACAGTCTAACCCTTTTGACGTCTCCGCATGTACACATCAAAGAAAGCAAAAATGAAGAATTAATCCTTATGTTTCATATTGTTAGTACATGTAGCTTGTTAAAAAAGGAAATAGTATATCTAGAAAACTTTTAATGCACAACCAGGGTTTTGAGTAATTCCACATCAAGTACTTCGTATAGATTACAATGATACAATGTGTGAAAAACATTTTTTGATTCACAAATTTGAAGAAGTATTTCCATTTGAAGGAAATACATAACAGTAAAAATAAATTGAAGGGGATGGCAACAAAGTTATCACAAAGACAATAGTTTTTTTTAATCTTTAACTTAGTAGATGTGAACCAAATTTTCTATTAACCAAGCTTTTGCGAGAAGCTATATTGTATTTCGAGATATTAGATTAAGCCAAATAGTCTTGTAGAGTGCCCTGAAGGAACAATATTTTTAAAATCAACAATAGTGAACAATCCAAAGATAATTTAGAAGATTCTTATCAAATTCTTCAGGCACCCTAACAAATGCAACTTGATGTCAAAATCCAATTTGTTCAATGGTCATGTACATGTGGGAGTCGATCAATGACTCAAGAAATTGGAAATAATTTTATACTACAAGTTGTAACTCCACAAAAAAAATCAAGCATTTTTAATATTTCACATGTCAAATGGATAATATCAATGTTGAAAGATATCTAATTAGATTTAGAGAAAAAATTGTACTATTATTTAGTATTACTTATGAGTTTCAACATCGAAGATAAATATTACCTTTTATTTACAATAGTAAATATCAAAATTCACACACAACAATATAACATTGTAACGAATAAAGTTATCGTATCACTAATTAGCAAGACAGGAAGAGTTTGAAAAATTAGCCACTGAAATTTCATAGATTGATAAACACTATGGGCGTAGTCCCATGGAGGGACTTCCACTGCTGTTGTTTTGCAGGAAAATGTCCCATGATTACATTTCAAGTGTGCTTCAGGAAAAAAATAGAATCTTTCTTTGGAAAATAGGAGGTCCAATTCTTTTGCCTGCTGAGTTTTAAAGGTCGCAGGGGAGGGGGCCCTAGAAGTTCACCCCTACAGTTAAGTGTTTTTAACTTTTTTTCTACCCACCTGGCACATACTATGCATTAAATTTAGAGGAAACTTTTCCCAAAAATATCTCACTGGGTGTTGTCAACAAAATTTAGGAAAAACATGAGACCATACTAGTTCTAGAATGCCCCTAAATTTCCGTGGCCATCCCCAGATCCCCAATATCGGTTGCTCGAGAACAATGTATACTAATCTCTTCCCTTTGTTGCTATTCCCTTTTAACTGCATTTGGTCTATAATTGTGAGGCCATGTTATGCAGAAAACTATAGTTGTCATTTTATTTTTAATCGTCAACCATAGATATAAAGGGGCTCATTGTCCTGGGCAAGGTGTGCAATGAATCCCCTCCGCACACTGCCTTTCCCCACCCAAAATCTATTTCATTATACCCGATTCTGCTTATGTTCGAAATTACAAGCAATCCAATCCCTCTTTTGACACCAGGAAGTGGTGGGACTGGTCGTAATTTGATCAAATCAATGACAGAGCGAACGTACTCCTCATTCACCTTTGCTTTGGCGTCGTGAACCAGTTTTGTAGAAAAAGAGAGGCATTGTTTATCAAATATGTTGATGTTGTGTCTGCATATGCCAAAATGTTTGCATTTCCATAGTAACCCTATGGAAGAGGAGGTTGTAGTCGAGAACAAAAATCAATGGGAAAGATGAGCCTCACCACTTCATTATCAGGGATATTGAGAGCCCTTGTTCTCACACGCCATAAATAAGCCGACAAAATTTCAAATGTCTTGCATTTAGTCAAGTCAACGCCATTGCCCGCCTCTTTCTTCAGCAATGTTATTTCTTTGCTACTTAAAACAATAGATTTGTGGACGGTTTCCTCTTCTTCATCCCAATCGATAGCAGCCATGGCAGGACCAAGGCAATCTTGTTTGTAATCATACTCAAGGGATTGAACCAGCGGTTTCTTTCATGGAAGCAATCTCTCTCTTTCCCAAACGGGAGGAATGGAGGGGACATGAGCACCTTTCGCCATTTTAGAAAGGGCTCTCGTACACGCAGTGATTGAAGCGCATCGCGAATGCGAAACTACTGCAAGTTAGCCGCGTAACCTACTCGCAAAATACCAAAGTTTTGCATTTCTAAATTAAAACGGTACATAATCGACATGAAATAACAACGATTAGAGGGGCATGTACCATTACCTGAATCAATATAAGCAGAGAGTCGATAATGTTGGTTGATACAAATGCATCATCAAATAATTTCTCCACAGAGTGAAAGGGGGGAATCAACATATTATTATTATTATTGAAGAGGTGTTAGAGGGAGACATCAGCGTCTGCTTCTATGAAGGAAACACCATCACCTGTGCAGTGGAGGAGGAGCTTACTGGTTGAGCGAGGTGAGGGCCTCAATCTTTTGGCTAATGGATAAAAGTGGACCAAAACCTTGCCTGAAGCTTCTTTTATGACTTTGGCAGGATCCTCTTATCTGGTCTTATTGCATTCATAAAACTGATTTGAGAAGTGTGGAGTCTCACTCCGGTTCGATTGTCAAGATTAGAGACAAAGAGAACACCCTGTGGAGTTTCACTGTTTGGACGCACAAGTTCCCCGGCATGCCTGTGGACTGTAAAACGGTCATGGGAAGCAACCATGGTCATTTGATTATGAGTATTTTTGTGCAGTGATTACCAAAGTCCGTCTCCAAATACCAATTATGCTCAGATGTTTCTCATTTTCGATGGTTTTCTGTACAATAAGTAACACACATAATGCTTATCAAAAGTTGTTTCTGTAGTATCCAAATTATAACTATGTTCCAATCTTTGTCGTATTCGAGTTTGATTTTTGGCGTGGAAAATAATCTCTCGTGGAACATATAATTAAACAGCAAAGGACAATTTTTCGAGTTCCCCAAAAGCACGAAGTTTGTCATCCACAGTGATATCCTTAAATGCACTTAAATGTAAGGAAGGACAATTTCTCTTCCTCAGAAAACAATCACAAATAAAGGGAAAAGTTGACTGATGAATGAGATGAGAAATAAATGATGTTTTAAAATTATAAAAAAAGTTATTTTTCACAAAACTATAGTCCCATAAAAAAATAATCCATGTGGCGCCATTTAATTGAGGAAAGAGAAAAAAATTAATGAGGCAGTTGAAAACAATATCCTTGCCTTCGGCAGGATAATAATAATTAGGTTGAAATAATCTTTAATAAGAAATATATATGTATATAGAACTTGGGGCTTACCACCTAATTGCCCCCCATTGGAATCACGCCTTGGGGCCTGACTTCCCACATAATTCATCTTAAATCTTGGTTTATAAGTCGACTCTTTATTTTTTATCACCAATTCACAAATTATAAGAAACAGTTAAAAAAAAAAAAAAAAAAACAACACTTTGCCCGCGAGTGTAGGTTAACTCAAACTAAAAATACGCGTCAATTTGGAAGATAATAATATAAATTCAGGCCTGAATTGTTGTAAAACAGTCATACCAATTACAATATCAATTCATCTTATTCCGTAATTATCAATTACGAATTGCGATGGCTCTGAATCCACTCATACTGGCCCAACAAGACTGGGAATCGAGCCTCGAAGAATCGGCGACTCCTATGGCCCTAGATGACCAGGATTCGAGTCCCGCCCACCGCACTTTTCTCGGCATGGACGACGAAGCGTGGATCGACTCTTGCCTGCTCGTCCCGGATTTTACCCTCTACATGCCAAACCCTCACGAGGATGAGATTCGAACCTGCGACATGGAAGACGGCGAAAAAGCTTCTTCTGCTTCAGAGATGGATTCGATTTTTCGCGTGTGGGATCTCAACACGGGGAATTCAGAGCTGGAGGACGGATCCCTGGCGGATATTTTGAAATCGATCCTGGCACAGACGGAATATTGTGTGTCATATGACGATCCGGATCTGTCCGGCGGCCGTTCTTCTCGTCCGTCAATTAACGCGTTTAATTTCAGAGATATGAAGTCGGCTTTGGAAGAGCAGAATGTTGACGGCCTCAGCGCAGTTCTGGGTGGTCTCGATATATCTGCCTCTGGTAATAGACGGAGCCGTAAAGCGTGATCTGGTTTCTGTCATTCTTTCTGTCAATTGTTTGATGCGTACCCAAGTTGAGCACCTGAGTCATTCCGACGGTGTAGGTTTATTTAGAAATTGCGTTGAAATCCAACGCTTAATAATAGTTCAGAAAAGGTTAGTGCATATGGCACAGGTGCTCAGAAGCAGGAATCATCCTGGAATCGTGCTGGATCGAGGAAGGGACAGGAAGGATGCTTGTTGTGGAAGGTGGAGGCATTTAGTTCAGGAGAGCAGAGCGGGCGCCATTGATTTGCGTAATCGGTTGGAGTAATCGGGATCATTATATGCTGTTGCCATCATTTGTTGTGTGCGGTGGCCCCAGGGTTAGCCGATTTGGTCAGTGGGGCCTTTAATCATCTCTTCGACCTCTCTATTTTACCCGCGGACTCAAACCCTTGCAAGTATTCTGGTTTGTTTTGTTGGGCGATCCAGCTATATAATAATACTGTAACGGTTGTGCTTGTGTTTTCCTTAATTTTCAAACTTGGAAAGATATGATCTACAAAGATATTTACTGCCGTAACATACGATGGATAGTAATTTTCCTTCTTTTCGCTGTTTGTGCGTGGTTCCCTTTGGCTGTTTGTTCGTTGTTCGTTTCAGCTGGGTGTGCTGTTGGGGCCGTTCGGGTTTTCTTTTAGATTTTGTAATAAATAATCAGATTGTAAGCAGTTCAGTTTTGGTATGAATATGTTTTTTTCATGGATTGTGTTTGTATTCTGAATTTCTGCAACACAGGTATTTAAATTTTCTGGAGTGATACAACATCGGCATGATTTTGTTTGGATTGATACGACTTAGGTTTTCAAATTTTTGGTCTATTACTGTTGTAGTATGAATCTGAGCATTGTATATAGATATAGCTTATTTGTGCAAATTGGGTCAAAGTATGCTCCCTACGACTTTATTTCTACAAATAATGTAGATGCTTTTATTGTGAATGAGTATAAAGGTGTGGCATATGTGACTTTCCCTTCACTTTATACGGAAGATTTTGTGGTTGGTGAAGGCGGATACAGAGAGTGCAATATCCAGAATGTGAACACAGTTTCCTCTGCCTCCTTCAAGGGTGATGATGATATGCCGGTGCTGGTTCACAAGGGAGCTCTCAGCCTATTCCTGCAGCAAAGTTCACTATTTGAAGCCCAGGTAAATAGATCTTGTATATAGGTCATGTTTTCGGAGCAAATAGATCTTGTATATAACTGGTGTTTTCACAACTGATCAAATTGTGTATTTCTTTAGGCGGATTTAATTTGTAGTTTACAATCAATCTATATTAATTCATATTTCATGAGTAGTGGTTCACAAAATCGTATCTCTCACTAGCATAAGTAATCCACTTAATACTAATTGCAGTTCCCTGGATGTCACCCACAGCCTTACTGGATTATATAGTTGCTCTGTTATGCAGGATTCCTGTAATTGCATTCCTGCAAAAACCATATGTTCTTTATATTTAAATTTCGCGCTATTTATTTGTTTGTTACATTAGATGCAGAGTTTTGTGAACCTAGACAAGATACAAGCTGTTATATTTTTGGGTCAGTCCATGGGAGGTGGAGTTGCAACCCTGACCACGCTATGTTCTAGAAAAAAGGGAGAAAAGCATCTCACCATTTTGCATTACAATCTAAATTATTTTCTGCTCAATCTAAATCTAAATTATTTGCTGCTCAATGAAAATTTGTTCAGTGGCAATATTCCTCCAAGCTTTGGCAATTTATCTCAACTCTGGCTTTTCAATCTTGCAAAGAAAAATTTAAACGGAATTTTGCATGCAAGCTTGTCCAATTGCTCTTCCCTTCTACTCCTAAATCTGGGAAATAATAATTTGGAAGGAAGCTTACTGCATGAGTTCAGTATATTCATAATAATAAGCTGACAGGACCATTCCCTCCCTCAATAGCAAATTGTTCAAATTTACAGGTTCTTGATATTAAGCATAACTTATTTCAAGGTGAAATACCAACTTCAATTGGAAATCTCTCACATATAAGTGCATTGGTGATGAAGGAGAACAAATCTAGAGGTAAAATCCCTCCAGAGATTGGCCAACTAACGGACCTCCAGATCTTGCTCGTCTTCCAATTATATTTAAAGTTTCATTCCATACACTATTCTGCGTTTGAAAGCAATGGGCATAGGAAGCCAATATGTTTTTGTGCTATCTGGGTCTTCGGTACAAGGGGCACCGTATAAAGATGGATTGGTTATGGATTCTAAAGGCGTGGATTTACAGTACCCATATATTCTTTCAACTCGGACATCCATTGATCAGGATTTTTGCTGAAGTGTCCTGCCACCACTACAGTCATAGTTTTTTTCTTTTATCCCTTTTCCAACAAAGGTTAAACCCTCTCCCTCCTCCCCCCTCCCCCCCAAGAAAGAAAGATATTACTGAAAAACAATACAAAAGTGTATATAAATACAATAATTCCTTACAAAAGTGGATATCAACAAATTCATGGAAGTAATATTGTTATTTGATTTTACGCTTACTCTTAGGAATCCATGCTGGAGCTGTCTTTTCCTTTTAATTATGTTGAAAGGCATTCTTTCAGCTGGGTTGAGGCCAGGGGGCTTCTGACAATAGCAGAGGCATCAACAGTGGAGAGCGGCATGCAGATGATATTGAGTATGGCTGGACGCCAGCCGCAGGATGGAAGGGGGAAAGTAAAACCCTAGAATAGAGAAGAACGCTTGTGCAGAGAGGCAGAGGTCGCCGTGGCTTTTGTTGTTGTGTCATTTTCTTGTATGGTGGGTTTCAATTTTTTCTCTTGTGGATTAAAAAAGTTTTAGAATACCAGACTGACAGTTTGGCCACAGTGCAGCTTCTTGTGCGGAGTTTTCAGGCCTGTGGGAGGATGGTAGACATGAATCGCTATTTTCATTTCTATTGGGGTTTATTCCAACCTGAACCTGTCTGCTGCTATGTAAGTTTTCTGGGGTTTTTTTGTTGTGGTGGCTCTATTATCTCTTCTTTAGTTGGCAATATCCTGTTGGGAGAATGGGTTTTAGTGGTTTCTTGCCTCCTCTTTTCTGTTTATCTAGGTTTTATGTGAAACAGCTGTGATTTTTGTGTTCTGTTATTTTTTTCACTTTTTCACAAAAAACCATGGATTGTAGAAAATTCCAGAACTCAGAAAATAGTAATAAAAATGTGAAAGACGTCTCATTTGGACATACCCACCAAGGGATACAGAGAAAAGTGTTAAAATTATGGAAAGGGGTTGTAGTGTTTCTT
The DNA here is from genome assembly GCA_019776745.2 of Taxus chinensis. NCBI lineage: Eukaryota > Viridiplantae > Streptophyta > Pinopsida > Cupressales > Taxaceae > Taxus > Taxus chinensis. Next base: position 780,013,759 of record CM034149.1, on the reverse strand, counting down.
ATAGTGGCCTTCGGGTTTCGGGTTTGTATTGAAAGATTCATATAGGATTCATTTTCTCAAATTGTATATCAAGGGGTTTTGCTTTTCACCAAAGCATATTTTGTTTGATCTTGTTTTTAAGTGCTTAGGGTTTTCAAAAAATGATGAAAAGCTTTCAGGGCAAGTTTTTCCACATTGGGTGTTGTGGATGACCCCAATTCTATCTAGAGGTGGGTATAGCTCTGAAGCCTCGTCATATGTGGCAGCACTTGATGCAAGTAAGAGTATTTCTAGGTTAAGGATATTGCAGCATGGGGATTTAGAAATCCTACCTTTTTGGAATGGTTTTCCTAATGATATGAAATCCCTTGCAATGAAATTATATGGAGGGGATGTTCAATTGAATACAACAGTTGTCATATTGCACAATGAGCCTGGTACGCGGTATCCACCTCAGTTTGAGATAACCTCGTACCTTCCTAATGGGTATGATTAACTTTTCTATGTTATCGGTCGAACTATGTTTGAAACAAACAAGGTTAATGTTGAACATGTGAGGAGATACAAAAAAATGGATTCAGTTTGGGTGCCTATTGATTTTCATGTTCAAACATTTATAAGTAATGGAGTTAATCCATCCAAAGTTGTGAAGATGGTTTAGTCAGTGGATGTGGATTTTCTACTATCCTAAGAGGTGGAAGCCATTGCCACTCCCAGCTGATGGACGTTTGTTTGGTCCTAAGCTCTCAGAAAAGGTCAAGTTCTTGGCCAAAGGGTATTTTGTCTTTATGAGCATCTTTAAGTGGGAATGACGCAAGTGCTGGGATGTTTTACTTATAGCATACTTGCAGGAATTCTCTGCAAAGGATAATGTTGTTTTGTATAACCTAACAAAACCATATCATAGTGACAGAGCCTTTGATGACAAGCTTAGAGATTTCATAAAAAAATCATGTCTATAGGAACCTGTTAAGGGCTAGCCAACCGTTCATGTAAGTGATGAACATGTACCTCAACATGATCTTCCTAGACTTTACAAAGCAGCTTCAACATTTGTGCTGCCATCAAGAGGAGAAGGATGGAGTTTGCCACATGTTGAGGCAATGGCTATGTCTTTGCCTGTTATTGCCACAAATTGGTCAGGCCCAAAAAAATACATGACAAATTCTAACAGTTATCCATTGCCCCGTAGATGGAATGAGTGAAGTCAAGGAGGGACCTTTCGAGGGGAATTTCTGGGAAGAACCTTCTTCTAAGCAGCTTAGGCTTTTATTATGGAGCATTTTTTCTAATCCTGTAGAGGCCAAGTTAAAGGGTATTCAAGCCAGGTTGGACATGGTATCAAAATTTTCCCCCGCAGTTGTTGCAAAAAAAGGTCTTGGATCAACTTTTGCAGATTTACAAACTAGATCAAGAAAACACATACTGAAGGCTCTATTGAGCATATATTTATTTTCCATTTTCATTGTATTTTTCATCAGGAAGTGAATACAAACATCAAAATAATTTCCATTGAGGCATCTGTTTTATTTGACAAATATGTTCAGTTTATGCATGGTTTCCAGAAGAGAATTTGATAAGATTGTTGCGGTTAGTATACACAATGCATTTGCTTATGCTTGAAAACTTGCAGTATTGTATTTTTAATGGTATCGATTTTACTTACTATTCATTTTCTTGTTCTTGTAGGATTCTAGATTGGATTTAAGTGGCATTCTATAATTTATTTATGATGGTGCTTTTGAAAGAGCTCATGGTTCTAGTTAGTACTTTTGACGTGAGGTGAATTGTGTATAGGAATTTCATTGCCTTTTCATTGTTGCCCAATGTTGTGTATGGTTTTCAGGCTAAATAATATTATTATGACAAAGTAGTGGCTATAAGTAAGAAAAATTCAAACAAATACTTTTGGATCCAAATTATGTTCTTAGCATTGTTTGCATGTTGTAGGGTAAAAGTGTGATGCTTGGCAACGGTGCCAGGCATAATCTAATCAGGTTCTTTGATGATCTGATTTCATATAATTTTAGATAAACTTCTTCATGATTATATTGATGTTGAAAACTGTTAGACTGGTTTAGGAATTACTTCTAAGACAAAAAATTGGGTTTTTTCCGGTTGTTTAAACATATCTTATGTGAAAGCGGAGGAGCATGTAGATGTCTAGAGTTCATGTAGATGTTTCAAGTGGAATCTTTCTAAGAGAACCAATTTTATTCTAATAAGGTGAGTATAAGATGGAAAGTTTTAACACGCTTTTGGTCCATTGGTGAAGTTGTTTGGCTCATAAAGATCCCCCGTGCATCAATTCTTGTCGAGTGTAAGGGCCTTGGACTAAAAAGGATGGAGGATTATGTCTCCAATGAATTTAATGGAATATATTTCCCTTAGTCCCTTAACACTAAACCTAAGAAGACAAGTTATTTTGATAATCCATGCAATTGCCCAAAGGATAAAAAATATTTATCCTTCAATTAAAAAGATGGAAAAGTAATTCATGTGAATTTGCACGTAATTTTCATTGAAATTGCAGAACATGGGAGTATACAAACTTCAATGTATTTGATATTATAGAAGTAAATCGAAACAAAAAAGATTGGATGCCAACTCATAGCTAAGGCCAAGCATAAAAAAGGGATGCAGGATTATGCCTATGAATTTAATGGAATAGATTTCCCTTAGTCCTTAACACTAAACCTAAGAAGACAGGTTATTCTGTACACCTAATCCGTGCAATTATTGTCCAAAGGATCAAAATATTTATCCTTCAATTAAAAACATTGGAAAAGTAATTCTAGAATGTGATCTTTGATTTTGCATGTAATTCTCATTGAAATTGCAGAACATGGGAGTATACAAACTTGATTGTATTTGATATTATAGAAGTAAATTGAAACAAAAAAGATTGGATGCCAACTCATAGCTAAGGCCAAGCATTCAATTCATTTTCAATTCAGAGGATGTGGTTCTACGTTTTCCTTTCAATGTCCACATCAATAAGCCATTGACAGAAAATATCTGACAAACACAAAGAAAATATAACAATATGAAATAAAATAGTTGTATACTTAGTCGTAGTTTACTCGCTCAGTTCATTTGTTGTGATTGTTGCAGATAAAGATGCGCACCAAGATTGGGATGACCATGGATGAAATTAGAGCACAGACACAGAGCAAACAAGAAGTTGTAGCAAAATGCAAGAGAGCCTTGGCATATGCTTTTTAACTAGTCTCCTATCATTCAACTTCTTGCACATTGGTATTGATTTTGGAGACTTGCATTTCAATGTTTATAAACAAAAATAAATTTATAATCTTGATATTGGATATGATGAGATGTAAAAACAAATATCAATGTACTTTTTCATATACTTTTTCTTGTGTTAAGTCTACATCTAATTTTTGAAAAGCTATTAATATGTCATGAAACTATATATGATTTTTTCTTTCTAAATTTTATATTATATTTGCATGACCATATTCTAAGCTAAATATTCATTTACTAACTTGCACTTGATTAAACTATTACTATTAGGCCATTAAAAAATTAAAATATTAATACATTTTAAGATTAGAAGTCAATTAAAATATACTTCATACTGTTAACGTTACTCATTAAAATTGTATAAATTTACTATTTACCACATAACTACACTGGTAATGGTGGCTACTTAGATAAAGTTGTATATATTAGTCCCAAGAAAATAATTTAGTATTCTTTTAGGAATGTTAAACACACAAATATACTATAGTATTCCTTTTTAATTTAAGTGTCAAAAGTCACATTCCTCATTGTATATCAGGATTTAATTATTTTGGAACACATAATTTTCACTTGTCTGGATATTAATATATTCATATCTAGACTAATTAGTTTATAGATAATGATGTTACATAGGTTTAGTCTAAGGTGTATCATGTTTATAGCTATGATGCTACATAGGTTTAGTCTAAGGTGTATCATAAACATGTTCATAGATAACACTCATTAATTTCATGAATTTTTAGATTAGATATAAAGAACATATATTAATAATTGATTAAACCTTTTCATATTTGAGAAGGTTCAATTTATGTCATTGATATGTCGAGATATACTCTTTTATTGTGCTTGAATTTCATATTGAAAGTTCGGTCATAGTGGTAAGTGAAACTTAGTAGAAGATAAATAAGGGGTATAAATTATGACGAGGTGGCAATCAAGAGTGTATTTGAGTTTGGTGATTCCCCATTTCCTAGACAAAATTCTTGCATATATAGAGGGGATCTTGTAACCACCCTTGCATTGGTTCATACACATTTAATATTTGTATTGTCATCACATTTAATTTAAGTGCACATTTTCTTACATTGAGAGTCACTTAAACACTCTCTTTGACAACCACGAATGTACACATCTGTACCCACTTCCACGAGTTCACTTCAAAATCTTTGATTACACCGAAAGACATGTATACAATGGGAAAGACCCCCTAACCAGCTGGCAATGTCAGAGAAATCAATGGCAAGTAAGGACGTTGTTGATGGACGTCGAAGCGCGACCTCTTTGAAACCGTCGATTGCAAAGTTGGGATGGTCACAAGACTTATAGAAAGATTTAACTTTGTCCTTTAGACTCACAATGTATCCAGTGGTGTCAGAAAAATCTCTTTCCACTCGAACAACGACGAAGAAGAACAACAAAAGAGTGTGTCGAAATTGAACAACCTGAAGAGGTCGCCGCTCTTGCAAATGAACAATGAACAAGAAGCGAAGGAGATGAAGGGAAGAATTACGTTATTTTCGTGGTCGGGTTACAGCGACTACTAGGCCATCCAGTTCTTTTTTTGAGAACGGTGCCTCAAATTTGTGGAAATCAACATCGATGTATATCCCCTTCACAAGGCCGAGGTGGAGAAAAGGCCGACACGCTCACCCTGCAACAGATTTTCTTCAATGAGCAACTATTTGGAGGAATCATTACGTTGAATTCACTGAGAAATAGCGGGGAGTTTGAGAAGAGGCTGAGGACCATTGTAGAGAAGAGGTGCCCTCTCTCTGCACTAGGATGCGCATCTGTAAGGGTTTCATGATGATGCAGACGACGAGGTGGCGGATGAGGAGCTAAAAATGAAGAGTGTGCTGATGTAGAGATTGCCCATTCAGAATCAATTTTTCAAGATGCATCTACTTGGTAATTGCTTCACTAGGGTCAATGTCGTTGAGGTTCTCGTTGATGAGAATCGATTGCGAAAGAGAAAAGCTCAGTTCCTGCTTCCATTTTATTCTCTCTAGTTTTTACAATATATAAATTCTAAGTTGTTCGTTCTCCAGAAGACATTTAAAATTTTGCTTTTCTTCTGCATACAACAGGGGATAGTTTCTTCTCAGAGACAATTGAACCCGCCTACAGATACAGATACAAAGCCAGATCAATCAAATTGTATATAGTAAAATGAAGAGATATTAGGGTTACAGATTTATCTCTGTGTGCACGTCTAATTTAAACCGATACCATGTCTAAAATCCCTCTCACGCCTATGAATAGTTGCTTTATTATGGCTGATGGCATTCTATTCTGCATTTGCGGTTCCTTTCACACCGCCTTTTATGCTTTTTAGTTGTATTTTCTGATTCGTATTTTAGTATATGATTTTCATAGCATGGGTTCTTTAAAATTTCATAATTAACTATGGTTGGCATAATATTTTGTAGATGCACCGAGCAAAGACTACAATCACTTCCTTGCATAAGATGGCATCTGATTTATCTTTAGTATAATTGATTCTGACACCACTACAGAAAGTTGGTGGATTCAACAATGCAAAGCTTTGCGGTATGTCTGTAATTAATATTGGGTTTTGATACCTCTGTTCGAATTTGAAATTTTCGGGAGGGTTTTAAAATTGAAGTCTGGAATGTTTTCCTCGGATGTGTTTATCAATCTTGGGGAAATTGAATTGCTAGGGTTTTTATATCCCTGAGAAGATTTTTCTCGCACTTTTTCTGTATATCTCACATGGCGGTTCAATGGAGGCTATGATAATGTTTTCTATTAAAATTTTGTTGTCTTCGCGAAATTAACAAGTACCAGAAGGGCACCGAGCTTCTTATCCAGAAGCTTCCTTTTCAAAGGCTTGTTCGTGAAATTGCACGAGATTTTAAGGTATATTTAGTTGCAATTAGGGTTATGAGATTATAGTAATTCTATTTTTTTTGGAAGAAGCCAAATTTATCATGGGAAGAAGGCCAAATGTGCGGTTAGGGTTCCCAAGCCGGTGGATAGGGGACAAAATACATAGAGTTGTCTGTAGTGTTCTTTATGAGGACAGAAGGGTGAAGGGGGTTTAAGCGAAATGTGATGAAGTGGAAAGAAATGACAAAGGATGCCGAATCCGAAGGCGGACGTTCTACTAAATTTTTTGATTGTTTAGTAAATGACATTTTGTCGCTGCCCAGACACAGGCATGGCTCGTCTCCGCATTCCACTAAATAATATCACATCATCGTCTAGACTGTTTATTGAATCAAATTTCACTAGACATATAAAGATTTTACCACCTTTTGCCACATGTAGAAAAGATCTGCATCCCATTGGTTTATACATATGCATGCCATAGAGTTAATAATTTATGTTGAACCAAGAGAATTTATGATCCGTAAGTTTGGGCAAATAAAATACTACATGGCATTTATGATTCATATAATGTTTATCATGTTGCTTGCAAATGAAAATAAAGAAGATACTTAAATTTGTTTGTTTTGTTTTTATGGAGGGGTCGCTGGGTCAAATATTGTTAGGTTTGCATTTGTCTTCTTTTGTAATTTTTTTGACAGGGGGGACCTTTTTCCTATATTTACTGTTGTGTAGGCCATGCGAATATAAGCCTTTTTCCCTCGTTGTTGTGTAGATGCGAATATAAGTTGTTGTGTAGATGCGAATATAAGCCTTTACATGAGCATATGCTGACCGGGTGTGTGAGAATGTGGGTTTTTGAAAATATCACTGTTATAAAATTGTCCAAAGTTCTATGTTGGGTTTTTTCCACTTGTACGACACATAATGTCCACGATTATTGACTATGGTTTGCTCACACCTGCAATTTATGGTAAGAATCAATTTGTTTTTTGGGTTAGTTATTTGTAACATAATTTACATTGTACGGGCACAATCAATGGTTCTTTTTGGGCATCATGGCAACCATTTTGTCAATTCTAGGAGCCTTTTAACTGTAATAAACACACACACACATTATCCTTGATCTTTCAAAAAATGAAAAATTATATTGCTAAAAAAAAATATTTGAGTGTCAAAAAAACATATTTAAAAAATTTAATCTCAACTATTTTGTATGGTGGGTGTAGAGTGCAAGGATCATTTTGGCGTTGCGGGGTATAACAATACAGATAAAAAAGAACAAGAGTTGCAGTGGCTTGGATATGCATTTTGTTATATTTGTTATTTAGTTGTAAGGTTGTATATTTATTCATACACTGTGTGTGAGGGTTTCTATAGAGGACACTATAGCATATAGTGTTGCTCAAGGTTTCTATCGACATGATGTATGTTGACTATGTTCAACTCCATCCTTTTCTGAGTTCACCTCTAACGTTTAAAACCTTGGTTTTAGAGTAAAGAATGGATTGTTATCTTTGGATTTGTTCAAGGACTCACTAGAAATAGTTTGACAGAGTATATTTTTGTAATTCCCCATGTCATCTTGGTGTCCCCTCATTGCATTCCAACATTTTGGAACATAGGTTGTTGCCTTTGCACCCATTCAAATGTGGTGATATTTTGGGGCATCAATGGCATTGGTGTTTACAAAATTATTCAATGGAAACCCTTTCACCACTTTCACCACTTTCCCCACTTTTAGGGGTGGTTCCAAGTTCATTATTTATGTTTGATATTTTAGTCTTGCACATAATGTACAACATATTAGCAAGGAAAAACCCTGGGCACAAACTTGTTTTAATGGAGAAAGTGATGTTGAGTTAAGGCTCTTTTGTTTATACAACCAATGGCTCTTCATGATCTATATGAAAGTTGTTGTGGCAACAACGTAAACCTCAACTAATTTTTACGTGTCTCTTAATTTCTGACAAGTTTGAAGAACTTATTCTGAGGTATCTTCCTTTCTTGAAATGTCAATGATTTTTCATTGTTAATATAGCTCAACTTTTTTAATTTCTTATATTTAGGTCTTGAATAGATCCTGTAATGTAGGTAATTGTTTTTTATGTTTATTTGCATGATACTATATATTCAGACACTTTGTCACTCAATGTATCTCCAAAAATGCTTCAAGAGCACAACAATTTGAGGATAACAAAGAGGAAAACTGTAAAGAAGTGCATTGCAGGCAACTGGAATGTGATTTTTTATTTGTGATTCAACATTGTTTACTATTTCAAGTCTCTTTACATTATCTTGAGTTCTATGTTTGTACTTAAAAGAGTTATCCCATAAAAACATTGATAATTTATTATTAAAGGGGAAACATTAAGATTCATTGAAGTTCGATTTTCCCTTTTTCAATTTTTCACCTTTAGCATGAATACTGCACTGCCTTGATCGTTAACTTGATGGTTGGATAAAAATACCAACCTGAAATTTGCATGATATCAGTACCTGAGTGTTCGAGGTACACTCCACATCTTTAAGTCCCTAAGGTGACCCATGAAACATGCATTCAAATTCTCCTTACATTTACATTTTTTTTGTAGCAACCCAATAAACTCAAGACGTTCAAATTCAAACAAGTATTTGACTCCACAACACTTTCCATCTATTACTTGCATTTTGTGATATCTCCCTCAATAGTTTCATTGACATCTTCTGCAACACAAGCTTTCTTTATGATTAACATACATGTCGTGCTCTTTGTAAAGGGGTATCTTTTGAAATAGCTTTGCTCTATTCCTCTTTCCTTATGCACTTCTCCACCCTCATATGTCATTTTCTACTCCTTGTTTCTTTGCCAATATTCCTCTTAATTTTGTTTCGCTTCTTCCCTATATCCCTTTCGGCGTTCACATAGTACACTTCACGTACATTTGCTAGTTGTATTTGACAATCAGAGGTACAATTTTATGTTCATAATGTTTTATATAATTTTGTTTAATTTTTCTTGAAGTATATTTTTAATATGAAAATTTGATTTTATATGTATTTGACTAGTCATAGATTTAACATTATGAGAATGTTGTTTTGAAGAAAATGTGATTTTTCCCCCTTGTTTGGAAGGTGATTTTTATTTTTGAAGGTTTATTTATCATTCTTATATGAAATTTGTTTTGTGATTTTTTTTTTGAAAAATAAAAAATGATCTCCCATATTACAATAATGGAAGCCCTTCATCTTTAAAGGGTAAATGTGTGGTGGGAAAAAAAGGGGTAGTGTTGAGTTATGTCAGTTCTTGAGTTTGTGTTGTTTTTGTTTTATAGAGATTGAATTTATAGTTTTGGTCCAAAGTGTTTTATTTAATTAAAAAAAATTACTGTTGGTAAAAAATCTAAGTAGTTGTGTTTTATTAGTTTCTTTTATAATATAAAATATTTAGAGCAAAAAAAGTCTTATGATAATTTAGGGGTTGAATAAATCATTAAAAATAAATATAATATTCGAAGTTTTTCAAAAACAAATGTGCACAATTTTTTTATTTTGACGTTTTGAATAACCAATTTAACTAAAATTGGTTATTTACAATATTTATAGAAATGTGTTTTCACCTTCCTCTTCGAACAATGAGAGCTCCAACCTTTGTGTACAACACCCCATTTTAAAGAAATGCATACCACTAACCAACACACATTTTTTTCTTCTTCTTATAATTAAAAACCTAATAATTAAAGTCCAAAATTGTTAATCCACATTGAAAATTGTGAAATTAGAATTTTATTTATTTAACTCAAGATAAACATATTAGAAAAATTGTGAAATTAGAAGCACTATTATAATTCTAATTTTATATTATGAATTTTCAACTCTTTAAATAATTGAATTTCAATTTTACTTTAAATTCCAACAACATAAGAAAATAATTTACTTTGACATGCATGACCTTTAAACATTTTAAATAATAAGTCTCCATGCATGACCAATCTCTAAGCCCTCATCTCTCTTAAGATTGTTGGAGTGTTTTTTGTTTTCAATAACTTCCCTCAATTTCTTTCTTTGAAAGTGGTGTTTTAGTGTAATAACTTTGGAGTCCTTGATGTGAATCAGATGCTTCCTTTTACACTAGCTCTTAGCCAAAGTTAACTTTATCTTCCTTTCTAAATGGATATCAACAATATGTTTCTTGATTATAGTGATGATGGACCTGCATGTTCCTCCAAATGTAAGGAACCCCATAAGAGCATTCAATCTTGTAGACCCCATTGTACAGACTAAGTTTTAGAGGGTCCTTGGCAGATCCTAAAGGCATCCTTAGTTTGTTGACAACTACGAAGGTAGTTTTTGTAGTGCCCTTCTTTGTCGCAGTTGATTGACAAGCCCATACAAAGGTAGTTTGTTTTGTTATTTTGCACAAATTAACTGATCGAATCCTTTGAGAGCCTTGCGTGAAATTTGGTTGGTGTGTAGGCGAGGATTTACATTTACAAGTTAATTGACCAAAGATCAAACTCCTTTTGGAAATGGCATGTTCATGCCAATCAAGTCATAACCTCCATCCGAGGCTATAAAAAGTCAAAATTTGTTTGTGCCTTGTCAAACTTTTCATTTTAGGATTTATTGTGAATGTTTGTGCATAAGTTCAAACCACAATCCTGTTTAATTCACGAGTGCATGATAATAATAATTCAGTTCGGCCTACATAACAACACCACAATGCCTGAACCAAAACACAACATGCATCACTTTGCATGTATCTCCAAAACAAGGAGATGATGGGACCAACTAAATATTAGAAAGGAAAAGGGTATAATACCACCAAGGAATAAAATGACTCGTCAAGGAGAAATGGTGCCAATACTTTAACTTATCCCTCCACTAAGGAAGTGAGACTGGCCTTTGGTTCCTCCAAAGCATGAAAACACACTTATCCCTCCACTAAGTCTAGTTTCACCAACCTTTGTTTCCTCCCAAAATAAATAAGAAAACCCCATACACCATAATAACACGTATCCCTCCACCTTTGGCATTGCAAGTCCCCAACATACGCACACATAGCATACTCATGCATACAAGAAGCAAAACTCACCAATTAAATGCACACACATTCCAATGAAAAAAAATTAAGTCCACAAAAGATTATAATCAAGCGAGAGAGTGAAGATTACATTTTATCATATATGCATCAAAAGATTAAGCCATCATGCGAGGCTTGAAAGAGGGAACTAGGAACATTCAGAGAACATTTGTACACACTATCAAGCCTTCAAAGGGCTTGCAAGGGGGGATAGGAACTTTCCAAACCACTTATCGCTCCACTAAGGTATGGGGCATAAGTTCTTGGTTCCTCTAATAAAACAAAATGCATTCCACTTATCGTTCCACTAGACCAAATTCCACATACCTTTGGTTCCTCCTTAAGTTCACACAAAGTTTACTTTGGTTTTACCATTACTTACTCTTCCATAATGACCTTACCTTCCCACATACCACACAAAACACTTGTTAGTCCCATACTGAGTGCTAAACAAGTACATGGACATATAAGAAAACCACATTACCTACTCAAATGAGCAATAAAAACACGTACATCCCATCAAATGGTGACAAAATAAAACAAGAACTTACAAGAAAAGGAAGGGCAGAGTGAGGCCTTTTGACCATCACTATGCATATTTCATGGTTTGCATTATATTCAATTAAATCCTTTGTATTAAACATGGGTTAAGGGTAATATTATTCATTCAAACGCGCAATCAAGGAATAAGATAACAATAACCAACACCCATTTGCTCAAACGAGCACTACACCATACGAAAAGAGACCACAAGAGAGAATTAAGAAGAGAGGGATTTTCTCACAAGGTACATGAATAAATTAATTCACATTTCCCTTTAGATAAATTTAATCATTTAACATCATTGTTTAAACCACAATTATGAGTATGAAACAAGCGCTCATTCCTTAATATTGCAATTTCCCATTTATTAACATACTTGATCACCAATGGTGCATTCCATTATTATCATATGTTTTAAGATTATGTAAGGCATTTTTAGCCGTTTGACGTCATTCAATATGTATACAATTTTTATAACAATCGTTCTTGACATTCAACTCATTTGCTCTTGTTCTTATTACCCTTACATTATTACTTGATCTCATGTTGGCATCGTTTTAGAGTAATTGCAATTCCTATAACACTTGTTTTTCACTTAAGGATTTAAGACTCCGAGGAGTATGGTCTCACACAAAACAATTAATTTTATTGCACTTAGACAACTGAAGTGTTTAAAATATATTTTACATGTGAGACATTCAATACAATTTCATGCGTTCTATTGCCTTTTAAGGCACTATTTCTCTTGTTGTGAAAAACATACATGAAAATGTCTTTCACAAATAATCCTCATAATATACCCAAAATTTATTAATTTCACTAATACTCAAAGGGGTATGCACCCTACTACGAGACAAAACTTAGAGTAATCAAATATCCTTATCTCGCAAAACCTTCGTGCAACCCAAGACATTTTGATACTACTTATCAAGGTAACACTTTTATATGTAAGGATTACATGAATTCAACCACAAGCATTTAATGCATAGGTAATTTGTCACATAGAAATCACTTACATCAGTTAGATCTCTCAACAAGATCAATCATAAGTTTAAAACACCCAAACTATCCTCACTAGGACTGGGTTTACATGCTAAGGTGTTAAAGGCAATTACACAACTAAGGATTTCAACTTATCTAGGAAGTGATTAAACCTATGAAACCTATAAATTTTGGTCGTACTTACCCCAAAATGTGACAGCGTACAAATAGTGTAACTGCTACACTCACACAAAGGTACATTATTTAAGGAAATCTTCTTGCAAGGCTTGTCCCAAGTACATACAAGAAAACAACTTATAACAAGTTTAAGTATTTTCTTATTATGATATGGGTTTTCAGACTTGACATGACTCAACAAAGAGTGGAGGTATAAAAAATGGGTCGAATACACATTTTCTTTAGATAATCAAGGAAAGATAAGTTTCAACCAAACATTATGAGTGTTGAAAAGGAAATACAACAATTAACATGGTAAATGATTGTTTTAATACTTCTAAATCACCAGTACAACCTTCAAATACAACTACATATCCATTTCAATGCATACATGATGTAACCACATTTTATTTTTTTATTTTCTCATTTCAAAAGGGGTAATTAAACTCAATTATTCAAAAATATGATACATCTCATCATTTTGGAAATTATACCCATATTACAAAATAAGTAAAATTTTAGAGTCAAAATCTCCTCATTATTTCTATTTGTTGCGCTACATGCAACATGTCAATATTTTATAACATGGTCAATGAAAAAATGTTGGAATGGAAATATCCTACAATCTAGCACAATTCACAATTATTACTTTTCCATTTACAATGAATTAAAACACTTTGCACATACTAGAGAGGTAAGAAAATGCATTTTTAATTTCATTTCATATTCAAAACTAGAGAGAGGTAGAGAGAAGAGAGAGAAATAACACCATTTTCTCCCCTATTATAATTTTTTTCAAAACAAACAACCAAATGGAATTCCATACAATCATAGTTAGTTTCAAACGATATTTCCCAACAATTATTTGACTTGATAAGGGTTGCACGATAGTTTTTCTCATTTTGCTATAGGTTTGCGAAAACATCCAAATTAGCCCAAGGTCTATGAAATTACATTCAAAGACCGATTTTCAATGGTTAAACGCACAATGTGACAAGTCCTATACACTCTGATATATACAGAGAAACCCTTAGAGTTAATGGAAATCAAATTTTGTGAACAAGGTTTGAATGAAGACAACCTTTCTAGAGCTATTAATCGTAATTGTGTTTGATTGACTTTGTTGCCCAATGACCAGAGGCCTACAAAACCCCCTTACAAAACAAGATTTCAAAGTAATTTTCTCATAAATAAGGATTGAAAGTGATTTTCATGGATAAATACTAGAGGTATGCAAAGGTCGAATTCCATTTCTCCACCTAGGGCCTAAACGATAAGCCAAAACTAAACTGAATTTTCACCTTCCGACAATTATCCCAAGCTGCGAAATGATTAAGTTTTCTCTAAAACGTGTGATGTTAAATGATCAAATGATCATAAAATGGCGTTGTAAAAGTTGATGTGATATCTCATGTCAACAAGGAATAAGGTCAAAAATTGAATTTTATTTGTAGGGTTCAAAGGGGGTGTTCTAAGCGTTGTTAAAAATCACATTTAATAACTTTTACAAAGTAAACAATCAATATGTTTAAATGAAAACTCAAACTTAACTTGCAAATTTAAGTGGACACAATTATCTAATCTTGTTAACTAAGTTTTTCAAATGTCTTAGCATGTGGTTTGAGAGTATGGTTGATAATCAAAAATATCATTCAAATTGTGTAGGAAGAAGCAAATTTGTTGTTGTTTTGTGCTACAATTTATTTCAATTAAATAAAATCTCAATCTTCCTTTAATTTAAATGTAGATATTATTCTAAAGTTAAAATAACATTACAAGAAATCATGCAAGACAAAGAGAAAAACCATGCCTGTGAGGGAGAAGAGGGCGAAGAGCGAGTTATAAAGTTGACATTACACATGATAATTACGTTTGATTTGTGGGTTCCCCAAGCCCATTCATAACTCTTATCTTGGGCATATTTTCAATTATCTCATGGGCTTTGTCTATGCTTCCACATTTTGCACAAAATATAACTGGCATTTGCGACAAAACTTATGAAAAAAATCCCTTCCTTCAAGCATTTAACAAATGTACGTATCCAATTTCAAAGCCCCCAGTTATGAACTGATTGGGAGAGCTCTAACAAGACAGATGGGGTGGAATTGTGAAGTCTTACCTCGTATCTAAATTGGTGCCCAACTCTAATCTGGAACTGGTTGGATGGAAATAGAACTAACTTTTTTTAAAAAACTTGAGCCAAAATGTGTTCCCACTCCCATATTCTTATGTGATCTACAAGAACCAAACAATTGAATCCACACGGCCAACACAAGTTAAAAAAAAACAAATAGAGCATGCATTTTTCCAACACAACTAAGAAAACCAAATATGCACGCATTTTTCCAAGCATGTCACCCCTATCTCACACTGCAAACATGTCTGCCATGAAACTACATATACTAGGGGAGAGGATCCTATAACTGTGCACCTAACTTTAGTGGCATGCAAATATATGTAGGTATGTCGGTAGCGTAAAAAAATTATATCCTCGTGTAGCGTATGATCGTGTCATATCAACATTTTCATTTCACGTGTTTATTTGGAGGGAAAAGTAGTTTTTGAATATATTTAATATGAAGAAAATCAATATAAAGCATTTGAAAGAGGGACCAATGACCGAGCGCCCTATGTGTCACATTCTCATCAACTCTTAAAAAGTGTAATTAACCAAAAAGTGAACAACTATTGGTGCTTTTGTCAACAACCTATGGTGAAAAGAGATGTACATGTTTTGGTACCTGCTCGGTTATAGGGTCCTCTCCCTTACTAAAATTTGTATTTCAATATGCTTTGATGGATTTTCCAACCATGTCTCAAATGTGGTATAAAGGCACATGCTAAGAGGTGTTAGCTAAGGATGTGGAGTTTGGCATTACACATGTCATTGCATTTTGCTTGCACGTTTCTAAAGCCTATAAACAAACTCTATTTTTTTGGGCACATTCTACCATCTTTGTTGTCCATAGACTATATTTTGATTTAACAAATATTGAAATACAAATGTTAAATTCTAATTGCAGAGTCACAATGAAATAATATATCAATAGAGTACAAACCTGACCCAAGCAATAAATAATTAAATTAAAATTCCTAAGTGCAAGAGAAAGGATAAAGTACTTAGTTGATTTCGTAATTAATCCTGGATTGTGATGAATTGAAGAACTACTAAACAGGAGGAGGACAATGTTGCAAACAAATAAAGAAAATTGTGTGACAACCGCATCTGATTGGACTGGATCAGGGGCACTAGAAACTGCTCCTAGGCACCATTGACTGCGAAAATGGCCGAAAGGTGATTTCTTCTGTGTCACTTCTATGTCACTACCCTTCGTTGTTGGTCACTTGTGTATCACACTATGCTCGTAGAATTCACCTGTAACCTGCAAAGAGAAAGAGCACTTGCAAATCCCCAAAACAAATCAAAACCTAAAAATAAAAAAGATGCAAATGGGGAGTCAGATTGACCCCGATGGTCACCCGACTGAGTGAGCTTATGATCCGGGTGTTACACTACAATTCAGACTCCATGTAGTTCTGTGTGTGTGTGTGTGTGTGTGTAAAATCGTGCCCTAGGTGGCTGTTGTGCAAGATGCACTTGATAGTGAACAATAGCTAGATATAGAAGATGTAAATAGATGTGTGCATGGAAAAATGAACTTCCCCTCCTAGATGCTTAGAGTTTGGTCCTTTATTATGGCCACATATATTCGTATTTATATGATTCCTTTGTTTAAATTTAGTAATTAACCACTAAAAGAATGAACACCAAGAAAACAAGATGCCCAACAACTAGAAAAGACCCAAACCAAATAACTCAACGTCTAAGAAAGCAAATAACTCTCCTTTCATTTGATGAATATCTGGACACTATCCTTGGTCAGATTTGGGAGTAGATGGATGATGCGTGGAGGTGGGGCAAGGATTAATAATTATCATTGTACTTTGGTTGAATTCCCAACCAACTCATTTATGATCAAAACCATTTGTGGCTTAGCCTGCAACCATAACCTCTAACCAAATCCTTTCCTCTTCCCAACACGCCAAGCCTTCTCATTGCCATACCTCCACCCTCTTCCACTAAACATAGCCAATTTTACATTTCCTCTCCCCCACCTTTTAGTTATTTTTCTAAAACTCGTTCTAATTATAAGAATGCTTTAGATTTTAATTTCAATATTTATTTTATTTTATTTATTTTTTATTCTTTTACAATTCTCTCATTTCACATTTTTTAAAAAGAAGATTTATTTAATCATTTCATTCATTCATTTTGTTTATTTTCCTTTGATATCTTTAAAATTCACTTACTATAAATTTTGTTTTAAATTTAGTATTATTATTTTAAGCATTAAATTCTAATGTTATTATTTTAAGCATTTAATCTTGTTATTTTAAGCATGATTCAAAACACCATTTAGGGTTGAAACCTAGGTCAGTCAAGTGATAATGTACTCAAAACCTTTAATAACTTGACAATGCAAATATGAGGGGGTCGAGTGCTTTTATGTGGAACATGCTAACTTGGTTGACATAGACATGCCGATCTACGATGTAATTTTATCCCGAGTTAAACGTCTAATCTCAACCATAACAAAATTTATGGTCTTTGGAAAAGCTCTTCAACTTGGTTAGATATGATAGAATGAGACGCACACGTAACATGGAACTACACAAATGCAATGGTAGGTGGGAAGCCCTCCTCTTCCCCCAATACACATTGGAAGGAAGATATTTTTGTCAAATTTTAGTTGTAAATGCATCCTAGATATGTATGTGAAATTTGGAAGCAATACTCTATACACGTGAACAATTTGACAATATGTCTGAAATAAATGTGAACTCAAGGAATGTGTGATTGTTGGAAGGAGGGCGCTTCAGATTCTTCCCATCTACAAATGTTTATAGAATGTAGAATTCTAGTGGATGCTTATAAAGAGTTTTATCAAATGATTAATGGTGATACATTTTCATGGAATATGCTATTTGTGATTTAGAGAGGGAATGACCTTCCTCATAAGGAATTTATCATCTTCCTCCAGATGCAAAGATGTGTGTGTGGAGTGGATTATTGCAATTTGACTCTTGAGAGGATCATTCTACAATAAAAATAACAATAAAATAAAATTTGGGAAATAAATTCTATATTGCAGGCCACTTCGAGGGGGAAACGTCCTTTGAGAAAGCTCAATCTTATAATATTTTTGGATACCTTTCTTTTCCTAAACACTTCTTAATATACTAGTTCTATTCTAAAAATTACTACTACCCATGCATGTGGGATACAACTTAATAGCTCACGAGATGACTTACAAATCATATGCGTCTGTAGCATCTATTACATTAATAATGCAAGGAGAAAGCTAAGACAAAGGGTATTAACATCCCCTCCCCCTTAAAACATTTGTCCTCAAAGCTGCAATTGTGAGAGCTATTACTAATTCTGGAGAAGAGGTTCCTAAGTTGCATCTTCCTAGTTGCATGTCATGACACTAGATCAAGACCTTGGTGATAGAGTAGTTGAAAATTTGGTGGTAGTGCCTATCAAGAATTAATAGCAGGCTCAAAAAGGATGGACCCTTCAATGTCAATATTTGGTAGTACTGCTTATATCATGATGTGTTGGCCCAAAAATTTCTTCAAACAAGAGACATGAAATACAGGATAAACTCGTGAGTTTGTTTGTATGGTTGTAAGCACAGAAAAAAACATATCTTGTGCTGAAATTTACAATCTGAGCGGTGTTGATCTGCTTGTTGTTTCATACAGTTTTGTGCCATATGGAGATCGTCCCGAAGAGAGTAGAGGTTTTTTCCCATTGGGAGAGGGAAATGTCGATAACCTGAACTAGAGAAATGATAGGAGTGTAAGGGAGGAGAGGTGGTGGTGGTTGGACATAAACTGCTTCATACAAAATAATTTTGGTAGAGGTGTGATATAAGGTGGTATACCACCATTCAGCAAGAGGTAGCCACTTGACCCAATGTAGCTGGTGCTCAGAGGTAAAAAATTGAATGAATGTTTCTAAACTTTTGTTAACAATTTTAGTTTGACCATATTTTTGCGTGTGATATCTGAAACTCATCCTTAAATGCTTACATGTTCTACAAAATAATTATGTCCAGAAATGGATGATGAAAGTGGCATCGCATTTTGAGACAATGGAGGTTGGGATACTGTGGAGGAGGAAGTTTTTGTCAATGAATAGTTGCGGCAACAATTGAGGTTGTATATGGGTTGAATAAGGAACAAAAATGGGCATACTTGGATAGGTGGTCCACTACAACTAGGATTACTAACTTCCCCTCGATTTAGGAATCCCTTCATTGAAGTCCATAGAAATATTGGTCTAGATCCAAGTTGGAATGGGTAATGGTTGTAACAAACCTAGGGTTGCTACTATTTTCACCCTTGTTGCATTAACATATATCATATTCAGCCACAAATTTTTTGATGCATGCATTCATTCCCTGCCAAAAGAAATTCTTACGAACCCACTTATAGGTTTTTAAAAAACCTAAGTGAATGACAGATGAAGAAACATGGAGTTTGATAATAATTTCATGGTGAAGATCCGCTTTATATGGTAACACCAAGCACCCTTTATACCCCAAATAGGTGTCATACCAAGAGTAGTGTAGGGATGAGGTAGGATCAAATGTCAATTGTTGGATGAGGCATTACATGGTTGGATATTTGTTCCACTCTTGTTGGATTTTTTGAATCCATTCTAGTATGGGTACATATAATGGGCATAGGGAGACTTGATACTCAAAAGTGCGAGAGAGAGCATCGACAACCATGTTGTCTTTTCCTTTCTTATAGGTGATATCATAGTCATAACCCATAAGATTGGAGACCCACTTTTGTTGAGTAAGAGATGAGATCCGTTGTTCAAGAAAGTACTTCAAACTATGATGATCTATCTTGAAGCAATAATGCCTTCCTAACAAGCATGGCTGCCATTTTTGTACTGCGTGCAAAATTGTCATCATCTCCTTCTCATAGGTAGATATGACTAAATTCCATCCCAAAAGATAGTTTCTATTGAAGGTAAGTTGACGACCTTCCTGAAGGAGAACAACACCGATGCCATTTCTATGAATATCACTTTTGATGATGAAAGTCTTCGTGAAATTTGGCATGGCTAAGACAGGTGTATTGCACATATCTTCTTTTAAGGACTCAGATGCCTCTTTAGTCACCTAATTCCATGAAAAGGAATTTTCAACATGGATGTCTATGTGGCTACGATTCTACCATAATCTCAATTTTTTTGTAGTATCTTATGAGACCTAAGAATCCACAAAGGTTTCAGAGTGTTTTGGGGAGTGGCCAATTTTGAATGGCATTGATTTTATCTGGGTCCATGCAAAAATGCTCTGCAAAGAAAATATGTCCCAGATATTCAACTTCAATTTTTCCAAAGGATAACTTGGAGTGTTTGGTGCACAAGGTATTATATGTGAGAAGTTGTAATTCCCTATCAATTTTTTGTAGATGCTCAGTCCAAGTTTGACTATAGATCAAAATTTCATCAAAGAATGCCAAGATGAAACGAAGAAGGAAGGGGCACAAAATATTATTCATCAAGCCTTGGAATATCGATGGGGCATTGGTAAGCCCAAAGGCCATGACTAAAAAAATCATAGTGAGCATCATGACCGTGGAAGGAATTCTTCATAATATCTTCCTCAGAAAGGATGATTTGGTGGTACCCCTAACGAAGATCTAATTTGGAGAAAAATTGAGTACCATGAAGTTCATCTAGAAGCTCATCGATCACTAGAATAGGGAACTTTTCCTTGAGAGTGATCTTGTTGATTTCTTTGACATTAATGCAAAGATGCCATGAGGCATCCTTTTTTGTGAACAAGTAAAACTGGGGAGGAATACAGGATGGTTCTAGGGCAAATGAATCTCGCCTTGAGAAGTTTCTGAATGATCTTTTCAATTTATTTATTTAAAAAAAAAAAAAAACCTGTAGGGCCGAATATTGGGAGAATAACTTATTAGGAGGAGCTAAAAATAATAATCTTCTAGGTGTGAAGGCGGCAATCTATTGGGCTCATCAAGGACAAGAGATTGTTTGTCCAAAATTGCTTACAAATCTGTAGGGGTATTGGAAGAAGTAGGTGGATTATGCCGGATAGAAAAAATAGAGAAATGAACCCATGTGATCCTTTATTCAGAAGATTTTTGATACAATGGGAACTAATAATACTAGTGAAGCCTGGATAAATACATTTTAAGGTGTGTTTCTTCTCATTTTCAGAGAACTGCATTCATAATTCAAAGAAATCCCATAGTATGGGTCCAAGTGTGTGCAACCATTGAACTAACAAAACAACATCACATCCACCAATAGGTAAGAAAAACATGTTCGAGAAAAGATGATAATATCCCATTGTAATACAAACATTACAACACTTTCCCTTACAAGGAAATGTACCACCATTAACAATCATAACTTCAAAGCTAGAACAAGGATAAACAAAGCAATCTACTTGATTGGCCAACCTTAGATCAATAAAGTTATGTGTGCTACCTGTAACATCCTCATTTTAAGACTTCAAAAACAAGGGATTTTTTTTTATGTTCAATGTTCTAAATTCACATAATTTAGAAAAAAATTCATTAGCTAATCCATCACATAACAGTAAACCATATGCAACTATAATGGCTCAGTATATAACCGATCTATCCTGCTTCTTTATATCAGTGTGTATACTAAGTATACCTGGGGTTCCCATGTTCTGTTAAGGGTCATTCAAATGTAACTATCAAAAGTGCATATCTGAGCATCTATTACAGATACCCATATGATATCATGCATCTTTAGTCGAGGTGAAATCAAAAAAATTGCTATACTTTGGTCAAAGTTTTAAGACATGTATGACATAATTTTATTCCTAGATGGAATACTCGTAAGATGGAATATGTCTTTCACCTCACTCAAAACTGTTATCTAGATTATACTACCTTGAATCACGTTAACCACTTCCATGTGCATGTTATATACTAAGTAAAGCCAGCCCACATAGACTGGTGCTTGAATCTACTTATGAAGACTAAGGGAAATCAATCCCATCTGAATCAACTTGCATCACTTTGGATCTACTTCATTACCCATAGTCCTCATAAGATGACATCGACATTAGGCCAAATTTCTATCACTAATTAGTTTATATCAGTGAGTTGGATCCACAGCTTACGATAGCAACACATAAGGGAGCTAGGCGGATAATCACACCATAGTGGCTACTCCATAGTAATTAGTTAATGATGCACATCATTAAATGGGTACTGTGTAGCAGTGATGATGTTGCGATGGCCTGTCAAGTTACATTATGTGAACATTTTTATTATTATTGGAAAATAATTTTGAAGGGACTATATTCTATTACAAAAAGGCTCAAAAGCCAGATAATCCAATCCAAACATCAATGTTTGATTAACATCAAGATATTACAAGAAATTCCAAGTGTAGTTTAGAAACTACACAAAAGAGACGAAACAAGATCAAAATTGTAACAACACAACAAACAAACAACAACTTAGCAATCAAACTTAAATTCATTTCTTGGATGCTCCGTCAATTTTTTCCCTAACTGTTTGTAAAGAACTGAAGAGTGCCATGGCTGTAATATGAGAAGGGTCACCTTTATCCAGTTATGAAAAGACAAGATCTTATGCTGGTCCCTCCTCCCAAATATCTGCATGAATATCACTTAGCATATAAACATTCTTAACATGCTGCTCCATAAAATTATAAATGGCTTTGAGAGCAAATATGGTGCAATCATGTCTGTCTTTAGAATTTCCCATCATGTTATCAATGGAATTAAGTTTTTTGTAAATTTCATGAATTTGACCTTCACCAAGTCCAAATTATTCTTTCATTTTCCTTTTTCCATTTTGCTTTGATAACTGTTTCATTTCAAATTTTAAAACATCCAACTCCTTTTCCATCTTATCAATCTTTTGCACTAGATCCTCCTTCGTAGAAGAGCCACTTTACCTTGGGTTATTTATATGAAGAAGGTTTTGTGCAGTCTCAATGTCCTTACTACTACACAAAATTCTTATAGGGGGAAAAGGGTGGTTAAGGGCATACAAAGGGTTCTTGGAATGGATTCTTCTCTAGTTTAGAGGAATGGTGGGGATAATGGTAGGGTCTGGTTTAAAATAGGCAGGGGTGGAGGGAATGACAGGGTGCTGAGAGAGACAATGTCGATGGAAAAGAAAAATGATTCCTTGATGGAGGGGAGTGGCATGGGAATGGTTCTACAAATCTAAAATGGAGCTTCCAAAGAGTTAAAGGATGTAGTGAGGGAAACAAATTTTCAGGTTTCTCCTGAAATGATTCAAGAAAACAAGGTGTTTGAGAGGAACCGTAATGTACCTACCTTCCAGTGTAACGTATCTGATAATCATCTTAGCTATCTCATCAAATGGTTCTAGAATGAAGGCTAATTTGATGTCGGCTGTGAAAAACATAGACTGGTGCTTGAATCTACTTATGAAGACTAAGGGAAATCAATCCCATCTGAATCAACTTGCATCACTTTGGATCTACTTCATTACCCATAGTCCTCATAAGATGACATCGACATTAGGCCAAATTTCTATCACTAATTAGTTTATATCAGTGAGTTGGATCCACAGCTTACAATAGCAACACATAAGGGAGCTAGGCGGATAATCACACCATAGTGGCTACTCCATAGTAATTAGTTAATGATGCGCATCATTAAATGGGTACTGTGTAGCAGTGACGATGTTGCGATGGCCTGTCGAGTTACATTATGTGAACATTTTTATTATTATTGGAAAATAATTTTGAAGGGACTATATCCTATTACAAAAAGGCTTAAAAGCCAGATAATCCAATCCAAACATCAATGTTTGATTAACATCAAGATATTACAAGAAATTCCAAGTGTAGTTTAGAAACTACACAAAAGAGACGAAACAAGATCAAAATTGTAACAACACAACAAACAAACAACAACTTAGCAATCAAACTTAAATTCATTTCTTGGATGCTCCGTCAATTTTTTCCCTCACTGTTTGTAAAGAACTGAAGAGTGCCATGGCTGTAATGTGAGAAGGGTCACCTTTATCCAGTTATGAAAAGACAAGATCTTATGCTGGTCCCTCCTCCCAAATATCTGCATGAATATCACTTAGCATATAAACACTCTTAACATGCTGCTCCATAAAATTATAAATGGCTTTGAGAGCAAATATGGTGCAATCATGTCTGTCTTTAGAATTTCCCATCATGTTATCAATGGAATTAAGTTTTTTGTAAATTTCATGAATTTGACCTTCACCAAGTCCAAATTATTCTTTCATTTTCCTTTTTCCATTTTGCTTTGATAACTGTTTCATTTCAAATTTTAAAACATCCAACTCCTTTTCCATCTTATCAATCTTTTGCACTAGATCCTCCTTCGTAGAAGAGCCACTTTACCTTGGGTTATTTATATGAAGAAGGTTTTGTGCAATCTCAATGTCCTTACTACTACACAAAATTCTTATAGGGGGAAAAGGGTGGTTAAGGGCATACAAAGGGTTCTTGGAATGGATTCTTCTCTAGTTTAGAGGAATGGTGGGGATAATGGTAGGGTCTGGTTTAAAATAGGCAGGGGTGGAGGGAATGACAGGGTGTTGAGAGAGACAATGTCGATGGAAAAGAAAAATGATTCCTTGATGGAGGGGAGTGGCATGGGAATGGTTCTACAAATCTAAAATGGAGCTTCCAAAGAGTTAAAGGATGTAGTGAGGGAAACAAATTTTCAGGTTTCTCCTGAAATGATTCAAGAAAACAAGGTGTTTGAGAGGAACCGTAATGTACCTACCTTCCAGTGTAACGTATCTGATAATCATCTTGGCTATCTCATCAAATGGTTCTAGAATGAAGGCTAATTTGATGTCGGCTGTGAAAAACTCAAGTTCTTCACCCTCATCTAGGAAATTTCTAGCCTCCATGTTCTTGTCTATCCTCTTACTAAAGAATTTGTTTCCTTCCAAGCTCAGGCCGATTACCTCTACAATGAGTTCTTTTGTGACCGTAATGGGTTGCTCTCTATATTTCACCATCCTCTGTTTCCATCCTATGGAAAACTAGAGGGAAATATTCTGATCATTCCCTTGAATCATTTCTATAAGGATAGAAACCCCTCCCAACTGCAAAAAAATCCATAACACGACATCTTCCTTCTAGGAAGGGTTGCAAGTCGGTTCAATATGACATGAAGCTCCGTACATTATATCTCTACCTATGCTAGATTTCTTGTGTCAATTCAAAATTACAAGTTTTGTGTCCCGATACTGCTTCTTAACCACATCTTTACACACCCAGAAAGCATGCGAGGGCATATGATTTTTGATATTGGCACTAATCCTGCATGGGAGAGTTATCATTCTCGAAAAAGCAAGAACAACTCATTGACTATTTTGAATGTCAAGCATGATTTCATGCTTGACATTGATAATATTTTGTACCTGGCTAGGGAGGTTCTCATCACTAAATCAAGTGTGCATATTGTTGCTAACTCCATGATTAGCAAGACTATCCGCAACTCTATTACCTTCCCTATAGGAATGGATAATTTTTGAATTTGTGAAGGATTTCCACCATTAAGCGAACATCGAATCTTACAAGTTCACTAATTAATTTAATTCACAACTTGTTAATCTACCCTTCTTATTCTTATCATTAGGTATCGTGCGTAAGGTTCCTCTAGGGTCCAAAATGAATATTCCTTTAAGTAAGGATTGTAATGTTTTATTCACTTAAGTGTAGGAGTTACATATTTAAATCTTCCTTATGCTTAATAATTTAAGGTTACATTTTTCCCTTAATTGAATTAAGTGTCATGATCTTAATTATGTTGTATTAAATATAGGACAATATTAAGGCATTATCATTTTTACTCAACATTCATAGGAATAGTTCAACTATTCATAACTACTAGGTTTAGGTATGTTTCTATACTTTTACGTAGTATCATAACATATCATATGCATTTCAACATATCAATCATAACAATACATCTTTACTTTACTTATAGTTTAGTTATAAGCATTCCCTTGTACAAAGATTCATTATGTTCTCTTTTTTATCATAGTTGTTTTAAACAACAGTAAGATATATATTTAAGGTTCTATCCTTATAAATCATTCCAAATCTTATAAGTACATTTCATTTTCCATTCAACTAATGGACTTAGTCTAACAATCATATACATTTCATGTTACCCAAGTTACTTAGATATCTAATCATATTCCTTTTATTTCTTAATGATATTCAATCACATACAATATGAAGCACATCAATAGATATTACATATACTTAGTATAGTAATGGAAATAATACAATCTACATCACTTTTATAAATGAAATTTACATCTAATTTCAACACTTTGCATTCAGTCACTCCCGTTTAATCAATGTAAATTAAGTAAACCATTTTTAATTCATTCCAATTAAAATATCAACATATTTATGTCAATGTAATCAACATATTTCCAAGTAATTACAATAAATGGCCATAGGCCTTTCTTGTTTCCAAATCAATACTTCATAAAATTTATACAATAATCATTTAACCAAATAAACTATCTTCAATCAATAAATAAATGCAACTTTTTATATGTCTTCCTTCTTTCACCTTTCACAAAGTCCATTTGTAAGATTGTTAGCATCTGTCAGTTCATACAAACTGAGCATGATAGGTAATAAATATTCATAACAACATGCTCTAACTTAATAATTTCATAAAAGGAGCACTTGTTTTAAATGAAATTATACTAAGGTTCAAAATAAAATACACAACTCTTTTGATCATGCAACAAGAACATTAGGAGTGAAACAATCTAAGGGAGACAAGTTAACTCAAGCAATTCATTCAAGTAATTCCAATCAAATATGTAATTTTAGGCACTCAAGGGAAATCAAATCCAATGAAATTGATCACAATCAATTATATTAATGTAAGTACTAGAATAATAAGATTACAACCATATAAACCTATACTTATATGACTATAATCTTATATCTTGTTTAATGATTTTATATAATTAATCTAATCAAATAGTTTGTTATACTTCTTTAGTATCCAAAGCAACAAACATGAAATAAGAAAGTAACCATAGATGATATGGATTCAAATACACTCAACAATATCATCTTCTAGAGAAACCTATTAAGGCTAGTCAATCTTCACTTAGCTTGGCTATAAAGCCTCTGTTCTATTGGAATGAAATCGGTAGAAGAGACTAAGCTATTGATGCCCAAAGTGGATCAACCAAACTTTAATCAAATCAATCACTATTATACTCAGTCAAGAATTACTCGTTGATGTATAAAGACTACCCAATCATTGAAATGGACAAGAACTGCATCAGTTAATGCTAATCGATCAACAATCAGAGTTCAAAATCTATACAAGATTTAACTAGTTTAAAAATAAATAACAAGTATCAATGGATATATGCCAAGTTAGAGGTTCTACAAACTGGTACAATATTTACAGGGACTTAGAAAAATAGTCTACCAGTCCATATGTATGAAATCGAACTATATCGATCTTCCTATTATATATACATATATACCCTAAAATCATAATTTAACAAAACAATTTCGATCCATACAAAATTTGATAACAAATTAAGGGTTTAAGGGAAGATGATAACAATCTTCCAATCCTGAGTGATCCTAAGGCTCATAATAATTCAATAATAACATAAATCAATGCAAAGTTCCCTACCTTCGTGAACCGAATGAAGGAGGTTCAACCACACAATCTGAAAACACTGAATCCCTTCCACGAAAGTGAAATGAATAAAGGGTGCAAGAACGATTGACAGTCAGGTGTCTTTGAAACTAAAAATTATCCACAAAGTCATCAACCTATGGATCTCATTTAAGTTGTAGAGACTTCTAGACATAAATACAAAGTGAAAAGACTTCGTAATCAACCTAACCTACCAAGAATCCTCACACGGGTTGGACATAACCAGATTAAAAAATCCTAGTTCCAATTCAAGGGTAACAATCAAATAATGTTAAAATCGAACACCCAACAAGGGTATCAACTTAGACAAATGAGTTCTCTTTTAAACTTAAGCCGAAACAACTAAATTTACATTCGATATTAAACCAATCAACAAGCCATTCATGGTCGAAAAACCAAAAGAGAAATATACTAGCACCCATTACCATAACATGTCAGAATGGAAAAAACACAGAAATAAAACCCATAACGAATCATATTTCCATAAACACCTACTTCTAGGTGTAGAACCGTTATGCAAAACTTGCATTAAACCTTGCAGAGATGTGTATCTACATACAAGGCTACACTGCTTCAAAGAAACACCAAAACATAACTTATTAAATGTATTTGAATTACATACACAACTTAACATATCAATATTTTGAACTGTTAAACCACAGTCAAGAATACACAACCCATAAGTTGTAAGCTGATTTACTACTTTGAAATCAAACACAAACAACCCAATAGAAAAGATAATGCAAAAGAACCATATTTGAAACCATATCTCATAATAAACCTAGATAATAAAATAAGGAACACAAATATACAAAACCCAGAACCAGAGAACAAGATTTCATAAAGGAGCAGAGTTCTTTTCACGAAACCTTTAAATAGAGAAAAATATTTCAAGGATTTAGATCCTATCATTCCTGATAGAGTTCATGAAATTCCTTTCCAAGCTCTCCAACTTCTTCCCCAAAATTCCATGAAAGATTCATGACAATTTTTCCAACATCTCCTCCCTCAAACCCCTTCTTCATCATCCATCTTCCTCTTGCAATGTTTTCACTTCATCAATTTTAGCTTGTTCGACACATCCCCTTTGACATCTCCATTGCACCGTCTGGGTGCGATTACTAGTGATAGCAATAAATATGTGCTAATAATTTTAGGCCTATGTTGGCATCAAGCCTTTATGAATGTCTTGGCATTGTTAACTTATTTACTTATTATTATTATCATCATTTAACCCTTTTTATAATTTAATTAATTTATCATTCTTATGGACACTTGTCTGTTGCTGGATGGAAAAGGACAACAGGTAAGTGTCAATTTATTACTCTTATTGATACATATTTGTTGCTGGATGGAAAAAACACATTAAACAAGAGTCAACTACTAGATGGAAATTATAAATAGAGAGATGGCTTGTATAAAATTATATAGCCCTATCAACCTAATTATAATAATAATTAGGTTGAAATAATCTTTAATAACAAATATATATGTATATAGGCTTGGGGCCTACCGCCTAATTTTCCCTGATTGGAATCATGACTTGACTTCCTACATAGTTTGTCTAAAATATTGGTTTATAACTTGACTCTTTATTTTTTATCATCAATTCACAAATTATAAGAAACACACACACACACACACACACACACACACACACACACACACACACACACACACACACACACACACACACACACACACACACACACACACACACACACACACACACACACACACACACACCCCCGGTGAGTGTAACTTAAATCAAGCTAAAAATACGCGTCAATTTCATATTGGTGCATTCCTTCTGTCTTCTACACAACACCGAAGGCATAAACGGGCACATGAATTCACACAACAGTCATGATCTACAGGCTTAGAACCTCCTAAGCTTGGCACATAGACCTGTTGCTTCCCATGTCTTTCCTGTTGCTTCTCGTATTTTGTTTTGTATTTGTTTTTCCCCTTCATGCATTGTCTTGTTCTCTTTGCTCCTCTTGTAGTCACTTTAACCTTTTTGGTTACTTCCGGACATTAATTTTTAAATTAAATTAAATTAAATATTGAACAATAATAATATAAGTTCCCAAAAAGTATTTTTTTTAAATCCCTAAATTGTTTTAAAATAGTAATTCTTTCCTACATAATACCAATTATAATATCAATTCATCTAATTTTGTAATTAGTAATTACCATGGTTCTGAATCCACTTATACTAGGCCAGCAAGAATGGGAATCAAGCCTCGAGGAATCCACGACTCCTATGGCCCTAGACAACCAGGGTTCAAGTATCGCCCACCGCACTTTCCTCGACATGGACGATGAAGCATGGATCGAATCTTGCCTGCTCATCCCGGATTTTTACCCTCTACATGCCAAACCCTCATGAGGATGAGATTCAAACCTGCAACATAGAAGATGGTGAAAACCATTCTTTTACTTCAGAGATGGATTCAATTTTTCATGTGTGGGATCTCAACACGGGGAATTCAGAGCTGGAGGACGGTTCCCTGGTAGATATTTTGACTTCGATCCTGGCACATACGGATGATTGTCTATCATATGACGAACCGAAGCTATTCAATGGTCATTCTTCTCGTCCGTCAGTTGATGTGTTCAATTTCAAAGATATGAAGTTGGAGTTGGAAGAGAATAATGTTGACGGCCTCACAATTTTGGGTGGTCTTGATATTTCTGCCTCTAGTAATAGACAAAGTTGTAAAGCGTGACTTGTTTTCTGTCATTCTTTCCATCAATTGTTTTATTGTATTTGACAATCAAAGGTACAAATTTATGTTCATAATATTTTATATAACTCAGTTTGATTTTTCTTGAAATATATTTTTGATGTGAAAATTCGATTTTATATGTATATGACTAGTCATACATTTAACATTATGAGAAAGTTGTTTTGAGGAAAAATTCAAAAGTGGTTATTTTTTTTCTTATTTTGAAGGTCATTTTTATTTTGCAAGGTTTATTTATCATTCTCATATGAAATTTGCTTTGGGATTTTTTTTTAGAAAAATAAAAAATGATCTTCCATATTACAATAGTGGAAGCCCTTAAATCTTTTAAGGGTATATATGTGGTGGGAAAAAAAGGGCAGTGTTGAGTTGTGTTTAGTTCTTGAGTTTATGTTTTATTTTATTTTATTGGGAATCGGTATGGGAATTTATAGTTTTGGTCATAAGTGTTATTATTTAACTAAAAAATTAAGTAATGTTGATGAAAAATCAAAGTAATCGTGTTTTACTAGTTTCTTTTATAATATGAAAAATTTAGAGCAAACAAAGTATTATGTTATTTTAGGGGTTGAATAAATCATTAAAAATAAAAATAAACATAATATTCAAAGATTTTTTGAAAAAAATGTGTATAATTTTTTTTATTTTGATGTTTTGAATCAACAATTTAACTAAAATTATTTTTAATATTTTATAGAAATGTGCTTCCACCTTCCTCTTCGAACAATGAGAGCTCCAACCTCTGTGTACAGTGTACAACAATATTTTAAAAGAATGCTTTTGAAAATGAGAAAAGAAGACCACTATCCAACAAACATTTTTTTTCTTCTTACAATTGGAAACCTAATAATTGAATTCAAAAATTGTTAATCCAAGTTGAAAATTGTGATATTGGAATTCATTGTTTTATTAAACTCAAGATAAAAATACTAGAAAATTGTGAAAATATTAGACTATACCACCATTGTAATGCTAATTTTATATTCTGAATTTTCAACTCTTTAAATAATTGAATTTTGATTTTACTTTAAATTCTAACAACATTAGAAAATAATTTACTTTGACATGCAATACAAAAATATTAGATTGTAGCACTATTGTAATGCTAAGTTTATATTATGAATTTTCAACTCTTTAAATAACTGAATTTTGATTTTACTTTAAATTCTAACAACATTAGAAAATAATTTAATTTGACATGCATGACCTTTAAACATTTTAAATAATAAGTCTCCATGCGTGACCAATCCCTAAGCCCTCATCTCTATTAAGATTGCTGGAGTGTTTGTTGTTTTCAATAGCTTCCCTCAATTTCTTTCATTGAATGTGGTGTTTTAGTGTAATAACTTTGGTGTCCTTGATGTGAATCATATGCTTCGTTTTACAGTAACATTTAGCTAAAGTTAACTTTATCTTCCTTTCTAAATGGATGCTAGCAACATGTTCTTTGATTATAGTGATGATGGACCTACATGTTCCTCCAAATGTAAGGAACCCCATAAGAGCATTCAATCTTGTGGACCCTGTTGTACAGACTAAGTTCCAGAGGGTCATTGACATATCCTAAAGGCATCCTTAGCTTGTTCAAAAATACGAAGGTAGTTTTTGTAGTGCCCTTCTTTGTCGCAGTTGGTTGACAAGCCCATTCAAATGTCGTCAACTTTGTTATTTCACACAAATTAACTGATCCAAACCTTTAAGAGCCTTGCCTAAACTTTGGTTGGTGTGTAGGTGAGGATTTTCATTTACAAGTTAATTGACAAAATTTCAAACTCCTTTTGGAAATGGCATGTTCATGCCAAGCAAGTCATAACCTTTGTCTGAGGCTATAAAATGTCAAAATTTGTTTACGCCTTGTCAAGCTTCTCATTTTAGGATTTATTGTGAATGTTTGTGCATAATTTCAAACCACAATCATGTTTAATTCATGAGTACATAATAATAATAATAATAATAATAATAATTCACTTGGCCTACATAACAACAACACAATGCCTAAACCAAAACACAAGATGCATCACTTCGCATGTATCTCCAAAACAAGGAGATGATGGGGCCAAATAAATTTTAGAAAGGAAAAAGTTATGATACCGCCAAGGCATACAATGACTCGTCAAGGAGAAATGGTGTCAATAATTCCACTTATTCCTCTACTACAAAAGGAAGACTATCCTTTGGTTCCTAAAAAATAGTCATGAAACTGCACATAAAAACACACTTATCCCTCTACTAAGACTAGTCTCACCAACTTTTGTTTCCTCCCCAAATAAATAAGAAAACCCCATACACCATAATAACACTTATCCCAACACCTTTGGCATTGTAAGTCCCCAACATACATAGCATACTCATGCGTACAAGAAACAAAACTCACCAATAAAATGCACACACATTCCAATGAGAAACCAATTAAGTATACAAAAGATTAGAATTAAGCAAGAGAGTGAAGATTACATTTCATCATATATGTATCAAAATATCAAGCCATCATACAAGGCTTGAAAGAGGGAACTAGAAACACATTATCAAGCCTTCAAAGGGCTTGCAAGGGGAACTAGGGACACTCCAAACCACTTATCACTCCACTAAGGTATGGGGCGTAACTTCTTGTTTCCTCCAATAAAATAAAATGCATTCCACATATTCCTCCACTTGGTTTAATCAAAATCCTCTTATCGTTCCACTAGAATAAATCCCACATACCTTTGGTTACTCTTTAAGTTCACACAATGTTTAGTCCGATTTTACCATTACTTACTCCTCCATAATGACCCTACCTTCCCACATACACACAAAACACTTGTTAGTCCCATACTGAGTACTAAAAAAGTGCATGACATATAAGAAAACCACATTATTACTCAAATTAGCAATAAAACATGTACATCCCATTAAATGTGTAGTGCCCACATTTTACGCACCCAAATACAACAGTAAAAATACCAGGATAATTTTTTTTTTGACAAGAAAACATAGTAAACCACCACATAACACACTTACCGTTAGGGCTAGTCATAGTGAGAAATTATTGGAGGTTATTTATTTTGATAGTATATATTGAAGTTCTTAACTTATGTTTTCAAGGAGGCTTAGGATATGAATCGTACAATTCATCTTACCAAGCTAATTTTCTTCCTTTTACACTGAGTAGTTAGCTTTAAGTCTTCTCTATTATAACATTTCTTTGTTTAATTCAATTATTTAATTAAGGAGGTAATTTAATCCCAAAAGGTCTTCTATCCACACTTATGCTACTAAAACTTGCTCATACCCTTATTACAATATGGATTCACTTTCAACTTTTTAAAGGGGGAAAATTACAAGCACCTAGGAAGACGCTGGAGGAAGGAGGCCGAATTGAATTCATCTTTAGGACCTCATTAGTTATTTGCCAGGATTTAATTGAAGTTTGAGAGATTATCCAGAATTATTAAAGATTTTACTTAGGCTTCACTGAATGAGTTTAACAAAAGAGAAAAAATTTTATTTCTAAATGGCTGAGAGATAGATTGCATGGTTACTAAATTGATTTCTCCTACTTGTTAAATCTTATTATCTTCCAGAACTAACCATTGATTTCCCTTAAGCTCGTTTAAGAATTCACCATATAAGTGTAATGATCGCTAGCCTAGCTAGGGTTAGTAGGTTATATAATTTTACTTCACAAGGGATAGTTTCATCTTTGATCACTTATGGAATTACTTGCTCTCAAATTGGTCACCTCTACGTTAATTTATTTGAATATAAATTTTAGTTAAACTCCTATAAGGATCAGCCAACCCATTTTATTTTAATTAAAACACATCATTACTAAGTCTTAGAAAACTTTAACTCAACATTTAATCTCAAGGGTAAAGTTTAACAATACTCATTTACGAAAACAAAATAAGGTTACATCGATTCTTTCCAGCATGATACACAAGCTAAATGGACATGCCAACTCTAAAGAACCACACATAGGGAACTAAAGAGTAATAACATTGACCAGGGAATGCTAAACTATTATTATAATACTGATAATCCATTAAGGTCTCTCAACAAGGAGGCAAACCAATTTTCTCATATTTTCCATGATAGTCAAAACAATCCAAGGTTTCCAAAGTTAAGATGACCAAAGCCACAATACCTTATACTAAGACACTAACCCTCTTCTAAAATTTCCACTGGACCTTATGAATAGTTGAACAACTAAAAAGGATTCAAGTAAAAGAACTTCTCAATAGAGGTTGATGTAAAAATATACAAGTCTATCCCTCATCTACTCGCATAAGCCATCTGCAACAAATTTTCCACAAGAGTCAGTTCACGAGAACTAAGCAAGATAAGGCTACACAAAGCCACCATAACTATTATCTAACAATACCATGAAAGGAAAAAATTTATTACAAGAATTGGGTCAATTCTCTCAATACTAAAAAAAAACGCCTCAATTTAAAATACAGTCTCAGCCATGTCAATCAAAGAAGAAAGACCTTGTACTTTAGTTATAGACAAAAGTGATGAAAGTATAACAATCTATAAGAAACAAGATTCCCATAAAACAATTAGATAATTACAAGATTGGGGTTTAATATACATGCCATCCATCTAGAATTATCAAAAGATACCAAGAGCATAGGCTTTAATGTTATATTTCTAACAGACAAGAATTGATCAGACTAACGAGGAACACACGGTGTTCAAAGGTCAACATGAAAAGCCAAGCATGCTACAATTTTCAACCCTATAATCATTTAGAATATATGAGTGAAATTAAATACACGGACATGACACAACCTAAGTTTCAAAGTGAAGGCAAGGTATATTTGACTTGACCCTTAACTCCCAAAGATTCCCCAATCATTCAAGAAGGGTCAATACCCTTATAGGCTAGTAACAACACGCAAGAGAAGAATGGGGGGGGTTTCTGTCAAACAAAAGTATACAAAACATCATCCAAATTTATATCTCTATGGAATTACAACCTCCACAATAATTCTAAAATTTGGTTAAGGTAAAAGAAAATATCTCTTTTCCATATCAACAATAATTGAAGGCAACCCTTGATAACACAACTAACCGTCACACATAGATACAAACATAAATTACGAAGTGACATTAACAAATCAAAACCTTCTGCTATGAATCCATAAGACTAACAAATGCAAGATGAGTTTTCCCAAAGATTAATAACGTTTAAGGCAAATTCCATCACAAAATATTGAGGTAATTACGTGCATAGAAAACAACCAATATTAATTAATAGCATTAAAATTATAAAAGAGAAAGAATGCAAGTTAGGAAAATAGAAAGAAATGCCATCAACAATAATTCTAAGAGGGGGATTAGACCAAAACTATTCTAGTGTTAACGAGGTACTGGATTTGCATGATAGAAACCTCGAGCTTAGCTAATCCGAAAAGCTAGTTACGGTTCAAGTGGATAGGGATGGTCAAGGTACTTCCTGAGGATGGCCTTAAAATCCTAGGAACAAGATGAAAGATAATACTTGAGTCTAAGCACGTGAGATCTGAAACGCATTACACAAAAACTTTTCATTCTAAAAGTTTTAATACCGAAGCTTCAACCCAAATAGCCCAAGCGGTGATCACTCCAATTCTACAACCTATCTTTCCTGATGTTAAGAAGATTATCAAAGGGGTTTGAGGAAGAGATTTAATAACATTCGACGAAATACAAAGAAAAAGAAAATAAACTCAGATGATAGGGAGGATCTGCATAGTTATCGAAAACTTATTTTAACGACAACAGAAATACTAGCTGGGAGAACATAATAACTTTAAAACTCAATCGTAGAGAAGAAGATATACATAAATGAAAAGATGAAGGTCGAACACTCAAGCAAGGAAAACATAACACCTAGAGATGATGGCACATGTGTGCTTTCCACTAACACACTGATAGCGATAAAAGTGAAAACAAGAATAGAACAAGCAGAAAGGAGAGGTCTCCTAGTAAGGCGTCCAACTGACAAATCAATACAAGGAAATGGTGGTTCGATTTAACGTTATATTAAAAAAAATATAGCAACAATAGCAAGGTGTAGAGTTATCTTGTCTGCTCCTCCATCTTCGACGAGGCATCCAAACTCCCCAAGGTCTAGCAACAACAACCCTCTAGTTGAATCTTCATCCGTAGCATGTGAGGCGCCAACATTCCTCTCAAACCCGAACTCCACTAGACACCTCTTCTTACAATTTGCATTATTCACCCAAAATTGTATATCGTTTATAACGAGCACTCAACTGGTGGACTGTAAAACCAAAAATCGTATAGAACCCACAAGATAGAAGTGCGTTCATTACGTTTCAACAAAAATGTGAAGAAAATACAGTATTAGTTTAACCAAGTTTACTAGAGATTTTAAAAACTCACAATAGTTAGTGTTCATCGATTCCAAGTAAAATGGATATGAACTTACCAGGGAACATATTGTGTCACGTTAAAACTGCAATCCCTTACCTCACTTAGTAAGAAGGAGCTCTTTGTTGTAGTTATGTCACATACACCAAATGGCCACTGAAAAGCTTATCATTTCACCCTTCAAATGGTAGCGCCTCTGTCTGTAAGAAAAACATGGGAGAAAGAACTGTCTGAAAAACATGCCAGAAGGAATATGGTTTTGAAACGGCACAACTGTAGACTGTTCATTTGGAGGCCAGAAAAACAAATGACCCAGAGAACCATGAGTGACCAACAACTTCTCCACAATATTCACATAGCTACTGCAAGAGTATATACCCACTGAATCAAACAAGACTCCACACCCAGAGATCTCCACGCGTCTAGCAGCGAAAGGCGTTTAGCAGGTTACAGAAAAGGAATATAAATCTGCCTCCATGAACACACACTTCCTTCCCCCAGACATGGGAAAAAACAAAAGAAAACAATGCGTGAATAACACATTAAATGCAGCATGGGCCAGTAAAGGTAGCAGGTCCAATTTAACTAGAGGACAACTAGAAAGGGAAGACAAAAAAACAAAAAGGCGGCCACCTCCCAATTGGAATTAAGACCAAGCAAGGGTCAGCACGCCTTATCCTAACAGAAATTAAAGGAAATGCAGGTTCCATCCTCCAACACACTTCCACAACTGACATAATTAAACAAAACTATAATGTACAGCTCGCAAGGAAGAAAAGATGGGGGGGGGGGGTTGCATGGTGCCTCCTTACCAAACAAAGTCTAAAAAAAAAGAATAATACACATTTCCACGAAATAGTGGGACGCCAAAAAAAGTGGCTAATGTGGGTGAAAACATCAAAAATTATCATTAATTTAGATATATATTAAAAAATATATGATTGGAGACTTGGTCGGCTCTGGGGGTAGCAATATCATTTCACCTTCAAAACGACAAACAAAACAAGTATGCAAGCAAACCTGGTCGACCAAGGAGGAACTAGAGATAGTAGTTTCGAAAACGAACACAAGACAAGGGCCAACCACAACGTCACAACAGGATACCCCTCCTTTTTGCGCGAATCGAGGATCGATCCGCGAAGCGACCAATCTAAACAATAAAATCGCTTATCGATACTCAACAATAAAATTGATAACACATCGATGATCAAATGATGAAGTTATCATCCATTGATAATTAAAATAATAATATTGTTATTATTATTATTATTATTACCACTTAAAATAATCATTAATCATATTAACAAAGACTGACATACTAGCTTGACAATAAGGTAAAACAATAATACTATAAAATAGAGGCCAATCGACAATTAAATTAAAATAACATTATTATCACTATATATTATAAATATACATATAATCACTATTCAAATTAATAATGACCAACGATCCAGCTTAACCATGCGACAACAAGGTCCTCCTTCAAATAGGTTAACGAACAAGACATTACACCGTCCACACACAAAGGTGTCAATAACGGCTCGAGAGAGCAAGGAGAGGGAAGGTGCTAAAATATCACTGAGACATGGTCTAAGATAACAAAATTACACAGTCGTTAGACGCTCAGCAAACAGGGTCAATGTGACAAGAACTGGGGTAACCTACGAACGGACATCACAAAATGATGATAAAATAAAACAAAAACTTACAAGAAAAGGGAGGGAGAGTGAGGTATTTGACCATCACTATGCATATTTCATGGTTTTCACTATATTCAAGTAAATACTTTGTATTAAACATAGGTTAAGGGAAATATTATTCATTCAAATGTGCAATCAAGGAATAAGATAACAATAACCAACACCCATTTTCTCAAACGAGTACTACACTCTTGACAATGTAATATTATGGAAACCCTTCATATTATCAAATGAAGAAGTTACAATGTTTATAGACATTGAACAACTATAACAACATCCACGGAAAGTGGATCAAATATACTAAGTAAGGAAAATATACAGAAATAACATATTGCCCCTAACCAATCACATCCAGGAACATTCCAAAAAAGTAAACTAACAATAGTATAGCCCCACTAATCTAGGGATGTGACAAGTAGATAATAGCTAACTAACAACTAACTAAATTAAAGTAATAAAATTTAATTACTTTAACATTAAAAATTAGTAAATGATGAATTAACCTAAGTTTATTCCTAACATTTCCCCTTTAATTCATCATGGTCTGAATTGAATAGGAGAGAGAAAACTCTAAAAAAAATATGTTTACATGAGGTAAACATTTATTAGTACACACATGCTAAAAGAAACCTATTCTAAGGTGAATCAAATGAATCTTATCATTCCCCCCCTTAATTAAGTATGGTCTCTCTGGATCTCATCTGAATAGGAATATTTGGATGAAGGCACTTCCTCCGAATGGTGTGCAAGAGATGGAATAGGATCAAGAACTGTCTCTGGATGTCTGGAACCTCTTTTGGGTTGGCACGTGTGCTTAAAAAACAAACGAGTAGCTCTGAAAGTTTTGAAAACCTTTGCTTGGTTGGATCATAGCTCCAAATTGGCACTGGCATGAAAAACTGCCCTCCATTCACTTTTCTCTAATCCACAAGGAATACCACTGTTGAGCGATCAATGAAGAATTTGTAAGTCTTTCATCTTTTCCCCCTAAATTCTGAGTGAAAAGCGAAGACAACTAGTTCCACAAGAATGAAAAAGTTTTTGGCACTTTATAATGATAGTGTATTTACAATTTTGTCTCTTCTTCTATGGAAAATTTTCCATTTTGGAAGCATTAGGAGTACAAAATTGCAATTTTTACCCTTTTTTCAGGCAATTTTTAATTTTTGGGCTCTTTGGCCTCTATTCAAATACAAAAAATATAATTTTTACTAAACAAAACTTATTAAAATATGGGTCAAGATGTAGAGATAAAAAAACCATACACTTTAAAAAAAATTGGCACCTTAATCTAATGTACCAATTGAAAGTTATGACTTGTTTAAATTCTGATTTCAATATCTTTTCAGGCCCCCTTCCACTATTTTATATAGGTTTGTAGGTCGATGGATTTGGGAGGTCGATTTGGACACCTTGAATAAAAAAAAATCCCCCAGATTTTTATAGGTGGGATGTCGATTTAGAAGCATCTTCTGTGTAGGGTCAATTGGGTCACCCGTAGCTTGCTCGCTTTCATGTTGCAAAGCCTTTGATATAGGTTGCAGAGTTAGAGAAGTGTAATTCTACTTGGGAATTCTTTGGCTCACTTGGTTGAGGAGAGGTATCTCAGCCACTATTGACTCGGTCACTTCCAAAAGTAACTCAGTCACCTCCCTTGTAGCTCGATGAAAGCTCTCAACCAATTCAATGCAACTCTATTTGGTCTAAACCTCAACTCGATTGGCTTCAGCTAGATCTGTGACCCATGGTATTTTCTTGATCACTTAGTATGCATAGACTCACTCCCACAGATTTATTCTTGTGTGGTCACGTGAACTAGTGCAAGCAATCAACTCGATTTGTATATATTCCCATAGATCCTCAGTGGTGGCTCTATATGAGCTTGGGTTCAATTGCTTGTGCAATTCTTACCCAAATCGATCCGAATGGCTTGCCAATATGCCATTGTGGCTTGATCATCTCCCAACAATGTCTAATTTTTTTTAAAAAAATTTGTAGCAATTATCTACAAATCTGCAATTATGTGCAGAACTCTAGGGGTGATGAAGCGGGTCAGGTGCTTCCAAGAGGTTGGGGAAAACTATGGTTCCTCCAAGCTCAAACTTGTAGCAAATTAACCCTTAACCTTCTGCAACACACTCTCCTTATAGGATGAGGGATCCTCACAAAGACCGGGATTAACTAGCTCTAATACCAAATCTTGACAATGTAATATTTTGAAAACCCTTCATATTATCAAATGAATAAGTTGCAATGTTTATAGACATTGAACAACTATAACAACATCCATGGAAAGTGGATCAAATATACTAACTATGGAAAATATGCAACAAAAGCATATTGCCCCTAACTAATCATATCCGGGAACATCCCAAAGTAGTAAACTAAAAATAGTATAGCCCCCACTAATCTAGGGATGTGACAACTAGATAATAGCTAACTAACAACTACGTTAAAGTAATAAAATTTAATTACTTTAACATTACAACTTAGTAGATGATGAATTAACCTAAGTTTATTCCTAACATACACCATACGAAAAAAGACCACAAGAGAGAATTAAGAAGAGAGGGATTTTCTCACAAGGTACATGGAAAAATTAATTCACATTTCCCTTTAGATTAATTTAATCATTTAATATCATTTTTAAAACCATAGTTATGAGTATGAAACAAGTTCTCACTCCTTAATATTACAATTTCCCATTTATTAACATGTTTGATCACCAATGGTGCATTCCATTATTATCATTTGTTTAAAGATTATGTTAGGCATTTTAGCCATTTGGCATCATTCCGTATGTATACAATTTTTATATCAATCGTTATCGACATTCAACTCATTTACTCTTTGTTCTTATTACCCTTACATTATTACTTGATATCATGTTGGCATGATTTTAGAGTAATTGCGATTCCTATAACACTTGTTTCACTTAAGGATTTAAGACTCCAAGAAGTATGATCTCACACAAAACAATTAATTTTATTGCACTTGGAAAACTCAAGTGTTTAAAATATATTTTACATGTAATACATTCAATACAATTTCATGTGTTCTATTGCCTTTTAAGGCATTATAGTCCTCATAATATATCCACAATTTATTTATTTCATTAATACTCAAAGGGGTATACGCCCTATTATGAGAAAAATCTCAGAGTAATCAAATATCCTTATCTCACAAAACCTTCGTGCAACCTGAGGCATTTTGATACTACTTACCACGGTAACACTTTTATCTGTGAGGATTACATGAATTCAACCACAAGAGTTTAATGTGTATGTAATCTAGCACATAAAATTCACTTGCATTAGTTATATCTCTCAAAATGATCAATCATAGGTTAAAACACCCCAAAATATCCTCACCACGACTAGGTTACATGCTAAGGTGTTAAAGGAAATCACACACCTAAGGATTGCAACTTACCCATGAAGTGATTAGACCTATGAAACCTAGAAATCTCAGTCGTACTTACCCAAAAATGTAACTGCGTATAAATAGTGTAACTGCTAAACTCACACAAATGTACATTATTTTAGGAAATGTTCTTGCAAGGCTTGTCCCAAGTACAAACAAGAAAACAACTTGTAATAGGTTTAAGAATTTTCTTAACACGATATGGGTTTTCAGATTTGACAGGACTTGACTAAGAGTGAGGGTATAAAAAATGGGTTAAATACACGTTTCCTTTAGATAGCTAAGGAAAGATAAGTTTCAACCAAACATTATGAGTGTTGATAAGGAAATAGAACAATTAGCATGGTAAATGATTGTTTTAATACTTCTAAATCACTAGTACAACATTCAAATACAACTACATATCCATTTTGATGCATACATGATGTAACCACCTCTTATTATTTAATTTTCTCATTCAAAAGGGGTAATTAAACACAATTATTCAAAAATATGATACATTTCATCATTTTGGAAATCACACCCATATTAAAAAATAAGTAAAATTTTAGATTCAAAATCTCCTCAATATTTCTATTTGTTGCGCTACATGCAACATGTCAATATTTTGTAACATGGTCAACAAAAAAACGTTGGAATGGAAATCTCCTACACTTTAGCACAATTCACGATTACTAATTTTCCATTTACAATGAATTAAAACACTTTGCACATACAAGTGAGGTAAGAAAATGAATTTTTAATTTCATTTCATATTCAAAACTAGAGAGAGGTAGAAAGAAGGGAGAGAAATAACACCATTTTTCCCATTATTAATTT
This sequence comes from Taxus chinensis, assembly GCA_019776745.2. Taxonomy (NCBI): domain Eukaryota; kingdom Viridiplantae; phylum Streptophyta; class Pinopsida; order Cupressales; family Taxaceae; genus Taxus; species Taxus chinensis. Next base: position 779,971,038 of record CM034149.1, on the reverse strand, counting down.
TCTCAAAATAAACAACAAAATGGAATTCCATACAATCACCTGTTAGTTTCAGCATTTCTTGAAAATTATTTGAATTGATAAGGGTTCCACGAATTTTTTTTATCATTTTGCTACAAGTTTGAGAAAACATCCAAATTACCCCGAGGACTATGAAATTGCATTCAAAAAATGTTTTTTGATGGTCAAATGCACAATGCGACATGTCCTATACACTCTCATATATATATAGATAAACCATTAGAGTTAACATAAATCAAAATTTGTGAACAAGGTTCGAATGATGACAACCTTTCTAGAGCTACTAATCCTAATTGCGTCAGATTGACCTTGTTTCCCAATGACTGGAGGCATACAAAACCCCCTTGCAAAACTAGATTTCAAAGTAATTTTATCAAAACCAAGGATTGAAAGTCATTGTCATGGATAAATACTAGAGGTAACCAAAGGTTGAATTCCATTTTTCCACCTAGGGCCTAAATGACAAGCCAAAACCAAATTGAATTTTCACCTTCCGAAAATTGTCTGAAGCTGCAAAATGGTTAAATGTGCTCTTAAACATGTGACATTAAATGATCAAATGATCATAAACGGACATTGTAAAATTTATTGTGATATCTCATGTTAATAATGAATAAGGTCAAAATTTGACTTTTCTTTTTGGGGTTCAGAGGGGGTGTTTTATGTGTTTTTAAAAATTACATTTAATAACTTTTACAAATTAAACAATCTGTATGTTTAAAAGAAAACTCAAACTTGTGAATTCAAGTGGACAAAATTATCCAATCTTGTTACCTAAGTTTTTCAAACGTCTTAGGATGTGATTTGAGTGTATGGTTGATAATAAAAAATATCATTTAGGTTGCACATGAAGAGGTAAATGTTTTGTTGTTTTGTGCTACAATTTATTTTAATTAAACAAAATCTTAATCTTCATATGATTTACATATAGATATTGTTGTGAAGGGAAAATAACAATACAAGAAATCATGTAAGGTAAAAATGAGAAAAACCATTCCTGTGAGGGTGAAAGCGCTAACAAGATATGAGATGAGTGCCATGTGAGAGACAAAAAGTTCAGCTGCGTATGAGCTTTTTACCAATTTTGTCCATTTTTTGATTTTTTGCGACTTTTTGAAAATTTTGAAAATTTTATAATTTTTTTTCGGACAATTATGATTTTTTGCAATTTTTAGATTTTTTTATTGGTCAGAAGAATGTAGATCATGGAAGATCACCTAAAAGCACGTGAAATACCCCATGGCAAAGAAACCAACGTTGAGTAGCAAAAACATGCCCTGACGAGAAGAAAATGGGTCAAAAATGATTATTTAATAAAAATAATCATCACAACAGTGAATAGAAGAAGGTAGAATGACCATTGTAGCCAAATTATGCGTTTCAACCATCACGTTGGGTGAGAGGGCATTGTGACGGGTCAAAATAACCCTATATACCCCTCATAGGGGTAAATCATCACAGTCAGTTCATTTGCTATAGAGCCCTTGCGAATTTTCACCGCGAGTGATTTGTGAGCTGTGAGAGAGATGATGAAAGTTCAGAGGCAGATGAGACATGTGGACCGGACCCAGGAGTACCTACGAGATGAGGCAGATGGACCCTACATGGGTTCCCTATCTCTCCTTGTCAAATTTTGCATTTAGTACCATTTTTCTATCAGTTTTAGGGTAGAAATAACACGTGTGCATGCCTTAATAGCATGCAGGCATCATTCGGTGTGATCATGCATTGAAAATACCGTTGCATGCATGTGCACGGGAACAAAAGGATGTGTATGCATCGGGGGGATAAAAGTGGATGCATGCACACTTGCACACCAAGATGTACGCCCAGGCGTATGCATTGGGGGGTTAGATTAGGTGAAAAGTTAGTTAGGAGGCACACGTGTTAGGATGTGCATGCATGCATCGGTAGGAGAGCACATATGTTTAGGTGCGCAGGTGTTAATATGGATGCGCAGGTATCCATAAGGGCACACATGCGCCAAAAGAAATAATTTATCCATTTTTTTGAAAAAATAGGATAAGTATAGAAGAATGTAATTGTAGAAATTTTGTAGAAGAAAGTAGAAACTAGTAATTTAGAAGAATGAATGAGAGTTGAAAATAGAAGAATATAGATAGAAGTAAGTTATAACAATTGTATTTTCTTTTTGTATAGATGATTATCAGCCCTATAGACGAGAGAGAGGTATGATCACCTGACTCATATAGAGGCGGGTTTCTCCAAGGAGATAGGGATTGTTTGGACACCCTATTATACATCATTGGATTAGATCATGTGGCCAATATGCCACATATTACTCTTGATCATGGCATCCTCATAGACTTAGCTGAGAGGTGGCATAGTGAGAGCCAATGTTTTTGGCTCCCGACCGACGAGATCACTATCATGTTGGAGGATGTATGGAGGATGTTTCAGGTTCCCATCCATGTTCAATTGATCAAGTATGAGAGCCACAAGATTGAGATCATATAATGTCTTTTGGATTTATTCAGAGTTGAGGATATACCTTGCCAAGGTATGGCAATTTGACTACATCAGTACATAGCAAATCTAGAGTTAGATTGAGTGGTGGTTTACTTTATGGCCTTTGTCAGTGAGATTTTTCTCACTGAAAAGACTGGTACTTCATTTCCTCTTGGTCTCATCAGAATAGTTAATGGACTAGATCAGGGTGAGAGGTATTGTTGGGGCCAGTGTATGTTGGCACATTTATATTGGGATTTACACCTAATCACCTACTATTATCAGAAGATGGTAAGCCCGACTAGATTACTACAAATATAGGCCTAGGACCATATAGCCATTGGTCATCCCATAGGTGTCTTACGAGCTCGTGCTCCAGAGGATCCATATTTGATTGGTTGGGTTCTGGATGGAGAGGATGTTTGGCCTAATATGGGAGATACTTACCATTATCGTTGACCGTTCGATGATCTTTAGTAAGCTCAGATAGTATAGAGGCCCTACAGATATTTTTTAGTGGCCAAAGGATGGTCAGGAGGTCAGCGTGGCCATGGTAGATCACTTAATTTTTAGGAGCGAAGGATACATAAGAGATTTTTATAGAGTGGACCAATGTTAGAGGTAGTTTAGTGCTGTTCAAGATTTGCCATGACATGATATGTGGTACGCACACAAAGCCCGTGAGGTTTTTGATATGGGATTGTAGATTTAGATGGACAGGGCCAGGGCCAAATTTAATCAGACGGTGCTACTACCATGGGTACCATTATGAAAAATTAGGTATCTCAGGGTGAGCGCAAAGTATGCTCCATGGTATCTTATAATATTACCTTGTTGATTTACCATTCCATGGGAAACCTGGGACACAAGAGTTAGGCCACCTCTAGAGGGGCCGTCTGATAATGATGATGAGGATGAAGATGGATATGATGATGATCCTTTTGAGGGTCAGTGTCATGATGGGGTTGGGGGATAGGGTCCTCCACTTTGTTAGCCACAGGTAAATGGGCTTAGGCCAGTACAGAGATAGGCACCTATGGCTCCACATGTACAACTACCTTTAGTTGGTATACCAATTGGAGTTCATATTCCATTGTGAATGGTTCATCTGCAGATACATCATGGTCCTCCTCTTTGTGCTCTAGGGAAACACATTCCTAGGAATAAGGCACCACAGCAGGGTCCTCCTCCTAGTCCATAACATAGTCTGGGGGTGGTTGAGGAGATGGTGGTCATGGAGGAGATGGAGGGGGTGGAGGACAGATAGCTATGATATAATAAAATTTACATCAGGATATATTTTTTCACCTCCAAGTGGAATCTGAGAGAGATCAAGCCAAAGCTCAGATACAGGTCCTTAATTGAGAGTGAGACTAGGGCAGAGCGTAGGCTAGCCAAAGAGATGGTAGAGATGGTGCCACCTGGTTTCAATAGATTCAACAGTTGTCAACTCGGAGTGTGAATATCATGAGTTTATTATAGTAGTCCCAAGTACATGTGCAAGCCATTACTATAGAGAGGGACCGATTGGTAGCTAAGAGGACAATAGGATAGGCTGAGATTTCCTAACTTTCAGTGGAGGTGGCCTCATTTAGGTGCATTGATGGGGCCACAGTGACACCACACATGCACCTAGACTTGGAAACAACCAATGACAGAGCTTCATATTACAGGTCTCTAAACTACAAGGTTTTCCTAAAGGGTCAAAGAGTGCCCAGTTATAATTAGGCATTAATTTCTGCTAGATCACAGTGACTAGTGGTATCGGCTAGGTCAGTCGAGTAGCAGTCAGGGCCTCAGACATGTCCGAAGGGTTCATAGGGAATGGGATCTCCCTAATATCACAGGCCACCTAGTCCCCACGAGTGATCGATCCAAATATGAATCTTATTTGGGTTGATACATAGCTGTATGTATGTATGCCTCTTATGAAGGCTCAATTTTTGTATCGATGTATGCATTGATGTATCATTTTTTATTATGCCCCTAGATGAAGGGTTTTTACGATTCATGCCATTGATGAAAAAATTTGTATCGATGATGTGTATATTTTGAGACATACATTATATACATGTAAATTTCCACTTGATGTTATACTTTCCATGTATTTATATGATTTATGATGATGATTATATCATGATGCTATATGATTTTTACTTCTTATGTATGTATCATGATGGATGTTGATGATGTATCACATGTTTTATGTTTTATGATAGATCCATAGATGATATCATTTGTGTTGTACATGAGATGTTTTAGATTAGTGTACATGATTATATTTATGATATTGGTTCAGGGGGGGATAGATTTGTGATCATGCAAAATCCCTCTTGCCCCATTGATGATACAATATGTGATGATTAGCTTAACATACATGTTTGATGTAAAAATTAGCATTTTTATTGATATATATGATGTATAGATGATGTTAGATGTGATTACATGATAGATGATAGATGTGATAAAAAAAATTATGTGCTTTAAACAAACACACAAGAAAAAGTTAACAAAACTAAACAAATATATACATACAAAAAACACCACAACTATATGCAAGCTAAGAATGAACTCGAGCACACTTAATAACATATTAAATTGGTACTTAATCTAAGTAAGTGAATGAATCCTAATAAATCCATATAATTGATGATGAAAACACACCAATTTCTACAAGTATGAAAGCTTTAAAATGAACTCAATGCAACACACAACAGATCAAATGATATTTAATCAAAGTCAAGCAAATGAACCCACTTTAAATCATACAACATGAAAAATATACAGTAATCAAAACTCCACAAACTGAAAAATAAAAGTAATCCAACCTCTACCTTGTTTTTACGGGACAATTTTGACTCGTGTTTTAATGTTTTTGGTGTTATCTCGAAAGTTAAGTTTTCAAGGCTACTGTTGACTTTGTTTTCAGGGTTTCCTCAAGATAATGTTATGTTGTTTGTGTAGCGTCGTCTCTAAAATGGAGTTTTTCAAATGTTTATGTTTTGGTGTACCATTTTCTGAATGTTTTTGTGTTTTTCTAAGGTCCTTTTTGAAAGCAATGTACATTGACAAAGAAGTGTGGATGCCCCCAGTGTGAGATGGAAATATACAAATGTAGAATGCCACGTGTGTATGTTTAAGAAATTGATATGTGAAGGTGCCCCCAATGTTAGATGGGAATATATAAAGGAATTTCCTTCACATAGAGATAAGAATAGATGAGCCAGATCATGACTTCGCAAGACAGGTTAAGTAGGATTCCTAGACTTGATAGGGAAACTAATCCTAGATAGAAGCGAGAGTTACCCATCTAGATGTGAGAGTATATTGTGAATAGAAAATCCTCCTTAAGTGCCATAAATGGGTTTTCACCCAAGGACCTGCCAAATGTGCCATACTTGCATCGTTTTCATACTTGGACGACCTATTTTCTTTTTACTGTTTTCTTGATTTTTTTTGCTTGTTTTTTCTTTCTTTTCTACTTTTTAGGTATTTTCTGACATATGCCCCATGCTTGAGCATAGAACCACTTGAGGTGCATGGTTTTCATGGGATATGGGAGCTCTTCTCGATCTGAATAGGCCAATTTATAAGCCCCTGATCCATACTTCTCAATGGCCACATAAGGTCCTGTAAGCTAGGAAAAATACACTACTAACAAGGAAGTAAAATACCAATAATCATCCTCCTCCTTCGAGTTCCATAGAAAACCTCGGAATGGGCTAGAAAACTTGGATTGAGCCCTGATTTTGTGATATGTAGGTACTTTTCTTCAAGATGGAGCAAGACCTTCCTGCAACAACGATCCTCTTACTTTGCACTAGATGGGAAAAAGGATTATGAGGCTATTTTATTTCGGCATTAGGACGAGGCAAAAGGATGTTCTTTGCTCAAAGGATGCAAGAACTTAGATATGGCATGCAAGCTTATTCTCCATGTGTTTACAGGGGAGGGGTAAGGTTGTATTTATAGCATGAGGGAGTGATTAGCTTAGATTAATTTAAGTAATCATGGTTTGAAAATGTGGGCAAGATTAAGTGAGTGGTTTGAAAATGTGGGCAAGATTAGGTGAGTGGTTTGAAAATGTGGGCAAGATTAGATGAGTGGTTTGAAAATGTGGGCAAGATAAGGTGAGTGGGGACCATGAAGAATGGGTGAGGATTTGAATTATATTTTTAATTCATAAGTGGAGGATTTTAGGTGAGTGGGGACCACGAAGGGTGGGTGAGGATTTGAATTTAAATTTTTAATTCAATATTAGAAAAACATGGAGAATAATGACATGTGGTGAGGATTAGGTTATTTTTTGGATTTTGAAATGGATAATTCATCAAGTTATATTTGATTAATTCGAAATGTATTTTTGTGGGAAATGAGGAAGGGGAATTAATTGATTTAAAATAGATGTGAAATTGGGGTGTCTACATTTGCCCCTCTTTGGAAGGGTACTATGAAAGTAGTGTCCTTTCAAAGAAATTAGACGGTATGGGGGAAGAATTCAATCTACTTTTTAAAAGGTAGAGTGAATGTTTGTTGGGGAGAATAGAAAGTGGCAAGTGACGGATGCCATAGTATCTTCCAAGACAAAAATGTCATGAGAAGATGTGATTATGGATAGATGTGGTGAAGCCCCCTCGAGAGGACTGACGAGAATGGAATATACGATAGAACTCTCAAAAAGAAGGGAAATGGATTCGGCGGAGAAGAGGACGATAATGGATTGGAAGAGACTGGAAAGACCGCACGACACAAATGGAGAAAGGATTCAATCGACCTTGAATGCTAGGTGTGAGGGTGTGTGGGAAAGAGAAAAGGGAATGGATATGATTGGGGGTTAATTACGAGAAGAGTAAGGGAGATAGGGGAGGGGAAAAAAGGAATAAAAGAGGTAGAAATAAGAGAGAGGGATGATAGGGGAAGAAGGGAATGATGAAGGACAAACAAGACAAAAATAGGAAAATGACAAAGTAGAGGGTGAAGGGATGAAATAGAGAGATGTGCAAAATGAAGGAAGCAACAGAGATAGTAAGGAGGGATGCGTGGAAGTGAAATAAATGATAGAGCTAAGAAAAGTAGGAAATGGGAAAGGATAAATAAGAAGGAGAAAATGAGGTGGGAGTAGGGGGTGAAATGGAGGAAAATGGAAAGAGGACGAAAGAAGAATTAGAACAGAGAAAAAAAAGAAACTATGAGGGGCAAGGAAATTGTGAAAAAGAGGAGAGAAAGGAAGAGAAACAGATACAAAATGAACGAAAAGGTAGGGATGGTAGAGAAAAGGAGAAGTGGTCAGAAGAAATGTGAAAATTAGGGGAGAGGAAAGGAAGATAGAATGAATATAAGGAGAAGATTGAAGGAATCATGTCATTGTGAGAAAGACCAAGGCAAAGAATATGGAACAGACCATATGGAGATATATGTGGAGGGTGGTATGATAAAAAAGACAGGACAACGCTGAACAACCAAGTTATCGATGGGGAAGTAAGGAGGAAACATGATGAAAAAAGGGGAAGAAGACGATATAGGGGAAGGGAAATAGGACGAGGGGTGGGAGAGAGAAGAGGATAACAAAGAAAATGATGTAGAAGGAAGGGAATACAGAAAGGGGGGTAATAAGTGGAAAGGGAACAATATAAGGAATGTTCAAAGAAGAAAGAGGGGAGGAATGACATTGATTGGAAAAGATGTGGAGATGCATGAAATGAGGATACTAGGATGATGAGAAAATAGGAAAAGGATGTATGATGAAGACAGTAAAGATATTGAAGAGGGCAAAGAGGAGATGGACAGATGGGTAAGAAGTGACAAGAAAGGGTGGGAGTGAGGGAAAAGAATAGGATAAAAAAGAGAATGGGGGATAGAAGAGGCAATGCCAATGAAAGGATGTTAGGGAAATCTCTTTTACAATGAGTGGTGGGGAAGGGTGAGAGAAAAATGAAGAAAAGGAGAAAGCTAATGAGGATTGAAAAGGGTAACTCCAACAAAGGGATGTTAGGGAAAACCCTTTGACAATGAGTGGTGGGCTTAGAGGAGGGAAGGAATGAAGGGAAACTCTAGAAGGTCTAAGGGAGTGAATGAGGTCGTGCGGAATGAGGATTGATGATTTTTAGGGAAAACCCGTTGACAATTATTAGCTTGGGAAGAGAAGATGATGATGAAAGAATGATATAGGAGTGTTAACAATAATGGTGAATGTGTGTGTGGGTAGAAATGTGGGGGGAATTTGAGAAGATGAAGTGGAAAGAGTGAAGAAGATGAGAGGGATGAGTTGGGACTAAGTGAAAGTGAGGAGAGGATGCGGGTGATGAGGATGAATGAGGTGAGGATGAAAAACCAAGACATGAAAATAATGGGAAGAAACAGTATGAAGGATGATGGATCAAGAAGGGGAAAATGGGGGAAAAGAATGTGATTGTAGGCGGAAGAGATTAGATGTATGGTGTAAGAGGATATGTGGAGAAAGGATAATAAGAGGAGGAAAAAGTGGGTAGTAGGAGATACCAGGTGGAAGAAGTGATCAACAAAGTGAATGAAAAATGAGGTGGGGGAGAAGTTCACGATGACAAGTTAAGTGTAGGGAGGAACTTGACATAAGATTGTCATGTAACGGAAGTGGTTAAGTAAGATTTCCATGTGAGAAAAACTAGAGATGACAAATGGTCAAGCAATAAGTGGTGTTTGCGAGAATCGAAAAGGAGGTGAAAGGATGTGATAATGGGGAATGCCGAGAAAAAATGAAGGGTGAAGGGTGTGTAGTGATGGGGAAAGGCAAGGAGACAGATCATCCTTAAGAGGGACTCTTAAGTGAGATTGCCATGCCGGGTGAGTGGTTAAGTAAGATTGCCAAGCAGAGGAGGGTGATAGTGGTGGTAAAAAGGTGTGATGATGAGGAATGAAGAGGAAAGATGGATGGTGAGATTGTAGAGTGATGGACGAGTGTAACATGACATGTCATGCTTAAGAGAATCTCTTAAGTAATATCGTCATACTACTAGAGAGGTTTCGTATGATCACCCAACCGACATGGATGATATGCAAAGAGAAAGACAAGATGATATTGGGGATAGGGGTGGAATGGTAGGGTGAAGAAGATCGCGATGAGAGGCGGGAGAAATAAGATGGGGGAAGGCCATAGGGAAGATCAACCTTAAATGGAAGTCTTAAGTAAGATTGCCATGTAGCTGGAATGGTTAAGTAAGATCGCCAAGCTGAGGAAGAAGAAGGATGATCTTAGAGTTGGTGGGAATAGGGTATGACAAAATAGACTGAAGGGGAACCCTCAAGTGAATTTTCTATACTACGAGAGCGTGTGAGTAGGATGACCAGGCATAAGGTGGATTTGGGGAAGGATGAGAAAAGAGTGAGTGGGGTATGCTTGAGTGGTATATGATATGAGATGAGGTGATAATAAGAAAGGAAACAAAGGAGTGTAACATGAATGGATGAAGGAATATATGCAGTGGAGGGCATAGAGTGTGAGGGGAATCCTTAATTGGGATGCCCGCGTGGTGAGAGTAATGATGTGAGAATGAGAAGTAAAAGAGGTGGAGTGGGAAGATGTGTTTGGTGGTGATGGTTGTTTGATGAGAGGGCAGGTGGTGAAGAAGCTTCTACAATGGGAAGATCTTAGGGAGAGGGTAAACCTCCACTGAAGATTCCATATAGAAAGGGTTATTAAGTAAGATTGTTAAGCGGGAAGCAAAAGGGTGAAAGGAAAGAATACTAATGGGTGAGAGGGGACATGAATGGTGAGAAGGGTAATATGGGTATAAGCGGCGGAAGAGTAAAAATTAGGAGTGAGGATGAATGGATCAAATACATGGTGATCATGGTGGGGGAGAAGGAGTTGCTGGATAGTAAATGCTACTTGAGAAAAATCGTCAAGTAGGATTTGCAAACTGTAACGGTGATCAAGTAGGATTCCCAAACTGGAGAATGCATTAGTATGGGTGAATGGATGGTGTGCAAAGTAAGATGTTGATCATGCAAGAAGATACTCACGTGACGAAAAGCATCTTAATTTTAATATAGCACATAACAAGATGCATCGTGATATAAAAGATCAGGATGACTAGACTGTAATATGTGTGATAGCATAGACAGGGGCCATCAAAAAGGTTTGATGCCCCGGTATGATATGCAAATGGAAGAGAGCATAGACAGATGCCATCAAGAAAGTATGATGCCCCGGTACAACATGCAATCAGGTAACATAAGAATATTACAGAGAATACTAGGATACATAAAATCAAGATGCCCCCTCTAATATATCAAGATGCAAGAAAGCAATTAATAATTTACAACTAATAATGGAACACAAGAACCAACAAACATGTCCCTAATGTGTTCCACAGTGAGGATTGATTGGATGTGCCCCCAAACAGGGGTATAAGGACACAGTAAAGTAATGGGTCATTGTCCTCAAACAAGGAAACAATGAGAGCCGGATTTTCCCCAAGCGAGGAATCACGCAAGGAGAAGTGGTTTGAATTTGGTAGTCATAAGGTGATTGGATCATTCGTTGGGGATAATAGTCCAAAAGTTGAATTGTGTTGGTTATTTTAGAGTTTTTGCGATTTTTTGGAGTTTACAATATTTTTATTTTTGTTTATTATATATATATATATATATATATATATAATTTCTAATGTTTTTTGGATTTTTGACGATTTTCAAATGTTTTTGATTTTTTTGACGATTTTCAAATGTTTTTGGATTTTTGACAATTCTTGCTAATGTTTGTGTTGGATTTTGGATGATTGTTTCTAATGTTTTTGGGTTTTTGACAATTTTCAAATGTTTTTAGATTTTTGACAATTTTCAAATGTTTTTAGATTTTTACATTGTGATTAGCAATTTATGGACCAAAGTGCAGACTTATTTTTGAGAGGCGATAAACATGGATATTATCCATATATACCGTGTTCCGTGTTGTAACTTATGCTCAGAATAACACAAATTCTCTTTCCATTGGCTGGATATGGTGGTGATGATATGATGAAAAGAATTCCAGCTCCATTCTTGACTCCACACAACTAGTAAGATGTGTGGGCTCATCACCGAGAATCAAGAAGGACGCAAGAGGTAGATAATGAATATAGAGACAAATGCTAACAATCCCTTTGGGAAATTGTGACTCAATTCTTCATAACGGTATTGAACCAGTTTCAAAAATGGCTTTCACTTTATGAGTCATGTGCTAGACTTAGACAATTATGTGGCCTGCTGATTGGTAAGATATGAGGTTAAGGGATAGTTCTCTCTTCACTTAGGCATCTAAATTACGTGTTTAGGAATTCTATAATTTTTAAGCACTGTAAGATTTTGTATTTTTGAAATGACTCCCTATGCCTTGCCCCATGCTACTAGTGAGAAGCAAGGGCTCATCACCGAAGGCAAAATATAGGCGAGTGAATTCCCTTTTTGTCTTTTTTTTTGTTTTATTTTTTTTTGAATATTTTGCAATGTTTTTATGCTTGTATGAAAATGACCCTCTACGCTTTGCCCCATGCCACTTGTAAGAGGCAAGGGTTTATCACCAAAGACAAGACGTAGACGAGTAAGGGCACCTTCCTCCATTCCCAGTCTCACACTGCCAATAAGAAGTGTGGGCTCATAACCAAAGACTATGAAGGACGAAAGATGTGACAATGAATTATTCATAAGTTATTGAATTGATGAATTTTTTTACAATAGTGCTTTGTATTTGGGAAGAAACATCTACCCCCAATCTCAGCCCCACACGACTAGTAGGACGCAAGGGTTCAACACTGAAGACTGAGATGGACAACTAAATGAACTGGGTAACGAAGTTTAGAGCTTTGTTATGAAAAAGAGAATGTATTTGAAAGGAATATATTACCATCAGTAAGCTTGTAGGTATGACCATAGAGGAAAGCGATTGAAAATGGAAGAAGTATGACGCTCACAAACTTAATAGGATTTATACTAGCACTTGTCTCATGATGATAAAAATGAAGATGTGATTTTGATAAATAAAATATCTACCAATGGAAATGAATAAATTTAAATTATTCGAAGATAAGTAAGACAAAAGGAACAATGTACACGTTGTATCCTGGAATAGTTAACATCTCAAGGATAAATTTTTTTTAAATGAACTACATTCATTGGTTCATCAAGATCTTGACCATCTACAGTGGCCAATTTATAGGATCCATAGCCAAATTTAGTTGTGATTACATAGGGTCCTAACCAATTAGGCTATAATTTTCTTGTTTTTCTCGTTCTTTAGTGGTATTCTTTTGATTTTCTTTTAAAGCAAGGTCACCAATTTCAAATTCTCTGGGTCTTACCTTTTTATGATAACTACGTTGCAGTCAGTTTTGATAGACTTGAAGATGATTGAGAGCATTAAGTCAGTTTTCATCGAGAAGCTCAAGCTCTTGAAGCCGTGACTGTCGGTATTCATCCTCATTAATTACATCTTTAAGGGAGATCCTCAAGGATGGGAGTTCTATCTCAATAGGTAAAATAGCTTCACAACCATAAACAAGGGAAAATGGGGTGGCTCCGGTAGGCGTGCGGTAAGATGTACGGTAAGCCCAAAGAGTGGGGTAAATTTGAGTATGCCAATTACGTCCATGGGTGTTGACAATCTTTTCCATGATGGATTTTAAGGTCTTATTGGTTGCTTCCTCTTGACCGTTGCCCTGAGGGTATTATGGAGTGGACCATTTAAGTTTGATGTGAAAACATTTGGCTAGGTCTTTTACATCCTGGTTTTTAAATGGTTTGCCATTATCTACAACCAGAGTGGATGGAATACCAATTCGACAGATGAGATTATTGAAAATAAATTTCGATATTTGGCTACCGGTAACATAAGTGAGAGGCATAGCCTCTACCCATTTAGTGAAGTAATCGGTAGCGGTAATGATGAACTTATGTCCATCGAAAGATGTTGGTATGATTTTATCAATGAGGTCAAGTCCCCATTGAGAGAAGGGCCATGGTGTGGTTATCGATTATAATACCTGGGAAGGTGCGTGGATAAGATTTCCATGCTTTTGACATGCTTGACAATGTTTGACAAAATGACATGCATCACTTTCTATGGAGGGCCAATAATATCCAATTCATAGGATTTTCTTGGCTAAGGTGATACCATTTGTGTGTGCTCCACAGATACTAGAATGGACTTCAGCTAAGACACTCGAGGATTCTTCCTGATTAAGACATTGGAGCAGGGTGCCATCATATCCTCATTTATAAAGAGTTTCTGCTAAAATGGTGTAACAAGAAGCACATTGTGCTAAAGCACGTTTATGCATTAGTTTCATGTCGACAGGAAACGTTTTATCACGAATGAAAGTATAGAGATCATGGTACCAAGGGTTATTCAGACCGACGATCTCACATACCATAGTGTTTTTAGGAAGATCATAGGTAGGCATTAAGAGATGTTCAACGAGAAAATGTGCCTGGTGTTGATTAGATGCGATTTCTAATAGGGATCCGATGGTTGCCATAGCGTCGGCAGATTTATTACGAATTTTGGGAATTTGATCAAAGCTAATTAATTGAAAATAGCTTCGAAGACTATCCACCATGCGTTTATATGGGATAAGTTTTTAATCCTTGACCTGATATTCATCGATAACTTGCTTGATGATAAGTAAAGAATCACCAAATACAGCTAATTCTGTAAGATTTCAAGATATAGCTAGTTTTAATCCTGCGATGAGAGCTTCATATTCTGCGATATTGTTATTACATAGGAATGCTAAGCGAAATGATTTGGGGATAACATGTCCGCTAGGTGTGATAAGAAAAATACCAGCCCCTGAGCCATGGAGATTACAAGATCCATCAAAAAATAGAGTCCAAGCTGGCGCGATGTCTATGTGTAGAATATCTTCATCAAGAAAAGAGAACTGAAGTGGTTCTGTGCCAGGAAGGGGGTGCCTCAGCAAGTTGGTCTGTAAGGGCTTGTCCTTTAATTTCTTTCTATGGAACAAATTTGACATCGGATTCACTAAGTAATACGAACCAACTAGACATTCTTCTTGTAAGAATGGGTCTGGATAACAAATACTTGAGAGGATCAATTTTGGAAATCAACTTAGTTGTGTGATTGAGCAAGTAATGACGTAACTTATGGAATGTAAAGGCGACTACTAAGCATACTTTTTCGATTTGGGAATAACGTACTTCGTGCTCAATAAGTGTTCGACTAAGGTAATATACAACCTGTTCTTTTCCTTGATTGTTATGTTGTGCTAGTAGAGCTCCTATGGCATGTTCAGTGGCTGATGTATAAAGCAACATAGGTTTATCAGCAACTAGTGACATAAGAACAGGTGGACTAGAGAGGTATTCTTTTAACTTAGCAAAAGAGTCTTGGCAATCGTGGTTCCAGTGAAAGTGTACATCTTTCTTGAGCAACTGATTAAAGTGATGGCACTTGTCAGCCAACTATGATATGAAACACCGAATAGATTGTATCTTTCCCTTAAGACTGCGTAATTGTTTTAGGTTTTGAGGAGGAGGTATTTCCATAATGGCTTTGAATTTGGCAGGATCCACTTCTATGCCTCTTTGTGAGACGATAAACCCTAATAATTTACCAGAGGTTACTCCGAACACACATTTCTTTGGGTTAAGACCAACCTTATACTCACGTTATCTAACGAAAATGCGTCTCAACACACTTGGATGCCCTATTCGGTGTTTTAGATTTTGCTAATATATCATCAACATAATCTTCCATGATATCATGTAACATGTCATGGAAGATGACAGTCATTTCTCGTTGATAAGTGGTACCAAAATTTTTCAAGCCGAAAGGCATGACCTTATAACAGAAGGTGCCCTCATGGTGTAGTAAATGCTATTTTATGTTGATCTCCTTCAGTAATATGTATTTGATTGTAACCAGAGAATCCATCCATTAAGGAGAGAATTTAATGGCCTGCCGTAGAATCAACAATCATGTCTATATTTGGCAAGGGAAAGTCATCTTTGGGACAATCCTTATTGATGTCATGGAAGTCTGTGCATATTCTGATGTCGGGAGTTTTCTTGGTGACGTGAAATATGTTAGATATCCATGCCGAATAATCAATAGGTTTGATGAAGTCAGCTTCCAAGAGTTTCTCGAGTTCAAATTTAACAAGTAATGCAACTTGGGGATGCATTTTGCGTAGTTTTTTCTTTACAGGTTTTACATCTGGATGTACCACAAGATGGTGTACTACAAGAGATGGGTCCAGGCTTGGCATGTCCTTATATGTCCATGCAAATATATCTTGGAATTCAATAAGGAGTGTTGTGAATTCCATGCATTCTTGGTCAGACAGACTAATGCCAAGTTGTAAAATTTTTGGTTGTTCGGTGGTGCCAATGTTTGTCTTTTGTTTCTTCTACAAGCATTTTAGATGTATCCTTTTCAGAGAACGATGCTAATGGTTGATGTAGGTCATTAGTGTCGGGTGTTTTTTGGAATTTTTTGACATGTTTATTGGATAGGGTGGCAGTGAGGTTTTGACTATGGAAAATCCTCTGTTTGCGCTTTTGATCCAAATTTTTTGAGGGTGAAGGATCTGAATATTTTATCTCTTCATTAAAATAGACCAATTCATTTAGATTGATTTCAAATCCTTTTCTATGGTCGGAAGTAGGTATTTGGTCATGAGTTCCAAGGAATTCTTCGATGGCTTCATCATTTTGGAACATGTCCATGGCTGCATGGTGTGGTTGGCCATGGTCTATGAGACTCAGATGTGTAGGCTCAAAATTGATGACATTAATAGAGAAATTTTCAAAGGCAAGATGTGTTTCAGTGAGGTCCTCAAAAATACTACATGGAGATCTAATGTCATTATCAGAACTGGTGTCATCATTGTCACTCGAAAATTATTATGGGAGCGACATCAAACACCTTGAAACCTAGACCATGTTTACCGTGATGTTGTGTGCAATTTATAGGGTCTAAACGACCTTGTCCATTTGGACCGAGTCCTTTACCCTGCCATCGCATGTTTTTCATTATTCGGTGAGCTTTGGTAAATTGAGGGGACTCATAACATGGAGCAAAGTCGTGATTATATAACCAAGATCCTGAAGAACTTGGAATATGTATGTTATCAAGATGACCAAACTTTTTCCAAACTGACTGACCCCATTTGGTAAGTGGGATGGATTCTCAGATGTGGAGCGTTAGGTTTTCCATAGCTATGTGGGGATTTGGTGATATAAAAAGAGTCTGCCATCTTTTGAAATTGATATTCACCGCATCCCGTGTTAATGATTTTAAATGTGTGAGATGGGGGACCAATAGGTACCTCATGTGGTGGGGAAGTTATTTTGGCAGTCTTAAAAGATGAAGAGAATGGGTTATAAGAAGAAGGGGGTGGATTGAAAGATGAAGGTTAGTTGTTCACAAGAGGAGGGTATCTTAATAGAGGAGGTGTGGTTGGATGAAGAAGAGGATGGTGTGGTGGAAGAATAAATGTTGCCGGAAGAAGAAGCTTGATTAGTGGAAGAAGATGATTGATTGGTGGGAGAGGATTGGTGGAAGGTGATTGACTAGCGGATGATAATGGATTTGGATTATTGGTTATTGTTTTGGTTATGAGATGATGGTTTTAGATTATTGTTAGGGAGTGTATCAGGATCAATGCGTGTTTCATTAGGGATTATACGAGGTGGATCATATTTATCTGTTGATAGACAATAGTGATCATGTCGATACCGTCCTTAGAGGAATCTACAATGCTCAAAAGGTTGGGGATCTGCACGTAATGTAAATTCTTTGTCCCAAATGAGGAAACTTAATGCATTTGTGGAATGTTAATGGGACGGCTTTCATGGCATGAATCCATGGTTGGCCGACAAGAATGTTATATGCAACTTCTACATCTACCACATGACAAACCGTGTCTAAGGTGATGGGTCCAACTTGGATAGGTAACGTGATTGTGCCTTCAGACTTTCTTTCGCTATTATCATACCCTCAAATGGTTATGATATTGTTTTGCAAATCATTTTCAGTGTAGCCTAGACAACGTAAAAGTTTCATGGAACAAAATATTTAATGCCGATCCATTGTCGATTAAGACGTGCTTGATTTTACGATGAGTTACATAACCCTTGACGTATAAAGAATGATTATTAGCAATGTTGGGATTAAGCAGGTCAGCAGGACCAAAAGATAAAATAGTTAAGTAGTTCCAATGATTGAAAATTGTGTGGGAGTCTTCTCTAATTGTTTGACAATATTAAATGATGGCGTAGGTTGTGGAGAGGAATTGGTGGTGGAATTAGGGTGGTGGATTAGGAGGTGATGCCAGGGATGAAGTGGTAGATTTTTTGTTGTAGGGACCCACATTTTTTTTTGCTAGTGGTGATCGCACAGTCAGTTCTAATCTTTATAGTTGCCACTAAGTCTTGGTCATAATCTATGGTCGAGATGACTGAGTCAAACTTGACATTACTTGACGATTGACCCTTATCTTTTGAATTGTTATCATGATTAGGGAATAGATTTTTGAACATGTGAAGTTTTTCATTAGGTGTTTTTGTCTCAGAAGTATTTTCAACTTATATGTCTCGACGTTCAATCAGGTCTTGGACGTAATGGCGGAGTTACATGCATCTATCTGCGGAGTGCCCTTTTATGCGATGGTAATCACAATATTCATTATCTTTATACCAATTTGGTTTGGGTTGTCCTTATTTGAAGGGTCTGACAATGGGATATGTAATCATATTAGCATTTGCCAAATGACGAAAGACACTAGATAGACTTTCTCCAAGAGGAGTGAACTCTCTTTGTCTATCCCTAGAAGGAACTTCCTTTCTAGGGATAATGATGGGTTGTTTAGATTTTAATGTGTTTGTGGAATGGTTTTAGACATTTCAGACATGGCGGGAGTCAGTAATGCCATCGTTGATGATATTTCAATTCCGATTAAAGAATTTAGATTTGTCCTGGTTTTGAGGAGTGTCTCGATAAGGTTGGTCTTTAAAGGGTGCTTTAAGTAAGCCCCTTAGAAATGAGGGTTTTTTTTATTTGTGTCCCCTTTTCAATGACTTCTTCAAAACTATTCAGACAATGCATTTGCATGTTGAATGATAATTTGGAATTGAGATTAGGGACAAAAATGCTAACTAGTTGTCTCTCGGGTACTGAGCAGGGAAATCGGCTTGCAATTCCCACGCCATCATTGTAAAAAGGAGGCAAATTTTTTGTTTGGCCTTTGCCTAGTGTTGCAGAGATCAAGCATGGTTATTTCTGAGTCTAGGTTATAGGAAAAATGTTTGACAAATTTCTCCAATAAGTCTGCAAATGTCGTGACTGACCCTTTAGGTAGATGGAAAAACCAGTCTAAAGCTTGTCCTCCTAAACTTTGGGGGAATAAATCGTAAAAGGTACGTGTCTCAATATGCAACTTCTTGACATTACATGTAAAATTCCTTGACATGTTCACGAGGGTCGCTTTTGGCTTTTGTATTTATCAAACTTAGGGATTTCGAAGGATGGTGGGAAATGGTAATCGTGATATCTCTGTATCAAATGGATAAGGACACAATTCTTCAAAGTTGAATTGTTTCAATTGTTTTTGCAGTTCCTGAATGGTATCTTTCATAAGTTTCCATTCTTGTGCAAATGGAGAAGAAGGGGACGGTTTATCAAACATGTCATGAGCATTGGAATCTAGATTTAGGTCTTTTAATCTTTCAGTTCTAGTCGTTGCTTCCTCAAGTTTCTTTGTTAAATCTTGGATTTTAGTGAATAATTCTTCGGCCGAAGAACCATTTGGATTGTTTGGTATTTCATTGTGACAACTTGATTCACCATTGTCGATGAGTTTGTTTAAATTTTCCGTCCCCAAAGTTAGGGGGTAGTTTTTCCCCCATGGCTAGGATGTGTAACAGATATTCATTTTTGTTTTGTTCTATCACCTTATTGACTTGTTCTTGTTCTTCATTGGTGAGTTCTGGTTATGCGACTTCTTCGTCGTCATTTTCATGATTGTGACTGCGAGTGAATACCATGATGAAATGTGTCTGATTAAGCTGAAAAATGGGTAGGAATTTTGAACAGGTGTGAGGAAATGAGAACTCGATTACTTTGGATTTATCGCGAATAATCTCGTGATGATTGATAAGGAGAGTAACTCAAACAAGTTATCTCAATATGATGATAATGTAACTCGAGACGAGTTATTAGAGGATTTTTTACACATTTGTGTAGATTTGGCTTAAACAAGCTCTAGACTATTGACGGGGAGAGTAACCTGAATAGGTTAATCGTGATATAGTTGTGATATAACTCAAAATGAGTTATGAAAGGATTTGTGTTGGATGTGATTTGGATAAATGCGATGGTGGAAAGAATAATGAGTGAACTCAAACAAGTCACCCAATATTAATTTGATATAGCTGGAAACAAGCTATGAAGGATGTTTTGACAATTGACAATATGGGGAGGGAGTGCTATTCACTCAATATCAGTTGGATATAGCCGAAGACAAGCTATGGACAAATGTATTGTTGGATGAGGTGAGCTAATGAAATTGGTGTGGTGTGATGTTTTGGTCTGTGTTGTTTGGATTGTTTTGGATGTGTTTGCTTGGTATTGAATTGGTCGAGAACTGATTTTTTTTTGGAACACAACTAGGGTCTAAACTTTTACAATGAACACATTGATATTAGCCAAGTTTTATGATAAAACAATGCTAAACTATTTTGTTTTCAAACAACAAGCAATCATGTGGATTCAATTGTTTTGGCTTATGAGGTGACTTCTTCAGGAATGATAATTGTTTCATGCTATCATACAAGTATGCTGTGAAATGGTGGATGCAGGATCTTATTACTCCAAGAATATGTGTCCTCCGATATACCCTAGTCCTGATATACCCTAATTTTGTACGAGGATAGAATTGGTACAGGGAACCCTTAGAGCACTGGAGGAGACTCACCAATTCTTACTTGCCTGTTTCGGAGTGAATCACCACGTCCAGAACAGGTTTTGTGAAAAGGTGGAAGCTGATGGAGGGATGAATGTGTATGGTGTCCTTATAACTCTCCGAAGATTTATAGGGACGATGCCCAAGCTTTGTTGTTACAGCTATTTAGGTGTGACTCACATGCGCTGCACAACAACATTACTTGTAAGTGAATAGCAATGGCGAGGTAAATGCCGAACGCTGTGATGAGACTAGGTCTCAAAGTGAAATGCAGATGCAAATGTTGTTGGTGCGTGGTAGTCAAGTCCACATCACCAGTGTAGCTTTGGTGGTGATGAAATCCACCTCATCTACGTGCAAAAACAATATGATAAAGTGATTAAACACAGGGTTATTTCCAACTTGAAATAAATCACTAGCAGAAAATAATTACGTACCTGAGCATACTTTTTTTTTGTTTTAGCAATTGTCTTTGAATGGTGGTATTTTTGCGGGATTTTTGTTGTTTTTGTTTTGTTTTTGTTTTTGACAATATTCCAGCAACGCGGGTTCTACAAAAAACAAATTAGTAGTTATCCTGCAAATGAAATGTTAGAAAAGTGATCGTGGTTATTTTTGATTTGTCAGATCGCTCAAAGGCGCGGGAAAGAGCATACACAACCAATGACCAAAAAAATATTAAGAATATGACAAAGGAAAATAATTATTAAAATGACAGTTGGAAAACAAAGCTAGAGGATCCTACAATGTTAGAACAAGAAACTAAAAAATTATGACCGTTTCTGAGTTTCTAGATCACTCAAAGGCGTAGGAAAAGAGCATACGCAGATACAATTGAAATAGTTTTTTTTAACTGTTAATAATTATTGCAATTAATCATGATTGTGAAATAGCGATAATGATTATTTTCACAAAAAAGAAAAACGATGAAACGTTACTTAGAAGTGTTGTCGTGGAAAATTGAAATGTAAGGCAAAAAATTAAAAATTAAAAAAAATTATTTTCCAGAGCTCGGGTGGCCTCACGTTTCTGATTTATAAGATAAATTTTGAAGTGCGAGGAAATAGCATACGTGTGAGGTTGTTATGTGAAAATAAAAATAAAAAAATAAAAAAATAAAATTATAATTTTGTTGTTTTTTGTTAAAAAGACAGGTGTTAGAAGAAACGAAACCAAATTTTTTTGTAAGTCTAAATCTAAAAATTATTTTTTCATTGCATATATCTTTTCAATACCTTTCCATTAAAAAAAAAATGAAGTCATTCCGAGTTCGGGAGCAAAAGTTATGGCTTCCAGAAGATGGGCTACGAGAACACTCTGAATGAAAATTTTAAACATGAGAAAAAACGTCCCAAGAGCTGGTTTTCTTTATTTTCTGACTTCTATACTTCATCTGAGAAGCTAAAATTTTGACATCAAGGTTAAAAAAGAACAATAAATAGAAAGAAAGAGTTAGATCACAAAATTATTGACTAAAATAAAATAAAAAATAAAAAATGATTAACTTCCTACAAAGCAGTTATTTTAGCAAAAGTAAATAAATAAATGCATTTTCCGGATTGGTTGTCCCATGACAGTAAGATGATAAACTAATGATTAGTTCATGTGTTTCTATAGATTACGAGTGAATAGAAAAATCATAACTAGGAACTAAACACCAGGCACCGAGGAGATCAAAGATAGAATGAGCTTTATAGTTTCATTGTTGTTATAACATGCAGATACACCACAAGACACCACACAACAAAAACACTATCCAAAGCATGAAAGTTAACCAAAGAAGGCCATAAGGAACAGAAAAGGAAATAATAATGAACAATAATAAATAAAGAACAGATAAAAATACTAATTGGGAAATTAATGGTAACAAATCGAAAGTAACCGAGCTGTCAGAATGTAAGCTAGGAAAAATACACTACTAACAAGGAAATAAAATACCAATAATTGTACCTCCTCCTTCGTGTTCCGTAGCAAACCTCAGAATGGGCTAGGAAACTTGGATTGATCCCTAATTTTGTGATATGTAGGTGCTTTTCTTCAAGATGACGCAAAACCTTCCTGTAACAACGATCCTCTTACTTTGCACTAGATGATAAAAATGATTATGAGGCTATTTTGGCATTAGGACGAGGCAAAAGGATGTTCTTTGCTCAAAGGATGAAAGAACTTAGATATGGCATGCAAGCTTATTCTCCGTGTGTTTAGAGGGGAGGGGTAAGGTTGTATTTATAGCCTGAGGGAGTGATTAGCTTAGATTAATTTAAGTAATCATGGTTTGAAAATGTGGGCAAGATTAAGTGAGTGGTTTGAAAATGTGGGCAAGATTAGGTGAGTGGTTTGAAAATGTGGGCAAGATTAGATGAGTGGTTTGAAAATGTGGGCAAGATTAGGTGAGTGGGGACCACGAAGAATGGGTGAGGATTTGAATTATATTTTTAATTCATAAGTGGAGGATTTTATGTGAGTGGGGACCACAAAGGGTGGGTGAGGATTTGAATTTGAATTTTTAATTCAATAGTGGAAAAAACATGGAGAATAATGACATGTGGTGAGGATTATGTTATTTTTTGGATTTTAAAATGGATAATTAATCAAGTTATATTTGATTAATTCGAAATGTATTTTTTTGGAAAATGAGGAAGAGGAATTAATTGATTTAGAATAGATGTGAAATTGGGGTGTCTACAGGTCCTAACCAGTTTGCTTCAAATTTTCCCTTCTCTTTCTCTGTCTTTAACAATGTTTTTCTAGTTTTCTTTCAAAATGATATGCTCTACATCAAACTCATGAGGTATGATTCTTTTATTGTATCCCCATGATACCTGATTCTGATAAACCTTTAACTGATTGAGTGCTCTCATATGCTTCTCATCGAGTAGCTCTAACTATGTTAGTCGAGCAACCTTGTAGTCTTCGTCTTTATCTAGATAGTTCTGGAGAGTTATTCTCAAAGAGGGAAGCTCAATTTCTAGGGTATGATGGCCTTACTGTCATAGACTAATGAATATGGAGTTACACCAGTAGGGGTGCGTATGGAGGTTCGATATGCCTAGAGGGAAGGATGGATTTGCAAGTGCCAATTACGGACAATATTACTAACCATTTTCCCCATAATTCAGATAATATTTTTATTGGTGGCTTCATCTTGTCTATTACCTTGAGGGTAATGGGGGGTGGACCACTTGAGTTGGATTTGAAACTGTTGGTATAATACTTTGATGTACTTGTTTTCGAAATATTTACCATTATCTGTGACAATGGCGGAAGGATGTTGTAACGGAAAATAAGGTGATTCATTATGAATTTAGAAATTTGTGCTTTGGTTATGTAAGTGAGAGGCATAACCTCTACCCATTTAATAAAGTACTTGGTGGCGGTGATAATGTGGGTATGGCCATATGAGGAAGTAGGAGTGAGCTTCCATATGAGATCAAGTATGCATTTAGAAAATGACCAAGGAATCATGACAGGTTGTAAATCTTGTGTTGACGCATGTATCAAGTTTCCATATTTCTGGCATAGTTCACACTTTTTGATGAAGTTGCAAAAGTCTACTTCCATTGTAGGCCAATAAAAGACTACTCTCAAGATTTTTTTAGCTAGGACCATGTTGCTAGTATGTGTTCCACAAATGCCTCCATGCACTTATTTAAAAGTGTGGACTGACTCAGTAACATCCAAACAATTTAGTAGATTCCCGTCATAGCCATGATGATAGAGGGTGCCTCCTAGGATGGTATAATAGGCTATACGGTGGATAAGGGGATTTTTATTGGTATGGGTGATGTTCGGGGGAAATGTTCCATCTTGTAGATAATTAAATATGGAATCGTACTAGGGTGAGAAAGAACCAAAAACTTGACACGCCAAACAAGATTTCGGCATGTCATATACAGGCACTCATAAGTTCTCCACAAATAATGGAATTTTATTTTCCCAAGGTGGAATGCGTAATAGAGATCTAATTGTAGTCATGACATCCGTTGATTGGTTCTGTGATCTTGGCCTTTGCTCAAAGACAATCGACACAAAGTATTATTTCAAGGTCTTAACCATTTTTTTTGTATGGAACAAGTTTTTCATCTTTGACCTTGTACTCATCATTAACTTGTCTAATAATTAGTTGGGAGTCACCAATGACTCATAGCTATCCAATATTCTAGGTGATAGCTAACTTAAGGTCGGTAATGAGTGCTTTATACTCTACAATTTTATTTGTACAAGGGAATCCCAAACATAATGCTCGTGGAATAACTTCTCCTATGGGAGTGATGAGTACAACTCCTGCTCCCGATCCATGAAATGTGAATGAATTGTCAAAGTGGACTTACCACATGATAGACTCCTCGATATACATCATAAATGCATCTAGCAGATCCAGACACAATGGTTCCATTCACAGTAGGGGATATTTAACCAGCTGGTCTTCCAATACCTATCCTTTCATAGATTTCTGGTTAACGAACTCAATGTCGAATTCACTAAGGAGAATGATCCAATTAGCCATTCGTCCTGTAAGGGAGGGTTTGGATAAAATATACTTGAGAGGGTGAAATTTGGATATTAACTTGGTTTTGTTGTTAAGGAGGTATTGCCAAAGTTTCTAGAAATTAAAGACTATTGCTAGACAGGCCTTTTCAATCTACAGATAGTTCAACTCTTAGACAATGAAGGTGTGATTGAGGTAATAAACTGCCCTTTCTTTATGGCTAAGGTCAGATTGGGTGAGCAGTGGACCAATAGAAAAATGAGTGGATGAAATATATTGCAAGAGGGGTTTTCCTGGGGTAGGCCGCATGAGATCAAGTGGGTTGATTATATATTGCTTAAACAATTCAAATGCCATTTTAAAATCTAGTCCCCTGTTAAAGGTAACATCTTATTTCAGTAGATGTGTAAAAGGATGACACTTATTTGCAAGCTGTGAAATAAATCATTAGATTGCCTGGATTTTTCCTTATAGAATTCTTAGGTGTCTAATGTTCTTAGGTGGAGGAATATTTGTGATATCTGCAAACTTTGTGGGATCTACCTCTATCCCTCTTTGTGACACAATGAAAACCAAGAGCTTTCCTGATAATACGCTGAAGACGCACTTTTTGGGATTCATACGAACTTTATAATCTCAGAGATGCTGGAAGATACGTCTCAACACTTCAAGGTTATCTTCTCTAGTTTTATACATTTCTAAGATATCATCAACATTATCTTCCATGACATTAATCATCATATCATGGAATATTGCCATCATTGCACTTTGATATTGTTGGTTGGATATTTTGTCAATCCAAAATATGAGGTTCAACCACAATATATGGGATTAAATCCCTCCTCAAAGACAGGTGAGGCTGCTTGCTTAGTACTAATCTAAAACACAACAAAAACAATATATACAGTATTCACACTAATCTAACCATTGGGGTTGGGATAAAATCCCGAAATCCACATCCACATGATTCAAAAGTATTGCTTTCGTAAATGAACTGAATCGGAAACTATTACAATGAAAGAAGAACAATGGAAAGGAAATGAGAGAAACGTATTTTCTTTCGAGTAAACACAGAGCACGAAATAATCATACGGGCTTTAGATCATAAATATAATGTCTGAAATGATTAGAAACACTGAGGTGCTAAACAAAGAATAGCTTAAGATTATGGACGTAAGAACAATGTCTTAAGAAAGATATATCCCACAACACAAAGTTTGCAAAATAATATCAACTCCTATTCTTCACAATGATTAAAAGAAAACAAAAAGTTTTTCTTCTTTCCAATAGCTCCCAATATTTCAAAAATCTCGACCTTTTGGAATGCATAAGCATCCCTTATTTATAATAAAAGGAAACGAGAGAAAATAGGATAAATCCTAGAAAATAGTGTTCTTTAAAAAGAGTTCTATTTTGCTTGACTCTCGCGCAGGAGACCAAGTCAAAATTTGCTTCCTATGTGACAAAACAAAAATGAAAAAGACATGTCGATTTCAAGATTGAAATGACATGAAACATCAAGACTTAATCTGAATCATCATATTTTTCTCCTTCATCTTTCTCTTCCTCCAGCTGAGCCTGTTTGTTCTGAAATTCTTGGAACTTTCGAATTATGCCTTGAATTTTGTTTTCATCAGGCGCAGTGGAATGATCATTCAAAATTTCACAGGTTTCATGGGTATCACTGGCACTTCCGGGAAGCTTTTTCAATATTTTTCTGATCTTTCTCAAGGCCTCTAAAGAATGTTCAATTCTTACAAACCGATCAATGATCTCAATACCAAATCCGTGCGTTGGTTCATGCTGAACAGACTCTTGGACTTGTTTGAAAAGATCATCTGCTGATAGGATACCTGAGTTTCCAACTGACACCTTTGGACAAATCTTCAGCAACTCTTCTTCCAGATCACTTTTTCCATCAATCAATTTATCCCTTGATTCTCTCAACTTACCGCAGGCTTCATTGAGAATCTTTACTCTGAACCTGATGGCTTTGGTCAGCTGGAAATGCTTATCTGTATGTGGGATGATGCCTTCTTTTACCAAGAGATGTGATGGTATTTGCTTTAATACCTGGAGAGCTTCAAAAGTCAAATCAAGATGTCCAATTTCTTGAGAGAAATCATCATCCATCTTCTCTCCATCCTTCTAAATGTCCCCCAAAGATTGATAAACTTTCACAACATCTTGAATCACTTCCTTCCCTTGTTGGAGCAGCCTTTGGATCCATTCATCGACCACCCTTCCTTTTTTATTAATCTTCTCAATTGTAGGCACTGATGAGAAATCGAATCTAACAGGGACAGAAGAAGATGGTATGGATTCAAGGGGTTTTGAGATTTTAAGAAAAACCTCAGTCAACTGCTCCACTTTTCCTTTAAGCTCATCTCTGCTGTCTTTTGTTTCTTTCAACTTCTGGCACAACACGTTTGTGGCATCCGACGCATCTTGTTGCACCCCTTCTACTGTCACTCTTCCTAGAGCCACCCTGGTTATCTGATAATCAGAGGCTGTTATGTCCTCTTTAGTTTTGTCAGTCGTGGGAGTGGCGATCTCTGCGAACTTATCCCCTGAAGCGTTCACCAAAACCCTTGAAACTGTTTTAGGTTTCTTGGCTAATTTAGCAGTAGAAGCCTTGAGTGAGCTGAAATCAAAGGCTGGTATGGGTACAATCACCTTCCTCTTCCTCAGAGTTTGCTCGAGTAGCCATTGCAACGTATCAGAGGAAGTTGCCACTGTTGTAGAAGCTGGTATCATACTCTCAAGGGGAGAAGATTCTACTAGTGGAGGGGGAATAGTTACCAATGTGGTAGTAGATCCAATAAAAAGAGGCACAAGAGGGGGCGTGTTGGTGATCACTTGGGTCCCAGCAGAGAGGGGTGAGAGTCCAGAGAAAATACTGGCCATGATTGAAGAAGTTGATGGAGAATGAGGAGGTAGGAGTGGTTGTAAGGGGGGAGGCGCAGATTCAGACTCCAAAGCCTGGGATGCAAGAGATAAGGTCTCTTCAGTTGGGCAATCAACAAATGATGAAACCAGAGGCTGGCTTCCTTCTTCTTCCAAAGTAATTTCTCCTATTTTTGGTGGTGTTGGTGATTCTGGCACATCCACCATTTTAACTGGAGAAATAATTGAAGAGATTTCTCTTTCTTTCCTCTTTTTGACAAACTTGACCTTTATAGGCCCCTTAGAAGATTTTGTGTCCTTTTCCTTTTTGGAGGGCCCCGCCTCTGAAGCAGCCAACTTTGAAAACTTATCATCTTTAAAACTCATTCCCCAAGAGGAGAGCCATGCTTTGGTGCGTGCAAGAATCAGAGCCGACCTATCTATAATGGAGGCTTTTTCACTGATTGACCAATCAATAGGTGGGAAAACATATTGATCTTCATTTAGTCCATCATAGGAAAGATCCAGAAAACTTTCATTGTCACTAGTACCTTCTGGTAAGTCAACAAGCTCAAGTGTTTGAATCTCAGCAAGTGTCAATGTGCTATGATCCTTTCTACGAACAGCAACCTCATCACGTAGATCAATCCAGATGTCTTCTATGCTTGGTCTGTGCAGGTGAAAATTTCCATACGCCCTGAGGACTCCTCGAATGTCAAACCCGTCTTAGGGCTTCATGTGCTTCTTTAACTTGTCCTGAAGCTCATGGACAACATTCTTAGCTTTCACCACTGTCGAACAAGTGTATCTTCCAATAGAAATTGGGAAAGATACAACAGCCTTATATTTACTTTGTTGGAACTTATGAAAATCCAACACTTGTCTGACTAACTCCATCAGGATTAATTTGTCCCCTGGATATCGGGGCAGATGGAAAGGATCCCCTGGGTACATGACTACCCGTAGATATATGAATTTTATGAACTGCAAGAAGACACAACCCCACTTTGAAACCTCAGCACATGCTTCATTAGATACTCTTGTTTTCCTCAGTTCAGGATTTAACCTGCAGATGTTTTCGTAAAAGAAGGCATCATTCACCCTTCTGAATTGGTCTTTAGACCCTTTTCTTGTCAGCTGAGGAAAATACTGATAGGCATGGTCCACCGCCCTGTTTTCCTTGGTATCCAACCCGGGATAGTTCCTCATACCAGCCGCTACATAGGTAACATATGTGGACATATAAAACCTTCCCGTAGACAAGATTGTTGTCATTTGGAAATCTATCTCATTACTAATGAGAGTGCCCCAATCAATCCCTTGTTGATTCTTCTTGATGGTGATCATGAATTGATACATCCACCCTTGGAAAACATTTTATTTGGGTAAACCAAAAACCTGTCTCAACAAAGTGATGATGTCATTGATTTCTTGAATGAAATCACTTCTGGGGACAATTCTCGGGAATCTGGAAACGGCCGGTTTGGCTTTGATCAGGAACTTCTTATTTACATGCTTGATACAATCTTCCTGATCGTTATCCCAAGCTTTCTAAGTTGATTTGATATCTAACTCTCCATATTCTTCAAAATTGGGCAGCTTGAGGAGGTCATCAAAGTAACCTCCGTCTAACTTGATCACAACTTCTCCCGCCTGATTTCTCACAGCACGGGAAGCAGAGTCATAACTGGAAGCGCAGGCTAAGATGAATTCAGGGCACTGAGCGGACATGGGAAAACCCACTGCAAGAGGTAAACCACTATCGGCTATCAATTTCATCCATGGAGTTTGGGAGGAGCTCTTTACCCTACTCCAGAAATCTTCCATATCTATATTTTCGAGCTCTATATCTCGGATGTCATAATTGCAATCGATATAGGATGGAGACTCCACCTTTCTGAATTTTTATTTCATCTTTCCTAACTTCTCAGTATTTTCTTGCGATGGACCAGGGTCCGACATGAAGGATTTCGAAGGAGGAGAGTTTCGGAGATCAGGAGATGTTGCACACTGTGAAAACCCCGACCTACTGAAGATGCCGGAAGGGCGGAAAGCCCAACACGCTGAGGAGGATGTCGAAGAGGCCAGAAAACCCGATGCGCTGAGGATGTCAAAGATTTGAGAAATCCCCAAACACTTTGAAGATGTCGGAAACTTGAGAAAACCCGGCACTTTGAAGATGTCAGAAACTTGAGAAAGCCCGACAAGCCAAATCTTCTGATATACTGTGGGTTTTTGATACTGCACAGCACCCTTCAAAACCCAAGAAGAGGGAGCAGGGTTTTTGTTGAATTTAAAATATGCAAGTTCTTTCTTTACTATTCATATACCAAACATATTTTAATTACAACAACATTCTGGGAAATAACACAAAATGATAATTCCAAAGAGATAAACCCTAAAACATAAACCCGGTTTTAGAAAACAACCCAAAAAGAAAAAAAAGATAAAAACTCCACAAACCTGGTAAAAATGGGAAGAATTCCTCACATAATAAATCCATAAAAACCATGAACAAAGAATGAAGAGAGAGATACCTTCAACCAGGGCAAGGAAAGATCGAAAACAGGCAATTCAATCGGGCATAGGCGAGTTTCAGGTTTCGAGGTTGGAGAAGTATGCGCGAAAAATCCATGAGGTAAAAATACGTCCGATAAAAATGACGTGGAAATCCACATATATATAAGACAATTTGCAATTAATACACTTCAGCTAGCACGTGCCAACCCACCCGACAACTCGGTATTAACACCATGTCAGCATGCTCAGGAGATCCGAAAACCCGACACAAAGGTGTTTAGAGCAATTTGGGTTTCG
Organism: Taxus chinensis; assembly: GCA_019776745.2. Lineage (NCBI taxonomy): Eukaryota > Viridiplantae > Streptophyta > Pinopsida > Cupressales > Taxaceae > Taxus > Taxus chinensis. Next base: position 779,940,423 of record CM034149.1, on the reverse strand, counting down.
GGTTGTGGGAAATTAATCGACATAAAGCATGAGATGTTTAGATGCTTCAAAGTTCCAAAAACCCGACATGAAGGACTAAAACGGGCTTCGTGTATCGGAAGACAGGCGACACGGAACATGTCTCGGATAAGGCATGTTCTGATGCGACGAAGCTCCGCAAACCCGACTCGCCTTACTTGAAGCGGGTTTCGGGTTTCGGGGAACACAAGACATAAAGCATTCAAAACACATGTTGTCCCGTCAATGAAACCTGAAAACCTGATTATTTCTCATAAAGGCAATTTTGTAAAATCAGCTTAAAAATTTCGTAGGGTTATCTGATAGTTTTAGCGTAAACTCAAAACTGAGATAACAGATATGTAGCCCTGACATTCTTGAGTCCAAAAGGCATGACCTTATATAAATATTTCCCCCAAGGGGTGATGAAATAAGTCTTGTGTTGATCTTCCTATGTGATCTTGATATGGTTATAACCTGAAAATCCATCTATTAAGGATAAAATTTCATAACCGACAGTTGAGTCAATGATCATATCGATGTTAGGTAGAGGGAAGTCATATTTGGGACATGCTTTGTTGTTGTGACATAATTCGGTGCATATTATGATACCAACCAACTTATTTTGAATTGGGAATATATTGGATATCCAATCTAAATAGTTGATGGGTTTGATAAAATCTACTGCTAATAGCTTTTCCAATTCTTCTTTAACACGTAGTGCAATCTTTGGATACATATTTCTTAACTTATTTTTGATGGATTTTTCATCTGGGTGCACAAAAAGGTTGTGTACAACCAATTATGTGTCCAAACCATGCATATCTACATATGACCATGCAAATATTTCTACATATTCCTGCAATAATGTTACAAAAAATTTATGTTCCTGTGTCGAGAGTGAAGCTCCTAGCTTTATCATTCTAGGCTCTTCTTCTAAACCAATATTAACACTAATTATTTCTTTGACAAGCCTCTTGGATGCATCCTCCATCCATGTAGGATCAAGGGGATGAGTAAGATCAACCCCTACGGGTGGCTTAAAGATCATCTTATAATCTCATAGGTCCACTACTTTTTCCATAGTTTTTTTATTTTGTATGTCCTTAGCACCTCAAAGAGGTTTTCATTATGGGACTTCTGCTTGTTTTTCTGACAAAAATTTTCAGAAGTACTCTTTCCCTTTCTTATGATCTTTTTATTCAAGTGACCACACATCTCTGCTTCTTCCCCAAAGTATGCGTAGGTATCCAGTTTGATAGATAAACCTATCTTGTGATCCCCATTTGGAATAGTATCTCTGAGTCCCATGAATTCTGTAAATACCTCATCATTCTCAAAGAAATTGATTGGCACATGAATTTCTTAATCCCTATCTATGATTTTAAGATATAATATGGTAACTCAAAAATTGGCTTGGGGATCGGATCTGGATAAGGTGAAGATAGCAAAATTTTGAAATAGGTTTAGTGGAGGAAAGATCCTCATGTAGGATACACTGGGAATTTGCATCGTTGTCTGAATGAGATGAATCATCCTCACATTTAGAAGAGGTAGTGTCTATCTCGGAAGGTGGATTGTTATGAGGCCTAATACCAAGGTTGTGCTTGTTTGACTTAAAGTGAGGAATAGGAATGGGTTCTAGCCTTCCTTTTATATTTATGTCGTATCAAAATCTGTTATAGCCCATGACATACATGATGTGGTGGCCTTTGACATATTTTGGAGCTTGATGACACGATGCCATGGTGCCTTCAGGTATCAACTTGGTGGGTGTATCTAACATCTTATCTTCACATAAGATACCAATAGGAATAAACTTCTCAAATGGTTTAGGGTATCTATCTCGAGTGCTCTTAAAATTAAAATATGGTTTACCACATGTCTTGGGTGACATCAAGAGGTATGATATCAACAAGGCTTGCTGAAGAGTGCATTGATCATCTGGGCCATAATTTCCAAACATTCCCTCCCATGATGTAAAGGGGTTGACCAATATAGGAAACCTTTGATTACAGGGAGTGAGTGCATCTGGATCTATACGCTCTCTTATAGCTTCTATTTGCAATGGGACAACACTATCAATTGAAGGACACTCATATGTTACACGAGAAAAATTACGCAGTGCTCGACAGTGTGTGAATGGTTCTAGTTCACTTGGGATGGTGATTATCTAACCTCCATGGCACAATTTGATGCATTGATGAAATTTAGAGGGAATGGACTAGATGACATGAATCCATGGGCATCTCAGGAGCATGTTGTAAGGAATGTCCAAGTCAAGGACTTGGAACATCGTATCATGATATGTTGAACCTACTTCCATCAAAATCACTATAGTTCCTGTTGATTCTCGCTCCTTATTATCATATGTCATGATGGTAATAGTTTTAGCACCCATATTTTATTTTAAATGGCATAGCTACTTAACTATCTTCAATGTGCAAATATTTAGACTAGACCCATCATCCACAAGTACTCTTTTTATTTTACAATGAGTAACAATGACCTCTATGTATAAAGGTAAGTTGTGCTCATGATTATTGCATGGGTTTGCATTTCAAAGGAGATATGGTCGTTGGAGTCAAGGTTTATAACCATCACTTGGAGGTGTGCAGGATCTACATTTTTGGATACCACTAAACTCTAAAGCATTTTATATAGTATATTATTATGAGCAAAGGAAATTTTGAGGAGATCTAGGATTAAAATTCTAGTTGGGGTTTTCTCCAATTATACTGGCCTTACTGAGGAACATGTAAAGGATTTGGTATTACCAAAAAATAACATTGTGTTCCTACAACACAATTGTTTCCTAAGATCCTAATGGTGTTCACTTGTTCATCAGATGAACGGACACATCCTATAAGGGAGTCAAATAGATTATTATTTTTTGGATAGACATAGTTGGTAGCTTTATAATCTTTAGAGACTTGTCCATGATCTGGCTTCTTGTTCTTTTTATCCTCATGATTTGGAAAGTGTTCTTTGAATATACCCATCTTCTTTTTAGGACCCTATCCTAAGTCAGATGGTGAATCTACCGCGATCTTACCTTATTTGATAAGGTCTTGTATAAAATTCCACAACCTCGGGAATTTATTAGTCTTATTTCCATTGACATGATGAAAATCAGTATTCATGCTCCTTAAACCAACCTGGCTTAGGTGCATCATCTGGGTATGGTACCATTTCCATTGGGTATTACACCATGTTTACAACGTCTAACTGTTTAAGCATAGAGGATAATGATTCAATTAGAGGTGTAAATTTATGTTTCATGGTTTCCCTTAGGCAAGGTCCTTGTGCAAGCTTTAACAACAAACCAATCTATACAGCCTGGACTCTCTTGGAGTATGTGATGTCATCACTAATGACATGCTTTTTCTTATTAAAGAACTTTCATTTGTCCATGGGTTTTGGCTCATGTTTTTCCTTCAAAATAGGTTATAGCGTCCCCTTGGCATTGAGAGCCTTCTAATTATGTCTGCCTTTCTCTATAACTTCTTTGAAGTTAGTGCCACAGTGCATTTGTAAGTGGAAGGCTTTTTCTGGGTTCAAGTTGGGGACGAATATGCTTACCACTTTTTTTTCTAGATGGGCACAAGGGAAACAACTCGCAAATCCATGTCATCACTGTAAGAATCCCATGAAGGTTTCATTGGGTTTTTGTTTAGCATTGCAGAGGTTGTTCATGGTAATGTAATTCTCCATATTGAAAGAGTAATGTTGCACAAACTTTTCATCTAGTGCGGGCCATGTCATGATTGATCCCTTAAGTATACTAAAAACCCATTCCAATGCCTATGCTCCTAGGTTGCAAAGAAACAAACATATGAAATAATTATCTTTGTAAGTGAATTCCTGGCAAGCCATGTAGAAGTCTTTAACGTGATCACGAGGATAACCTTTACTTTTATATTTTTTGAATTCAGGGATACCAAAGTTTTTTGGGAATGGTTTTCATAACATGTATTTATCAAAGGGGTAGGGATATAACTCTTCATATAGATACTTTCTATTGTACCCTACATTACTCTCTTGTAGAGTGGTGAGCATGTTTTTCATTGATTGCAACTCATTTGTGATGAGTTTATATTTTGTGGGGGATAGTAGTCTATTCACTTTAGAAACTTTGAATGTTGCGTCATCATATGGGCCAATGTGGAATTCACCTGATTTAGTCTTGAGTCTATCCTTATGTGTATTCTTATTTGAGGAACCTAAGGTCGTTAGTTTTTAACTAAGGTTTAACATTTGTCATTGAATGATCTCCTCTTCGACTAGGGGATCATCTTTGTCACTAAATCTAGGAGGAGGTGAGTCTTTGCGATCATGTCCAATTTTGAATTTATGTGAATCGTTAAAGTAAGGTCTCCTTTAACCATCTGTTGGTTTTAGTGGTTTAATTTCAACATTTTTTTTGCGCACACCCGAAGTGGAAGCATACCCTACATCAAAAGGATTGTCCATGTCAATAAGGAATGGATGTAGTGGATCTTCCACTTTTGGTTGATGATTTTAATTGCTACTTCACACTCTTTTGGTAGTTTATATCCTAATTCGAGGACTCTTGCGAGTACTTGGTCTCTATTGTAGTATAAGAGCTCATCAAAGTGAGCTAGATATAGTTTGTTTTGGTCTTCAGATGCATCAAAATCATCTCCACTATGGTCAACTAATGGTCCAATGTCTTTAACCTATGAAAAGAGGTGTCCTAAGTTATGACCACTAAATGAGTACGTTGAACTAAAAGGATTTACCTCTAAGTTGCATTCATCTTGTTTAGACACCGTTTTTGTGACTTTTAACATCACTAGTCTATGTGGTGCTAGGTTTCATCTAAGTGTATCCATGTTGTAATAAAAATAGGCATATGTGTTATGAGTTTCTTATATTCTCACTATTTCGAAGTTTCCTAAGTACAAAACTATGCAACTACTATTATACTAGGAACAATCATGTAAACCTACTAGTAAATCAATCAATCACTCAAACTGTTTATTGAACATTATACCCTAAGCTATATTTCAAAAGATAGGTGTAAAAAATATAGTGACAATACCCTATCACCACCTAGTTCAAGTTTAAATATATACAAGACCTAAGCATTAAGGTTATATTGACACAATCTCTCCACAAGATATACTACGACCAGTTCAAATGCAAACAAAATCTACGTTTTTGACAATGGAAGTTAAAAATGTGAATAACGTAACAACACTACCTTGACACATTAACCAAGCTTGGAACAAGCGAGGTATTAGTATCAAGATGATGTTATTGTGATACAAACACTACAATATCAACACTCTCAAAATCCTTAAAGGATGTTGGAATCAAAACTAAGTGCAAGTATAACAAGAAGTTATTAATCATGTGAATAGCTTAACAATACAATAAGGAAACTTATACCAAGTTCTCATAAATGAAAACAAGATGTAAGTGTCGTAAATTTATGGCTAGAATGTGGGTAACTCAAAAGGGAAAAAATGATGAAACTAAACATATCTATGAAGATGATCTTGAAATTAAGATCAAACGGCTATCAAAGATATAAGAACGTACCCACACACTTTAGATGTTTAAAAAATCAGCTGCAAACTTAGATGAGCGTAAATGGACAAAAAAGTGGCGCATAAAATATATGATATCACTCTCAAAATATGCCTTCTCTTGTCCTAAATGGGCAACAAGAATGCACAGGTATAAATGAAATGAGGTGGAAATGAATTAAGGGTTACTTGGGCAAAGTTTTTCCTCATCCTAAGGTGAGAAATAAACTAAGCTAAGTAATACGTCATAAATCTCGTGATGAGTGACACTTAGTTTCAACTTAAGTGGACTCTCTTCCTTGTTTGGAAAACAAGGTTTTGAGTTCAAGTAAGTCGTTACTTCGTGAGAGTTTGAAAAGACACGATGGTTTGGACTAGGAAAGTGTGCTTCAAGAAGATATGGCTTTCCTAGATAGTTCGCTTAACTAGGTGTCACAAGTTTATCTAAAGTGAACATAATTTTCCAAGGTTTCCCAAGGAGTATCTTGGCTTTACTTTACCCCCTTCTAATAAAACGAGTAACCAATGCGTTCAATTGTATTGTCATTGGGGTCGCGATATGGATAAATTTGACTCTAACTCACAAAATGTATTACTACTCAAGTAGGTAAGCAGAGCACTTCCCATTTCATCCACGAGGTTACTCAATGGTGGACTACTTTAGGGTTCCTAGAAAAACCCCCATTATAATAGCTTAGGTCATTATGTCAAAGGGGTCACATTCGAGTTAAGCGGATAGGGACGTACCCTTTTCCGAACTTGCATATACAATGTGTAACACCCTAAACTGTCATTACTTTCTCCTGAGCATACAAGTGTTGATATGTGATTTCTTGTAAAAGGATGTGTTCCTCGATTTAGAAATCATGCTTGATATGTACTGTAATTTCTTTGCAGATTGCAGATCTTAACTGAGTCAGAATATGATTAGACTCTTTTATTTATTTCATTTTGTATCTGAGTATTAATCTGATCTCGGAATGAATTATAGAGTTATCCATCTATAAGATCTAGTCTTGGATCAGTGGAATTGATCCAAGTAATGCTTTAATTTTTTTCATGATGAATTAAAATCACAGACCTTGAACATGATTGCAAGGTCTAGAAGCATTTAATAAGCTAGTCAGGAGTATGACTCAGGCTGATCGAGTGAAATAAATTGGTTCCCGATATCGAAGTATATCTGGAAGGTCTCGATCGTGGACCAGGTAATAATTCGTTTACATACGATTCTGCAGCAGAACATGAGCTAACCCTGTTCAAGAAGGTATGATATAGGTCTTTTTCTGAGTGTACAGAATGTAGACCTAACTGGAATTATTAATGGTTAGTAACCTAAAACTAAAACCTAACCTAGGGGTTAGATTAGTGTTAATCTAACCTAGACCTAGGCTATGTGTTAATGTCCTAAGTTAGTATCTATGTTATGGAAGTTAGATTAGGTATTAACCTAAATTCTAACCTAAGATACTAACCTAACTATGAGCAAGAGTATAAAGGGGCCTATGGAGGGGTGCTAACCATGGGCGGCGTTTTCTATGTTATTAAATGCATGGGATAAGGATGAGGGACATGTCTTGGTGGAGGTTTTGGGGACGGCTAATCTGTGCCGACGTGGCAGGTCGCCAAAACTGGAAATGAACTTGGGATTTTGTTTGACTATCGCCAATTTTGGAGGTCGGTGGAAGTGGAGTTTTAGCGGGAAAGTTGGTTTTATTGCATTCAATATTCTCGGTAGTCGAGCTCGGAACTCGCGAGAAGGCATGCAAACAGGAAGTTGGTTGGTTTGTTCGGCTTGTCGCGATTTTCGGGTTTCTCTCTGCCTGTTCACTGGTTCTTCGCACCAGTCTTCCTTGTGTTACATGGCAAGTATGAGATTATCTAGCTCTTTTCTCTGGCAAGGAGAATATATATGTTTTGGAGATAGCAAAATTTTGTTGGTCGCTCTAACTTGGAAAAGGAAAAGAAATTATGAGCTCTTCCAGTGGTCTGCTTCGGAAATTTGAGCAAAAATCCAGGCATGTTAGGCCCTAACCTTTAAAAATCTTGCTGTCTTTCAAGTGATTTCATTAGAACAACTCTGTTCAAATGATTTGAGAAAATAGATGATTTTCTATGGAGGTCTTGTTTGATTTTTGGTACTGTATCTCTTCTGGTTCGATTTTTCAATTTCCCCTTGATGGGTGTTTATTAAATTCGAAATGTGGCTCTATTTCTTTGTGTATTCATTCTGGCTTAAATATGTGAGATATATTTATATATAAAAAGTATGAATACTCGGCCTGTTCGGCGAGAACCCATAGAATATACCTGTGTTAGGTATAGGCCACTGCTATGTTGTCGATTTTTGGTCGCCGTTTCCTGTTGTGGAAACTATATGAAGGGATACTGATGGATATTGTATGATTGATCAGTTATATTGATCCTTTGGAAGCTCTGTCGTGGTTTTTGATGACAGTGGCTAATGATACTTTTTGGGTTTCGTTTTGTCTTCTATTTTGTTTGAGAACAGGTAACTATTGTGTTACCATAGTCTTTACGACCCAGTGGAAGTTGTTTTCCTTGTTATTGTGGTAACAGGGTTTAACCGTTAACTGTATACAATATTGAGATATTTATATTTTATTTGAACGACTCAGTGGAGTCCTTTGAATGAGTCATATATTACTATCCACTGCTGAGAATATAGATTCATCCTTGAGTTTTGTTAATTGAATTTCGTGGAAGTCTTGTAGAGGTAACAGGTCTTTTGACCTCTGTTATTTGTAATAAATAATGGATATAGACTCCCTGGGTATGCATTTGCATTTCTTTTGTGTAAGATGTTCGAGAGTTTTGACGAGGCTCAGTTGAATTCCTTGCTATGAAATGGGTATTTGATTTGCTTACACTTGATTTGTTCTAAATGCTTGCCATAGATGGCATAGAAGGATTCATCAACTAATTTTATCTTACACTGTTGTTGGGTTCCTCAGTTATGGGTATAAACCCGTTAACAGTATGCAATGTGTATATATAGATTTATAATTGTTGTAACCTGAATGACTCTGAGGAGTCGATTGAATGATTTATATTTATATTTGAACCACTGTTCAGGTTGAATATAATTGAATGATGGTAATTGTTGTGCTAGCGACTTAAGGGAATAACATGTATTTCGATCTTTGTTATTTTGATAAGATTCCTTCGCGTCACAGGGATTTTGTGATACAGATTCTTTAGGTGTATATTTACGTCTTCAATCTGTGCAAAATTGTGTAAAAGATTGGCAAGGGTACAGTCGGATTTCTTGTTTTGAATTCAGTAATCGGATTTGCTTGCCTGATTTTTATAAAGCTCCGTTGATGGGCTCAGATGGAATCGTATGCAACTATTTGACTTATTACTGTGTGGTCGTCTTGGCATAGTCTTTAGGAAACCTCAAATTGCTTAATGCAATGAAGTCTGTTGTTTACATCTTTATGCTAAAAGTTCCTTGATTTCAACTTGTGTTGAAAAGCCATACTATGTATAAAAGGAACCAGTGTTGGGCTTAAGGTTGATATATGGGATTGTTGATGTGTTAGCTGCTGTACAGGAGTTTTGTTGTGTTTTATTTCTTGATTTAAAACAGCGATCCTTCTTGTGGCTTGTCGGACTTGTTCATATACATACTGGGTGAATGTTTTTCATATGTGTAGACAGTACAGTAATGAACTTATGTGAAAGGAAGTATGAATGATTTGGTTCTTTCTCTTCTTTTATTTTAATATTTGTTGATATCTGTCTAACAGTGGGAATTGTTTTGTAACATATTGGTGGAATTACGAATTGTTATGATATTTTCCTTTTTGGATGAATGAAACGATCTGCCCAATGTTGTGATTTTGGATTCAATGATTGTTTGTATACATTCGTCCCTTGATTCTTAATATTCAATGAAATATTTGAGAAGTGTTTAGGACTATTCTGTAATGGTGATAGAGTTACATAATCGTAGTCATTTTGGATTACAAAGGAATAGTCTGAATCATGTTTACTTGTTTGGATTATTGATATCATTTAAACAGGGTGTTTAATGAAAATAATTGATGGATTGTAATTGTTTTAAAAGTTAGTGCTTATCATGCTCAGTTCATTGAACTGACTCATGTTGACTATTTTGCAGATGGTTGCCGTAAGTGGTAAAAGCAATGCAGATCTGACAGGATGATCAGATTATTTAATTTGTTTCATAATGAATTACAGCTTGATTATATAAATGTACTGTATGTGGAAAGATGTTTCTTTTCCGTTAAGCATTGTATCAAGTATGCTGCTTGCATAAAACGTAATTGTATAATTTTGAAAGAAATGGAAATAAGTATTTGATACTTATGTGTTGTATTCTATTTCTGATAGTTGACCTTCTTCGGTTTATATACCAGAATGGCAATGATATCTTTGTAAAATTTTGGATGCTTTTGTGATTGACAATGAAAGCTTACAAGAAAATGTGGTTGAATTCATATGAGTGTTTAGCAGATCTTATTGTTCTAGTGAAAGCAATATTGAATTTAAATAATTGTCTTTCTAAAAGATAGGTTAAAAATGAACCTAAGCAGAACGCTAAACAAGCTGGATTAAATTACTAATCCCTAGTCCTGAGTATGACAGGACAATATTAAATTGGATTCTTAATCATTTATATCCTTATACTAATAAGTATGATATAAATTCAGTTAAGAGAACTGATATAAATCAAATGAAGTTCGGATGGCAATCTCATGTGAAGGTTATGAGATATTGTCCAGTTCTGTTGTTTAGAAACAAGTGTATTCTAATGACTCCTTGATGAGAGTTTGACCTTAATACCTCTACCATGTAATGGGTTTTATAGAGGAGGGTCGTCTTAAGATGAAGAATCCAGGGACCGGGAAAGGCTAACCTTAGGGAAAAGTCTTTAAAGTAATTTAAACTCAAGTGTGTAACGCATGTTGTTAAGTAGATCTTTTTGAGGCGGATTTAAAGGTTGACGACACAATTCAACTGCAAGGTTGTACCTCCGAGAAGATTAGGATCTTCTCGAAGTTACAACAATGCAGGAGACTTCTGGCGACACCCTTTGCATTGATCGCTAAGATTTACACTTTGTTCTCGCACGAGTTACTCAGGGTCCGATTATGAACGTGGTCATGTTATAAGGCTGCCTAGGAGATTCGGGGTATCATGACACACCGGTTGAACTGCAAGGTTGAACCAGTATGTCACCATATCCCTAATCCTCGTGGGCATCCATATAACATTATCACCTTGATAATCTACCTCCGAGTGATTCATTTGTGAAAGGAAGGACTGACAGTAGTCAGTGTAAGACATTCTATATAACATAAGAATGGGGTGAAGGGCATATTCCAGATTGACGAGTATGCCGTTAAGGAATACGAGACATAAACAGTATGTTTCAAATCTTTGGCCAAAGTATCGCAAGCTGCTGATTGCGTTGTCCTAATTCACCTAGTCTAAGGGATGAGATGTCGATGAATAATGGTAACAATTATTCAGTTAGGTTCCTTGGACAGAGCATTCTGAATCCCAGAATAGGGAAGAGAACCACAAGAGTGAAGGGTTAAGTAATAACACCAACTCTTATTACTCATGAATAGATCGGTAGATTACCGAGTCATGGAATGAATAGATCGGAAGTAATTCGAGTCATTACAGCTGCATATGGTTGTCTGTTATATGAATGGTTATTTGGTTTGTGAGTTCTAAATTATGTATTTAGAACCAGAATGCATTTATCTAAAAAAAAAAATCGACTTGTTCTATTGTCTAAAATGAGGATGTTACACAATGTGATGAATATGGTGTTTTTTTTTAATCTTTTTAGACTTAGTGTGGTTTTTGCATAGCACACCTTTTGACAATCGATTTTAGTCCTACACCAAGATTAGTAATTTTCCAATAACATCATATAAAGAGGATAAGATATTGGTTTTTATTTCCCAGATCATTCTAAGATACAAGGAAAGAGCATACACAATAAGATATCCCACTCAAACATGGTAAGAAATGAAAAATACATAAGTAATTTGTGAAAGAAACTCTTTTTAGCCAACTTTGAAAGTTAATGCTTTATAAAACTTATATTGAAGTGTTTAGAAAGCAAAGAGAAGGTTTTTAAAATGTTTTTGATTCCCAAGATCACCTAGAAGGTGCGAGGGAAGAGCATACACGCTTCAAAATACCTTTACAAATGAAAAATGTAAACACTTAACTAAGTTAGGCTAAAAATAAGATAAAAAGAACCTGCAAACCACTATTAGAAACTTGCAATCTATTAGAAAAATATAGAAATTTGATTTTATAACCTATAACAAAATTTTAACTTTTAACAGTGAAACCTGTGTGCTAGAAGCTATATGGTTCTTCCCATTTACTTTTAAGCTTGAGTGAAATATGAAATAGCAAAGAAAATATCTCAATTAAAAATGAAGAAAGCTCTTAATCCTAAACAAAATACTATAGTTTATGCTAGAAAGGAGGAAGTGTTCTTAGAAATGGTCTAGGGGTAGTGGGGTATTGATAGTTTTCTATTTCCAAGAATGGAAGACTTTCAGTACATGTGGTGCAAATGAATAATCCAAAAAGCACTTTATTATTTAGAAGAGGTTAAACATGCCTTAGGCTAGTTAATCTAGGTTTAGGCTAACTATTTCAAATTAGTGAAGAATTATGAGTCTAAGAGAGTACTGAGAGGACTACTCAATCTAATGAAATAGATTGATAATCTAGGAAACTAGTAGAAGTGGTTTAGAAGGATATTAGAAGAGAGTTCATATAATAAGAGGCTATATTAGCCCAATTAGTCAGTGATAATATGAATACGATCAAAAGGATGTCGTAAAAGGAGAGTTAGATAGGTCTAATTGACAAGATGTCATCAATTTACAAGGATTAGAATAGTTGGTGCAATATTAGGAATAATATTTCTTTGATAAAACTATAGATGTCTACAAGATCACCCAAAAAACTCAGTCCTAACATGATATCACCCCAAAAACTCACTTTTGGCATGAGATCACCCAAAAAACTCACTCTTGACATGAGATCACCCAAAAACCTCACCACATTTAGTAACATATCCAAGATAAATATGAAAAATTTCTATTATATGTTCTCTCATACATTAGGTGCACTCTTTCCCTAACTATTACTTTCTACACACTTTTAACTTACTTATACATACATTACACTAATTTTTCATATATGGGACTTTGACTAATATATTTCTCTTTTTTAGGTCCATCCTTACAAGTAACAAGAAGTAACTCACATCAACAGGAACGAGCTCCAACAACATGCTACTGCGCACACAATTCACCCCTAGGCTCTACCTCCCTTTTAGTTTTCATGATTCACATTACAATCACTTCACGCTACTTGTCTATTCGACACGCTATCGGCTACACTTCTCTTCTCTTTACAAGGTATACATATTCTATCTACTTTATTCTATCAATTATTCACTAAATAACATAAAGTAGGGAAAAATGTAGACACAAAATCTATATACATGGGTACATTTCTAGGTCCTAAAGCATACTAATGTATACATGATTCCTAAGCAAAAAATTAGTGGTTGATAACTCCTTTTGGCATTTTGATTACTTTATCTCCTACACTTTACTGGTCTTACACATCTTATAACTCTGTTGGCACTTGATTCATTTATCTTTTGATGGTCTCAAACACTAGTGCCCAGTTAGGAAAGAACCACCTAGGCGTTCATATCCCTCTTGGGCACTCATGTCCTTATTTTCCTTTTTCTTACTCTTATGGGTCTTTTTTGCCTCTTGGGAATCTTTTAACACTTTAGATCAACCTTTCAATTTTCAATTACGAAATTAAAACAAGGGAATCATATATATACTTAGTTAATTCTCTCAAATAAGGGGCTAAGTACTATAATCATTATTTATCATTACCTAAGCTTGCACAAAGGCACAAGAGCATTACAAGGCATACATATAACACACTAATATGAGGGAAAAGGGTTGCATTGATCTGCACGCACGCACACACACACACAAACATACACACACACACACATAGCTATATTGAAAGCAATTAAACCTTTAGAAGACCGTCCAAATTTAAAAGACTCCACTAACTACCTAAGAAACTGCTAAAACTTTTGATAAGCCTCGACACATGAAGAGTGACCAAGTATCACCCATTCTGAGCACCTGAGCATAAAGGTATAAAAAATAATCCCTAATGCTTAGAATTAAATATTAGGTGGATATGTGGTAGGATTCTGGGCAACTTGAAGGAAAAGGTATTGTGTCAAATCCAAGCCCGCTGAATGAGAAAATTCAATAATGTTTCATGTCTGCAGTTAGATGAGGAAGAGTGACAGTAAGGGGAACACGTGGCATACCTCCATTTGGACTTTAAAAAAAAAAATTCAATAAATATCATTCATGCCAATGAATTAACCTTCATTCACTACTCCGTCTACATTTTCATTCTAAAAATATATTATATTTCACCAATGCCACGAAGGTATATTTTAGATAATTTGCCAACCCAGTAAATCTAGTTCCGACCATATTCGCCACGATTTCTATAAGTTTTTTTCAAGCCAAGTCCTTAAAATTTTCCCTTTTTTCATCTTGAGTGTATCATTAAATATTGAGGTTGGATTAAGGTTTCATCCAAGGAGACTAATTTTCCACTTATCAAAGAGTGATAAAGACAATATGAAACTTATTTTTACATATTAGGGAAATTCACAAGCAATTGTCATATCAATTTATATTTTGTAACATGTGTGCCATTTATAGTAAAAGATGACCAATTATGGGTTGTAGAGAAGTGGTCAACCCTGATGATAGAAGTCATGTTGTGTATTGTCATAGTCTTATTTTTGTGGGGCTTGCTTATGGAGATATTTTCACTTTTTATTTCATCTACCAAATTCATCTACATGATCATCTAAAACATGGTAATCTCCCTTTAGACCATACTTTCCCTTCATTATTTTCCCACTTTCCAACACTTTATTATTTTACATTATTCCATATTATCCAAATTGACCCTTATCATGCAATTAGATAAGTATAAAATTGAAACCAAAATCATTTTCATTCTTTTCCTCATGATGGATCATGGAGCATGATCTAAAAAACTGATCCAAAAAGTCTCACACCATTTTAACCAAAAATATGTTCTCTCCCTATATACAATTTTTAAATTTGAAGTAGGTCAATAGCAATGTGTTGTATGGTTAGTGTAGTGTATTTAATAATGTATATCCACTTTAAATCACTAGAGAATCTCACTCAACCCTTTCTCCCCAACACAAGTCAAGAACAAATTGTTCCAACTGTGCTAGACAAGATTAAGTTGTGTAATGCATTGTGCATTAATCTTGTCTAAAGATGAAATATGCATTTTCAAGAAAAAAATGTTTAAATTATAAATCATAAATACTAAAAAACTAAATTAATATTAATAATATTTTTAAAAACTAGTGGGGACATGCTAAATCAATGACAACGTAGAAGCACCATTGTACTCTTCAAACGAGTGTCTTTTTGTTTTGTAAAGGAGTAGTAGTATGGACATGATGTTTTAAAACTCGCTCTAATTTCAAGAAAAATGGTCTTAATATATTTTTATAAAGATTGTAAAAAAAAAAAAAATTGTATGAGGAAAATGATTTCTTCGTAGCCTAGTGCACTTCAAATAAACACTAAAAATAACAATAAAACATAAAACATGTATAAATCAATAGATCTAAATTCATTTATTTATTTCTAGGTTAAGAAATATAGTGTAATTAAAATGATTGATAAATATGTTTATGAGATTGATATAAATGTTTTCATTAGTGGTTAAAAAAACAACAAAAAATTAGTTAAGATAATTATATAAAGTAGGTCTAAAAATAGTTAAAATATAGAGTTTTAATTATAATTGTGAGCCTCTTCTATACTTTAACGATATGATTGGTGGAACAAGTGAAAGGAAAACCCGCGGGCTCAACAACCATGTAATTGATGACATTGTGGTGATCCTAAAGGGACTCCAAACATTTGAGAACTTACATCTTCCACACTTTTATAGTCTTGTCCCAGGAACATAAATATAGAATACCTTGTTCTTCGTTACACCACCACATAAGAAAGTGGTAATTTGTCATTATTCACTCTCTAACATATCATTCTTGTTTGATTTGTTTATTTTCATCACCAAGAGTGTATATTCTATGTCTGAAGTCAAACATCATAGTTTTTTCATGTTGTTTTTAGTTAGGATGCTCGACACTGCATCAAGTGGTAGTAAATTATTGGCCACCCGACCGTAGCATATATTTATTGACTCTACGTGCCTGCAAAAATGAACAAAACTATTAGATAATTATAGTGCCAACAAATAATATATAAAGTTACCAAATTTTTAGTGACCCTTACAATATGTGTCGAGATGTATTCTTAGTACACCTTCTTTTTTGGTTTCAAACTATTTTTATTTCCAATTCTTATGGTAATACATCACATTTAATAATGTAAGATTTTTTTTGTTTGTATTGGTTCAACACTTATGTTATTGAATCACATAGTAATGTAATTGTAGTAATCCCAAAAAGTTACAAAGCCATTAAAAAGTCAGGTTTTTTACGTTAGCGGAAATTAAGACATATTTACTAAAAATAATCATTACATGATTAGTCCTCATGTTTGGCCTTGTGTTTAAGACATATTTAGCCTCTCATTTAATAATACTGCATGTGGATTTTTTATGCAACATGTTATATGATAGCACAATTATTTTTTACGGGTGGGAATATTTAATTAGTAGCTTCACCTTTGGAATCAATATTATAAGACCAAAGGTATTTTTCCAAACTAGAGCAAAGGAGGGTGGATTTGAGTAGAGTGTTAGAGATGTGAAGAGTCATGATGCATTTATTCATTGATCATGACAACATCACAACCATCCAAGTTTATGTATTACTTTCAACAATGGATCACAAATGTTTTCAGTGTCAAAGATATCTAAAAACATGTTTTCAATTTCTCCCAGTACCTGGTATGGGTTAAGATCACAATGGATGAGGTGGAGGGCATGATGGTGGTTGTATTCAACTATAAAGGGATGTTATTTTTCATAATAGAGTTGGACTTGAACATATTCATATAGATTTCACAAAAATCCCCACACATGGTTTTAAGGAGGAGATGGTTTTGGTTATAAATCCAAACATTTCGAATAGAAATTTTGGCCTTAAGTCTAGCCCTAGTGTTCGAGACAAGGAATTTTAAGAGGGGTATGGGAATGACATCTTGTGACCTTTTATTATAGTGTGTATACAGGTTGCATTTATGCATGTGTCTTTATCTCACTTATTTATTTTAAAATTGATATGCATTTCAATTCCTTGGAATTTTCATCGTTTATATTTACTTGGAGCACTAATAATTTACAAGGTAGAGGATTGCAAAGATGGTTCAAATAGATGATATGTTATGTATGACTCTTGCATCAGAGTCGACAATTTGACATCCTTATCTTTACACCTATTTATTTTCTATAAACATGTCATATTTCCTAAAGAGTGAACTCAATCCACCTCTACTCAATTGGTTAGCCATGCCTATAGTATGACAGAATCTAGTATGGAAACTAAAGCATGCAATATTGTTTATAATGAAAACGTATAACTAGCCTATAGTTTTGCCAAACTCTGCATATAACATAATTACTACACCTTCTATAATCTGACTTGGAGGGTTTGGGATTGGCCAACAATCCATTTTGGGCCAGCTTGTCCCAATTGGGGACATTACAGTAGTATCAAAGAAAGTCATTCTCCAATCCTGTGTAAAAAAAGGTACCAAAAATATGATTTGATTGCATATAAGGTAAAATCCCTCATGTTTATCAAAGAAGGAAATGGATGAGCATGGACGACCACCACCCCGTGATGTTCATAGCTACATGAATGAGGTCATCACTAGAAGTCACAGAGAGTTGCAACAAACAATGAGAGAGAATAAAAGAGAAACGGGGATACATTTACTAGTTCCACTCGTGAGTTGGCCATGGTTCTACAAGGAAATATGACAGCCACCAATCAAGGAACAACCAACAATGGAGAAGGAAGCTCAACTGGACCAGTGAGGGCTTCTCCCAAGCCTACTCCACAGATTTTTAGAGCTAAATTTCCACAAAGAGAGGAACCCATTGAAGAAGTTTCAAAAAATGATGTCGATGTAGAAGCATACGTCGATGATTACATGCAACTTATTCTTTGAGTTAGATATATGCTACCCTTTAGATACTTTTTCCAGTTGAATAATAGCAAGGGTGTAAGAAGAAACAGAAGAGCCCATCAAGAGACACCAAGGAAAGACATTCAACAAAGGTTGGGTAAGGTAACTCTCCCTTCATTTGATGGTACAGATAAGTTCTCTACTATATCTTGGTTGCATAAATTAGATACCTGTCTTTATTTAAATCCCATTTATGAAGATGAAGTACTTAAGTTTACAACATTACATTTTGATGTTTTGGCACATGAGTGGTGGTATTATGGAATCATCACTCAAGGAAATGGCTCTATCACTTCCCTTGAATATTTCAATAGGTGCTTGATAGAGAGGTTTGACCGGATGGATCTAGACTTGTACTTCAGGGATCTTTCCCAACTCAAACAGGATGACACTTTAGATAAGTATATTTATGAATTCCAAAGAATTTTAGCAATGGTTCCTGACATTAGTGAAAGAAGGCTTGTTTTTTTTATAGAATGGTTAGGAGAGCCATTAAAGGGCCTTTTCAAATCCTTTAATCCTTCATTTCTTCAAGGTGTCATTAAGAAATTAATTAACTTGGAGAGATCTATGCCAAAAGGGAAAAATCTATAGTTTGGGCAGCAACGAAGAACGCATTCAGGGTAGAAAAAGAGAACATGTGAGCATGTTATAGAACCTAAAATTGATAGGAAAGGAGAAACAGTTAGTGGGAAGCCAACCAAAGCACAAGAATGGGAGAAAAACAAGGTTGAAATAGAGGAAAGGAGGGAGCTAAGGAGGAAGATATTGTGCTAAGATTGCAAAGAAACATGGACACCCAATAATCATTGCAAAGGTAAGGGATTTGTTCATTATATTGAAGTTATTAATGAAGAGGAAGATAATAATGATGTTGATCCAAAAGATCAACCAAATGACGATGAGAAGATTTCTACCTTGGCAACCCTAACCATTTTTCCTAGCTTTTATGTATTCCATGTGAGAGGTGATCTTCTTAGGAAAATGATTACAATTTTGATTGATAAAGGAGTAACACAAAACTTCATTGATGAAATTTTTGTTGCTAGATTGGGTCTACAAGGAGAAAATTTCTAAATGTTTAATGTGATTGTGGTAGATGGGCATAAAATCACATGCACCAAAAGGATTTACCAACTTCAATTCACCATGGGAGGTCATGAGGTAAGTGATGAATTTTATATTGTTGACATTGGTGGATTATATTTAGTTCTTGTTGTTCAATGGCTCCAATCCTTGGGTGATTTTCATCAAAATTTAAGGTGCAAGACAAGGAAGTTGTTTTTCAAGGCATGAGAAAAGGAGTTCCTCCAAGAATGAAAACTCATACCATGATTGGGAAATTTAAAGAGGATTTGGTTTCACATGAAGAGGTTGAATTTTAAAGAGAAATAACAGGGCAACAAATGGAATTTTTCAAAAATCATCCTTTTGAGGACCATGGAGCCATCCTAAGGTATAATAACAATAATTTAATATCCTATGAGCAACATATTCAGATTTATTTTGATAAAATTTCTTATCTAGATGATGAAATCTGAATTTGTCTTATGAAATACCTAGGGAACTTTCATGTGTTTATGAGCACTTAGTCAAGGAAAATTGGTGACAAGATCTACCTCATCTTACAGGTATAGGTGTTATACTTATAAGACACTTCAACATATTTTGTGTATTGTGCATGAAACTTAAACAAAGGAGTACAAAATTTCTTGTGGGTAAGCAATTTGGGTAAGGGAGGATTGAAATGTCCCTCTATCTCAAATAATAGTATCGAAGACATTTGGCCTATTTTGTCTACCTGATGGAAAAAATATGTGAGCATGGGTGACTTAAGTCGTAATAAATTATTATAAGTGCCTAAAGAAAATAAAATAAAATTATCAAAGTACTTATAATTAATTTATTTGGCTTAATAAAAGGATGCACTTATAAACAATTGTTGTAATCTATAGGAAGGTGCCTAGGGGTTAATAAGGGTCTAATGTTATGTTTGTATTATTCTTAGGGATTTTGGAAACTTTCCTACTGAATTGATATTGGCCCTTTATGATGTATAAGACCCATTTTAATTTTGTATCCTCCCTATGAGGAAAATGCGACTAGGCAGAAGGAGAAAATTGGGACTTATGTTTAGAAATAATCACTAATTGTGATTGATGATTTCGGAGGTCCTTTTGGGTCATTTTTCCTTTATAAAGAAAATTTTGACTTAGAGGAAGGACATCATATACTCATCTGTCAAAATTCTGAATTTTATCTTAAGCCTGGTGTTTTTGTAAAAATACTCTAGAGGACGAAAATCCTCTTAAAGCTTGAGAGGGATTTCCGCACAAGAAATCTTAGTGTGCTTGCAAGGAAAATTTCGATAGTAGTTATGATGGATTTTGTAGAATTGTGGCAAAGGAATGAAGAATAATATTGCAGCCATCCTCTTGGTTGTTATGATGTAATGGAAATCATTCCCGGGTTTGAAATCTGTTACTATCTGTTGCATTAATTATTGTGAATCAAAAGAATGAATTTTTACAATTTAGGAAGGGTTTATATAGTTGTTTTGAACCTATCTCATCTGCAGACTTCTCCTATTCTTTTCAGTCCATATTTTCTCTTAAAATCAGATATCTTCCTATGTGTGGGTTGTTATAAATACGAAGCTCAGTTTTGACAAGGAATATAGTTGTTTGAGTACTACTTGTATGATTTTAATACTTAAACTCTAGATGCCATTTCTGATATTAAATTATAGCTGTTAATAATAGGGTTTTTGCATGGTCACATCCAATAGTAGGGTTTGAATCGACTTCATTAAATCTACATAACATTTTGGATTGGAAGGATTACAATCTTTTTGCATCTTTGTGAGTCTTTGGCAAGTAACCCCAATCACATTTATAAAGAAGAAATCAGATCTGCAAATAAAACAATTACTACACCTTTTATAATCTGACTTGGAGGGTTTGCGATGGGCCAACAATCCATTTTGGGTCAGCTTGTCCCAATTGGGGACATTACAATAACACAATAGAGTTTATTTCTTAAAACTAGATTATATCCATGAATTCAATGATAAGACACCAATATGTAAAGAAAGATTCATCAAAATATTCATTCTTTCCCTGGTTTTCTAGGCTTATAAATCTCTATTGGAGTAAAGTTTATATGGAGAGGAAAAAATGATACAAGGAGGTAGAAGAATTGTAGTTCTTACTTGTGGTGATGTTATGGGATCTATTAACCAAAAAAATCTCAAATCTAACAATGAATAAACTCTCACCCTTTGCAAGAAAATATAACCATTTGGAATGGAGAGAGCCTTACAATTTATAGTTATATTCAATGACTCTTTAAATTCCAATGCGTCGTTTCAACTTAAAGTGCAATGCTCAATGAAGAAATAGAACTTTAAACGACTTAAGTCACTTTTTAGTAATCTAACCATATTTTCCTCAGACTTACTATTTTTAGTAATTTATGTGGTAGATAATTACTATAAATATAAATTATTCTTCTAGTGTTGGATTGGAAAAAAACCAATTGTAGAAGTTTATATTTTTCATTTCAAGGCTTTGCTCTAATTTTCGAGAGATTTCAATTGCCAAGTTTTTGTAGATCTGAGAAAAGGGGATTTTTGCTGAAACATTAATGTGGATATAAAAAATAAATGAGTTCATCAATGGGGGAATGTAAAAAATCTTCTTAAATTTTTTATTGCAAGGAATCCATGGTTAAAAGTTGGTGCCAAACGGAGTTCGGGAGTATGAGTTATGAGAAAAACTTGATTTGGGAGTGTAGGGCACAAAAAGGGGGGTTTTATGTTTGGATGTTATAACCAGATTCAAAATATACTTTAATGGATTCTAAGGAATTCGATTTATTTTTTCAATTTGTTTTTAAGTTATGAGTGGTGGTGAGCATGAGTGAATGCATTTATATGGTGGGGAATGAACAGGAGGAAACACATGGTAGAGTGGGAAGGAGGGAAAAGTGGAGAAGTGGGGTTTTGAATGCCCATTACACCTAGACATAATTTTTTAGTGAAATTACACCTCAAAAATATTCTCAAGGTGCATGGTGGAGTTTTTGTTTCACTATGCACATGGGGATATGTGAAACGTGGCACACACATGCGCATCACACCCACAAGACCGTTTTCATGTTTTTGAGTTGGGTTGGCATGCATGTACATGTAATTTATGGACCAATCAGAGCATGGAGAACTTTTGGGGTGAAATTTTTCCTCAAAATTTCACCCAAATTTCAATAGGGGTGAAAAGTGTGCCTACGAGAGAGAAGGGGGCCCACCACAACTTAAAACACTTGTTTTTGTAATAAAGTGCAATGTTAAGCCAATCATCTTATGTTTTTGTTTTGATAAATTAGAAAATGAGAGTAATGAGAAATTTTGGGGTGAAATTACACGTCAAAAATTCACCAAGGGTGCAAGGGAACACAAAAGGTGTGCCTAAGCACTCAAATGGTGCATCCGAGCATGATTTGCACTTGAAACTTGCCCGTCAGAATGTTTCCTTCACCCCGGAGTTAAAAATTAATGAATTTTTTCCAACCAATATATGAATGTTCACAGAAACATTCCAATTAATATATTTGTATAATTTCTAAGTCTTTAAAATCAAATTTTTAATAATGTTTACCCATACTTTCAATTTTCCTCAAGTTGTGCGTCAGTGAGCTTAGTGGAAAAAATAGTTTTTGATGAAACAGAGCCCAAAAAAAATATAGATAATGGAGAGAATTAAAAATACCCTCATTTTATATTTTATTAGGCTCCCAAATATTTCCAGAGTGTCTGAAACCTTTCGATCAAGTTTCCCCTTGTAATAGGACTATTGAGTTGCACTGCCAAACAATTTTCCACATTTTAAAGTTCGAAGAATCTTTCCTTTATCATTCCACCATGAAGTAGGCTCTGTTATATTTCCAATTCCTAAGGTATGAGCTCCTAACTCTTCACATGAATCATGAAACCCTTCGAACAAGGTGACTAACTTTTCAGAACATGTATTTCCCAATACCTTACCAGAGAAAACCTGGTTTTACATAACTTCTTCCTATACCTAATTTTTCTTCCAAAAATTTCCTAAATCACATTAGTACATTTTGTAAGTCCTCTGCATAAATCCTAGGGGGTTTGTACCTCAACATTTATCTTTCAAGTTGTGTCTATCTGTGTGAAAAAACCTGAAAATAGGTCTTTTTGGGGCCTCCGAGAGTAATTCCTTCTCAATGGTCTTGAATGAATCCATGAATCGCCTCCTTGAACATGAAAAACACTTGAAAATTACATTATCAAACTAATCATATTCATTATGAGGGTAACATAGTAGCTAAGTTGGCCAAAAGGCAGGTTTACATTGACCATGAGAGGGATTTTCAAATGAGGATTAGGTTGTTGTGACAAAAAATTTGAATTTTTTATGTTAAACATTTTTTTTACAACAGTAAGGTTCATAAAAATCCATGGACCATGTGGTGAAAAGGTGAATTTTGTGTAGGAAGATGAGGCTCATAGTTCACCTTGCAGTGATGAAAAACAAGGAGTAAAGGTAAATTATTATAGGGGAGGGGTATCCTTTGGACATAGGTATTCATGATTTTGAAGAAACATGTTTCATGTGCAGATAGAAGAGGTATAGATCTTTCAAATACTTATAGGCACAAAATGATAGTGGTGGAAAGTGCAATATTATGAGTTCACACATTGTGTAAGGTTAAGATAGTGACACCTTAATAGGTTTTGGAGAATAACCAAATATGGGGGAATCCCTTTTGATTATGTGAATTGTTAAATCCAACAAAAGAAGTTTTCCTAACATAAAGAAAGAATCTATTTGGGACTGTATGTAAATCAAGAGGCAATGTTTGTAATTTTATAGTATATTGGTAGCAACAAAAACTTGGTGTCACAAGAGACGGTGGAAAATTCTGGGTTAAAGAGGATTTCACATCAAAACCTGAAAATATTTCATGGTTGCAGAAGGGGCACCAAATCCTAGTGACTGAGAAAAGTTTTGTTAATTTATAGATAGATAGACATAATACAAGGCTATGTTTGATATGATTCCCATAGACAACTTTCATGTGTTTCTTAGAATGTTTTGGTAGTTTGATACAAAAAAATTGTAACATGATGGTCACATAAACATATACAAAGTGGTGAAGAATGGATAAAATTACACTTTGAACCCTATACAGGAACAAAATGAAAAGGTAGAGAAGAGTCCAAATATTTTGATGATATCGATAAAATGAATCCTAGATGAATTAAAATAGGATGGATTATGTTTCACGCTACTAGTGAAATACATGAAATTGAGAGTGCAAATATGGTGGAAAAGAAGATTGAATCACTTATGTGTGAGGTGAGAGACATTTTCTGATAATTTTTTGAGGTATTATCAAGTAATCTACCAGATCAATTTCCAATCGTGAGGGATATAAATCTTCATTTGAACTTGATTCCAAGGTCAAGTTTTCCAAACAAGGAATATTACTAAATTACATTGCAAGAGAATGTAAATGTACATAGAACATTTTATGATTATTTAGACAAGGCGTTGATTAGATAGATTTTGAAATTATGCATAGTCATAATAATTTTTGTATCTTTGAAGGATGAATATTAGCACATGTGAAATGACTCAATGGTAATTGATAAGATCACTATTAAGTATAGGTTTCTATTTCCACACATGTATCACCTCATATATTTTTCGTATATAGAAATATCATGATGGGATTTGAAAAGTTATAGACTATTAGTGAATGGATAGAAGTACAAAATATGAGATGTTTATAGAGTACATGAAGAATGTGCACCAATCATTGCATATGTAGTTGCGAGAAAGGAATATGTAGTTTAAAAAATGCATATATAGGAGAATGAGGGAAGTTTAGTTTCAATTTGGAGATTTAGATGTAGCTCATTTATGGAAGGAAAATTTTCCTAAAGGAACATATAAAAATTTAAGGTGGAATAAGATAGGACCATGCAGGGTATCAAGTAAGTTTTTTAAAAAATGCATATGAGATCAATTTTTTTATAGGAAATGTCTATCTCAAACATATTAAATGTAGTAGGTCTACACCCTTATCATGAAGGAAATATTCATATAGAGCATTTTAGCACATGTGTTGACAAATTTGACTAGATACAATTGATGTAATAGAATATGCATATATATGTAGAGCAGGTGATTGAAACGAGTTCAAAAATATGTGTAATAAGGAATACAATGAGTGCTTAATAAATTATAAAGGGAGAAATATTCAAGATAAAACATCGGTCAACACAACTAAATTTTCAAGGAAAAAATTTTTGGAAGAAGAGAATGCATGAGACAGATCTCGTGTTTTCAAAATTAACTAGGATGTATGTTGTAAGAGAATATGAGTACACATGATATATTGTATCAACCAAATATAGTGAGAGTAGAGTGTTGTATTTTTTATGCAAGATGTGAAGGTATAAGTCATGTTATGAACGTCTATTTCATGCTACGTAATCCTAAGCCATGTCGCAAATGTATAATATGACATTATAAAGGATTATTGATATCATCATGGTCTGTGGTCACCGTGGATGAACATGTGTAATTCTACATAAGTCTAAATCAAAGTAACTTAATTTTCATGGTTACATTGGGCCTTTTCTTTGTAACATCCAATAAATTTAGGAGTGTTGGTGGGTGGTGTGCAGTTAAGTTCAAGGATTCTTTTTGGTGACTTGTATATGTATATAAAAATACCCATTGACCTCGAGGTAGAGTAGTAGTGTTGGTGACAAGAAGTAGGAATTGATAATTGTTAATGTAGTAATCGTTAGACATCATGAGACAATGTATATTATTTTAGTAAAATTCATTAATATCTGAGTATATTTATCTCCTTAGTTTTTAGGTTGTATCATTGATGATTGCTTTGTTTATGAATATGATGTTCCCTTGTGAGTGAGCAATACAAATATTATGTTTTTATAATATGTGTGTGTGTATCTTGTTTTTTTGTGCATACTTTTGAAAGGTTGTATAGTCTAACGGTACTATTAATTGTGCTCCCTATCCTCATATACATCACTTTAAAATTAATATCCCTTACATACTATATTTGGGGAAAGAGATTCTTTTCCATGATTTGGATGATAACATAGTTAAAAAATTTAAAGAGTTATCTATTCAAACCAATAAAACCATTGATCAAACCTTTTCCCTATGTTTTCCTCTAGTTCTACTGTTATGGATGAAATATTTTTCTAGGAATATGATCCTCCTTTCTTCATTTTCATCAAGATCAACAATGTGTAAATAAAAATGGTTCTCATGGATGAGGGTTCATGCATATGTATTGCTTCTTTGGCATTAATTCAATCTTTAGGCTATTCAATCATAACTTAAAATCAACCTATAACACATGTAACAGGTACAAGAAAAGTAAAATACCCCTAAATAATTGCATTGGGTTTCCCATTACCATGCCTCTTCACACTCTTAGAGTGAAAGTAATGATATTCCATGTTCCTCTATCATAAAACATTCTCCTTGGTCGGCCATGGATACATCATATTCATGTTGTCACTTCGTCTACATGTCTGAGAATTAAATTTCCTTTCTTATGCTTGTTATATAAAATTCAATGTGGTATGAACCCTTGTAACTTTGCATGATTTCAATAAGTTGGTATCTTCAAAATCACTACTATTGAGGAACTACCTTGTTTTCCCTTCCAATCATATCAATGTTTTAACTACTTAATTAACATCATATATATATATATATATATATATATTCATATGATGGTGAACATGATAAAATCAACCTTAAATTATAAACCTTCAATCTTCTTCATTCACTCGTTGCACGCTTTCCTCCTTTTTGCCTCAGTCTCGCATGGAAGAAACTGAAAAAAAACTATTTCTATTTTCTTATATTCTCTCAATGATATCATGTCTTTGAATCCTAATGAAACAATCATTACATCCCTTAACATTTATTTTTTATAACTCTAATTACAACAATAATTATCTACTAGATGATTCCTTCTTGTTTAGCTACACCTAATATAAAAACACCACAATTCTATAATACTAATAACCATTACAATATAATCTAGACTCTAGTGATTATAATAAGAGGAGATCATTCATTGGTGTGTCCCTAGTAAGCATTGAAATATGCAATTGATTCTATCAATTTTGACAAATGAAGACCCTTTATTAATGCATCTTCTTTGACATCCTTATAACCTACATTTAACCCCAACATCAACACTATTAGTGTTGTCATTAATTTTGACCCCATTGACTTCAAATTCAATATCAAAGTTGATAACTTGATGTAGGATAGACTTGATTCCTTTGTGACCCAAATCTTGAGTCAAACAATACTTTGGTTCCTTTCATTAGCTCTTCAGCGTTACCTACAATAATTCCTCTACTTAGACATCTTAAATCCAACATATCTTCACAACTACTAAAAAAATATTACAAAATAATTTACTATGCTACATGTGGCATGATGTGTTGTGTTATAATGTTATGGATTTTCAATCTCGTTCTGAACACAGAGAGCACTTTTAAGCAAAAGTGCATGAAGAATATAATCAATTAAAATCAGGTCCTTCCATTTGTTCACAACAATATTTTTTCCCATTATGATGCCACCTATCGAGTAATATGACACTAACATCAACCATGGTTACATTATACTTCACATCATCCTGAGGATTTGGATTCCTATTTAACTTTTATGTGGGTTTCAAATCATGGGGACGCGCATCATTATCATTTTTATATAAAGGAACATATTACTTTATCTCTTCCCTCCCTCCCATTTTCAATAAAAAATTTTATAAAAAAAATAATAAACCATTTTTCATATTTCAAAGCTTAAGGTGGAATTGAACCAATTTAATCGTAGATGACTTAAGATAACTATTAAGCATGAAGGATAGTTTAAGGTTAGGATATAAATAAAGTACATCAAAATAAAATAAGTGTGATGGATTCTAGATATATATCTGAATAATTATGGTGGGTGCATAATGAATAAATATCCATAAAGGGAAAGAAAATAAAAACACACAAAAACAAAAATCTAAACAACGATATTATTAACCATGTCTGACAGAGTGATGTGTATTGAAGATACTACCTCTTGGATGGTTAAATAAGATATATAAATAATAAAATGTTACCAAATCAATCTACCAAAGATATTATGGATGAATATATTGGTTGAACCAAAATGAAAATGAAATGACATTGTAAACTATGTTGTGATCTTTCACATAAATATAATGTTTATCAATTAAAACTCATGAACTAGACATAAAATAATCATAGATACATGAGACATAAAAACTAGCAAAGAAATTAAAAACCAAATATCAACATGACATGAACAATTTACAATAGTCATAAGATCAATACAAATATTTTATTGATGACAGAGAAATATGCTTTCATACGAATGGAAGATTACAATATTAGAAGTTTTGATCAACAAACTATTCACAATTAAATCCCTACAATATGTCATGCATTCCGGTACAACAAATGTATATTATTTGATATAAATCATAACATCATAATAAAAACCTAGACTACAAGTATATGTTGTAGACAACGAATGATCAACTTCAAAATATATGAGTCAAATAATCAAATAGATAATGATAAAAATCTTATATACCTTAAATATGTTAAATATAATATTTTACCATCAATGTAGGTGTCATCAAGAATCTTGTGAACATTACTCAAATTAGAAAATATTGCACATAATAACAATAATATGAAATATTTGCAAGATCTCTACAAAAATGTATGTATATTTCCTCAATTTTTATGCCCTATAAGTATTTAAATAATCATTTGTCCCCAATAAGTTGGTTGTAACTAACTTGTTTTGAGATTTCAATAATTTACAAAACAAAGTTCATGATTTATAATTAAAAATCATGTTTGGAGTCAAAATATAATAATAAATTAGGTATTTTATAATAAGCCTCATAAGACTTATGAGAAACATCAAAATAAAAAATGAAATTAATCTAAAAAGGGTGGGCACAAATTATCAACTTATCAAACATGTGATTGAAATAAAATAACATAACATACATACTATATTTAACACCCAAAAAATTACAATGCATCCTATCAATATTTCAAACATTATCATCAAGTATTGTCACTAAATCATGGTAAAGTCAACCATATCCATATGAATAACATCTAAACAACACATTCATGATTGAAAATATAATAAATATTATATATGTCATCCAAATAAGTTACTAGAAATAAATTTTGTAAACTTGTGTCACCAAAAAATCATCACCATAATATCAAAATTATGAGTATAAAGTTGCCTAAATTTGTCAATGATGTTTACATATAGACTGAAATAAACAAATAGATGGAAAGTATAAAAATCCAAGTTCCAAGTAATAGTCAATAGAAGTAAATAAATATGACAAATAAATCATTCTCATGTTGAGTTAGATTTAGAAAAGACACATTAGTGTTAGTAGCATATTATAGGAACTCATAAGGTACCTACTCCAATGAGATAAAAATAATATTCTTGAGATCATCCTCAATCTCCAATTTCACCCTCTTCATTATATTTGTGACCAAAAGCATGGCTAAATAGGACTTGACGTGTTTATAAGAAGCAGGTACAAAGTCATGTGGTGTAGGAGGTTAAGGTGATGATGGGTGATGTATGCAAGAAATACTGGGATCAAAAATATTCGTATCAACAAAGGATAATTTTGGGTAATGCTCAGTTTGTTGTATGGACCCTCAATGACATCATGTGCAACCAAAAATTCACGTGGATGTGAATGGTTTGACTTGAATGAAATAAAATGCATGTGAGGAGAAGTGCATGCCATAAAAGGATCAATAGAAGGCACATTAATTTCTAAGGAACTATGGGTATATTTCTAAGCTTTGGGTTTTTCGAAAGCATAATTAGATTTCAAGTCATGAAAAAACTATAATTGAGAACCTTTTGTTTCAAAATGAATGGATACATAGGTACCTCATCCTAATACCCTACCCATATAACCTTGGTAATATCTTCCCCCACAAATGTATCATATCCCTTTCAATTTATGAAAGATTGACCTCTCATAGGACCCATATGTCTCATATTATGACTGATCCCAAATGCATGCTACAATCTTGAGATCCATCCCCCCAAATTCAACCCAACATATTGATAAACTGGGCAATGAGTTGTAGAAACTAAAATAAGCTCCAAGAACTTACAACGAGCCATCAAACACCAGCAAAAACTACAACAGTTAAACCTAACTCGACCACAAATGAATACAGACCAAATATCCTATGAGAAAATAGATTTCCAAAATAAATGACCAGACATCAAGCAAACAATCCACACTTAACAAAAAATATTCCAAATGATTACAAGTTGTTAGATAAACATAGTTAGTGCTCACATTATTTTATTTTTGAGTCTTATGTGTGAATATATCAATGTGTGCTTTATGTGAGTTGCTTACACAACTCACTTAAAGAGACATTAGAATTAATATATTAATGTTGTAATGAGAGTGAGAGAATAACGGGCTATATTGGTGATATAGATATTCTAGTGAGAGAATAATGGTGGTTGGGAGAGATTTGATATGGATTGTATTACAGATTATCTCTACTATTTTGAGAGATCAACTTGTACATATATTATAATCATTATTATGAAGAAGCAATTTTCATAAGTTTATTTTGTAAGAGCTTTAGAAAAATAATCATTTGATATCAGATTGATAAATCATCTTGTATTTTCTTAGTGGTAACTAAGTGTCTATACGTTGCCTGATTTATGGCCCAAATTTTTTCATGTTGGAATTTATTTCTATTTAGATTAATGTGTAGTTATTAAATCACTTTTTAATGTTTTTACATTGTCAAGAACATATTTTGGACTGGATCTAGACAAATCTTCATCATTATTTATGCATTCCTTCTCATGCACTTTTGAGATGTTATTTTTCACTTTGGTCAAGTTTTTCCACCATCAATACAATTTTGCTTTTGTGCATTTATATTCTCTCCTTAGTAACAATGCAAGGAGTTAATCTCACTAGGAATATGAATAATGGTAGAGAGGGTTCTTTTGGATCTTTCACAAGCCATCTATAGGAATGACAACACCTTGTTGGTTCCCATTTCCTTCCTATGTATTTTCTTGAATTCTTGGATAGATTAATTCACTATCCATGCTTGGGTTGTTAACCTAATAAAAATTATAGCAATTTGTATTTAAAAAGTAAGTGTGGTTCAACTGTAATGGCATGATTCACTCTCTTTAAAATATATTGGTCATTATATGAGTATATGTATGCAAAAAAAAAATTTCATTATCCTAATAGTTATCATTGGCTAAATGCCCATCAAATTTTCCTCATCTAAACATCAATCTAGCTACACTAGAAATATGTCTAGTGATAGTCATATTTAATAACAATCTCATCTATGCCATATGAAGAAAAAAATCATATTACCTTATACTTCACAAATTTTCCATCATTTCAATGTGGTTGTGCATGTTAGCGTAGGTTATTATTTATCATTTTATTTATTTATTAGGATAATTATTACACTTGTGTTAGCCATACACTTCTTGGGTTGGCTTGCTTAGGTGTACTAGTTATGTGGAGTTAGCTTACTAGTTGTGTTGAGTTAACTTCTCAGTTATGTGGAATAATCTTATTAGTCTTCTGAAGTTAACTTAACTACCAGTATCAGTTAGTGGGAGTTATTCACCACTGATTCAGGTAGTAGTTGCACTTCCCTCCTCCTATATGTAAATATTTCTTATTGAGTAATTCAAGTCATTGCATTGTAATATATTGAGCATTATGGATTATGATGAATTTCCATATATGGTATTTTAGCTCCTCTGTTTTGCAAATATAATGTGGTGTATTATTATCATCTGAGATCGCATCTTTGAACAATCTTCTTATCATTCATTTCATGGTATCATAGTGATAGATGATGTAGAAATACATATGTAAGTTTTTCTATGCAAGCAAGGGTTAATTATTTTCATGTATTCAAAATTTGTTAGCACTTTTCTGCAACATGCATTTTTATGTGAAATGGATTACACCATTGGATTTGGAAGGTGCCAAAACCCTAGAATCGATTGTAAAATTGAACATGTTTTGAGACAGTCAAAACTGGACGTAGATATGTACGCTCTGGGTGCATTCTTTTATCCATTGGATATAAGTGTGTACCTTCCGGATGCATTCTTTTACCCTTTGGATATTTCTATTTTGGATGTATTCTTTTATCCAATAGATGCAAATTTTTATCCTCTCGGTGCATTCTTTTATCCATTAGATATAAGTGTGTACCTTCCGAATGCATTCTTTTACCCTCTAGATATTTCTATTTTAGATGTAGTCTTTTATCCACTAGACGCAGATCTATACCCTCTCAGTGCATTATTTTATCCATTGGATATAAGCGTGTACCTTCCAGATGCATTCTTCTATCCTCTAGATATTTCTATTTTGGATGCAGTCTTTTATCCACTAGACACAAATTTGTACCCTTTCGGTGCATTCTTTTATCCATTGGATATAAGTGTGTACCTTCCAGATGCATTCTTTTACCCTCTAGATATTTATGTTTTGGATTTAGAATTTTATCCACTGGACGTAGATTTGTACCCTTTCAGTGCATTCTTTTATCCATTGGATATAAGTGTGTACCTTCCAGATGCATTCTTTTACCCTCTACATATTTCTATTTTGGATGTAGTCTTTTATCCACTGGACGTAAATTTGTACCCTCTGGGTGCATTCTTTTATCCATTGGATATAATCGTGTACCCCCCGAATGTAATGATTTACCCTCTAGACATTTAGGTTTTGGGCGCAAGATTTCATCCTTTGGTCGTAAGCCTGTATCATGTGGATGCACTCTTTTACCCTTTAAACATTTGGGTGCCATGTGTACCTTTTAAAAAAAATATCAGCATTAAAATATTATTTTAATAACAAAACCTTTTAGAGCTCATAACTTTTGATTTGTAGCTCAAATTAAGGTGATTTTTTTTTTGAAATTGTATATTTTTTGTAGATATATGCATTGGTGAAATTTTTATACACATATTTCAAATGTAAAAGGTACTTTTACTCATTGTAATATTTATATGCACTCAATTATAAAGTGTCAAATTTGGGAGGGTGTTGTAATCACTTGTGGACGTAATTTCGATTGAGCCCGACGTCCTAAAATATTGGGTGTTGAATTCTTATATATATGGGTGTATACATTTATATCTCTCTTATTTGATGAGATATTTTGGATCTGTATTATTGAAACTTTTTTATGCATGTTGACAGTCTCTCTTGTGAGGGAGCTATTCTAGTGAAGCTCAATGTTAATTTGTCAATGTTCGAGTAGTTGATTTTGGTAACTCATACAAATCTATGGTGTCACTCTACCCATTCAACAGTATGGGAGGGTGTGGTGTTGATATTGATTCTTTTGGTTTCATGTCCTTGCTTTTTTACCTTGGCTTTTCTTGAATCATGACACTCCTATTTATTTAGATCTCGTGTCATTGTCTTGTTTCCTTGGTTATTGTTCTTGGATCATGGCACACCTATTTGTAGTAGTTGATCTTGCTTCTTCAGATTTTATGTCTTTTCCTTGTTACCTTGGATTTTCTTGGATCATGGCACCCCTATTTATTTGGATATCATGTCCTTTCCTTGTTTCCTTGGTTATTTTTCTTGGATCATGACACACCTATTTGTAGCAGTTGATCTTACTTTTTCAGATTTTGTGTCCTTGCCTTGTTACCTTGGATTTTATTGGATCTTGGCACTCCTATTTATTTGGATCTTTTGTCCTTACCTTATTTCCTTGGTTGTTCTTAGATTGTGGCACTCCTATTTATTTAGATCTTATGTCCTTGCCTTGTTGCCTTGGTTGTTCTTGGATCGATGCACACCTATTTGTAGTAATTAATCAAATTATGTTTGATGTTTTTTTCTTGCACTTTCAACATCACTCCATTGATAGTCTCCTTGCATGGAGCTATTCTGGTGAAGCCCAGTGTTAGTTGTTTTTGAGTTATATGATCGATCAGTGGATTCAGACCACAGTGCACACCAAAATTATTCAACATTGTACAAGTTTTTGGATCCGAGCTTCTTAGGATATCTTACAGCGGGATTTTTCTCTCTCTAATTTTTTATTACTAGTTTTAGGTACCTTATGGTGTCCAAGTTTCCTAGTTATTGTACGTGGGTACCTCATCAGGCCTTGTTGTCAGGATCCCACCTTCTTTTTTTCCCACCTAAGCTATGCTTACGAGAGGGTGTTAGCGTAGGTTATTATTTATCCTTTTATTTATTTATTTATCAAGATAATTCTTACACTTGTGTTAGCCCTACACTTCTTGGGTTAGCTTGCTTAGGTGTACTAGTTGTGTGGAGTTAGCTTACTAGTTGTGTTGAGTTAGCTTCTCAGTTATGTGGAATTAGTTGATTAGTTTTCTGAAGTTAACTACCAATATCAGTTTGTGGGATTTTTTCACCATTGATTTAGATAGTAGTTGCACTTCCCTCCTCCTATATGCACATCTTTCTTATTGAGTAATTCAAGTCATTGTATTGTAATGTATTAAGCATTATGGATTATGATGGATTTCCATATATGGTATTTTAGCTCTTCTATTTTGCAAATCTAATGTGGTGTACTATTATCATCTGAGATTGTGGCTTAAAACAATATTTGTATCATTCCTTTCAGTGCATAAATTCAATGTCTCATTCTGTATGCTTCAGGATTTAGTATGTAAGCTAGTTTAGTATTTCAATTTTAGTTGAAGTTTTGTATTTTAATTTTCTTAGTCCTCTCTATTTGTATATCATTTGTCGATTTAAATAGAACATAAATTTCTAGGTTAAAATTTTAATTATAGCTAAAAGATATATTAGAATTTTATAAATTTTCTTAATACATTTTTTTTAAAAAATGAATTATTTGTGAAAGTAAATTTTATAGTTTAGAAAAGTCACTTTTTTCATAGTGTTTATATTGTTTCAATAGATTATAGAGTATATAGTCATGTATAGTTTAATAGAAGATCAATGTGTAGCATTTTTAAATTATATTGTTCATTCTTCATGCCATTTAACTATCAAAGTTTTTTTCAAACATTGAGGACTCATTTTCACTCTTGTTAGAGCTTCTCATTGTTGTTAAAATCAAATATACATCAACGGTAGTGTTAAAATAAGTCTTGAGTCATGAAAAGGTTTTTTAAAAAAATTAATCACGAATGCATTTTCATGAGAACATGATGTTCAAATTATGGGGTCCATACAATTGAGCTCCAAATTAATTTTTATTGAGTGAGAAACAATATATTGTAGGATGTAGGCAACAAAGGAAGGATGCCAAACAACATCTCTCATTAGCCAGTACTGATGGGGTCATATATGCTATAGTGGTACAAGTTTTTTTAGTTTATTTTATGTGTGATTAATAATAAGAACAAAAGAAAATCTATGCTCATGTGTGAAGTATGATATGAACATTTCTCTTGATGTAATGATAATTAAGAGATCTAAACAATTAATATTAAAGCAATAAATGTTCTTGATCAGAGTGACCGATTAGGCTGATGTGTCCCAATGTGGTACATGTATTCACATAAGTGGTTTGAAGGGACCCTATTCATGGATGATGTAGTTCCCACAGTCAAATGTGATTGTAGAGACCATGTGAAAACTCTAGAGAAATATATTTTTTAGTTAAGAGTATTGTGTTTTCTTCCATGTTCACACTAAGGGGGGAATGTTAAGAGAACTTGATTACTGCTCACATTATTGTTATTTGTGATTCTTATACGATAATATATTAATGTATGGTTTATGTGATTTGGTTATAAAAATCACATAAATAGACATTATAGTTAATATATTAATGTTTTGAGTGTGAGATAATAATGGGTTGTACGAGAGTTAGAGATATTTAGGAGATGATAATTGTGGTTAGGAGAGAGTTGATATGCATTATATTACAGACTATTTCTACTATTATGGGATATCAACTTACCTATATATCATAATCATTATTATAAATAATGTAATGAAGAATCAAGTTTATTGAGTTTATTTTGTGTGTGCTCTACCAAAATACCAGTTGTCCCTAGGGCATGTGCATGGAGATGGGGGACCAAAAAATGGCCAAAATATATTTTTTGGCCATTTTGCACATAACACGAGTGCATTATGGTTCAGTCAAGTTATAAGATGATTGTTCTATGAAACAATATTGTTATAATGCACTCACGTTACGGATTAGAATTTCCAAGCCATATCACACTCATGTTATAACGTTTATAACGTGAACACATTTTTTACTACGTAAATACAAATTTTTAGTAAGAGAATAATGTTATTACATTATACTCCGAGCACATTTTTTATCCTTAGCTTTGAAACCACCCACCCTTTGGCTTGGATATTTTAGCCTAAGGGTTAAACTATTTAGTCTGTGACCGAATCCACATTTTACAAAAAACATAAGAATCCCAAGTTTATGCCCTATTTTCTCATGAGACAATATTCCAAAAAAACATAACTACGATGTCAAGCTCTATTTTATATTTTCTTTGATGTATTTCTTTCTAAAATATGAATATTTAAAGGTTTTCATCCTTAATTTCTTTTAGTAATGCCTTCATTTTTCACCAAAAGACATGTATTCTTTTTCTACATAAAGATGATATTTCATCTAAATTTCAAAAAAAAATTACTTCAACATGATCTAAGATTCATTCTACACACATTCAAAAAAATGATTTTTGATTATTTTTCTCAAAATTAGGGGGGTGCGCACATGAATGTTTCATTTTCAAAATGTTTCCACTTTGAAAATTAGTAAAAAATAAGACACTCATTAAAAAATTATGAAAAAATAGTGGTACCTAATACATTTTCTTAGCTAACTTTTTACTAAAGAGATTTGTAAAATAATTTACATAACTAAAAAATTGGGGGCTGCACACAAAACTCTATGTTATATTTTTGACATAAAAAATGACCACTTTGTGTGCACACCACATTTAACTATCTTAATCTTCACGATTTTTAAAAATAATTAGTATTTTAAAAACTATATTCTGAGCATTACGACTCTTGTTCTTATCAAATTTTCAAATTTTGAGCATAGACATGTCAAATTTCTTGTTGAAATTCAAATATTTCCAATTTCATGAAAAAGTGTGCACTTTTTACCCCATTTTGGTCCCACATTTCCATGCACATACCCCCCCGATCATCACCTTATGATCTCGGGGATCAAAAAAATAATACTATATTTAATGCAATAGTACATACCTCTACCACCCTAATGTTGGACCCTGGTCATTGGTGTTGTTAGTGATGTCGTCATTGGTGTTGTTAGTGATGTCAAGTGACATAGATGGAGAAAGAGTGACAATAAGGCAAGACTCTTCAAGAAGTGAAAGGTTTCTTGGTAGTGTCTTCTGAGGTTGGTTCAATCAGTTAGAGCTCACAGTGATACATGCATGGTCACAAGAAAGTAAGGAGTGTGATGGGTCCTCTCAAGATGGTATTCAAACTTTCCAAGGTCATACATCAAAGGTGTATAATGGGCTTAAGTTAGTGCATTACGCATTCAGGATGATTCAAGATGTATTCAGGGTGATTCAAGGTCTCTGAGAGCATGGAAAGTGAGATAGGGATTCTCTAGAAAGAGATTGAAAAGGTTAGTGCACTTGGATCAATTGATTTACAGGTATGGAAGTCAGTTACAAATGTCCTATGTGCTCACAAAGTCTCAATGGTAAAGGCAAAAATTTTGGTACTTAGAAAAATTTGAGAAATTTTAGTATTTTTCCTTTTCTAATGTATTGTGGACATTTGGGGTGAGGGTGGAACTAGTTCCCTGGAGTATTTCCTCACATTGTTATTGGAGCTATAAAACAAAGGATTATGTGTATTATGGATAGTGTGGGCATTTCGGGCCTAGACGACCCAGACAAAACACCATCGAACGGGACCTTATTCTCCGCAAGTCCCTCCAGGCCGAAAAACAAAGGTTTGGGCAAAGGATAATGTGTTGCGAGTCAGACAATATTTTTGGGTACAAATGGTTCATCCAGTACCAGTTCCCCAAAGAAAGGAGTTCTTTTCCAGTCTAAATGATCTAATTTACAAAGAATTAGTGCATTGCAGATCAGATGAGAGATGCATGTACAAGAGGCATGGACGGAATAGGGACGTGCAGGACTCATTTCTCCACACATGTATTCAAGCCACATGTCAAATCATGAAGGAAGAAGAGATAGAGTCTTTTAGATGAGGATAAGGGTGTGGGCCCAAAGAGCTTAGGTGGCACAAGTTCCATGAGAAACTTAGTTCCCCACAAGCTAATTTTACCCAAAAAACAAAAAATGGGGATGAAGTGTAATGCGGGAATATAGTGCTACAAAAGAAATAAGCCTAGGAGACACAAGTACCCAAGTACCTCATGTTCTCTGAAGACCCAATATATTTTATTAGCAAGGGAAATGGAGTAGAGTGCGGGGGAAATAGGATGCGGAAGAACATGATCCAAATGACCTAAGTTCCTTAATACCTCATGGTCCTCAGATATCTGATTTATCCAATTAACAAAGAGATGATGATTTAAATGATATAAAGGATTATTAAAGGGATAAAATGAAATATAAGGGAAATATATGTATTGAGGACTATAATTCTTGTGCTCCATGAACCCCCTATACCCACACTGGCATATTTCTCGACCCAGGTGTCCAAATTCAAAGTTTTTAGATTTTTTGGAAACGTGGCATCATTCTCTATCTAATGAAATATAAAAATACAAGATTAGAGGAGTAAATGAATGTCAAATATGGAATATTGTAATTTCCTCGCATAAATAATTGAGAAAATCATGAAAATGATTTTGGAATCAGTTTTACAATGTCCCTTTGCATCCATCAGTGCATGAGAAGTGAAATAAAGATATGAAATGCCATGGGTTAGAAAAATTAGGTATACATGTCTATTTAATGTTAGTTTCAAGATCATAAGAGATTGATGATAAAGCAGAGAGAGCTGTAGTTGAGCTAAGGACTTTTGTAAAAAAACAAAAAATAGAGACATCAAATGAATATCTGCTAATTGTTGGGGTTAGCTCACAGGTTGTATAGATGTATTAATCATATCTAACTATACAAACAGTGAATATGGAAATAACCAGAAGATACAATATATAAGATTTAACATGGTTCACCCAGTGTAGGTTACATACACCAAGAAACAACCAATCTATTATCATAGAGGAAATACAATGAAGATTTGCAATCTTCCATACCTTCTTGGATTTCAAGTCCTCTCTTCCTCACAAGTTTCTCTTTTCTCTCTACAAAGGAAACTTATTTATAATTCTTGTAATTATTACCTTCTAACCATATATCTATGCTTATATGAGTATCTACAAACTTAGGTAACTCTAGCCATGCATTCAAAACCATTAGATTCACTTTATAACTAAAGTTAGATCTCATTCCTGTAACTTAAATAAAGTGTTCATGCACAAGTAACTGATGTTGGTTAGCCTTAACTAATGTTGGTTCCTCCTTACTTGATTGATACTAGTCCCTGGGTGATCAACTGTGGTTCATCAACCGATGTCGATCATTTTGTATTCTAGCAAGTAAATAAAAGCATGCTAATGTGAAGCAATTAAGATCCATAACTCAACAATCTCCCACTTGGAGATAAATTTTTGCACTGTACCATACAACTCCTTCTTTTGTTCCTTTCCTTGGCTTGTTTCTCCCTCTTCAAGTATCAAAATTGAATACCAATGTAAGTGGAGTGTAGCTCCAACTTCTCCTTTACTAACGGCTTCGTTTCCATATCCGCAGTGTTATCCTTTGTATGAATTTTCTCCAATTTCAGTTTCCCATCCTCCAACACTTGTCATATGAAGTGATACATCAATTGAATATGCTTTTTTCTTGAATGAAATGTTGATTTATTTTCCATATGAATCACACTTTTAATATTACTGTATAATAAGAAATCCTCTTGCTCATTTCCCAACTCTTCCATGAACCTTCTCATCCATATCATCTCCTTCCTAACTTTTGTAGCTGCAACATACTCGACCTTTGTAGTAGACAAGGCCATAACCTTATGCAATCTTGAAATCCAGCTAACTGTCATTCCACCTATTGTGAAAATTTATCCAGAGGTGCTCCTCCTACCATCTAAATCTCCAACCATGTCTAAATCAACATAGCCACATAAAGAAGTATCCGACCCTTCATAGCATAATTGCATGCCAGATGTCCCTCTCAAATACCTGAGAATCCATTGGACTAATTTTCAATGCTCTTTACCTAGATTTCCCATAAATCTACTCACAACTCCCACTACCTATGCAATGTCTTGTCTAGTACAAACCATAGTATACATGAGACTTCTAATTGTAGAAGCATATAGAACTCGTGCCATGTACTCAACCTCCTTGTGTGATGTAGGACATTGATCTTTGCTCAATTTTAAGTGTCTAGCCATAGGTGTAATTACAATTTTTGAATTTTGTAAATTAAACCTTTCCAACACCTTATTGATATAATGCTCCTGAGACAAATATAATTTCTTGTTCTTCCTATCTCTATGAATTTTCATGGCAAGGATTTTCTTTGCATCTCCCAAATCCTTCATTACAAATCTATGGGCTAGATTCTCTTTAAGCTCACCAATGTCTTGTATACTAGATGTTACAATAAGCATATCATCCACATATAGTAACAAAATAATGAAGCTCCCACTTTCAAGCTTCTTGAAATAAACACAATGGTCAGAGTCACATCTCAAATAACCATGATCATGCATGAAACTATCAAACCTCATATACCATTGTCTTTGGGATTTCTTGAGCCCATATATGATCTTTTTCAATCTACACAAAATGTTCTCCTTACCCTTGACCATGTACCCAAATGACTGTTGTATATAAATCTCTTCCTCTAAATCACCGTGAAGGAAAGTCGTCTTAACATCAATTTTTTCTTATTACAAATTTTCTATTGCAACTAAACTCAATACAGTATGAATGGGATTCATCTTAACTACAAGAGAAAAAATATCACCAAATTCAATATCTACTTTTTGTGCGAATCCTTTTACTACAAGTCTTGCTTTGTATCTTTTTTGTCCACCATCTTCTTCCTTGATCCTATAAACCCATTTGTTCTGTAATGTCCTCTTACCAGTTGGCAACTTAACCAAATTCCATGTCTAGTTTTTTTCTAAGGATTTCATCTCCTCATCCATTCCATGCTCCCACTACACGTGGATATCATCCTACATTTCTTCTTCAAAACTCTCAGTTTGACCACTATCAATCAATAATAAATAAGATAAGGAAGGTATAAATATTTCTAGAAGTCTACTTACCCTTTGTGACCTTCTCACTAAGATTTGGGGTGCTGAAGGCTCAATATATACATCTTGTACATTGGTATCCACCTCTAACAGTGACTGGCCCTAGTCACCTATAGCTGAGGCTGGTTCACCTTATCGACGTCAGTCATGATGTTCTATAGCCAACACCAGTTTAGGGGACTGGTGCCAGTTACTGTGTAAATTTGAAGATTTTAACTTCAAATTCAAGAATAAAATTTCATTCACATAATCTCTAACTAGTTCATCTTTGGGTACCAAAAATTGATCCATGTACATTCTCTTTTCATTAAAATCAATGTCACGACTCCTAATAATCTTAGCATTCTCTAGATCCCAAAACCAGAATCCAAAATCACCAGAGCCATAAATGATTAAAGTACATCTCTTAGATTTAGCATCCAACTTATTTATATTTTCTCTATCAACATACACAAAAGCTTTTGAGCCAAATACTCTAAGAAAAGAAAGATCTACCTCTTTTCTAGTCCAAGCTTCTTCTTGTATACCAGCATCCAGTGCACTTGAAGGACCACGATTAATTAAATAAACCACCATGTCTACTGCTTCCACCCAAAACTGTAAGGGCAATCCATCATGTATCCTTATGCTTCTAGCACATTCCATGATTGTCCTATTCATTATTTCTACAACACCATTCTCCTGTTGTGTTCTAGGAACCATTCTTTCTCTATGTATTCCATTCACTGAAAAATAATCATTTAAATCCTTGTTGCATTTGTCACCACCATTATCATAACTAAGGCACTTTAACTTTAAACAAGTTTCATTTTCCACAAGGGATTTCCATATTTTAAAATTTTCAAAAACATTAGATTTACGCTTAATACAGTAAACTCATACCTTTCTTGTATAATCATCAATGGAAGTCACATAATATTAGGATCCACCATGAGAAGATAACTGAGATGGTCTGTCATCACCAATCCGGCACTATGATAATTCTTCACCGGGAACTCCTCGTGCTATGATTATTTACTAATGCACAGACTTTAGTTTGGTGGATGTAATCTGGAAGCAAAACAACAACTGAACACAAGAATACCATTGACTATGATAAGACAAAATGACGACAAATCTGAAATATCAAAATAAATTATAATATTAACATGAAACTGTTACAATCTCACCCATGAGATACTTCAACAAGACTATGGGAAAAACTTTACAATTACACCTCTTGATGGCTTCTTCAACACACCTTTAACTTATGGCTTCCTTCGCACACTTCCTACAATATTTCTCACTACTTCTTTCTATGCTAAATGAGGGGGGTGGCCTCTCTATTTATAGAACTTCCAGGCTAATCCATCCTATCTCTAAGATATGATAAGAAATCCACTCTGACGAATCATATTCCATACCTTAACTCTTATCTGTACATGTAAGCTTATCTGTTAAGATAAGATAAACCTTATCATTTTACATGGGTTCCACATTTTTAGACTTTTTACAAATAAAATACACAAAATATTTATGACCTCACTCCTTGTCCTTATTACCAATATAATATTTCTAATTCC
Source organism: Taxus chinensis (assembly GCA_019776745.2). Taxonomy (NCBI): domain Eukaryota; kingdom Viridiplantae; phylum Streptophyta; class Pinopsida; order Cupressales; family Taxaceae; genus Taxus; species Taxus chinensis. The sequence goes on along the minus strand of CM034149.1, from coordinate 779,897,493 downwards.
TAATCATGTAGACCCTACTTCTCTAATTACCCAAACTTTGACATTTTAACATTACCGGACCACTTACGACAAATATTTACTTTTTACAACATTCCTATGTACTTTGACTGTTACCGTACTCCACATTATTGGCGGCACCGTACTGACGGTGCCGTTATCTTCTATCGGACGCTACTACTAATTACCCTTAACAACATCCTATTCCTAATACATACATTAATGAAATAGAAATTTTGGAGGAAAATTTTAGTGTCGACAGGTCCTCACACATCTAAGTGTACTAGATCTAATTTATTCTTCTTCTTTGTTGCCATAACTTTGAGAAATCTCACTCTATTTTGCTTTCCACAAATACAATGCTCACATAAATCAAGATCTATCTGTTTCAAATCTGAAAACTTACGCTCAGCCTTTAAGATATGCATTCCTTTTTCACTCATATGGCCTAGCCGATAGTGCCACATGATTGTATTTGAATCTTAAGTAAATAGAACAGAAAAGGAATCAGTAATACAAGTAGACAAATACAATGTTCTTGCCTCTTCCTACAACAAGGTCTCTCTTTGTAACTTTCCATGAATAGGATGTGAATGTAACCATGCAACCAACTTCACCTAGTTGTCTTGTAGAAATAAGATTTCTCCTGAGGCTTGGCACATGCCTCACATCTTTCAATATCCATATATTTACATTTTTTAATTTTAGATGAACTTTACCTTTACCAGTGATATTGCATGATTCATCATCTCCTGAATAAACTTGTCCAAAATTACCCTAGACATAATTTCTGAAATAACCCTTATTAGGGGTTGCATGGAAAGAAGCTCCTAAATATAAAACCCATCATTCTATTTTATTATCCAAGGAGAGAATTAGGGAATCTTACATTACCTATTTTGCCACAATATTTTCCTCTTTACCTTTTTCTGGTAAATTCTCTTTATTCTCCTTGAACCAGTAATCCTTCTTTGCATGACCTTTCTTTCCACAATTCCAGCAGGTTATTCCACCACCTTTGGATTTAGATCTACCCATTTTTTATTTATATCTCACATTCTTCTTAATATTGGATCTCTCCTTCTACCTTCCCCTGCTTTCTACATTCAAAGCATTCCCAGATGATGATTCTCCTATACTTTTCCTACGTATTTATTCATTCACGATTATACTAACCACATCATCAAACTTTAAAATATTAATATCATACATCGTATTACTAACATCCATTACCAAGTTATCCCAACTATTTGGCAAAGAGCATAAGAGTAAAATTTCTTTCACTTCATCCTCAAACAGGATACTAACCAATTTTAACTGGTTTATAATAGACCTAAAAAACATTCAAATGAATAGATGTGGATTCACCTTCTTGCATCTTAGAATTAAATAATTTCTTCATCAAATAAACTTTATTTGAAGCACTATGTTTTTCATATAAATTAGCTAAATGTTTCATTAACTCTACTGTGGATTTAGCTTCAGTAATATTTGAAGCCACATATCATGTCAAGTTCAATATTATAGATCCTAGAGCCTTTCTGTCAAGAATATTTCATTCAAGTCATTAGTCATCTTTGTAGGTATTGTCTTTTCATCCAACGGTAAGTATAAATCTTTCTGATACAAGTAATCCTCCACCTGCATCCTCTATAATAGATAATCACGGCTGTCAAATTTCTCCACTCTGAATTTGTTATATTCTCTTTTTATTTGATTCCACTCAATTGGAAATATCTCTATGAGTATAAATCTTTCAACACACAAAACCCTCAAACAAAAAAGATCTGATACCAATTTTTGGGGTTAGCTCACAGGTTGTACAAATATATTAATCAAATCTAAGCATACAAACAATGAATATAGAGATAACAAGAAAATAAAATACACAATATTTAACATGGTTTACCCAATGTGGGCTACGTCCACCAAGAAACAACAAATATATCATCACAGAGGAAATATAATGAATATTTTCAATCTTCTACACCTTCTTGGATGTCCAGTACTCTCTTCCTCACAAGTTTCTCTTCTCTCTCTACAAATTAAACTTATTTACAATTCTTGTAATTCTTACCTTTTAACCCTAGCTCTATGCTTATATAAGCATCTAAAAACTTATGCCACTCTAGCCATGAACTCACAACCATTAGATTCACTTTATAACTAAAGTTATATCTAATTCCTGTTACTTAAATAAAGTGTTCATGCACAAGAAACTGATGTCGGTTAGCCTTAACTGATTTTGGTTCCTCCTTTCCTGACCGATACCGGTCCCTGGGTGACCGACCATGGTTAATCAACCAACACCGATCACTGTGTATTCCACCAAGTCAATAAAAATATGCTAATGTGAAGAAATTAAGATTCATAACTCAACACTAATTTGTTATGTTTGTGGAGCCTATTTGCATGTTAGAATGTGGTACACCTTCTATGTGTTACACTCGGGTATTTTTACAGCGGTCCTGCTGACCAGTGAGTGGGTCATAGGGTTCGGGGGTGAAGCCCTCGAAGCAAATTTTCATGGGTGGTTTATTAACCCATGGGTAATGGGTAACCGTTATGGGCTATTTTTGGGCCCATGGTTTTTTTCGGTCTTTTGCCCATTGTTTTGATACCTACGGTTTTTGCCCTTGGTTTTGATACCCACGGTTTTGTATCAAATTGCTTAAGAAATTGTCTATTTATATGGTCTTATGCATATGATAGAGCGATATGCAAATGTATTGCAGATGTGTTTTTGAATTTGGGTGTGAATTCTGTAGAGTTTTTTGAGCATAGCTCCAAACAGATCTGGGTATTGTATTGAGAGAGTGGAGGCTTGTAATAAAATCTGAGCAAGTGATTCTTGGTGGACGTAGCCCAAATTGGGTGAACCACGTTAAATCTTGTCTCTCTGTGTTATGTTATATATTCTACACTTTTATTTGAGATTTGTAATATTTTCTGCATATTAGTTTCTACTATTGTGATTCTATAAGGGATTATTCCACATATTTTATCTCTTATTTCCTAACATAATCAAATGAAAGGAGAGAAATGTTCTATAGGATATATTAATATGCAATGAAAATATATTGCTAAATGAGAGCAGAGTTATGTGTTGAATGAGATGGAGATATCAATTTAAGTTCCAATTATGATGATGGGGAGAATTATATGCTGAAGAATTTACTGCAATGATAGAGAGGAGAAAGAGCTACCAAGCGAACATCTATTGTTGAAAGAGAAGATCAATGACAAAGTTATCAATTAGAAAACTAGTTCAATGATTGCTTGATGGGGTATATCAGAAAAAGATAGGTAAGAAGAATATTGAATATATATTCCTAAAGAGTGAATGAAGAGAGCAAGAGAAAAGTGATCATAATTTTTTATGTGTGTAACATAACTACTATATGATCAAATTCATTGTAATATTTACCTAAGTTATTTCTTAGATCACAGGGGGTTGAATCCTCCTTATAAGTGATAGATTACTAAAGTTCAATTGTCACTATACCAAATTTGGGAGTTATGGCTTCCAAACAAGTTGAAGCTTGTGAAATTATTGGAGTTGTAACTCCAGATTGAGTTGTAGCTCAATCATGAAATCATTGTAACTTTAAAGGATATGCATCTAAGTTAGTGCATTGGTTTCAGTGGATTTTTGTCCTGAGAAGGTTTTCCACATTAAATTTGGTCTTCACATGTGTATGTGTGTTTATTTCTCTCCCTATCTCTCGTGATGGATAATGCATGCTTATGAAAATCAATATTGTTTAACATTAACAAATTTAAGAACTGGAAATTGATTATGAAAGTTTTTATCAGCACTAATTCACCCCACACCTAGTTCCTAAAATTCTTAACAATTAGTATCAGTGTGAGGTTCTCTTTGTACAATTTTAATAGCTTAAGAGAATTTCCTCAAGGAATAAGGAGGGGTGGTCAAGATAATACAGTGATGAAGAAGACGTACGAGATTTCTCAAGTCCTAATTAAATACTTAAAGACTGAAATTCAACTCAATGATGCAAATCATCTTGAAAAACTCAAGGAGGTGGTAGTGGTAATTGATAAATTGTGAAAAGATCTAAGTGTCAAAGAAAAGTCTTATACTAAACTTGAGGAAGAATTGAAGAATTCAAAGGATGAGCTAGAACAAGCTAAAGGTAAATTGATGACATATCAAAGACACCCTAATGATAGATCAGGCTTGGAGTGTAAAAATGAAGCAACCCAATGTGAAATGGAGCATGAACCTAGTCATGAGTCATGTCAAGCAACCATCAAAGCTTAGGATGAAGAATGTGATGAACTAAATGCAAAATTGAAAATACTATTAGAGGAACTAGAGTAAGAAAGGAAAAATAATATGGAGGGTAAATCAATCCATCAAGAATATAATAATATTATCAAGCAACCAAATGCAAGGAGATTCCCTAGTAAGTTTCATGGAATTTTTTTTCATGTCATATCTTTGGACATAGAGCTAGGGATTGCAGGACTGAATTTGAAAAGAACAAAAAAAAATTTAATTTCCATGAGAAGGGTCACATATCCAAGTTTTTTCTCAAAAATCTTATTGAGCATAGTTGGACAAAGAAGACATCTAGAGTTCTATGTTTTAAATGCAACAAAATAGGCCATTCTGCAAGACACTGTAACAAGAGGAAGCTCATCTATAAGAGGAAGGATGACGTCAATATTACTCATACAAAGACTACCAAAGGAAAATTAGATTTAGTCAATGAAGATCCAAACCTAACTAAGATGTCAGAATGCATAGACAAAGATAAGAGGGAGTTAGTTGGATCATTCGAGCCTACAAAGAGAAATCAACCATCAAATTTTGTGAGAATTATTTTTTTCTTGGTTGAGAACAAGTTAATGCATAAGGAGGGGCATATGTGCTTAGTGAGAAATGATAAGGAGACGATTATACCAAGACATTCATTAAAGGGAATCATAAAGCAAATTTACAAAAATAAAAGGAAGGTGGAGTCTCTTGACAACTTCATGTTTTTTTATGATCTTAGGATCATGAAATGTCTTCCCTAAGGAAGACATTAATCACTTGGAAGAAGTTGTGAAACCAAAGTGTCACATTCTATTGTAACTGATCCAAAGTTGGAGGCCATTCTTCATGAATTTTCTGAGGAAGCAAATCAAAGTTCCCCAAATTAAGTTAATCAAACTTCACTCAAAGAGTATGAGATCTCATTGTATGGGAGTTATCCACTATCTCAAATTGAATTCATAAGGTATGCTCACAAAATTATTTACCCAATATCTAAAGACTCTTATATTCAGCATTGAATTATTGAAAATATTTCCTTGAGAATCTATGAAGAAAGAATGAGTAGCTCAGAGTAATATACTAGGAAAGCTAATAAAAAAAATTTGAGTTGATATTTTTATAATGAGAAGATCTAAGCATGGTAAATTAGAGGTATTCATCCATAAACTTTTTCTTGAAGTCAAAAATGTATCTATGACATCAAAATGGTGCAAATTAAATCACATGTGCATCAAATAACAAGAACTATGTGTTCATTTTCAAGTCATTCTATTGGGAACAAGGAAAGACAAAGAAATTCTAGTTATGCAAACCCAATTTCAGTATAACTGAAAATGACTTAAAACATCTTTTTAGACCAAGAGGTAAGGAAGAACACATAGAAGCTCGAGCTATAGTGAAAATAAATTTTCATTTTCTTGAAGATAAGGTTTAGTCTATAAAACCCTAGTTGTCCTTGTGTATAGCTAAATGAGACAGCAATGTCATGGTATAAAGGTAAAGACCATTGATGCATGAAGGAAAGCTTAGTATGATCCATACATATGGAGTCAAGATGAAATTACACACTTTCAAGGGAAGTTAAAATCTTGATGATCATCAGTAGAATTATTTCTTCAGAGTTAGCAACATTACAAAGGATGACAAAAGGTATTTTAAAGTGTTTTTGTTCTTCAAAATGTTGTTTTGGAACATTGAATTCAATGTAAAGAGAAATGAATTGCAGTAGCCTCCAAGGGGGAACAACTCATTGTGTAGGGGTCTGAGACAATTTTTAGATAGAAAGTAGTGGAAAACAATTCTACAAAGGAAAGTGAAGACAGTCAGGGAAGTAAAGATCAAGCAAAGACTAGAATCTAGGGTTAATGACTTGTTCATTGGTGCCTCTTTAAGGCTTGATAGTTAAATGCATAAGATTAGAAAAAGGTAATTGATTCATTTATGAATATGTGTTAATGTGAAAAATATATGAAGGAAATAAAGAAATAATGTTAGGGTCTTATTTTCTAAAAAGATGCATCAATAAAGAAGAATGATGACTTGAACTCTTGTAACTACAAACAAAGGAAGGAATTATTCCAAGGAAAGAAGCATCAGTGTACTGATTGAACATGATGATATAGGTACATTATCTTCAAAGGAATATTTTTTGTGTTTAAGATGAGGTTGGATCAGTTAAATTAAAGATCACTTAAGGCTGGCTTAGTGCAGTGTAAATGAATGAGCCAACTAAGTCCAAAGATAGATTATTTTGATTTGACATGGTTTCTTGAAAAGACTCAAGTTTAAAATATTGTGAATGGCCAAATAAGGACAAGTCAGAGGAGTACAATCCCAAGATAATCCTGTAAACATGAAAACACAGTCTCAAGGGAAGATTTATTTAGTAAATAATATATCTTCTCAAAGCATGCACGAGTGTTGACAACCAAAAACAATGGGGCAGCAAAGGAAGGAAGCAGAGTATGTGTTCTTGTTATGAGATTTTAATAGCTCAAGAGTGTTTCAAATCAAGGGTGCAGATCAAAGAAGAGCATGTGAAAAGAGGTAAATAATTTGAGGTTGAAAGGAAATGACTTAGAGAACATTTTTTCTCACCTACAGGTATGAGGGATGATTCGATGTAGTTTCTAATGTGACATATCCTCAAGAAGTTTCATATTCATGAGTGATTATGGTTAATATGATTTAAGACCATCATGAAGTGTATCAGTTTAGGGGGGGTCCTGGTAAGATGGAGTATATCAAATGGATCATATTTGTTATTTATTAGAGTCAGAGAAGATGGACAAGGAGAGCTAGTTGTTAATCCAAGAATGTCATGTAGATGAGTGAATGTTATCAATCAACAAAAAATCATCAATCAAGGGGGAGAATTTTGATGTAAGATCAAGTAAATCAAGCTTGTTTATGTATTTTTGATGGTGTTGTATTCACAGACATTTTTCATAGATGTCAAAGGGGGGGGAGGTGTTGTTAAAAACAAATTTTGAAATTGTTTTTGACATCAAATATTATGTGTTTTTGAGTGTGTTACCATCAATGAGAAAGGGGAAGTTTGTTGGACCTTGGTCATTGGTGTTTTCATTGATGTCAAGTGGCATTAATGGAAAAAGAGTGATAGTGAGGGAAGACTCTTTGAGAAGTTGAAGGTTGATTGGTAGTGTCTTCTGAGGTTGGTTCAATCAATTGGAGCTCATAGTGATAAGTGCATGGTCAGAAGAAAATAAGGAGTGTGTTGAGTCCTCTCAAGATGGTATGCATACTCTCAAATTTCATACATTAGATGTGTATAGTGGGCTCAGGTTAGTGCATTATGCATTCATGATGATTCAGGATGGATTTAGGGTGATTCAAGGTCTCTGCAAGCATGGAAACTGAGATAGGGGGTTCTCTAGGAAGAGATTGAAAAGGCTAGTACACTTGGCTTAGTTAATTTATAGGTTTGGAAGTCATTTACAAATTTCCTATGGGCTCACAAAGTCTTTATGGTAAAGGAAAAAAATTTGGTACTTAAAAAATTTGGAGAAATTTGAGCATTTTTTCATTTTCTAGTGTATTGCGGACATTTGGGGTGCGGATGGAACTAGTTCCCCAGGAACTATTTTTCCTTGCATTGGTCTTTGGAACCACAAAATAAAGGATTGTGTGTATTATGAATAATGTGGATATTTCAAGGCCTAGATGACCCAGATGAAATAGTACCGAGTGGGACCTTATTCTCCACAAGCCCCTCCAGGTCGAGAAATAAAGGTTTGGGCAAAGGATAGTGTATTGTGGGTCAAACAAGAGTTTCAAGCATTAAGGGTTCATCAGGTTCTAGTTCCCCAAAGGAAATATTTCTCTGTAAGTCTAAATGATCCGATTTACAAAGAATTAGTGCATTGCAGATCAAATGAAAAATGCAAGCATAAGAGGCATTGGACAGAATAGGGAACACGCAAGACTCAATTTCTCCACACAAGGATTCAAGCCACAAAATAAAGAATGAAGGAAGAGGAGATAGAGTATTGCAGATGAGGAGAAGGGTATAGGCCCAAAGAGCTTAGGCGACACAAGTTCCCATGAGAAATGTAGTTCCCCACAAGCCAAGTTTACCCGTAAAACAAATAAATGGGAATGAAGTGTAATGTGGGAATATAGTGATCCAGAAGAACCAAGCCCATGAGACACAAGTACGCAAATTACCTCTTGTTCTTCTAAGACCTGATATATATTATTAACAAGGGAAATGGAGTAGAGTGTGGAGGAAATGGGATGCAGAAGAACATGACTCAAGTGACTTGAGTTCCTTAGTACCTCATGTTCCCTGGATATTTGATTTATCTGATTAATAAAGGGATGATGATTTAAATGATAAAAAAGATTATTAAAGGGATAAAGATGAAATATAAATGATATATTTTGTATTGAGGATTGTAATTGTTATGCTCCACAAACGCCCTAGACCCACACCGACATATCTCTCAACCCAGGTGTCCAAATTTGGATTTTTTGGAATTTTTGGAAACATGGCATCATCCTTTATCCAATGAAATAGAAAAATCATGATGCTAAATATCTAGATTTGCATAAATAAATTAAGTAATAATTAATTGAAATCAACACATGAAATGAAAACTACAGAAGATAGAAACCAAATGTAAATAGAATGGAGCAATTTCTATTGAATATTGGAGGGCATTTTATACAATTTCTTACTCCTATAATCATGGAGTCAAGTCTCTCATCACCTTATCCCCATATCTCTCCTCTAATCCCTAGTCTCTCCTCTAATCCCTAGTCTATACTCCCACATATCTCTCCTCTAATCACTCACCACTATTCTCTCACATATCCCACCAATATCTCCACACACAATTATCTATGTGAGTTGTTCTCACAACTCACTATTACAATAATCTATATGAGTTGTTTATTAAAACTCATTTACATTTATTTATACTCTCACACACTATATTATTAATATGAGTTATATTAACTCAATATTAATAATTTACAAAATTAAATAATATCACTCAAACTTACTAATGTAATATAAGAATATTACATTTAACTATTACAAACAATAATGTGAGCACTAATCCAATGAATATTCCTAACATTCCCCCCCTTAGTGTGAACATGGGTGAGTTCTGTCTAGTACCTTCTCATGTTCTATAATCCGATGGTTTTCAAAGAGTACCATCAATTCCAACAGGTTTTCTAGTGGAACCATTAACCAATCTGTATGTGATTTTCGAAGAGATTCACAAAATCTCAAATTAGTTTTCTAGTGGACCACCAACCACTTTCATAGCAGGTGTACATGTTTCCCCACCCCCTATCTTTACATTCAAGTGAAAATATAAGAAATATCGCTCATGCAGGAGCTCACTTATTACAAGAGTGAACATGAATAAATCATCTATTCTTATTACATCACATAATGAAAATTAAACACACAAAAAATAAATGCCACAAATTTATTGTGTGGCCCCTTTGCTTGCAGTTGGCATGAGGTCACTAATTAACCTCCTTCCTCTGTTGCGTCCTTCCTCCATTGTGATGATGCTAAATCAGCTGAATTTGTCTTTGAGGATCATTTTATAATTCTATTAGGTGTCGGTTTCAACCGATAATGCACCCTTTACAATAATAATTATCTTTATATTTATCCAAAAATAATAAAGCATATCAGATTTTAATTGTTGGAAATCAGTCACTATTTTTTTTTACAGAATAATTAGAAACATCAGAATTGTTTCCACGATTTCTATTAAAATACAAAATAGATTTCTGTAATTTTTTGACATAAGTTTCCTATAATACAAATAAACAAACCCAAAAGTTTTAGAAAATTTTGAATCTGGGTTTTTGAGAAAAAGACGAATTACCAGTCATTTTTTTAAAGATCAGAATCGAGAAAATAGCGACAGGAGCTTCAAAACTCTCAGATCTGCATCCTAGAGGCTATGGTTTTGTCCTGCAATCACTCTCATAGCTTTTCCTTTCCTGATCTGATACCAGATGATGCTAAATCTCTAGATTTGCATAAATAAATTAAGCAATAATTAATTGAAATCAACACATGAAATGAAAACTACAGAAGATAGAAACCAAATGTAAATAGAATGGAGCAATTTTCTATTGAATATTGGAGGGCATTTTATACAATTGTTTGCTCCTATAATCATGGAGTCAAGTTTCATCACCTTATCCCATATCTCTCCTCTAATCCCTAGTCTTACTCCCACATATCTCTCCTCTAATCACTCCGACCACTATTCTCTCACATATCCCACCAATATCTCCACACATAATTATCTACGTGAGTTATTCTCACAACTCACTATTACAATAATCTATATGAGTTGTTTATTAAAAATCATTTACTTTTATTTATACTCTCACACTATATTATTAATATGAGTTTATATTAACTCAATATTAATAATTTACAAATTAAACTAATCTCACTCAAAACTTACTAATGTAATATAAGAATATTACATTTAACTATTACAAACAATAATGTGAGCACTAATCCAATGAATATTCCTAACAAATCAATTATTGGAGGAGTAACTAAATGTCAAATATGGAATCTTAGTAATTTCCTCACTTGAATAATTGAGAAAATCATGGAAATGATTTTGGAATCATTTTTACAACGTCCCTTTGCATCCATCAGTGCATGAGAAGAGAAATAAAGCTATGAAATGTCATGGATTAGAAAAAGTAGGTATACATGTCTATTTGATCCAAGTTCAAGATCATAAGAGATTTATGATGAAGCAGAGAGAGGTGTAGTCAAGCCAAGGACTTTTGCAGAGATAGACAAGAGACATAGCCATCAAATGAAGATTTGTATATCAAATGAGAGGAGATAAATGTTATGTAGGAGACATTAATATGCAATGAAAATATATTTCTAAATGAGAGAAGAGTTATGTGCTAAAGAAGACGGAGATATCAATTGAAGATTTAATTATGGTGATGGGGATAATTTCTTGCTAAATAATTTACTGCAGTGATAGAGAGGAAAAAGATCTACCAAGTGAACATCTATTGTTGAAAGAGAAGATCAATGATAGAGTCATTAATCAGAAAAACTAGTTTAATGATTGTTTGAGAAGATAGATCAGAAATATAGAGGTAAGAATAATACTGAATATCTATTCCTAAAGAGTGAATGAAGAGATCAAGAAAAGAGGTGATCATAATCTATTGTGTGTGCAACACAACTACTATATGATCAAATACATTGTAATATTTGCCTAAGTTTTTGCTTAGATCACAGGGGGGTTGAAGCCTCCTTATATGTAGTGGCTTATATAAGATTAGTAGCGGATGATTAAATTCCAGGGGGTTGAAGCCTCCTTATAAGTGGTAGCTTATTAAAGGTTGGTTATCGTTGTACCAGATTTGGGAGTTATGGCTTCCAGACAAGTTGAAGCTTGTGAAAGTATTGGAGTTGTAGCCCAATCGTGAAATCATTTTTAACTCTGAAGGACATTTTTCCAAGTTAGTGCATTGGTTTTCAGTGGGTTTTTCTCCAAAGAAATATTTCCCACATTAAATTTGGTCTTCTCATGTATATGTGTGTTTTTTTTCTCTCCCCTATCTCTCATGATTTATTATGCATGCTTATGAAAATCAATATTGTTTAATAGTAATAAATTTAAGAAGTGTAAATTAATTTTGAAAGTTTTTATCAACACTGATTCACACCCCCCCGCCTTTTAATTCCTGAAATTCCTAATACTTGATCATTCCAAAACTTCCACCAAAATTGAAGGTTCTCTTTACTTGGGTATTTACCATAACGAGCAAAAGAGATCAAAAATACAATTAAAGTATAATTTGAAGATAATGATGTTCATTTCGAAGTTTCTTGACATGTTGGATCAATGAATTTGGATTATATCAATAATAGCATGGGTTAAAATAACCCAGTAATTGGTTATCTCTTTGCAATCAAACTGCAACATAGCTAGAATTTCCGTATATCTATCACTTCACTAATTACCACAACACATGCCCATTTCAAACATATATCACCTTAGGAATTGCAAAGTTGTGCACATTTAACAAGTATTATTATTAAAACTCTAAAAATTATAAACTCGTCAATTTAAACAATCATTCAGAGCGTTAAAAAAAACTTGTTATATTGTAATATAAAAAAAACACTTGAAATCAAATATAAACAAGAGGTGGCCTCGTCAGATGATGGTAATGCTCAAAATAGGGGATTCTCCTCAAATAAATCAATAATTAGTAGAATGATAAAAATGGATAGGATCAAGTTTTAGCAATAACGTTGATAACCATGTTGGCCTTATTCCTGAGTGTAGATGGGTCGCATTAAATAATAGTCTAATTTACTCAAGAGTGTAAACCACATGCAATTTTGTTTCTTGAATCGATCAGTGTGAACCTTTCTTATAATGTAAGTAGCCGAGAGATGAAAGTACATTTCAACATGAAATTAAGAAAGAAAAATAATATGAATGGGAAAGTGAGGGTTGGATGATTCATACTCGCATATTCAAACTTCAAATAATTGTACATAAATTATTTCAAAATAAATTCAATTACATTATTGTTCATTATTTATTGATTCTCAGCTACATGTTTCTATCTACAAAGCTCATCGAAAAACATGCAATACTTATAGAAATGATGTCATATCATGATTTTTTACCTTCTTTCATATGATAAAACACTTGAGTGATCACGTGAAATGAAATATTTTAATGACATCCACGTGACTAAAGAGTCAAAGGGACCAAGAAAATCAGAAACATTAAGCTGAAACCAAGTTCTTTTCCAAATCCTCTCGCCTACTGTGAATCTTGACCACAAAACTAGCAATCCTTTGAAGCTTTGCTTCCTCAAATAACTCATCTAGGTTGTCCACTTGTAATTAATTTTCATACTGGAAGCGGATGTCATCATATGCTGAGCATTCCATGATGAAGTGCCATTCTGTTTCAACAACACCTGTACTGCAGAAAAGACAAGTTCTCCTTTCCCACTCTACTTTGGGAATAGTCCATCTGCTCGTTTCACAGTGAAGATGATGTGACCCAGTCCTCAACTGAGCCAAAATAATCCTAGCCTTACCTTTGATATCCACCCTTAAATAATCTTTGTTATCATGAGCCCAAGTGGGGTTGAAATATTTGATATAGTGTGCTTTCTTACGACCAATATTTTCTGTCCACATGATGTTCCTAAACTTCTTCCCGCCACATAATTTTTTATTTCCCTATTTTTGTTAGGGCACTCCTGGAAGTGGATGCCCCACTTCTCCATCCATTTGGTGTTCTACTTCATCCAAGTTTTCTTTCTGCGCTCTAGGTTATCCTCTATAACCATTTTGAGCCAACGATGATTGTCCATGATTTCCACTTTTTTCAAATAGCTTATTAGCTGAGTGATTGCCGAAGCTTCCATTGGTAACATACCTACTTCAGCCAGTAAAATCTCATAAGGGACCGTTGATTTAACCTTGAGAGTGCTTGTGATTAAATGTTTTTGGATTCTTTCTACCTGTCTCCACCCATGCTTTGACATATTACTTCCCCAAACTTCACACCCATAAAGGGCCACCAGAGTGACCAACAGACCAAAGAGGGTTTTCTTAGTATTCTAGTCCCAAAGCTCAGCTTTCCTACATCTATTTTGGCGCGAGTATGATGCTTTCCAACCTCCTTGAATTCTTTTTGCTCTGCATGTTTCCCAGTTCAGTTTGTGGTGAAAATCAATCCCCAGATATTTATATTTTGTAACAATTTCCAATGGCCTCCCTTCAAAAATAAAGTTAGTATGCGTCCCTTTCCTTTTTACGAGAAAAAATCATGATTTTTGTTTTGTCAATGTTCACTTGCATCCCGACTTCCTGACAAGAGAGTTCTACAGCTTTTAGATGCTCTCTCAAACCTTGAGCTATTGTTGATATTAAGATAAGGTCATCAGCATATAAGAGCAGCTTCACCACATATTCTACCAACTGAACACCCCCTCCCTCGGTATTGTGTAACCATTCTTCAAGCTTGTCGACGTATAGACCAAACAAAGTGGGAGAAAGAGGGCAGCCTTGCTTGACACCAATTTCACTACCAAAACATTCTGACATGCCTTATCTAGTTCTGATTTTAGCTCTGACCTGCTCTAAAGCCTGTGCACTGCAGCTCTAAACTTGTCTGGAATCCCAAGTTCTTCCATCCTATTCCAAATTTTGTCACGAGGGACCGTGTCAAACACTTTTTTAAAGTCAACAAAAAGCTTCCTCACCTTGAGAATCCCAAACATTTTCAATCAAATTCCTAAGAGTTATGCAATGATCAATGGTTGAATGTTTAGGTCAGAAGCCTACCTGTCCTTTTGCTCTTTTACCCTCTCTTTCTGCCCAATTGCTGATTTGGCGCTCTATCATGCCCCCAAACAACTTACCAAATAGAGGATTGATCATAATGGTGTGGTAGTTAGAAGGGTTATTGGCATCCCCACTTTTAAATAGAGGAATAACCACACTGGTCATCCATTCTATTGGGAACCCTACTTGATTTACATTATTGAAGATTGTTTTGATATGTGGAGCAAGTGCCTCGCCCCCCACTTTAAAAATTCAGCTTGTAACCCATCAACATCTTGTGCTTTTCCATTTGCTAGCTTTTGAATGCCGTACTTGATGTCATCTTCTGAGAATAGCTTGACTGAAGTCTGGAGGATGGGAGGGCTATCCTGTTGAAGAGACCGCTCATATAAAAGCTTCACATATTCCAACCAATGTGCTTCTGTGATATTGTTTTCTATGTGTGTTTTCTTTTGTTGCAACTCCCTCCAAAATCCTTTGGGATTGTGTTTTCCCGAGAGCAATTAATTCCGACCTCCTTCTATTCACATAGGTTTCTTTTTTTGTATTGAACCAATCTCTTATAATTCTTTTTATTTATTTTATTCCCTCCACTTTCTCTCATAGTTCTCTTGGTAGCCTTACAATCCTCATCATACCATGGATTAGTGGGAAAAGTATTTGCAGCTCCCTTTCTGGGCTTAGATCTTTTGCAAGCACCTAAAGCCTTGTGAATCAAAGGTATCATTAGATTACTGCCAACACACCCCCTTGCCCCCTTGATCGTATTGTACTTAAAAATCAATTTTTGTCGATTGAAATTGTTACTCAAGGGCAGCCAAAAAGATTTCCTGATTTTCTTTATTCAAAATGATTTTTCCTTGTTTTGGATATGACTTTGGCAATATCCATTGAGAAATAGTTAAGGATCTTGATTAGGACAACAAACACATAAATAAATTAATGAACAAGATAAGAAAGACAAACAATGTAAAGGCAAAAAAAACCCAAATTGAAAGACAAAAATTTACATCAATTATAGAAATTCTTAAGGTGATTTCCATTGACTATGTCAAAGCCAATTTTCATCTAGATCATGTAAGTTAAAAAAAAAATCTTCCAAAAATTGCGACAATATTATAAGGACCAAGCCACAATGAGTCAAATGTGTGATGTTTTTCAGGGTCTTCCCTAGTCTTATCTCAAAATAATACCAAATCTCCTTTTTTGAATTTTTTCTTAGAGAATTTCTTTTCAAAGAAAATTTTCTATTTTTGTGTTGAATTTTAATTTTTTGAAGAGCATTAACTTTCATTTTTATCTGAAACCAAAAGACCGTATAATCTTTTTTGTAACTCATTCATGTTTTCGGGACTATATTGCAATGTTTTTTCTAATAGAAAAAATATACAATTAAATTAACATTATATCCTCAAAACCATAAGAAGACGTGAATGGAGAGAATACATTACCTCCTTTAATAGTTTTCATATAAACTCATAAGCCTTAAATATCTTGATAAGCCAATTTATTTTATTGTTGTAAACAATTTTCTTCATAATGAAAAATAGATATTTGTTGGTAGATTCATCCTAGCCATTTCCTTTCCATATAGTATTTGAAAGAATGGATTAAATCGAATAACATCCTATAAATTTTAAATATTCACTTGAAATGAATTTTTCACCATTATCATAAATGATCTCACAAGGAATTCTAAAATGAGAAAAGATTTGATTTTCAAAAAAATGATAACACTCGACAAAGATAGAATTTTTTCAAAGCCAAAGCTTTAAGCCATTTTTCAAAGTATTCAATAACAATAAAAATGTACCTTAAGCCTACAAGAAGGAAGGTGAATATCATAAATAAAAATCAATACCCAAATTTTTGAATGACTTATATGAATTGATGGGATTCAAAGGCATGGACTGTAAACTATCACGAATATAAAATAGTTGGCAAGGTATGCAAGAATGTATAGATCAATATTCATCCTTAAAAGGAGTTGGCCAATAACAAATCATTGTTTTGGAAGTGAAATGACCACCACAAAATCCCTCATGACAAGTCTCTTGAGTACTCATTTGGTTTGGTTATATAGACCTCAATAAAATATTGATAAAATAAAATATTCTCAAGTAAGACAAATTTTAGAGATTAAAGTCTTAGAACTCTATAATTTGGTTTGGTTAGAAGTCTTAGAGCTTAAAGTCTTAGACAAATTTTAGAAGCCAATATTGGAAGCCACCAGTAACTTTGAATGATGGAGGGCTTAGGACCTCAGATGAAGATGTGGATCTACGGGCACAAATAAGATAGATGCAATGATTTAAAGGATCTAGATTTGCAAAACTGAAATAGATAAGATTATATCACAATATGTGGGGTTTGCCCAGACAGTGCAGGTTCCAAGAGGATTTTAACTCCCTTGGAGGATGTCAACCCCTGTGTCATACAAGATAACAATAGATCATAAACAGTAGTTATCATGCTGAAATAATGGAATATAAGATGACAAGTAACTAAAACGACGAGAGAACTTAGCTTGTACTCTGCTAGGGAGATGAATTGGGCATCAAGATGGTAAGATAACGAACCATGGCAAAGATTTCTCCCTCAAACTTTTAGAACTTAAATAAGCTCGTTCTTTCTTCTCTTCTCTGGGCTTAGGTCTCTCTAGGTCTTCTTGAAAAATATATCCGTCCGCGATCCTCCTTTTGAAAAAAAAATATCCCTCGGTCTTGAGAAATATCGATCCACCCTTCTGGAAAAAATCTCGATCTCTGAAATATGGGGAAAACTTATATTTATAGCTTGGATGTGAGGTTAGACTATAGGTTAAAAGATACTCAAGGTTGAGTAAAGTAACCTGAGTTAGAGATATGGTGTGATCATGTGGGTCACAAATCGCCTTGAATTATTAGATGCAGTGGGGAGCTATTTTTCCCTACAAAAATAAATGATTTCAGATGAGACTCCATTTAGAAGGGGTTGAAATTAAAAATGTTCTCTATCTAATTTTTTCTTCTTGGATTGAATAATTTGTAATAGTTTACAAATAATGCCAAAAGTCAATTAGCCTTTAGAAGTCGTGTTATGCATTCATGTAGCCCATTCAATAATTAATTAAACTTGATTGTAAATATGTTTGGGATTATTGGAGTATGTAAGGGAGTGTGAAGGTGAGATAGGACAAGTTACATGAACACAAGATGCATGGAGTTTGGGCATGTTGTAACCATTATAATAGATTTCTACATTAGTGCACTCTTGATGGTCATACACTTATAAGTGCATAAAGAGATAATGTTAAAAGAGGAGGGAGTACCTCTCACTGTTAGTGGATTTTTTTTTACCCTACATAAATAAGATTTCTTGTTGTGGTAAACTTATTCTTTATTTACATCATCGATCCTAATATATTAGCACATAGCTATCCTTGTTTATGTAATTATTTTCAAAAATTAATGCTTTACATTTAAATTTAGCTGTCCAATGCAAGTTTCAGGATATACATTTATAGATGCGTTATGAGTAAAACAACAAGCTAATAAGTCAATATTAGTCAAGGAATGACATAGGTAGAGATTTGTAGCAATGGGATTAGTAAGGTGATATTTCATACTACTTAACAAATTGAATATTCGTTTGTGGTTCTAGTTCTATTATTATGCTAAAAAATGGTTTGTGTGGTGTGACAACTGTATTGCAAATATATACATATTACCAAAGTACGGTCTAGTACCAATAAGAAAGGTGATGTGTTTCAGACTTTGAGGTACAAGATTTTCCACAAGATAGGTGTGAATAGAGAAGTGAGAAGCATTGCTCATAAAGGTGAGAAAATACCTTGAGAACTAAGACCAGAGAGATTCGCACGTGTTTGAAACCCTATGTGTGTTGTAAAACATCCTCAAATCTTATCCATCGCCAAAGCTTGATCGATATGGAGAAGATTATGGAAGTTCTCCTAGGGAAGTTGAAGCATTTCCATGAAGATGACTAAAGTAAACTAAAAGTTAGAAACTCCTATGTCACGAGAAGGAGAAGCTCCACACCAACCACATGCTCAACCTTCATTCACCTAGCATGTGATAGGCTAAGTATTGGAATGTCAACCACTTATGTCAAGGTGAACATGAATTCCAAGGAAGGTTAATCATTAGATATCCTCATGCACTAGAGGTATGGACTTTAGTTTGCACCCGATTGAAGAAGAATTAGTAGAACTTATTTTGCAAGGCTCTTGAAATTTGTGTGATCATGGATTTATACTTATGTTTGAAAGTTATGTACTCATCATTAGTTAAGAAGTTACCACCAATTTCTAGGAATTTGGGATGAGTTTTAAAGTGTTGATAAAAATAAAGTTTACTACCATTTTTTATGAAGAGTGAAAGTTTTCATGATTGGAAATACCTTAGGAAAGAGTAAGATCAAAGCTGTTATAGGCATATACAATAGAATTTGATAAGGCATTCTAAGGTGAGAAAATATGGGATTTGGATCATGACATCTTGATGAAGTATGCTAGAATTGGACTCCATAGCCATTTTGAGAAAAATGTGAGACAGGATTGGTCAAGGGCCTAAATACATACTGATGGTATAGCTTTCTGGTCAAGCCCATTATTAAATGAGATGGAAAAAAGTAATTCAGGGTTGATCCTCCTACTTTGAATTCTCCAAATAGAAAAGTACTTCCAAACCGAAAGACTAGAAAACTGTAAATGGATTAGTGCAAGTGTAACATAGATACTACTGACTTTTGAAGTGTCAAAAGGATACTAAAAGTACATTGTGGGCACTATGATATTTATGGTCGTGTAGGCTATGAGATTGTGTGTGAAAGTTGCATGCTTAGAAATGCAACCGCCAAAAATCAAGTAAAATAAGAATTGCAAAGAAGTTGGGTGTCTACATGAATGTGGTTTTATGTTTATGTTCTATATTTACTTAAAATTTATTATAAATTGAGAAACCATCTAGCAAAGAAAACACTTTAGAATGTGTCCAACAACCTATTACAATATTTGATCAATATTAGGTAGAAAGAAATTGTCCTTAATACTATCAAGATTCAAATCTATGAAATCAATACAAATATGAATTTATCCATTATTCATCTTGATATGCACAAGATTTGAAGATAATTTTATAATGGGGTATAGGGAAACCAATTTCAATCATTTTATCGAGCTCCTTATGATGTTGGAGCATTAAGGTTTATAAGAAATCTTGTATCAACCAAAACTAGTTGACCAATGTTGAGTTAGTTGTGTTTGCACTTTGTTAATCATTTTAGCATTGATTAGAAAATTGTGAATTAAAGAATTGTATCAATTGAAAAAACCCATGGGATATAGTTTTGTATGATTTTGAGTGTTCAATTTTATTATGTAATGTTGGTAGAGTATACAATTCACTTATGTAGTGTCAATTTCTATTTTGTAGTTGTCCCAATGTATAACGTCATCCTTGTAATCTTGTTTTAACAAAAAACTTTGGAATAATTGAATGTTTGATGCCACAAGTTTGAAGGAAATACCAACTAATTTTATTTGAGTTTGTTGTTCATTCCTTTGGACCTTTTATTTGAATTCCATAATTTTAAGAATCTTAGGAGATGGCATGAATGACCATATAAGTAAAGCACAATTGTCTTATTAAAGTAGATTAAGTTTTTGGGAACTCAGAGTAGAGTGTGGATGTGATCTTAAGGATCAAATAAAAAATGTCTTATAATTGATGTGACATGACATGGATTATTGAAGTAATAATTCGATTTGAGTATTGTGTTATAGTACATGGGAGGATTTTTCCCATACTCAAGTGACATACTATAAAGAGGAGATGATTATATACCTTTTGTCTTACGAGGTTGTATCATTGGTGATAAATATGATGGTGATATTTAATATAGAATAGATATCCCAAATAATTTTTTTTTTTTAAATATGTGTTCATTTTATCTTTTTGTCAATTCAATTATTCTTTCTATTGATGTGTTATTTTGTGCATATTATGAGGGTTGCAAGGTACAAGAAAACTATTCATTATTACCCCTAACACCTTTAATGCCATTTTGGCATTAAAAAGGGATTACTTTCCTTGAGGCATGACATATATATACAATTTTATATTGTACAAAGTGTTGTTAGAAAATGATTTAAAACATCTTCCAGCGGGTAAATTGTTGGCTAGAAGGTGTGAGGAAAATAATACATCAAGTTTCCATCTTTCCATAGTGTGAGTGACAGGTAGAAGATCATTGTATACATCTTCCTGTAAGAATTTTGTTAAGTATAAGATTGAAAATATTGTGTTCTCAAATTTCAAATAAGGAAAATTGCACATTAGAGGAATTTTAATATAGGACACAAAAACCAAGGTGCAAGAGTTGAGGATTTGGATGAAAGTGAATTATGAAATATCTCTTAGAAGACATAGAAGTTACACAATGTTGAGATGTTGTTATGGAATATCTTAGTTATGATGCAGGTAAACACACATAATATGGATCATAGGTTGTGATTTAAATGTGAACATGAACACAAATACAAAAGAAGAGGAAGCACAATATGGCATAGAAGAGATATTACTTCATGTAATTCAAAAGGTATGGAAAAACCAAGATTAAATTGCCCATTAATACTCTGGTAGTTTGGAATCAATACATCTCATGGATTGGATAATAGAGATTGAGAAATATTTTGAGTATGAAGACATGGAATATCTTAGGAACTTCAAAATTGTGTTCATTAAGTTGAAATTTCATGTGTCTCTTTTGTGGGGACATATCCAAGCCAACTAAGTACATCATGGGATGAAAAAGATCAAGACATGGGATAGGATAATAGAAAATATCAAGGAAAATTTTTTGCTCACAAATTACTAGCTCAGATTGTTCATATGGTTGTAAATTTTGTGACAAAGAATAACTTAATGAGAAAAAACATACTGAGGAATTTTACCAACTCATCATTAGAGTGGTACATGTGATGAGACCAAACTAAGTCTCATCTAATGCAAAAAATAAGACTATTACTTCTCTTATAAAGTTGATTTAGATGTAGTCTTTAGAAATAGATAGCTTATTTAAGATAATTTTCAGAATATGTTTGATCTATTTCTGACATCCATTACAATATAAATGTTTTCATTTCCTAATATTCCTTGTAAATTAGAGTGTAATCTTGTGTATGAATAGGTCATTTGAATATATTTGAAAGAAAAAACATGTTAGATAACTTTGGATTATTATCTATACTATATTAAAGCCAGCACAAGACTCATCTAGTGCAATACTAGACCAACACAGAACTCAGCTAGTGCAGGACTCACTCAGTCAATGCAAGACTCACACAATCAAGCACAAGACACATAGTCAGAATATGACTCTATAAATGAAGTTGCAGACCTCCAAATGGGAAAATGAGAAATGTTTTTGTTCCTCTTATTGATAGGAGGAAAACCCTATCTCCATTTTAACACAACAATAATGGTTAGGAATATATCCACATTTGAATTTTTCAACAGAAGAAGGTTATCACGCGCGGGACTCGTTAGTACAAGAATATCTCTAACTGAAATTGCAGACCTCTACATGAGAAACTAAGAGACTTTTTTGTTTCTCTTATTGTTAGGAGGAAAAATACCTCTCCATTTTTAGACAACAATAATGGTTAAGGAGATATCCACATTTAAACAGAAGAAGGTTATATATGGAAAAAGCACAGGATTATCTCTAACTGAAGTTACAAACCTTCAAATGAGAAAATGATAAAGGTTTGTGTTCCTCTTATTTCTAGGAGGAAAAACCTCTCTTCATTTTTACATAGTAGTAACAATTGTGGATAAATCTTCATTTGAGTTTCAAGAGAATAAGGTTGAAGGAAAGCAAAAAAGAAAAAAAAAACACATGTTCATTATAATTGCAATATCTCTCTCATTTATCAATGAAAATAATAATTTCAAAATATTCTAGAAATAATATAACAAGGTTAAAAAAATTAGAGTGAAAAAATTATTCAAATTAAATGCACAATTATGATCAAAAAAATAGGGATGAGAATATGGTGGGAAAATTTTCATGTTGAAATATTTAATCATGCAAAAGTAGACTTGGAAAGTGGAAGAAGTAGTTCAATATAAAGTTGTAGTGCTTGAATAAATATCTTCCATATTTGTATCCTTTTCAATTTGAATTAGTAGTTCTAGAGTTTTAGTGTTTGAATGAATCTCTTCCACATTTGTCTCTTTGGAAGGTGGAAGAAGTAGTTCAATCTAGAGTTATAGTGTTTGAATAAATTCCTTCCACATTTATCTCATTGGAAAGTGAAATATGTAGTCAAGTATTGCCCAAGATTATAGGTAGGTAGTTCTATATTCTTGGAGTATTGACCAAGAGATGATTCAAAAATATCTCTCCAAATCACTCAATGCAATGGTGGTAGAAAATGGATTATTTTTGTAACATCCTTTCCGAGTAATAAAATCTACAGTTCAAGTTTCTTGTTAGTATCTTGTGTTTAATTTTTTAACCCAACTCTGAGGGAAGAGCAAGGAAAGGCTCTTACCCAAGGAGGAGGATGGTTTTTTGTTTTTTATAATAGAATAATAATTGTTTACTTAGATTGTTTAAATCAGCATTATATGTTTTATTTAGCATTCATTATGTGAAGCTTCAATTTCATCTGTTTACTATCATTTCTTTATTTTCAGTTATTTATTTTAGTTTGTTAGATTAGGTTACTTTTAATTATTTACTTCAGTTTGTTAGATTAGATTTACTTTTAATTATTTACTTCAATTGTTTAGATTAGATTTACTTTCAGTTATTGAATTTCCTTTCAAACATTTTCAATTCTAAAGCAAAGAACTGAAAAATCATTGTTTCCTTCAGTGTCTTTTATAGATATCCTTGGACACCATCTTGTTTTGACATTATTTAATATTAAATGATGAGGACTGCAATGAACCTCTTCAACATGTGGAGAAGATTTCCAGGTATATGACTAGATTGTAGAATTCAATTTAGGATGATTTTGGTATGTTTCAATTTCTTTATTCGGAAGAATCTTATTAGTATGCTTTAAAGGTAGAGGATAATTTAGTGTACAAACAATAAAGCACTAATTCTAAAAAGTGGAAGGTTGCACTAAGTTGCAGATAGTGTAAAGGTAGAGATAATTCTATGTAAGGTGAAGGCAATTTATGTTTGACATTGAAAAATAGAGGAACACCTCAATGAGGTGGAAATTTATCCAAGGGTAGAGGATCCCTTGGTTGCGAAAGAGTTCAAGGATTTAACGACACATGTTACAGGCGTGGAGCAATAGGGCATAGAGTATGCGAGTTCCTACATACTCAAAATGGTGGTAAAAAAGTGTGTATATTGTGCAAGGAGAAGTAAATATCTTTTCAAGTCATGATGAAGAACCAGATATGAGAGAAGAATTGATGTTTAAGCACATATTCTTGGACCTAGAAAAATAAGAGGTCGGTCTTAGGAAGATAAGTTTTTTAGGATGGCATGTAATTCTAGGAGAAAGTTCTACAAGGTGATAGTGAACAGTGAAATAACCATAAAATTGGTGGCACATACATGGTGGATAAGTTGAAACCAACGAGAATTGAGAATTTGAATCCATACATGGTTTCATGGTTGTAGAAAGGACACATTTTTTTATGAAGGAATCATTTCTAGTTAAATTCTAGATTGGGAGATATGAATAAAAATAGATGTGCAACATCATGCCCATGGGTACTTGTAATGTTCTATTTGGCAGTCCTTGTTAGTTCAATTGATATGCTCTAAATTATGTCCACACATATACCTACATGGTCGAAAAGGACATAATTAAGTACACCCCTTTGTGGGAAAAGGGTGAAGTGGTGTCGAAAGTATCATTTCTCTGGGGTAAGTAATTCCTAAGTTAAGTAAAGCAAGATAGCGCATGTTTTTTTCTCACATTGAGGATCGTGTAAAGAGATGGTGTGAGAAAAGTAGTTAAGAAAGAGAAACTAATGATATATGAAGTAAATGAAATGTTGGAAGAGTTTTTTAAAGTTATGTCTAGTGAGTTACTAGAAGGGTTACCCCATGTAAGAGACATTAGTCACCACATGGATTTAATTATAGGATCGTGTTTGTTAAATAAGATATCTTATAGGATGAAACCACAAGATAATTTTTATATAGAGAGGTAAGTTCAAGAATTGTTGGATAAGGGACTCATCAAAGAGAGTTTGATATAGTGCACACTACCAACAATTTGGAACCAAATAAAGGTAGTGAGTGGTGTATGTGTACTAATTAGAGGGCCATAAATATGATCACCATTAAGTATATGTTTCCATTTTCTATACATGGATGATATTATGGATTATTTGAGTGGAGTGAGCATTTCATAAAGGTGAATTTAAAGAGAAAATACCATCAAATTTGCATAAGATAAGGATAAAATTAAAAGACTGTGTTCAAGAATCAAGAAGGATTGTGTGAGTGGTTTGTGATGTCATTAAAATTGAGAAATGCGTCAAGTAATTTTATGAGATTGATGAATCAAATCTTGAAACCGTTTTCAGGCAAGTTTTTGATCATGTATCTAGATGATATTCTTATTTTCAAAAGGATGCATGAAGAGCATTTGCTACACATATGGAAGGTGTTGTATAGATTGCGAGAAGAGAGGTTATTAATTTATTTGAATACCTCTAGTTTTATGATAAATAATTGGTATATATAGGATTTTTTATTTATAGATAAGGACTACAAATGGACCCTAAAAAGGTTCATTTAATTATAGAATGGCCATCACCATGAAGTTCTTATAAGGCACATACTTTTCATGGGTTGGATAGATTTCACCTAAAGTTTTTCAAGGACTTTAGTAGTGTGAGTATGTCAATTATAGAGGCTATGAGATGAGATAGAAAGAATTTCACCTATAGAAAAAATACATAAAAGATTTTTTTGGACGATGAAAAAGAAGGTGAAAAAACATCCAATGTTGATGTTTCAATATTTCACACAGGTATTTTAAATTGATTGTGATGTTAGTGTTATATTCATTGGGAAGTATTGAGTTAAAAATGTGGACTTGCTACATATTTTAGAGAGAAGTTGAACTATGTAAGGAGGAATTATAGTGTTTACAATCAAGAGTTTTATGTAATTGTGTAAGTATTGAAGAAGTGCAAATATTACTTATTTCTTAAGGACTTTATGTTGTACACACATCATCAAAAATTATAGTTCCTTAATATCCAATGAAAGTTGAATCAAAGACATATGAATTGGGTGGAATGCATACAAGGATACACACTTGTGCTGAATCAGAAAAGTGGAAAATATAATAAGATGACATATGCACTCAATAGGTATAGTTTTCTATTAACATAAATGAAAATGGAAGTTGTGGGGTTTGAATCCAAGAAATATTTATATCCTTAGGATAAAAATTTTATGGAAACATGGGAGGATGTGTAGTACCTGCAAGTGTTGACTTGACACCTTAGTTGGACTAATTTTTACATGAGAGATTATTGCTTAGAAGAAGATAGTTATGTGTGCCACATGGATCAATGTAAGAAAAAAATTGTGAGATAAGATTTATAAAGGATTAGTGGGGCACTTTAGATTGGATAAATCATTGGAAAATATAGGGGAGAACTAATTTTGGCCATGATGACTTTGAACGTGTGCAAGTTTCTACAAGCATGTCATGTTTGTCAGCTAGCTAAAGGAAAATATCAGAACTTGGGGTTGTATCAACCTCTTCCCATTCTAAATATACCTTGGGGAGACATAATTATGGATTTTTTTTTTTGGAATTTACCAGGACACCAAGGGGTGTTTATTCCATTTTTGTAGTGTTGGAAAAAATTTCAAAGATGACACAATTTTATTGCTTGTAGGAACACTAGTGATGAAACGCATATTGAAAATATTTTCTTTAGGGATATTTTGAGACTGTATGGATTACCACGTAGTATAATATCTAACAAAGATACAAAATTTGTTGGTCATTCTTGGTGAAAATTATGGAAGAAGATGGATAGTAAACTTTAATTTAGTTTATCATATTATCCAAAAGGAATTGAATAGAATCCTTGGATATTGTTTTAGATATTTGGTTGGAGATAATCCAAGAATTTTGGATTTGGATTTAGTGCAGGTAGAATTTTCTTATAAAAATTCAATCAATATGATTTGGGGAGAACCATTCCAAATTTTATATAGGAACAACCCAAGAAGATTTTTAGTGTTTATATACTTATCATGTAATTAAAAAAGGACTTCTAAAGTAGGAGACTTTGTAAAACACATGAAAGAAGTGTACTAACAAGTGTGAAATCAATTGTAGAAGATGAATGTGCAATACAAACAACATGTGGATGAGAAATAGAGTGAAGTTGAGTATCATATTGGATACATGGTCTTGGCATACTTATAAAGGTAATTTTTTCCTAAGAAGACGTAATAATATTAATTGGAAGAATATATGACCATATGAAATCATTAAGAATTTTTTGTAAAACACTTATGAGGTTAAATTTCCTTAAGGAATTGATATCTCTAATATTTTTCTAATGTGGCATATTTATACCCATATTGCACATCCTATAAAGTTAATGTGTTGTCATAATATGAAGATGGCATGTTAGATTGGAGAATAAAAATGCTAGAAAAGAAGCATGATGAAGAAAACTAGATAATAGACACCTAAATCAAGGAGACATATAAATCAATATACATAGTATTTGGTTAGATGAAAAGGAAAGAATATTGAAGTTGTGATGTGACTAAGGGTTATGAGTTTCATACAACATCAAATTTTAATTTCGTGGGAAGGATATGAAGTTTTCAAAACTAAATAAGTTGTATGATGGGGGAGCATTAGGGTTCACAAGAAATCATATATCAAACAAAAACATGTGACCAATTTTTTATTTAGTTGTGTTTGCACTTTGTTAAGCATTTTGGTGTTAATTGGAAGAATGTGCATTGAATAAGTGGTGTTGCATTATGTTGAGTTTTTCAATTTCATTACATAATGTTGATAGAGTGTACAGTGATCCTATGTAGTGTTAGGTGTGTTACGTAATTTTCCTAGTGTATAGTGTAGTCCACATAATATTGTTTGATCCGTAAACTTTGAAATAATTAAATTCTTGACTACACAAGTTTTGGGGAAGGGTTGACTAGTTGTATTTTTGTATGTTATTAGGTCCTTCAGAATTTGCATGTGAATTCCACGAATATAGGAGTCTAAGAAGGTGACATGAATGGCTATATAAGTAGATATCGATTTCCTTAAGAAAGTAGTTCAATTTTTGGGAACTCATAAAAGAGTTTGGATGTGAAATTAAGGCTCAAATCATCATGTATTATAATTTATGTGGCATGACAAGCAATATTGAAGTTGTAAGTTGATTGAGTATTATTTTATAGTACATGGGTGATTTTACATACTCGAGTGACATGATATAGGATGAGATGATTATATGACTTATGTTGCATGAGGTTGTATCATTGGAGAATTGTATGATGGGATTATTTCTTTGAATAGATATCCCAAAGCTCTATTTTT
This sequence comes from Taxus chinensis, assembly GCA_019776745.2. Taxonomy (NCBI): domain Eukaryota; kingdom Viridiplantae; phylum Streptophyta; class Pinopsida; order Cupressales; family Taxaceae; genus Taxus; species Taxus chinensis. The sequence goes on along the minus strand of CM034149.1, from coordinate 779,869,266 downwards.
TTTTAAGTATGTGTCCATTTGATCTTTATGTTGATGAATTTTTTACTTATATTGATGATTTATACCATGCATATTCTGAGAGTTATGAGGTGAAAGGAAGCTCTTCATTGAAAACCATGACCCTATTTGTAGCTCCTTATTGATGGTTTCCTCCAACAAGGGTCTCGCTCATCTCAATTTTTTCCTTACAGGTTTTATATCAAGATTTTGTAGGTATATCATGTTGAATGATATTAATGTCATAACCCTTTAGGTCCTTGTAATACCAATAAAACACATATAACTCTTTGAAAAGTTTGGGGAAGACAACTTTCTCTTTATCAGTACAATTAACTCCCAAATAAATGTACTTATGATCCTCAACTATTCCCAAATTAATGGGTATGGTTTCTCCTATGACTCTCCTAGATGGTTCCTCATATCAAGATATTTTTGGTTGATCTTAAGGAGATAACATTGATTCTAGGCTCACTAAACATGTAGGTAATTTATTATTGCATTGTTATAAATAGTATTCGTAGGTCCAAAAATAATCATGTTGTCGAATAAATTTCTCTTGAAAAACTAAACCTATTTCATTCATCAGGCTAAAAAGAAAACCAATTATTGTCATTATTAGGTATTTTGGGTCTAAAAAGGATAAGTTAAATAAAAAATCGGTGAGGATAGTATCCATTGTAGGACTATAACAAGAAACATCCACTTTTTCATCCTATGCGTTTCTCATGAAACACATGTCTAGTATTGAAAGCATCAAAGTGTTCAATAAGAGACCAATTTTTTTTTGTACCTTTGTAAATGTGTTTGTTTCTGTCTTGTAGATCCTCCATACTTGTCATATGGTTAATTAGAATCACTACAAACTTTCAAACACTTGATTCCTAATTTAATGGCTTTATCCAAACCCAAACATAAGGCTTTAAACTAAATTGTGTTATTAGTTGCATCAAAAGAAACTTTGTAATCATACTTGAAATTATTACCTGAAGGTGAAATAATAACAACTCTAACACAATTTCCATCCATTAAACATGAAAAATAAAATAAAAAATACTAAAATATTATGTTTTGAAAATCCCCTAACATATTTTTAATCATCATCATCAAAGTATGTATTTCAAGATTAAAATTTTCCATAAGTTCCAATACATTTTTTAGCCATTGCTATACTTGGAAAGAATTCAATAGGGGTTCATGGCCATTTTTTCCCTTGTATAAAATTAATGTTGTTTCCCACAAGTGCCAAATTCATATCTTTTCCTTAAAATGCTACCATGGCTTCCAACTATTCTCTTCCAAGAAACATGGCATAATTTGTAGGGATGTCTAAAACATGAACATTTCCATAAAATCTTACCCTCTCATCTTGAAAAACTTTGATAACAATAGTTTTTATGTTTTCTACAATAGTTTTTCTATCTAGAATCAAAAACAAGGATTTTTTTATTTGCATGGTCATATGGCATGCCCAACTGGTCTATAATAGATTTGAGAAAATATAATTTGAATCACATGTATCAAGACTATAATTATGTAAAAAATTGTCCCCAATTCTAATGGATACATAAAAGGAGGAACATAGTTAGCAAAGGGATTCCCATATTTGATTTATAATTTGGTTACCTTCTTCATCAACTTATTCTTGCATAACAACTCCATTTATAGACTCATGCCTATTTTTGTGAGAAGTTTTTCAAATTTCCCAAGCAAATCCAATCTTTTTCCTTATGTTTAGATTACTTGTAGATTTTTTTATGTTAAAAAACTATGTCATAACTATAAGAAAAAGTTACATATTTTCACATAATTTCTAGACTTGCAAGGCTAATATTGAAAATTATTATAGATTGTGGGGATAATGTCATAATCAGCAACAATATTTGGGACATATTTATCATAATATCTTGTTTTCCTTTTGTCATTAGAGGTTCTTTGAGAAGAGTGATTGTTTCCACCTGTCACCATTATCATAATCAATTTTTTTAGCATAATTCCTAGTTCTAATGTAAATCATACATATTTTATCCCTACCAAGATGTTCTTAAGGACCATAGCATGTTTATGCTATGGAGTGAGTCAACAAATTGATTTCCTTTTATATATTTTTTAATCTAAATTGTTACAATCCAAGTCTCGTGGTTATGAACTAATTAAAAAAATCATAATATAAAGCTTTATTATCATTTGACTCTTGATTATTCGATGTTCCTCTTGAAGTTGAATTTTTATAATTTAATGGTCTCTTAACGATGAATATTTCATTACCTAAGTCATGTATCACATTGATTATTTCAATATTTTTTAATAAACCTTCCTGAATAAACTCTATACTTGAAACCAATCTTAATAAACTGAAAGGAACGATAACCAAATCGTACCAAGCCAAGAAACACAGATGCTAATCAAGCGCCACGATCAATAAGATGAAAGTAATTTGCCAGAATATATTTACATAAAACCTTTGCAAACAAATGAGCAATAATATCATATATTATTATGGAACTCAATGCAATACATTGAGAATGGGCCTTACTTAAATAGGCAAGGAATAAAAATATAAGAACCAGTCAAGGTTGTAGATCAAGCCATAAATCAAGGAAATAACTAGTCATCAAAGAACTAGTCAAGACCATAGATTTAGGAGAGAACTAGAAATCAAGGATCTAGTGAATACCATAGATCTAGGAAAGAACTAGTCAATACCATAGATCAAGGAAAGAACTATACCTAACAACTAGATAATATCTCCTAATATCTAAATAAGATAAAATAAATATCCACACACATAAGTGGGTGAGGATAAATACAATAAAGGTAAATAAAGTACCTAGGTAAATACCTACTCTAACATAAACTTATTTTCATATTCAAGAACAAAATTAGTGGTTTCATCAAAATATTGAATATTTTTATCCTCAAGAGCTAATTGATATTTGAGAGGAAAATAATTAAAATAATGAATATGAGAAAGAATTTTTGGAGGTTAATGTCATGCAAAATATTTTTTCTTGAAGTCTATTAAAATGAAAAGTAAAGTGGTACAAAGTTTCTATTAGGGAAATAGAAAATGAAGATAGTTCATTCACTCTCTCAAAGTCATTTGCGTTAGAAGAACAATGGATTGAGAGGGGGGTGAATCACTCCTTAAAAAAAATTAAATGCATATTTCATACATGCATATACAAATACTCATAAACATTCAACCATCCATTAATGTGTGCATACATCAAACAATCATATGTGCAAGAACCATAAGCAAGATCATCAACACAAGACATAAGATATAAGTGGGAAACCCTCAGGGGGGAAGAAAACCCACCAAAAAAAAAATATTATATTGATATGTTTCATAATTTTTTGAGGCACCAACCCATCAAGGAGCACCAACCCCTAGTTTAGTAAAGCACCAACTCTACAAGGAGCACCAACCCCTAAGTTTCTGAAGCACCAACTCCACAAGGAGGATACAATCCCCAAAGATGTTCAAACACTCACTAAACCACCTTATTATGTTTATAAATATTATTAATTTTTACAAAAAAATATGGAGACCTCTTATTCATCTCGCACTTCTTCAATCAAACCCTATGTGATCACACTTCACAAAACAAACTCTTCAATCACTCTAAAAATCATAAAAACCCTTGATCTCATGTTCTATGATTTTTATCAACCTACAACACACTTGAATTATCCTCAATTTATTTCTCAAACACCAACAATCAACTCTCACCTAGGTTGCTTCTCATGCACACACGCAACTAGTTCCAAAAAACACCCAAAAACATGCTTTTATATGCTTCTCCTCATTTCAAACTTAGGTACAACATTTTTCCCTCCATTTGTTTGACCCATGCATCAATTAAAAATTTAAAACTTGAAATATAATAGTCACAAGTGACCCAATTATGTCGGCCTAACTAAAACCTTCATTACATATGCCAAAAATGCCTCAAAACCCCATAGGCACATTCTTAAAAATGCCCTTGCATTAAATGTATACCTATTCATGAACAAAAACCCCTTACATATGATTAAAAATATCATTTTACATTCATACATGGTCATACATTTTATCAACTAATCAAATTATTTCATTTACCGGGTCCAGTTCATTTTGTAATTCTCAAAACAGATGTTTCCTTCACCCTTTAGCACCCTAGAAACTTAATTTGATCACAAAATCACTTCAACATGAGAAAACCATGCCATGTAACAAATTTATTTAAATTTCATAACCTTTATAACACTTCTAATCAAGTAATAATTCATGAAACATACATCTCTTCAAACCACAACTACATTTTTCTTCACTAGATCAACCTGCCAAAAAATTTATTTCTAAAGGTTAGCTCATAAAAACATTTATACATATATTAAAGACATCAAAATGGATTCATTTGATGCCAAATTCATACCTATTAACATTACAAGTTATATAAAGCATCACCTAATTCATCTCATGCCTCAAACAACATCAAATTTTCTCCAAAACACATGTTATCTTGAACTGCCAAAAATATTCATTTCAAAAGAATTACCTAGAAACCATTTCAACTGATCTCATAACGATTAAATACTTATATAAATGGAATTAAATATGAATCATCTTTCTAATTCAACTTTAATTATTTAAAATTTGTGCCTGTAGCTCAAGTTATGCTGATTTTACTGGACCCTGCTATTTGAGACCTCAAAACTGACCTTTGACTAGCCAACCTATTTGGACCTCAAAACACTATGTACCTACATTAAAATTATCTGAAACTTCCATGTAAATAAATATAAACTCCCATTCATCATGAAACATCAAATTTTCATGCTACTCCTTTGGACCATCTTGTCCTAAAACCTTCTTCTTCATAAATTTACATTTATAGGTGGGGCCAACTCATCACCGTGACCTCAATAATACATTTCTGGAAATATAATAGAGACTATACTTCACTTTGTACCAACTGCTCCTAGCTAGGGTTTAACTAGGGTCTTATACCACTTTACCTTCTTATCATTCGTTCATAAAATCCTGATGATCAGTTGACCTCAATATTTTTTTGAAACATTCTAAAATCACCATATAAGCTTCCCTAAAATCTACAAGGTCCCGTGCAAAGCACACTATTTGCAACGAGCATCTAAAGTTCAACTTTGAGCTGGAATTTGACTTGATTTTCACCCTTTCTCACATAATCAGTCATATCTTGAAAAATACACATCATGTGCACCTAAAATTTTTCTCAAAGCACTATGAAACATCCCTATAACATCTCCAACAATAATAATTTCAATATCATACCTCAATCTCCCTAGTCACTAAGACTTACCTATGCTTGCATGTTTGATCCTCACTGTAAAAGTTAGGGTCAACTGAAAGAATGCAATAACTCACCATAAAACCAATGAAAATGACCCAAACATACTTGATATGTAATTATACACCTGAATGCATGCTTCTATGAGCTCATATGGCTCTAAACCACAATCTGACACCTTTTAGCAACCATGCTTGCTCCGGATAAGCACCTGTAACATAGTGAATCACGTGTATCTACATAATACCCCTGTTTTGAGTGCCCAAGAACCCTCAAAACCTGATATCCATCATGTCAACATGATTTCCAAGCATCTAAGAAGCTCATATTTTCAAGCTATGTCTACTAGGCACCTGTATAGGCTTGTTATAACAAACTATCCTCATTGAATCTCATTGTATCAGCTCAAACAATATGAACCAGTATGTTGGAATCAATTACATCATCATGAAAACATAATGCAACATTAAATTTTTCATTAATGTGGTTTTGCATCAATGACAACACCTATTATGACCACATGTCAACAATTTTAACTATTGTCAAAGCATTTCTCAAACCAGTTTTCAATTTTTATTGAATAAAAAACATACTTAGGTTTACGTTAGTGTAGGATATTCATTTTCATTATATTTTTTTTATTTACTTGGTACTTTCCTATACTCATAGGATATGTTTGCTTAGGTGTAGCAATTGTTTTGAATTAGCTTACTAGTTGTGTGGAGTCAACTCTACTTCCAGTATCAGTTAGTGAGAGTTATTCACCACTAGTCTAGGTGGTAGTTGCACTTTCTACCTCTTATATATGTACATCACTTACATCATTATATGATATGGAGCATTGAGTTGATTTAGATTCATTATTTCCTTGTGATTTTTTGATCATCTTACATATTATTGTTAGTTATTTCGATTTCTGCAATTTCTCGTGCATTTGTTTTTCATCAGAGATCCTCCCAAAAACTCTAATATGGTATTAGAGCATTACTTGTGAAAATATTTTTTTGTTTTTCAATTGGTTGATATTTTTAATACTTAATTTGTGAAACTAACAGTTTATGTGCAAATAGATTTGACTCCATCTTGATTTAGTGTTGTTATGGGAGTGTTGGTGTTTGAAGAATTTCATGTTAAGGGTTCAAAATTTATGGGGTTCCAAAATCTTGAAATTTACGAGATTTTTTAATCCCTAGGTCACTTTAAAGTTTGTGGGTACTTTTCTAGGATGCAGCTATAGTAGTTATCTGTGTCTAAACTTGGTGGAACCTCTATATTTAGTGGACTGTGTGGGTGTATGTTTCAGGTTGAGTGCTTTGTAGGTTTTTTCACTGCATTGTTGGTGGTGACTCGAATCTTTGAGATAAACATTAGTCCTTGATGAATCAGCTAGTATACTCACACAACCCTCCTCACATGCCCAACTTGGCCTTGCCTCCACATCCAACTCGCATCACAACTCACTTAACACAACCTTGCATTGACAAAAGACTCGGCCTTAACTAGCTTAAAGCTCTGCTCCACGGCTCGACCGCCATTGCTTTGACTCAACCCTCTATTACACATATCAAACCCTGCCTCCTCATCTCGCACCTGCTTTGCCTCGACTTTCTCTTTCATCAATCTACCCTCTACTCAGCCTTGGCTCCTCTTCAACTAGGTTGGACCCTACTCGACTTTAAATCTTCAACCTTATCTTTTGGCTTGATTTTCACCACCATTACTCATCTTAGTACTCAGATTGGTCTTGGTCTAACTCAGTTTACATTCTTGGAATCTTGGAACCTAACATAGTGCTCAAATTGGCCCTGGCCCGACTCAGGGGAACTCGGTTCTACTAGTTGGTGTGATCAGTCAAGGTAGTTAGATCTACACTATTTTTTTTTCTCAAAGGAATGTCATGTGCCTATGCCCTAGAAGATTTATTTTACTATTTTGGTCAAAACCTAACTCTTTGCCCACCTTGTTTTTAAAACTAAGGTTTTGTTTAAATTGCCTTGTTTTAATTATTAAGGGTTAGCTATTTTTTCCTTCTAGAAGGCACTATCTTTTATTTTTTTTGAATAAAATTAATATAATTAGCATTTAGAGGAGTTACTATGATGATTATTTTCCTTCCCATTATTTTCATGTCAAAGATGGAGGGCAAGACCCGGTTTGGCAAGTGGTCAAACCCCCTTATATAAACATACTCTCCCTTATCTTGCACACGGATGCATTTTCGGTTGAGTATGACATCCCTTGATGTTCATCATCTCATCCTTGTTACAATGAATATACATATGACACCTTTTCCTCTCATTTCAAGTGCTTTTTAAATCAGTTTGTAAAATTTTAATTAAATAAGCCATTAGTTGCAGGAAATCTTTTTTGCTATAACTTTTGACCAGTAGCTCAAATTTGAGCACTGTTTTGGTCAAAATTGCATTTTTTCTCATACTCTACATGGTGGATTCAATTATTTTTATAAATGCGCTACTTTATAAAGTGTCACATTTTCTATGGGGACTTATACTCTTCGCACTAAGTTATAAAGTGCCATTTGGGATAAATTTGGGGATTTATCTGAATTATGGAGTTTCATCATTCTATAGTTATGCTCAAATCTGGGAACTTTCTATCTTAGAAATCATGTATTATCATTAATTACACTGTGCACGATTTGTTTCCCTACCTTCATGGTCTTGTTCCTGAGCCTAATGAGCCTCTACATAAGGATGAGTGGGTTTAACCACAATGATGGGGTCTATGGACTTCTCGGTCTTACTATTTCTAGGGAAATATTATGTTTGTTTAAGAACACTGAGTTCCCTTTCACTACCTGGGACCATTATACAACATTTGTATGATGACCTTGTTTCACCATCTAAGAGTGACACTTCCCTAGACCACTCTAGTCCCACCATATATATTCTCCCCCTTCTCACATCCCCTTTTATTATTGAGTGTACTTAGGCACATGTTGTTACTTATGAGTCCCATGTTGACCATTCACCATAGGATCTTTCTATTGAGCCACACTCTCCCTATTGTTGCCTTCCTCATAACTCATTGGTCTTCATGTTCATGTTTCCAATCACTCTCCATAGTAGTGTTCTATTGGAGAACCTTCCTCTTAGACATATGTGACCACTTCCTCTCATGTTCCATTGCAATCTTGATTATTCAATTGAAGACACTCCACAGTACACCAGTTATTACCTTTGAGTGCCATATTGCTTCAATGCCACCTTAAGTGGAGGCTCCACCTTTAGTGGGGCCAATAAGAAAAGTGGAGAGAGCTCTTGTTATAGATATATATACCCTCAAATATGTACATTGTAGATTACTTTTTGTAATTCAATCTCAAGGCAATATATTTTTCTCTTTGCAAATTAAGTTTATCTTTGGTGTGAGCCATACTATAAGATCTATAATCCTTGGGCATCTACCAGGATTTCATGGTATCAGAGCCTTGGATATTGTAGTGTGAGTTGTGGATTTTTCATTTTAAAATTAAATCAAAATTCACCGCATTGTTTCCCATACCTTTAGACATATTTTTGAGCCAACCTAAATACTAGGTTTTTAAAAACGCCTTATGGATTTTTTCATTTGAGCCAAATTTGACTTTTTAGGCTTTTTCATCATATTTTTCCATTTTTGATAAAATATTATTTTTTTTAGATTTGAAACTATTTTTATTGAATAGTGCTTGAAAAATATGATTTTTTTAGAAAATGGAATTTTTTTAGTTCGTGTTGTTTTTGTATGGTTTTTAAAAAAATCCATATTTACAAGAAAAGTGTGGATCTAAGTTTAATAGTCAACAAAAATCATATTTTTGTAGAATCATAAATCTAATCATATATCATCAGATTTTGCACATCAAGATATTTTTGACACTTATTCATTTTCTCATATTAATGAAACAAGTCACTTGTGGCAGAGATTTGAAGTTGCAAGTATCTTTTTGGATCTCTTAATTGAAAGGCTTTATTCCTCAGCACCTAATGCTCATCCCTTGGCCATGTGAAGGATTCTCTAGTATGAATAGAAATTATCTACCACTACCATTATTTCAAGCCTCTTTGGAATCACTTTTCAGTGGTAAATAAATCATTCTTTATTTGTTTATTAACTTACAAATTTGGATGTGTTGGTTACTAGAACATACCGAGGCTTATGGTGACCAAGAGGTTTAGAGTTTAATTTTTGCCCCTATCCATTTGTATTGATTTTGTTTAAACTTTCCAAAGTTTTTATAGCTCTTGGACTCCTATAAGACCATTGGCACATGATATCTATCCCCCAAGGGACTACCTATTACCAAACAAGGTTCTTGATTTGAGCAACGATCTTGTGACAGGCATAAATTTTGTTTACAAAAGGCTACAAAGGTGTTTTTTAATTTTCATATTCACTTTTTTTTATATCTATGCATTGGTGTATTCATGTCTTCTTCATCTATAACCAATTTTTCCTTGAAACATAATTTTTTTTCTATTTAAGAGGGCAATACTTATTATTATAAAAATTCAAATGGGGATAGATTTTGATCCATACATCAAATTCAAGTGCCATGTTTTCTAAAGCTGTGTATTTTTTCATGCTCTACACATATGTGTTATCATATTATATTTGTGTCACTAAACACTAATTTTTTCAAGTTTTGAAGAAAAATGCATTGTAAAATTAATTTTATTGCACTATTCCAAAATGCCACCTATTTTTAGTTGGGGGTTCCTTGTTTGAGTGTAATAAATAATTTGGGGGGTTGTAAGGCACAATTTAGGTGCTTATTGTCTCTTGTGTTCTCCTTATTCTTATATGTGTTATCATTTCCTTGTGGATGTTACATTTTATCTTGCATAATGGTTGATTCTAAGTCAACTGATCTCTTAACTCGACATAATTATCACACACAACAACAAAAAATGAAACATTTGTTAGTATCTAAGGGTTTTTGGTCTACATTATGAGATATGCATCTAAATTTTCAAAAGGAATATGAGAAATTTGTGCATGATATCAAATGGGATGAAGCCATGGGGGCTCATTAGTATTCTTGTTTCTGACAACTTGTTTCACCGTCATGAATTGCAACACTTCAAAATAAGCTTGGGAAAAATTGAGTAATTTCTTGGGAAGGTTAATGAATTCAAATCCTTGCAGTTGGATGCAAAATTGTACTCAATTTCACCTAGTGATTTCTTTATATTAAAGACTTTCTTGCAAAGTTCAAGTCCACTCTCTCATAATTGTGAGCTTTTGATAAGGCTAAGAAGGATGAAGAGTGTGTTTTTATTATTTTTCTAAGGATCGTTACCAATTTTTTGCTCTACCTTATATTCCATAATTGATGCCTTAGGTGATGCCTTTAATATGCCCTCTTTTAAAACATTTTGTGAGTGTCTCACTAGGTAACAATCAAAACTTTCTCAACTTGATGTTCTCCCTAGTTCAAAGGCATTTATGGCCAACACACCTAAGAACAAAAGGTAATCAAAAGAAAAATTCAAAACCCAATGACAAGACAGAGTCCACACAACCTTTTTTGAGTCCACTTCTAAATCCATAAAGTCATCTCCTTCTAAGTCTAAAGAGTCATCCTCGAAGACCAAAACAAAGTCTAGTGAGAAGTGTATATTTTGTGGCAAATCAAGTCATTCAGAAAAAAAAAAAAATGTTGGAATAGGATAAAATCATTGGAGTAAGAATAGAAAAAAAAACACATTTTAGTTCCTACCTCATCATATTCTTCCAAAGACAAGGGCAAAGCACTTTTATCTCATGTGTTGGTTGCATCTATGGATAGTTGGATCCTAGATTCAAGTGTTTATCATCACATGACACAATCACATGATCATTTCACTTCACATATTCTTAGCAGCACTTCACATATTACCATACTTTATACATCTCAATGTTTTATATTAAGAAACTATTGAGATGTAGGATGAGTACAACCAACTATTTACTTTTTAACGAACCTAATATTTCTAACAATATTATTTCCATATATCATATTTGTCATTTTGGAAATGGGAAGAGTATGGAGTTCTCTCCTCATAATATTTTGATCAGAGATTTGCATAATCAGAAGGTGGTGATTACTTCAGGTGGTGGTGTTCATAGTTCACATTTATATGTGTTTGATGGATTTGAGTCTTATTTAGGGACATCACTCATTTCTCATATTAAATCATTGATCAAGAATGCTTTCCTTGTCCATTTCCATGCTTTTCCCACTTTCCTTTATCATTTTTCTATCCTTTTCCTTGGCTTTTTACTTTAAGTCACAATACCACCCTGACGGTTACGTAACTGCCGATCTACCCTCAGCTGTGGTTGTGTAACCTCCCCTGTCTACAACAGACTAGTGGTCCCTTGCGCATTTAACCAAGACTCTTTTGGCATGTTTTTAATGCATGCCAAATTCTTCAAACTTGATTTTAGCTCATGTTTCTTAACCAATTTGGATGTTCTTGAGCTCATTTGATGTGTGCCAACTTCTCCTTCCCTTCTTTCAGTTAATTGTGAGTTAACTGCCCCTTCTTTGAGAGAGGTGGCATTTCTTGGTTGCCAAATGGCTTAGACCATTTCTCTGTCATTTTCCTATAAGATCCAAGATTCTATCTAGAGTATTGGTTAAGATTATTTTTTGAATTGCACTATTATGCTTCCCATAATCCTGCCAAGAAATACATAAGCAATATCAATCCTCTTTCCTTGTTATTCTCTCGCCTACGTTGCTACCAGATTGCTTACAAGCCATTCCAGCTCCAATGTTTCTTCATCATTTCTTCCACACAAGCCAACAAAGTTCCTTGGGCTCATTTGAACACCAAATTAGAAATAATCTGAGGGGGAAATGAATTAAAACCAACAATGGAACTGTCACAGCTCTACAACTTTCAGGTTGGGGATATATTTGGATTCTTAAAAATTTCTTTGTTTGAGTAGATATTATTCCACATTATATTATAGAGTACATCAATTCAAAGAAAAACAATTATTATAGCTTTCCTTTATTCACACAAAGATTCTACTGAAAGATGTTTCCCTACCTATCCCTTGGGTTTGGGTTTGCTGGAAGAAGCTTCTACATTAGTTTAGTGTTATTGTAATTTCCCTTCATTTTTGTAAGCTTCCATAGATCCTGTTTTTTCTTCCGGGGAAGTTTCAGGGAATGAAAAGCTTCTGAGAAGCTTTCCTTTCTTCCCATGACTCTAAGGAAATAATAGAGGAAATTTAGATCTCCAAAATTACAAATTGGAAAAGTCTTGTTTTAATTAGAATAGATTAGATCCATCTCTACACAGGGAAATAGCCACATCTGGTTGTTTTCTTGTTTAGTTATGTTAGTTTTAGTTAATTAGAAGCAATTTAATTTGTTTGTGTGTATTTCCTCTATTTTCCAGTAAGCATTCAAAAATACAAAAACATTAGATTAATTAGTTCTTTATTTATTTTATTTCATTTTATTCAAAATCATCAAAAATACCAAAAACAAATAGATTAGTTTATTTCCTTTGTTTAATTAGATAACTTTCATTTGGTAATTAGTTTCTAGTAAACACGTAGATTTAATTAAATTCAAGGAAAGTAATTGAATTGAATTGATTTAAATATGTTTATTTCTATTTGTTAAATTAGGAACATAGAGTTAATTAGAAAGGAATAACATATCTCCCCGCGTATCCCTAGTTGGCTTAGGATTAACCTTGCCCTCTTACAGTTTTCTTTGTGAGATGGTTTGTTTCTTTGCTTTAGTAATAGTTTACACATCCCACATAACCATTCAAGGCCCTCAACAACCAAGAGATTATGTATACGACCCCCAAGTCCCGCAACCAAACATAGTTGACTCTATTTACAAACATTGAAATGGGTCTTAAAATCTTGGTTTTCCAGACCACACCACTTCCACCCGCCATTATCTCACAGTTGACAGCCTTGAATGTCAAAGTAGACAACGCTTACGAGTTCTGGAAAAGTCAATAAGGTCGAGATTAGACCCCACAATTTACCCATTCGTCTTATTCACATGTTTCCTCCCACACCTCCATGACCTTGTCTAGGAGACTTCTATGAGGCAAACACATGGGTAATTTCCTTGTATTTTGCATCCAATTCAGAGAGCGTTTGGTGACACATATATCAACAGACTTCTTCATTTTTCCATTCTCCTCGATTGCTCCATTTCACCCACCCAAGTGAGGTAAGCATTCATTGCTTTAGACGAGCAGATCCCCATAGTGCTCGTTGAGGACATTAGATTGCATTGATCACTTGTTATCGATTTCTACCCATTCTCATATATTTCACCTATTTTTGTTATATAGTTTTCACATAACCATCTATCCATTCCATTTCGGTTGTCCCAACATGACCTCGGGAGGTCGCATGCACTTAAAATCATGTGTTGATTTTAAGACGTATAAAATTAGTGAACCCGACGTGAAGGACTAGTTCCTTTTCATTTCCATTATTTCTACCTTCTTTCATCCATCCTTATCCTCTCCTGTTATTATGTGGGTATTTATATACCCCCCAAATATGTTGAGTCAGGAATACGATGGGCCCATTTTGGGTCTTGAAGCGTATTATTACCACATGGGTATGCAAAATTCACCCTCACTATCTAGGTGGGCTGATAATTACTCATCTAATTTACCTTCCCCGTACACTCCTCCCCCTCAAGGTGCCAGCAACGGTTCATCAGTCAGGATTGAGGAGATTGATCAACCTATGTATAACCCATAACCTGAGTTCTCTAGTTCAAACAACATGACATTCACAGGAGAGAAAGGGTTCAATCCTCAAGTCTTGTCAAGACTACAAATTAGCATGCAATCTGATTCACTCACATCTTACCTATTGTTAGGAAAGGAACTCCTAGCACACTTCTCCCGAAGCAATCAACATCTTAACGCAATGGACCAATCCTTGGAATGGATGCAAGGATACACTGATGTTCTTCTCCAGAAAAACTCCACTACCCATCCTCCTGCAACAGGAAACACATCCAAAGAGGGGTGTCCTCCTAATAATCAATCCATAATAGGACATCATGTGTGTTTGCTTCCCAGCCAGACTCGGAACGCACCTAAGCCAAATTCAACACCGTCTATGGGTGATGTAATTTCAACATTGGTGGATAGAGTTAGGGAACTAGAGCTTGCCCAACCTTCTCATACTACACCTTTTGTAGGGTGAGGTAAGATCCCCCACCATGTGGAGAACTCTAGTTACTTTCCCTCTGCACCTTTACCCCCTCTGGTTTACATGGGTTCCCCTAACCCCGATGACCTTCTCACTGGATTCAGGCATGTTAGGTATGCCCTTTCACACTTCATACGCGATATCCCCCACATGTGCCTCAAATGCCATGAAGTGCGATGTTCTCAAACTACTCTATACCAAAACCACATTCCCATGTACCTCCACATATATTCTAAATCACCCTACAGGGGGACATGTTTTCTTTTCCTAGACTCGTATGCTCAACCTCAGGGGATGCCTTACGCCCCTATAAATGCTTATGTGTGCCATATCAACCTCTTATTCCTTCCCCACCTCCCCATCAAGGGTCATCCATGGTAGAGTCTTATGCGTTCGGTACATACACTAAATATCTCAAGGAGCCCCTTGAATTTTCCATACGAAGTGTAATGCTTCCATGAACTACTTCTCCAAAGTTCAAAGGGGAGGGGGATACAAATGTGCATATCAAAGAATATGACACTTACCGTCAGAGAGCTACTCCCATGGGATGTAGTTATCGCTAAGATTTTCCCTAAGACCCTCAAGAGGATTTCTTTCAACTGATACTACAAGATATCAGAATCCTCGATTCATTTGTTCAAGCAACTCATTTTCCGAATTTAAAAAGGATTTTGACATGAACAAACTCTTACGAACAAAAATCAAAGAATTCCTTCATATCAAGCAAGAGCACAATGAATCTACCACACATTTCATTCAGAGTCGGTGATAAGTCCTCTACTCCTCAGCTAACGCTCTAAACATGTACCAAACAGAGATTTATGACTTGTTCCTTAATTTTATCAATTGAGAAACTAAGGAGGAGGTTCAAAAGTTTCCTCTTAGAAGCTACAATGAGGTATTTAAGGGTGTTCTCCGCATTGAAAAAGCAGGTGATTGATAGTGGCCGGAAGATGTATGACTCAAATGGAAGAGATTGGTAAACCCCTCCCAGGGTAATTCAAACTACCCAAATGGTTTAGAAAATAATAATGAGGACCCAAAGTCCTCAATAAGAACCATGGTGCTACGATGGATGACGTAACTGACCAATTCAAGAAGTCGAATGTTGTTAACACCAACAATATGATTAATAGTAACAGTAATGTGAATGTCAAAAGTCAAAGGAGTAACAACTTCACTTCTTTCGTTAATGTGGTGGAATTTATTCATCCCTCTCCCCCACCTCAGCAAGTCCAGGTCCAAGGTCCTGATTCAATATCTGAGCGAATATCCGAACCAATATCAGAACCAAGACCAGAGGCCCCCGAACTTCAACTTTAACAACAAAATTAACAATAAAACTATGGGCTCCAACAAAACCAAAATCAAAGACATTTTGATTACGATCTTGATTTATATTACAGTTTCCTATAGGGTTAGAGGACATGACTCTCGTACATGTCGTGATTGTAAAAAAATTATACAACGACTTCCAAAGGACCAAAGACAACTCTTTATTAAGATGTTTTTGTCTAATCCTATGGCGCCAACATAAAAAAAACTCACATGGGGCCTGTTTCCCCTCAAAATTATACCCTTGGGGTTTATAGAGACCCTCTTCTAACACACCCCAAGAATAGAAAGCTTAACCCTCGTGGAACTAATAAAGGGGCTCCTATTGGAAACAATGATCATGAAGCATCTACTTCGTCAAACCCTTTGGTACCTCCTTCTTTATATGGTCAGAATCAGACCAAGATGATAAGCTTGGTTGGGTTGGAGACTAAACCCAGGTTAATGCAATGACCCACACTCGTGATTATTCCTAACAAACTCTTCATGTTTACCCTTTAATGTTAGACGATGCACCAATAACCCCTAAACCACTAGGGGCCTATGATTTAACCATAGATTTGACAAAGACCTTTTCTCACAATTCATTTTTAGATTTGTTGAATAATTTACCTACCATCGAGTGAATTTATTATAAGCATTAGGCCTTGGCCATCTAATTCACGTCACCCCTCCTCTAGAGGCCCAAGCTAATCATATAGACTTCAATGTATATCCTCCAATAAAACCTGAGAGGGATGCAAAATTTGTATTTTACATTAGCAAGAAGTCAATTGGCGTTGAGTTGGCATGAAGAGGTGTCCCTACGTTGTACCTCCAGGTTTGGATCTATAACAACTATGTTAAGCATGCAATGATAGATGACAAGGTTGTTGTCAACATAGTCCCTTTCTCATTTCTTCAGAAGCTGGTATATGGAGAAACCAATTGTTCTTCAACGTGAAATATGTTGAGATGCTACGATAGTCTCAAGGAAATGCCCATTGGGACTATAGTGCTCTTGGTTACCCTTGGACCAAATATTGTGTTAACTAAGTTTTATATTATAGATCAAGAAACTAACTATAATATGATTCTCATTCAACCCTAGATTCATAGAATGAAGGTGATCCCTTCCACGTTGTTCCAAAAGGTCAGATTATTACACCTAGGTAAGGTTTTCATAGCCCAGGGTGACTTAAAGCCATTTGACATCCATTTGGCCATCCTGAAGAAGAAACTTAAGATTCATACTGATTTTGAGCTCCTGGCCAATCAATTGAACAAAGATCGTTAAGATTTTGGAGAACGATTTTCCTATCGATTCTTCCATTCGATTCCCCTAAGCATAGGACATGCTCTTGGGATTGGTTCTCTCCCATCTAGCATCTTTGATGAGGTCTGTATGGTTGAGGTCACAGAGTTCAAGGAATAAGATTCTAAAAATGAATCAAACTTCTATCTTCCCCAATGATTGGTTGGACTCTTAACTATGATGGTGAAAAAAAATGTCACTACGACGCTGGGGTAGGGGTGATCCTTACTTCTCCAGAGGGGAGGATCATGCCTTTTTCCTTTAAGGTTAAACTTTGAATGTATAAACAATGCCATAGAGTATGAGGCTCTTCTTCTTGGTCTCATCATAGCCAAAAGGATGGGAATTAACAATGTTAGAGTTTTAGGTGATTCCCATCTTGTTGCTAACCAAGTCTCTAAATTTTATGAGACCAGAGACTGAACACTTGCAACTCTATAAATCCATCAATGCTTTACGAACTTTGTAAGATTTTGACTTCATTTCTATTTAAATCCATACCTAGAGAGTAGAATCAACTGGTCTGATTCCATGGCCATGTCTTCCTCATGGTTTTTTTTTCTAAGTGAGGATTTGAAGGAAATGAGTTTACGGTCTCAGTTCAATCTAAACCCTTGGTTCAAAGAGTTCCAACCAACGAAATTTTAGCATATGTTGAGGCCGAGAATGAGCCTTCCACCATGGATTTTACATAGAGAACGATGAGGTAATCCTAGGATTACTCAATGTTTAGATGAGATCTTCATCTTGCATGCCATAACAGAGGATTTTCTCTTAAACCTCACCCTTCCTCCTAATTTGGAGATCCCATGATGTTCCTTCCTCATCGAAGGGTCTTGAGGTCTACAAAGTAAGGGAGAAGAATTGGAACTACCTCTATCCCCTGCCTGAGTTTGAAGAGGGTAACACCTCTTTGATTGAAGGAACCATATATATTAATATAGGGATGAGGAGGATCCTAAGATCTTGAAACTTGGTTCTTCTTTAACTCCAAATGAGATAGAAGTGCATATAAAGGTTCTTAAAGAGAACTCAAAAATCCTTCTCTTTCATCTATAAGGAAATGATGGGAATCACTCCTAACGTGGTGGTTCACAACCTCTATCATGAAGTCTGATGCCAAGCCCATGAAAATAGAAGTCATGACCCATGAAGCCCAAAGGTGGGTTTAATGGTTAAAGAAGAAGTAATGAATCTTCTTTCAGGTATGGGTTTCATTAAACCAGTGGATTATTCCATGTGGGTGTCTAACATTGTCCCGGTCCTTAAAAATAACAGGAAGATACGTATTTGTATCGACTTTAGAGACATCAAATAAAGCATGTCCTAAGGATGACTTTCCATTACCTTCCATCGATGTCATTGTAGATGCAACAGCTGGTTATGAGTTGTTTTCACTTATGGATGGATTCTCTGGCTACAATTAGATAAGGATCTCTGAGGAGGATCAAACTAAGACTACCTTTACTACTCCTTGGGGAACCTTCTTCTACGCAGTCATGTCATTTGACCTAAAAAAATTTGGAGCTACTTATCAACGAGTGATGACATACATCTTCCATGATCTTATTGATAAGATTGTCGAATCTTACGTTGATGATTTTCTTACCAACACTAAGAAACATTGTGATCACCCTGAGGTGCTTCATGTTATCCTCTCTCATCTTATCAAATACGGTGTAATGTTGAATCTGGAAAAGTGTGTATTTAGAGTGACGGGATGCAAGTTACTAGGGTATATCATTTCTTCTTGAGGAATTTTTGTAGATCCAGTGAATATTAGGGCGGTTATGGAGATGACTCCACCCTCAAATGAATCAGGTATTAGGTATTTTCCGGATACACTTAGGGAAATCGACAGGTTTATTCCCAATCTAACTTGTGTCATCCATCCGATCAACAACTTTCTAAATAAGGAATGTAGTAAAGGAGTGGTCTTCTGAATGTCACAAGGAATTTGAGCCAGTCAAGTGATTTCTCACATCACCACCTACACTCATGCCACCTAAAGTTGACCATCCTCTAATCTTACATTCTCGAGCTACCCGAGGTCTCTCTAGCTTGCATGTTAGCACAAGAAGATGATGATAACCATTAGCATGCCATTTACTTCATCAGTCACATTTTACTTGACTATGAAACATGTTATACCATAGGCATAGAAATAATGTCTGGCAATAAATTTTTTTCAACAAAGAGGTTACATCATTATATGCTTAGCCAAGAAACATGAGTGATCGTCAAGTATGACCCACTGTAAAATTCTTGACTCAGGGTGCCTTATCTAAACAGGATGGATGGTTTCTCACATTGATGGGTGAATTCGAGCTTACCTTCATCAACAAAAATTTTGTCAAGAAAAATTATTATTGATTGTTCGGATGGACAATCCAATAGATTGTGGAGACATAGTAGACCTATATTTCCTTGATGAGTGTGTATTTTATGTGGAAGTAAAGCCTCCCATTGTGTCGTTTCCGTGGTACACTGACACTATCAACATATTGTGGACCGGGCATATACTAATGGGGGAACCTTGCAACAAAGGTGGTGTTTACATGTCATATCCACCAAGTATGAAATTGTAGAATAAGTGCTCTATCGTAAAGCCTTCAATGACATGCTTTTGAGGTGTGTGGATGAAGAAGAGTCAGAAAATATTCTCTTTGAAGCCCACAACAGATTCTCTGGAGGAAACTTTGGAGTGCATGCTACTACTTGAAAAATTCCTCGAATGGGTTATTTATGGCCACCTTAGAGCATGATGTTGTGGAATATGTACACAGGTTCCATAAATTTGAAGAATTCTCATATGAGATACACGTCCCTGTCAGGATCTACAGCCAACTGTGACACCCTGGCCCTTCTCTACTTGAGGTTTGGATTTGATTGGGAATTTTTCTCCCTCATCAACCAATGGCCACAATTTTATCATTACGACCATGGAATATTTTACAAAGTGGGTTGAGAACATGCCTCTCACTACTATGCCTAGGTTTGTGATAACTAAGCTCATCTTGAATCAGATCATCTACATTTATGAAGTCCCACAACTCATTATCTTGGATAATGGCACGTCCTTTAAGAATGAAGAGTTGCATGAGTTGTGTTCACAATTTAAAATCTCACATCACATAGCCTTTTTATATTACCCTCAGGTCAGTGGACAAGCTGAGGCTACAAACAAAACTTTAAAATCCATATTCCTCAAAACATTCAAGGAGAATAACCGTGAATGGAATTTAAATTTATTTCTGACCTTGTGGGCCTATAGGATGTCAGTGTGAATGCCTACGTGGGAAACCCCTTATTCTTTTGTCTTCGAATCTAAGGTGTTCTTACCACTAGAATTTGAATTACCTATTCTTTACATATCTTTACAAGGTATCTTAGGTGAAGATGGGTATCGAGAAGCGTGGATGGTTCAACTTAAAACTCTAGATGAAGCTTGACTTAGATCTGAACAACATCATCATGCCTATGTTGACAGGATGTGTCGTCGGTATAATAAAAAGGTCTATGAATAAGAAATACGGGTAGGAGACCTAGTTTTGAGGTTTTATAGCCATATCGGCAAGAAGACCAGTGAAGGATGAAAATTCAGACCAAAGTGGTTAGCTCCATATCAAGTCATGGAGGACTATAATAATGGCACGTATCGTTTGTGTACTTTAGAAGTTGAAGAGTTTGGTGGATCAGTCAATTCACTTCACCTTAAATGTTTCTTCCCATAATTCATTTACATTTCCACCTATACACTATTGCATCAGCATTACATATCATTTGTATAATCATATTGTAACATTGTGAAACAAGAAACTTATTTTTCAAGCAACTTTCAAAATTTTTGAGAATTGGCAAAACATTTAATCATACTTCTTCAACTATTAATTATACCATCTCTAAACTATTCAATCTTTTATCATCCTACTAGATGAATTTTTGACATTGATCCTACCAGGACCTATACACTTAGTTCTATTCACGGCTGCTTCTAGCTTAGGTTTTTTTCCCATAGTCTGTACTAGAAGCTTCTTTGTGTCACATATTTCCTCAAAAATATATCTTTTAACAAATCAATATGAAGCATTTCACTTGGATTTCTTGTTCTCCAGCTTCAACCCTCAGTGGTGAGCCCTCACATCCTAGTGGTTGCATGGGGTTAAGGCTAGGGGAAAGTATTCCCTCCTAAAATCACAAGTAAAAGTTTAAAAATCAATAAAATTAATTAAAAAAAGATTAAAAAAACAATATATACAATTTCATTTTACAAATAAAACCACACTTCTTTACCCCACCAATCTTGAGTGATGAGCCCATGCTTCCAATAGGTAGCGTGAGGTTGGGAAAGGAGGGAAGTACCCTTACTCACCTGTGCCTTTTCCTTGGTGATGAGTCCATGCTTTTTACTGGTGGCATGGGGCAAGGCCTAGGGGGTCCTTTCAAGTAAATCAATAAGTTGTAAATGTTAGAAATCACAAGCACTAAGAGAGGGGGTGAATTAGTGTTGATTAAAATTCCAAGCACATCTAACCAATTTTAACTTGAATATGAGGAAGATATGTAACATCAACACCATGTAAACCATATGCAAGAAAAAGAGAACTCAAGAGACAGAATTCACTTTGGGAAACCCATGAAGGGACAAAAACCCACTTTCAAACCAAAGTTTTATTAGGAACACCAATTCCTATGTTTACAAAAACTTGGCTTTGTTGAGCACCCACCCAACTACTGAAGCACCTACTCCAGATTCTCCAAGCATCCACTTGAAGTAAGCTAAGCACCCACTCAACTGATTTAGCAAGCTACAACTTGCAAGGAGCACCCACCCCTAAGATCTAGACACCCACTTAGATAAATTTTACAATTTGATTGATCATACAGACCAATATTGCTTAATAAAATAGATCATGATCACTTTTCTATTACATTCAAAACAAAATCTTCATGTACTGGTATTCAGATCACTTTCACAGTCTTGTAAAATAGTTCTAGCACTGTCTCAGGTTTTCATGTATAATTCTTCATTAACTCAGGAACTCCAGTGTTCATATTCAAGTGCAGCTCATGATGATCAAAAATAGGTCTCAAAAACTCTCTAGCTCATACTCCCCTTATCTCCTTGATCAACACCAATGATATTCATGAAATCTTGATTAAATAGACACGCTCTAGCTTTTTTTATTTTTGTTTTAGTGTACTTTAAGCATATATTGGGGTCCCTTTGCATTAACACTCATTTTTGCTTTTAAAACATATCTTTTTTCTTTAAAACTGACTTCTAAATTAAGAGATATCTCCATTATATGATCTTCTTTTATAAAAGAAAAAAGTGTAGCAAAAAGAAAGCACCATGAAACTATCACACAAAAGCACCAAAAAACTTTTACACCATGAAATTTCCACACCACGGAAAAACAACAGAAAAATCCCAGCATGCCCACAATAGTACCGCAACAAAAATCTTATAACTATCCAAAAACCATGGAACATAACTAAAATGCCTCATAGACTTTGAAGATACCAGTTTCACATATGATTACACATGTTTGATCCTTTTCAAAATGTTTAAACATTTCCTTCATTGAACTAATAAATCAAATTTGTTACATATTGACAAGGTTCATCCATTGTATCGCATATCCACACTACATTATTTCCTTTTATCGTGGCTTTGTTCTTTGTTCCATGGCTTTTTTCTAGTTTTCCACGGTTTTCTAGTCTTCCGCAGCTTCTCTCATGTACCCACAGCTTCCTCTAGACTCCCTTTTCTTTCATGGCTTTTCTCTCTCATCTACAGCTTTGTTCTTTTCACCTATGGCCTTTTTGGTCTATCACAAGTTTGCTTCTTTACCCGAGGCATCGTTTATTTTTCTGGTGGAATTTTGCTTTTACCCACGGCTTTTAATAATCCTTTGCGGCTTCCTCTAGGATTTGACAGATATCCTTAGACTTCGATAGCTATCTCCTTATAACCAAGGCTTGCACAAAATTTTATTAATCCCCTTAGAACTTATCCTTAATCTTCCTGAAGCGTTTGAGAGATGACACTATCAATCAACCTTCACATTCACAGACTTGTTAACACATTTTCAACACATGGTTGATCTTGAGACACCTAAACTATACTTTTTTCCACTTTTTCCATCAATGTAGATTAGCATTAATGACAACACATATGAAAATGAAAAAGGTTCAACAAACTCCCCCTTTTTCATTGATAGAAATACCTCAACACTTCATAAACCTACAGACTTTTGATGGCATACTTGGTTTCTTATACCAATTTGTATCTCTCCCTTTTCCAAATTCTATTCTAGGCTTCTCTCCCCTTTTGATATTACTTGGCTGGTTTTGGAGTCTCTCCCCCTTTCTATATCATTGGTTGGTTTCTGATTTCAGCATCTCTCCCCCTTTGACAACAATGACAAACGGCCATATATGCCGCATACAAATGAAAATACAGGTAATATAGATATGTCATGTTCTTACCTTAAGAAGCTCCCCCTAGGCTCATGCTTATGATACATATGACCTAGTATACTCGTGGAAATGCTCCCCCTAATTTGATGCATACTTGAACAGAATGAGATGGCATACTAGCTCTTCCTCACATGAAGATTGTTTTGCACTATTTTGGAGCTAATATTTCATGTAAATGCTCCCTTATCGTATCTGCACACTTTCTAGTTGTTGGTGGGATCAAGAATAACCCCCAACTCATTTCGTTAATGCTTAAAGGTTACTTTTGGCAGTGGTTTTGTCATGATATCAGTAATTTCTTCTTTTGTGCTCACATACTCAAGGTTGATTTTTTAGTCATTCACTTGTTCACTAAAAAATTCAAATCTAATTGGAATGTGTTTTGTCTTTGAGTGGAACACGAGATTTTTGGAAACACTAATAGCATTAGTATTTTCACAATATAGAGGAATTGGGCCATCAAACCTTATCTTGTAGCCTTCCAGTGTTTGTCTCATCCAAAGAACTTGAGTGCAACACATCGTAGCTACTATATATTCTGCTTCACAAGTTGAGAGTGCTACTGAGGTTTGTTTCTTTCTCAACTAATATACTGGGAAATTTCCAACAAAAAATGCACCACCACTTGTACTCTTTCCATCATTGTTGTCACATACCCAATCAGCATCAGTGTAAGCTTTTATATTAAAATTACTACTTTTGGGATACCAAAGTCCATAGTCAAGTGTTCCCATGAGATATCGCAATATTCTTTTGACTGCCTTGAGGTGTGTTTCTCTTGGATCTTCTTGAAATCTCTCAACCAGGCCCACTGCTTGCATTATATCAAGTCTAGATACAGTATAGTAGAGAAGACTCCCAATCATAAAATTGTACAAATTTCTGTCAACTTTTGTTGAGTTGTCCTCTTTAATCAGTTTTCAACCCACTTCCATTAGTGTTCCTATTGGTTTGTATTCTTCTATCTTGAACCTTTTGAGAATTTCTTTGACATATTTGGTTTGGGAAATGAAGATGCCTTGGTTTGATTGGTTATTCTGTAATCCCAAGAAGAATGAAAAATCCCCAAGCATAGACATTTCAAACTCTTTTCCCATCACATCAGCAAACTCTTGTATCATCTTATCATGATCTCCTCCAAATATGATATCATCCACATATACAATGACAATGAGCAGATGATCTCCTTCTTCTTTGATGTAGAGATTGATGTCCGCAACCCCCTTTCTAAAACCTTACTCCATGAGATACGTGCCCAACTTGTTATACCAAGTTCTAGGAGCTTGTTTGAGTCCATATAAAGCCTTCTTCAACCTGCATACACAATATTCGTCATCAGTTGAAGAAAATACATCATGTTGTTCAATATATACCTCTTCACTTAGATGCTCGTTTAAGAAAGCAGACTTGACATCCATTTGGAATACTTTGATCTTCTTATAAGTAGCATATGCCAAGAATAATTTGATTTCCTCCATCTTCGCTACCGGTGCAAATGTTTCATCAAAATCAATTCCTTCCATTTGTGCCTTGTTTCTTGTTATTTCACCTTTTTCATTCAATTTAGTTCTGAACACCCATTTTGTCCCTATCACATTCTTGTCTTTAGGTCTTGGTAAAAGCTCCCATGTTTCATTCTTCTCAATTTGATCAAGTTCTTCATTCATGGCATCCACCCAAATTCTAATCCTTTCAAGCTTCACCTACATTCTTGGGTTTTATCATTGATAAGAGTGTTATGTTTTCATGGTTTTGTTGATCTCTTAGTTTCCTTCTTGTGAGAATACCTCCTTTTTTGTTTGCAATTATTTTAATTACTGGATGATCTCTCTTGACTTGTCTAGAGGGTATCTTAGTGTCTTGTCTTTCTTGTATTTCTTCCACTTTTTCATGTGTACTCTCTACTTCATCATATTCTTGATTTGCATTGTTATCATCAAGTTAATTTTTGGATTTTGGTGCATAAGACTCATCAACCTTCACGTTTGTGCTTTCAACTATCTTTTGTAGCCTCTTGTTGTAACATCTATAGGTTGCACTAACTATTGAATATCATAGTAATATGCTTTCATCATATCTGGAATCAAATTTTCCTAAATTGTATTCATCTCTCTTGATATAACACTTACTTCCAAAGACTCTTATGTGTTTGACATTGGCTACCATGTTTTCCCACAGTTCAAAAGGTATCTTGTTGTTATTGACTCTTATTTGAGCTCTGTTTAGAATGTAAACAATTGTATAAATCACCTCACTCCAATAACTATCAGGTAACTTAGATTCATTCAGCATGGTTCTAGCCATCTTCTGCACAGTCATGTTATTTCTTTCAACAACTCTATTTTGTTGAGGTGTCCTAGCAGTTGAAAATTGTCTTAAAATCACATGTTCTTCACAAAAATCATCAAATTCATTTTACCAAAACTCTCCACCTCTATCTGATCTCAAACACTTGATTATGGTATTTTTCTCATACTCCACAAGAGATTTAAAGGATTTGAATCTGTCCATACCTTCATATTTTTGCTTTAAACAAGATACTCATGCCATTCTAGTGAAATCATCTATTAGAAGCATGAAATATACATCACCTTGAATACTTTTAGCTATGGTAGGCCCACAAAGATTTGTATGGATCAGCTCCAAAGGTTTAGTGGTAGAATATTCTTTGGACTTGAAAGATCTTCTTGTATGTTTACCATGCAATCAAGCTTTGCACAAAGTGTATGATGGTTTTACAATCTTTGGCATATGTTGAATTCCATCATTAGCACTTAGTTTCACTATATTCTCAAATATCATATGTCCCAATATCATGTGCCATAATAAGGTTATCATAAACTTTACTTGCAAAACATTTCTCCTTGTTTATTTCCTTGAGAACATACATGTTATTCTTGGTTCTCTTAGCTTTAGCTACTTTTTTTCCTGACTTATTATCAACAATTTCACATCCTTTGTCATGAAAAATCAGATTGTATCCTTTCATACACATTTGACTCAAACTCAACATATTATGCTTGAGACATTCAACATACAGAACATTTTCAGTGATTGTTTTTCCATTGTCAATACTTAGAGTTCCTTTTCCCACAATGTTTGTTGAGTTATTGTCACCAAACCTGATAGCTCTTGAAGCATTATTTGACAAGGAGATAAAATTTCTTTTGTCACCTGTCATATGACTAGAACAACCCAATGTCTAAATACCAAATCTTGTCTTCATCTCATACATGAAAAGTGGTTTGCACAATCATACCTAATTCTTTTTCTTTGTTGGATTCTTCCTTCACAACATATATCCATTTATTTTGTTTAGGAGGTTCTTGCTTATTCTTTAGAGAAATATTACCATTATTGTAATATTTATAGGTGATAGCATTATAATTCATCCTAGTGTATGATGAACTATAGTTCTTTCCATAGCCTCTAGCATACCTTCTACATTTAGCAGTTTTATGTCCAAACTGGTTACATGAATGGTAATAACCATAGAAATAATGTGCGTACCTCATAGCATAGGTGATTTTGGAAGAATTTGTATTCCTCTTGGCATTGTTGGTGACTTCCTTATTTGCAGCATGAGAAGTGTTTGGTGTTGATGAAAATTTTTCTCCTTCTTCTTTTTTGGTTTAGCTTCTATGCTTTCTTCCTTGAAGCATATTCCAGTTTTATCACTAGTTTACCTTTAAGAGCTAAGTATTCCATTCAAGGAATTTGAACTCTTCTCGACTTCTCATACATTGTGAGCTTACTTGTCAGTTGTTCTAATTCAGTCTTCAGGATCTCTAAATCAGATTTCAGTTTCAAGAATTCATCCTCTTTTGTCTTGTAGGATTGAGTGATATTTTCTAGCTGAGATTCAAGTTCTTTGAATTCATTAGATTCTTCCTCTTCCTTTAGGGTTTGTCTCTTCTCAAATATTTGAATTTGTTCTTCATAGAATTTTAAGGTACATCTCAACTTTTGATTCTTGCACCTGCACAATTTCAATTCTTCAAGAGCACAAACAAGTTCATCTTCTAAGTTCACATTAGCCTCTTCTTCATCAGAATCATCATAAACAATTGTATTCCTTCCTTTAGTGATGCTTTCCTCATGGATATCCATGGCCATAAACAAATATTCATAGTTAATTTCATCATTCTCATGATCAAAGTTGTTTGAGTTACTTGATCCAGAATCACTTTATTTCTCCTAAGAGTAGATGTTTCTCTTGTTCTTGAAAAAACTCTTCTTACCATCCTTCTTTTTGTAATTCTAAGTTGGCTTTTTATTTTTATGACCTTCTCCAGTTTGAGCTTCCTTATTCTTATTCGGAAATTTGGTAGAAAAATGACCTACTTGACCATAATCAAAACACTTGAATGAAATTGTTCCTTTGTACTTACCTAAGCCTATGTTGAGTCTTCTTACAAACATTACTTCAATCTTCTCATCATCTTCTTCATCCTCCGTATCTGAATCTTCTTTTTCTTTCTTGGATTGATTCTCTTCCTTAGCTTTGAAAGCTACTTCCTTCTTTGTAGACTTGGTTCCCATAGTCCTCTTTTCATATGCTAACAGAATGCTTTGAAATTCATCAAGTGTTAAATTTTTCATATCTTTAGCTTCTTCAACAGTTGAAACCTATGCATCAGAATTAGGAGTAAGAGATCTTAGTACCTTTTGGACTATAACATATTCTTCTTTCTTTTCACCTAAACCTCTGATCATATTGATCACTTCATCAACCCTCTGCATGTACGTTGCAACA
Source organism: Taxus chinensis (assembly GCA_019776745.2). NCBI lineage: Eukaryota > Viridiplantae > Streptophyta > Pinopsida > Cupressales > Taxaceae > Taxus > Taxus chinensis. The sequence continues at coordinate 779,840,876 of CM034149.1, read as the reverse complement.
TTCTCATCTTATTTCATCTTTAGGCTTTCAAATTGAGCTCTATAGTTCTACACTTTAGCTAGCTTAACCTTGTCATCTCCTTCATAAATTCTTTGAAGTTTAGTCCAAATTTCTTTCGTAGTTGTACAGTGTATTATCTTTACAAATTCAGTTTCTGTCATCCACAAAGAATAGCATTCATAGCTCTTGAATTTCTTTCATATTTTGAATTTTTCTACTGCAGTTTTCATTAGATTAGGTGGAGGAGTATAGTTGTGTTCAAGAATCTCCCATATATCAAAACCTAGTGACATTAGATAGGTCTTCATTCTTATCTTCCAAAATGCATAGTTTATTCCAGTGAACAGAGCTGATCTTGACATAGATAATCCACCTTGTGTTTAGTTTGATGTCATGCTTATGAAGAGAGGATCTCCTTGAAGATGTTAAGATTCTACCAAAAGGACCAACTCTAATACCAATTATTAAAAATCACAAGCACTGAGAGGGGGGTTAATCAATGCTGATTAAAATTCCAAGCACATCTAACCAATTTTAACTTGAATATGAGCAATATATGTAACAATAACACCCCATAAACCATATGCAAGAAAAAGAGAACTCAAGAGATAGAATTTACTATGGGAAACCCATGAAGGGACAAAAACCCACTATCAAACCAAATTTTTATTAGAAACACCAATTCCTATGTTTACAAAAACTTGGCTTTGTTGAGCACCCACCCAACTACTGAAACACCTACTCTATATTCTCCAAGCATCCACTTGAAGTAAACTAAGCACCCGCTATCTATTTTAGCAAGCTATAACTTACAAGGATCACCCACCCTTAAGATCTAAGCACCCACTCAAGTAAATATTACAATTTGATTGATCATACAGAATAGTATTGCTTAATACAATAGATCATGATCACTTTTCTATTACATTTAAAACAAAATCTTCATGTATTGGTATTCAGATCACTTTCACAGTCTTGTAAAATAGTTATGGCAATGTCTCAGGTTTTCATGTATAATTCTTCATTAACTCAAGAAATCAAGTGTTCATATTCAGGTACAACTCATGATGATCAAAAATAGGTCTCAAAAACTCTCTAGCTCATACTTCCCTTATCTCCTTGATCAAAACCAGTGATATTCGTGAAATCTTGATTAAATAGACATGCTCCAACTTTTTATTTTTCTGTTTTAGTGTATTTTAAGCATATATTGGGGTCCCTTTGCAAGTCTCAATTTTCAACACTCCTTTTTGCTTTTAAAACATATCTTTTTGCTTTAAAACTGACTTCTGGATTAAGAGATATCTCCATTATATGATCTCCTTTTATAAAAGAAAAAATAAAGCAAAAAGAAAGCACCACGAAATTGTCACACAAAAGCACCACAAAACTTATGCACCACAAAACTACCACACCATGGAAAAACAACAACAAAATCCCAGTGCAACCACAACACTATCATAGCAAAAATCCTATAATTATCCAGAAACCATGGAACATAACTGAAACGCCTCATAGACTTTAAAGATATCAGTTTCACATATGATTACACATGTTTGATCCTTTTCAAAATGTTTAACCATTTCCTTCATTAATCTAATAAATCAGATTTGTTCCATATTGACAATGTTCATCTATTGCATCGCATATCTGCACTACATTATTTCCTTGTATTGTGGCTTTGTTCTTTGATCTACGAAAGTTTTCTGTTTTTTGCGACTTTTCTAGTCTTTTGCAGCTTCTCTCCTTTACTCACGACTTCCTCTAGAATCCCTTTTCTTTCACGTCTTTTCTCTCTCATATGCGGCTTTGTTCTTTTCACCTATGGCCTTTTTGATCTATCACAACTTTGCTTCTTTACCCATGGCATCATTTTTTTTTCCTGCGGCATTGTGCTTTTACCCGCGGCTTTCAATAATCCTCTACAGATTCCTCTAGGCTTTGGCGGATATCCTTAGGCTTCGGCAGCTATCTCCTTATAACTGTGGCTTGCACAAAATTTGATTAAGTCCCTTAGAATTTATCCTTAATCTTCCTGAAGCCTTTGAGAGCTAACACTACCAATCAACCTTCACATTCACAGACTTGTTAACACCTTTTCAATACATGGTTGATCTTGAGACACCTGAACTATACTTTTTGCCTCTTTTTCCATTAATGTAGCTTAACATCAATGATAACACATATGACAATGAAAAAGGTCCAACAGTAAACAATTCGACAAGTAAAAAGTGCTTTAAGTCCTTTGTAATCATCATAAAATGAGTTAGATGCATAATTTATAAGAGAGTTAATCCACAAAACCAGATTTTGTCAATCAAGAGGCCATCTACGGGTCTAAGTCTAGTTAAACTTACAAGAAAACTGGATTCTAATTTGGATAGTTAGCTTTGATTAGATTTGAGTTGTAGTTTCCTAATTGGGTCTTTGTCAAAATCTTATCTTCATATCATCACTTTCATTCATCATGATCATATAACTCACGTCCCTCTTGGCTCCCGATGTTGAACCCTCACATCTTACTGGTTACGTGGAGTTAAGAATAGAGTGGGTTCATTTCATTATCATATCACTTTCATCAAATTTACCAACAAAATAGGAATATCAAATATTGCTTGAAAACAAAAAATTTAAGTTTGTAATTCGTCCTCATATGTATCACACACACACAGATATATATATATATCAAAAAATAATAAAAAAGAAATAAATCTTTCTGTTATGCATTTACATCATCATCATCATCCATTCATGCTTTCATAAAAGCATATAAAAATCATCAGAGATTCTAAGCATCTGAGAGTACACAAATAAAGCAAGTCATAAGAAACTAAACTCTTACACGAGATATCTAAGCCAAAATTAAATATGTGTGTGTGTATGTGTGTGTGTGTGTGTGTGTGTGTGTGTGTGTGTGTGTGTGTGTGTGTGTGTGTGTGTGTAATAATCAAGTTTGCATACAATTTTTTTACACCCCAGGTGTGGTTAAAATGTTCGCAATGAGCACCAAAAATCTAAAAAAACTGGTATATACAATAAAAAATGACCCTAAGCAATAAAGGTTTATGGCCTATCCCTCTCTACGGGATCTAGATGAAGGTGCACGGCTGGGACTCCGGCTATGGCTCCTTTGATGGGAGTGAGAGCCTCCATACCCAGACCTGTGAGAGTGACCATGAAATAAGGAACCAGGTGTTTTGCCAATGGTAGCCTCATTGTGGGAAGGCTCTCATTGTTGACTCCTCTTGACCAACCAATATGCAGCAAGCTCGATCCTCATCTTGGTCATAGCTCCCGTTGTAATCCACTCTAGAGAAAATATGTTTGTTTGTTGCCTTGCCATGACCGGTTGCCCTGATTCCATGAGAAGTTTGTCTCACGTCATCTCCTTAGAGTGTGTGAAAGTATCCACGATAATGCTACAAATAATATCTCGCCAACCATCTGTTGTGGATGCAAAACAAAAGAGAACAATGGCGAGTTAGAAAATTTTTTAAAAACAATATATATATATATATATATATATATATATATATATATATATATTGTGTGTGTACTTCACTAGCAGTTCTAGTCTAAGTAGTAGAGTCGAGAGAAGAATGTTCACTTACTCGGATCTCCTGACTATTAGGATGGATCTACTGGTGTCATTATTGGTAGTTGTGTCGCTACGGACACCTGCTCGAATACAATCTCCTCCGAAAGCACCCATTTTCCTATCATAGACTACTCAACACCCCCTCTCTTGTGTGAAAGAGGTTCACCTGAATGAAGAGTCTCCTCCTCAGCCTTATCCTTGGCTTGAGCTGCTATAGAAGCCTCTTCAGTGTCTCTCCACTTTGTATCAATCTCTTCATCTCCTCCCTCCTCATCTCCATCCTCCTTATCTCCCTCCTCCTCGGCCTCCTCCTCAGTCTCCATCCTCACCTTGGCCTCCTCTTCTTCCTCCCCACTATGTACATGAGTATCCTCAATATGCAATATCACCCCTGGCCTAGATGGATCTAGAGGAACCAGTGATGCACTAATCGGGACCCCATGAGTAACAATTATCCACCCCAGATGGCCTATAGGGCCAGATCTAGCCTCTCGAATCCCATGGTAAACTGTAGGAACCACTAGAAGGGCATCAACATAAGGCAGCCCAAACTATTATGACACCCTATCAACCGAGTGTGTCTCAACCTTGTCAGTCTGGTCTACTAACTGGAGGGTGGTACTCCATGTAGCCATAGTAATCCTCTCATCCCCCACAATCTAGCCATATCCTAGTATGGTTGTGTGATCATGTCATATGTGGTAAGAGTAGCCATTGGCTGATGTTTCCCCCTAAGTGGGGCCATAACTGTCCATTTGACTTCCTTGATAGCTCCACGGTCATCTATCCTAACTCCCCTCTAGTAGGGTACCATGCGCTCATACACCCAGCACATCACCAAAGTATGATGACTAAGGGCCTTTCCCTATAAAAATCATGGTACATGGCCCCTAAGATGTCTACACCCCATGCATATATGGCCATGTTGCTCTATGCTCTGAATTTTATGGGCCCAATAATAAAGTAGCTTTTCCCTGCCCTTGTCTCCCACCAAACGTGAAGCTAAGATACCAATAATGGTCTTGTGTAAGACGGGGATGGGGGTAGAGGCAACTGACAATAATCTCATCCCCTGCTTAGCACCATCATGTCATGTCAAGCCATCTCCCATATATGTATCCCACTACCAGGATACAACCACTAATCTTGCACTATCCAAATTCAATCTCTTGTCTGTAATAAGAACAACCAAAATCCTATAAACATCCTCTAATGTGATGGTCCACTCTCCTTGGACCCCAGGAAGCCAGAAAGTATTCTGGTATGCCTCCCAATAGCTCAATAAGTCACATAATAGGTGACTCACTGGTGCTACTAACTGCATCTTGAATAATCTCCATATCCTCACCCTGTGCAATAAGTCTCTCTTAGCCTGAGACAGTGAATCCAAGATAGAAGGAATCCAATCACACTCTCTAGCTAGGCTCCATCTTATATATGAACTTTTCATTCACCAAAACACCAAAAATAACAAGTTAGAGACATCTCATGCATAATAAGCTCATCAAAAACATCATAAAACAACACAAAAACAAAAAAAAATCTTCACACTTACTCAATTTTAACCTCTGCCTTGCCAATTACGCAATCACCTCTCTATGCAGAGTGGTGGTTACACAATCACCAAGGTGGTTGCGCAACCTCCCCTCTGCGCAGAGCAACAGTTACAAAAAAATTTCCTGCATAAAGTGATGGTTATGTCCACAAAGGGTACATCATACCCTGGGACCCAAAAACCCCAAAAAGACACTTTTTTAATGAAATAACAGCCACATCCCATGTGGCACCTTCCTAGTGAACATTTTGACTACAAAATTAGCGAAAATAAACCCCCTAGGATGAATTTTTCAAATTTTTCACATTATAGGTTAAAAATAAACAAATGCAAATAACTCACATGTCTTTGAGTTTTTGCTCCTTTCACTGGTGGAGCCACCATCGCGTCTAAATGCTCTTCGCTTTGATTTTACTTACACGCAAAACGTTCATAGGTGATCTAGAGCTCAAAAAAATCTCTAAGTGGGTGAGTGAAAATGATTTCTAAAAATAGTGATTTTGGTTTTATATATAGTGTGTTTTAACTTTGTTTTGAGTGTGTGTGTTTTATAGGACTAGAGCGCTGGTGCAAGTATATTTCTATCCCCACAGACATGCTAAGTCCTCTTTTTGTTTTATTTTAGTGTGTTTTGTCGATTCTACATTATATCTGCACTTGATTCCTATTTTTTCTTGCATGTGGTGGGAAGCTTGGATTGACATCACTTTAACAAAGAGGCATGTGAGGCATAATTTCTAACTCCTCGTTTTAGGAACACCATACTTGGATTCTATGTTTTACGCATCTTCATAGCTATAACGCTTCTCCGAGGGGACAATATGTATGCACCCATTTTTACACGTGCTACATTGTTAGAATGGTTTAAAATCCCTAATGATGATTAATATCTTTTCTAATGTTGTTCGAGTCTAATTTCTCGTTTACAGTGTATATTTGTAGCCTAGAATGTTTTCCTTTACATTTTCATGCTTTTCTCACTTTCATTTATCATTTTGATAGCTTTTTCCTTGGATTTTGAATTTAAATCATGAAACCACCCCGACGGTTACGTAACCATCGGTCTACCCTCAGTGGCAGTTGTCTAACCGCCCCAGAGGTTGTGCAACCGCTAGTCTGCGCAAACCGGCAGTCCCATGTGCATTTAACTGAGACTCTTTTGGTGTGTTCTAAACGTGTGTCAACTTCTTTAAACTTGATTTTAGTGCACATTTCTTAACCAATTTGGTTGTTCTTGACTTCATCTGATGTATGCCAACTTCTCCTTTCCTTCCAGTTGTTAATTGTGAGTTAACTACCCCTTCTTTGAGAGAGGTGGCATTTCTTGGCTACTAAATGGATTAGACCATTTCTCTGCATTTTTCCTATAAGAGTGAAGATTTTATCCAAAGCATTTCTTGGAGATTATTGTTTTGAATTGCATTATTATGCTGCCTATAATCCTACCAAGAAATACACAAGCAAGCTCAGTACTCTTGCCTTGTTATTATCTTACCTGCATTGCTACCAGATTGTTTGCAAGCCATTCCAGCTCTAGTGTTTCTTCATAATTTCTTCCACACAAGCATCACAATTCCCTAGACTCATTTGAACACCAAGTTGGAAAGAAGCTGAGGGGAAAACAAACCAAAACTAGATCTAGCATTATCATAGTTCTATAACTTTTGGGTTGGGAAAGTATTTGTATTCTTAAGAGCTTTCTTCATTTAAGTAAATTGTATTCCATAATCTTTTAGAGTATATCAGTTTATGTAGCTTTCCTTTATTCACACAAAGCTTCTACTGAAAGTTGCTTCCCTACCTATCCCTGTGGGTTTGCATGGGAATTTTTCCTTGAAGAAACTTCTGCATATATTTAGTGTTATTGTAATTTCCCTTCATTTTTGTAAACTTCCATCAATCCTTCTATTTCTTCCGGGGAAGAATAGCTTCTGAGAATATTTTTCTTTCTTACCATGACTCTAATGAAAGAATGGAGGAAATTTTAGATCCACGAGTACAAATTGGAAAAGTCTTGATTTGTTAGAATATATTATATCTTCTCTGCACAAGGAAATAACCACATTCGATTGTTTCCTTGTTTAGTTCTGTCAATTTAGTGTAGAAGCAGTTTTAATTAATTAGAAGAAATTTAATTTATCTATGTGTATTTCCTTTGTTTTATAGTAAGCATTCAAAAATAAAAAATATTATATTAATTACTTTTTAATTTGTTTTATTTCATTTTATTGAAAAACCATCAAAAACGCTAAAAACAAATAGGTTAGTTTATTTCCTTTGTGTAATTAGATTAACTTTCATTTGTTAATTAGATACTGGAAACACGTAGATTGAATTAGATGCAAGGAAAGTAGTTGAACTAAATTGATTTAAATTTGTTTGTTTCAATTTTTAAATTAGGAACATAGAGATGATTAGAAAGGAATTAACACATCTCCCAACGTATCCCTAGTTGTCTTAGGATTAACCTTGCCCTTGCGGTTTTCTTTGCGAGATTGTTTGTTTCTTTGCTTTAATAGTTTGCACATCCCACATGACCATTCAAGGCCCTCAACAACCAAGAGATTAGGTATACGACCCCCAAGTCCAGCAAACAAACACAACTAACTTATTTACAAACATTGACATGGGTCTCAGAATCTTGGTTTTCTGGACCACACTGCTTCCACCCGTCATTATCTCGTAGTTGACAGCCCTGAACATCGAATTAGACAACACTTGTGAGTTCTGGAAAATTCAACCAGGTCGATATTAGACCCCACAATTCACATGTTCATCATATTCACACATTTTCTCCCACACCTACATGACCTTATCTAAAGAATTTTACAAGGCAAACACATTACAATTTCCCCGCATTTCGCAGCCAGTTCGGAGAGTGTTTGATGACACTGATATTGATAGCATTCTTTGTGTTTCCATTCTCCTTGATCACTCCATCTCTCCAGCCCAAGTGAGGAAAGCATTCATTGCTTTAGATGAACAAATCCCCATGGTTCCTATTAAGGACATTAGATTTAGCCATTTCCATCCATTTTCATACATTTCACCTATTTTCCTTGTACAATTTTCACATAGCCATCTATCCATTCCATTGCGACTATCCTGGCATGACCTTGAGAGGTCGTGTGAACTTAAGATCACATGTTTATTTTGAGACGTATAGTTATGTACTAGGAAAACATCATTGTCACCCTTTTCCCAAAATCTAGGGTTCACAATATTTGGTTCCCTTTGAGTTGGTACATAGTGACCTCATGTCCTTTCCTACTCATTATTTTTCAGGGCACAAGTATGTTCTCACTTTCATTGATGAATTCTCATTTCAAACATGGGTGTAATTTCTGAAGTACAAGAGTGAAGTGTTTGACCACTTCAAGGACTTCAAGGCATTTTTTGAGAAGCAATTCTTGCTTCCTATCAAGAAGATATGCATATATAATGGGGGAGTATATCAGTAATGCATTTAAGGACTTTTGTATAGAGCATGGTATTCAATATAAGTACAAATTTCCCTACACTTCTTAATAGAATGGTGTAGATAAGAGGAAGAACATGGTCATGAGAGAGAGGGATAATTGCATGATATAATACAAAAACATGACACCTACATTTTGGGATGAGTTGTTTAATTGTGCAAACTATATAAAGAATCACATGCCCCACAAGGTAGTACAAAACATGACAATAAAGGAGGCTTAGTCTCATACCAAGCCTGATGTTTCCACGTTATGATTTTTGGTAGTGGGTATTAAGTATTTATTCTTGATGAAAATCATAAAGCTATGGAGAAAAGGATTCAACCACTCACGTTTTTTGGACATTGTGAGGATGTGAAGTCTTATCACTTGTTTGACCCTATCACTCATGATGTTTTATTCGAAAGGATTTTTGGTTTGATGAGAATTTAACCCCCATCGAGTCTTACCTACAAATTCTCCTTCACTCGCTCTCTCTTCCTCGCATCTTGATGATTCCATTCTTATTGATTGTGATGTAGATGTTCCTCCTCCTCCACCTCCACCTTTTGTTACATAATATATGCCGAGGTAGGTATGTACTACTCGAGAGAAGATTGGTTCTTTAACATGGGATCCTTCTGATACTTGTCATGCATGTTCATATACATATGTAGTTTCTCTTTTAGGTCATGTTATTTCAAAGGATCCACAAAAAAATTTAGATGTAGCAGGTACATCAGAGTAATACATATCCACGAAAAAGGAGTATTCTTCTTTAATTAAGAATCACACTTGAGATTTGGTTTCTCTTCCTAATGGAAGAAAGATGGTCCGTTGCAAGTGGATTTACAAAACCACATATGTAATATATGGTTATATTGATAAGTATAAGGCTTATCTTGTAACAAAGGGGTTTTTGTAGATTGAAGGAATTGACTATTCTAAGACCTTTTCCCTTGTCACCAAGATGGATTTCATTTGCCTTTTGATTTCACTAACTGCATCAAAGGGATGGTTAGTGCATCAAATGAATGTGAACGGTGCACTTCTTCATGGATACCTTCATGAGGAGATATACATGGAGTATCCATAGGGATTTGTATAATATTTTTCACTTGTTTATAGGCTTCATTGTTCACTTTATGGTCGTAAACAAGCTCCTTGAGCTTGGTATGAGAAGATGGAGACTTTCTTGATTTTAATGTTTCCATTGTGGCCCTAAAACATACATCAAGATATGTGAAGAATAAATTTTTATACTTGTTATCTATGTTGATGATTTGATTCTTATAATTAGTTCTTATTCCATGATCCATGATGTACAACACAACTTAATGGAGAGTTTGATATACATATTTAGCACTTCTACATTATTTTCTTGGACTAAAAATTTTTCTACCTTCTAATGGGATCTCCATTTGCTAAGAGAATTATGCTCGAGATCTGCTTCATTGCTGTGGTATGCTTGATTGGAAGCTTGCCCCCACACCATTTAAGTTATAAATTGCATATATAATGAGATGCATGACACCTAATGTTGATCATATCTTATACAAGAAGTTGGTTTAAAGTCTTCTATATTTGACACGTACTCATCTTGATATTTTCTTTTTGATTGACCTTTTTTTCCATTTCTCACATAATCCACATGAGATTCATTAATAGACAACCAAATGTATTTTGAGATACATTTAGGGATCTACACACATTGATATTCACAACACATAAATTGTTTCTTCATAGTTTGTGGGCTTCATTGATTTAGATTGGATTGGTGATGTTAGTGATTAAAAGTCTACTTCTAGATTTTTCTATAGACACCCTAAAAATACATACCTATTTCTATCATATTTCTAGCCTATTTCCATCCCATTAGAATTAATTAAATTAATTATATCCTACTAGAATACATCCCTTTGGAATTAATTAAATTAATTTTATCATTTAAATCATAACCCTTTATATTTAATTTAATTAATTGTAATTACATACTCATGCCCTTTAGGATTAATTAATTTAATTATATCATGCTCTTGGAATTAATTAAATTAATTCCTAACACCATTTAGCTAATTCAATTAAACATTTATTTAATTCAATGGTTAATTATCCTCTCATAATTTATAACTAATTAAATTATTTATTTAAATATTCTTATTTATCTACTCACACTCCACTTCTAGAACCTTATAATGGTGGGGGCAACAAATTTGCACGTACAATCATCTTCCTGCACAAAATCAAAATCATCATTGCCCCTGCAAAGTTGCAAATGCACAAACCAAATCCTCTTACTATTTCAAGAAATTATAATTATGAACCTAGAGCTCATTCAAACTATGATCCACTTCTCATGGCCTCACCCTCAGCTATAAAAAGTAGGCCATTCCTTTGTAGATAATCCTTGTACATTTTGTGTAATTTGCATCCAACTTCTACCAAATTTTCCATCCACATCCTCGTGTTTATGAGCTCGTAGTATATTCAATTCCACATTTGGAGAACAATTCAAAAGCACCCAAAATCATTTTGCATACAAGATTCTAAAAGTGCAAGTGCTTCACAATATTACTCAAGGTTTGCAAGGAAAATATCGGAATAAAGGTATATTGATTTATTTGTTTATCTTTCAATTTTTGTTAATATTTTCACTTCTCACATTGTCTATCATCTTGGTTTAGGTACTTTTGCTCGACCTTGGTAGAATTAATTTGTTGTTGCAATATCATCGACATAGGTTGAGTATTAAGGTGTTGTTCTAGCTAGCCATGATGTTTTATGGCTTTGACACTTGTTGACAGAGTTTGGTTTTCCACAGACTCAACCCACTACTTTTTGGTGTGACAACCAAGGTACCACACTTATTTCACACAACCCAATGAAGCATTAGTATACCAAACACATAGAGATACATATGCACTTTATTCAAACACTCATCAAATATGGTGTCCTTATCTTATATTTTATGCCTTCAGAGGAGCAAGTTGTTGACATCTTGACTAAATATTTAGCATCACCTCGTTATCTTTGGTTACGATTAACGCTCGAGGTGAAGGAAGTTGTCCTTGGGGGTTCATCTTGAGTCCTTCCTTCCTTCATTTTTTATATTGTATATGGGTATGTGGTCATGCCTTAGTTATTGAGACTCATTTATGAACATTCTAAGCCTCTTGTTTATTTGTTATAAACCTACCTAAGTTACACTTAAAGGGGGTGTTGGTACAACACACTATATGCACATAATTATTATGTTAACTAAGTTAGTTATCTTCTATAGCTAATACATATGTCTAGGCTTAGAATAAATAAATATATGCATCTAATTAATGTTATTTATTCGATTATCGCATTTAGTGGAGGTGTCACCTTTAGTTCCACCTTAAGTGGAGGCTCCACCTTTTATGGGGCCAATACGAAAAGGAGAGATAGCTCTTGTTGTAATTGTATATATCCTCACATATGTACATTGTAGATTACTTTTTACAATTCATTCTGAAGGAAATATATATTTTCCTCTTTGTAGATTAAGTTTTATCTTGATGTGAGTCATACTAAAAGATCTATAATCTTTGGGTGTCTACTAATATTTCAGGAAGAGATAGAGATATAAACTAGTTAGATTCTAAATTTTATTATTTTTCATGGCAAGGAATCATATCCAAACTTATCATTTCAAAAGGAAAAGTTACCAAAATTTGGTATCTATAGTGGGAAGCTTATATTGCTACATGATGGATTCATCCTTTTCTCAAAAGGTGATAAAAAAAAGCAACCCTATAAAATACCATTTTTGTAGATTTAGAGATTGCAAAGGCCAAACTAAGCATGCAACATATGTCCCATAATTATGCACTTAGGCACCAACACAACTAGTTATAGGGAGATTCCAAGCCACACTAGTTGCACAAGATATAGCAACACAAGAACAAGCAACCCACAAGGAAGTCTCATCTAAAGATCCAAATGGAGAGAAAAATAGTAATTAAAAAAGCATTTTGTAAGTTGAGGGGGAGTTAATCATGATTGAAATGGATCTAAGTCTTCTAAGATGGTTCATTGAGATAGAATTTGACCAACTCCATGTAAGAAGAACTAAAGTGTGCATAACCACACTTGAATACAAGGGAACAAAATTATATGCACTCGATAAGTGGGAATGGCATACATGGAAAGCTATCATGTGAGCTCAAGCAATGGATAGAAAGCTACATAAAGAAGAAATTTCAAGTCGACACTTCTCCCTCACTCTTTGATGATAATGGTTCATAAGGAGAATGTAATGTAAGAAGAGTTATTGCACAATATTGTGCTAGGGTTGAAATATTTTGGACTAGATATAAACTTATAACCAAAATTGTAACCATTTAATGTGAAACAAGAAGAGGAGAATGTAATCATGACTCCATTAAAGAACAAGAGATAAAATAGAGGAGGAAGGTCAAAAAAAGAAAAGATCTCATTCAATTTTGTGTGTAAATTACACATGGATGAGAAGTTTAAGGCTACATGTTATAGAGTTCAAATAAGGAGATAATATTCTTTGAGTACAAAGGATGTTATTAAAGAACAAGAAAATGCACCCACTAGGAATAAATCCATACAAGAAAGGGAGAAATATGAAGTCCAAAGATATAAATTAAATATACATGGGAGACTAAAGACTACCATCCCCAAGTCAATGGTGTAAGAAACTTACAATACTTACTCCCCTCCACCGTGTTACCAACACAAACAACCCCTCCAAGGACTTAATAAGTTGAAAAACTAAGTGCATAACTACATATGAAGGAATTCAAACTATGAAATAGAAAGGAAAATGTGTAAAATATCCCAATGTAATCAACTCTGAATACACAACATATGGAAGCAACGAAGAAATAGAAGGAAGAGTTGAAACAAAAATATATTGCATAGAAAGAAGAAGATAAAAAACGTAAAAAAGAAGAGGACATTAAGGAATCCTTGCAGAAGGAGGAGGAAGATAAAATTATGTAAGAGAAAGGAACATAAAGGAAACACAAGAAGGAGAAAGACAAAGCAGATAGAAAGGCTAAGGTAATTAGAAATTAAAAAAGGAGGAGTGACAGTGCAAATAAAAAAAAGAATGAACTCCAAAAACAAGAAATTGCACAAGCTAAGGCATAAAAGATAGAAGAAGAGAGAAATATGAAGGAGCGAGAGAGGAAATAAGAGGAAGATAAGAATAAAGAAGAGGAAGAGAAGAAAAGAGAATAATAATAGAAGAAAAAGGAACAAGAAAAGAATATAGGGCAAGAGTAGAAGAGAAAATAAGAAGAAAATAATATTAAAGAGGACATGAAGCTCAAAGAGGCCAAGTCACATATGTATTGTGTAGGAGTAAGAGTTTGAAATAGTAGAGATAAACTAAAAACAAAAGGAATTCAAAACAAATAAACTTGAGCCCAATTCACTAGTACCATAGACCCCCTAGGTCCAAGTTTCAATTGTACAAATAGAGAAGATGCCAAAAGATAGTGCAACAAAGGTAGGAATATCTAGCTCTAAACCAATAATAACACAAACAATAGAGGAAGGAGAAGGAAGGGATACTCAAATTAGTGGAGTGCACCAACTACATCCTATACTAAAAATTAAAATACTATCCTTCCTTCCTCGTAACGCACGTAATGACACCACACATTGCGTAAACATCCCCACAAGTGATGACCACACAAACCATTATTAGTACTCTCGATGTGGATATAGAAAAACTACCACTATAAACTTAGATAGAGGGCATAAACATCATACAATTAAATATTGGGTATGGTTGTTATGCAATTGACGAAACATGTTACACCCTTAGTCCTATAGCTTATAACAAATATGTAGGGATGACTTGTGGCTTACATACTCCATTTTCTCATCATATTCCATTCATTTATGCTTTCATATTTATAGTAGTTTGGTGTGGGTGTTCGCCATAATATAGGAAGGTTATATATAAGAGGTAGTATGGAGTAGTTAAATATCATATTAAGCACTTGAGTCTTATTGTATGGTTTGGAGGTTTCCCCCTCAAAGTGGCTAAGTCATTCTACTTGCATATTATGATCATTTCTCTATATTTTAGTGTTCTTTTGTGTTCTACTGCTGCTAATATTTGGATCTAAGTAATTTCATTACAAGTGGTATCAGAGCTTGATCTCGGCCAAAATTGGGTCAAAACCCTAATTGTGAATATTCAGTTATATCTCCAAAATGGTAGTAATTTTTTCCGTAATTTTCACCTAGTGTTGTGAACTAAGTCAAGTAAGATCCTCTTCAAATTTCAATTTTTTACTTGTTTTTGCACAAGTTATATCAATTTTAGGATTTTTCATAATTTCGCTACCTAGACTGCAATTTTGGGAATTTTTTTAAGTTCTTTTATATTTGCATAAATCTTGTCAAAATTCAGCTAGCGTTTTTTCTCTACATTTCTCTCTACTAAACCAATAAATTTATGAAACCCCAAACTACAAATTTCTACCCTAATCCTTGTATATCAAGACCCAAACCATACATCATGATTGTAATATCAACTCAAGTCCAAGGGAAGGCTCAAGAAACTCTAATAATGACTCCAAATAAGGAAGATATGGATTTAGAATATTTAGTTTTTGGAGTATCAAAGATAGTCAGCCAACTTCATAAAAGGGTTAATAATATGGTGAGTAAGGTTGAGATTAAAAACGAGCTTCTTCTATTGAAAGCTAGCCTTAAGGGTGAAATGAAAATGGGGTTTGAATCAATCAGGAAATATATGATGTTTTCTTTTTCAAGAATGAATACTAGCATGCATTCCCGTTCCATCCACATGGGTTCCTCAAGTAATGCACACATAGATCTAAATCGCACCAACCAAGGAATAACCTCTGCAAAAACTAGTGGATCTTTTAGCCAATGGCGTAACATTATTCCAAAAGTGGAAATGTGCAAGTTCAATGGGAATGATCCAATCACTTAGATCAACCAAATGGAGATTTTCTTTGATTTTCATCAAGTCCCAAGTGGATATAAGGTGGTAATGGAATCCTTGTATTTGGAACTAGAACAATTCATTTGGTATAGATGGATGTGTGAGAAAAATAAAAATAAGGGTCCCTCTGTTACCTGGTTTATGTTCATTGATGAGCTCCAAACACACTATAGTAATAAAGTTATAAAGAACTATTTTATCTAGATAGCCAAGCTACAACAAATAGGTTCAATCAAGGGTGATATCCAATAGTTCCAAAATCTATCATTACGATTGAATGACATCTCAAAGAATCATCTAAATGATCTCTTCTTGGGTGGACTTAAGGATTACATCCAAGTTGATGTTCACCTTCTTAATTCAAGTTCATTATCATAATCCATGATCATTTATCTTCATGTGGGGGAAAGAGATGGTAAAACAAAGGGGTATCACTAATCACAAGGAACACATGAATCTAGCACCATAATTTCCCCAACCAACATGATTGAATAATCAAAAAATTGAAGAAAAATGATCAAAAGGTGTATGTTTCAATTTCGATAATAAATGGAGTATAGGACATAAATGTGCACAGAAGAAACTATTTTACATTGAAGGGGCTAGTGAGGAGGAAGAAGAAGAGGAAACATCAAATGACAAAATGGAAGAACCAGAGGAAGAACATGACAATCCCTAGCTAATTATATCATGTCATGCTCTATTTGGTATTAATACTTTGTAAACCCTTCAGGTGGTGTGTTACCTTAAGAAGCAGAAGGTGATAGTATCGATTGACTTTAGAAGTACACATAATTTCATCAATAATAAGTTAGGAACAAGGATAAATTGTTTCATCTACCAGACACGTGAATTTCAAGTAATGATTATAGATGGTGGCAAAGTTCAATGTTCAGGAAAATTCCATAAAATAAGACTTATGATGGGTGAGTAAAAAATGGATTCCCTTATGTTTTCTATTCCCGTGGGCGGTGATGATATTGTCTTAAGTTTTCAGTGGCTCACAACTTTTGGCATTATAGAGTTGAATTTCCATGAATTGTTCATGAATTTTCATTCTAAAGGAAGATACTTTGAACTTTGAAAAGAGGTGAAATATCCACAATTGGTTATCTCTCATCAAATGTAGAATATTCTTAAAAAGGGCGCAGAAGGATTCATAGCATGATAGTTATCCATGGAATTTCAACCACCAAATATAGTCACACATCCTGATCTTTAGAAGGTTATTTATAAACACAAAATTATCTTTGATGAGCCCAAAGGATTACCTCCTAAAGAGATCATGATCATGTCATTCAACTAGTTCTAGGAAGCTAACCCCCAACATCAGGACTTATAAATACCCATATGTGCAAAAGCGTGAGATTGAGAAGATGTTCTAGAGGAAATGTTGGAAACGAGTATTCTCTATCATAGTGAGAGTGTTTATTCAAATCTAGTGGTGATAGTTTATATGAAGGATGACAGATGACACATGTGTCTAGACTTTAGAGAACAAAACAAGTACACTATCAAAGATAAGTTCCCTAAATATTGATTTGGATCAGACTGTAAATATTTTACACAACAATTAGGAATGATATTAAATATGCTCTAAATGATACTTCATTACAAAGACATCTATATATATAGCAAATAAACTTCCTAAATAATAGGAAGTAGCTATAACAACTCACTAAATTACGTGAGTTGTTTCTAACACACTAACCATATATAATTGTTATTGTTGTTTTATATAACAACTAATAATGGTTTACTAACACATATTTACAACATAATAATTACTTCACATAATTATAAGTTACTAATGGAGCAATAACAATATAATTTCCTAACATTCCCCCCCTTAGTGTGAACATGGGGAAAGCCTTCCTTTGTACTTGCACCTGCTCATGATCTGGTGATTTTCACAGGATGATCACAAACCTCAGGGATGGTTTTGCAAACAGTTGACCAAAATCTGAGAATGGTGGTTTTACAATTGGTTTACCACAAAGTGATGGTTTTTTGAATGGATTACCAACAACCAAGAATGGTGGTTTTTCTATTGGTTTACCACAAACCACAAATGAAGGTTTTCAAGTGGTTTACCTACAGCCAGATCATGATATGCCAAGTACTATTCTCAACCCTCATCACATTTCACTGCAGGGAATAACAAAGGAAATTCTATTGAAATTTGTTGCTCATACATACATAGAAAAAGATGACATAATGGAAATAGAACATTGGATCATGTCCCCCCCTCAATGTGAAATTTCCACTTATTGAAAACTACAAGTTGTACCACACTGGAAGCACTAAAATCAAATTGCACACACACATGTCACCAAAGCTGATATGCGGTCCCGTCATTGGCGACTGACGAGAGGTCATTGAATGACCTCTAACCTTTGATTCCTCCTACCTCCATTGTATGGCTACTAACTCAACAAATTTGGAATTTGAGGCTCAATTATACAAACCTTAATCGAACATCGATCACTGCCAAAAATGCATTCGTAAGGAAAAAAAAAATTTAATTTTTTGGACTTTTAATATGACTCAATTTTGACACTTTTAATGATGAATTACAAAGATTATTTGGCAACACAAAATGAAAATGTGGATAGGAAGATGAGAGGACATGAAATAGACATATTATACATGTGAAAATGTCAACTACATGAATGACATCTCACAGACTTATATTTTTTATAATGACTAATTGTATAAAGACAAAGATAAGGTTTGCATAGCCAACTAGTCGACTTTATAGAATATAAATATATCATTGGACAAAGGTATTTTTAACTATAAAACTCATATTTTGAGATCATAAAAAATCTAAACGAAGACCTTTATATCCCCTAAACTCTATTCAAAGACTAATATAGCTAAAAGGTTAAAACAAAACTATTTAAATGTAAACACAAATGACAAAAGCTCACATATATAAAAAAAATGATACACTTGGTTAACATGCGTGTACAAACCATATACTAATAAAATATTTAATGATGAATAGACACGTGGAGACAACACATGTATGAAACACATCTAAATGGGGCTGATATGAAGAAAAATAGTAAACTCACCGAATCTACTGTAGAGGTGAGAATAAGAAAAGTACAATGTGAGATACATTGTCCAATGCAAGAGTAGACAACACAAAGGTCCTTGACATGACGTTATTTGGATGGATAAATTTCAATGTTTGTACCGTAGTATTCAATGATGTGAAGTTGTTACACATGTCATAACCTTGAATATATCTTCAAATAGTAACGCATGGTTCTACAGATTCTTTGCATGTCACATCTCAATCAAGGAAAAGAATACACGATAGGTATGGCATATTGCTTGCACATTTAATGACTAGAATCCACTAATAGTTTCAATGTGTAAAATACATTGATGCTGAGTGAAAGGTTGATAAGGCATGCATTGATCAAATTGCACAATAATACTTGAATGAAAATGAGATATCTCACCATACATGCCAATTCCTAAACATTTGTTGTCAAAACTAAAGTGATATAGCTGAGAGTTTGTTTGAATTAATCAGAATCAAATCAAATCAAATCAATGCTTGCATGATGAGAGACACAATATATGCAACACTTAGTCTTATTTGAATTTTTCTGCAGGGTCCATCAAAGTGGATCAAGTTGAGAGATGACGATGACGCCTTGGTGGAGATAGTGTACACAATAATTATATCCTTTCTCAACACATAAAAATCATGGCAAATGCATAGTTGTTTACAATTTTTGTGGATTTTACCAAAATACATATGCACATAAACTGGAGTCAATGTTTGATGCTTACATGAATAACAATTTATTAGATATCACCGTTGGCAATGCTACATGAATATAAATGGTTCTGCTCGAAGTAACCTTAGGATCACATTTTCTTTGATACCAAATATTGATTTGGATCATACTGCAAATATTTTACACAACAATTACGAATGATATTCAATATGCTCTGAATGATACTTCATTATAGATACATCTATATATATAGGAAATAGACTTCCTAAATAATAGGAAGTAGCTATAACAACTCACTGAATTATGTGAGTTGTTTCTAACACACTAACCAAATATAATTGTTATTTTTGTTTTATGTAACAACTAATAACGGTTTACCAACACATACTTACAACATAATAATTACTTCATGTAATTATAAGTTACTAATGGAGCACTAACAATATAATTTCCAAACATTCATGTCATTAATGATATGTTAGATGAGTTACCTAGTGTAATTTATTTTACAAAATTAGATCTTCATTTTGGATATCACAAAATTAGAGTAAAGGAAGGGGATATTCATAAGACAACCTTTAAAACTCATTAAGACCATTATGAATTTCTAGTGATACCTTTTGCCTCACTAATGCACCATCCACATTTCATAGTTTGATGAATTCTATAGTTGGACCATTCCTATGGAAGTTTGTCTCAATATTTTTGATGATATCCCACCCTATAAGAAATCATGGGAGGAACACTTTCATCATGTAAATATGGTCTTACAAGCTCTATAGAAACATCAATTATATGCAAAGCCTTTGAAGTATTCTTTTGGGGTAAAGGAAGTATAATACTTAGGTCATATTGTTTCTCATGAAGGCTTCAAGGTGGACCCTCATAAGATCAAGGCCATGGTGGAATGGGAAGTTCCTAGAACCATCAATAATTTATGAGGTTTCTTTGGGATTGCAAGGTACTATCGTAAAATTTTAATGAACTATTATAGTATATCAACACCACTCACAATGTTATTGAATAAATACTCCTTTAATTGGAATGAATAAGCTTCCAAGGCATTTAAAAATTTGAAGAAAGCAATGTGCACCACCCCGGTGTTAGCAACCCCATATTTCTCCAAGACCTTCATAGTTGAATGTGATGCTTGAAAAAAGGGGATATGTGTAGTACTCGTGCAACAAGGACACCCCATAGCAATTGAGATATGTCAACTAAAAGGAAAGAATTTGTTTAAGCCCACCTATGAGAAAGAAATGATGGTAATATTACATGTGGTCAAACAATGGAGACCATGTTTGATGGGTAGACACTTCAAGGTAAAGATAGACCATAACAGTCTCGAATAATACTTGGAGCAACAAATATCTTCTGAAGAGAACCAAAAATGGGTCACAAAAATGTTGAGTTATGACTTTGAGATCATTTATAAGAAAGGGAAGAAAAGTGTGGTCATTGATTTAATGAAATTTAAATCTTAATCAGAGGACTAAGATCAAATGAATATAAAAGTAACAAGCAAGATCTATCATGTAAGAAATAATAAATTATAAACGATAGTGAAATAAGAGTGACTTATCTTGTATTCAAAGATCTAGGTTGTTTTTAGGATAGAAACTAACTGAAACATGTTGCATATAGACTGAATAAGCTTTGTTTAGAGAACCGTAATCTAAAACTACTTCAAATGGGACCACCCAGATGTACAAGACCATCTAGATGCTAGTGTCTGAGTTGGGTGCTAGTGTCCTGGAAATAACTCTAGACCTGGTCTTTTTAGGGTTTAAATATGTCTATTTCTTTTCGCTCTTTGTCTTAGCCATTTTATTGTGGGGTTTCATTGTTACACCTAAACTTGCAAAAGCACAAGACTCAAGTAAACACATAGATGAAATAAATAATGCATACACTTGAGTCAGACTGACATCGACGGCCACCCCAATGTGATTATCACCAAGCGCTACACTACATTTTAGACTTTATGTAGTTCTAGTGTGTTTGTATTTGACTTGTTTCCCTCAAAGCTAGGTTTCCCTTATGTCATTCACATTAAGATAGCAGGCTACAAATAATTTTCCCCCAAGATGAATGTGTGAGAAGGAATTCATAAATAGTCCCTCCTATGTAGTGAATAATGTATCCCAACTACAATCCTTGAATTTTTCTCTTTTCCCAAGTAGTAGATAGTAAGTAATCGCCCAAGTTTTCCAGCCCCTAATACTAGTGAGTAAGTTGTGTGTGTGTGTGTGTGTGTGTGTGTGTGTGTGTGTGTGTGTGTGTGTGTGTGTGTGTGTGTGTGTGTGTGATTCCTTTGTTTGAATTTCATCATTAACAATCCAAAAAGGTTGACCCAAAGTGATAAGAAAGGTTAACAAGTGATGTGGAATTTCAAATTTGAGAAAAGGAGGGAAAAGGACATAAGTACCCAAAGGGGACAGTAGCGTCTGGGTGCTGCTGTCCCTAATGGGTAGTAGAGTTTGGGATGCTCGAAGGATAAAACATGAAATACAAATTTGGATCACACATTGTCTAATGTTCACAAGGAAAGTATCCATTACAGAAAAGTAAATGATAAGAGTATCAAAATTATAAAGTAATGTAAAAGTAAAATAAGTGTTGTTAATGTCTAGCTTTCTTACTTAGGAATCATGCATATAATGACATATTTAGAGGTGTGATGTACATAAAAAAAAAATTTAATTTCATGACTATATTTTCCCCACTTTATACTGGTGAATAAATATTCAGTAGCATAAAGTAGATAGGAAGAGCGCACCTTGTGGAGAACCATTGTAAATGATAGGGTGTTGAATGAGGATTGTACTTGATATCATGCCAAATGAGATTATGAAATGTTCATCATGGAATATAGAAGAGGATAAGGATCCTAGGGGTTACCTCAAGTGTGTAGTAGAAATGATGTATGTGTTTGTTCTTTAGACATTACCTTTTCCGGATTGTGTTGTGATTTGAGATTGTTCTTTGTTCCATTTGTGTGTTGCCTTTTGTCAGAGTAAGGTCATACCTACAAAATAAAATAATTGTATCCAATGCTTATGATAAATAAAATTGAACTTTAACGCATTGAATGTGAAAATAGAAATGTGTATTGAAAAATAAGTGAGTTAAGGATAGAATACACATAAATGTCATGAGAGAAGAGATATAATTGTTCTTGTATGTTTTTTTCCTCAGAGATGGTTGGAATAGTACTGAGGATTTAGGTATCCTATTGTCAAATTGAGGATTTGAGTGTTCTGTTGCTAAACTGAGGATTTAGGCATCCTATCGCCAAACTGAGGATTTAGGCATCTTTTCGCCAAACTAAGGATTTAAGCATCATGTTGCTAAACTGAGGATTTATGCATCATATCACCAAGGGAAGAGTATTGGGAGATTTTATAGGATTTTCCCTCCAACCATTAACACTTCCCCAAAAATAAGCTCCACTGCAGATGGTCACAAACCTAATAGAAACTGGCCACAGATGATCTTGAGAAAACAAAGCAATTAGTTCCCTTGCTCAAAGTATGTAACTTGCCATTGATTTTTTTCCTATTGTTCGTAGTAGTAACTTGTAACTGATTACATGCTATTGTATTTTGGATAAACCTATCACTGGAAACTTGTTGATCCTATATTGTACCTATTTCTCCCCTCAGGGCAGAGCCGCCCAAGTTAGACTCTCTGTTTGAATTGGGCACTTTTGTCCCTGTTGTAATTCTGGCCCAAGTTTGATTTTGAACCAATTTTTAAGATCTTGTTTATTATGATTCTACTTTATACCATTATGTGTCTAGTATTTGGACTACTAAGAGGGTTAAATATTCACCTAATAATTATTTCCATTCATTTGGGGTGTGTGAGATGAACCAAGTTGAGTGCGGACCAAACAAGGAAAGTAGAAACTGATGTGCACATCTAAAATAGAACTCTTGTAGGGGCAATAGGTAATGCACATGGTAACAACCATAATTCATGAAAAATAATAGGAAAGGCTAGCCAAAAGTGTTATTCACACACAATTATTACATGATTGTTGGTGAAATACTTTGTCGTATGACAAATTAGGTGTTTTCACCAATGCTCACAGGGCTACGCTCCTCCTTCTTGAGTATGGGGAGGCTTCCATTATTAAATGTAAAATAATATACTCCCATATAAATGTTGTGGGGTGGCCAGATAAGGAAGGGACAACACAAGAACACTTCACTGAACCTATGGAAAAGTGCTTGTACGAGGGAAGAATTTGTAGCGATGAGGGGTGAAGGAGAGAAATCAGGAAAGGGAAGGTTATCATTGTGAGTAGGCAATAGCAGAGTTCCCACATAACAACAAGATTAGTTCAACATTCAATTAGAGGAAAGCAACAATGAAACATCTAGAGACTAATAAACTCAAACACATAGTTCTTTAGATTCATTCATCAAGGATACAAAGTTACTTCTTAATCATTATGCTTACAAAGTGTAGAAAAGAGAGAAAATAGAGGAACACATGAGAAACAGGAATTGAAGAAATGTAGATTTTATTTTTTGCGTTGGTGATACAAATCTCAACACCCAAAAGCACAATCCACAATTGCTACAAAGAGCTAAATTTAAACATTTTAGGATCCTTTGGAATGGGGAAGCCATCCCAATTCATAGCATCATGAATTGACCTTTCACCTAGCCCCCTCACAAATCTTCATGTTCTTATTATGCTTGTGACCTTTCAATTTCCCCTAGAAAGGAAAAATTAAGTATCTCTCTTATAATTTTGAGAGAATACTTTTACAAATTACAAATATTGTCATTTAAACAAATAGGACAAAAAACCATGATTATTTACAATGAAAAATTAGAATAAATGGATAGAAGAGGAGAATGGAAAGGGATTGACTGATTTGTCAAAGAATCTCCTCACTGATCCTAGACATGGTGCTCACAATATTCTCCTCCTGTCAGATGTACAAACGCTTCGAGTTTTTGAACAACTGTTGTTGTCATGCAAATGTGCAACATGGAAATTGACAATTTCCGAGCATGACAACGATACGCATGTGCCAAAAATTTCTTTTTTTACCATTCTGAGGCACCCTGAGTCTACCCAATTAGTCCAGTGACCTTCCAAATTATGTTAACTTATTCCCCTAGGTGGTTTTAGGAGTTCTTGGAAAATGCAAATTTCAGACAGTCATGGGAAGGGTTATCATTGGTCTTCCCAGAACAATCGCAACCCCATGGAGTGGAGCATCAGAGAAAAAATAAATTTAAAGGTGAATTGAATGTCTAGAAACATCATGGAAGTGATTTTGGAAGATTCGGGGTAGATTTGGATAGTTTGGAGCAATTTGGTCAAAAACAGGGTTCACAGGCCTAGGCAGTGCACAGGCCAAAAAAGTTGTTGAGATTCGGAAGGTGATTCTAGGAGCTCCGGATGGAGTTAGAAGCAAAACAAGACATCTTCAGAAATTTAATTCCAAGAAATAAAATATGGTGAAATTATTTTTTTCACAACACTTTGGTGCAATATGTCTGCAATCAGTTTTTTCTCATGCCTAGGCAGTGCACAGGGCTGAAAAAGCAACTAAAATTTGAAAAGTGGTTCTGAGAGTTATGGATGGAGTTAAGAGCTAAACAAAACATCAATGGAAAGGGAATTAAAATCCCTACAAGATGGAAAATTTATTTTTTTCACAAAAATTTAGCATAATAGGTCTGCAATCAATGTTTTTCAAGGCTCAACTATGGAACCAAAACAAAACTCTGCTTTTTCAAGGAATATATGGAAGAATCAAGATTTGAGACCACCACAACCATTGGATTCAGAAGAAAAATTATTTTCAAATTCATATAAAATTTCATCAAAAACTTTCATCGGGAGCTCAAGTTATCGTCGTTTCAAGTTCTCTCTCAAGACCTCATACTTAGTCAAATTTTGAACAGGACACGTGTCAGCACCAGGAGCCTGGCGCATTTTTGTGTCCCTTACATCCCTCAAGATTAGGGACATGAGAGTCAAAAAAATTTCCCCAACCCCTAAAATCCCTTTGGACCCTCATGTGACCTCTTGGACTGCCAGTTTAGCCCCCAGGAGCTAGTGGAGTCTTCATCCCCTATCGTCGGATTTGTGCCACATGTCATCGCGAGGAACGTCATGCAATTTTATGTCCCCTTTGTCCCTTTGTGAAAATGGACATGGGGGACACAAAATTTCACTCCAACCATAATTGGTCCATTTTGAAAATTCACCATGTTTCCTCACGCAACCTCTTTCCAGCCCCCAAGTGCTTTAAAGTTGCTTTTTCAGCTTAAACCCCCACCGTCAAATCTTTTCCATGTGTCGCAACCACATGCCGCATGTAAATTGATGTCCCTCTCATCTCTTAATTATTAAGGGACATGAGGGACATGAAAATGTGCCTCAATCCCTATTTTGCAAAATTTAAAAATTTAAAATCCTTCTTGCTTCTAACTTCTAACTTTCCATTCATGTGCACAATTTCACTTTGCAACTTGCTCTATAACTTCTCACCACTCCTCCACCATTGTTGAACTTCAAACCAGTACCACCATAGAAAATAAATTCTTCACTCCATGATAATACATGGGTCCCAGGAGAAATATTGATCAAACAAAGAATAAAGCAAAAGAACAGTGAAAATCTCCATTGTTGTGAAACAGAGAATCGAAAAGATCTTGTAAACCAGTGCACAAAACAATGAACCGTTTGTTGCTGAGTTCTTCACTCTTAAAGGCCATTAAAAACTCACCTTCAAACCTATTTTCTTCAGCAAGGAATTCTCACAGCAAAGAAATTTCACTTCCAGCTCCACGAAGAACAAAGCTCAATTTCCCGTCAAACCAGTAACCGAAACAAAGAGAAATTTCACCAGTGATATAAGAAGAGAAAACCCATATCAAAAACATAATTTTCATTGCGAATGGAGGAGAAAACTAGACCTGCAATTTTGAATCTCCATTAATGGCTTCCATAACACAGTGGTGGAAAAAATCAATGAGCTACCTCTCCACTTCTCAGGGTTCCAGTGGGCAAAATCGTGCGAAAATTGGAGGGACCGATCATTGAAAAATCTAGTTTCGTGTAACTAGTTTTTGTGCCATGGAGTCCCTATTTTTTAGGGATATGGAGGATTGAGTTTTTTGTTAGGAATATTCCTTGGATTATTGCTCAAAAATTGTTTATAATAGTTAAATGTAATATTCATATATTACATTAGTAAGTTAGCATGTTAGTAAGATATTAATATTGTTATATTAATATCATATTTGTGTGAGAAAAATAAAATATTGTAATATTATTAATAATAGTCATAAAACAACTCATTATTAATAATATAGGATATTGTATTAGTTGTGAGTTTGTTGAATAAACAACTCATGTAGATTATTGTGTGTGGAGATATTGGTGGGATATATGAGAGAATAGTGGTGAGTGATCATAGGAGAGATTCGTGAGATGATATTGGTAAGCCTCATCTCCTTGTTTATAGGAAATGGAAAGGCTATATATTGTAAGCTCTCTCACCATGTAATTAGCTCCAAAATTATTCAATCAATAATATTGTGTGTTGTTTATTATATATTTTTGCTCTAATTTTGTGTTTATGTTATTAGCTTCATTCTGCAACATTGTCTCTTATCGATTTATACAATTATATAATGTAATTATTACTTATTTATATTAGATAAGCTATTAATTTCACATCATCTAGTATCAAAGAAGGATAGGATGAGTTAAGAGAGTCATTGTAGGACAAAACCGTAGCCTCTTGAATGCATATCTGAGAGTTTTGAAGCTTCCATCTTCATTTTCTAGATTCTAATCTTTAAAAAAATGACTGGTAATTCGTGTTTTTCTCAAAAACCTAGATTCAGAATTTTCTGAAATTTTTTAGGTTTGTTTATTTATATTATGGGAAACTTTTGTCAAAAAATTATAGAAATTCATTTCATATTTTAAGAGAAATCGTGGAAACAATTCTGATGTTTCTAATTATTCTGTAAAAATAATAGTGACTGATTTCCAGCAATAAAAATCTTTTATGCTTTATTATTTTGGTTAAATATAAAGTTGATTATTATTGTAAGGGTGCATTATCGGTTGAAATTGACACCCAATAGAATTTTTAAATGAGCCTCAAAGACAAATTTGACTGAGTTAGCAGTATCATGGATGAAGGAGGGAGGCAACGGAGGAAGGAGGTTAATCAGTGACCTCTCGCCAACCGCAAGCGAAGGGGCCACACAATGAATTTGTGGAATTTATTTTTGTTGTGTTTAATTTTCATTATGTATTGTAATAAGAACAAATGATTTATTCTTGTTCAATCTTGTAATAAGTGAGCTTCTATGTGAGCGATATTTCTTTGATTTTCCCTTGAATGTAAGGATGGGGATGGGGAAACATGTACGCTGCTATGAAAGTGGTTAGTGGTCCACTAGAAAATGAATTTGAGAGTTTGTGAATCTCTTAGAAAATCACATACAAAGTGGTTAATGGTTCCACTAGAAAACCTATTGGAGTTTATGGTACTCTTTGAAAACCATCAGATTATAGAACATGAGTAGGTACTAGACATAACTCACTCATGTTCACACTAAGGGGAGGAATGTTAGAAATATTCCTTGGATTAGTGCTCACATTATTGTTTGTAATAGTTTAAATGTAATATTCATATATTACATTAGTAAGTTAGCATGTTAGTAAGATATTAATAATATTATATTAATATCATATTTGTGTGAGAAAAATAAAATATTGTAATATTATTAATAAGAGTCATAAAACAACTCATTATTAATAATATAGGATATTGTATTAGTTGTGAGTTTGTTGAATAAACAACTCACGTAGATTATTGTGTGTGGAGATATTGGTGGGATATATGAGAGAATAGTGGTGAGTGATCATAGGAGAGATTCTCTAAGAGATATTAGTGGGATGATATTGGTAAGCCTCATCTCCTTGTTTATAGGAAATGGAAAGGCTATATATTATAAGCTCTCTCACCATGTAATTAGCTCCAAAATTATTCAATCAATAATATTGTGTGTTGTTTATTATATATTTGTGCTCTAATTTTGTGTTTATGTTATTAGCTTCATTTGCAACATTGTCTCTTATTGAATTGTACAATTATATAATGTAATTGTTGCTTATTTATATTAGATAAGTTATCAATTTCACATCATTTTCATCAGCATTCTACCCTATCACATGAAGAATATCAGTTAAAAAGGAAGCGAGCTACCTCTTCAATTCTCAAGGTACCAATGGGTGAAATCACAAGAAAATTGGGGGGAATAATCGTTGAAAATTCTAGTTTCGCGTAGACTAGTTTTTGTGCCATGAATTCCCTATTTTTAAGGGACATGGAGGGTTGTGTTTTTTGTCAATATTCTTCCCCCACCAATGAAAATATCATTTTCCAACTTTTTCAGACAAAAGAATTGCTCAAAATTCAGAGCGTGGAACCTTAGAATAAAACCCAAATTTTAAAGACATGTTTTATCGCAATCTAACATCCGTAGCACAATTACTAAAAATAGCATATTTTATACTTCCTCACATGCTATAAATGGAAATTCCCATCGAATTACAAGATTGACCTCTCGAGACAATAAGAAAAGGGGTAAATGGAAAGTAAAACAGAAAATGACTCCTTTCCAAAAGAGCAGGTCCCCAAATAACAACCTGCTAAAAATAGAAATGTGCTAAAAATAGCAATATCTCGGGAACAGAGGAGGTTGGAATATGCTAGAAGGTTCAAAAGGTGAAACTAGAGCAAGACAAGTGATATGTTCCAAAATAGTATAGCATGGGCTCATATTCTAAAAATAGAAAGTTTTCATTTTGGGAGTGGAAGGTTGCATATGACTTTGTTTTCACTCACCTTACTGCTTTTTAGACTCCCCTTTGGATAATGATATGGTTTCATGAGTTGGAAAGGAGGCATGAGAACTTTGCGAAAGTCCTGGAAGCATCATCTTGAGTGCAATGGTTTACAAAAGCAAAGCAATGCATCACAAGGCACATCATGTGAATTCATCTTCATCACTTAAGAAACCAGGTAATTCAAAGTGAATTGGTCAAAATGATTTCAACGAGTCAAAAGGTTCATCAAACAAGTTTCACGAAGGGTCATCGTGGGCATTATATGTGTTCATCTCAAGCTTGCATCAATAAACCTCAAAACAGTGTTTTTGAACACTCATTTTGTGGTTTAGGATGTCTATGCATCATAGAGTTTGTGGTCATCACTAGATTGGGACAATAATTCAAAGTTATTCAAGGGAGCCATCTTCATCAGTGTATAAGATCACCAGTGGCAGAAATCTTTGCTCAAAGTTCATGACTGCATCAAGGAATTCAAAGCATTTCGTCATGAGGAGTTTTTTCCCTCCATACCTTCCCTCTTCATCTCTTTCCATCTCTTCTTTCTCTCTCCATTCTAATTCTTCATTAGGCATCATCATTGTATTTCGTCCTATTCACTTAAGTGACATATTTTAAATTTGTAAAAAATATTTTCTCAAAATTATAAGAGAAATACTTAATTAATGGAAAATAAAAGGTCACGAGTGGAATATGGAAATGAAGAGTCATGTGAGGGACGTGAAAGGATAAATCATATTGCTATAAATTGGGATGGCCTCTCCATTCCAAAAAAATCCCATATTTTTGAAGAACTCTTACTATGTAGCATTGTGAATTGTGATAGCTTGGTTGAAGCTTTGAATTCATCACTACACATGGAATAAAAGCTACACTTCTTCTATTTACCTTTCTTTTTTTTCCTCTATTTATTTTTTTCATGCACTTTCCGAGCATAGTTGATCCTGTATGAAATTGGAAAGGAACTTGGTGTCATTGATAGATGAATTTAAAAACTTGGCATTTTAATTCATTAGTCCCGCTAGTTTCACTGTGCTTTCCCTCTATATTGAAGGTCAAAATACTCTGGTTATTGAGTGTGAGCTCTACAATCTACTCATATCAGTAATCTTCCTTACATAATTTACCCCCTTTTCCCTTCATCATTGTAATTTCCTCCTTTATACCCTTGTATAAGCACTTTGCCACAGGTATAGTGGAGTGTCCTTGTGTGATCCCCGGACAATTTGGCCACCCTCAAAATTTAGATAGGATTAGGATTAGTTTACTTTAAATAATGGGAGCTGTACCATTCAATGCAAATGGGTGTAACCTTATGAGTGTTGGTGGAGACACCTAATTTGTCCACCCGACAAATTTTCTCAGCAACAAGTGTTTAGAAACACTGTTATTGGATTTTTTTGAGATGAACATGGGAATCACTCATAACGATGCATTCTTGATCTTAAAATGAGAGTGAGGATCACTCTTTTGATCCTTATGCCTTCACAACTATCTTTCATAATGCCCAAACCTCTTGATGCATGCATCCTCTACCATGTACACTTTGTTGCAAGATTACAAACTTTTCCTTTACTAATCTGAGAGATGTGATCTCCTGAAGGAAGAAGGATAAACTCTTGAATAGCTCACATAACTCACCCAAATCATTTGACTCACCCAAATCAACTCAAACCACTCTCCCATTTTAATTATCTCAACTCAATCAGCTCATCGAGCTCAATTCAGCCAACTCACCCAGCTCACCCAGTTCACCTCAACCAGCTCACTAAGCTTACTTCGAACAACTCGTTGAAATATGTGATGGATAAATGAGATATGATGACCTATTTACCTTGAATTATAATGGATATTTTTAAACTTTTCAAATTTCTTCTGACTGCACAATGTCCCTAGATTTTACCTAGTGTCTTGTGATGCTTTACTTTGATTCTGGACACAATTGAGATCAGACAGATGCTTTGTGTTCCTTGTGAAGAGTAAGTTTCCTTGTTTGACCTATGAAACCACCTTAAAACCATGTGAGGATGTTTAAAATTAACTAGATGAGATAAAATGGAGCCAACTACAACTTTCTGTATCGAAAATAGAGACTCTCTATTTTTAGCAAGTAAGACCAAGACCTGCTATTTTAGGACATATCTCCTATTTTTCTAAAAGTTTATCCTATAAAAAATTTGGAACATTCAATTCTCATATTTTTATAATGCATTTCTATTTTAGCAAGTTTTTATTTTTACTAGGTTGCCTTTTCTGGACCTGTTATTTTGGGAAAATTGCCAATTTTGCCATACTTTCCATTTTGCACCGTTTTCGATTGTTCTAGATGATCCAAACTTACAACTTAGGGTACTTAATATTTTTATCATGTGGATGGGCATGACAAGTTCTATTTTTAGTAAGTGAAAATTCTAGATTTGATTTGCATTGGAAGCATCTTTTTAGATTTAGCTCCTCGTCGTGATCTGGTGCTCTAGTTTTCGCAGTGTTTCGCCCACAAGAACTCTGGGAAATTGAAAAAGTATTTTTTAGAGGTAGGGTTTTTAGTCCTAAATATATCCTGGTAGAAATTAATGGATTCATTGATCTTCCTTTATCGCAGAGATGCTCTGGAGAAGAAAATTCAACTCAAGCCCTTGGTATGATTGATTTCCTCGTTCACGGGCCATGAGAAAATCCTCATTATTGCAATGGAGGATGCTATGGAATAATTTTATTAGATTTATTGATGAATTGGTAGGTTTTTGGACATTTAATATCTTCATTCATGGCTTCCACATCGTACCAGTGAGGAAATAGAGGTAAGCAGGAGCTGTTTCATGTTTTTCTGGCCTGCCGACAATGCTTTTTGAGTGCATGTATGAGTAGAAATAGTTGGTGAATTATTTGATTTTTTTGGATTCAAGGTATGGGGTGAATTTTCTTGTCCCATTTTCCCCCATGGGATAGGGACAAGGGGGTAGAAAAATTTTCCCTCATATGTGCTTCACAAGTGGTAGCTCTTGATTCGATGACGGGTAAATGAGAGAAATCGACATTCTAGCACCTGGTGGTTGAGACTGGGTCATATGAGAAACCACACAAGGGAAAGAGAGGGGGGAATTTTATTTTCCCCTATGTCCCTAAGGGACAGGGGTAAGAGGGATAGAAAAATTTGCTTGACCTGGTTGTGATAAGTGGCACAATATGATTTGGTGCGGAGGGAGCTAAGAAGGGTTTACTTAAGCACAACGAAGCTTGTTTTAGGTCACATGAAAATCCAAAGAAAGGGAAAGAGTGGGGTGAATTTTATTTTCCCTTATGTCCCTAAGGGACAGGAACATGAGGTACATAAAAATGTGCCTTGATATGGAGATGACAAGTGGCTTAGCGTGATTTAGTGAGGAGGAAGTGAGTGTAGTCACAAAATCATGCACTTACTACTATAATTATACCACAAAGTATGTTGTTATATATATATATATATATATATATATATATATATATATATATATATATATATATATATCTTACATCAGAAATTTTTTCACTAATGACACATCCCTTTATCTAGTACTCAATTCAACTGGTATTTTTTTGTTGTTTGTCTTGCACAGTTGTCAGTTACTACCACAATTTCAGTCATCCCTCAGGGAGTCTTAGCTGTTGTTAATCACTCACTTGTCGTCTCTAGTCTTTGACTAGGGTGACCTAGGAAGGGATTAGGGTTCCTAGGGCACCCTGGTCCTCATTTCTAGGTGCCCTGGTCCCCATCACACTTGGTTCTCATTTATATGTTCGAGGTTGGTCTTTGTGAGTTTCCCTCCCATTCCCCTAGGTACTAGTCGGCATGTTAGGTCATTAGTGTGAAATTTGAGCAAGAGATCCCTATAAAACACAACATACAAACTATCTTATGGGTGGACTACTTCTACTAAGGGCTATCTATCTACATAAGGCAAGGGACTACATTTGAGCACTATTCTACATCACACACTACATAGGAAGGGGAGTCTATTATATTCCATCCACCATTATACATTTTTATCTAGCTATTGCCCACTACTTTGGCGTCATTGTCGCTAGGGAACCCTAGGCACACCGTTGCACACATAAAGCACATAGAACTACATTGGGTCTGAGATGTAGTGCAACACTCAGTCATAAGTCCATCCATTTCACAGTTTAGGATAATCGGAACCTATTCATTTGCATCTTTATTTTTAGGGTTTGATGCTTTTTGTGGGGTTTTGTAGGAGATTATTCATTAAAGACTTACAGTGACACTAGTGAAGCCAAGTGCAACACTAACTTGATCAAAGGAAAAATACTATGAAGGTTTAGCCACCATATCAGTTTCAGTTTCCGATTCACTCCACAGACCAAGGCACCCATATTTCAGACCAGGGTGCCCACAGGTGCCCCTATCCTTCCCCAAGCACCCCATTCTAGCTAGATTTACCACTTCTATAATTTTTTGAAGGTTCGTTACGACACTCACCTCTACTAGTACATCATCTTGTATAGTCCCATATTACTATGAGGTAAGTTCTTTTCAGGTTAGTGCCCTTTTCCCTCCTATTTCATTATTTCATTTCATTTAAAATATCAAATAAATTATCTAGCATTCATATTTCAGTATATTTTAGTTATTACAATTTTTTACTTCTTAGACTATTGCTAAAATACAGGTTTTAGATAATCATTTTGGTGAACCCGTACTTAGAATATTTGCCCTAGGATCCACTTCAAACCCTAATGGCTAAGGATAGATCTTCTCCTTCTTAACCCATCATGTCTCACTTTAGTGTCAATCCAATAAATGATGATGTCATTATCACTAAGCTCACAACTCTCTATAGTAATGTTACTATACCAGACCATATTTAGCAGCAACTCTTAGACGGCCAATGGTATGTACCTACTAGTTTTGAAAATTCCCCCATTGGCATTAGTATTGTTTCAAATCTGATAGCCTTCACTTGTTGTACACCATGTTATACGGCTACTAGTAATCCTCCTACTGACCTATCTAAGGAAATTCTAGATGATTATCCTATTGATTACATGTTAGGTCTTGACAATAGCTCTCATACTAATTCTCCTCCTAATCATACCATTGTTATCGCTCCATCTCATAACTCTCCTACTTTTGATACTGCTTCTCCTAATCCATCACATATTATTTCACATACTCTCTCATATTATGTTGATGATCCTATTGATAGTATGGTTAATGACATTTGCATATCTGAGTCTTTATCTAATGTTGATGATATAATTGATAGTCGTGATTCTACTTT
Source organism: Taxus chinensis (assembly GCA_019776745.2). Taxonomy (NCBI): domain Eukaryota; kingdom Viridiplantae; phylum Streptophyta; class Pinopsida; order Cupressales; family Taxaceae; genus Taxus; species Taxus chinensis. The sequence continues at coordinate 779,806,331 of CM034149.1, read as the reverse complement.
TTTTCATATTGTTGAGTTTAAATCTCGTACTCCACTTTCTCCTGAGGTTATATATAACATCGTGCATGAGTCGCCGCCATCTATTAGTTCTTCTTCTCCTACCATCTCGTCTCCTTCTAATACTTCACCTACATTTGTTAGTTCATCTTTTTCTTTTGAGGTATCTCCATTGATCGCTTCAACTCCTATGGATGTTTCAGATGCCAGTCCTACCACTGTTATGAATGTTCCATCTCCTTCTCCAACACCTACCCCTAGTTTGTATTTAGTATCAGAATCTCTTTTATCTTCTCTTGAGGTACCTATGCTTACTCACAATGTCAAGATACAACCACTTAATACATTTTTTTCATCTCCTACCATTCCTTCACAAGACATTATGTCTCTCATGCATGTCATAGGTCATTTACAATCTCAAGTTCAGTCGCTCACTTTAGAAAGTAGGGCATGTTATGCTTCAATTGATAACAATTCATTACATGACAACCTTATTCCTAATAAAATTCATAACTTTATATTTCCTAAGGACTTTATCATGCCTACATTCACATGTTTTGATCATGCTGGTGACCCTCACTTAGATCTCCAACATTATTGTATGGTTATGGCTCCCTATTCTAATGATAGATTATTGTTTAAGGCCTTTCGACATACTCTTACTGATGATGCATTACAACGGTACACTCATCTTCCATTCCGGTCTATTAGTACTTACTATTATATGGAGGACACCTTCCTCTGTCATTTTATCATCAATAATGGCCCTAGAGTTACTTATGATCATATACCAACTTTACATCAGGGCGCATCTGAAACTATCATGGATTACATCTTACGATTCAATGCTTGTATGCATCAGTTAGTATTCCAACCTATTGATCTTGAGAAGTAATTCATCTTTTTGTGGTTTAATTCTTGCTCTCAAGCAACGACTGTAATATGGTACATGTGATTCATTCATACTCTTGCGTTATAAAGTTATTGTTATCCAATTTTTCCCCTCAGGTGAAATTTGATAAACATGACTCCGCACAGAGAAAATGGAGAAAATGGAGGAATTCTTTTAGCCATGGGAGTTCACTTTTTGGGCTCGAGCTGAGCGAGTTGAAGTGACGTGGAAGCATTCAGATTCGGCGGGAAAAAATTTCCAAATTGGTAGACATCAAAAGGTCTGAAGAACATCAAAGTACAAAGTCCAAAATTTAGACTTCGGACATTTGGGAGTTCAGAGTTGGCAACAAGGTCGAGTGTGAATAGTGCTACGTGGGGAAGAGAAATGTCTGAAACCCAAAGTCCAAAATTCAGACTTTGAGCTTTCGGGATTTTAGAGAAATGTGTCACCTGGATGGAATGAACAATAACTGAACCCCCAAAATCTTGAAACCGAAACCCTGAAACCCCCACAAATGTCCGAAAATCAAAACCCCCGAATTTCAGACTTTGGGGTTTCGGCATTTCGGAGGTTTCATGAACTAAGGTCAGATGAACCCGTAGTCTGTGACCTTCAGACTTCAAAAGGTTTCGGCAAGTTCCAAATTTCATGAACTAAGTCAGATGCACAGTAATTGTGACCTTTGAAATCAAAAGGCCCAAAGTTCCAAATCCTGGAAGTCTGAAATTTCAGATTTTGGAGGGTGTGATGCAGGTTTAGAGTATGAAAAGGAAGATCAACCACTCACATTTATTGCGGTATGGCACCCTCGTCTTCAGATGACCATAACTTTTGACTAGGAGCTTGGATTTGCATAAAATTAGACTTTTTGGAAAGCTCTCAGTGTCCTTTACACAACTTTGGCTAGTTTTCTTAATTTTAGTAAGGCTAAGTATTTCAAAATGAGGAAATACAGTCCTCCATTTTAGAGGAATATTCTAGATTTCTCACCTACCTAAATGATGAACGTATGGACTTCCTTTCTTCCCCAACAAGGCAAGGTACATGGACACTTGGGTTTTTCAGTGGCACCCATCATTGTTCTAGGTGATTTTAATGCATTTTTGGGTAGTTGAAGCAAGATTTTGAATTCCTCTCTCTCCCTTCTCTCATTCTTCCTATATATTGTAAAGAGGGGCTCATTTCAACAAGTTGGGTAATCTTGCTTTTCACCCTTCCCTTCTCTCTCTCCCTTCTCTCATGCTTCCTATATAGTGTAAAGAGGGGATCATTTCAACAAGTTGGGTAATCTTGCTTTGCACCCTCCCTTCTTCTCTTATTTGTAAGTGATCTTGTGGAGTTCAAACCTCCCATTCAAACTGTAAATGCAATTTCTGCCTTCTTGGCCATTCTAATGCACCGTATCAAATATGTGGAGCAATAATATAAGTTTGTGGATGAATTTCAACCCTCTCTTGTGTTCATTGCATCGTTTTGATCTCTCATTACAACTTTGGTTAACTGTGTAATTTAGGTTGTGTTACATGTTTTGATAGTTTGTGTTTAATGGTGAATGAATTTTTGATAAGAAACTAATTTGTGTTGAATGTTCATCCTCTTCAATCTTGTTTCACTTTCTTTTCCATGCAAGGTAAGTTATTAAACATTCCTTTTGGTGCATCACCTCTTGTAGATTAGGTTTAATTTCTTGCAATCTTTACAAGCATGTCTCCTTTGCAAGTTAGAGTAGATTTTAGGATAGATCCTCTACAATTTGAATGTGTGTATAAGAATAGAAGATTTTAGGATAGATCTTCTACAATTTGAATGTGTGTATAAGAATAGAGGAATAGCAACTGACCTTCATCCAGAGAGATTTCCCGATTGCAAAGTCCCACACTTTGGGAAAATCTCCATGTTGTGCAATCACACTGACTCGCCTCAACCATTCACTTACAAGCAATCAGGGGTGTGATTACGCATCAACAGTTATTGATCTAGAACAGGACCCTCTCTCAGCACATGTTATTGATCCCCCACTTCCTACTACTAATGTTATATCATCTAGCTCTTCTCAACTACCCCCCAGCCGAGTAACCCACATAATCTCAATCTCTCCCTGACAAGCAAGCTCAACCTACTACATCACAAAAACGTCCTTCTCTTCCTCCTTTCTGACAAACTACTTCACCATCTACTCCATGTGTTTCACGTGAGCCATTGCACTTATCTCATTGCGCTTGACCACGTGATGTGTTGCATGTTTTACTTAACGAGTGTCTAATTCACTTGCCCTCTAATCAGCATCATCCACAATATTGTCTATAGCGTCAGCATGATCAACCCTATTGTAATTATCATCACATCAATGGTTATAAGGACAAAGATTGGTTTACCCTTATGATAGATTACAATAATTAGAGGATAAGGGAATCATTTCCTTTGGCTCTCACTCATGTGATTGGTCCATCTCTCCTTTGCCTCATCAACATGTTTTTACTCAGGTTGAGTTGTCTCCTCCATCTAATGTTCAGTGTTATTATATGTCCATCGCCACAGGTTATCACTCATGCGCGCTCTCCACCATGTCCATCCATCGTTACACCATCACATCCACCACATCCAATTCATCCATCTCATCCACCACATCATGTTGTTACTTCACATCAGCTACCACATCCCTTCGCATTCACCCTTCCCACCAGTGATCCACATGATATCTAGTTTGGTTCATATGTTCACGTTGCTTTCATGCCACATGCTTCCACTGCTTCGTGTTGCCTTGGTCTTTGTTAGTTGATTTCTATCACCTTACCCCTCGATGACACACTTGTGTTCTTATAGTTCTTACATGACTGTTGAGTGATTTTCTATAAGAACCTCTCATTACGCACTTTTTCGATTCATCTAGCCCACTTTATCTTTTCCCAATGACGTAATCTTGCTTTACATAGTTCATTCTTGACTGTTGAGGGATCTTAACTAAATTAACCTCATAATCTATACGTTGGGGGACATCACTAATTCCCCCCCCCCCATGTTCATCATACTAGCATGTGGGTCATTGCATTAGTCTATATTAATCGAAACATTTATCACAATATTAGTTATACAATCACACTACATACATCTTCCATCATCATCAACACTATATCATCATTACATTACACAATTTTGTCTATCCTCGTCATACTAAAAATCCCAATCAAAAACCATAAACAATATCCACCGGATTACATAAATTACAAAAACAATCACATGATCATATATCATCAATATCAGTATACTAACTACACATCATGAGCAATATTGCATATAATCATTCACAAATCATATCTCATTAGTCAAATTATAACATTCATACACAATGAATATAATCACCATATGCCACTAACATCATCTATATATATTGAGTTCAATCACAGTTACAAAAATATCTCATCAATGAGGGGGCAATGCCCCTACATACTTTACAATAATACAAATCAAATTTCATCATCACTATCACTCTCTGGTACTACGAGAGCTCTATAACTAGAAGCCTCACCACTAACTTTGTGTCATTGGTCGTGGCCTCGATATCTCTTCACCTACCTATGTAATAGGGTATTCTTCGAAGGTTGCTCAACAAAGCAGCTTTGTAGTGCGATAAATTGTGCAAACACATCTTGCGCTAATGGACCACCACCTATCACCTCTCTCGCCCATCGTGTCTCCTCATGTGCATCATCCCACTCGCTTAGTAGCATAGTACATGTCGCTGCTGCCATGGCCAATGGCTCAAATAAATGGGCATGCTTGACCGCAATGTCCTCCAAACACTCTATTATCCCTCCACATGCAAGTACACCGGTCAACACATTCTACCTCAATGTGTGGATAGATGTGTCCACTATCAAGGACCAATACGCATCGCCTACAGCACATAGAACAACTCTTTAGTTAACCATCACCATCATAAAAACAAATAACACATCATGATATAATTATGCAAATACTCACACTCCACTTCAGTTTCTGCTACATTGTCGGGGGCATGTGCTTCCCCCTTTGCCACTCCTCCATGTCGTAATCTTGTTGCTTATGTGAATAATGGAAACAAGAAAACCCATCGATGTATTACCCACCATACACAATAGGCCTTCATACACCCCACATCATTTAAGTATATTGGCTCTATCGCCGCATTTACCTCATCTAGTCCAAAAGGTATTAGTTACTCTCTTATAGGCCCTGGTCTAGCTCCAGCCATCCTCAATGCTCTAATGGCTCTTAACCATAAGTATGGCTCTAGGGGGCACATCCTGATCCATACCAAACTGTTGTGATACCATCTCCACCTGGAATAACTCAGCTACCCCTGGGAAATGATCCTTTAACCACATAGTCCTTCGTACACACCATAACTTTATATCATCCTTTGGCCATCCTCCATAGTTTCAGTATGACCTCCATATAACTATCTCAGTTCCCATCTAATCTATCAATTCCATGTGCCTATCTGTATCCATATTATGCCTGTGCATGCCAACCCACCTCCTAGAAAATACATCTAGTTTAGCCCACTCTGCTCACGAACCACCAACTAGCCTCAACATGTTGTTATATGTTCATACGCCCATACATGCAATATTGTAGTAGCTCATATCCCACCTCTGTGCTTATCTTATGTAAATCTATATAGATCCCTATACATGAGGGCCAACACACATCATGCCTATGAGCTAGGAAAATTACACTTATAACAAGAAAGAAACTAACTAATTAGATACCTTCTCCTTCATGATTCCTTAACAAACCTTAGAATGGGTGAAGATAATGTGGATGGGCCCAAATTACTCGAAATGTAGGTACTTCCTTCAAACCAAAGCAAGACCTTCTCTGTAACAAGATAAACTCAACTTTGCACCGATGGATAAAGGGGATAATGGATTTGGGATTATCTAAATGGAGTTATTTGGGTATTAGGACAAGGTGGAAATGATGCTCTATGCTCAAAGGATGCAAGAGCTTTGACATGATATTCAAGCTTATTTTGAAAGAGGGGGGTGAGACTCTATTTATAGCCTAGAAGTGGGATTAATTTGGAGGTTTAGAGTAATCATGATTATGGAAAGTAAGCAAGATTAGCTGAGTGGGAGACATGAGGAATGGTCTAGAATTAAAGTTGAATATTTAATTTGCAAGTGGGGGGACATGGGGAATATTTGGCATGTGAGGAAGATTGGGTTTGATTTAGGGGTTGAAACGGATTGATTAATCAATTAACATTGATTAATTCAATGTGTATTTTTGTGGGAAATGGAAAGGGAAAATTAATTGATTCAGGAGAGGTGTGAAATTGGGGTGTCTATATTTGAATGTGAGCTAGGAAAATACATTGATAACAAGAAATTAACTACCTACTAGATATCTTCTCCTTCATGATTCCTTAGCAAACCTCAGAATGGGAAAACATAATGTGGGATGGGCCCAATCGCTTGAAATGTATATGCTTCCTTCGAACGAGTGAGGCCTTCGCTGAAATAAGATTGACTTACTTACCACCAATGGAAAAGGGGATAATGGATTTGGTGGATGTTCACAAATGGGCTATTTGGGCATTAGGATACAAGGTGAAAGGATTCTCTAATGCTCACAGATGGAAGGTCTTTGACATGGATATTGAGTTATTCTGAAATAAGGGGGTGATGATCTATTTATACCTAGAAGTGGTATTAATTCGCGGTTTTAGAGTAACGTGAGTCTGAAGAAGTTCCGCAATATTAGGTGAGTGGAGACATGACAAATGGGTCCATAATTAAAGTTGAATATTTAATTCTCCACTGGGGGGATGGGGATATTTGGTAACTAGATATCTTCTCCTTCATGATTCCTTAACAAACCTTAGAATGGGTGAAGATAATGTGGATGGGCCCAAATTACTCGAAATGTAGGTACTTCCTTCGAACCAGAGCAATACCTTCTCTGTAACAAGATAAACTCAACTTTGCACCAATGGATAAAGGGGATAATGGATTTGGGATTATCTAAATGGGGTTATTTGGGTATTAGGACAAGGTGGAAATGATGCTCTATGCTCAAAGGATGCAAGAGCTTTGACATGATATTCAAGCTTATTTTGAAAGAGGGGGGTGAGACTCTATTTATAGCCTAGAAGTGGGATTAATTTGGGGGTTTAGAGTAATCATGATTATGGAAAGTAAGCAAGATTAGGTGAGTGGGAGACATGAGGAATGGTCTAGAATTAAAGTTGAATATTTAATTTGCAAGTGGGGGGACATGGGGAATATTTGGCATGTGAGGAAGATTGGGTTTAATTTAGGGGTTGAAACGGATTAATTAATCAATTAACATTGATTAATTCAATGTGTATTTTTGTGGGAAATGGAAAGGGAAAATTAATTGATTTAGGAGAGGTGTGAAATTGGGGTGTCTACATTTGAATGTGAGCTAGGAAAATACGTTGATAACAAGAAAGTAACTACCTAACTAGATATCTTCTCCTTCATGATTCCTTAGCAAACCTTAGAATGGGAAAACATAATGTGGATGGGCCCAAATCACTCGAAATGTATATGCTTCCTTCGAACCAGAGTGAGGCCTTTGCTGCAATAAGATTGACTTACTTTACACCAATGGATAAAGGGGATAATGGATTTGGGATGTTCAAAATGGGGCTATTTGGGCATTAGGACAAGGTGGAAAGGATTCTCTATGCTCAAAGGATGTAAGGTCTTTGACAAGATATTTGAGCTTATTCTGAAAGAGGGGGTGAGGATCTATTTATAGCCTAGAAGTGGGATTAATTCGGGGTTTCAGAGTAATCGTGATTATGAAAAGTAAGAAATATTAGGTGAGTGGGAGACATGACAAATGGTCCATAATTAAAGTTGAATATTTAATTCTCAAGTGGGGGGACATGGGGAATATTTGGCATGTGAGGAAGATTAAGTTTAATTTAAGGGTTGAAATGGGGGATTAATTAATTAATTAACATCAATTAATTCAATGTGTATTTTTGTGGGAAATATAATGGGGAAATTAATTGATTTAGGAGAGGTGTGAAATTGGGGTGTCTGCATTTTCCCCTCTATGGAAGGGTATTATTAAAGTAGTGTCCTTTCAAATAAAGTAGACGAGATGGATTAATATGCCCCAAGCGGCATGATTGAAAATTTTGAAGATATTTTTCTTAAGGGAGGTGTTCCTTCGATAAGAAGTTATTAGAGGAAGAAAAGAGATGGCATTCTCTAAGAAAAAATTAGAAAAAACCTTCTCTTATAAGAACAGGGGAAGAATTCAATCTACTTTTGCTAAACAAAAAGTAGAACAGATGTTTGTTAGGGAGAGTAGAAGGTGGTAGGTGATGGATGTCATGATATCATCAAAGACAAAAATGTCATGGGAAGATGTGATTATGGATAGATGTGATGATTCCCCCTCGAGAGGGCTGATGAGAATGGAAGAGACAACATAGATCTCGAAAAGAAGTGAGGTCAACTCTACGAAGAGGAGGACAAGAATGGAACAACTGCAGTGCACCAATGGGGAAAGGATTCATTTGGCCTTGAATGCTAGGTGCGAGTATGTGTTAAAGGATGTAATGAGTAAGAGTGAAAAGAGAAGAAAAAAGGAATGTACAGGAGTAGTGGTTGATTATGAGAAGGGAAAGAAAAGTCAAAGTTGAAGGAGATAAGGGTATGGAATAGAGAAGAAGGAGACAGAGGAGGAGAAAAAAGGAATGAAAGATGTAGAAGAGAATAAGAGAGAGGGATGATAGGGGAAGAAGGGAATGACGAAGGACAAATAAGAAGAAGACAAGATGATATGAGAGAAAATGAAAGCGCAGATGGTGAAATTATGAAAAAGGGAGAGAGGGATTCAAAATGAAGGGAGTGTAATAGTGAAGAAGGGTGAAGGAGATGAAGGGAGAGAAATGATGGAAAATGAAAGAGATGATAGAATTGAGAAAAGAAATAAACTATAGAAGTAGGAGGTGAAGAAGACAAGGGTATGGAATAGAGTAGATGGAGATGAAAGAGAAGAAAAAATAAAGAAGGATGATAAGAGAAGGGAATGAGGAAAGATGAACAAGAAGGAGAAGATGAGATGAGAATAGGGGGTAAATTTAGGAAAAGGGGAGAGAAAGATGCAAAATGAAGGTAGTGGAATAAAGAAGATGAAATGAAGAGGGAGGGATGAGAGAAAGGGAGAGAAGGATGGGAAATGAAGGAGATAAGGAAGATGAATAATTTAAAGAAGACAAAAGAGACGATAGAATAGAGAAAAGAAAGAAGCTTTGAGGGACTAGAAAGATGTGGATAATATCATAGAAAAGAAGAGAAACTAGTATAGAATGATTGAAAAGGTAGGGGTGGTAGATAAAAGAAGGGGAGGGGAGGAAGAAGGTGAAAATGATTAGGGAAGAAGAGATGACAGAGCAGATGCAGGGAGAAGATTGAAGGAACACAGTCATCATGGGGAAGACCATTGTAGAGAATATGGTATAGACCACATGGAGATGCATGTGGATGATGATGGGGTACAAAATATTGGATAGTGAGAAAGAGATAGGGTACTTATGGGGAAGTATGAATGAGGCACGAGGAAAAAGGGGAAGAAGATGATAAAGAGAAGATGAAACAAGATGAAGAGTGGGAAGGAGGAGAGGATAATATAGAAAATGATGCAGAAGGAAGGAAATCAAGAATGGGGATATTTTGTGTAGATTGGGTAGCATCAAGAACATAAAGAGAAGAAAGAGGGGAGGAATAACACATATTGGAAAAGATGCAGAGATACATGAGATGGGGATAAAAGGATTATGTGACAATAGACAAATGATGTATGATGAAGACAATAAAGAAATTGGCAAGGAAGAATGGAAGATATAGAGGCGAAGAAGAAAAAGAGAGGGAGGGATAGAAGAGGCAATGTCAGTGAAAGGAAATTAGGGGAAGTCCACCAATAATTATTGGTGGGGAAGGATGAGAGGAAAACTAAAGAAAGTTAAAAGGATAATGGGGAGTAGAAGAGGAATTAACAGTGAAGGGACGTTAGGGGAAGTCCACCAATAATTATTGGTGGGCACAAAGGAAGGAAGGAATGAAGAAACAATCGAGAAGGTCAAAGAGAGTGAATAATGCCATGCAGAATGAGGATGAGTGAATTTTAGGGGTATTCCACCAATAATTATTAGTGTGGAATGGAAGATGATGATGAAAGAATGGAAGACCAACAATAATGGCTGGTAGACATAGGGGTGGATATGTTGGAGAACTCGAGGGTGGAATGAGAAGAGTGAAGAAAAGGTGAGTGATGAGTTATGACAACGTGAAGGCGAGGAGAGGATGTGGATGATGAGGATGAAAAAGGTGAAGATGAAGAAACAAAACATGAAAAGAATGGGAGGAAATGGTATGAAGGATGATGTATCAAGAAGGGGGAAATGGGGGAAAGGAACATGATTATAGGTAGAAGATGGTAGACACACTCTGTGATATGATAGGTTGAGAAAGGATAATAGTAGCAGGAAAATGTGGTTGGTACGGGAGACCAGGAGGAAGAAACGATCAATGGAAGGAACAAAGAATGAGCTGAGGGAGAAGTCCGGAATGACAAGTTTAACTTAAGGAGGACCCTTAAGTAAGATTGTCATGTTACGAAAGTGGTTAAATAAGATTTCCAAACGAGGGATGATGGAGATGAAAAGTGGGAAAGCAGTAGGTGGTGTTTGCGAGAATGAAAGATGAGGTGAGAGGATGTGATGATGGGGATTGACACAAAAATGTGAATGGTCAGTGTTGTCCCCTTAAAATTCCCCTCTTTTGAAAGTTGAAAATTTTGAAAATTTTGAGTTGGCACCCTTCAGTAAGTGTTTTAGTAAAGAGGAAATTTGAAGAGATAGTGAAAAATTTGTTTCTTGGGGTCATTTTAGTAACTTGCAGGTCTGTCAAACATTTTTTCCCTCATGTCCCAAGTTCCTCTGGGCTTCTTGTTCCCTGATTCCTCGTATCCCCACATTGGCTAAATCGGCTCTTCTGTCCCATCTGTCCCAAGTTCTGGCGGGCCTCCTATTTGTCGATTCACCGATTTACCTGCAAGTTCTTGTCTGTCGGCTTTTTCATGCTTTTGCGGCCCATCTGTCCCAAGTTCACCCAGGCTTCCTGTTCCCTAATTCCCCACATCACCCGCATCGGCTGAATCAGGTCTTCGCATCCTTCACATTTCTGTGTCCTGGACCGCCCGTGCTCTTTTGGCCCACATTCCCTGCATTGCCTGCATCGGCTGAATCAGCTTTTCACGTCCCACATGTCCCAATGTCCCATGGATGGTCCAGGCCAATTTTTTCCACTTTTCCCACATTTCACCTTTTTGAGTCAATGCAAGGTGTATTTAATGCACATTTATGATCTTCTCTCTCCTAAACGGCTATTTAAAGGGACCACCATCTATGCATTTGTCACATTGCTTGCTCATTATTTCTTTCCCGCATTCTTGCAATTGAGTCATTTGTTCATCTTCCTGTATCCCTTTGCATTTTTATCATGAATCTATTCTTTGAAGGCCGTTCCTCTGTGCACTGTAAAAATGAAGATCAAGTTTCAAGGGCACAAGCATCTGTCACCTCTGGAGACCTCTGTACCTAATATTGGGGATAGTGAAGTTCAACACTTGGATTTTGATGATTTTTGGGGAAGGTTAACATGTGACAACCCTGCTCCCATGGCCCAAATGATCAATGACAGTGGAATCACATATGCTGTTGGTTTTCCCATCTCTGTGCAGTGTGTCAACACCATGCTTGCCTGTGGAGCTCATTTCAATCTGGATACCAAGGAGGTTGTTAATGTGCATGGAGAATTGATTGCAAAACTGGATGTTGCCACCATCACCACTACCCTACGCATTCCTGAAATAGAAGACTCCATTGTTCTCACTCTCACTCAAGCTCAGGCTCTGTTTGATAAGGACAATGAGAAATACAAGGCTTGGGTAGCTAAGTCATGGCTAAAGTGCCCTAAGAAGGGAGCATCCCGACTCTCTAAGGCATTGTTCAGGGTTGATTTCAATGAGGAACTATCAGATTTCATCACTCTTGCTCACCCGGATTATGGGAATGCCCTCTACCAACGACTTCCATTTTTGGATGTGTCCTTTCATAAGCATCATCTGTGAGGGTAAGCAAAACATAAATTGGGCCAAGATTATCTGTGGAACCTGACTGAACAATTGTCAAATGTTCAGTAGACCAAAAAATTCTACATGACCTCCTACCTCATGTACACCTTGGCAGCATCTCGCGAGTGGTTTGGCTTCACTTTCATTGAGGGCAAGAAGAATGAACCCATCTATGCATATTGCCCTCAATTTACCCTCAAGGACAGTAATCATAATTTCAGAAGGGTAAATGATGCCTTCACCATGTACATTGTGAGACTCTTGGAGGGTGACACTACCAGAAGATTTTCTGATGAGGCTATGGCTCTGATAGCCAAGTATGGGGCTTTCTTCATCAGTTCAGAAGGTTCTCATACATCAGGTTGGCTTGTTTTGAAAGTACACCTCTCAAGCTTCCCATGTTCTGTAATGACAAATGGCTCTGGTTGAGGTGTGCAGACAGCTGGATAAGCTCCATAGAACCTACAGAGACAAGAAGATCATTGGTCTTCATTTCCCTATCTCCTTGGGGAATTATACATGCAAGACAACTCTAGATGCCCAAAACATAGAAAGGGCTATTGCTCCTCTTACTGTTCATTTCTTCAAGCCCAGGACTTGTTTTGATCTAAAGAAATTCATTGATCAGAATCTCAGGATAACCTATCATCATCGTCCTGACACTGAGGATTACTGGGCTGATGTGTTGATGATTTTGAAGCCAGGAGGAGGCATTTTGGTAGATTGTCTCTACAACAGATCATAGATCTCAATCTCTACCAGGTGCCTGAAGGTCTTAAAGATGATGATGAAGATTTGCAATCCTTTGAGTATGAAAGATCCATCAAGCACACTCCTCTAGAAACCCTGGATTGGTATGTGAAGGAGAGAGATGATTTGAGTGAGATAATTGCCCCTGTCATCGTCAGAACTAAGGTTTGGTTTGATAGAAAAGTTCATGAATTCAGGAGGAGCCAGGGTAGATCTTCTTCAAGAGAAACTTCCACACCTGGGAAGGAAGTACATACGCCCAGTACTGAGGTACTTGAGAAAACTCCTCCTTCTTCCTCGATGAAAGAGCCTGAATTGTCTACTCCTTCTTCCACTCAAGTGTATCAGAAGAAGGTCAAAGAGGTTAAGCAAGAACCAATCGAGGAAGAGACTCTTCTGGAGCACTCAGAATTTCCTGTTGGGCCAGAGAACATTATTGTTCTAAGTGAGAATGAGGATGATGAGATGAAAGAACCAGAAGAAACCCTTGGAACCACTGCTGAGATGGAGAAGGAAGGATCAAGAACTGAACCTCCAAGTTTAACAGACTCCTCTATAAAGGAAATTCTTGAGGTTCCATGCACTTCCCCACTAGAGGCAACAGTAGTTCAGAACTCTGAGTGCCATGAGTTCTCTTGCACTTGGACCCCTTGACTCCTCTATTTCTTCTTCTTCCTTTTCCTAGGTGCAGCCCCTAGTAGACAGTAGGAAAAGAAAGTCTTCTTCCTGATTAACCGGGCCTGATTTTGATGTTGTGGCAGCTCTGCTTGGTACTACCCCTCCTCCTCTAGCAAAGAAAGCAAAGACTACTTCAAGGTTGATATCTGATGCTCAAGGTCAGCAGTTTCTAGAGGTTGCCAGACCCAGGGTGGATAAAGAGGAGAAGGATCTTTTGATCTCTGACTTGGAGCTTTCCAGAATTCCACTGGGAGAATCTACACCTAAGAGTGAGGTTCATAACCTTCGGGAAACTGTCACTAAGGTTATTGAATGGGTTGAGAAAGGTAAACAAACCATGGAGCAGTTGGAAGAACAGAACCAAGTTCTTTCCAACTTTATCAGATCATTATTGACAAAAGATAAAGTTTTGGATCCAGCTCCATTGGCTACTCTCCCACCTCCCATGGTTCTCAGTCAAGATGAGGTTCAAAGCATCAAAGACATACACAAGTATTCAACTTATGGGAAGGATGTTGAAGCCATGGTGGATGATATGACTATAGCAGGTTTGAATTTCATTGAGGAAGCCTTCAAAACCAATGAGAAGGTGATCAATTTGCAGTAGAAACTCACTTCCTCAATCAAAGCCATGGACAAGGAGCTGAAGGTCTGGAGTGGATGTATTGCAGACCTCCGTCTAATGGGCCAAACTGATGAGAAGATCCTGTTGGCCAACAATGTGTTTGATGATGCCAAGAATAACTTGTCAAGGACATGGATCTTCAGCATTGAGTGGAAGATAAAGGTTCTGGAGGAAGCATTGGGAGAATTGAGGAATGTGTGGAAAAAAGGGGAGTCCTTTAAAACTTGTGTTTTATCTACCTTCAAAGATATCCACTTCCATCTTCAGGATGAAACTACAGGTGTTTCCTTCTCTCTTCAAGAAATCAAGGCTCAGTTTAGAACCTTTGTCAAGGGTGATCTATTCAAAGAAGAGTCATTTACTAAGGAGAAGATGAAAGACATTTGTTCTCTTCATTCAGCTATTGCCGAGGCTAATAAAGAATATCTGGAGCATACCGAGTTTGATAAAGATATGGAGAAATGTCTAGGCACATGGACACATGCTACTTCCAACACAACAATTCCAAGAGGCATGGAGATAGCAGAAGCATTGAAAATATTCAGGCATCGAATCCTCAAATCAGTGGGCCCTCCTCAGCCATAATCAGATGTCTCTACTTTTTCTTCATTCTCTTCTTCTATTTTTAGTGCCAATCTCCTTGTAATTTAATTAAGGACTTTGTATTGTGCATTTCCTTAATTAATATTTTGGTTAAAAGAAACGGTTACCAAATGTAACCACTTTGTAAGCTATATATTGAGCTCTCCTCGCCATTCCAAGGGGCTGGAACTCTGATAATTTTTGAAAGTGTAAAAGAACTTAAAAGCTATCAATACAGAAGATTTCCCTTCCTGTTTCATCTACATCGTTTTATTCTCTCTTATGTCTAAAGTTTTGTGAATCATTATCTATTGCATTAAGAAGCTTTGTATTCTTATGGATGTCATTTCTGGAACTTTGTGTCTATGAAATTATATCTGATGGTTTTAATATGAATGATTATGTTCTATATATTGTCCTTGCTCAGCATTTATAAGGAACTATTTTGCTATCTATACTTCCTGAAAGTGTTATTCTACCTTTTCCCTTCCTTAGTTCTTATGTTCTTTTGTATTGATAATCTGTCTTAGCATTAAAACACTTTCATGATATCAGAGTTCCTCATCAAAGTAGACAGTTGTACATTTGTAAATAGTTTGTTGCTTTGCTTTCAATAAGGGCACCTCACCCATTAAAGAGGAGGGACTTTCTATCCCCTGACTGTTGCTTTCATTAAAGTCCTAATTTGACAACCAATAGTTTTTGGTGACTCTACTGGGGATTCATTTTAATGAATTCCAGTTTCAAAAGAACAATTTCTTGATCATTTCTGATCTGGTGACTCTAAGATTTACTCACGAAGAAGGGCTCTTGGAATTGAAGATTCACAATTTCAACTCCTGGAGCAACAAGGCTTTCCCCTTCCTTCAACAAGGAGAGATAGAAGGACTCATTCTACAAGCACACCACCTATTGAAGACAGAGCTTCTGGGAGTGGTGTCCCTCAAGAACAACTCAGCCCTAATCTTCGTGCTTTGGTTCTTGCTGGTGTTTCAGTTCCACTTCAAGAAATTTTTCCAAGGATGGCAGTTCCATTACCTTGGGGCCAACGAGTTGGGCCTCTTTCCCTCCCTCAACCTTTGCATGAGTTACCCAGGGGTAACAGAAAGAACTTTCCCAAGTTCAGAGGAGATGGCAAGGTACATCCTGATGAACACATTGCAGCCTTCATAGTTGCATGTGGAGTCCTTGGAGTTGAACATGAGGATGTCTCTGTGAGGATTTTTGTGGAGACTTTGCAGGACAATGCGGTAGATTGGTTTTATCATCTCCCCACTGGGGCCATCACTAATTGGACTACCATGAGAACTAGATTTGAGAATCGTTTCAAACCTGCTGAAGATGTGCATGCTTTGCTAGCCCAGATTTCTCAAATCAAGAAAGAACCACAAGAGCCCATGAGAGAATTTGTGGCCAAGTTCAATAAGCTGATTAACAAGATCCCACAAGACACCCGGCCTGTGGATCAAATTCAAAAATGTTTCTTCCTAAATGCTCAATTTCCTGAAGTAAGCTATGCACTGAGAAGAGCCAATCTTGCAACTTTGGATGTTGATCAGAGATTAGCCGTCAGTGTTGAAGATGACCTGATCATGTCTGGTAAATTGAAAAGAGATCCTTCCAAATCTAAAGCTTCTTCTTCCTCTTCCTCTACTCCTAGAGCTAATGCAGATCAGTTAGTACAGAAGCTTGCTAATGACCTCATTGCCATCAAGAAACAATTGGCTCAGCATGCTCCTTATCAAGATGTTCCAAGGAGAAATTTTCAGCCTAGAAACTATTTTCCTTCTTCTCAGACAAGGTTGGCAATCGAAGGACCACCCATCAAGGTCCCTGTTAATGCAACTTGTGAAGTTGAAGAACCTGATGATGAAGAAGTTAATGAATATTTTGAAGAACCTGAAGAAGAGGTTGATGAAGAACTAGGAAGAACTCGATGGGTCTCGAGTTAATTTCCTCACCACTGAAGGGTGTTGATGAGGAAGATGATTATGATGAAGTAGTGGCAGAGATGAATAGTGAGTCATATGTTGTTATGACTCGGGAGTAGACAAATAAGAAAGAAAAAGTGATGCATCCCCACTAAGAAGTCCAAGGAGCATCCCATGACTATTCCAGTGATTGCAAGAAGAGGATCTCCTATTCCCACTGCATCCATGCAAAAGGTGAGTTCTGCTAATTCTTCTTCTTCTACTCCTACTTCTAAAACTTATTTTTTCTCCAGTTCCAAAACCTGATAAGCCTAGGATTCCTAGTGATGATAGCCCATCCACCTCTGGATCTTTTGATATCATTGATCACCTCAAGAAAACAAAAATCCAGATTTTTGAAGCTGAGTTTTATCAGACTCATCCAAAATCCTTTGCCAAAATGGTCCACTTTGTCAATTCCCATTCCAAAACTTCATCCAACACTTCTAAAGGTATTTTTCCCACTCCCTCTTCCACATCCCAATCAAATCTTGTGGCTGCAGTCACCTCACCAAATGTGAAAATTGAACCATTCTATGTAACCCTCCTCATAGCTGGCCATAAACTCAGCAACTGTGTCATAGACTCAGGAGCATCAGATAATGTCATGCCTGCCAAAGTGGCTCATGCTTTGGGTCTTACCCTCACATGCACTTATGGTTCTTGTTATTCCATGGAGAGTAGGGAGGTGCCTTTGGTCGGAAGAATTAAGGATGCACAAGTAGCTTTTGCTGCTTTACCAGAGAAGAAGGTTTTAGCTACTATTTTGGTAGCTGATATTCCTCCTTCATATGGTATGCTGTTGAGTAGAAATTTCTGTAAGGATGTGGGAGGAGAAATTCAAATGGATTGGTCACATGCCCTTATACCAATCAATGGAAAGATGAAGAAGTTGCTGCCTGAGAAACAATCTGAATATATTGTGCAAAATACAGATGATCCCAAGGCACAAATACTTTATGAAGATATTGGGCATGGAAACTACATGATCATGTCTCAGGATGAGGTGGAACATCCTAAAGTAGTGCCCCATGATCCTAATAGCATTTGGAATTTGGAATTTGATGGAAGTTGTTCTTCAGCTGGTTCTGGGGCTGGTGTGGTATTGATATCTCCAGAAGGAAAGATTCATCCTTTCTCCTTCAAGCTACAGTTTGAAAATACAAATAACACAGTAGAATATGAAGCTCTCATCCTTGGACTGAATGCAACAAAAGAAAGAGGTGTGAAGAACCTCCTGGCTCGTGGAGATGTGGAACTAGTTGTCAAGCAAGTCAGAGATCTTTTCCAAGTAAAGAATAGAAGGTTAAAGCACTATAGGAATCTGGTCTGGGATTCTATTGAATTCTTTGATGCCTTCTCTATCGAAGCAGTGCCAAGGGAGAAGAACACTAGGGCTGACTCCCTAGCTGTTTCAGGGTCTTTGCTGATACCTCATCCTGATTTTTCTCAAGAAAAATTCACCATTGAAATGATCCATAGACCAAGCGTACCAGATAATGCAAACAACTGGCAAGTTTTCAATGATGATCAACATTTTCTCTCTTTCCTGGAACTTAAGGATAACTTTGATCAATTGTATTTTGAGGGAAGTGGCAATCTTCCTCGAGAGAGTGTCTCTTCCAATGAGGAAGGTGTCAAAGAGGAGATGGATCAAGAGGGATGCATCAAACTAAAAGGTAACAAGATCCCTAAAGGACTGGTGAGTTTGGAGGAATTGTTTGATAAACATGATAGATATGTCAAGTCCAAAGCTTCCAAAGGATCTCAACAGTCTGTTGAATATGAAAATATTAATATTGGGAACTCTGTTGAACCCAAAATGGTGAATATTGGAAAGTGTTGTACCCATGAGGAGAAGAAGAAGGTGGTGGATCTTTTGAAGAGGTACATTGATGTCCTTGCTTATTCTTACGATGATTTGAAATTTTTAGCCAAAAGAAATGCAACATTTCATTCCCCTCAAACCTGGGATTAAGCCTTTCAAGTAGAAGCAAAGGCAGTACAATCCAAAGATTGCTGACACCATTTTCCAAGAGATACAGAAGTTGTTGAAAGCCAAGATTATCTTCCCCATTCATCATTCAACATGGATTGCTAATATTGTGCCTGTCAGGAAGAAAAATGGTGAGATTCAGATCTGTGTTGATTTCAGGAATCTGAATCAAGCTTCTTTGAAGGATAACTACCCCCTACCCATGATGGACCAGGTGTTGCAAGTTGTTACAGGTGCAGAGATGTTGTCCATGCTTGATGGTTTCTCAGGATATAACCAAGTGGAAGTTAATACTGCAGATCAGCACAAGACTACCTTTACCACTCCTTGGGGTACTTTTTCCTACAAGAGGATGCCCTTTGGTCTCATTAATGCTGGTGCCACCTTTCAGAGAGCAATGGATTTGGATTTTGGGAGTTTGAAAGGAAAATGTATTGTTGTGTATCTAGATGATTTAACTGTGTTTTCCAAAACTAGAGCAGATCACTTTCAGCACCTTGAAACAGTCCTCTTGAAATGCAGAGAACATGGAGTCTCTCTGAATCCCAAGAAATCTATATTTTGTGTCATGGAGGGAAAGTTATTGGGACATGTTGTCTCCAAAGAAGGAATCAAGATTGATCCTGAATGAGTTCAAGCCATCCAGCAGATTCCTCTTCCCACAAGCAAAAAGGGAGTGCACTCTTTCTTTGGTAAGATCAACTTCCTGAGAAGATTCATCCCTAATTTTATAGAGCTGACTTTGAACATTTCCCAAATGATGAAGGGAAAGAAGACATTTGGTTGGTCCTCTGAAGGAAAAGAAGCATTTGAAGGCATTAAGAAAGCCATTGCTAAGACTCCTATCTTAGCATGTCCAGATTTTAGCAAAGATTTTATTATCTATTGCTATGCCACAGAGAGTACCTTGGCCGCTGTGTTGACTCAGAAAGATTCTGAAGATCATGAGCTCCCAATTGCATTCATGAGTTATATTCTGAAAAATCATGAGTTGAAGTACACTATGATGGAGAAACATGCTTTTGCAGTAGTTAAAGTTGTTAAGCAGTTTCAATTTTACATTCTTAACTCTCACTCTGTTGTGCTTGTGCCCGATACGACTATTAAGTCTATTCTTACACAACAGGAGTTTGGAACCAAGAGAGGAAATTGGGTAGCAAAGGTTCAGGAGTATGATCTCGACATCAGACCAACAAACTAGTTCAGGGTAAAGGCCTGTGTGAACTCATTGCCGAGGGAGCTAGTCATGAAACACCTCAGGATGAAGTTGATGTCCCTATTGTTCTGTTCCTTAGTTCAATAGATGAATGGTATGCTGATATTGCTCACTTCCTCACCTATGGTGAGTGTTCATCTCACTTAACTACCAAAGAAAAGAGAGCCATCAAGTTAAGGTCAGCACAGTACGTGTTATGGGAGAATGCTTTGTTCAAACGAGGAGTGGATGGAAGATTCTTGAAGTGTGTTGACAAAGTGCAACAGAAGAAGTTGTTTTCAGCCTTTCATGATCAAGCTTGTGGGGGTCATTTCTCATCTGCCGTTACTGCTCACAAAATTCTTCGTGCAGGGTACTATTGGCCTACTTTGTTTAAGGATGCATCAAGGTGGGTCGACAAATGTGAAGCTTGTCAAACCTTTGTGGGAAGACCAAAGTTGGCTTCTTTGCCACTTAAGCCAGTTGTGATTGAAGAACCCTTTCAACAATGGGGTTTGGATTTCATTGGAACACTTAACCCATCTTCAAGTGTAGGACATACTCATGTGTTGACTGCCATAGATTATTTCACTAAGTGGGTAGAAGCCATCCCAGTTAAAAGTACTACTTCAGAGGTAGTATGTAATTTCATCAAAGAAAACATCTTGATAAGGTTTGGAGTACCAAACAAGATCGTGACTGATAATGCTTCAAATTTTTCTTCTGCTGAGATGATGGATTTCTGCTATGGGTATGGGATTTCCCTCACTCATTCTTCAGATTACTATCCTCAAGGGAATGGACAGGCAGAATCAACAAACAAGAATTTGGTGACCATTGTAAGAAAGCTTGTAAATGAATCTCAGAGAAACTGGCACAAGAAGCTCTATGATGCTCTCTGGGAAGATAGGATTACACCCAAAAGAGCAATTGGGATGTCCCCTTTTCAAGTGGTGTATGGTGTGGAAGCTCAACTACCAGTGACAGTGGAACTACCAGCTTTGCATTTGATGAAAGCTATTGAGGACACCAGTTTCAGTGATTCTTTGGATAAGAGGATCATGTATCTCCATAAGCTAGATGAAGACAGGCTGCAGGTTTTTGATAGGATCTCTGCTCATCAGCAGAAGGTTAAATATTTATTTGACAAGAAAACTAGATCCAGAGAGTTCAAAGTTGGAGACATTGTTTTGCTATGGGACAAAAGACATGAACCTCGAGGAAGCCATGGTAAGTTTGACTCTCTTTGGCTTGGTCCTTTCAGAATCAGGCACTTTGCTGGTGAAAATTCTTTCTATCTTGATTACATGGATGGATCTTCTCTCCCACTTCCTTATAGTGGGTAGTACCTGAAATTGTTCAAATCCTAGGTGAATAGGAAGTCCTTTGTATATTATGTACAGTGTGTGTTTGCTTTTCCTTGTCTTTGTTTTGTTGTTTTCCTTTCCTTGTTTTTGTGTGTTGCCTTCTGTATTGTTTTGCCTTTGACTCTTTTTTCCCAATGGATAAGGCACTGGTCTTCTTCCCCAGAGTTTTTCTTGGATTCTTGTCTTGCCTTGTTCCTCTGATCTAGTCAAGTCATCCCCAGAAAGAGCCAGCTGTTGTCCCCTCAAAATTCCCCTCTTTTGAAAGTTGAAAATTTTGAAAATTTTGAGTTGGCACCCTTTAGAATGTTTTAGTGAAGAGGAAATTTGAAGAGATAGTGAAAATGTCCATTTGTTGGGGTCATTTTAGTAACTTGCGGGTCTGTCAGACATTTTTGTCCCTCATGTCCCAAGTTCCCCTCTGGCTTCCTGTTCCTTTCCCCGATCACCGATCAATCGGCTTTTCCCATCTGCCCAAGTTCTTGTCTGATTCGGCCATTTTTCCCACAAGTTTTTCTGTCACATTTTTCACACCATCTGTCCCAAGTTCACCTGAGCTTCCTATTCCCTGATTCCCCACATCACCCACATCAACCGAATCAGGTCTTCGCATCCTTCACGTTTCTGTGTCCCTGGACCGCCTGTGCTCTTTTGGCCCGCATTCCCTGCATCGAATCAAATCAGATTTTTCACGTCCCACATGTCCCAATGTCCCATGGACCGTCCGGGCCAGTTTTTTCCACTTTTCCCACATTTCACCTTTTTGAGTCAGTGCAAGGTGTATTTAATGCACATTTATGATCTTCTCTCTCCTAAATGGCTATTTAAAGGGACCACCATCTATGCATTTGTCACATTGCTTGCTCGTTATTTCTTGCCCACATTCTTGCAATTGAGTCATTTGTTCATCTTCCTATATCCCTTTGCATTTTTATCACGAATCTATTCTTTGAAGGTCGTTCCTCTGTGCACTGTAAAAATGAAGATCAAGTTTCAAGGGCATGAGCATCTGTCACCTCTGGAGACCTCTGTACCTAATATTGGGGATAGTGAAGTTCAACACTTGGATTTTGATGATTTCTGGGGTAGGTTAACATGTGACAACCCTGCTCCCATGGCCCAAATGATCAATGATAGTGGAATCACATATGCTGCTGGTTTTCCCATCTCTGTGTAGTGTGTCGACACCGTGCTTGCCTGTGGAGCTCATTTCAATCCAGATACCAAGGAGGTTGTTAATGTGCATGGAGAATTGATTACAAAACTAGATGCTGCCACCATCACCACTGCCCTACGCATTCCTGAGATAGAAGACTCCATTGTTCTCACTCTTGCTCAAGCTCAGGCTCTGTTTGATAAGGACAATGAGAAATATAAGGCTCGGGTAGCTAAGTCATGGCTAAAGTGCCCTAAGAAGGGAGCATCCTGACTCTCTAAGGCATTGTTCAGGGTTGATTTCAATGAAGAACTATCAGATTTCATCACTCTGCTCACCCAGATTATGGGAATGCCCTCTACCAATGACTTCCATTTTTGGATGTGTCCTTTCATAAGCATCATCTGCGAGGGTAAGAAAAACATAAATTGGGCCGAGATTATCTGTGGGAACCTAACTGAACAATTGTCAAATGTTCAGCAGACCAAAAAATTCTACATGACCTCCTACCTCATGTACACCTTGGCAGCATCTCACGAGTGGTTTGGCTTCACTTTCATTGAAGGCAAGAAGAATGAACCCATCTATGCATATTGCCCTCAATTTACCCTCAAGGACAGTAATCATAATTTCAGAAGGGTAAATGATGCCTTCACCATGTACATTGTGAGACTCTTGGAGGGTGACACTGCCAGGAGATTTTCTGATGAGGCTATGGCTTTGATAGCCAAGTATGGGGCTTTCTTCATCCAGTTCAGAAAGTTCTCGTACATCAGATTGGCTTGTTTTGAAAGTACACCTCTCAAGCTTCCCATGTTCTGTAATGATAAAATGGCTCTGGTTGAGGTGTGCAGACAACTGGATAAGCTCCATAGAACCTGCAGAGACAAGAAGATTACAGGTCTTCATTTCCCTATCTCCTTGGGGAATTATACATGCAAGACAACTCTAGATGCCCAAAATATAGAAAGGGCTATTACTCCTCTTACAGTTCATTTTTTCAAGCCCAGGACTTGCTTTGATTTAAAGAAATTCATTGATCAAAATCTCAGAATAACTTATCATCACCGTCCTGACACTGAGGATTACTGGGCTGATTGTGTTGATGATTTTGAAGCCAGGAGGAGGCATTTTGGTAGATTGTCTCTGCAACAGATCTTAGATCTCAATCTCTACCAGGTGCCTGAAGGGCTTAAAGATGATGATGAGGGCTTTGTAAATCCTTTGAGTATGAAAGATCCATCAAGCACACTCCTCTAGAAACCCTGGATTGGTATGTGAAGGAGAGAGATGATTTGAGTGAGATAATTGCCCCTGTCATCGTCAGAACTAAGGTTTGGTTTGACAGAAAAGTTCATGAATTCAGGAGGAGCCAGGGTAGATCTTCTTCAAGAGAAACTTCCACACCTAGGAAGGAAGTACATACGCCCAGTACTGAGGTACTTGAGAAAACTCCTCCTTCTTCCTTGATGAAAGAGCCTGAATTGTCTACTCCTTCCACTCAAGTGTATCAGAAGAAGGTCAAAGAGGTTAAGCAAGAACCAATTGAGGAAGAGACTCTTCTGGAGCACTCAGAATTTCCTGTTGGGCCAGAGAACATTATTGTTCTAAGTGAGAATGAGGATGATGAGATGAAATAACCAGAAGAAACCCCTGGAACCACTACTGAGATGGAGAAGGAAGGATCAAGAACTGAACCTCCAAGTTTAACAGACTCCTCTGCAAAGGAAATTCTTGAGGTTCCATGCACTTCCCCACTAGAGGCAACAATAGTTCAGACTCTGAGTGCCATGAGTTCTCTTGCACTTGGACCCCTTGACTCCTCTGTTTCTTCTTCTTCCTTTGCCTGGGTGCAACCCCTAGTAGACAGTAGGAAAAGAAAGTCTTCTTCCTGATTAACCGGGCCTGATTTTGATGTTGTGGCAGCTCTGCTTGGTACTACCCCTCCTCCTCTAGCAAAGAAATCAAAGACTACTTCAAGGTTGGTATCTGATGCTCAAGGTCAGAAGTTTCTAGAGGTTTCCAGACCCAGGGCAGATAAAGAGGAGAAGGATCTTTTGATCTCTGACTTGGAGCTTTCCAAGATTCCACTGGGAGAATCTACACCTGAGAGTGAGGTTCATAACCTTCGGGAAACTGTCACTAAGGTTATTGAACAGGGTTGAGAAAGGAAAAAACCATGGAGCAGTTGGAAGAACAGAATCAAGTTCTTTCCAACTTTATCAGATCATTATTGACCAAAGATAAAGTTTTGGATCCAGCTCCATTGGCCACTCTTCCACCTCCCATGGTTCTCAGTCAAGATGAGGTTCAAAGCATCAAAGACATACACAAGTATTCAACTTATGGGAAGGCTGTGGAAGCCATGGTGGATGATATGACTATAGCAGGTTTGAATTTCATTGAGGAAGCCTTCAAAACCAATGAGAAGGTGATCAATTTGTAGCAGAAACTCACTTCCTCAATCAAAGCCATGGACAAGGAGCTGAAGGTTTGGAGTGGATGTATTGTAGACCTTCGTCTAATGGGCCAAACCGATGAGAAGATCCTGTTGGCCAACAATGTGTTTGATGATGCCAAGAATAACTTGTCAAGGACATGGATCTTCAGCATTGAGTGGAAGATAAAGGTTCTGGAGGAAGCATTGGGAGAATTGAGGAATGTGTGGCAAAAAGGGGAGTCCTTTAAAACTTGTGTTTTATCTTCCTTCAAAGATATCCACTGCCATCTTCAGGATGAAACTACAGGTGTTTCCTTCTCTCTTCAAGAAATCAAGGCTCAGTTTAGAACCTTTGTCAAGGGTGATCTATTCAAAGAAGAGTCATTTACTAAGGAGAAGATGAAAGACATTTGTTCTCTTCATTCAGCTATTGTTGAGGCTAATAAAGAATATCTGGAGCATACCGAGTTTGATAAAGATATGGAGAAATGTCTAGGCACGTGGACACATGCTACTTCCAACACAACAATTCCAAGAGGCATGGAGATAGTAGAAGCATTGAAAAGATTCAGGCATCGAATCCTCAAATCAGTGGGCCCTCCTCAGCCATAATCAGATGTCTCTACTTCTTGCTCTCCATTCTCTTCTTCTATTTTTAGTGTCGATCTCCTTGTAATTTAATTAAGGACTTTGTATTGTGCATTTCCTTAATTAATCTTTTGATTAAAAGAAACGGTTACCAAATGTAACCACTTTGTAAGCTATATATTGAGCTCTCCTCACCATTCCAAGGGGCTGGAACTCTGATAATTTTTGAAAGTGTAAAAGAACTCAAAGCTATCAATACAAAAAGATTTCCCTTCCTGTTTTCATCTACATCATTTTATTCTCCTGTATGTCTGAAAGTTTGTGAATCATTATCTATTGCATTAAGAAGCTTTGTATTCTTATGGATGTTATTTCTGGAACTTTGTGTCCATGAAATTATATCTGATTGTTTTAATATGAATGATTATGTTCTATATATTGTCCTTGCTCAGCATTTATAAGGAACTGTTTTACTATCTATACTTCCTGAAAGTGCTATTCTACCTTTTCCCTTCCTTAGTTCTTATTGTTATTTTGTATTGATAATTTGTCTTGGCATTAAAACACTTTCATGATATCAGAGTTCCTCATCAGAGTAGACAGTTGTACATTTGTGAATAGTTTGGCTTGCTTGCTTTCAATAAGGGCACCTCAACCATTAAAGAGGAGGGAATTTGGAGTGTGTGAGGGGAATCCTTAATTGGGATGCCCACATGGTAAGAGTGATGAGGCAAGAATGATAAGTGGAAGAGGCAGAGCAAAAATATGTGTCTGGTGGTGATCGTTGTCTGATGAAATAGAAGATGGTGTAGAATTTTTTACTGCGGGAAGATCTTAGGAAGAGGGTATACCTCAACTAAGAGTCCCAAATTTAAAGGGGTGATTAAGTAAGGTTGTCAAGTTGAAAGCGTAAGAGTGAAAGGGAAGAACACAAAGTGGTGAGAGGGGACAAGAATGGTGAGAAGGGTAATGTGGGGATAAGTGGTGGATGAGTGGAAATGAGGAGGGAGGACCAATGGATCAAAGAAAGTTGGATCATGGTGAGGGATGAGGAATTGTAAGATAGGGAATGCTACTTGAGAAAGATCCTAAATTAGGATTCGCAAACTGCAACAGTGATCAAGTAGGATTCTCAAACTTGAGAATGTATTAGTATGAGTGATTGGATGGGGTACAAAGTAATTTTTTGATCATGCAGGAAGATACTCACGAGAAGAAACCATCGTAATTTTAATATAGCACGTAACAGGATGCATCGTGATATAGAAGATTAGGATGACCAGGCTATAATATGCATACGAGCATAAACAGGGGCCATCAGAAATGTATGATGCCCCAGTATGATATGAAAGTGCAAGAAAGCATAGACATGGACCATCAAAAAGATATGATGCCCCTATACAATATGCAATCATATAACATAACTATATTAGAGGGAACACAAGGATACATGAAATCAAGATGCCCCCGATAATATATCTAGATACCAGATAAAAAAATAAACTTGTAACTAGTAATACAAAAACCTTTAAACATGTCCCTAATTTGGATTTGCCCCAAGCAAGTATTCACGCGAGGGGAAGTGGTTTGAAGTTAATAGTCGTAAGATGGTTGGAAATTTTGTTGGGGATAATAGTTCAAAGGATGAATTGTGTTGATTGTTAAGTTTTTTTTATGGGGGGGTTGATGTTTTACAAATTTTTAGGATTTTGTGATTTTTTATTTTTTTGGGTAATTTTAAGATTTTTGTATGTTTTTGGGATTTTGAAGAGTTTTCAAATGTTTTTGTATTTTTTAATTTTTTCAGATGTTTTTGGATTTTTTTGGATGTTTATACTGTTTTTGGGGATTTTTGAGATTTTATATTATTTTTGGGGATTTTTTGATTTTAAACTCTTTTTGGGAATTTTTGAGATTTTTGGACCAGAATGCAAACTTCTTATGAGAGGTGATAAACCAGGGTATCGTTTGTATGTACTGTTTTCCTCGTGGTAACTCATGCTTCGAAGGATACAAAAAATTTCACTCCATTGGTAGGATATGTTACTGATGATAAGATGTTTGGCTCCGTTCTTGACTCCACACAACTAGTAAGATGCGAGGGCTCATCACTGAAAATCAAGAAGGACGCAGGATGCAGATAATGAATATAAAGACAAGTGCTAACAACAATCCATATGGGAAATTTTTATGAACTAGATTCAAAATGAATTTCGATTTATAGGTCACATACTAGAATTAGACAATTATGTGGCCTACTGATTGGTAAGATATGAGGTGAAGGGACAGTTCTCTCTTCACTTAGGCATTTAAATTACTTCTTTGAAAATTTAAAACTATAAGCACTTTCATATTTATAAGATTTTGTATTTTTTCAAAGACTCCATATGGCTTGCCCCATGCTACCAATAAGAAGCAAGGGTTCATCACCGAAGGCAAAACATAGGCAACTAAATTTTTTGACTTTTTTTTTACTTTTGAAAAAAAAATAATAACATTTTTATGCTTTTTGATTTATGAATGACCCTTTATGCTTTGACCCATGCCACCAGTAAGAGGCAAGGGTTTATCACCAAAGATAAGACCTAGACATGTAAGGGCACCTCCCTCCATTCCCAGTCTCACACTACTAGTAAGAAGTGTGGGCTCAACACCAAAGACTGTGAAGGATGAAAGGTGTAACAGTGAATTATTCATAAGTTATTTGATTTATTGACTTCTATAACAATGCTTTTTATTTGGGAAGGAATGTCTACTCCAAATCTTAGCCCCACAACGACTAGTAGGACGCGAGGGTTCAACACCGAAGACTGAGATAGATGATCAAACAAACTGGGTGAAGAAGTTAAGAGATTTGTTGTGAAAGAGAGAATTTCTTTGAAAGGAATATAGGTATGACCATAGGCGAAAGCAGCCAAAAATGGGAGACATTATAAGAAGTATGATACTCAAAAAACTTAATAGGATCTATACTAACATTTGTCTCATGATGATGAATATGAAGATGTGATTTTGATAATGAAAATATCTGCCAATGGAATGAATAATTTTAAATTATTTGGAGATGAGTAAGATAGGAGAAATGTACAAGCGGTTGTCTCCTGGAATAGAGAGCATCTCAAGAATAGAATTTCTCTAAATGGATTGCATTCATCAGTTTGTCAAGTTCCTGACCATCTTTAGTGGCCAATTTATAGGCTTCAGAGCCAAAATTAGATATGATTACATAGGACCCTAACCAATTGGGCTCAAATTTTCCTTGTTTGTCTCATTATTTAGTGGTATTCTTTTGATTTTCATTGAGAATGAGATCATCGACCTCAAACTCTTTAAGCTTTACTTTTTATGATAGCGGCATTATAGCCAATTTTGATAGACCTGGAGGTGATTAAGCACATTAAGTCACCTTTCGTCAAGAAGTTTGAGCTTATTAAGTTGTGATTGTCGATATTTGTCTTCATTGATTATGTCTTTGAGGGATATTCTAAAGGACGGGAATTCAACCTCGATAGGTAATATAGATTCCCAATAGTAAACAAGGGAGAAGGGAGTGACTCTAATAGGTGTGTGATAATATGTGCAATAATCCCAAAAAGCATGGTAAATTTGGGAGTGCCAATTTTGTCCATATGTGTCGACAATGTTTTTTATGATAGGTTTGAAAGTTTTATTTGTTGCTTCTGCTTGGCCGTTAATTAATTGATTTGAGGATAGATTCACAATTAAATTTAGAAAAGGTTGCATAAGGATATTCCTAGGTATATGGACCTCATAGAATGTATGTATGTAGAAGTCCTAATAAGTAGGAACCATCGGTGATGAGGTGTTTTCAAGATCGAGCGTTAGAATCATAATGAACACAAAAGGTGGTATTGTCGCAAGTGTCCAAACCTGATGTGGTTGTGTTTCAAAAACAAGGATAGATATGTTAGGCATAGGAGCCAGTATTGGAACAATATAATTAATCTCAATGGTGTTTGACGATGAGCCCTCTTTTAAAGTGTCTACAATTATATTAAGGATTGAAAGGGAGTCTTTAAGTGAGTTCAAGCTCTCATCAGATGTTGGAAGAATGTTGTTGTCAAAAATAGGCTCAATGTATGTTTGAACTAATGGAAGAAAATTTGAAGAAGAAGATATGGATTGGTTTGGAATTAGAGAGTCTTGACTTTTGTCATCGTGATCTTGTGGAATTTCAGCATGTATAGGAGTTTCGACATTAGTCAACTCTTCATTGAAAGTTGTGGTATTTGATGTGTCGTCAGTTCCAAGAGTTTTGTCATCAAGCTCTACATAAATTACGTCGTCGTTAATTAAGTCTTGGATGTAATTCTTAAATCACATACATTTATCTGTTTGATGACCATCAATGCGATGAAAGTCACAGTATGTGTTAGGTTTGTACCAATATGGCTTAGGTTCCCCTTCGACAAAGGGTTCTGTAATTGGATATGTTATCAGTTTAGCCTCTTTTAGTTGATGAAAAACACTAGAGAGACTTTCTCCAAGGGGTGTAAACTGATGTTGGACTTTACACAGAGTGATGTCTTCTTTAGGTTGTACGATTGGCTTTTTAGGTGATTGCTCACTAAGGTGGGTAGCTATATGAGTTGCGTTATCATCTTAGTAATTTTTTCTAATAGCTCATTGTGTGATGTTTTGCGTGAGTCCATCATGTTTGAAACAGATGGAAAACGAAGAAAGGCGTGATGAAGAACTCAACTTAGTGAGTGTGATCCTTTTTTTTATCAAGCAATCTTTAACAAGTAAGGCTATAAGGAGTAAGCTCAAATAAGACACTCAAGCTAAATATGATATAGCTCAAATAATTTATAATGAGGATGGTTTATATTTGGCTTAAACAAGCTTAGCGGATGACAATGTATAGAGTACACTTAAGCAAGGTACTCGATACAAGTGGGATATAGCTCAAACAAGCTATGATAAATGTTTTGATTCATTCGGCTTAAACAAGCTTAGTGGTTGACAATATAAGGATTACACTGAAATAAGGTACTCAATACCAGTATGATATAGCTCAAAATGAGCTATGATGAATTTTTTGATTAATGTGTAACTCAAACAAGCTTAGCGAATGAAAACATAAGGAGTACACTCAAACAAGGTTATCGATACAAGTGGGATATAGCTCAAATTAGATATGATAAATTTGTTGATTGGTGTGTATCTCAAACAAGCTTAGCAGACAAAAACGTAAGGAGTAAACTCAAACAAGGTACTTAATACAAGTGGGATATAGCTCAAACAAGTTATGATGAATTTTTTGATCGGTGTATAGCTCAAACAAGCTTGACAATTGATGATATAAGGAGTGAACTCAAACAAGTCCCTCAATATCAATTTGATATAGCTCGAAACAAGCTATGAAAGATTTGTTGTTGGATGAAGCTTAAACAAGCTTGAAAATTGATGAGATAAGGAGTGAACTCAAACAAGTAACTCAATATCACATTAATATAGCTCGAAACAAGTTATGAAGGATTCATTGTTGGCTTGGAGTAAGCTACTGAAATCAATGTAACGTTTAGATCTTTGTTGCGTGATTGATTCAATGTTTTGTTTGATATTGAAGTGATTTTGAAATGTTTTGTGGAACACAACTAGGACTTGAAATCTACAACAAAAACATTTGTATAATCCAAATTTAATGATATATAAAATGATAAAATAACTTGTTTTCAATCAGCAAGCAGTCATGTTCATTTGATTTATTTGGCTGAAGAGGTAGATCTGTAGGGAATAATCATTGTTTTGTATGCAACATGCAGTATGCTATGAAATGGGTGGATGTAGGATCTTATCACTCCAAAAAGACTCATCAATCCTTACTTACCTACTTTGGAGTGAATCATGACGTCCAAGGCAAGATTTTTGAAAATGCGGAAGGTGATGGGGGATGATGGTGTGTATGGTGTCCTTATTACTCCCCAAAGATTTATAGGGATGATGCTTAGGATTTGTTGTTACAGATGTATTGGGTGTTAAGTGCAGTAGTAGTTACGACGGCTTTACCCATAAATGTTTCCCAAAGGCACTATATATATCAAACGTTGTGATGAGACTAGGTCTTAGAGTGCAATGCAAATGTGAATGTTGGTGGTGTGTGGTGATGAAGTCCACATCACTAGTTTAGCATAGGTGGTGATGAAATCCACTTCCGCTATGTGTAAAAACAAATGATGATGTGATTAACACCAGAGTTATTTCTAATTTGAAATAAAATCACTGGTGGAAAATGACAGCGTACCTGAGCGTGTTATTTTTTTTTGTTTTAGTGATTTTTCTTTTAACTATGGTAATCTTGCGAGAAGGTTTAAAATTTTGGTGTTTGTGTTTTTGGCAAAATTCCAACGACGTGGTCCTTTGGATAACATATTAGTAGTTATCATGCAAACAAAGTGTTAGAAAAAGAACGACGATTGTGACCATTTTTTATTTTCTAGATCACTCGAAGGCGCAGGAAAAGAGCATACACAACCAACAATTGGTCAAATATTAATAATGTGAAGAAACAAAACAACGATCGAGACAATAGTTAGAGACAGAAAATAATGCTAGAGGATCCTGCAGACAATGTTAGCAATCTAAAATGATTAAATTTCAAATGATGTGGTCCTGCATAAAAAATGTTATTAGTTTTCCAAGGCGAACAAAGAGAGAACGATAAAAGACAACACCATCATGTTTTTTATTCTCAAGGTCACTTGTAACAAGTATGAGAGAAGAGCATGCACGCGAAGGGTTGTGATTAGCTTCATAAAAAAGAAAAAAGAAAGAAAATGACAACAAGATTCACCAAAAAATGTTAGACAACAGTGCAAGGTGCTTAGACAATGACGAAAATGATTAAAAAGCAACACAAGGTGTTTCAAAACGTCCAAGGACCCTAAATTTGCAATATTCACGATGTGACAAAGTGTTGAAAAATTCAGGTAATAAGGGTCTGAGTCGTGTGAATGTTTCAAAAATTAGTCTTTGACAACGAGGGAAGGTAACCAAAGTGTTGGAGAATCTACCTGTAAGATCAAAGAACATGGTTAGCGCACGTGGTTAGAAAATATGAGAAAAATAATGCAAGGTCTTAATTGTTGGAAAATTTTCTAACTAGAGAAATAAAAAAAATTAAGCTAATTAATTAACAAAATTTGTGTTTCGAAAAATGCCAAAAGGAACAATTTGGACGATTAATCACTAATTAACGAAAAATGACGAGAGGGTAAAATAAAGGGGACCTAAACGAGTTTAATTGTCTTAATGCAATTAATTACACTAATTAATTAATGAAATTAGTCTAAATAACTAAATAAATACTAATTAAATGTCAAAAGTAAAACATTAACAAAATAATTAACTAGGTAATTAATTAAAATAATCTAATTAACTAAATAAAAACTAAGCAAACCTCTAATTAAATTAGATTAACGAAATAAATAAAAATGAACTAAGTATTAACTAAATTAATGAACTAAGCATGTAATGAAATTATATTAAAAAAAAAAGAATAAGACAACGTAAGTTTGAAACTAAGGGTAAGAATTAATAATAAAAAAAATACAATACAAAGACAAATTTAAACCTAAGTGGGAAATATCCTAGCCTAAGTGGTAAATAACATAAGCTAACATGAAACCTAACTGGTACCTAATGAGCATATCTAACCTAAGAAAAGGTGAGTAAACCCTAAGAAAATGAAACTGATTGACTTTAGGTAATAACGTTTACTCGACATATAAAAACAAAAAGAGTTTAACCTAATATGCTTGTGTGTGATTTCATTCATTTTTTGTCTTTGTATGGTTTTTTTTTGTTTGATTATGTATGCATGGTGGAGGACAGCGACGGAGTAGGCTTGTAGGCAAACCGCGTGAGGCGTGTGGGTTGCGGTTTGGGTGTGGGGGATCCATGTGGAGATCGGGGTCTATGGTCTGTGTGGGGTAGACTATGGTGTGGTGCTCGAGGATGGGTGGATGGAATGTCGTAGGGGAGGGGCTCAAGGAGGAGTGGTCAGGAATTGTAGGGTGAGTAGCAGAGGGAGTTAGGAGGGATTTATATCTGAGTAGAGTTGGGGATCGGGGACGGGGATGAGTTAGGGGAGGGGGGGATTGTGTGTAAACGGGAAAGGGTGGGTTTAGACAAGGCTCGGCTCAGCCTAGGCCGAGCTATAATGTAGGGTTTGGGTTGGGGTAGTTAGGATAGATTTATGGTATTTTATTTTACTTAAAAATAATGTTTAGGAGATGACTGGTATAGCTCGATCGAGGAGTTGGGCGGGGAAGATTAGAGAAGGGGAGGGTTCATGGGAGCGAAGGATGCACAGAACTGGTAAGGGTGAGGATAGGAGATGTGTTGGGAGACAGGGAGAGTGGTCTAGGTGTGATAGATGGGAGGTCAACGTGTGGGGCAATGGGGAGTTAGCGTGTCACTAGATGGGGAAAGGGGAGAGTCTGGGGAAGCTAGGATCTGTGAGTTGGGAGTGTTTGAGGAAGGGTTGGGGGGTGTGTCCACGGGGAAAGGGATGTAAGACAGGGAGATGGGTAGCTCGCCTAGGAGGGAATAGATCAGTGAGGGTGTGAGTTACGGGATGGGTAATTTCCATGGGGACGGGGATGGGTGATATATAAATGTCGAGAGATAAAGAAAACAAAATTACCCAAAAATTAATTTCTAGTAATACATTTACAGAATATAAAATAGAAGATAGGCGTGTGATGTATTGGCCAATAGAGCCAAAGATGTGAGAACGAGCTGGAGACCTGGGTTAAAGTCCCACCAGGCGGACCAGAATGTGAGCTACAAAAATTACACTTATAACAAGAAATTAGATAACTAACTAGATAACTTCTCCTTTGTGATTCCTTAGCAAACCTTAGAATGGGTGAAGATAATATGGATGGGCCCATATTGCTCGAAATGTAGGTGTTTCCTTCAAACTGGAGCAAGACCTTCTCTGCAACAAGATCAACTCAACTTTGCACCAATGGATAAAGGGGATAATGGACTTGGGATGATCAAGATGGGGCTATTTGGGCATTAGGAAAAGGTGGAAAGGATGTTTTATGCTCAAAGGATGCAAGAGCTTTGACAGGATATTCAAGTTTATTCTAAAAGAGGGGGTGAGGCTCTATTTATAGCCTAGAAGTGGGATTAATTTGTGGGTTTAGAGTAATCATGATTATGGAAAGTAAGTAAGATTATGTGAGTGAGAGACATGAGGATCACACCTTAGAATGGGTGAAGATAATATGGATGGGCCCATATTGCTCGAAATGTAGGTGTTTCCTTCAAACTGGAGCAAGACCTTCTCTGCAACAAGATCAACTCAACTTTGCACCAATGGATAAAGGGGATAATGGACTTGGGATGATCAAGATGGGGCTATTTGGGCATTAGGAAAAGGTGGAAAGGATGTTTTATGCTCAAAGGATGCAAGAGCTTTGACAGGATATTCAAGTTTATTCTAAAAGAGGGGGTGAGGCTCTATTTATAGCCTAGAAGTGGGATTAATTTGTGGGTTTAGAGTAATCATGATTATGGAAAGTAAGTAAGATTATGTGAGTGAGAGACATGAGGAATGGTCCAAAATTAAAATTGAATATTCAATTCGCAAGTGGGGGGACATGGGGAATATTTGGCATGTGAGGAAGATTGGGTTTAATTTAGGGGTTGAAACAAATTAATTAATCGATTAACATCGATTAATTCAATGTGTATTTTTGTGGGAAATGGAATGGGGAAATTTATTGATTTAAGAGATGTGTGAAATTGGGGTGTCTACATTTGAATGTGAGCTAGGAAAATACAATGATAACAATAAAGTAACTAACTAACTAGATACGTTCTCCTTTGTGATTCCTTAGAAAACCTCAGAATGGGTGAACATAATGTGGATGGGCCTAGATTGCTCAAAATGTAGGTGTTACCTTTGAACCGGAGTAAGGCCTTCGCTGCAACAAGATTGAATTACTTTGCACCAATGGATAAAGGGGATAATGGATTTTGGATGCTTAAAATGGGGCCATTTAGGCATTAGAACGAGGTGGAAAGGATGCTCTATGCTCAAAGAATGTAAAATCTTTGACAAGATATTCAAGCTTATTTTGAAAGAGGGGGTGAGGCTCTATTTATAGCCTAGAAGTGGGATTAATTAGGGGGTTTTAAAAAATCATGATTATGGAAAGTACGCAAGATTAGGTGAGTGAGAGACATGATGAATGGTCCAGAATTAAAGCTGAATATTTAATTCACAAGTGGGGGGCATGGGGAATATTTAGCATGTGAGGAAGATTGGGTTTAATTTAGGGGTGTAAACGGATTAATTAATCGATTAATTAAATGTGTATTTTTGTGGAAAATGGAATGGGGAAATTAATTTATTTAGGAAAGGTGTGAAATTGGGGTGTCTACAGTGCCCATGCATATATGGTACTCTCCTCCTCTATCTAACGACATATATCATGCATCTTATATAAGATGCCCACACCTCCTCCCTCTACTACAATAGATGAAGCATTAACCACGGCTATGAACTTCCACAGCGCGGAACCCCTGACCTCAAGATAGCATCTAAGCTAATGTGGGCCTTGGCAGGTACTTGAGTCCCCACAAAATACCATCTAGTGGCTCGCATCTATCTCTCCATATTTGCCAAAGGCATCACCTGTACTCTCTCCCCAACAACTAATAATCATAGTATACGATACACATCCTCCAATGTGACTATCATCTCACTTGTAGGCAACTAGAACGTATAAGTATCTACACACCACCTCTCACATAAGGTTGTTAACATAGGCATATTATGGGGCACATCCCCCATCCGCACTATGTGACATAAACCAGCATGGTCCATAACCTCCCAATTATCATCAGACAACCCCAATCCAAACAACGTACTCAAATGACGACCCTTGCGGAACTCCCTCGAGTGGATATCCCTCTACACAACACAAAACAACAAAAAATGCAATGTTACAACACTGTACAAACCCATAAACACTTATTTATTTATTATACAATAAAAATCACATTTACATCACTTGTAATTGAATACACTCTCTCTAGACCAGGGTGCCCAGAAGCAGGACTAGGGTGCCCGAGAGTAGGATACCAGTGCCCAGGTTTGAGTGCTCTTGTCCCAAAGGTCACTAACACCTTCACCACTTTTGTCCGGGTCTAAAACACTGAGAAAAGTCACAATTACAATTTTACAAAAATCACTAAAAATGACCGCTATACACTCATTTTTCGATAAAATAGTCAACTTACCAACTCCACCATCATACGTGATGTTACGGTAGTCGCCACCATCTCAAATCGGCTAGGTCATGTCTCTCTAACTTGCATCATCCATACTTACTCAGAGTTCACTATCACTCCCACACAAACAACAAATGAAGTGACTAATCACTTTTTCACCCTTCTATTTATAGGTACTTTTCATCACCCACTTTATTATTGTTATTATTCTGCGATCATTCCTCAACTAATACACACCACACGGTTTTCGTTATAACTTGAGCACTTTTTCTCCGATTTACACCCCATTTGCGGCATCTTTTCATAATTACACCTACCATCATATCATACACACAATACACACGATATCTCTCCTCCACATTATCCTTCAATCAATCTACACACATGTTGATGATATTTATCACACTTTATCTATCTCATGCTTACTTTCAGTTTAGCGTTCATTCTTATCATCACTTCCCCTTTCACCAAAAGAGGAGGCATATAATTGGGGTCATCCTATAATTCCCCTTATGACATATTTTGTTTAACCAAAACTACCAATTCAATAATTCCAAACACTTACTAATGCAATATGACACATTTCACCATCAATTCTGGGGGCAACAAGCATAAATCCCCTACATACGATACTTCATCAATTTTTAGTGATTCCCCCTAATGACCTAATCTGGGGGCAATAAACACAAATTCTCTCTGTGCCATATTTCATCAGTCTCTATTGATTCCCCCTAATGACCTAACCTGGGGGCAGCTAGCATAAAATTTCTCTATGAGTAATCAATCTGAATCAAACAATCTATCAATTCACCAATGCATTTAAGTCTCTAACAATCAAAATCAAACTATTTAATCGATACAATACAACACATGCGGCCTCCTAGATGACCTAACTTGGGAGTTACATTTGTTATTTTCCCAGATGACCTAACTTGGGAAGTTATTTTATATTTGGAATTTACTTCCAGATGAGCTAACTTGGAATCCATCATACATTTTGCATTTGCTTCTAGATGACGTAACTTGGAAGCTATCACATTGCGGTGAGACCTGTGGAGTGGGGGAAAGATTGCCTTTCCTATATCACTCTTATATGGGTCTAGTGTTTATTTGAAATTATTTGGATCCAAAAACCAAAAAAATTTGATCTGAGTTCATCTGCAACGGCTAGATCTTGAGGATGTAGTTACAGGTTGGAGAATAACACACCTTTCTCCCTACACTCTTCCTCTGGCAGTAGGACACCCAAATCCTCTGGTCAATTTTTCATGTACGCACGATCGGGGTGGGGATTGATCACTCCCTACCCCATCTTATCACCATCATATAACATTTGAAATCGTCAATCATCCAATATCATAATCGTCACTCTCATTTAGTGCTCTTCACCATGATACTACATTTCTTGCTACATGGATCAACACGTTGATCTAGGGTTTTACACGTTAAATGGTTCATTCAGCATGTTCTTCGACCATATCTACACATTCTACTATAGTATGGGCTTCTCCTGATTTCTCTCAAGTACATATCTCTATCTACTTTATGTTACCAAACTTTCCACTCACCAACATAAAGTGGGGGAAAATGTAGTCACAAAATGATACACTTACTACTCTAATCATACCACCAAGTATGTTGTTACACATATAGATCTTGCGTAAGAAAGTATTCACTAATGACCCATCCCCTAGTCTTTTTGTCAATCTAGTTGGTTATTGTCATTGTGTGTCTTGCAAAGTCATCACTTACACAGTTATGGTAGTCTCTCAGGGAGTCTTGGCTTTCATTATTCACTCAGTTGTTGTCTAGTCTTTGACTAGGGTGCCTAGGAAGGGATTAGGGCTTCCCCAGACACCCTGGTCCTCATTTCTAGACGCCCTAGTCCCCGTCACACTTGGTTTTAATTTAGAGGTTTTTAGGTTGGTCTTTATGGTTTGTTCTCCCATTCCCCTAGGCACTAGTCAGCATGTCGGGTCATTAGTGTTGAAATTTGAGCAAGAGATCCATATATAAACACAACATACACAATATCTTTAGGGCAGACTATTTCTACCAAGGGCTAGCTATTTACATATGGAAAATGACTACATTTGGGCACTATTATGCATCAAACACTGTATAGGCGCTATTGTCTGTTACTTTTATGTTATTGGCACTAGGGAACCCTAGGCACACCATTGCACACATAAATTACATAGAACTACATCATGTTTGAGATGTAGTGCAACACTTAGTCATGAGTCCATCCATTTAGCAGTTGAGGATAGTCTGACCCATTCATTTGCATCTTTATTTTTTATGGGTTTGAAACTCTTGTGTAGGGTTCTATATGAGATTATTCAATGGAGATTTACAGTGACATCAACTAATCAAGTGCAACACCAACCTAATCGAAGGTGAAATATTGTTAAGGTTTAGTGACCATATTATATTTAGTTTCTGAGTCTCTTCGTAGACCAAGGCACCCATATTTCAGACCAGGGTGCCCACAGGCACCCCTGCCTTCTCCAAGTGCCTCATTCTAATCAGATATGCCACTTCTACAATTTTTGAGATTCGTCTCGACACTCAATTCCACCAGCACATCACTCTGTCTAGTCCTAGATTACTGCGAGGTAAGTTCTTTTCATTTAAAATATCAAACAAATTATCTAAAATTTATATTTAAGTATAGTTTCAGTTATTACATTGTTGTACTTCTTAAATTATTACTAAAATAACAAATTTTAGATAATCGGTGAGGAAAGGGCTAAAAAAGACAATTTAGCACTTTGGGGGCTAGTTTGAGGTCATATAAAGATCTATGAGGCAAAAATTTGGTGGTGAGCACTTTCTTGTCCCCTTTGTCCTCTTTGGACAAGGATAAGAGGGACATAGAAATGCACCATGCACATGGAGGTGAAATTTTGATTAAGTACCAAAAACACACCGCATAAGAGAGAGACTTGGCGGTGAAGTTTATGAGGCTCCAGAAAGTCAGTTTTGATGAACACGTATATGATTTTGATTCCAAATATGATATTTAAGACAATGGGATGGGTCTCAACTTCCAATTATTCCTTTAACTGCATGAAAATGTCTTTTTTTCTTAGGATAGTAGGCTGTGCCTGTCAAAAATGAGTTTCCCTGAGAAGTACCTATATATTTTGAATGATTTGAACATTTCATCATGTTTAACATTCTTCAAGATTTCTAATGAGTATTTTTTTTCCTCCTAACTTTGTACAGAGCTCTCAGAATCATCCGCAGAAGATCAGGTACCTGTTTTGATTGTCCACTCCTTACACCTTAGAAACTCGATGTTGCTCAGTCTATTCCTAAACCTTCAAATATTTCCTAAACTTTCCTCAATTAGTTCCAACATGTCCTTGTCTTTTCAATACCACCTTCAGATGATTTTTATCCTTTCATTCCATCCCGAAGGATGCACGTCAGTCCTGAGAAGATCAGAATTGGCCTTTCGAGGTTTGTTGAGAAACTAGCATTTGAAAACACTTCGCCATATGAAATTATTGATATTTTCAACTCATTCCAAACATCTGTACTTGTTAATTAATCATATTAGAATAACCTGCAAGGTCAAACTAGACATGACACAACTGAAAAACTGACCAGAAGGGGGTTTCAGGAAGAGTTGGGGATAAAAATTTTAATTTAGGTCTAGCTTTCATGCTTGAAAATTCAAATTTTCTAGTTACACATTTACATGACAACAATAATGTAA
Source organism: Taxus chinensis (assembly GCA_019776745.2). Taxonomy (NCBI): domain Eukaryota; kingdom Viridiplantae; phylum Streptophyta; class Pinopsida; order Cupressales; family Taxaceae; genus Taxus; species Taxus chinensis. The sequence goes on along the minus strand of CM034149.1, from coordinate 779,765,928 downwards.
TAAAAACTAGTTGAAACATGCAATAAAATGGTAAAAGACAAAATGAGTAGTTGGTTGAATACATGGGACACCACTTAGGATGTCACAATACACTAGAAGCCTTCAAGGATATAAAAACAAAGACACACAATCAAATGTGGGGTATATATCACAAACAATGACAATTAAGGCACAAGCATATACAAGATATAATCAAATCAGATAACCATGTTTGGAAGTAGGCCTACAAGACAAATGCTACACATGAAGCACCCATTATCATGTTAGAAAATTTGATAGTATACGACAATGTGTAGAGTTGGAAATATGAATGAAAGTAATAGATATCATAATGATATAACATGAATATAAAGAAATAGGAAAGGTAGATGCCCACACGAGCCTTAATGGGACTAGTAGAGAACAATTGCAAGCATCATACATCATGTGATAACCTGTAAGTACCCAACATTCATCTCAAGATTATCATGTGAACGCACACGTGTGTATGGAAAAAGGATAGAGCATACTATGAATCAACGTAACATGGTAAGAAATGTGTAACATAGAATATTATAAGCATACAATAATACATCAAATCAAGATATAACCTAGTATTTTAATTTTTTGCAGATATTGGAATGAAATGCTATGAATAGGAGAGGGGAACAAGGTTGCCCCCAATGTATATGTGTAAAGTGTGGTCCATGTAGCTAATCGTGCCCTCAACAATCGTGTATGAACCTAAAACAAGAGTGCATCATCGGGTAACAAGGGGATAGCACAAGAGCTACTAAAGAACATTATCAACATGGTTGTAGACACCTATAATTACGCCCAAGCAATTTAAATACTTAAATTGCACTAATATCCCCTTTCTCACAAATCAACGACGTATCGTCAAAAACGCTCATTTTCCCTCATATCATCATTAATTAATTACACTAAGCTAATTAAGTAAGTTGCCTATCTAACAAATACCCTAATTAACGACCTTCCGTTAATAAATCACCCCTTCTACCTAGACTAATTAATTATTATTAATTAATTAACTTTCCCTTCCATTTAATCAATAAATCAATATTTAATTGATTTAATCCCATTATAATAGCCTAAATCATACTAATATTCTTCTAATTGGCTTCTATAAGCTTACACCTACCTATTAATTAATCACCTTTGATTAATTAAAATACCCCCAACTCCCATGACTTTCTAAACATGTATTAAACCCTTCTAAAGTAAGGTTACCTTTAATAAAGCAACCTTATCCATTTCTAATCATGTTTTACCTTTATCCCACATTCATGAGAATGTGTTGAATCCTTTATCCTTTAGGCTATATAAAGAGCCCTCCACCTACCTTTTTACACACACCTAAACTCCTTAGAGAGCAAATGTAAAGCATATAGCAAAGAGACTAAGAGCTTGCACCTTGCCCTTTTGAGAGTTCATCATCTTGAAGAGTTAAGCCTCTTTCTTAAAGTGCTTGGGTCATATGGGAGGTGTCAAAAGGGTCTTGTAGCCCAACTTTGATTAGCCCCCATTCCTAAGTTCTTGGAACATTAAGGACAACTATTTTGATAGCCATGGAGCTTACTTAGGTCCATTCATTTATTTGTTGTTAGAGAATAGAGGAGTTTAGATATTTAGCATTGTTAGTTTCAAAGTTTGTATTTATGAATGCTAGCATCTAACCCTTGTTTAATTCTTATCATGATGGTGTTTATGCTTTGTTTTAGCTAAACTGTAGAACTATTTTAGGTGGTAGTTCTTGCTTTCATTTGATTTAGCATTAAGAAAAGTATACATGCACACAATGGTGAATGGAAAACCCATATAGAGTCTGATATCCCAACTGCATGAGTAGGAAGTGTATAAAAAATAAGAGTGTCCAGTGGGAGAAACTAGAATAGGTGGAACATTGGGCTTGTTGGCAATAATGGAAAAAGTAAGTACAAACATAAGGATAAATTTTTGAGTCAAGAGATGTGTAACATATATAGTGTCACGATGCTCATCAGTATCAAGCACAAACAATGGAGGGAGAGACACAAGACTCATCATAATCAATAGGTATAATTTAGAAATATTGGAAGCACTAAAGTTGTATTAACTGGCCCCTATGACCATAAGCATAAATGTGGAAAGAGGGATTGATTTCCCCCATTGATTCAACAAATATAAAATTTTTAAAACCCAAATTGTAGATTAACAGATGTAAATAATGAATAATAACTATTAGATACAAGAGGAAACAAACAATGTGAACCCTAGGTGCAAGAGAGAGAGTAGAAGACTTAGCTAATTTTACAATTGATTCCGAAGTATGAGCTAGACTGGAAAATTGATAAATAAGAGGAGGAAGTTGTTGCAATCAAAAAAAGAAAATCCTGGAATTGCCGAATATGTGGAGACTAGGGTGATTGGAATAGGACTGGGGCACCTAGGCATTGGGTAACACTTCTAGCCATCTGTGACTATGCAAAAACTCATAAATTGGTTTTTCCTATGTCGCGAGATGGTCGTTTACCTTCAATGTTTGTCATATGTATGTTACACTATGCTCACATAATTCACTTGTAACTTGCAAAATAAATGATATCCTACAAAACCCGAAAACACATCAAATCATAAAAATAAAAGATGCAAATGGGGAGTCAGACTGAACCTGATGGTCAACTGATAGAGAAAACTTACGACCAACCATTGCACTACATCTCAGACTCCATGTAATTCTTGTGTGTGTGTGTGTGAAGAAATTGTGCCCTAGAAAACTCTTGTGTTAGATGCACTTGATAACGAGTGATAGTTAGATGTACCAATGTAAGTAGATGTGTGGATGACAAAAAAAACTTCCCTTAAATGTAGTCCCTTGTCCTTTGAGTGAGTGTTAGATAGATGATTTGATGCTCTTAGAATGCCTTTTGATGCAACCTTAGGTGGTGATAATAGATGTTTAGATCTTGGTCCTTTATTATGGTCACATATCTTTATATTTATATGATTCCCTTGGTTGAACTTTGTAGTTAACAACTGGAAGGCCATCCCATAATAAAATAATATTCCCAAAAGAGAAAAGATACCCAAAAGAGGTGAGTAAGATAAAGAAGGGTCAGGGGCGCCCAAAATGACGGGGTCACTTGGGCACTAACGTCCTATCTGAGTGCTGGTGTCTAGAGTGATAAAAGATAAAGCACTGAAGTATTGAATGGGTTGTAGGGTGTAGAAGACCAAATAGAAAATAAGAAACACAAATAAAAGACAAAAGATAGCTATCAATTTCTAGTTTTCTTGCTTATGAATCATATGTATAGTGTTATGTGATCAGGACCTAGAAATGTACCCAAAGTGTGATATTTAGTTTCTAAATTTTCCCCCACTTTATGTTGTTGAGTGAATATTCGATAACATAAATTAGTTTAGAATTTACTTACCTTTGTTCCTTGTAGATCGATGGCGAAAGCATGCCGACGAGACAAGTGAAAGTATAGAGTGATAAAAATGAAGCGTGGAAGCTAAGAAAGAGGAAGTGACCCTAGGGGTGAAAACATAATGTATGTACCATGTTATACCTATTGTCGTTGTAGCCTTGTGTTTGTGAGTGTTGCTTCTTATAAGGACGGACTTGTAAAAAGAAGAGTAAAATAATAGTCAAAGTCGTGTCTATGTGAAGAATCCAATCCAAGTATGTAAAATGTGTAAAAGCCTGTATTAAATAGTAAAAGGAAAGTGTGCACCTAATCTGTGACGAGTGAAAAGGATAGAAAAGGTCCTGAAAATGTTGTAGAAGAATGATTTTTGGGGCTATCTCACACCAAGAGTGAGTTTTTTGGGTGATCTCATGCCAAGAATGAGTTTTTAAGGTGATATCGCACCAAGTGTGAGTTTTTTGAGCGATCTCACGCCACAACAGAAAAGTGCTAGGGAGAAAGGTCTAGTGTTATTATCCATCCATAACTGTCTCCCAAAATTTATACACCACTACATATGGTGTGATCATGCTTTGTTTCATGTTTGTTCTAGTTCAATCCAAGAAAAATTATATAAAAAAAAGATAGGATGCATTCTAATTGCTAGAGGATTGTGTTTGCACTAAGAAAACTGATCTGTAGAACATTGTTGACTGTGTTAATCTTAAAAAGTGAATGTAACTGCCCCTAGTCATAGGCACCTAGGAAGGTTCTGGAGTGCCCAGGTGCTAATGTTTGTAGTTGGGCACTAGATTTTATGCTGAAATGAGCACCCAAGGTAAGATCTGGTTCATTTCATGACTGTAATTTTTTTTGTTCCTATACCATGCAGGCATGTACTAAAGCTTTGAGTTGCTATATGGGGTGACTGATTCACCCAATGTATGCCCCCCTTATTTGGGGTGCATGTGACGTCACTAGGATAATGCAACCCAAAGGAGGACTTGATGTTGATATGAAACTGATACCCTGTAGGGGGAGGGAATGTGCATTGTAGAAACCAAGGCACATGCAAATGAAGTGGCTAGGACATGTGTCAGTGCAAATAAGACAAGTACGCATATAGAAGATAATGTGTAAGCTAGCAAGCAAGAAGAAAAAGTAGACCGTGAAAAATGGGTTTCAAACATGGGGCATCACTCACAATGTCACGAGATAGTGAGGGTCAAAGTGACCAAAAGCATACAAGTAATGAACATACAAAAAATAGGTCATAAACCGCAAATAATAACATACAATGGAAGATAAATCCAAATTGTAGCAAGCAACATATCAGACAACCATGGTGGTAAATAGTCCTGCAAGGAAAATACTTCGCATGAAGCACCCATTAACATGTTAGAAATATAGAAAGATTGTCAAGATGTGTAGATATCGATAGAGTAGTGCTAATAAGAATATGAAGTAGTATCAAACAAAACAATAACACATGTTTTGTGTAAGAGTAGAAATGTAAATGCCCCCAAGAGCCTCGGTGGGACTGGTAAGAGGTACAGTGCCAAGCATCCGTACTGCGTGTAATGATATATAAGAAGGTTACATTCACAACTAAAGACCAAGTGAATGTGCATGTGTATATGATAAAGATAATAACATATAATGCATCTATTTAGCATGTGAAACACAGTGTACATGTAAGCATAAGTAAGCAAGAATAAATGCAACCAAGATATGCATTATGTTGTGAATGAGTGAGATGGAATGGAATTCAAAGTGAATGTGATAGGGGTAGCGTGCTACCCGAGTGGATGTGTATTAGTATGTAGGAGATGAGGTTCATTTATAAATGACCCCTCAACAGTCAAGAATGAACCATAGAACAAGAGTGTGTCATCAGGAAATGGTCTAAATTTTTCACTAGAAAGATATGATCTGTGAGCATAGAGTGTAGAGAGTGTGAATGTGGTGAGATTCATTTAAGATTTATACCCTCTACAGTTGACTATGAACCGTGGAAATAGAGTGTGTCATAGGGAAATGGTTTGAATTGTGCGTTAGAAAGATATGATAAATGAAGCATAAAGTGTAAAGAGTGTGAATGCAGTGAGGCTCATTTCAAATTTAGACCCTCAGCAATCGAGTATGAACCGTGAAACTAGAGTGTGTCATAGGGTGGTGAGTGTAGTGTGTAAAAGTAGATGCCAAAAATATAGATCGTGAATGTATAGAGTGTAAAATGTGTACGATGTGTGATATTAGATGTTAGAAATAAATGTTGTAAATACACCGAGTGTGAAGTGTGTAGCGTGTGAGGTTCATAAATGTAGTATGCCCTCAACAATCAACTATGAACTTTAGCACAAGATTACGTCATAGGGTAATGATTAGACAAAGTGTATCAAGTTGTGTATGAGTGACTAGAAGTGGAGCATAGAGCGTAATGGGTATGTGTAGCAACTAGAGAGAATTGGAGATGATTGAAGGGGGAGGAATAAAGTGTGATGCCCCCCAAGTATATGATGTAGAGTGATCTATCCAATGAAGGTGAAGGGCAAGGGTCCTCCACTCGATGTTTAAGGAGATAAAGGTGTGTCACCATGCTCTAAGATTGATGGTGTATGAGACTGATGTTATAGATATGAAGGATACCTAGGAGGTGATGAAAACCTATGTGAAGTATACCTACAAGGTGATGGACACCTATGTGAAGTAGACTGAGGAGGTGATGAGCACCAATGTGAAGGAGATTGAGGAGGTGATGAACACCTATGTGAAGGAGACCACGAAGGTGGAGAAGGTGGTGAACTTCTATGTGAAGGGGTTGCCCGATTAGGGAAATTAGGCCGAGAAGATGGACTAATAAACTGATGAGGAAAAGTGGGTCAAGTGTTAATGGGTGAGTTAGGTGTCAAGTGTGCCTTAGATTTGAAAGGTCCAGGGGACATAGATGCTCTAGCAAGTGCAATAGGAACCTTGAGAGGAGGATGAGGAAATGGAGTAGATGATGGAATGCCTTTGAGAGTGACAACTTTCTTATCTTGAGTGAATTTAAGACACAAGTGAGTTATGGAAAAGATAGTCTTAGTGGCACGGAACTAAGGAATACCTAAGATCATATCACAACATTTGATTGAAGGTGCCACAAAGAATGACATAATCATGGTGAGAGGCCCAAGTGTAATTGGGAGCTTGACATAATCATAGAATTTGGTAATTGGAAATGAAATCTGATAGAGTGGATAGTTGATAACAACGAGGAATGCAATAGAACACACACAAGGAGCGGATGATGAACTGGTCTTAGTATTATTGATAGTATAAGATCTGATAGAAGCATTAATATATAGTGTATTAGAATAAAACATGACATGAAAATAATGATCAGAGAATGTGATGAGTGGAGGAGAAGCCTCGGTATGTGTAACTAGAAAGTCAAGAGCTCTTGATGAAGGAGGAGGCACAACGCGATATGTATGATTAGTTGAAGAATCAGTCGCTTGTTTGTCATGTTTGGGCAATGGATCATTGAATATTTTTAGCTTTTTGTTTTCATTGATCGGTGTAGACACTGATGGCTCAGGGAGCTGAATTGCATTATTGTCAATAAGATCTTAAATAAGATGTCAAAGTTTGAAACATTGATCAGTTGAATGCCCAATGCATTGATGATAATTGCATCTATTATTTTTGTTATAAGTGTATCCTTTAGGTCTAGATGGATCCAGATTAAGTGGAGGAGGAAGAGTAATAATATTGCTCTCAAGAAGTTGTGTCAATACAATATGTGGAGTGATAGAAAATTTTGTAAATGTACACTTTGAAAGTTGGCATTGAAGCTTCTCAGGAGTAGTAACAACGTTAACAATTGTTTTAACTTCAATGGGCTTAGTAGGTGGCTTGAAAGTCGATTTATCTTGAAATCAATTGAAGATGAAGATTTCTCATGATACTTAAGTTTTCCCGTAGATAATATTTTCCTCTCATGTAACTTAAGAGTATGGCATAGATGATCAAATGAAGGAGATGTCTCAAAGATAATACTCTCTTGTAGAGGTAGTAAGAGACTTTAGACAAAAAGATATTGAAGTTGTAAATCTTCTAGTACATTAGAAATCTTAGCTAAGTTATTCTTATATCATAACACATGGTCTGATAGATGCCCATTAGATCCTTGTTTGATTTGTGAAAGTTGAGCATAACAGATTTTAGAACCAACATTGATTGAGAAATGAGCGAGAAAGCATCAGCTAAATGCATAAATTATGTTATTGAATGGACAGGTAGATCGTAGAACCAACACATTGCATAAGCTTTGAGGCTTATAGGAAAGAGCTTTGTTAGTAGAGTATGATCGTCCGCGTAATCTAGATATGTAACATGAAAAGCTTAGAGATTCTATTGGAGGTCACCATGGCCATTGAAGGTGGGCAGCTCATGATTGATGAAATTGGGAGGAAGTGCATAAGATGAAATGGTAGGTGCTAAAGGAGTATGAAGGATTAAAGATGAATCAAGAGATGAATATGCACAAGAAGTAGCTTGCTGCAGTTAACATATTTGAAATTGTAGATCTTAATAGAGAGGCTAAATCTTGTGTGCCGATGGAAGATACTTACCACATGTGAGAAATGAGAGGTGGGGTGAATTGGTTAGTAGGAGTAGGAATAGATACAACAATAGTAGAAGTAGGTGGAATGGTGGAATTAGGGGGTTGGGTAGCAATACAAATAAAAGCGGAGGTGGATGTAGGTATATTAAGCTTAGTAAGATTGGTGGCCATCCTCACGAGCAATGAATAAGAGTAAATCTAGATCTTACAGATGTTTAGTAAGATGAGCATTGAGTTCACGAAGATCCTCATCGATAAAGGGTGTACAACCATGATAAAAAGAGGACAAGACCCCTATAAGTAAATGTGGTTTTGAGCAATGGGTTCACCAAATGATTTTAACAAATATAAGATTTGTAAAACCCTAATTACAGAGTAACAAATGTAAACAATGAATAATAGTTTCTAGATACAAGAGGACACAAGTAATAAGCTAAAGAAATATGAAACCCTAGGGGTGTGTGTGTGAGAGAGAGAGAGAGTATAAGACTCAGTTGATTTCAGAATTGATCTTGAAGTATGTTGGACTCTAAAACTAATAAGCAAGAGGAGGAAATTGTCACAATCAAACACAAAAAATCCAACGACTACCAGATATGTCGGGACTAGGGCGTTTGGAACAAGACTAGGGTTCCTAGGCGTTGGGGATCGTTTCCAGGTGCATGTGACTACGCAGAAGCTCAGAAATTAGTCTTTCTTGTGTCACAATATGGTCACTAACCTTCATTTCTTATCACTTGTATATAACATTATGCTTGCATACTTCACTTGTAACCTGTAAAACAAATGATATCCTACAAGAACTCAATAACACATCAAAACCTAAAAAGAAAAGATGCAAATGGGGAGTTGGACTGACCTCGATGATCACCCAATATAGTGGACTTACAACTAAGCACTACACTACATCTCATGATCCATTTAGTTCTTATGCATGTGTGTAAAAAAATCATGCCCTAGGAAGCTCTTGTGCAAGATGCACTTGATAACGAGTGATAGCTAGATGTACCAATGTAAGTAGATGTGTGGATGGAAAACAAACTTCCCTTCCTATGCGTGTATGTAGAAAATGTAGTCCCTTGTCCCTTGAGTGGGTGCTAGATGGATGCTTTGATGATCTTAGAATGCCTTTGGATGTAACCCTAGGTGGTGAGTAATAGATCTTAGAGCTTGGTCCTTTATTATGGTCACATAGATTTATATTTATATGATTCCCTTAGTTGAATTTTGTAATTGACAACTATAAGGCTGACCCATAAGAAAATAAGATTCCCAAAATATAAAAGAGACCCGAAAGAGGCAAGTAAGATAAAGAAGGGTCGGAAGCACCTAAAAGGATGGGGGCGCCTGGGTGTTGGTGTTCAGAGTGATAAAATATAAAAGCAATGAAGTACTGACTGGGTTGCAGGGTGTAGAAGGCCAAATAGGAAATAAGAAACACAAACAAAAGGCCAAATATATTTTTCAATTGCTAGTTTTCTCACTTATGAATCAAATGAATAGTGGTATGTGATTGGGACCTAGAAATGTACCCAAAGTGCATGATTTAGTGTCTACACCCATAGGTGTAACAAGATGAGGGGTAGCCATAATAAATGAGTCATGCATAGAAGCTTGGAAAGTGAGAGCATTAGGAATCATTGTCAAATCAGCACATTGTGTTCTAACTTATGATGAGGAAGGTTTGAAGAGTGATGTAACATTGGAATTAGTAAGCATATGATAATTAAAAGTGCATTTAGAGTTGTGCCTAGTAACATATTTAAAATCTATGGTCATGGTGACATTTTGAAGGGGGTATGAGTGTCTCCCAACACCTTAGGTATCATATACGTAACAACCATCACAGGGGGAAAAGTTCTAGATATAGGTAAGTGTGCAACAATATGCATTAGTGATTGAGCATCATGCTGATGAGAATGAGATAGATTGGGAGGAGTATCATGGGTGCCATTAGAAATTTCATCATGTAAATCAATAACAATGTAGTCCATCATTGGAGAAGAATGATGCATAATGTAAGTACTAAATTCATCATCATGTATGAGAGGGATATCATAAAGATTAACAACACGAGGTGTGGAATATATTGTAGCCTTATCCATGAAAGAAGGTGTAGCAAGGGCATTATGTGTTATGGCATGGGTAGAAAGAGTTGCATGCATAGTATGTAACCAAGGATGACCTAGAAGGATATTATAATTGAGATTATGAGGCATCACATGAAATAGAACATTAAGAGTACAAGGGCCTACAATAATGGGTAGAGTGATTTCTCCCAGCACTCTCTTAGGTGTATTATCAAAGCCATGGATACATATAATAGATGGAGTTAGATCAGCAATAGAAAATCTTGTTTGTTGGAAAAAGGAATGTTGCATACAATAAGACCATATACATAATCAACTAAAACACGTTTAACAAGCACAATACGAATTTGAACCTAAACATAGAATGGGGAAGTATTGTCATCAATTTTATGGTAAGCCATAAAAGTTTTTTTCACAAGCAAGCTAGAAAGACAAATAGATTTTTATTAAAAGTGATGTTGATCAAAAAGTGATTGTCGTCAAATGAATAAAATGACAATATTTAGAAATAGAATTTTAATTTTACAAGACAAAAAGAAGATTTTTTTGAATCTGATGATGTAAAATAAAAACCTCTAAAGGATTTTCTCAAAAGTGTGTATTTTTTAAACTATGCCTTAGTTACCAAAAACTGTAATTTCGAAATTTCAAAAATTGTGCAAAAAAATAGGGAAAACAAAAAGAGGTTTTCGTTAAATATATAAAAATTAAAAATAACCTCAAAGGAATTTGAAAATAGAGTCATTATGCTCGAGATATGAAATAAAAGGTGATTTGAAAATTAGGAGCCCTAGAGATTGACCCAAAGGGTATAACCAACCATAGAACCCTAGGATTTTTTTTGTAGAACAGATTTATGGAAAATTATAGATGAAAATCAGGTGTCAATATGAAGATGAGATGCAGATATGAACCCTAATGCAACTAGAGTTTGGTTATGGAGAAGAATAGATCTGATAGTGAGCATGCAAGGATCGGGTTCAACAAATGATTTAATGAAATATAAATGTCAATTGGAGAAATGAAATAAAATGAATATATCAGTAACAAGCAAGATCTATCATGCAAGAAACAAGCAAATATAAGCAATGGTGAAATAAGAGTGACTTAGCTTATATTTAGAGATCTGGGTTATTTCTAGAATAGAAACTAATTATAACAAGTTAGATATGGACTTAGTAAGCTTTGTTAGGATAACTATAATATAAACTTGCTTCTGATGGAACCACCTAAATGCGGACAGGACTACCCTGACACTAGTGTTTGATTCAAGCACTAGTATCCTAGTAATAACTCTGGACCTGATCTTTTCAAGGTCTGAAGATGTCTACTTATTTTCACTCTTTGTCGCATCCACTTCGTTGTAGGGTTTCACTATTGCACTTGAACCTGCAAAACAAACCCTAGCTACCTACACAAGGCTTGAGAAAACATTGGATGAAATAAATAATGCATATAGTTGATTCAAACCAACCTCGACGGTCACCCCAATGTGATTATCACTTAATGTTGCACTACATTTCAAACTCCATGTAGTTCCAATGTGTGTGTGTGATTGAATTGTGTCCCTTGAAGCTAGGTTTCCCTTGTGTCATTCACACCAAGATAACGGGATACAATTACTTTGCCCCCAAGATGAATGTGTGAGATGGAATTCAGTGATAGCCCCTCTAACGCAGTGAATAATGCAACCCAACTACAATCCTTGAATATTGTTCTCCCTAGTAGATAGTAAGTAAGAGCCCAAGTTGTCCAACCCCTAATAATAGTAAGTTGTGTGTGTGTGTATATATATGTATGTATGTATGTATGTGTGTGGTGTGTGTGTGTGTGTGTGTGTCTGTATGTATGTATGTATGTATGTATGCATGCATGCATGCATGCATGTATGTATGTATGTACGTGTGAATGTATGCATGTATGTATGCATGTATGTGTGTGTGTATGTATGTATGTATGTGTGTGTGTGTATGTATGTATGTATGTATGTATGTATGTATGTGTGTGTGTGTGCATGATTCCTTCATTTGAATTTCATCATTAACAATCCAAAAAGGTCGACCCAAAGTGATAAGAAAGGTTTTAGAAAATAAAACAAGTAATGTGGCATTTTCAAATTGAGAAAATGGTGGAAAAGGACAAAAGCACCCAAAGGGGACAATAGAGCCTGAGCACTCCTAACCCTAATAGGAAGTATTGTCTAGGATGTTTGGATGATAAAACATGAAATACATAGCTAGGTCACACGTTGTTCAGTGTTCACAAGTAAAATTTTCATTCCAAAAAATTAAATGATAAGAGTATAAAAAGGATAAACCAACGTAAAATCAAAACAAATGTGGTTAATGTTTAGTTTTCTTACATAAGAATCATGCATATAATGACATACTTAGAGGTGTGATGTACATGGAAAGGGCGGGATTTTCGTGACTACAGTCGTTGATGCACTATCTAGGAGGGATGAGTCCACAAAATCATTGTCATGTGCCATCTCTATATTGAAGTTAGACTAGGTAGATAAGGCAAGGGTGTAATGGCAACAAGATGAAAAAACACTCTCTCATTTAGAATCTCCAACAAGATCCAAGCTCTTTCAAAATTCTACACTTACACATTGTAGTACAAGGATAAGTTGTATTTTTGTAAGAACTCTACACTTACAAATCATGTTCTTTCACATAATCATTCTTCTCCACTATGTGGGAATTTTGGGATAGAATCAACTTCTCATAGATTTAAACACAATTTATTTTGGGAGGGGTTGAACTTTACGCTCCACTAAAGGCAAACTTTGAGTCAGGCTTTCAAACAATCGCAATGTCTCCATATGTCTAGTCTCAGAAAGGGGCAGAGTCGGTTGAATAGTCAATGTATGGGGTAGGCCAATGGAGGCTTCCAAGTGTCTAATTGCACAGATTCAAGGATTGAAGAGAGAGAGGGAAAAAGTCAATGTTTGGGCTCGAGTCAAGGAAAGCGGGCCATCGGGGGGAAAGTTGGTTTTTTGTCCCTTGTTATCTCAAAAGGATAAAAGTTGTAAAACGGGTTGTAACTCTGCCCAAGGGAAAAAGTCAGCGTCTGGGCCCGAGTCAAACCAAAGCGGGGAGTCAGAGGAAAAGGTGAAAATTTTCCTTTTTTCAAAAAGGCACAAAGGTAAAGATGGAAGTGCATCTCCCTAGCTAACCAAAGGGTGCCACATGTCCAGGCGGAGCTTTGGGGCCACGGGGGTTTTCTGAGTTTTGTGTTGAAAAGGGAAAAAGGATAAATTACGGACCCACAAACCCAATTTTTGTTCTAATTTGGCTGCCACGTGCCCCATGTCAAAAGGGAACCTGTTTTTCAAATTGTTTTCCCACCCATTTATACATTCTCAATACAAACTTTGAAGGGGCATATCTTTCGAATCAAGGCTCAAAATATTACAAATCTGACATCGTTAGAAGCATCTCAACATCTTCTACACCATGGAAAGATAAAAATTCATTTTTATCAGGCTCTAGTAGGTTTAAAAATGGAGAAACATTCTTCAAGCCTTTAATGTAGGATCTCCTTGCCTCAACAACTAGATCAGATTCTATCTGTTTCGTCGTTTCCTCTTCCTTCAAGGTGCCAAACCAAAGATTGATGTAGTAAAGATGGATTTGGGGGAAGATTTTGTCAGAGACATTAACAACAGTGGTTGAGCTTCAACCTGTTTTTCCCGCTCCTCTCTCTCTTTTCTTCTCTCTGATTGAATCTATAAATGTAGGGGTGGGATTCATTGTAAATGGTTGGACATTCTTTGTTTTGCAGGCTCCCCTTTCCTTCTAGCAAAGGAATTCATGGAGTTCAGGCCTTCCATTAAAATTGCAATATGTTCCTTACCTCCTAGCTATTTTGTAATGTTTTGTATCAATCTGTAGAGTAATAAAACACATTTGTGATCGATTCTAGATCCTTTCTATCTCTTTTCCTCACATCTGGTCTTTCATTATAAATATGGTTATTTGTGCTTGATCATTGTAAGTATTTTGTTGGTTTGTGTCTATCAAAAGACTAGTGTTCATCATTCCTTTGGTGCATCACCTTGTAGCCTAGTTATTTCCTATTTCTTGTATCCCTTTTTATCCCTGTCTCCTTGGAAAATTTTAGATTAGGTATAAGAGATAGATCCTCTACAAGTTCTCACGTATGCACCCAAACAGAGGAATAGGAACCAACCTTTAACTTGGAGAGATTTTCCATTTCTGTAAGGTCCCACACCTTAGGGAAAGTTCAATGTTATGCAATCACACCAAATGACTCACCTTAGAAAAGTAGATCTATAGAACTCATTTGGGGGTGCTATGATTTCACACTAATAGTTTTGGCATGCCCGGTGGGACAATATCTCCATCTTATTAAAAAGAATTGATGTACACTTGTTGTGATTAACTTTTAAGAAGTATTAAAATTACACATCTGGTGAATCCGAAAGAAACAAATCCACTGGTTTCAGCAGTCTAAGCAAGTTCATGAGAAGAATACAAACATGGTCAAGAACCAAAGAAGAGGGATTATTTGTCTACCTAGACTTATCCCCAGATAGAGGGAGGGAAGAAGAAGAACCCAGAGGTCTCTATCCCCACCAAATAGAGCCTTATCAACACCTCCTCCTGGCAGGCCGTTTCTCAATCAAGAGGGGTGCTCAGTTGATCAGGATGGCTCATCCAAATCCTTATGTCAATTTCACCAGTAGCAGCCCACTCACTCTGAATGCACAAAATCCGGTCCCGATAGCAACATTAAAGAGCATCCCATATTTCACTGGGGAAAACCAAACTTCTCTTGGTGATCATGTCCAAGATATTGCAAATTTTTGTACAATCCATGAAATCCATGAGATGGATATTGCAGTCAAGTTGCTCGCCTCTTCACTCAAAGGGAAAGCTTCACAATGGTTCAGGAGCCTTGAAGCAGGCTCTATCCAAAATTGGAACCAGTTGTGCACAGCTCTTCACAACTAGTTTGGAGAGAAAGGTGATAACTTATCTTTGTTGGAGCAACTAACAACAATCAAAAGAGCCCCAAATGAGCAGCTGACAGACTTCAACCTCAAATTTCAGTAGACCTAGGACAAGATTCAAATAGCAGTAAAGCCCACTAATGAAGGTGCCTTCTTATACTTTCTTAGGGATTTAAATTATGATATTTCTTTGATGATTCAGTCAATGGGGGGCACAACCTTACCTATAGCCTATAGTCTTTCCATAGGGGCTAAGAACCGTTTGATTCAGGCTGGAAAAATCACTCCTAGGCCATCCATGCCTCTGTACCCTGAGTTAGGAAACCCAGATACCAGCCAAACACCCACATTAGCCCCTGTACCTACTCCTAGGAGTCAAAGCTCAGCTGAAGCCTCCACCTCATCATCTAACACCTCTAAAGAACTCCAGGAAGTCATGAAACAACTTCAAAACCTGGGAAATGAGCTAGTAACCATCAAAAGATAGCAAGCTCAAAGTTCTAGGCCATGTATCAGCCCCTCTAGTATCAAGCTAGGCCCCAGTATCAGGAAAATAGACCACCATCTCAGACTATAAGTCAGAGCCAAAACCAAGGACAACCTCAAGCTGCTAGACCTTTCAGGTCATATGATCCAAACACGGCTTCAACATCAAGGGCATTGGTTCCAGCACAGAAAAATATGGCACAAGAATATGATTGGTGCTTCCCATGCAATCATACCACATAACCAATCAATGTGCTTTAATGGTGCACTGAATCAAGTCTTGATGGTGCAGACCAGCATGGTGTCACAAGAACCTAGCCAAGAAGGAGATCAACAGAAGGGAGCTCAGCAAGAAGGACCCCTAGGTGAAACTATGCTTGTCAATTGGCAAGCTGAGGACTTTTGTGGGATGAATCAGTCCCTTCTCAAAGTGTAGCTGCCAATACACGGTCTAAGAGGAGAAATATTGAGAGGAATTTTCAACCAAGCTCAGGTGACCCTCAACCCTCCATTTATCAGCAAGGTATTGGCATTCAAAATATAACTCCCAATGTGTAAAACCAATCCAAGCCACCTTCCAAATCCACTCAAGCACTAGTTGTGACAACCCATGTGCAAGAAAAAATGTACCTGGGAAGGGGCAACATAAGGATAGCTCATTCAACATCATTGAGCAAATGAAGAGGACAAGTGTGAACATTTCACTATGGGAGTCACTAGCTATTCCAGGGTAGAGGGATATGTTACAGATTGCTATACAGAATTGGTCAAGTCCAAATCAACCCCCTAGCCAGCAAGAGAGAGTGCTTGCCAATACAATTCAACCTGGGGGGAACCATGGAGAACAACAAGGTAAGAACCTGAGACCTCCTCCATTCTATGTCTCATTGATTATTGGAGACAAATTGGTGCACAATTGTATGATTGATTCTAGGGCTAGTAGTTCTATGATGCCCAAACAAATAGATGATCAACTGGGTCTCCAATATGAAGTCATCTCTAGAGGGGTAGTGCAACTAGATGGGACAGCAGTGACAACTGTTGGAATCATCAAAGATCTCAGCCTCACTCTGTATGCCTACCCCAATGTGACTATTTTGTAGAACGTATCCATCATAGATTTGCCACCACATTTTGCTTTGTGTTTGTCCAGGGACTTCACTAACAAAATTGGAGGCTATCTATCTACTGATTGGTCACATATGACTCTTCAGAACAAGGTATGGGGCAAAGGCCACAATTAGATCTGAAATCCATTGTTGATTATCATATTGAATCTTATGTGCCTAGCCCAATCAATGCCAACTACTCAGATTTTGATCAAGAAGACCTCCTAAGCACTTGTGAAGCAGACACCAAGGTGGGATGTATCCCAGACTTGACTCTTGATGAGTGGGCCAAAAAGAGACATGATTTTGACCCCTATAAGGAGATGGAAGAATTTGAGCTAGGAGTCTACTGTCTACATGAAGAGGATCATCCTCTTCCTGACCTAATTAAGCCAGAATGTAAGGATGACAATGAGGTATGGTAGTTTTTCTTTGATGGCTCAAGGAGTAGACAAGGAGTTGGAGGAGGAGCCATGATTGTGTCCCCCAAAGGTATGAAATATTATTCAGCCTTCAAATTTTAGTTTTCCTGCTCAAACAACACTGCTGAATATGAAGCTTTGGTCCAAGGTCTTCATTGGGCAAAGGAAGCTAGGAATCAAGAACTTACAAGTGTTTGGTGACAGTGAACTGGTTGCCAATCAAGTCAGAGGACTTAATGCTGTCAAGAATGACCTGCTCAAGAACTACAAGAGTAGGGTATGGGATCTCATGGAGGATTTTGAAGCCTTCAGCATTGTGTCCATACCCAAGAAGGAGAATGAAGCTGCTGATAGGCTTGCAGCAGTTGGAGAAATGTTTGATGTGGTTGACAACATCAAAAGAGACAAAGAATAACCACATATCCATATAGTTGTGAGGCCAGCAGTGCTAGATAACAACACATGTTGGCAGGTGTTCAAGAGTGATCAGCAGATCATTAATTTTTTGCAAGAAGAAGTTGAATTCTCAGCTAGAAATCAAAGCAGATTAGAGCATCAATACGAGGAGTCAAATAGTACAGTTGCATACAAACAAGATTCCCAAAGGCTTAGTGACATTGGAGTCTATCTTCAATCCTAATGATCAATCTAGAAAAGAGAAAACTAACATACAGATCAAAGGGGAAGATTCAGAGTCAATACCAGTTGGAGAAGGAAAAACACTACAAGTTGGCAAGGTGGCCACCGAGCAAGAAAGGTATGAATTCATACACCTTTGCCAAGAATTTCTAGATGTATTTGCTTGGAGTTATGAATACCTGAGAGGGTTTAATCCAAAGTTATCCCAACACACAATTGAGCTAGATCCAGCTGCTAAGCCCATCAGACAGAAGCAGAGACCTAGTCAACCCACATATTGAGCCTCTGATGAAGAAAGAACTGAACAAGATGATAGAGGCAAGTATCATTTTTCTGATCAAACACTCAAGCTGGGTCACAAACTTGGTCCCAGTTAGGAATAAAAATGGAGAGATTAGGTTGTGTGTAGATTTTCAAGACTTGAACAGAGCCTCCCTCAAAGATCACTACCCACTCCCTTCAATGGAGCAGATCTTGCAGGTAGTGTCTGGTTTAGAGAGATTATCTCTCCTAGATGGATACTCAGGGTACAACCAGATCATGGTGAAAGAAGATGATCAATTCAAGACGGATTTCACCACCAAATGGGGCACCTATGCCTACAGAAAAATGCCATTTGGATTGTCTAATGCCGGAGCCACTTTCCAAAGGGAAATGGATATGGCATTCAAAGGGCCAATCAAAAAAATAGTGTTGATCTACCTGGATGACATTACTATATTCTCCAAAGATGCAATAGACCACCTTTTCCACCTAAGGCAGGTGTTCCAAAGGTGTAGGAGATTCAGGGTATCATTGAACCCCAAAAAATGCATATTCTTGGCCCATGAGGGCAGGCTTCTAGGCCATATTGTATCAAAGGAAGGATTGACAATTGACTCCAGAGAGAGTGGAAGCAATAAGAGCATTTCCATTGCCAAGCCACAAGAAATCTCTTCAAAGCTTCCTGGGAAAAATCAATTTTGTCCATAGGTTTGTACCAAACTTTGTTGCCCTTGTTAAGCCAATAACGTTGATGTTGAAGAAGAGCTTAGCATTCAGGTGGACAAACTGAAGGAAAAGAGAGTTTTGAAGCCATCAAGCATGCAATATCACAGGCTCCGACTCTTATCAACCCTGACTTCTCAAAGGACTTCATGTTGTATGCTTTTGGAGGATCAGACACAATCTCAGCTATCTTGATACAACTGAATAGAGAAGGATCAAAGCATCCCATAGCATTCTTCAGTCAGAGCCTGGAAGACTATGAAGTAAGGTATTCTTTTATTGAAAAGCATGTCCTTGCTGTCATTAGGAGTTTGAAGAAGTTCAGACACTTGGTCTCAAACAACAAGATCCAACTGTTAGTGTCTCATGCTGGTGTCAAGGACTTTCTCCTAAACAAGGACTTGAATGAGAAGAGAGCAGGTTGGATCACCCATGTAATGGAGTATGACATTGAAATAAAAGTGACCAAGCTGGTTCGTGGCAAAGGTTTGTGTGAGCAGCTTGCTTCTAAACCACATGATGAGTCAAAAGGAGAAGAAGAGGTTGTCCTGCTACTACAGAATGATCAAGAGCAGCCAGCTAATGATGCACCCACTCCTTGTTGGACTCAAGACATGGTGCACTTCCTTCAAATAGGCATGTGTCCTCATGGGATGAGTAAAGCAAAAAGGAGACATTTCAGACTACAGGCATCCCATATGTTCTTATTGATGGTGTCTTGTTCAAAAGAGACATCAATGGCATTCTGCTGAGATGCATTGAGACAGATCAGGTCAAGAGAGTGTTACAAGAATTCCATGTTGAAGCAGCTGGAGGCCATTTTTCCCCTAGGGTGACAACACTCAAGATCATGAAGGTGGGTTATTACTGGCCCAGAGTGTTTAGTGACTGTTATGCATGGATCAAAAGGTGCAAGAATTGTGCATTCTTCAAAGGCAAAGAAAGGTTAGCAACACTTCCATTGCACCCAATCTCAGTCGACCAACCTTTCATGCAATGGGGATTGGACTTCATTGGAGTCATCAATCCAAATTCAAGCCAAGGCCACAAATGGATTCTGACAGCAACAGATTATTTCACCAAGTGGACCGAGGCAGTAGCACTCAAGGAAGCTAATGAGTCTAGTATACTAGATTTCTATGAAGGGATAGTGACCAGATTTGGAGTGCCAGCCACCATTATATCAGACAATGCATTGGCATTCATAGGTTCCAAGATCACATGATGGGCTGTTAAGAACATGACTTACTTGAGCACTTCATCAAACTATTACCCTCAAGGTAATGGTCAAGCTGAGTCCACAAACAAGAACCTGCTAAAGATCATTAGAAGGAATCTTGATGAAAATAAGAGAACCTGGCACACAAAGCTCAAATCGGCCTTATGGGCTGATAGAATAACACCCAAGAGATCTACAAGAAGCTCTCCATTCAAACTTGTCTATGGGAAAGAGGCAATGTTGCCTATATCACTTGAGTTGCCAGCATTAGAGCTCATGAAGTAGCTAGAGATGTCTGAATTTGAACCAATGGAGGCCAAGTATGCAGAGTTGATAGAATTAGAAGAAACCAGAGAGCATGCACTTCAAGCAATAGAGAAGGATCAGGCCTCAATCAAGAGATGCTTTGACAAAAGGGAAAAAGCAAGGATCTTCTAGGAAGGAGACCTGGTTTTGAAATGGGATGCAGATCAAGCAAAACCAGGAAGGCATTCCAAGTTTGATGTCATTTTGAGTGGCCCCTATATGGTCACAAGATGCAAAAGTAGCAATGCTTTCCAATTGTCTACGTTGGAAGGAGAGGAATTGCAAATTCTAGTAAATGGAATCCATCTTAAACACTACTGCTAAAAGGGAAGTCCCCACCCTGTACATATTAGTTTAGTTTCTTTTCCTCTAAGTGCTGGTGCACATTGTCTTGTTGTAGTGTAGGTTGCTTTTCTCCTAAGTGCTTTGCATGCTCTGCATGTTCTATTTGGGGCATGTATGATTTCAATTTTGTACATAGTTGTGGTGTTGTTTTGTTGCTCTTATGTAGTCCATTCAGAGAGACAGGTGAAGCCCCAAATTGAAACAATTTTCTAATCTCAGAAATTCTATTTTCAATATTTTCTTATGAAAATTGAGAGTAGACTCAGACAAAACATGGAAAAGGCATACAGTCAGGACTCGCAGTGGCTCAAGGATCAAGATCTTCAAAAGTTCAGATCAGTTTCATGTTTAGTAGGCAGACTCCATGCCCAATGGATGCTCCAAGGCCACTGGTCTCTTCATCTAGCCAACAAATGTCCCCGTGAGTCACCAAATTGTTATCCATATTTCACCCCTGGGCCAAATATCGGATCAGCCATGACCCACATAGAAAGAACCTAAGAAAACTCATTCAGACCTGTAAATAGGTCACAAAGAGACTCAAGAATGGAGTGGTGGGGCCAAGAAAGACTAAAGGACCCTTTGCAAAAAGAAATGACTCTGTCAAGCCATTTCCATGTCTTAAATACATTCTTCAAGTTACAAGTAGACTCAACTATGGAATAACAGGGTTAGACAAGAAAGGGCAGTGCCACAGAGGAACCATGAGCAAGAAGGGGAAGAAACGGTGAAGATCCAAAGTCCTCAGGTTCAAAATAGTTCGGGAAAGAGTCCAAAATTGAATAAGTATGGGGGAGGCAATGGAAAGAACCACATGTCTATGCGGTGCTTCTCCAAAGTTGAATCCAGAAAAGGAAGTCAAACAAGCACCAGGCTTCCATGCGTCCAGAACCTCAAAAGTTGCGGGGCTGTTGAAAAGTCTTCAACTAAGAAAGGAGGTGCCAGGTGTCGGCTCTGTGTAAATCTGAAATGGGAGCCCAGGACAAAGACTAAAACTTGCACTATCCCTCCACGTAGCAAATGGTCAAACAGAGTCAAAAGGTGGACAAGGTGGGCCTCAAAATTGGCTAAGTATAAAAGTGTAAGCAGAGAATGCCAAGTGTCAGTGTGGCGCATCTCCAAGAGTTAGTCCTAGGGCGGAGACCCAAATGAGCGCGAGCTTGCCACATAGCCCAAAGTCCCAAAAAGTAAGAAGGACCATTGAAAAGTCCAATCTCAGCAGAGGCTGACAAGTGTCAACTCTACGCTCCTCCAAAGGAAAACTTTGAGTCAGGATTTCAAGCAATCGAGTGCCTCCACGTGTCCAGTCTCAGAAAGGGGCAAAGTCAGTTGAATAGTCAATGCATGGGGTAGGCAAGGCTACCAAGTGTCTAAGTGGCGCTGATTCAAGGATTAAAGTCAGCATTTGGGCTCAAAAGTGAAAGCGGGCCATCGGGGGAAAAGTTGGTTTTTTGCCCCTTGTTATCTCAAAAGGATAAAAGTTGTAAAATGGGCCACAACTCTGCCCAAGGGAAAAAGTCAGTGTTTGGGCCCAAGTCAAAGCCAAAGCGGGGAGTCGGAGGAAAAGGTGAAAATTTTCCTTTTGTGAAAAAGGCACAAAGGTAAAGATGGAAGCGCATCTCCCCAGCCAACCAAAGGGTGCCACGTGTCCAAGCGGAGCTTTGGAGCCATGGAGGTTTTCTGAGTTTTGCGGAAAAGGGAAAAAGGATAAATTACGGACCCACAAACCTGATTTTTGTCTCTAATTTGGCTGCCACGTGTCCCATATGTCAAAAGGGGACCCATTTTTCAAACTTGTTTTCCCACCCATTTGTACAACTTAATACAAACTTTGAAGGGGCATATCTTTCGACTCAGGGCTCAAAATATTACAAATCTGACACCGTTGGAAGCGTCTCGACGTCTTCTACACCATGGAAAGATAAAAATTCATTTTTCTCAGGCCTTGGTAGGTGAAAAATGGAGGAAACGTCTTCAGGCCTTTAATGCAGGATCTCCTTGCCTCAACAACCAGATCAGATTTGATCTGTTCCACCGTTTCCTCTTCCTTCAAGGCGCCAAACCAAAGATTGATGCAGTAAAGATGGATTTGGGGGTAGATTTTGTCAGAGGCATTAACAGTAGTGGTTGAGCTTCAACCTGATTTCCCACTTCTCTCTCTCTTTCTTCTCTCTGATTGAATCTATAAATGCAGGGGTGGGATTCATTGTAAAGGGTTGGACATTCTTTGTTTTGCAGGCTCCCTTTTCCTTCTAGCAAAGGAATTCATGGAGTTTAGGCCTTCCATTAAAATTACAATATGTTCCTTGCCTCCTGGTTATTTTGTAATGTATTGTATCAATCTGCAGAGCAATAAAACACATTTGTGATCGATTCTAGATCCTTTCTGTCTCTTTTTCTCATACATATGGTCTTTCATTATAAATATGGTTATTTGTGCTTGATCATTGTAAGTATTTTATTGGTTTGTGTCTATCAGCAAGACTAGTGTTCATCATTCCTTCAGTGCATCACCTTATAGCCTAGTTATTTCCTATTTCTTGTATCCCTTTTTATCCCTGTCTCCTTGGCAAGTTTTAGATTAGGTATAGAGATAGATCCTCTGCAAGTTCTCACATATGCACCTAAACAGAGGAATAGGAACCAACCTTTAACCTGGAGAGATTTTCCATTATGCAAGGTCCCACACCTTGGGGAAAATTCAATGTTATGCAATCACACCAAATGACTCTACCTTAGAAAAGCACATCTATAGAACTCATTTGGGGGAAATGTTTAGAGGGATATCTTTGATGTTTTACTACTCAAATAAATTGGAATGATGGGTGAAATGGTTGCCACTTATATAATGGTGGTATATGATTTAATAAATATTGAAATTGTAAAACCCTTATTGCAGAGTAAAAGATGTAAACAATGAATAATTGCTAGATATAAGAGGACACAAGCAATAAGTTAAAGAAATATGAAACATTGGGTGCGAGAGAAAGAGTAGAAAATAGTTGATTTTGTAATTGATCCCGAAGTATGTTGGATTGGAAAACTGATAAATAGGAGGAGAAAATTTTCGCAATCGAACATAGAAAATCATGTGAATGTCAGATATGTTGGGACTAGGGCTCTTAGAACAAGACTAGGACGCCTAGGCACTGGGGACCGCTTCTAGGTGCCTATGATTACGCAAAAGCTCAAAAATTGGTTTTTCCTATGTTGCAAGATGGTCATTGACCTTCATTTTTTATCACATGTATGTCGTTAGATGATAACAGAATTCACATGTAACTTGCAAAACAAATGATATCCTGCAAAACCCCAAAACACATCAAATCCTAAAAAAAGAAAAATGTAAATGGGGAGTCAGACTGACCCCGATGGTCACCCAATAAAGTGAACTTACGATTGAGCATTGCACTACATCTTGCACTACATCTCAGACTCTGTGTAGTTCTTCTACGTGTGTGCAAGAATCGTGCCCTAGGAATCCCTTACACAAATGTGTGTGATAGCAGGCAAAAGCTAGATGTAGCAATGTAAATAGATGTGTGGATGAAAAAATAAACTTCCCTTCCTATGTGTGTATGCAAAAATTGTAGTCCCTTGTCCCTTAAGTGAGTGCTAGATAGATGCCTTGATGCTCTTAAAACACCTTTGGATGTAACCTTAGGTGAGGATAATAGATGCTTAGAACTTGGTCCTTTATTACGGTCACATAGTTTTATATTTATATGATTCCCTTCGTTGAATTTCACAAATGACAACTAAAAGGCCAACCCATAAGAAAATAAGATGCTCAAAAGATAAAAGAGACCCAAAAGAGGTGAGTAAGACAAAGAAAGGTTGGGGCGCCTGGGTACTGGTGTCTAGAGTGATAAAAGATAAAGCGGTGAAGCACCGACTAGGTTGTAGGGTGTAGAAGGCCAAATAGAAAATAAGAAACATAGACAAAAGGCCAAAGATAATTTTCAATTGCTAGTTTTCTCACTTAGGAATCATATAAATAGTACTATTTTACTAGGACCTAGAAATGTACCCAAGTGTGTGATTTTGTGTCTACGTTTTCCCCCACTTTATGTTGTTGAATGAATACTTGATAACATGAAGTAGTTAAGAACTTACGTACCTTTGTTCCTTGTATATCTATGGCAAAAGCATGCCGAGGAGACAAGTGAAAACATGGAGTGATAAAAATAAAGTGTGAAAGCTAAAAAAGAGGAAGTGACCCTAGGGGTGAAAGCGTAATGTGTTGTACATATTGAATTGTTGTAGCCTTATGTTTGTGACAGTTGCTTCTTATAAGAACAGACCTGTAAAAAGAAGATCAAAAGAGTAGTCAAAGTTGTGTATATGTGAAAAATTTGATCCAAGTATTTAAAAATGTGTAAAAGCATGTAAAAAGTAGTAAAAGGAAAGTGTGCACCTAATATGGGATGAGTGAAAAAGATAGAAAAGGTTCTAAAAATGTTGTAGAACGGTTTTTTTGGGTGATCTCACGCCAAGAGCGAGTTTTTGGGCAATTTCAAGCTAAGGACCAGTTTTTTGGGTGATCTCACACCAAGTGTGAGTTTTTTGGGTGATCTCATGCCAAGTGTGAGTTTTTTGGGCAATCTCATGCCATGAAAAAAGAGTTTTGAGGAGAAATGTCTAGTGTTATTCTCCATCCATAATTGCTTTCCAAAATTTATACACCACTACAGATGGTGTGATCATGCTTTGTTCCGTGTTTGTTCCAATTCGATCTAAGGAAAATAGAAAAAAAAAAGATATAATGCATTATGATTGTTGGAGGATTGTGCATGTACTAAGATAACTGGTTAGTTGACTTGTTGATCTGGAAAAGTGACTGTAATTGCTCCCTGGTCATAGGTGCCCAGGAAAGGTCAAGAGCTCCTAGGCGCTAGTGTCTGTATCTAGGTGTTGACATGTGTGTTAAACTAAGGACCCAATTCAGGATCTGGGTCGTTATTTTTTTTATAACTCTATTTTGTTCCTGTACTGTGCAGACCTATATTAAAGCTTTGCATTGTTGTATGGAGTGGCTAATTCACCCAATGTATGCCTTCCTCGTTTGGGGTACATGTAGTGTTGCTAAGAGGATGCAGCCCAGAGGAGGACCTGATGTTGATATGAAATTGTAACCCTGTAGGGGGAAATGTGCATGGTATAAACCAAGGCACATGCAAAAAAAGTGGCTAGGACATGTGTTAGTACAAACAAAACAAGTATGTATATAGAAGACAATGTGTAAAATAGCAAGCAAGAAGACAAAGTAGACCGTGAAAAGTGGGTTTCAAATATGGGACATTACTCACAACGTCGCAAGAAAATTAGGGCTGAAGTGGAAAAAATCATTTAAGCAATGAACATCGAAGACATAGGACATAGCCCGCAAACAATAATATACAATGGAAGATAGAGGCAAATAATAGCAAACAACATATCAGACAACCACGGTGGTAAATAGTTCTGTAAGGTAAATGTTGTGCATGAAGTACTTATTAACCTATTAGAAAGATAGAAAATGTGTCAAGACATGTAGATATCGATAGATTAGTGTGCTAGTAAGAATATAAAGTAGTATAAAATGAAACAATAACACCTAATATGTGTAAGAGTAGAAATGTAGATGCCCCCAGGAGCCTCGGTGGGACTGGCAAGAGATAGAGTGTTAAACATCCATGTTGTGTGTAATGATATGTAGGAAGGCTACATTCATAACTAAAAATCAAGTGAACGCGCATATGTATATGATAAAGATAATGACATACAATGTATCCGTTTAGCATGTGAAACACAGTGTACATGTAAGCATAAGTAAGCAAGAATAAATGCAACCAATATATGCAGTATGTTGTAAATGAGTGAGATGGAATAAAATGCAAAGTGAATGTGATAGGGGAACATGCCCCCCGAGCGGATGTGTATGAGTATGTATGATATGGGGTTCATTTATAGAATACTCCTCGACAGTCAAGAATGAACCATAGAGCACGGGTGTGTCATCAAGAAATGGTTTTAATTATGTGCTAGAAAGATATGATCAATTAAGCTTAAAGTGTAAAGAGTGTGAATGCGGTGAGGTTCATTTCATATTTAGACCCTCAGCAGTCGAGTATGAACTGTGGAACTAGAGTGCATCATAGGGTAGTGAGTGTAACATGTAAAAGTAGATGCCAGAAAGATAAATCGTGAATGTATAGAGTGCAAAGTGTGTATGATGTGTGATAGTAAATGCTAGAAAGAGATGTCGTAAATGCACAGAGAGTGAAGTGTATAGTGTGTGAGGTTTATGAATGTAGTATGCCCTCAATAATCAAGTGTGAAATTTAGCATAAGATTGTGTCATAGGGAAATGACGATACAAGTTTGAGTATTAAGCTGTGTAAGATGTATGAGAAAGACTGGATGGGAAATACAAAGCGTAATAGTAGAAATGTGAGACATGTGATAATGCTAAGGGGAGGAGGAGAAGTAATCATGATGCCCCCCAAGTGTATGATGTAGAGAAAGAATCAAGTAACATTGTCTACGAGATCATCATAGTCATGGTCAAAGTCAAATAGAGAAGCGTCAGAGACCTGGTGAGCAATAATACGAGGTTGATCATATAAGGATCCATTGTGGCATAAGTTGTACATGTTCATTGTGTATTATTCATTCAGTGAATGGTGGTAGTGGACAACCATGTGCATATTAGCGAGTGAGATTTTGGGTATAGCCGAGAAATGAATCATTACAAATAGAAACACGACCGAAGGGCATAGGAAATGTGATAACGATATGTTTAGGATCCAAAGTACCTCCAATGTGATCAAGCCAAGACTGCCCAAAAGTAAGTGGAGAAGTGTGAGAAGTGTGTGCAACAAATATGAATAGATGAAAGACACAAAGGCCATAAGCAACAGTAATGTGAACATACCCATGATAGATACAAGGGGAATGAGGTGGAGGGAGGAGATCAATGAGTGTGAATCCAAGTCAATTTAAGCCGTCATGTGTACAGATAGTGTCAAAGTAAGTGGGATCAAATGGAATGTGTTGCCAATAAGAGTTATTCATGAAAAGAGTGCATGCAAAAGGAGGAATAACAAATGAAGGTTACTCTGGAGAGGAAGAGGAAGGTGAAATGATGTTCAATGCATGGACATACCCTCAAAAAAGTATTATATCGTTACTAGAATGGGGAGTGAGGATGAAGCGAACAGGGTGGTGTCCAATGCACAAATAGTTCCTTTGAGTGGAGGCAAAGTGTATATGATAATTCGTGGGTTATTGATCTTCAAGAGGATGCATAACAGTAACATAAGTTGGAGTAGGTAATGCATTGGTCTAGTCTAGGTGGTGATATTTGAATGGGTCACGATCAATGACTATGGTATATTCAAAGCCTTCATGTAAGAATTTATCACATCGGTGAACTGTAAAAGACACTACCTACATGGCATGAAGGCATAGCCTACTAAGTACGCAATTGTACGGAACTGGGAAATTGATAACAAAGAATGTCGTAAGAAGAGTTTTTGGCCTGACTATGATAGGTAATGTAATAGTGTGTATGCATAGACGCAGAGAAGAATCATATGCACGAAGAGAAGCAGAGGATGGGATAACATTAGCTGAGGAAAGGCTGATATTATAAAAGAGTGACAATGTACAAAGATTGAGCTTATATCTGTTATTAACTATAGTCCACTTAATTCCCATGCGATAGATGCGAGTCGGTATATAGGGGAGGATCATTGTCATAAATAGAAAGATTTTCAACTACATCAGATGGAAAAGTAAGTTATTAAGAAAATGCATCTATGAATGTCTAATATATTATGTATGGATGATTAGTAGAAGGAATGCGAGTATTAGCCAAGAGAAAAATTATTTTAGCTCGACAATCGGGATTGGGCAGCAAGAAATCATGAATGGTGAAATCCATGATGAGAGAATTTTAGGAAAATGAAAGAAGTGATGAGACGAGGATCCAAGAGTGTTCAAATGAGATGGGTTCACAAAATGATTTAACAAATATTGAAATTTTTTAAAACCCTAATTATAGAGTAAAATGTGTAAATAATGAATAACAGTTGTTAGATATAAGGGGACAAGCAATAAACTAAAGAAATATGAAACCCTGTGTGTGAGAGAGAGAGTAGAAGATTTGGTTGATTTCGCAATTGATCACGAAGTATGCTAGACTGGAAAATTGTTAAACTCGAGGAGAAAATTGTCGCAATCGAACACATAAAACCTTGGGACTGTCAAATATGTTGGGACTAGGGCACTCTGAATAGGACTAGGGCACCTACATGTTGGGGACCACTTTTAGATGCCTATGACTATGCAAAAGCTCAGAAACCAGTTTTTCTTATGTCGCAAGGTGGTCACTGACCTTCTTTGTTTGTCATTTGTATATTGTTGGGTGATCACATAATTTGCTTGCAACCTGCAAAATAAATGATATCCTGTAAAACCCTAAAACACATCAAATCCTAAAAAAATAAATATGTAAATGAGGAGTCAGAGTGACCCCGACGGTCACCCGACAGAGTGAACTTATGACTGAGCATTGCACTACATCTCAGACTCCATGTAGTTCTTATGCGTGTGTGTAGAAATCGTGCCCTACGAAGCTCTTGTGCATGATGCACTTGATATTGATAAATAGATAGATGTAGCAATGTAAGTAGATGTGTGGATGGAAAAATGAACTTCCCCTCATATGTGTGTAAGCAGAAAATACAGTCCCTTGTCCCTTATCCCTTTAGTGAGTATTAGATGGATGCTTTGATGCTCTTAGAATGCCTTATTTTGGTCACATAGCTTTGTATCTATATGATGATAGTAGATGCTTAGAGCTTGGTCCTTTATTTTGGTCACATAGCTTTGTATCTATATGATTCCCTTATTTGAATTTCGTAATTGACAACTAAAAGGTTATCTCATAAGAAAATAAGATGCCCAAAAGATAAAAGAGGCCTAAAAGGGGAGAGTGAGATACAAAGAGGTAAGGGTGCCCAAAGGGGATGAGGGTGCTTGGGCACTGGCATCCTAGTTGGACAATGGTGTCCAATGTCAAGAAAGATAAAGCAATGAAGATCAGACTCGATTGTGGGGTGTGTAAAACCAAAGAGGAAACAAGAAAGACATAAAATAGGCCAAATATAGGTGTCAATTACTAGTTTTCTTGCTTAGGAATCATATACACAGTAGTATGTGATTTAAAAATGTACCCAAATGCATGATTTTGTGTCTACATTTGCCCCCACTTTATGTTGTTGAGTGAATAATCGATAACATAAAGTAGATAAGAGATGTGTGCCTAATAACCTTGTAGATATCCATGTGTGATAGTGGGTGATATCTAGATGTAACAATGTAAATAGATGTGTGGATGATAAAACAAACTTCCCTTCCTATGCGTGTATGCAAAAAATGTAGTCCCTTGAGTGAGTGCTAGATGAATGCCTTGATGCTCTTAAAATGCCTTTAGATGCAACCTTGGGTGATGATAATAGATGCTTAGAGCTTGGTCCTTTACTATGGTCACATAGCTTTATATTTATATGATTCCCTTGGTTGAATTTCACAATTGACAATTGAAAGGCCGACCCATAAGAAAATAAGATGCCCAAAAGATAAAAGATACCCAAAAGAGGTGAGTAAGATAAAGAAGGGTCAGGGCACCCAGAAGGATGGGAGCACCTGGGTGTTGGCGTCATGTCTGGGTGTTGGTGTCCAAAGTGATAAAAGATAAAGCAATGAAGCACTAACTAGGTTGTGGTGTGTAGAAGGACAAATAGAAAATAAGAAACATAGAAAAAAGGCCAAAGATAGATGTCAATTGTTAGTTTTCTCACTTAGGAATCATATGAATAGTAGTATGTAAATAGGACATAGAAATGTACCCAAGTGCATGATTTTATGTCTACACTATAGTACTTCATTTCATACCTCCTCCAAAAAGTCCTCATTTTGGCACTATGTGAGTACCATCCTACATCGCTCATCTCTAGTTGGAAGGTCATACCTAAAGTGAGAGCAGTCAAAGATCGCATTCAACACCAATATGAGGTACTATCTAGCCATAGAGAGAATTTGGCAATGACACAAAGCCATATGAAGTAATAGGTTAAGGGTAGAGGCAAGCTACACCCTTGGTCCTATAGCTTATATCAGATATATAGGGCTGACTTGTGGCTTACATAATCTCTTTTCTTGCCATATGCCATTCATTTATACTTTCATATATTTAGTATGTTGAACTAGGTGTTGTCCATAGTATAGGAAGGGTATATATAAGAGGTAGTAAGGGGTAGTTAAGTATCGTATTGAGCACTTGAGTCTTGTTATATGGTTTGGAGATTTCCCCCTCAAAGTGGTTAATTCATTCTACTTGCATATTGTGATTATTTCTCTATATCTTAGTGTTCTATTGTTGTTGATATTTACATCTATCTAAGTGATTTCATTTTACAACAAAAGGATACTTTGGAGAAAACATTGTGCAACATGAAGTAACAAATTGAGAATAATTGTCCCAAGCTTGTAATTTAAATAATATGTGAACAAGTAATGAGTGAGAAAGTCTATCTACCTACTCTGGTTAACCAATTGGTGGACAACTGGCAAGAATAAGAAATAACGTGCAAAGTCAAGATTCAAGTGCCCTAAGTGAAGCAGGAGGTAAAGGGTGTAATTTCCATTTTTCGGGATTATATAACACTTTTACAACAAGACACAATCCAAGACAATAAAATTACTTTTGAGTTACTAGATTGGAATGCATAGTTATAGACAACCATGAACGAGTGTCATGGAGACATGTAACTTTCTACGAAAATGCATGCACATATGACTACTATGAAGGATGATCAAGAAGTTAAAAAACATAAAAAAAACATCCCTTCAAGTCATATGATTGATGCAAACAATAGATTTTGTATCTGAGAGAGAAATACACCACACAACACTTTTACTAGGGTGTAAGCACAAAGACTGTGGGATCAAATGGATGCATTAATCCAAGAAATCTAAAACATTATATCTTGTTAGGGGGAAGTTGTGGATACAATAAGAGAATATGCCTTGTTGGAGGTTGTGAGAGCTTTAACAAAGCTCCAAGGATATTTTGGCAGGGTTAATGAAGCCAGTGTAGATTATAATGTCCATAAGGTAAATTTGGAACTATTTCTCCCAATTGTGAAAGATTTAAAGGATACCCCAGAGTATATACCTCCCTAGATAATGCTGCCACAGACTCCAAGAAACTCAAATATTACCATCTCCATGAGTTCCCCCAGCAACACAATTTTTACAAGCTTCATCTTCATAGTTAGCAAAATAGAAGTAAGCCTCATAGTTCCACAATTTTGAGGCAAGGTAAAAAAAGGAATGTAATTGTATAGTTTTGTTAGATACTTGTAAGTAGGCATACATAGGTTGAAAAATCAAAAGGGCGATCTATAGGGAGTTTTCACAAATTGAAAACCTACAGATGTGATTAAGTAATACACAAGGGATGAAAATTGGTACACAACGTTCCCTGTGACGGATGTGAATACAAAATTCAAATACACAACATAATAAATAACATAATAAGGCCAATTGTTGAAGACAAAACACCTCTCAAATTTCACAAGCTTCTTTTTTCTTTGGGACAAGACAACTATTTAAGTCTGGGAAAGTGTTGGAAGGTTATTAAGGCCAAAACGATGACTTCATGTATTTTGTATATTGCGTAATATCCATTATATGTATATAGTCTAGATATGACAAAACATAATTATATGTAAAATTCCTATAGCCTAGGAAAAAAATATGAAATTCTCGTCCAGTTTGAAATGGGAATATGAAGGGATTAGAAGGTTAAAAAATCACCTTAGATTGTATGAAACAATGTAATAACATTGCTTAGAAGTTTGATTTTGGATTGTAGATTGTCGGTTGTTGATAATAGATTATAGATCTCTTGCGGTTTTTTACAATAATAGAATTGTTGTTTTATGTAACATTTATCTCTCCCTGGCTTGTATATCTCCATTATGTAATTTCCTAGCATGTAGTTTATTGCGTAATCCATATTATGTGATTTTTTAGGTTTTTATGTTTTGTTTAAAGGGCTGTAAATGGCATAAATCTTGAATTCCCTGGACTACAACCATGACACACCCTAATGAAAGATTTTAGGGACTATTGCTAACACCCCAAACAAAAATAGTGTTATATTAGTAGTAAAATAGGAAACCTTGACAAACACCAACATTTAAAAATAAGAAACATATCACAAGTTCAGTGAAGATTTAAAAATCCTCACCATAAATGTCAAATCTCGTAACAAGGCGGTGCTTGTTAGGGTTTCATGTTTTAAATGTGGGTATTTGTTAGGGTTTCCTATTTGAAATGTTGGTGTTTGTCATGTTTGGACTCCACAAAACACTTGTAATGTGGATTGTCGACGCAATGTCGTCTCTCATTACCTTGTTCTACCCTTGTTTCACTGAAGTAAGGCACAATATCTCACTTCGTTTCATAACATCAAACCTATTGAAATTTGATCTCCTAGCCCTTTACATTTTATGTGAATGTATTTTTTGGGGCATATATTTTATTTTTAAAATTTAAAATTTGTTGTTTTTTGCTACATTCTTGTTGTACTAAATGTTAAGGGGTGCATAACAAACATATAAGGTGAGATTTTGTAAATGTTCACTCGGTTTATGTTTATATTTAAATTCATAGCTAGATACAAATATATATGATCTAGATGTTTTTTTCTATTTTAGCAGTAAACTAAGAAACTCAGGCAAACACCAACATTTAAAACAAGAAATGGATCATAAACTTAGCGAATATTTATCAACCCTCACCTTATATATCAAAACTCATAACATGACAACGATAATCATCGACATTATGTCCATATATAGGCATTTCAAATTTTTGCATAGTAATAGTAGACACAAAATCATGCACTTTAGACATTATTTAGTCCTGATCTCATACTACTACTATTCATATGGTTTTTGAGTGAAGAAAGTACTAATTAACCCTCTGTCTTTTGGCCATTTTAATTTTCTTTCTATCATCATTGTCGATCTTCAACACATACTTTCCCAATCTGTCTTTGTCATTTCCCATCATTTTAGCCTTGATTAGGGCGCCCAAACTAGTATTGGGGCACCAACGGGTGCCTTGGTCCCAGTCGGGGTGCCTTGATCCTTTTCCCACTTTCCCACCACTTTTTGGTCACTTTCTAGTTGTTTTAACACTTTATCTTTCTTGTGGTCGGCCTTTTTAGGGTTAATTACGAAATTAAAACAAAAGAACCATATAAATATAAAGTTATGAAACCATAATGAGGGACTAAGCACTAGTCACTACTATCGTCCACCTAGATTTGCATCCATCTAAGGCATCTAGAGCTCATTTGCATCCATCTAGTTCCATCACAAGGCACAAGGTTGGTTCATCTGCATCACACAAGCATGGGAGGGAAGTTTATTCTATTCCATCCACCATTCTATTACATTTTCTACACATAGTTATTGCTCACTACTTTCACAAAGTGTGACTGACACAAGAGCACCTAGGGCATGATTACACACACTTGCACATAGAACTACATTGGGTTTGAGATGTAGTGCAACACTCAGTTAGTAAGTCCACCATTATGGAAGCTGAGGACAGTCTGACCCCTTCATATGCATTTTTCTTTTTTTAGGGTTTGATGCTTCTTTTGGGGTTTTGTAGGTCTCCTCTTCATTGTTGACTAGCAGCAACATATAGCCGAGTATAATGAAGTTAGTGCAACAGAAAGTGAAGGACTTTAGATCAACTAGTGACCCTACAAGTTTGGTTTCTGGACCTTCTACACAGACCTGTGTGCCGAGAACTTAGACTAGGGTGCACCTGATCCTCTCTCAGACTCCCCAGTCCAACCAAACAACTCGAACATTTCATTTTCAGGACCTCTGCATGTTCATTTCTACTTCGAGAATATCCAATCTATTTGTACGACATAGTCCAGATCAGCCTCTGAATCAGCTAAGGTCCTTCCAACCCTTCCCTCCACGTTAGGGTCTTTATTTTCATTAGTCTAGTTACTTGGGTCACTTTCTATATTTGTTTATTGATTTTTCATTGTTATTTACTGTTGTTCCTAGTATAGATTAACTACATATATCCCACATTTTAGTTAATCATTTTGGTGAACTTGTACTCCATCTTCGCGCCTATAGGATCCTCACTCTTTATCATCCTAGAGCCTAGTAATCATGAACATCTCAATCATTGATTATTTGCTTGTGCATTCTAATGTAAGGTATAAAGTCCAACATCTTCTAGCTACTACCCACATTCATGTGGATATGCATCCTGAATCAGAGTATTAAACTTTTGTAGATGCATTTTCTCAACACTTATCATTTAAATTGATCTTCCCATTGATTTCAACACTTTTGATAATGACCCACCCTTACATATTATGATTCACATTCTCAATATGGGTATTAAGTGCACATTTTAATTGATTACGGGTCAGAACTCAACCTATGTCCCATGTCATTCCTTCAACACCTCGGTCTTTTAGCTTGTGGCGTTAGTCCATCTTGTCTTTCACTACGTGCTTATGCTGGTTCTGTTCGTCCGTGTGTTGGTCACATTACACTACCTATCACTGTAGGGCCCAAAACTATCCCCACTGTGTTTTTTTTCTTTGATTTCCCAATCACCTATAATTATTTACTAGGTAGGCCATGGCTTCATGCCATGCAAGTCATCACATCTACTGTGCACCATTGTGTTAAATTCCTCCATGAAGGCATTGAATATACTATTCTCTGTGACCGCGACCCATTCCAATACTGTGTTCATGATCCTAATACTAGTCTTCCTATTCCATGTACTGATACTACAAATGATCCTCAACCTATGGATGAACCACCTCACTTGCCACCACTTGAAGGTGTCATTTTTGTGATAGATGTAGTTTCTCCTATGCCACCTACTACTACTATTGTTATGATTCCTTATCAGGGGCATGTCCATTCTATGGACATCGCTCTATCACCTACACCTTCACATGTATCACCTTTGTTAGCACGCCCACCATTTACTTGCACGCTTTTCATGAGTCACTCATATTGGGAACATATTCCATTTGATCTTACTTGTGATGACACTATATGCTCACATGATGGTTTAGCTCAAGTAGGTTTTGACTTTTGAGGACCTCTATCCCACATCATATGCTTCTCACCTTTATTATGGTTTGTTCACATCACTTCCACTTATGGTCTTAGTGTCTTTCACCTCATGTTCTTCCTTACACATGATCCTCAATCTGCACCACTCACATTAAGGACAATCATGGCTTGATTACATTGGGGGCACTCTTGATCCTGATCATACAGATATATCTTTCCTCATGCCCTTTGGTCATGTCTTTATTTGCAATAGTTCTTTTCTTGGCTATTCGCAAAATCTCACTCGTATCAGTATGTGCACAGGTTGTCCACTTCCTATATTCACTGATGAGGAATATGCCATGGGTATACATAACTTACGCCTCAATGGCTTGCTACATGATCAACCAGACACTATTGCCTATCAAGTCTTTAATGTTTATCCATATGACTTTGACCCTGAAAATGATGATCTCTTAGATGACATTACATGATTGATCCTTCATCTTTTACACTTGGGGGCATAACATCTAAACACCCCCCAACCTAACAACATCACACATCACAACATAGCATACTTCTAGCATATGCACATTGCATTCTCAGCACATTGCATGCTCATCACACTCATACCAGTACCATAATTATCTGATGACACACTCTTGTGATTCGGTTCACACATGACTATTGAGGGACTACATACTACACATGAACCCTACACACTACTGCATAGTAGGCATTACCCATCGTGCACTTCATTCCCTACACATCATATGTCCTACATATCTACATTTTTTCTACATTCAGCACACCTACTATGTATTCATACACATCATACATTAGTACTTCATCATTGCACATATCATACACTAGGATTGATTATTATGTCTTTGTGTTTCATCTTACACATTACACATTATAACCATTACACATGGTCATCCATACCCATCACATAGGAGACACACATTGACTACGCTGCATCTACATTTCACTCGCATTTTACACTATCAGGCTATCTATATATCTTATCATATTACATCTTGCATTATGTCACATCATTCATGTTTTCACACTTCTATACACCATACATGTCGTATACACCATCCTTATATTCATCATATTACACTTCTATTGTTTACAGGGTTAACATCTACTACTACTCACCCTACAAACTACATACTACATAGCATGCATCTTCACACTATCAGTCTATCTACACACATTGCATTGCATACTATTCATCACGTATTAAACATCTTACATACTCATCACATGGTCGTATTATTCTCATCACACATCTACATCCATGCACTCACTACCCTATGACGCACTTTAATTCCTCGGTCCATGCTTGGCTGCCAAGGGTTTACAAATCAAATGGACCTTATCACACTTACACGATCATAATTCATCCTTCTATCATATAACATTACTAAGTTAGTGGCATACGCTCTAGGCTAAATAGTCACCTATCCCTTCATATTGTAGTGGTATACACTTTAGGCTACATCACCACTCCCCCTATTCATTTTATTGTCATATATGCTTCAACTATAGGGTTGATGCACACATCGTTTCTAGGCCACGTCTTATCGACACATGCAAACACATTCATCACAACGCGTTACACACAACACACTATTCAACCATTTCCTGATGATGCACTATCGTTTACGGTTCATTCTTGACTGCTAACGGGATAAACCAAATAAACCTCACTGCATACATTTCCATTCACTCAGGGGCGCACGTGACTCCTATCATTCCATCTTGCATTCCATTCCATCTATCCGCAACATATTGCATATCTTGGTTGCTTTTACTCTTGCTTGTATTTGTTTGTATATCGTCTCTTTATTACACACACTAGTTAGATCTCTTATATGACATTTATCTATACCATACACACATGTGCGTTCACACCTTTGCATAGTTGTGTTCACAAATATAGGTCTTTTGTACACAGTATGGATGTTCACCTTCTACCCATCCTACATTGGTCGTTGGGGGAATTCACATTCGTCTCTCACAGGTGCTATTGTTTCATTTTTACTTGACACTCTATATCACATGGTTATACACACTTTTGATATACCAGTTATCTTTCTAACATGCTAACGGGTGCTTCATGTGTCACATTTTTTTGCAGGATTACTTACTTCCATGGTTATATGTTGTTTGTACTTGTTTCTATATTGTTTTCTATTGTATGTGGGCCTTGCCCTATGTTTGGTATGCACACTTATTTGTTGTATGCAACCACTATGGCCTTAAGTGTCTTGCGACATCATGAGTGATGTCCTATGTTTGCAACCCGCTCCTTGGTGGTCTATGATTGTCTTCTTGTGTGTTTACATTACTATATTGCTTGCATTATAGCTTACACATTGTTTGTGTAGTTTACAACATGCATGTTTGTTCATACTAGCACTTGTTTTGGCTAGCCTCTTGTTTGTGTATGGCTTGGTTTCTACCAAGCACTTTCCTTTCCCCCTATAGGGCAGAGTTACAAAGTTCATGTGATTGGTCCTCTTTTGGGACTGCATTCTCCTATCAACAATGTCACATGGCCCCCAAAGAGGGGGGCATCATTTGGGGTTTACACACTACACATAGCTCTATACCGGTACAGTCAACTCATTTTCTGCCCTTGGTATTGTGGGTACAGTTCAGTTCAGTTTTCACCCTTAAC
Organism: Taxus chinensis; assembly: GCA_019776745.2. Taxonomy (NCBI): domain Eukaryota; kingdom Viridiplantae; phylum Streptophyta; class Pinopsida; order Cupressales; family Taxaceae; genus Taxus; species Taxus chinensis. The sequence goes on along the minus strand of CM034149.1, from coordinate 779,727,478 downwards.
ATTGTGGGATTATACAATGAGTGGGTTCGTACTAGTCTACGAACCCCGTACACATTGGATTTTAAAGGACATGGTTGTCCTTAGCATTTTGGGGAGCAGTTAGAGGCTTGGAGGTTACAGTGGGTGTGTCTCCCTACACTACTTTAGTCAGTGGTGTTGGATCACCCAAAAAACTAAGCAGTACAAAGATCTCTTTCACATATGATTTAGGGAAGTAGTTAAAGGTTGGAGGATATAGTGGAATTCCTTCCCATACTTCTTAGGCCTATGGTGTTGGATCGCCTAAAAAACCCAGGACAAGATATCCTCTTTCTACACCCTTTCTCTTGACATGGATCAGGTGCATTTACATTTTCATTTATGTATTTGACATTTACATACTCTCACATACATATCCATGTGTTTTTACATATATACATACGTATTTGACTTTTTGATCATCTTCTCCTTGCAGGTTCGACCGTATGAGAAGAAAGTAGTCAACAACAACTACAACGATGAGTGCAACAACAACATTTTGTGGAAACACACACCATACTAACCATGTAGGTACATCACACATATTAACAACTTCACACGCGTTTCTGCCCTAGGTTTACTCTCATCACTTTTTTGCACTTTTACATCTTTAGTTTCTATGCTCCATCATCTTTTTGTCATTCCATGCTTTGTTTAGCCCTTTGGCATGTTTTCTACTACAATCTTCATGGACATTAGGTACACATTTCTATCTACTTTATGTTACCAATCTTTCCACTCACCAACATAAAGTGGGGGCAAATGTAGACACAAAATCATGTACTTTAGACATTATTTAGTCTCGGTCTCATGTTACTATTCATATGGTTTTTGAGTGAATAAAGTACTAATTAACCCCCCACATTTTGGCCATTTTACTTTGATTTCTATCATCATTATCGACCTTCAACACATACTTTCCCAGTCTGTCTTTATCGTTTCTCATTTTAGCCTTGACTAGGGCACCCAGGCTAGTATTGGGGCACTAACGGGAACCCTGGTCCTAGTTGGGGCGCCCAAATCCTTTTCCCACTTTCTTGACACTTTTTACGCACTTTCTATTCGTTTGAACACTTTATCTTTCTTGTGGTCATCTTTTTTAGGGTTAATTATGAAATTAAAACAAAAGAACCATATAAATATAAAGTTATGAAACCATAATGAGGGACCAAGCACTAGTCACTACTATCATCCACTTAGAGTTACATCCATCTAAGCCATCTAGAGCTCATTTGCATCCATCTAGTTCCATCACAAGGAACAAGGTTAGTTCATCTGCATCACACAAGCATGGAAGATAAGTTTATTCTATTCCATACACCATTCTATTATATTTTCTACACGTAGTTATTGCTTGCTACTTTCACAAAGTTTGATTGGCACAAGAGTACCTAGGGCATGATTGCACACACTTGCACATAGAACTACATAAGGTCTGAGATGTAGTGTAACACTCAATTAGTAAGTCCACCATTGTGGTAGCTAAGGACAGTCCAACCCTTTCATATGCATTTTTCTTTTTTTAGGGTTTGATGCTTCTTTTGGGGTTTTGCAGGTCTCCTCTTCATTGTTGACTACTAACGACATACAACCGAGTACAAAGAAGTTAGTGAGACAAACAACGAGAGTTTCAGATCAACTAGCAACCTTACAAGTTTGGTTTCTGCTCCTTCTGCATAGACCAGGGCACTCAGAACTCAGACTAGGGCACCCGCATGCGCCCTGATCCTCTCCCAGGTGCTCTAGTCTAGCCAAACATCTTAGATCTATCCTTTTCAAGACCTCTACATGTTCATTCCTGCTTCTAAAATATTCAGTCTATTTTACGACACAATCCAGATCAACCTTTGAATCAACTAAACTCTTTCCAACCCTTCCTTGCACACTAGGGTTTCTATTTTCATTAGTCTAGTTGTTTGGTATTTACTACTTTTTAATGGTTATTTATTGTTGTTCCTAGTTTAGATTAACTACACATATCCCACATTTTAGTTAATCAGTAATATGTTGTTGACAATGTTAAAAAATGGGGGGGAAAGGTTAACTATGTGCTCGTTTACTATAGCTAATGACACATATAACAACATTTAAGGTGTTATAAGTGGAAGTTAATACACATGCCACATGTCATCACATAGTCCAATGCACAACATTAGGAGTAAAACATTTTGTATTTATGGTAATTTTATTTTCAATATTATATATTTTGTTTACTCATTTTCAATCAATTTAATAAAGAGGTAAAATAGATAGTTGTCAGAATAATACAAATGAATCTAAGTTTATTTTGTTAGAAAAATTAAAAACCCATTATTTTAAATTAATCTACGTGAACATATTTTCTTTAAAATATATTGTTGTGTCGAAGGCATGTTTACTATTAAACGAGATCCCCAACAACTACACTATACTACTTTAGGTGTTTCGTGGACTGTCTGCTGCTTCACTTGCTTGGTGGTTGACTCTGCTACGTGTCTTTGTATAGAGTTAGGGTTAACATGGGTTGTACTAATGGCTTCGTTTTACGTAGTTTTTAATGTTGCAAGATATTCTAGTAAAGAGTAAAGGTGATGTTGTACCCAACATGGTATGTGAAACAATGGTGAGAGTGTAAAATCTCGTCTATGGTCATGCTGACAAGGTGAGTCAACTACAATGACAAGTATTAAGCCTACAATCACATTTGCCTACCCTTTAGGAAACGCTCCAAAGTACCCAAGGTTATCTTTTTTTGCCCATCACCGAATTTTGTAGTCTATGAGAAACTGGATGCACATTGGATAAACACAACATTGTAGTTTGAGATGATGTCGCATATCCCTTCAATTTTAGTGAAGCCACTAAACATTGGTCAAAGTGAGGCAGTCATGCCATTCATTTTCACTCACAGTCCTTGAACTCTTCCTAGGTTGGATTCAATGAAAATATTTAGGTGTTTATTATGATGGATGCCCTGGATGTTGACAACCTCTTGCTTGAGCAATTTAGATAGTTGAAGTTGGGCATTAATAAAACCTATCGACATTATCAACTATTACTTGTGTTTTCTTCGACCACCATTTCTTATAGAGTTTGTGTTGCATTAAAAAAAATGCAAACTAAAATTTCTCACTAATAGTCCTATTTGAGTTATTTAGACACTCGTCAGTTGTTCTCTATTTGTGACAGTTGTAGTGGCATGCATGTGTGGGTTAAAAGGAGTGGTGTGCATTGTTTAAGAAAAGTGTGGGTTATAAGGATTGTTTGGTGGCAGTTGTTATACTCCACCTTACTTTCCAACAACATACCAATTTGGATATGGTAGCGTCAAAAATATGTGGAACATGATTTAAAACACAAGATGTATTTATGCATTGCAACGTATGTATAAACCTTCATAATATCCACCACTACAAGCATATATACTTTGAGGAAATAATAAATGTTAAGATTATTGTGAAAGCATTACGAAGAAAACAAGGTAGAAACACTCTAGCTGGAAATAAAAAGAAACAATAAGTATTTAGTTTATCAAATTAAAATGCACATTGATGGTTAACAACATCAAATTTGGAGGCAAAAAGTTAAAAAATTCCATATCCAAAGTAAAACCCAGATGAAATAGGTAATATAGGATGAGTTGCACCCAAAACAAACAAAAATAATACCACCTCCTAGCAAGTTATTAAACATCCCCATTGCATTTGGGCATAAGATTGACAAGTTTTAATATTTGAAACCTCATAACAATTATTTATTAAACCCCCTTTTATTTTGACATGAAAACTATAACAAGTCATTTGTTGGTTTACAATATTTCATGTGTTTAACAACATGGCACTAGTTTAAAAAAGTGATTGAGCATTTAGATCTTTCTTGTCCATTGATAATAAATACCTTATCATGTCTGTTTTGACAAAATGTATAGATTCTAAGAGCTAAAATGGTTGTACCTACTAATAGTTTGGGTTTTCTATGCGTTTGTTTTATATCTGAAGCTAAAAACTAAATCAACACACAAGTTTTTGGTGACTAAGGTTCACTATAAGTGACATGAATCTATTAAGTTGATCTTCCTACAAGTACCTTTTTGTTGTTTCTCTTTGTCAAAACCAATTAAAATCACACAAAACAAGAATATTTTCTTCTCATAAACATGGTAAATATTTAAAGATTATTTTATGTGCTCAACTTAATAAGTTGGAGTGGGGATTTGCAATTGATAACCACATTCTTAACAATGCTATTGATATTACCACTTTGTTATTAATACGAGACTTTTGTATTGAACCCTTGCTTTTATTTGTTTCATTTGCGTTGGTGTAAAAGGCTCTACATAATCTCAAAAACTCGTTGGCAATACGTTCTAAATTATGTGAAGGCCCGATATCTTAGTGGTTAAGCATTTTTTAATAGTCGTTTAACAAAATTAACCCTACTCATCACTTTCTTTGATAACAAAAATATTCTTCATTACTTTTTATTTTGTAGGATTTTTGGAGACATTTGTATGGGTCTATACCACAATTTACAATTTTCCTTTTAAACTATGAAAACTTGAGAGTGAAATTTACTATTCAATTATCGAAACTCCTACTAACATCTCATTCCCACCACTAAATATAACACCCATTTTCAATAATTTATAACTAAATATTCCAAAAGAGTAAACTTACATCCATAAGAACAACCACTAGTTATTACGTCGAAGGCGTGTTTCCAGTCAGAATGTATATAGAGGCACCCTTGCTCACTCTAACAGTCTGTATGTCAACGCTATAATAATATAAAATATTTTCAAAGGTTGTGTAAAGGCAATTGTTGAGACATGCAATATGACATCCTTCTACTATTTGCTCTTTGGCATATTGAATAATTTGGTGATCGGCCAAGGGTCTTCCATACCTAAGGAAACTGTTGTTGTTACCATTTTTGGCGTCGTATGTTATATTCTGGACCCTGTTTTCATGTGTGGAAGTGTTTAATACTGTACACTCTCCATAGTTTTTTTGTCGAGGTTCGGGGATGCAGGCCCCGAGAAAAAAATTTGGCCTTGGAAAATGTGCTAAATATCTTGGGAAACATGCTCTTCTCATATGGGTGGGATATTTGACCCATAGGTTAATGGGCAGTTTTGGCCCATGGTTTTGGTACACACGATATTCTAAAACTACTTAAGCAGTTGCCTATTGATGTGTTTTTGATGGGTGAGACATATCATTGTAGATGTGTGTGAGTTCAAGTGTGAATTCAGGAGAGTTTGTTGAGCACAAGTCCAAACAGATCTGGATATTGTATTGAGAGAGAGGTGGCTTGTAATAAAATGTGAGCAAGTGATTCTTGGTGGACGTAGCTCGAATTGGGTGAACCACGTTAAATTTTGTCTCTGTGTCGTGTTCTTTTATTTTCTGCACTTTTATTTTGCGATCTGTGATATTATTATGGGCTGAGCCAAACATCACGCACGTTCGCGTGGTTCCAGCCAAAATGGAACCCGGCGACCTGCTGCCCCCAAATGTTGGTCCCCACCACTGCGCCATGACACTTTTTAGTGATGTGAAGACAGAAATTTATATTTATCAAAGACTGCGAACGTGCGTGATGTTTAGGCATACCGATTATTATGCATATTAGTTTTTACTATTTTAATTATGTGTGAGATTGTTCCGCATATTTTATCCCTTATTTCCTAACATCACAGTTCAATTGACTTTAGCGAACACAACTGCAGGCTCACCACTCCCTATAAAACTAGGGGTGATTGTCTCTAGGAAAGAAGTCATTCACACAGTCGCAGATATATTCATAATCGCAAATTCCATAAGCACAACAACGTTTGTATATATCCATAGGTTGAAACCATGTCACGTTCCGATGATGGCCATCGTTCAAACTATATATTTGAATTCCTCCATCCTTGTCCAGGACGAAACATAGGAGCACAGTGATTGTAAGCATCATTTTATAATTGAAATCAAATCCAAAACTAGAATTTTGGACGCCGACGTCCGTAGAATCTTGACAATTCCGGAATCCCACTGAAATTCTTATCGTCCCAAATTTCGTTCTTCCAATACTGCACAGAGTTGTTCCATCGTAGCATGAACCGTTTGATCCTAGCTAGATCTACCTGAAAGGAGAAAACCCCCCAGAGCCGATCCGAAGAACTCCTCTAACCAACTAATTTTTGCTATCCACCAAACCTCATCCCTACCAACCAGGTATCTACGGGATGGTTGAAGCGCTGCCAAATAATATTAGATTTATCGTCATCGCCCAGTAGTAAAAAATTATCAAAATCTGATATTACAGCCTCAGATGCCTTCTTCGTCACGTTGATTGACCAAATAGTCTCGCCATGTCCGTTAAACAGACCCAGATTACCATCTCTCGAGAGATTTAGAACACTGGGCATGCATCTCAGTAGAGTCTCCTTGTTAGCCACCCAAACGATCGCCTTCTCTAATAATCAGGCATATCAGATGCTAATATACCAGTTATTGGTTCCACCGGGGCTGAAGAATCCCAATTCAAACGTGTCATTTTTGAAATTATTGTTCGATTTTGAGTGAGTGATGCTCCCAAGGGCAGTGTGTTTACACCATAAACAACTAACAAATGACAGTTTTGTTGTAGAATCATATATAAGAGAGTTATGATTGTATATGGTAAGATACCATTCAGTCCCATTTTCAGATTCTAAACCTTTATCCTTCCTTTGATGCCACACAAATAATTGGTATTTCAAAATCTAATAAGTGAAGGGAGCGCCTAGCTGGTTAGCGAGCTACATGACAACTGAGTCAAGTCTATCGAGTACCTCACGAAAATAAATTAAGCCCATGGTTATAGTTTTTAGACAATAATTTAGTATTAACCCACAAGGAGCAGTTATTACACAGAAGGCGTGAATATATATGGAGGCACCCTTCCTCACTCTTAAGAGTTTGTATGTCAACGCCACAATAATATAAAATAGTTGCATTGCTGTTTGAAATCCATTAACAAATGACAATTGATAAAGCTGACACAGGACACATGACTTTGTAGATTACCTTTATTTATATCGAAGGCGTGTTTCTAGTTGAAATGTATATGGAGGCACCCTCACTCACTCTTACAGTCTGTATGTCACGCTGACGACTATGAACTTGAAGGCATTTCCTGCAACACTCTCCCGCTTTCCACTTATTTTAATATTGATGCCCGTTTATACATTTTCTATGTTTTTAGCCCTAAAACATTTACCAATTTTCCAAATAAACACAGCTTCCAATATGCATTTTTAAAATAAAATATCACCGTTAATTTTTATTTATATAGATCTATAGTCCAGGTTCTATATTTTTTGACCTTTTATACTCGCCAAACAATTTCTTTAGTCAATTCAATTATCACACAAAACTATATTTTTACGCCAAGGTCGTACTCCAAGTTATAGGGTGGATCCCATAAGTTATGAATCATTTGTTTTTTACTATTGGAACCGCCCTTTATATTAATATAATAAAAAGAGAGTTACATAGTAAGGGTGACCAAATAACACACGGTCCCACAAAACGCCATGAGGGCACAAGATCAGCAAAAAATGACCACAAGGGCATACATTAAAACACCCACAGGGAAACCAGAGAGCAGAAGAAAAGCAACACCATCAAGCACACATTGCCGCACCAGGAGGAGGGGGAGGATCATCCTGAGGAGGGATGAAAGCTCCACTGTTAGGCTCTGTAGATGGAGGATCCACCTGCCAACCGTCATGATCAAGATACTACATTTGTAAAGGAACCATAATTCCCCAATTCGGGGGCGGAGATCCTACAATAGTCTGCATGGCAGCAAGCGGCAAGAGAACCCCACCATGGAGTGCTAGCAACACCTTTCCCCGCGGGGGTGACCCGTCCCAGCCAAGGAGGATGGGGCAGAACCCGGCCTTAAGGGGAGGCAAAACGAGTGATTACACGGCTCCTCCTTTGACGTGGGCCCACAGAAGGGGTTGATCGGGTGCACGAAGGCCAAGGTGGCGGCAACTGAGGATCCAATGGAACCCAACTCATAATGACATGAGCGCACTCCTCCAGTGATCAAGAAGCTCCTGCAGATGAGCAAACTCCAAGGCGACCTTGGCGGCTTGCGCTTGAATCTGTATGCGAACAGTAGACAAAATAACCACCTTGTCATTAGTGGAAAAACATATAACAGAATGATCTTGCTTGAAAATTAAAGCATTGCGAGCTTTCCAGATATGAAACAAAATACAAGCATGAAACAAATGCCAAAGATTATCAATATAATGAGGCCAAGGACTAAAGTCACCAAATAAAGCCAGGTGCCACAGGAAGAAGTCAGGGTGGTAGGGTTGGAACAAAGAATGGATCAATTTCCAGATAGACTGAGCATGAGGACAAGACCAGAAAAGGTGTATGAACGACTCAGGGCAGGAGCAAAAAGGACAATTTGGATTAGGGATGCCAATATGCCTAAGCCTTTCACCCATAGGCAAACCTTGGTAAACAAGACACCATAAAAAATGGTTAACTTTAGGCTCAGAAGAGGGTTCCAGGTACAGGAAAGACCGTTGAAAGCTAAGTGGACTGCGCAGAGTGCAAACCCCACCGATCATTGAGTTTATCAATGGCTTGTGAGAGTGGACTTAACAACTGATAAATGGTCTGAGTGTTGTATCTGAGGAAAGTAATTTCCCGATTCCATCGCCAATCACGCCACCACGCAGCCGGGGGTTGGAGCCCCAATTTGTGGAGCATAACATCAGGTAGGAGCTCCTGAATTTTGCAGATAGACTAGAAGTCTGAATTGTTTAGATTGAATTTAACTTTGAGCTCGGGCCAAGGAATCCAGTCTCTACGATTCACAAGATCCTGAATGGTATGAATGCCCTTGCGGAAAATCTGAATGGCTTTAATGCCCGGGGTTTCAGCAAGCGGAAGATTGCCTTCAGTGATGATAGGAGACCACCAAATGTTCTTAAAAGAAAGCCCAGTGCGAAATCCATCGCCAATCCACCTCATTAGTGGCTTAACCTAATCAAAGGCTTTCCAAATACTCTTGGCGACAAAAGTACCAGTAATTTTAATAGGAGAAAAAGTGATAATAAGAGAATGCAATCCAATTCTGCTCTAGCACTTCTTGCCGTAAGGGGCTCCAGATTCAATACAATGTCCACACAAAATTTTCCATGTTTGGGTACTTGAAAGACACTGAATCACCCATTTGGCACATAAAGCCACACTCTGCTGATAAACATCAATGACTCCCATGCCACCTTGATCCCAAGGAAGACAACATACATCCCAAACAACTCGGTGAAAACCAGTTGAACCAGAAATTTTACACCATAAGAAGTCCCGAAGCAGCTTGGTGAGCCGATTGAATGAATTGCGAGAAGGACACCAACAAGAAGAATAATAAACATGAGTAGCAGAAAGGATTTTGGTGCAAACTTGGAACTTACCAGCCAGAGGATAAGGGTTTGGAAGACCATTTGGTAACTTTCTGCTCCACTCTGTTAAGAACATAATTCCATAAGGTCGCAAAGTCACTGTCAAAAGCAAAAGGAATGCCAAGAAATCTGAATTGCTCACCACGACCAATCCATTTCCAGGGGTAGGCCTTTAACCAGTCTGGAGGAGGTAAACAAATTTGTCGATAGCCCAAAGTTTTAGCCATTTGAATATTAGAACCTGAAGCCAAGCAAAAGGTGTCAAGACATTCAAAGACTGTAGCAATATTCTACTCCGATTCAACGAGGGTAAGAAAGGAATCATCCGTAAAATGCCCATTGATAAGTTGAGTCGCATGATCCGGAAGAACAATCCCCCGAATGTGGCCTTGCGCAACTTGATGGGCAATAAGGTAACCTAGGGCATCAACAACGAGCACAAACAACTGGCGCAAGAGGGCACCCCTGTTTGATAGAGCAAAAAAGGCCAATGGCAGTAGACTGGTGACCATTAATGGAGAGCCGAGTAGAAAGCATTAGAAAAAAGCGTGCTTACAGCCATTTGAAAGAATTCTCCAAAACCCAACACTTTAAGCATAACCAAAATGAAGGGCCATTCAATGCGATCGTAAGCTTTCTCGAAATCAATCTTAAGGAAAAGAGGCTTTTGTGAAGAAACACACGCCCATTCCATGCCTTCCCAAACAACAATAAGATTGTCTAGGATGTAACGACCTTTGACAAAACTAGTTTGCTCAGGCCGAACGATCTTAGGCAGGATATCCGTAATGCAGAGAGCCAACGCCTTGGCAAGAATTTTATAAGACACATTCAACAGGGTGATCGGCCACCAATTATTCATCTGTTCAGGATTGCCTACTTTGGGAATGAACTTGATGTTGCCTTGATTGATGAAACTCCCTAGAGAGTGAGTTTGAAGAGCTTCATTATAGACCCGAAGCAGATCAGGTCCTACAAAGGACCAGGTTGCTTTGTAAAATTCGCTAGGGAAGCCATCCAGACCCAAAGACTTGTCATCTGCAAGATAGAGAAAAGCTGCATGAAGCTCTTCCAAAGTGAGAGGGGCGTCACAACGGACACAATCTCTGGGCGTAAGTTTATTAGGCACGACATCAATACATTTTTGTAAAGTAGTAGCCAACTCAATTGAATCCTCCTGAGCTTGAAACACCAGACAATAGTGCTTGACAAAAGCATCAGTGATCTCTAGGAGCTCCGTAAGCCATTGGTGAGAATCATAAATAGCTTTGATCTGTTGCCAAGCATGCTTGGCCTGGAGGGATTTGAAAAAGCTTTTGGAGGCTTTATCTCCCACCCTAAGCCAACAAATTCTCGAACGATCTGCGCACCACGGTGAAGAGTGGGATTCAATGAGTTTGAGCTTGTGGTGAAGACTAGCGGCCTGGCTCTGAAGGTGAGAGTCAAAAGGATTGGCCTCGAGAAGCAGGGAGACCCGTCTGAATTCTTTGTGCAGAGTCGAGTCAGCCCGTCTTCGAACCCTGACAACCTGCTTTCCAGAACCGGTGGAGGAACCTGGTGGTGCGGTGAATCACCACCTCCCACCACGAAATCCAGTTGGCAGCAAACAACAGACGTGGTGCCATATTCCAAATCTTGGCAATGAGTGGGATCACTCTAGGATGACTCAACAAAGAAACATTAAGAAAGAATTGAGTTTTGGGCACCTTGGGAGGGCCCCCCTGCCAAACAACCTTAAATGTGATCGGATGGTGGTCTGACAAAAGCACCTTTGACCAAACCTTGATAACGGAGGATCCTTGCGTGTTAAAATCAAAATAAGGTTGTTGTGAAATAAGTGCACGATCGAGGCATTTTAATACCTGATCATATCCTTCTCGAAGATTGGTCCAAGTGAACCATGCTTGGTCTTTAAATTCCTGCCACCGTCTAAGCAATGGATCAGAAAGGCCCCAACGACTTTTAAAGTAATACCAAACCACACGTTCACCGAGACACCAATGCATAGGAAGGGCACCACATTTATCATCTGGATGCTCCACCATATTAAAATCACCACACACCAACCAATAAGCAATGTGTAAGTTGTCACCTAACCAATTCCATAATAATGTTCTTTCGGGACCTTCATTAGGGGCATAAATATTTAGAATACCAAAAGAAAGATCATTAATACTCATAATCACCCACACAACCCTATTACTGGGGTCCTGGCCCTAGGCAGTAATTAATGCTCAAAAATTTGCGCAATGGAAATTCTAGCTCCACCTCTACCATCAATATGTTGAGTATGGAAATGCGTAAAATCAGGGGCAATACACGTCAGAGTAGTCTGAAGCAAAAAACCAGAAATCTTGATTTCCTGTAAACAAATCACATCTAAACTGTTAATTAACTGGCAAGCTAAACGAACAGAGAATTTTTGGAGGGATCTGTCAGACCCCGAACATTCCATGACATGAAATTCATGAAAAATCAGACATATCAAATTCCCCCTGCCCGTCAGGAATTCCATCCTCTGAGCCGAGAATGGAAAAGTTGTTGGCAAGAAGAAGCTGGTCTGAATCATTATGCTCAACATGAATGGAGTGGCGTTTGGCCCCATTTTCTCCCGCTACACCGTGTGAAACCTCTCAAGGTGGACTGCGTGAACATGTCACATAGGAAGAGAGGTTGAAGAAACATTCCCAGTATTATCTGAATTAGACTGAACAACTTGGCTCTGCGAGGGCTTGAAAGGAATGGAAACCGAAGGACTAGGTTGCACCACTCTAGGCTCATCCCTGGACGGCGGAGGGGAAGGAGGCGAAACTTCAATAGAAGGTTTCCCCCCCGAACTCTTCTTAGAACCAACCACAGTCCAACCATCAGCCGAAGGGTCAACTTTAGACTTCGTCCCAGCTGGTTGCGAAGGGGCAGGCTTGGAACAGCCAAAAGAGGACAGTCCCGAATGCGATGGTCTGGGGCCTGACAACGAAAGCACGTGTTGGGGAGGTTAAAATATACCACCTTTTGAGAGATTCATAGGGACCCAACTTGAATATTCAGATGGTCCCACAGATCTTTCACAAGGTCCACTTCGACACAAACACGCTTGTTGGGACGAGCAAAGAAAAAATGCTCCTGTTCATGGAAAATCACCCTGCCAATGGGCTTAACAATCTCTGGTAAAAAGGACCAAAGGTGAACGAGAAGGCCAGTGAGCTCAATCCAAACAAGGATTTTGAGCGAAACTTGACTACTCGGATTGAAATCCTGGGTCCATGGAGATAACACCAGTAGGGTATTACCTAAGTACCAACAAGCCGCCTTAAGCAGGAGGGCTTGAAGTTGGGAAGGCTCACGAAAAGGAAAACAAATAAAAACCCTTAGTGAGGTTACAGACCCTTGAAACAAGGATACTGTTAGACTCCTAGTGGTTTTTCATCTAGTTCTGCAGGTAGGTTTCAGACGGGATACAACCACAAAAATAGGCAATAAGACAATGGTTTTGATACCACTTGACAACAAGATCCAAGCATTCATAAAAAATATAACATTTGGAGAGGGTTAAGAGTCCATACCTCATCGTAAACTTTTGGCACAAACTTCCTCGCACATGCGCTTGGGAGCCATTTCCACCAGTTGCAATAGTCGTTGTAATGGAAGGAGAGTTGACCATTTATAAGCGTGACATTGCCTTTGCGGCGGGGAAAAAGCCGGAAGACACTATGATAGGACCAAGGGGAGACCACTAGACAAACTAAGGACGCACAATTTCTATAGCGAAGGAAGGCAAGTAAAAGCATCACTTTTTTCCATTCTTGTTTTCCAGTAAGTTTTGTCGCGGTTCACATGCCACATGTTATTGATAAGAAATGTGGTTAGATCTGACATGAAGTTTACCATAAAAAAACTTGAAGAAAGAACATTTATATCTATTATAATACCTATGAACTCGAAAATCATTGTGGCCATTGATAAAGTGAAAAGTTGTGTGTTGTAAAAAAGGAGAAGCCATATGGTGTGAAATTTGCTCACGGGTGACACTGTGTGGAATGTAATATTGTTCCCCGTGTTTGCTAATGTAGTCACCAAACACAAACATGGCTAGCACATATGACCCCTTTTGAGCTTATGCAAAAACTACTGAATATCCACATGAAGACTAAAATATTTGCCCTTGAAATCTACATTCTCACCTTCACATAGACCATCATTCAATCAAGATTTATATAGAAAAAATCTTGCAAAGTTGAAAGCAATGCAACCATTGGTAAATTTAAAAAGTTGGGTGCTAAAAAAAGGAGAATCCATATGGTGTGAAATTTACTCGAGTGACACTGTGTGGAATGTAAGATTGCTCCCTGTGTCTACTAATGAATCACTAAGACACAAACATGGTTGGCACATATGACCCCTTTTGAGCTTCTGAAAAACTACTGATTATCCACAACTAGACTAAAATATTCACCATTGAAATATCCATAATCGCCTTCACATAAACCATCATTCATTCAATATTTATACATAAAAAATCCCATTGTATATTTCTCAGCCTCTATAACTAAAATAATCATTTACATACATAAAAAAATGGAGAATGATAATTTGCGTTGCTAATGGACCCCTCCATGGTGTATAAAAATGTGAAGTCCTCAGAGTGGGTCCAATTTCTTCCAATTTCCAACCTATTTAACTATACTCGGTATGGGTCCGATCTGTAAAGAGGATTGTTTTTGCTGTTAGAAATTTCCAAGCACATGTTCCTTGTAAGGGATAGTTCACTTGTTGCATATTACATTGTGATTGACTGATGGTTTAAGCACCCGAGGAAAAAAAACGTGGCAGAGTGCTCTGCTCTCATCCTTTCCATGTGGAGTGCACTTGATAGGGAGGGACAACTAGAAATGGGTAAACTATGTTGTACAAAATATTTGACGTTTTAAGAAAATGTCTGTTGGCATTCAAGAACTGGAAAGGAAAATTGAGCAATCTATGTTGGCGTGCGTAGATGAGAAAAAATATAAAATAATATATATGGAGACACTATCCTCTTCCAGCTATTATACGTGTCACCCCTAAATTTTATCAGATTCTTGCTTAAGACTCCACTTCCCTATGTAATTTTATGCTATTGGAGCGAACTTTTTCTATACAAGCCATTCAATAATATTTTATCTTGATATAGGGAGCACAAGGGAGAGCTATCAATTTCTAATTAGGAGGGTATATGGAACACTTATTAACCTTGGAATTTTGTCTATGGTTGTCTACAATGTCTAGACTTTCCTTCTTCCAAGGATTCAAAATATGAAAATGCTACAGGTAAAAATTTCTACTACGTTGGATGAATGGGATCTTCTTTCCCAAATCCATCCTAGAAAATCACATGGCCCTTGATAACATTGAAATTTTATGCCAAAGAAACATTGAAAAACATGACATATGGTTGGAAAATCATGCTCCTCTTTCTTTTCATACTACTCATCCATGTTTCATTCAAGTATGCAATGGTTCTTTTGCAATCCATTTTAACTAATTTGGATCCACCTCAGTCTCCCTTTCATTGTCGTTTTAACAAAAAATGCTTTTGATATTGTTCTTCAGCACTTCATGCAAAGACACTGATTGCCACCACTCAAATTGATAATTCAAGGTACTACAAGGGCACATTGATAATTTAAGGTACTACATGCACATGTAAATCATATCGTATAACCACTATTTGAACAACACTCTCAAATATTGACCATTTCAAATAATTCTCCTTTCTTATTACTTATTCCAACTGGAGTCGCTGCCTTTAACATTTCTTGCCTCTACTATACATGCTTTTCTTGCGGTTGCCAATTAAGGATATCAAACCACTTGAAGGTCAAACACTATCACCTTTTCAAGATAGCCTCAAACATGTTTGAGTATGTTATCATAGATGAAATGAGCTTCATTGGGCCCAAACTACTTTCCAAGGTCAACTATTGGCTGTGTGAAGCTTTCCACCACTTCAAAACATCAATGTTTTCAGTGCCAGATTCATTATTCTTGTCAAATACCTTGGACAATTGCCAGTTGTTAATGATGTTCCCCTGTATGTAGGACACTCATATGGAATAATCTTTTGGTTTAGCTTCCGCACGTTATAATAATGATTGCAAACAATTTTCCAATAACAAGGGACAAATCAAAGTCAATTTTTCTTTTCTACAGGCTCTTATGCAACATTCGAGATGCAAATCCACACATTAAAGATTGGGAAAAAATTATGTTTTGCACTGATGAAAGGATGTCCATATAAGATGTTGTATCTTTCCATTGTGATCCTCATTTATTCCTTAAGAACGATCTCATCGACCACCAAAACCTAAACACGGTGAAATATTTTAACTGCCTAGTGACCCCTTCGTTTGCACAACTCATTCGGTGATGTAACTCTCTTGATCTCTGATGACAGAATAATTGGAATACAAAGTTTTGCATTTGAAAAATATAAAAAGTAATGCTTACAACCAATTCATGGGTTGAAGTTGGCATTGTCAATGGTTCAATAGGCATGACTATTAATATGGTCCATAATGTTTCTACTACCTTGCAATAAATATTCCTTCTTTTGTCATCATGAAATTTGAAAAGTACATAGGTCCTCCTTGGGATGCTATTAACCCTTACCATGTTCCCATTCCAAATATTTCTCGAGCCAACCACACACAAACACCACCTAAAATGACCTGCACATTAACATTCCATCACATCAAAAGCATATATGTTTCCCTAAACAATATACATGTACATAAAACATTAAATTCTTCCATCATAATTAACCAACCCATTTCTTTTCTTTTAATCTCTACTACTTGTAGTTGAAACATGGATTGCACACACATATAAGTTCATTTTCATCCTCTTCTCCAACATACATATGTGTGTGTGTGTGTGTGTGTGTGTGTGTGTGTGTGTGTGTGTGTGTGTGTTCTTTAGCAAGTATTCACTTTCCACTATCATCCCTCCTCCATTATCCCCCAAAATTTCCACCCCTCCACCTATATGATGATCTCCTCCATTCCTCTGCTTAGCTACCGTTCCCCTTACACCTTCCACTTAATTTCCCTCATTACATTCTTTCGACATTTCCATCGCACTTTCCACGTAAAATTGCTAGTATTTAAAGTCGTCATACACTATTATGCTAAATGCAATTGCAAAAAAATTGGGCCTACAGTATGAACCTACAGAAAAGAGTGTCTTACAGTTGGATGGAACTACAACTAATACAGTTGGTGTCATCAGAAATCTAGAGGTAACATTGCATGCTTGCCCAAATGTTTCCATTCTGCAAGATATTACTCTCGTAGACTTACCTCCTTACTTTGTTATATGTTTATCAAGAGACTTCAAAGCAAAGATAGTAGGTTATCTCTCTTCAGATTGGTATTTCTTATTTTTCACTACTTGTTATGGGAAAAAGGTCATATTTTTGTTTCAATTGCTTTGGAGGTAAGAATGGGACATCTTTTAACTTAAACTTATTTTGGTTTCTTACTCTCTCTTCAGATCCTTTAAAATATTTTTTGGGTCTCATTAGATGGATCTATTATTACCCTTATACACTGAACTTATAAGGGAAGGGTTACTTCTCCATTCGGTTGTTTTTGTATAGTTATTTTTTATTCATGAACTACTTACTCTTCATATTGAGTTGTTGAAGCATTTAAGAGACTTAAGTCCTTGAGTTTGTGGATAGTTATGAGCATTTATCTTGTTGTTTCAGGATTCTATTCTTGTTGTATACAGTGAATGAGTTCTACGGTATTTTAAAGAGAGAGGAAATATATATTCTCTTGGGATCAGTATGATATTTTTGGGACTGTAATGTGTTTTTCATTCTGAATTGAATTGAGCAGGAATTCATTTGTTAAGTAATGTAACGAATAATTATATGGACCTTTCCTAATAGATATCCCTTTTCTCTGTTGTTTGGATAAGTTCATTTATTGAAATCCTCTACACTCGATTCTCTTATGATATGGTGATTTCTTTATGTTTTGTTGGTGTACATTGTTCGAATCATTTGTTATAATGATATAGAAAGATAGTAGCTAAGTCGGTTTTGCTTATAAGTGAATGCATACTTGTTTGATCGACTGTTGTTGACTAAACCTTTCTTTATTTGGATGGATAGGTGTAGGTTTTGTCTCTTGTACTATATCTTGTTGGGTGAACTCGAGTAGAGATTAACTTTTGTATGGGACTACTTTGATTTGTGAACGTTGCTTTCATATCTTTGAATGATAACTTATAACATGCAGTAGTAGAATTAGATTTTCAGTTAGACTATTTTACTGTGCAGAGTGAGTGGTGGTGTCTGTACCATCAAAGCCGCGGAAGAATTGAATTGAAAACGTAACTTCAGAAAACTTTTTCCTTATCAGGGGTGGGCCTTCACCTCCAAAAAGCAACGCTTTTGACTGTATAGAATACAGACTTCTCATATTGACAGGAAACCGAGCCCATCTGCATGTTTCAGCGGAAATTTATTTATTTATATTTCTGTAAATTTAGCAGAAATTGGATAGTTGCAGCGAATACAGGGTAGGAGCTTTGCTAACAAAACAGTGCTCTGTCTGTATATGAATGTTCCCAAATTGTGGATGGAGTTTCTGGTTTTTCACTGCCTTCCAACTGTTTGACAAAATACCTTAATTGTTGGTAGGGTTTCACAGGTCAGGGACAGGTGCAGGAGCATCTTTTTCACAGGTACAAGGACATACACAGTGCAGCAACAGGTACAGGAACAGGGTCAGATCAGTAACAGGGACACACAGTTTACATGCCAACTGTTTGACAAAAATTTCTCAAGTAATTTACAATGACAGAACCTTCAACAAAAGGGGAGACACGAGTAATTAATCTGAATGCATCTCCACAAAACATGACCAGCTCTCCCATTGACAGAGTAACAATCCTTGAGGAACAATTGCAGGCTCTCAAACAACAATTGTTGGAGTTATCTTCAGTGGTCATGGAACAAAATAAATTGATTACTGCACAGGCTGGGCATATCAGCACTCTGGAATCCTCCTTGGTAGAATTGAAATCCTCTTCAACCTTAAACTCCATTAGCAACAACAATCAAGAAGAGCTTGCCCTTCTTCGCGCTGAACTTGTGGTTAATAGAGAAGAACAAAAAGATTTAGCTACCAAAGTGGATTCTATAAATCCAAACGAATGGGTTCAGGTTGTTAAAAACAGTAAGAAACCAGCTCCGTTGGTTGAAGTTGTAATTCAAGCAAAGTTTGAAGAAGATAGACAAAGACAAGCCAAAGCCCTTAATCTGCGAGTCAAAGGATTAACCAATCAAGAAAATGCCATCCAAACAGCGTCCAACTTCATTACTAATGATTTAGGACTGCCTACTATATCACCAGATAGAGCTTGGTTCAATCAAGATGACTCTTTAGTTATTCGCTTTCGCACATCACAAGATAGATTGGAGGTACTTAGATCAAAGAAAAAATTATTTGATCGTATTGACAAAATTTATCTAGATGAGGATTTAACTAAGATGCAACAGGAAGAGGTAAAAGAAAGTAGGAAGAAAGTTATGGATGCCAGAAAGCAAGGGAAATGGGCTGTAATCCGTAATGGAAGGGCTTGGATCAAGGATTCTCCTCCTGATTGGTGGACTAAACCTTGGCCTATTTCTACATGACGCCAGAGCTCTGAAACATGGTCTACAACCTCAATTACAATAGCAGTTTGGAATTGTGGTGGTTCTATCTTCTTTGCTCACAGGGTCTTCTAAAGATGCGATTCTTAACTCAGATGCCATCTTACTCATGGAAACTCATGAAACCAAGGAGAAACCTCTACCCTCTTATGCAGGATACTCATGGATTAGTGTTCACAGACTGGAGCTCCTCGACATGGCACAAAAGGCTCTAGTGGAGTTGCTTGCATTTATAGAGATCATCTCCATTCCTCTATCCAATTTGAAGGATCTGATGAATTTGCAAGATTTTTATGGATATCACTTGCAAGAAGACCTCCTTTGCAAAATTGTTTATTGTTGCCTGTTACTTCCCTCCACAGATACTCAAACTATGCTCCAGCTCTTGATGGTGAATCTCCCTTTGTAGACTTACAACCGGAAATAACAAAATACTCTGTTATTGGTGAGGTTCTTCTTCTCGGTGACTTCAATGCCCGGATTGGCCACCTTCAGTGTGCTAATCATGATCTTCACAATGACCCATTGATGATTTATGAAGTGGATCAACATGAATCAGGGCTTCAACGTTATTCTGCAGATTCTACAGTGAATGCTTATGGACAACACCTAATCAAATTGGGTGAATCTCATGATCTTGTTATCTTGAATGGTACAGAACACTTCCCTAATTCTAAAGGCTTTACTTGTTTCCCTTATTCTGGTGGAGCTAGTGTTGTAGACTATGTTATATCCTGCAAATCTTTTTCTTTGAGTATATATGATCTCCAGATCTCGACTTCTCCCCCACCTCTCACTGATCATGCCATTCTCTCTTTTTGTACGCCTCTTGCCACACCTATTACAACATCCTCCCATGTACTCTCACAAAAACATACTACTATCCATTTTGACCATGCATATGATGAGAGCTACACTAATATCCTCAAAACCGATCTCATGAACATTTATGATATCTTAGACCAGTTGAGAGGGCTACTAGACTATCAAGGGAATTATGGATGCTGCATTTAAGGCTTTCCCCCACTCCAATCATACTTCTCGGTTCCATACCCATGGTCATTGCCCTAGCGAAATTCTTGGTACGATGTGGATTGTAAAAATGTTCACAAGTTAACTAAACGTATTATGTCCGAAACTCCCTCTAAAGCCAAGCTGGCCCAAAAGCTTTATAGAATCATTCTTAGAAAGAAAAAAAGACAATACTTGTATGATAAACAAAGAGCTACCATATACCAAATCCGGTTTAATCCCAAGTCTTTCTGGAGATCATTTTTACCCAAAAAATCTATTTGTGCCATTACTGACCCACATACCTGGTTTACCTATGCTACCTCTCTCTATGATGCTCCCAATCAGCCCTCCATTCATTTGAATCCTAGACCGCCCAAGTGTCATTTCTTCACCAATAAGATGGTCCTTAAAGCCATCTATAAACTCAATCCAATAAAGCCCAAGATGTGGAAAATTTAAAAGTTGAATTCTTCCATCATAGTCCAGTTGTTCTTGCTGTCCATATTTCCAATCTTTTTAATTTTATTGTTCCTCATGGTCTTCCTCCCTCTTGGACTTCCCATATTATTCATCCCATCTTCAAATCTGGAGATTCTCTTAAACCAGAGAACTACCGTACCATCATGATTGGGCATACTTTGGCTAAGCTTTTTGCTACAGTACTTGATGATTATATCTCACAATGGGCAGAAAAAAACAGATCAGGGCAAAAGGTCAAGCAGGTTTTAGGAGGAATCACCGAACTAATGATCACATTTTCACTTTGGTTGCCATTATAGAGGAAGCAAAGGCTAAAAAACAGAAGGTATATTGTTGTTTTGTGGACTTCCGTAAGGCATTTGATGCAGTACCAAGACATCTTTTGATTCAGAGGCTAAAAGATTTGGGTCTTCCTGACATGGTAATTTCTCTTGTCATGACTTTATATGAGAAAAATTTTGGGCATATTCATACCAAATTGGGCACTACTAATGACATTCATAGTAACATAGGTGTGAAACAAGGTTGTCCACTATCGCCTACACTTTTTGGGCTCTATATTGATGAATTAGAGGATCTTATCTCCATAGAATTAGGTACCATGAATGGTTGTAGCCTCTTTGGGATCTACATTGCTATTTTATTGTTTGCAGATGACATTATTTTGCTTTCACACACAATTATAGGACTTCAAAATCAGCTTGATGCATTGAGCAATTTTTGTGATAAGAAAGGCCTTGAAGTAAATCTTGTGCCAAGACAAAAAATCATGGCATTTAATACAACCAAGAAAGTAGCATCTACAATGAATTTGATGTACAAAGGAAAACAGGTTGAGGTGGTGTACTCTTACACCTACTTGGGTGTGGTTTTCTCAGACTCACCTTTTAGCTTTGTTCCGGCAATAGAAGCAAGACTGAGCAAAGGGTATGCAGCATTGACGGTCTTGGAAAGACAATGTTTTCAGCTCCAATTTCAAGATATTCGGACGAAGATTCGAATTTTTCATACATTGGTTACACCAGCACTATTATATGGATGTGATGTTTGGGGTCCATATTTGAGACATAATGATTTCAACTGTATGGAAAGAGTTTTCATTTCCATGTTATCAAAGATTATTCGAGCCAAAAGAACAGTTCCTCACTCAATTATTCTTGCAGAGTTTGGGGTATGTCCACTCTTTATCGCTTTGATTTTCAATGTTATCACTATGTTGCATAGGCTTCGATGCATGGCAGATTCTTTTTCTGGTCAAAATAGATATCCATATTTGGCACTCCAATCTTCTATACAACTTGTCAAAAAAGGATGCAAATCTTGTTGGTATGCAAGGAGTTATGACTCTCCTTCAGAAGCTGAATATTGATATTGATAGACTTCCTCCTCTTGGGTTTTCTATTAATGCTCTTCAACTCACTAAACATGAGGTTGACAAGGGTATATGAGAAGAACTCACTAAGTCTTATTTGAAAGTTACATGGTTTGCTCCAAAAGAGCCTTTGAAACCAAAACTTCTTCACTATTTTCAATTGTATTCCTGCTTCCATGAAGATCAAAATAAAATTCCTGAATACATGAAGAAGTTTTTCCTTCATGTTTGAGGATCCTTTTCGCTCAATTTCGCATTCGCTCTCACCCGCTTTGGATGGAATCTGATCATAGCCTCCCACAACATGAGCGTATATGTCAGTTGTGTTTTCTAGAGCCTGAAAGTGAAGAGCATTTTATATTCAAGTGTCCCATCTACTATGAAATTTGTGGAAGATACCATTGTCTTTTCAGAGATTCCAATGGATCTTTAAGGAGCCTCATTCGATATGAAGACCAAAAATGTTTAGCTTTGTTTATTCATGACACTTCGACTCCGGCAAAGAACACTCAAATTGAAGTCATCAAATACTAAAATTACAGGCATATCAATTCTTACTTCCAAATTACTGATTTCAGAAAACTTAAGAAATCTCATATGTAGATAACCTGGTCCAGATTTGTTAGGCAACATACATTCTACTGGTTTCCTAATCTTCAATCTTTTGGTAGTTGATTTGTGTTTCCTTTTTTCTGTTTTTTTTTGGAGATGCTTTCGGCACTCCCTTTATGTATTGGTCCTTGTTGTCTTTTCTGTCCCATAGGCCATTCTTGGCCTTCTGTGGACATTACTCCAACGTAAAACAATGTTACTATTGTTGGCTCTCTACCACATAGTTGGAGAGTTATGCTACATTGAGTTATGTAAAGTCATTCTTAAAACTTGGATGGTCATTCACCCAGATCATTTAACGAATGAGCCTATTTGTTTGGAGGCTCCATCTCCCCCTAATGCTACTATTACTTGTGTTGCTTTACTTGCTTCTATCACTATTACATATTCTCCGTCTTTTAATTTCCCTTTTAACTTGTGTTGAGCCATATTTTTCGACCACCTTATTATTGTAATGATATTTGGCTAATATATTGATGCCTTCCAATTGAAAAAAAAATCCACGGAGGAACCGTATGTTTGGGGCTGTTGTTTTAACACTAGACGAAAGTTTCCAGGTTAAGATTCAGGAGAGATTTTCTACAGTGTTAAATTCAAATTGCAGCTGAAACAAATTTTTGGGCAGTCGTCGTATTGGTACCGAATGGACGTTTCGTTGCAGATTCAGATGATAGATATGTTATCAATGTTATATTCAAAATGCACGCGAAACATTGTCCATGTTTGAGTCATTCAAATGTCATCCACAACCCATCTGAGAAGAGTGCGTGGGGAGGGTTGCTTAAAAGAGGCCGTGCACATTCTACTTACGAGGAACAAATTTGATGCAGACTATTCCACATATCTTCAACTATTTCAGACCTTCATTGCCAAGAAGGCGCTTTCAGAGGCTACGCTAATTCACTCTCATATCAGTGGCAGAGGACTCGTATTTGCCAATCACACCTCTTTACTAAATAAACTTATCAACACATATGACAAGTGTGGAAGGTTGGAGGATGCTCGCAATATTTTCGAGCACCTGATCAAACCCAACGTCTCCTCGTGGAATACCATAATTGCAGCTTATCGAAGACACGGCCTTCCTCAACAGGCATTGACATTGTTTTGCCAAATGCAAGGAGCTGTTGTTCTGCCCAATCACTTCACTTTTGCCACCATACTTCCAGCCTGCGCCAAAATGCTTTGGAACTGGGTATGGAAATCCATCTTAGAATTGTAGAGAGGGGTTTTTTCCTCAGATGTTGTAGTTGTGACTGCCCTGATAGACATGTACGCAAAATGCGGAAGCATATACAAGGCACAACAACTGTTTGACAAAATGCCTCAACGAAATGTTATCTCTTTGAATGCAATGATTGTAGGGTATGCGCAAAATGGGCTTGTCGAAAAAGCCTTCGAGGTTTTTAAGAAACTCCATCTTGCAGGTTTAGAGCCGGACTCATCCACCTTTGCCAGCATACTACCAGCTTGTGCCAAACTCGGGGAATTTAGAACAGGGTATGGAGATCCATCGAAAGATAATAGAAGACGGATTGTGCTCAGGTGTTATAGTTGAGAATGCCTTGATAGACATGTATGCAAAATCCATGAAAGCATACAGAAAGCACTCGAGTTGAATTTGACAAAATGCCTCAACGATGATGTAGTTTCATGGAATGCAATCATTGACATGGATGTGCCCAAAATGTGTTTCCTTGATGACAAGGCCCTGGAGGTTTTTTAAAGAAATGCCTCAGCCAAACATGTTGTTGCATGGACTGCAATCATTGCAGGATGACACACAAAATGGGCTTATTAAAAAAGCATTACAAATGTTTCAAGCACATGCAATTGGTTGGTGTAATGCCAAACTCGGCAACGTTTGCCAGCATCCTCCCAGCATGTGCCAAAATGGGAGCTTTGGAACATGACATTGACATCAATCAGAGCATAAAGGATCTTAGTAAGATGTGACTATTGACAGATCATTGAGGCTATGGTGTCTTTTATTGTAATTTCATCCAAAGTAGGTTTTTTTCTCTTTGAAATGAGCTCCACTGAGTGAAACTGGACAATTCCACACAGGTTTTGGCCACAACAATGACATTGGATTTTACAGAGCACTTGTTATGAGATAATATGACTATGTTTTGTGGAGTATGATGAAAGTTGTCATTGCTTCACTGATGGTGTATTGAAACTCGAGCTCTCAAAATCCTCACATTACGTCAAATAGTGTGCAAGAATCTACTTTTCTTCTCCTAGCTTTGCCACTGGTTTCCTGTTCTTCTTTACTTTTGGGGAAAAATTGATTGAATTTTCAATGCATGTAAAACTCTACTTGATCCTACTCGAGCCTCCAAAGTAATATTGGTTACCTTCCTTTTTCAACTGCTAAGCTTTGACCGACTCATCCACAACAAATATAAGTGTTAAATTATGAATCTTGACTGCACTTAGTTTCGATTTGCATTGAAATCCATGTAGATGGGAATGTGTTGGCAAGTTAGGGGCTTTCCTCAAAAAGGGTTTCAATTATTCCATTCATTGACAACCGCTGCAAATATACTCAAGGCTTGTGATAAAATGGTAATTTTAGAGCTAGGTGTGGAAACACAACAAATTATAATGGAAAGTGATTTCTATTAGATGACACAGTTACATTCTATGGTCATTTTTAGAATTTTGTGTAATACTGGGAAACTTTTTTTATATTGGTAATTGAATTTTTTTATATGGGTTGCAAAATAGATTGGTCGTGATATGTCGTGGAACTTTGTGCTTCACTTAGGTGTTTGAAAGAATGGTGGGACATGTGATTGCCATCAAAACTGTTGATGGTTTTGTACTTGTTGTTCATCGTGTTATATTTGCAATGGATTTGGTAGGACATGTATACAAAATGTGTAAGCATAGACAAGGCACATGACCTATTTGAAAAAATGTTTGAAATAGATTTTTTTTCTCGTGGATAACAATGATTGCAAGCTATGCACAAAATGAATTTGTTGAAAAGGCTTTAGAAACTTTCAAGCAAATAGAACTAGGAAGTGTCAAGCCACACATTCCACAACCTTTTCTTGTGTTCTATGAGCATGTAGCCATGCAGGTTTACTACACGAGGGTTGTACATACTTCAATCACATGAACAACCCTTATTGCACACACCTACAATTAATAATTATGTGTGCATGGTTGACTTTATTTCTCAATCCGACTATCTTTAAGATACCTTTAACATTATTGTTAAGATGCCAATTAAACTTGTGGTGGTTATGTAGAAGTGTTTTCTTGGTTCTTGTAGACCACATATGAATATAGGCTTAAGAGTGATTTAAATTTGTGCAATGCATTTTGATTTGGATCCTAAAAATGATGCAACTTATGCTTTTCTCTCAAACATCTATGCAGAAGTGGGTAGGTGAGGTGAGCTTTAAATGATATGGAGATTGATGAAAGATAGAGGAATTAAAAATATATGTAGATGTAGTTGGATTAAAGGCCAAGAGACAAATCATATATCATAGATAACATCTACAAAAAGAGGATATCTATGCAAATTTGGAGAAATTGGCTTGGTAATGAAAGGCAACATGTTATTTTGCAGATTAAAGACATTTACTTAATGGTGTGGAAGTGGAAAAAGAATTATTTCTGTACCACCATCATGAAAATTTGGTGACTACATTTGGTTGGTTAAACACACCCCTTGTAACATGTAATGCAGTTGTTAAAAACCTTCGGGTATGTGCTCATTGCCACACTACAATCGAACATTATCTCATAAGATTGATGCGAGAGAAATTGTTGTGAGAAATGGCAACCATTTCCTTCATTTTAAATAAGGAGAATGTTCTTGTGGATATTATTCGTCATGCTAAATGAGGCAATCTAAAAAAAGGCTTGCACTATAATAATGTGCCATGTGCTTGATTATTCTCAGTTTCTAGAAAGTTTTTATTTTTATTTTTGAGTATTTGGCAATCTAGACCACGTGTAGAAAGCAATGCAGATTGTTGCTTTTATACAATGTTGGGGTTTCTGTCAAAAAATTGTTTTATGTTTACATGGACATTACACTAAATTGTTTCCAAAAAACCTACATATGTATGGAATGAAAAGATGGAGGAGGAGGTGGTGAAAGGGTTGGAAAAACCGGTGAGGAACACTTCAAATAAATGGAAAGATGAGCTTGACAAGTAGGATATGTCAAGGTGACCATTTGAGATTTAATTACACATTCCACATTCGGTATGTAATTACTCTGGTGGGAATAATTTACTACCGTCCATTCCCTCATGTTGTGTGTATTGATGGTGGTTTTTGCACCTGGCATTGGAAAAACCATTGCAGTTTTTTTGTTCTATTGATTACTTATTTTTATAAATTTCCTACCATTTTTTCTCTGCCTTTGATTACCATTGCATTTTTATTTTCCATTGATTACTATTTTCTCTTCCATTGATTCCTATTGAGGTGAGGTTCAAATGATACAGTGATTGTATGAAAGATAGAGGAATTAAAAAGATCCCATATATGTAGTTGGATTGAAGTCCAGGAGACACGATCATATACATCAACAGATATGCATCTATGAGATAGAGGAAAGCTATCAACAAATATAGAGAAATTAGACTTGGGAGATGAAGGCAACAAAACTGTTATTTTCACAAAGGGCGTACAGATTAGAGACATTTACTTGATAAATGTGGAAGAGTTAAAAAATAATTGTTTCTCTGCCATCATGATGAATAGTTGCATGACTACATTTGATGAACCCTTGGTTAAGCACGATCCCTCTAAGTGAACAACTATTGTAGTTGAAAATAATAAGAACCTTTGGGTTTGTGCTCATTGGAAGAGGTGGCACACTACAAATGAAATTTATCTCCAAGCCTTGTTGTGAGAGAAATTATTGTTGAGAAATTGGAACCATTTCCTTCATTTCCAAGCTGAGGGAGAATATTCTTGTGGAGATGATTCATAATGCTAAATGAAGCAATCCC
The DNA here is from genome assembly GCA_019776745.2 of Taxus chinensis. Lineage (NCBI taxonomy): Eukaryota > Viridiplantae > Streptophyta > Pinopsida > Cupressales > Taxaceae > Taxus > Taxus chinensis. Next base: position 779,699,849 of record CM034149.1, on the reverse strand, counting down.
AAAAAGATAATGAAATCCTCTGCAGTATAATAATGTGCAAAACCTTTGCTTGATTATTCTCATTTTCTAGAAAGGTTTTCTTGTTTATTTTTTAGTATTTGAAGGTAATCTATACCTCACACACTAGAAGTGCAATGTGAGATCATTTCTTATATACAAGAGATGTGGGAAGTGTTAACACTCTCTGGAATCAGTGAGATAAAGAGGAGAAGAATCCTATGTAGTACTCTCTACATCAGAACAAGGTACACAATCCTCATCATCAGAAGTAGAATAAAGTTATTCTATTTCAGTGGAACGTATTGGATCACACGAAGAACAAGAGGAGACAACTGGATTAGCATGCAACAACAATGGTAGAAGTATGTGAAGGGTCTCAATAGAGGGACTGAAGAATGCTCCAGACATGGTGGGGTGGATCTGAGTCTACCACGTGAAACCAGAGACGATATAGAGACATACATCATCATGTCATCCAAAGACATGGTCGCAAGTGTCAAGAAATTTCTATATATGACGATGATCAATGGGTGCAGGAACTGGCCCAAGCAAGAAGGGTAAAAGACCATCATGGGTGAAGTAATGTTCCATGGAAGCATGCCAAGCTGAATAGTTACCTCTCTCAGTGAGAAGTGGTGGAGGCTATAAGGTGAGCCTATGATGCTCAAGTCTGGAAAGAGCACTCTCCATGATGTGGAATCAAACGTGTGAAAACCAAAGAGTACCCTATTCAACCCCCACATAATGTGGCACTTTATAAAGTAGTGCGTTTACAAAACTGACAATGCCATCATGTAAAGTGCGAGAAATGTTTCTCTGATACCATGTAAGAGGGTTCGAAACCCGCAAACGAGGATCACGAGGGATGATGTGCACATCAACAGACATGTAAACGACAACGTGAAGATATCTCAAGAGGAGTGAGCATCAACCGAATGTGTATGCAAATATTGGACAAATGGCAAGAACCTTGATAAGCCACAAAACTCTCCTCTATCTCATAGATCGAAAAGGGTGTACAAATAAGAGGTGCTGAGTAACCCCCAATATTGCAGTCATGACTACTTGAGTGGAGAGGGGGAGTTACATTCCTAGAATATAAGTGTAACTCCCAATGATGCATATGATGCACTGACGCACTGACAGTAAGAGAATCTCATGATGACCCCTAAATGACACATGGACCTACGATCTCACCTAAGTGTGATTGACTCACCTAATGATGTGGAAAATAATACACACCAACAATATCTAGTTGGATTCAAGTCAAAGAGAGAAATCATATATCACAAATCAAATCTGCAGATAGAGTAAATCTATGTAAATCTAGAAAAAATATCTTGGGAGATGAAGGAAACATTTTTTTTTCATATTCGAGACATTTACTTGATGATGTGGAGCCAGATGATCAATAAAAATTGTTTCTCTACCACTGTGACGATTAAGTATGTTGACTGCATTTGATTGGTTAACACGCCCTGTGGATTCAACTATTGTGTTAATTAATAACCTTTCAGGTATGTGCTCATTACCTGGACTACAACAAATGATTAATATCCAGTAGATGTATTGTGAGAAAAAGTATTGTCAAAACTTGGAACCATTTCCTTCTTTTTCAAGAGGGAGATATATATCTTGTGGAGATTATTCGTAATGTTAAATGAAGCAATCTAAACGGATAGGCTATGCACTATAGTAATGTGTACTTATCTTGATTATTATAATTTTATAGAAATATTTTCTTGTTTATTTTTTAGTATTTGACAATTGATACCACATCACAAAATTCAATACTTGATCATTTGATATATACACAGTTGGGGTATATGTAGAAAAAAACCTATTGTATGATTTCATGGGCATTACAATGAGTTGTTTGCTTGCATAGGCATGAAATAAAAATCTAGAAGAAGTGATGAGAGGGTTAAAAAAAGGTGAGGAGCACTTCTAATGAATGTAAATATGGTTGAACATTAGGATTTGTCAAGGTAACCACTTGGAGATTTAATTACACATTCCACATTTCGTATGTAATTACACTGATGGGAATAATTTATTGCATGACCATTCCCTCATGTTTTTTGTATTAATGCGAGTGTCAAAAAGCTTCCATTAAATATTCCGCCATTTGTAATAGTAAGCAGAATTGATAATTCTAAACCATGGCAAAATTTTGAGTCCCAAAAATCTACCAAGAAAAACACCACATTCAGTATAATCTTTCCCTAGCAGTGTTTACAAAATAAACTTACAATAGAATAACATATGAACCAATGTTTCTATTTATCATGCACTCATTTAACTCCATGAGACTTCATTATCATAAGTAATAGAATACAATGTACACTAAGGGAGGTAAATGTTTGTCTTTCTCACAAAGCTACATGAACACAACCATAATATGGTTGTTTTTCATTTTCACAGGAAAATAATAGTGCGTGACTGTGAGTCATGAAAAAGTAACATAACGCCAACATGTATTATAGCCTTGTAGAGTGCTGTTTTATGAGGAGTTATTTTTAGCATCGGATAATGTAGAGGATCCATTACACATTATCTATCAATCAACCACCGCCTTTCCATTGCACCTACTCTACTACACATCAAAATTTCATGTAGACACTCCTTACTCCGTCGTACAACTGTCTCTCAAGCCTTTAACTTGAGCTAATAATTTCAATTTGTTTCCGTTAGTAGATTGTAAAATTTTGGTCTGTTAATTTTCCCCGAGCCAGAAAACAATAGTACAAGTTTTACCCACCTCTCTTACTAAAAATTGTGAGACACATGTATACCTAAGCCATATATAGTAGTTTACATTGTGAAGGTTTTACTATTCAAATTCCCTCATTACAAATTAATGAGGCGATTTACAACAAATAATGAAAGAAATTTTATAGAATCTATGTTTATAACTTACGAATGGCATATAAAATATACTTAGCACTTTTACTTCTACATGTTATAGAGGTTAAATAATCCTTGATTATTCCTGCATCTCTTCGTTTTTCTCCATTTTTCTATAAAATTTCACTTTTTACATATTTTGTAAGGGTCACTTGTTGGAACTTTTAATTTATAGACAAGTTAATGGTTCTTTTTTAATGTCTCCTCTTCATCTCTAAAATAATATTAGATTTCAAACCATGATCTTGTGGGAATTTCTCCATTTTTCATTTTGTACCCCTTTCACTGCAAATCGTGATCTTGTTTGCAAATTGTATGTGACATGGTAATGATAATGTGGAGCACAAATGATTCAATACCATGATAATCATTTTATTACCCAAAACACAAAAGAACTGAAATTATAAATAGTTATTCACATGGGAAATATTCATTAACTACTCCTCACATTCAATAATATCTCCAAAATATACTTGCCTTCCAAATCATAACCCCTTTCGATTCCTTGTCGATTGATAAAAATGAGGCATGGTTTCCAGAAAAAGAAATTTCCCATTTCTTCTCGCCAACCATTTCTCCATACCATCATCTTCTCCTCCCTTAAAAAATTCTTTGTTGAACTTGTTCCTTTGTTATCATTTCATTTCCCTCACATCCTTCCTTCAATGTCTCTCCTTAGGCGTTCACATTGCACAGTTCACTTACGATTGCTAGTGATAGAAATATATAATTACATTATAAATGTATTCCTTACTAATTTAAGTAGTAAATGATAAATCCAAATTAAAAACTGCTGCTAATTTCTCTACCTTATCTTGCCTACAAATCAACACCATTTCATGCTGGACAAGGAGAATAATCATTGCTGGTGCTGTTTTAATAGCAAAGCTCCTTTTCCATGCCATTGCAATAGATTAGCAATCTCTACATTCCTTTAAATACTGCGACAAGTAGATGCAGGTGAAATATGTGATACCTTCAACGCCTAGTTAAAATCAGCCTTACAAATGCAATTTTTCCTGCCTCTTACAGTACACACACTACTAGCTCACGTCAGACCTATCTGTCCGAAGAGCAAAGCTGAAAAATTGCTCAAAAAAACAGAAACATAACAGGATGCAATGAAAATGCTTGTATTTATTCATTTGGCTTTAAATTTGATACGAGTCCCGCCGAGTCAAGGCAGAGAACATCACTCCTCCTGGCTTGGCTTGGGACTGCATACATTTGCAGTCTCAATATGAGGGAGAAAACTTCTGGTTTTGTTGCCGTGATATTTTTTTAATGGTAGGAAGCAATCATCTGTTGCCTAAAATGTCATTGACAATGCTGTATGTATGTTGTGCCTGCAAGCTTGCCAACAGAGCCATTTTTTTCACAATTTGACAATAATTTGCAAAGTCAAAATTCTCAAGCTGTCATATATAATGTACATAATTGTACAAAAATTACATGTGATCATAGCAAACCCTGTTTTTCTTGAGAATTATCCTGTATTTCATATTTTTTTAATCCTTATTAGCTTTGGAATTGAAAATTTTTGCCATCAAGTTTTCACTACTTATTAGTTTTCCTTCCTTAAAAGTTTGCCAGATTAATATCTTGGAACCATTATTTTATTGTCAATTGGTTCCCTTGATAATAGATATACTATCTGTTGCAGTTGAACCTGCCAGTATATGTAAGCATACTATTTTGCCATCAAAACATGTTAAATGACCATCCTCTGTTTACCATTATTCTCAACGAACTTTATTTTCTGGTTCTTTGTACTTTGGATTTCTACTGCAAATTGTCTGCTGCATTTTTTCTCATGTTGGTAACTCTGATTCTTATTATCTGTATTTTACATGGCTGGTGGCTCTTTCTTCCGCTTTTTCCACAATCCAGCTCTTCCTGTTCAGTCTTCTGAACTTTTAGTTACGGTCGTTTAAAGTTCATATCAGCTGTGGACACTTGTAAAGCCTTGAATACCAGCGAGTCTAGTGCTGAAAAGATAGTATCTGCTCCTCCTGGCAGCCAGGCAAGGTGATTTGTTAGTTGACTTGTATGGCATCTCACACAGATCTTTTATGCCACTTTTCAAACAGCCTTCCTTGTCCATCTTCCGTTCTGTCTTCAATTGTGAACATTTAACAAGTTTATCATTGTTTATAATCTCTGAATCTCCCTCCACAAACATGATTCTTTAATTTTCTGAATGTTTTTGCCATTTGGGAGAGGTTAACTCCTTTCAAGCATGAATGAAGGTGATGAGCTTCATAACACACACTCCTATCACTTAAATTTAAGTCAATTACTCCATTTTACCGTGGATAGTTTTTTCCAAGATTTGATTTTGGCTCAACTTGTCAGTAAGCTATGAAGCTTGCTACTAGGGTCCAATAAACTATTATTATGTTTATATGAATTTCTAGGTTTAGACCCTGTTGATGGGTGTTAACCTGACATTATTATTTGTTTGAGCTACTAAGTTTCTCAAAATAAAATTCAGAACATTTACCTCCTCCTTCACCAGTCCTCTAGAGGGCTCCTACTCGCCGTTTGACTGCGGCATTCAATAGGAGGGAAGGATCTGTTTACCTTGTTCCTATTGTTCTTAACTCAAAGCCTCTTAATTGGCCTCTTTTTAAACTTCAAAGCACTTTATTGAATCTGCCAATGCTTCCATAATATTGCCTTTCAGATTGAATCAACAATTCAATAATGAGACATAATATTTTAATGAGCTACCACTTTGGGACACTGTTAAATCCCACTTCCGTATGATCTGTCAAACTAGTCACTTGCTACAGTTCCTTTGGTAAACTTCTAAAAATTTGATATAGGTCTAGTCAAAACTAGGCAGCTGGTATGGGTACAGATATGTGTTTGAGGACCCTGTATGCTGGCATGGAATTTTTTTTCGGGCTATGGATATGGCCATACAAAGAGTTTATATAATATTCAAAAACATAGTTAACCAAGTAAAATTAACGATACAATATGCAGTGTAAACAAAATAAGCTAAACCACAAAACATACTGATAATTCAATGCCAGATGTCATGATATTCATGGGCCGAATTCAGAACAAGAACAATTGCAAATGTTACAATGTATTCATGAAAGTCACGACAAAACAACATAATACCATATTGATTATATTCATAGTCATAATGCTCTCCAGTGGATTCAGCGAGAGCATCATTAGAACCATCATGTGGTTCATTAGAACCACAAGGAGTAGCCAGAACAAGGACATTTGCAAATGTTACAATGTATACCCAAAAGTCGAGACAAAACAATAAAATTGATTATATTCATAATCATAATGCTCTCCAGTCAAGACGAAAGTCATGACAAAACAGCATAATACAATATTGATTATATTCATAGTCATAATGCTCTCCAGTGGATTCAACGAGAGCATCATTAGAACTATCATGTGGTTCATTAGAACCACAAGGAGTAGCCAGAACAAGGACATTGTGCAAATGTTACAATGTATACCCAAAAGTCAAGATAAAACAACATATTGATTATATTCATAATCACAATGCTCTCCAGTGTATTCAGTGAGAGTACCATTAGAATCATCATGCGGTTCATTAGAACCATAAGGAGCAGTAGTGATGCTCCCACTAGCTTGATCATGCGAAGTATCCTCTAGCAAATGTGCAACGAGAGATGAGGATGCAATATGAGGTAAATGTGTTGTCTGAAAAGAGTTTCAGTTTGGGGGTGTCTTAGTATTAGGTTTTTATTTTTTTTATAATATGTTAAGTTTTATTTTTTTGACTTAAGTAGGAAAAAAAGTTCTTTTAAATGTTTTTACTGCAGGTATTTGGCAAATTTGTTCATTATCCAGACGTACCCGGGTACTGGTTTGTGCACCCTGGATGCTTTCCCTGCAATATTTGGGCATATACCTGTACTGGGTGCATGCCGTGCCTGTTTCCAGACCATATACAGCTGTACCTGGCTCTCAAGATTTAACATAATCTCATTAGAAAACCTTTGAATAGACATTCATTAAACTTGGCAACATAAATTTAGATAATACAGTGAATTCAAATTACATGTCCCTGTTTTCATGTCAATTTTTTTAATTGCAGGGGGATGCATCGAGTTACGAACATCTCATACAAGAGCTTAGTAATATTGATGCTGGAGACCCTGTTCAAGAGGCAAATTTGGTGGTATGATGTCCCTTTTACCACGAGGGTTCTTTTGCTACTTTGCCTTAACTCAAAAACTGTAGCATGCTGTTTTGTTTGCTAGTTTCATTCTCTGGCAGAATTTGGTAGTTCATCAGTAGTAATATTCAAGTATGTCCTTGCAGTTATCACTGACAAGTTTTCACTGTTTCGATTGACAGATGACATTAAAGGCTCTTTCTCAGGCCGTGTCCTCTATTAATGAGCATCATCACAGTTCTCTTATTAGTTGTGTAAGCTTGCTTGCCTTTTATCAATTATATCATGATAAAGGTGATTGTGCTATACCAGTCGTGTATTTATAGGGTGTTTAAAATAATAATTAATGCATACATATACCAAGGTGACCAGTTGCAATTAATATCTTATTTATTGGGAAGCGTTGTTGATATTCTATACATGTATTCAGGTCCTTGGATTGAGCTTTTGGAATTACAGCTTGGATGTAGCAGATGTGTTGATGGAATTTATCATCAATTTGGTATGTCGCAAACTATGCTTTTTGACCTAAGCAAATGATCAATTACCTTGGCATAGCTATGTCTGATGATGTGGTGCTTCTATTTGCCAGAGTGCTAACCTCTTAATTTAATTCAGGCGACGTCCAATGGAGGATTTGTGGATAAGTGTCTAGACATGCTTGTTAGAAATTTCCTTCCCCCATCATGCGGATTGCCACTCCATTTGGATTTGTTGACCAGGAGGTTGATTTTAGGTGGGCTGACTGCAGACCAACTCCTTCTGAAAAAAGAAGCACACCTGGCAAGAAAAAATGAAGTTTTGGAGCGCGTACATTTGGCAATACAACAAATTGCAGAACTCGTGCCAACTGCTGCTTTAAGACTGCAACCAATAATCCTTCGGAGGATGCCGCACAGAATTATTCATAAAGATGTGAGTGTCTGAATCAATTATCTGTGAAATTGTGGCACCTCAATGTGTATATTGATTATCAGAATTTTACAGAAAATACTAACGGTAGAATTGTGCCCCAAAGATACACGATAGATTTCTTCCACTAGGGAGGAGAAGGCTAGTTAGCTTTTGTGGAATTTCTGCTTTTTTTGCTTTCATTTTTTTAATCAAAGTGCTTTTGTGCCATTAGAATGCTTCGAGATTTTAATTTATACTGATTTTTCAGTTTCTTATCTATGGCATGTCTGTTGGTTGTTGAGACATGTATTCTCTCCTGCTTGGTTATTTTTAAGGGAATGATATGTTTTCATGGTTAGGTGTGAACACATTTTAAGATTATATTTTGACCTTGTTTATTTTCCACTGGACCATCCTCAATTTCAATTATTCAATTCCTTCTCTATAGTGTGCCTATTGGTTATTAATCATTTGTCTATAATTGGTCTTCTATGTTCCTTGGTTTTCTCAAAGGGATGATATATTTTCATGGTTAGAAGGCATAAATACAGTTTAAGATTCTATTTTGACCTCATTTATTTTCCAATGTACCATCCTTATTATACTGGGTCGTCCTTTCTGGCAAATGCTTGGTCATTTTAACTTTTTACTTGTCAGGATGTTTCCAAATATTAATTCGATGGAGAAAGAAATTTTCCAATTTTTAAATTAATGGGTTATTTCTTTTGATAAATTTGGGTTTAAAAGATTGGCCAACTTTTATAACTTGGTTATATAATTTCTTCTAAATTTTTATTTATACAGGGACTGAGGTTTTTGACTGCTTTCCTGCTAGTCTTTTTTCGACTATTTTATTTTTTATATTATGTGCTAGTTGTGTATTGTTTGCTTCTAGTAATTAAAGGGGAATAATGGTCTTAAGAATCTGTTGTAAACACGGTGCTAGTCATTATTGGCAAAGTTTCTAGAGGAGCTCTATGCTGCCTGTATCTTTATTACCATGTTTTTATTAATTCCAACTACAATCATGTGCTTCGGTGGTTCACTTTTAATTTTAACACCCTTTCAAGGGAAGTGCATTTCCTCACCTAGGCTTCCACTTATTTTTTGGTCAATCTCGAATTTAACTGCTGAATCTAGAGAGTTTAATTTTTTTTGTCCTTGGATTTTTTCAGAGATTGTGAGATACTTGTATTCAATCCTTTTTACAACCAAGTAGCCGGTTAGCATGCGGTTCAGGTTCGGGTATGGGTGCGGCATTTTTTTTGCATTGGATATGTCCGTACAAAAATAAATAAAATATAAACAATATAGAAATTATATCCTAATAAATCAGAAATTGGAGACATTTGTTATTAACCATATAGTATGCATATAAAAAACAAAATAAACCACAAAAATGAAAATATTATTTGAATGCCAAATTTCATAATAATCAAATATCTCAAATGTCGTGTGCTGATCATAATTAATTACATCAAAATTAATATTCATAGTCATCTCTCTCTTCATTGAGAGCATCAATATCAACATCATGTGGTGCACTAGAACCACAGACTACCACTCTGTATATTATGCCTCCCAGGAGAGTCAATGTCAAACAATGACTGATGTGAAAAGGAAGAATTCAGTCAACATTTTTGGGATTTATGTTTTGCGTTTGCAGGTTTCCTAGCTGATAAACATAAGCTTGACAGATTTTGTACACACTGTCAATTATCAAAAAATAGCTGCCACGACATGAATAAATTCTAGCAGATATTACTTTAATGAAATGTGTTAATTTATTTTTGTATTGACCAACTTTCAATTAAAGTATTAGAATTGTGACCTTATTCAACACGTATTCAAGCTTATGAGTTGCCATAGGTCAACTAAAATAAATTAGAAAGGAGTTAGGAGTCCCTTGGAATTGCTTTTCTTCATCGTCTAATGTGAGTCAATAATAGCTAGTATTTGCTTTTTTTTTTAAAGCAGCTGCCAACTCAAGGAAATGCGTGTCTGTATGTTCTGTCCACATTACTTTGCCTTGGCTCCATTTTGGTGTTCTGTTTGTGTCCTGCAAACATATCATCTTGACTGGCAGTCTGCAGAGGCTGATGCATGGCAGCCATCTCCTTGCATTTCTGCTAAAGTATGTCATGCTGTCTTTTTGCAGAGCAACTCCTACCATCGTCAGCCAAATATATCGCATGTCAACCACGAAATAAGAGGTACAGCCGTATTAAGTATGGCCACTATTAGTTTTATATTTGTGATCTCCATTGTGCTGAAAGTTTTGGCTTCCTAAAAACTGTGTTCCATGGGACCATCGAATGAATTTGCGTTCTAATTACATACATTTCCCTCTATGCCTTCCAAGCATTTAATATGTGTCTTTGGTAAGATAGAGCAACAATTTTGTAATTGTTTGTTAATATGTAACTTTTGTCAGTTCTGCTTCGGTCTCTATTTACTTGTAAAAGTTGTTGAAACTATTATTGTTGTTTGGTCTGTGTGAATATGTCAGCATGGATATGTTTATTGAAATTTTCAACTAACTAAAATGTGACCAGGCATTTCATATTTTTGGAACACATAGCTAGGTTTAATATAGAGGAGAATGGGAAATTGTTCAATTTTAGTTGACCAACAAAGCTGACAAAATTACTTGAAATTGTAAGGTGATTGCCTTATTCTTGAGAGTTTATAAACTGCTTTTGGAATTCATTGCGGATATGACACATTATGATTATTGTGTATGGGATAGCACTTCCATTTTCACGGAAACTGCAAATGAACTGTATTTCCAAGAACATGACCTGAAGATGATCCTGGAATGCATACTATCTAAATATAAACATGTATTTGTTGCTTTGCTATCATGACTGTTATATTTGTCTTGCCATATATATAATAGAAAATTGGTGTTGGGACAACTTGCTAGCACCTCCAATAGCTAGTTTGTAGGCAGAAATATAGGTATTATGTTTTGAATTTAGCTGAATGTATAGCAATGCTAGTCCAGGTGAACAGTTTTAAACAGAACCACTAAAATGAATCAACATGGGGAAAGAACAGGGCAGTTTGACTCTGTTTATCATAAGAGGAAACAGGTAATATTAAATTTAAATGGCCTGTTTTGATGAGACAGACCAACTGTAAGTATAAAAAGTTGCTGACATTGAGGTGCATGCAACAACATCAGTCTATCAGGAGAGGAAATAGTTAGAATTAAACTCCAGGATCCAAACAGTGTGTTTTTGATTAGACCGACCAACAAGACTCGTTAGGATTCTCAAGGAGAAATTCATGCATAACTCAGGAGCTTAGGAATCTTTGACATACAATGCCTGTTTCTATCATCTCAAATATCTTTTGGCAGAAAACCCATGGAGTGTTGTACCCTTTCAGTGGTCCACTTATGACAGTCTATCCTTCTACCACCTGTGGCAAGATCAGGGCTGTCTTTAACCAGTTGTACAGGTGAACGTTCCAATTATATTTGAAGCAAACTTCTGACACTGCTTGAAAATGCCATTTTATGGCGCAAATGGGAAATCCTACGAAGTTTATATATGTTAGAACAGTGTGTTTCCTGGCATTTTAAGAACAGTATACTATCTGATACTGATTTGCATACTAGAAATATACTATATTCTCAGGGATTCCAACAGAGTAGTTGCAAGTTGCAACGATATAGGGTGAAGGACCCCAGTCTTGAGATACTCTTCTTGTATGAGGTTGCAGATCATGAAGTTTATATATGTTAGAACAGTGTGTTTCTTGGTATTTTAAGAACAGTATACTATCTGATACTGATTTGCATACTAGAAATATGTCATACTATATTCTCAGGGATTCCAACAGAGTAGTTGCAAGTTGCAATGATATAGGGTGAAGGACCCCAGTCTTGAGATACTCTTCTTGTATGAGGTTGCAGATCATGTTTCCTCTCACATTCAAGTTCCATTCAATAATGTTATCAAATCAGTATCATATATTATCTCCTGCTATTTTTCCAAATTGTTTTGGGCAGAAAACCGATAGGCAAATGGGTAAACCTACTAAGTTTATATATATTAGAACATTGTGTATCTCGGCATTTTAAGAACAGTACACTATCTGATATTGATTTGCATACTATAAATATGTCAAACCATTTTCTCAGGGATTCCAACAGAGTAGTTGCAAGTTGCAACAATATAGGGTGAAGGAAGGGGGCCAATCTTGAGATTGTCTTCTTGTATGAGGTTGCAGTCTATGTTTCTTCTCACATTGAAGCTCTATTCATTAACATTATCAAATCCATATCATATAATATCTTCTGCTTTTTTTTCACAAATGGTAATTTGAACTCTTTCAGTGAGCCAGTTCTGATAACCTATGTGCCTTCCACTGCTCATCCTTCCTTTTAACCAATCAAATGGTTAGGGTCTATTTCACACGTGGTCTTAGAGCACTGTTGCAAATAGATTGAGCAGACAACTTAGAAACTAACATTTTCCTGCTTGGGTTCTTATTTGTTTCAGTCTATTCTGCAAAATTACCAGGATGTGTGTAAGTGTGCAGGTATGGCACATTTTCTAGAATCCTCTGGATACCATTTGGCACATATCACATATGCAGAAATACACCACTGGCATGGATACATCACTATACCTGTTGTAGAGGTAAGTAAGCCATTCACAGCGAAGTGCCAAGCAGACATAATCGTAGATGTAACTAATCTTCTACTCTCACTATGGTGTAAAGTAGAAAGAATGATAATTTTTATTTTCTTTAATGGTCAATAGTTGGCTAGGCTCGCTTATGCTAGTAGAGAAAGTTTTGCTATCTACTTTTATGCTTTTTGATGTTTGTGCCATTACTTCCTGGCTGTATCCGGATACATTATGGTGTATCAGGATGTATCTGATATTTATCTTGGTAAATTGTGACATATCCCTTCCTAGGTGTATTCGGTAGCTAGCAAAATTTTCTACTCTATTTATTTCTTACTAGAACTAGGTCAGGTCAACCCAATTCTTAGGGTTTTGAACACAGTTGTCTCACTCCATAGGGCAAAGGAAGGGTGTATGCCAGTTTCTCAAGACTCTTTTCTTATGAATTTGCAGTTTATGATTCTTCAAATTACAAGTTTTGGTCACACATGCCTTAAATCTTTGACAATTAATATCTAATCTCAGCTGCATAATAGGAATTTTGTTAATAACATTTTACTCTCATTATGGTGTAGAGTAGAAAGAATGTTAATTTTTAATGTTGTGTATTTCTTAGATTTTTTTTATGGTGAGTAGATGGCTAATCTTAGCATAGGTTAGAAGCGAAAGCTTCACTTGAATAGCTATCAGGCTTTTTATTGTTTTTGTCATAACTTCTTGCCTTGGGTTATGTCCAGTATGGTGTCATTGGGGACCTAGGTCTGTGCAGCAACTGCTGTACGGAATTGTTGCTGGCAGCCTTGTGGCACGGCATTGGCTCGAGCCATAGAAGTGAGTGTATCAAATTATTTATTATTCATATGCGATAATACCCCAAAATTATGCCATGGGAATATTCTAGTGTAAATAAAATAAGCTAAGTTTTATGCACAAAACATACTGGAATAGCTCAATGCTATTATTGGTCTATCCAAATTTGTCGGTCAATGAACAAATTAGAAGCATAGTACATTGTATAGATGTTACAATGTTTCTTCCACTTAAATCAAGACAAATCATAATGATCTCCCGTGTACTCAGCAAAAGCATTAAAGCAACCAAGCTTATAACCAGAAAAATCATTTTGCTCATTCACATTTAGAACCGCAAGGATTTACAGTGCCGATTTAAACCACTAGTTTGATCTACCTGCAAAGTACCCTCAAGCAAATGCTCAATGATGTTTATAACTCGTATGGAATGTCAGTTAAATGTGTTGCTGTTTGAATAGGGTTTAGGGAGTTTCTTTCAGGGTTCAGGGTTGGGTTTTTATTTAAAAAAAATTGTTATGACTTTTTTGACCAAAAATCAAAGGAAAAAAAGATTTTTTGCTGCGGGTATGATGTACTTGGACATATCCATGTACTATTTTGTGTACCCTGAATGTTTCTCTTGCGTATTTGGGCACATACATGCTCCGGGTGCATGCTCTGTTTGTTTTTGGAGCCTGTACAGGCATACCCAGTTCCTAGCTTCCTGGCTTTATACGGATATGTTATGGTGTATTGGGATGTATCTGCTAGGTATCTTGATGCATTGTGACATATCCCTCCCTAGGCATTTTTTGGAAGCTTACTAAAATTTCTACTCTCCATTTATTTGCTTGCTAGAAGTAGGTCGACCCCAGATTTAGGGTTTTCAACTCTATAGAGTGAAGGAAAGGGGCTCTTAGATTCTCTAGACACTTTCCTCTTATAAAATTTGCAGTTAATGGTTCTTGTCATTTCAAGTTTTGCTCATGCATGGTTTATCTCTGTTGACAAGTAATATCTAATATCAAGTGTGTAACGGCTACATAATAAGTATTTTGTTGACAACAATGTTGCTAGGAGTTCAAAACTAGAAAAATAGAGAGTCCAAATTATGAAATTAGAGTTCAACAAATGGTTAGTCAGGAGAATTCATTTTGTTTTGAGAAAATAAAATAGCCCAATTAAGCCTATGTATCAGCATACACACAAAAATGAAATATGATCTGAGCAACCAAGGATGGTTTGTTGAAATGGATTTAAGGTAGCTGTGGCTGATATCTTAATGCAGGCAGTCAGAATAGTCTGGGGTTCAGAAAATGGCTTCTGGTTATGACAGAGCAAGCACAATGTTACTGTCTTGTTAACTTCAACCTGTAATAAGGCAAGTGCAACAGCACAGAAAACAACCATGTTTTATTTTTCATGGCAGTACCTTGAAAAATAGTTGTCGGTGCAGATGACGAGAACTGTCCCTTTGGGTAATGTAATGTGCATGACAGTCAAAACTATTTTAACAGAAGTTTAAACCACTTATATTAAATAACTGCTTTATTTTACTTCTAGGATTCTCTCTCCTAGAATTTTCTATTGTTAACTGTTGTATCTTCAAGTCCCATTGACCTACTTTTGGTCATCTGTGGAATTTATGTAATTTCTTTCTTTCTTTCTATAGGTGCAGTATATGGTTGAATATGTTCAGCTCTTAATTAGTTGTCTTTTATATTATTTTTCATGTTACAGGTTTAACATTGTAGTTTGCTTTTAAGTCGCAGGGTTTGCTGCATTTTATGAAAAATGTTCAAAATTTGGCAAACCTTATGCAGAGACTGAAAATGTAATGAAATTCGTGGCAGTTTGGTACGGTGTTTGCAGAAACCAAGCTGAGCAGGAAAATAACGAGTTGAGTCAACAAAAACCAGTTGCCTGTAGAAGGAACTCGGTAGGGTTTTGGTCTGAGTTTATACTTGAGGGGCGAGTCAAGTGTCCTCTGTTTGTCTTCTGTGACTCGCCCTTGCATTGTCTGTGTGGCTGTGAGTAGAGAAGTGTGGCCATTGCAGTGAGGACTGATGTGGCTGTGGCTGTCAGGAGTGGCGTGTTAGTGGCATGCTAGTTTAAGACAGGTCTTGGTGCCGCTGTTGGTGAGCTGGTTTGGGAGCAGACTCTAGTTTGCGAAACCCCTCATTTTTTTAATTTTGGAAGGGAGTACATGATTCGGAAGGTTGGATTTTAATCCGGATGAATGATAAAATGAAAAGGTTTTCAATTAGTCTGTTCTCGCCTGCTTAATACCTTGTGTCGATCTCATGTGAATTCCCTTGTATATGTGCTCTTTTTGAGTCTTTTGTAGCACAAACAATACCTACAGCAGAATAGTTTACTTTGTTTTTTAGTCTTTTTATTATTCTATCAAATGTTGTTTTTTAATTATCACAGTTTTGTTTTTTAAGAACCTTTATGTTTTCTTTTCTATTTATATCAATTAATCTAATATGTTATATATTTTTAAATATAAATATTAATTTTATTTGAATTTTTTAAAATAATTTTATTTAATATTTATTTTTAATTTTTTTTAGTATGAATATTACTTTGATTTAAATTGACTGTATTATTTTTTAATTTTAAATATTAATTTATATAAACTAGCAATCACATGTGTTACATGAGGATGTGAACGTTGAACGGTATATGTTATTTGTTTTAGAGGTATAATTATTACTTTTGTAGTTGATGTTGATTAGGGATGTGATTGACTTTGTAAGTGTAGAAATATAGATGGGCCACTTAATTTGAAGGTTGTTTCTACATTTCAAATTTGTTAAAAATTCGTACAATGAATACATTTGATACCATTTTCGATACTTGATTTATTTTATAGTTGATGTTGTATGTATTTAATTCGTGTTTATTAGTTGTGCATCGGTTGTTCGGTTGGTGTTTTGTTGGAAAAACATTTATTGTACAGTTGATAATGTGTGTGATTGATAGTTGTAGTGTAGGAATTTAGTTGAAACATTACATTGAAATGTTGTATGTGTACATTTAATTCTATTGCAGATTCGTACAATTAAAGTTGCATATCATATTTCAAAACATCAAATAAATGTAAATCTGCGTGCACATAATGAGACATGTATACATTTGCAGTATTTATATCATGAATGGTAGCCTTTAGTGGGCAATTTTAGTTTCAATAAACATGATTACATTTGATACCCGTTGAACAACAGTACCGCTTTGGATAGAAGAAGTGTTGAGTATAGTAGTGGTGGAGGTGCTATCAAAGCAGAGGGTAGCTTTTATTTATTAGGGTACATTTATTCAGAGAATTGGGAATTTGTCCAGAAAGCAAGTTATTTTTTAGATTGAGCACTATTAAACGCCTGAGAGCACCTAGTAAATAGAAATAATAAGATAAGCTAATTATTCCCTATAAAATAGAAATAATTGAGATAAACTAATTCACGTTCATATTTGTTGTATAACCAATTTCATCAACTGTATCAGGCTCGCAAATCAACCATTTGTTTGTTTATGAGTTGATTATTGTAATTTTCATTTACATATTTAATTTTAAACCAGGGATATTTGGGACAAACACAAATTTTCTTATAGGCGATCATTCAGATCACAAGAGAGTATCGTTGATCAGATATGTGGTTGACTATCTCATGCAAAATTTAAAAGCAACTTCACATATGAATTTTGCACGAAGTTGCCAACTAGTGCTTGGCGAAACATGCTCTCGCAATGTTGATAATACAACTTAGATTCATGTTTGTCAATTACATGATCTCGCAATGTTGATAATATAGCTCAGATTTATGTCTGTCAATTAAATGAATACGCTATAGATACAGTATGGCGCTAGACCAATGCATACAAAAAACAAATTATTTTAAACAACAAAGATTAAACCCTAACAATATCATCCACAAATTCTTAAAGGAACCGTGTAAAGGCGTCTGGAGCATAACTTACCAATCTAGAAGAAGTGTCTGAAACATCAATCTGACTTCTCGTGCTTCCACTGTTTTTTTTTAATTTCTCGTGTCTGTATATTCTCTGCGTCACTCTAAATTCTTGAATCTCCTTTTGATATCCCTTTTTCTATGTGCATATACTTTCTTTTCTAACGTTTGCAATCTATTATTGATCTCCCTTTTCTATTTTCAGCTTAGCCTAATTAAAAACAAAAGCTAAAATTATTAATTAAAAACAAAAGCTAAAATTGTTAATTATTAGAAACAAAATTATTAAAAATAAAAGTTAAAATTGTTGTTAATTAAAAACAAAAGCTAACATTGTTACCTAATTAAAAACAAAAGCTAAAACTGTTAATTATTAGAAACAAAATTATTAAAAATAGCAGAGATTTCTATTTTCAGCTCAACCTAATTAAAAACAAAAGCTAAAATTGTTAATTATTAGAAACAAAATTATTAAAAATAGTAGAGATTTCTATTTTCAGCTCAGCCTAATTAAAAACAAAAGCTAAAATTGTTAATTAAAAATAAAAGCTAAAATTGTTGTTAATTAAAAACAAAAGCTAACATTGTTATTAATTAAAAACAAAAGCTAAAATTGTTAATTATTAGAAACAAAATTATTAAAAATAATAGAGAAAAGCAAAAATAAGGAGGAAAAGCACAAACGTCAAGACGGCTGTCAAACCGTCAAATTTAATAGTCGTAGAAACGTCCGCATGCGCCTTTCCCATAGGGGGAATGCCTTCCGCGTAAATATAGATATTAATTTTCTTTGAATTTATTTGAATAATTTTTAAAATTTTTTTTTAATATGAATATTAAGTTGATTTAAATAGATTGTATTATTTTTTTAATTTTAAATATTAATTTTACTAAATTGATATATATGTTTTTTTTCATTTGAATTTCATGGTGTCTTTTTTTTTTTCCGAATCATATTCATTGGGCGAACTTGAACTTGGAACCTTGCGACTTAGGTTTGCTTTGTTGAAACTGATATTTGTTTTTTGAAACCTAGTACTCTGAAACTCTCATTATTGGCTGACTGATAAAATCTTGGCTTGGAAGTGTCGTATAGCTCTCATTTGAGTGGTGATAGTGATTAGTAACTTTTATTTTGTGAGAAGGGAAGCGATTTTATGTACCATGTTTGTGTTGTATTTGCAGTGGAATGCTTTGTACGTGGAGAACATGCTTAGGGTAGAGAGTAGTGCAGTTGGAGAAATCATTGGTGGCAGGATACTTATGGCGGTAGTGGACAGGCTTATTGAAATTGATGTAATATTTTTCTTCTGATCTTTTGTTTTGTGAATAAATATTCACTGTTCTCTCTTTTTTGTGAGAAATTTGATTTGGTTGTTGCCCTTTTTATCGCGATTTACACTTTAGGTTGAAATAAGATGGGAGCACATTTTACATGAAGACACAAGCAAGGTCTATATATTTGAGATGGAAATGGACGATGATGAAGAAAATGAAGAAGATCCAGGAAAACCTGGCAGTGAGGTATCATGAATGTAACTGTTTTGCATGCTTTGAATTATACAATTGGCATTGGTTTTACTTTTCCCTAAACCAATTTTGGCTGCTTTGCATTGCAGGCAACAACACAATTTGCCAAATATTCTGGTGGTAAGCAGAGTTTGGGTGAGGTTGCAGATAAGATGGATGTCTTAATGGAGTTGACATTAAATCATCTAAACATATGTGCCCATGAGGGTCGTCTGCCACAGGTGAAATGGTTATTCCTGCAGTCAGATAATGGTTGCTCATGATTTTCATTAATCGTTTGATATTGCTCATCTAATTTTTCAATTGTTTATCGTGGATAGGTCTATGATACACTCATGCATTCATTCCAGTCAACAATTTTAAATACCCACAAGTCAAAGTTTACTCAGGTGACTTGAAAAGTAAAAATTGTGAATTATATGCCGGAGTTCATGATATTGATCTGTTATGCTCTGTCGATTGTGCTGTCTGCATTCCATTTAAAATTGTTTATTTTTTTTCTGGTGCTTTGATGGTTTTATTAATAAAACTGTGTAATCAATGTTAACTTCAAGTTGTCTATGATTCAAGATCCATCCGTCATTTTTAGTGGTCTAACAGTTTTGATCTTTGTAACACTGTTGCAGTTCCTTATTTTTTATCTCTGCTCTCTTGCTCCAGCATCGTGTGGTGCAACCTTTGCATCTATGCTCTGTGACATTTTTGTCACTAAATCTCGGTCACCAAATACAAGGTACAGTAAATATGCTTTCTTTTTTCAATCATTTAAGTTGCACATAGCACTTAGAATATGCTTTGTACTAGTTATAGGTTGATGTGCAGGATGTTAACTTATACACAATTTCAGTACACTTTTTTTTATTATTGTTAAATTGTGGTTTGCAACAGGGCCCTCATCCAGATCTCCCACCCATTAATGATTGAATGTGTAAATGTTAAAGCATCCAAAAATTTGGAGATTCATATGAGAAACCTGCTGAAATATTGAGTTCAATTGCACCGTTCTTTTCTATTACTGAACTATAGAATTTACATATAGATAATGTTGGTCTCAGGGATGTAATACATGTTAAAAAGATTACTCCATGCCACTCCATATATGTTGTTCCAAGCATCCTTGCTTTTCAACCAAAAGGAGAATTGTCTGAACAATGCTTTTGATTTTCTAGTGGACCTTCTGAGGTAGGCGGGGGTATAAATTTATAAAACTTCCCCATTACAATAGATGCTATTTTGTTTCACATTGTTATCAGCATTTGTTTGGAGATGCAAATGTTTAGGTACATTTTCAATAGTCAAGATTGACCATAGCCCCTACAAATGTAGACAAAAAACTGCTGCTTGAAACATGCATGCATCAACCAACCACTCCCATTGAGCATTCACACTGCCTGGAGTTAAACCAAAAAATCATTTTATTTTCCAAACGAGGGGAATCATCCGCTAATGAAAGAAAGCACATTCGAAACAGGAAAAACACAGCCTTGAGACAGGCAAAAGGTCTCACCAACCAACCAATAATAATTACACCAGATGCCGCCATGACAATTTTTTTTTGTTTTGCTTCTAGGTCATCAGATTTGAACAACGTAGAGATTATTGCATTTAATATCCTTTTGGCAACAGCACTTTTTCAAATTTTTGTAGGTTCAAATATTTGCAACGAGATTATTTCTGAGACAATTTTTTTTTTTATCTCTATACTAATTTATTGGTTGTACTGAACAGAATGACTGCTGCAGCTTACCTAGCTAGCTATTTAGCTCGTGCTAAATACCTGCCTTTATTTGTGGTTTCTGCATCGTTAAAAAGGTTTGTTGTCAGATGTGTCTACATAGAACTAAATTTGTTTTTTTTCTTAATTACTGTTTGTGGTATTAAGTAGGGGGTTGTCTATCTTTTCAGGTTGGTAGATTGGTGCTTGCAATACACGCCTCAGCAGAATAATGAGAAGAAGACCATAAATCCCGGATTGCATGGTGTCTTTTATTCTGCATGTCAGGTAAACTTCTTTTTACTATTACATAGCCATGGGGCATCCACTAAATTCAAATAAGTTCAGTACTTTTAATTAACTTGAGAATTGTGTAGTTGCATTTTGTCTTTTATTCTGCATGTCAGGTAAACTTCTTTTTACTATTACATGGCCATGGGGCATCCACTAAATTCAAATAAGTTTATTACTTTTAATTAACTTGAAATTGTGTAGTTACTTGACGTTTGAATTAATTGAAATGATATGCATATGACCAGGTGATCATTTAACTGTAGTTGCAATGTCTAAGAAGTTGAAACAACAGTTCTCATTAAAAATATTTTGTTATGAAAAATACTCAAAATCATTTTCAGAATTTTTTAATGTGTCATATGCTCAAATAATGCTTGTTTTGGTTAACTTAAATGTGAGATATCATCTACAATTTGTTCTAGTCTTTGCAGATTTGTGTTTGTGATTTCACAAAATGTACCCTTTTTTTCAAAAAGGGTGAATTATTTTTGTTTTGGCTTTTGATCAAATACTGACAATGGTGATAATTTGGGTTTACAAATTAAAATTTGGCAGGCGATTATGTATGTTCTTTGTTTCCGGTTGAAGTCGCTTATAGATGATCCGAAACAGAGATTGCTAATAGAAGCATTGCCACTGAAAGAAATTCTTGAGCACAAGCTGAACCCATTGAAGGTATAGCAATAGTAGAAAAGAGATTAAAAGATGAATGCTAGTGAACAGTCTGGATTATTTTCCTTATGTCCTCTCATGCAATTACAAATGTTTTGTGCTTAATAGGTTTGTTTGCCATCAGTTGTGGAGGAATTTCTACGACAGGTAAAAGCAGTCCATCTATTTGATGTTTCACAGTTCATAACTGCAAACAACATGTTGGAGACAAACGAATCTAAGGCATTTGGAGGTGTTGAAAGGCTTGACATGTTCTTTCCATTTGATCCATATTTGCTGAAAGAGTCTGACAGGTATTTATGGCATTTATGGCTTAACTACAATTTTTTCGGTACCTGTGTACACAAATTTATGTTTTTGATCTAAACTAGTGATGTTCTTATTTTTAGGTTTGTGAGACCAAATTTTACATTCTGGTCTATGGTTTCTACACCAGTTGAGGAGGATGAATTTGAAGATCATGAAGATCATATGATTGATGAAATAGCTACAGATCCTTGGGATGAAGATTTAGAGAGAGTAGTGAAACGTGCATCAAGAGGAGGTTTTGATGAAGGTCAAAGTGATGAGGAAGACTTTGAGGAATTTGAGTGTGCCATGAACAAGATGTCCATCACCCCAAAACATACGGCATTTAGAATGCCTGCAAAGTTGCTTGCATCAACAGAACTGAGGCCAGATATGCCTGCCAGGCTATATCCAACAGTGATTTAAAATCGCACTATATACAGTCCACTGATGTAACTGTATTTTTGTTATTGATTTTTTTGAGTCTAGGTTTCTGGGTCTTCTTTGATTAGCATTGTGGAAGAAGTTTATTGTTTGATGCCAACCTGGTTTCGAAGTATGAAACTGGTTGTTAGGCCTTGCAAGGTCCACCGGGAGAAATGTATTTTAAAATAGCTGGATGGAGCCTTTGGAGCTCTGCTGTGAGTTGATATGTTGATGCTTGCATGTGTATGTAACAATTATGGGCAAAGAAGTTTTGACCGGGCTGATAATATTAATCCTTATTGAGAAAATTGAGTGGAAAAAAGTATTCCGTATAATATTTTTAATTTTTACGTTTCATATTTTTTGTAATTGTATAGTTGAAGAAATTGAAGATCATATTATGATTTCTCTGTATTATAAAACTGGTCACATGTGTTTATTGTGGATTGTGAAGTTTGCTATGCTCGATATAACATGGGCTCTTTCAACTTCATGGACAATTGAAAAACCGATGCGAGGCATGTAAACTTGACCCTGATAAATTGCAATAGCTGTATTCTAAATGCATTTTCAACCCAGAATTCTGTACTAACATTTATGAGCTGACCCCTACCCTTGCAAGTAGGTTAGCAAACCTTATTGCCTGTCCTCCGAATACAGGGAGAAACTTACACACACTCAAATCATCTAATAACTGGGCATAATTGGTAATGACTGTATTAAGCTGCCAGTGTCTGTAGATGTCCTTTATTACAATGTCAATTAACAGCTTAGAGTACCGTTCCATTCAATTTTCGACCATCTGTTATGTCTATCCAAAGATAGTCCTTGCCATAAGGCTTTAGTTGCTGCGAAGTTGTTGGTTGTAATCCCCCGCCGCCTAAAATAGTAAAAGTGTTTTACCCCGCCAAACTTTGAATATGCCACCAGCAGCAGCAAGTCAGGTTTGGCTTTTGACTCACTAAAAGTGACACTTGTGCGTGGAATCCATATGTATATATATTTTTCTTTCCCTTTTATATATATTGAAAATGCTGAAAAGGTTACAAAGCAAAATCAGTATATGGTGTTAGTATATAGAAGACCGAGGCTGTCACAAGTAGACCCGCACAGCTAAATAGTCTACAAAGTTTGTTGAAGTTAAGAATTGAGTCTTGATACATTTCAACGCTCTATGGGAGGAATTCTTTCAGTTTATTATACAAATTGTTGTTATATAGAAGACTGTAGCTGTCACAAGTAGACCCCCACGTGTAAATAGTCTACAAAGTTAGTTAAAGCTAAGAATGGAGTTGTGATACATTTCAATGCTCTATGGGAGGAATTATTTCAGTTTATTATACAAATTGTTGTTATATAGAAGTCTGAGGCTATCATAAGTAGACCCCCATAGGTAAATAGTCTACAAAGTTAGTTAAAGTTAAGAATGGAGTTGTGATACATTTCAGCGCTCTATGGGAGGAATTCTTTCAGTTTATTATACAAATTGTTGTTATATAGAAGACTGATGCTGTCACAAGTAGACCCCCACAGTTAAGTAGTCTACAAAGTTAGTTAAAGCTAAGAATGAAGTCGTGATACATTTCAACGCTCTATGGGAGGAATTCTTTCAGTTTATTATACAAATTGTTGTTACACAGAAGACTGAGGCTGTCACAAGTAGACCCCCACAGGTAAATAGTCTACAAAGTTAGTTAAAGCTAAGAATGAAGTTGTGATACATTTCAACGCTCTATGGGAGGAATTCTTTCAGTTTATTATACAATTTGTTGTTATTTTCTTAAAAAATTGAATGTTGAACTTCAGCCAAATTGTTAGAACTGAGTAGACGGCTCAATCCAGATTTGGCAAAGACGTGCTGAGGTGTAATTTGTGAATTCTTTTATCAATTTATTTAAAGATACGTATTTAAGTATGGTTGTTATTAATAGTATCCTTATGCTGAGACGTGTTCTGTGATGGCAGCTGAATGGTGGTGTGGGATCGTAATGTATGTGAGAGTTTACCATTTTAATGTTATTAAGAAGATTTTTTCCTGGTTGAAGTTAATTTAAAAGTCAGTGTCTAGGTCACATATAATAGAATTTTGGAGAGTGTTTTTGATTTTTTCCTCTTATCAAAATGATAAATATATTAGAGATGTCTGCATTTACATGAGATGATCATTAGCAACAAATAATATAATAGGTCGTTTGTTAATGAACCACTTGTAATTTCTTTTGGGTGGACCTACTTATGTCATGTGATATTTTGTTTTTGGTTGGTAAAAGTTTTTGGCCTGGGTTATGAACTGTATAGGTGTTCAGTTATGGAGGATGTAATATTTGTGGATTGAACTTGTAACCCAGCATAGAGTAGTTGGTTTTCTATAAATCAATTCGGAAATTCACAAATTTACAAATTTAATTACATTTTGAGGTACTTTATCACCGCATCCTCTATGTTGCTTAATTAAGTTGCTTAAACATATAATTATACTTAATATACTTTACACTTGGTAGGTGTGGTCTGCGGTAATTTATAATCTCGTGTTAACATAATAAATAAATATCAAAAATTTAAATATATAGTTGGTGTTTTCACGGCATCAAAAGCTACAAAAGTAGTTAAGTCACATGAAAGGATTGATATTATACTTAGTAGAGATTATTACCACAACTTTGGACATATGTATTTACTCAAATAACTCTTTGCAAGTCATTTTCGCATTATCTCCTTGAGTATGTGCCTTAAGGGGTGTCACTGAGAGTGGCGCTAGGTTGGCTGGTATTTGTGGGAGATTTTTTGTGTAGTCTTTGATGCCTTAGATAGTCTATCCTTTACCATCTCTATTATCATTCTCTTACTAATTTCTCGTAACCTCTTCTACACTTTACAACACCTTTAGGTCACTTTCACATCTGCTTGATTAATTGATCCTTCCCCATTAGGACCCTCACAATTAGTTGCAAGAAGATGGCATCGACCTTGGTCAATACTGATTGATAACTTTCCAAACTACCATTGTCTTCAAAGTTTGTAACTTCCAAGTTATGTATCCTATAAATAGCGTGTCATCGTGGTCATTTATAGATCATCACATCATTACTTAGTGTTCTGTTGCACTTGCCAAGATGCTCTTAAAGGTATTAAATGTTTAGTTGTAGTTGTGCTTTCACTCGGAGGCATATCTTCAAAGCATTATTTCTAAGATAGTCAAGAATAGAAGCTACACCACAAGGTTCACCAAGTCTCTAGAGTCCTCGATGTTTACATCAGTCTCCATCCTATCTTTTTATGGTCCCCCACAACAAATCTCTCATAAGGTGTTACTAATCTTGGGGGTGAGCCTTAATGCACGAATGGTGTCTTCATAAATGCATCTTTATGTATATTTTGGTTTGAGTGATTTATAATTAATGTATCATGTATATAGATAAGGATGGAGTAGAATATTTTTTGTATTGCATTATTCTTAATGAACCTTGCCTTTATAGACCATTTGGCTTATACATCCTTAGTTTAGGTCTTTGGCATTCATATGCCCCCTTGTTTTTTCTTGTAACCTTACACTGTTTACATGTATCTTATATGCTCTTGCTTACTACGTTCTTACAACTTAGGATCCTAATAAGACTTCGTCTCTTATCCTATACTTATGTTTTGGAAACCTACACCTTTCATAGAGTGTATGTAACACCCACAATTTTCTACTCTCAAACAAAGAGAACTAATAAATTAATAGTCAACTTTACAGTAATAATACATACATACATACATACATACATTGTTTAAAAGTGTTTTCAAGGTTGGACATTTTCACGATTAATAAATTTTTCGGTTAGAGGCTTTCTACACAAGCTTGTGAACAATGGAATTAAATTAATAATTAAATATTATAATTTACTTCCTAAACTATATTTAAGTTTAGGGTTTCTATTAAGCTCCATTATTTAAATTAGTTATCAAGCACCAAGGTTACATTATTTTCTAACTTAAAGGTTTAATTGTTTTACCTAGCCACTAAATGGTCTCATTCACCCCATTACCCACATTCTTTTTTTTTATTACGCCGAAACTGTTCCCCCCCATGGGAAAGGCCCTTGCGGACGTTTCTATAACTATCTTAAATTTGACGGTTTGACACCCGTCTAGACGTTTTTGCTTTTTAACAGTTTTTAGGGACGTTTTTATTTTTTTGGAAACATCAGAATAAATACCGTCACAATCGCTGAGCACCAACATACCATGGAGCATGAGTAGGCGCGGGAAATGAGGATGGTTTGTTTGAAATATTTGAGCAGACCTAGAAATTGAATGAGCTGTCGATGATGCTGAGCAGCCGACATCCACTTTTGTAGGCCAGTATGGATCAGTAGAAAATGAGTGATCACAAAATTTGGGCTAAAGGGGCTTTGAATTGGGCATGACTTTTGCTGCTTTAATATGGAGATTTTCCTCCTCAAACAAGGTTTCACATTTTGCTTTCAATTATTCCTGTAACAGATTGGTAGTGGAGACAGGTCATAGCGGATTCGAACCTATAGTTTTCCTCAGGGCCGTGTAACAGATCACCGGGTTGGGATAACTCATCATTCAATTGAAGATATTATGCAGGGCGAAAGCTTGGATACTTTGGTTGATGCTCTTATTTTGAAAGAGGAAATGGATGCAATTGCTTCATTCAGCGATACCTCCTGACACAAACAGTAAATTCTTCTTTGATATTGCATCGCCAAGCTACCATCTTCGGCATATTCACCAATAAATTAAATATCAAACCAATCACTTAGCATTTATTGTACCATTGAATTTCCTCTTGAATGGGTTATCTTCTGATGTTAATGTTTGTCAGGGCATCACAATTTATGTTTTATGAGCACATAGATTATAGATAATATGAAATCTGTCCTTGTATGTTTGGTTGTTATTGCCAGATTTCACAAATGAGCTGGAGCAACTTTAGTGGTTCTGGGATTTATGTTTACTTATAAGTATAACATCTATCATGATTGAATCCATCTTTGAACCTACTTTCACATCCATTCACTAAAAACTATCTATCCATAACATAATCACCTTTTTATCCATGTATGCATAAGTCCCATCACAATTGTATCCATATGATATTCTAACTTTCCAAACATAAATCCATAAATCATGAATCATTACATTCACATATAATTCATATCAACACATGTGTATCTAAGTAAAATTAACATCCATAAAATAACATCATCATCATAAAATCATATGATCATCTAAAGCATAATTAACCATCTATATCTAGACATTAACATCATCAAAACCATAAAATCATACACACTACCACATCATGAGACAAAATCCCAAAATCATATATGACGTAGTAGTGTCCAAAATACATCAAAACATCATATGTCGCAGGTGACGATGCTCAGTGATTAATCCCAGCACTTGCCCCAATAGGGGAGGGCTTAATATTGTCTAATGTATAGTTTACGGAACTTGATGACGTATTTACACTGAGACAGGACCCTTAGTGGCCTGCGACATGAAGAGAGGAGGCCTCCTTGTATTCCCTCTTGGGGCACCATTATTTTATATCACTTTTTCGTCCCACCCCTGACGTATTTTTTTGACCCCATCCCTATCCTTTTGTCGCGACCTTTGTCTCTACCATTTTCCCATTTGTTTGCACATACTTGATGTCTTCCTTTGACCCATTGGTCCCATGACTTGCGCATCCAATCAAGCAAATTCCCCTTGGTTTCCCTCCATTTTGCAGTTGTTTTTTCTGATTCACCAGTTCGTAGGACATTATCATCGTCTCCCTGAAGACCATACTTTTTTCCCTACCGAATTGACTCCGAAATCACCTCCATATATTTACTTTCCTTTTTTACTTTTTGTGATACTCATGGTTTACAAGTGAACTTGAAGAAAACTAACCTCATGTACAAAGGAAACTTAGTGGAAGTGGTCTCCTCTTACACGTATCTTGGAGTGACTTTCACGAGCCCTCCTTTGAACATGCTTCATGCAGCAGAAGATAGAGTATGCAAAGGTTATGCAACCCTCAATACACTTGAGAGACAATGTTTCCAACTTCAATTTCAAGATGCCAAAGCAAAATTGCGCATTTTCCAAACTCTAGTGACACCAATAGTGTTGTATGGTTGTGAGATTTGGGGCCCTGATCTTCGGCACGGTAGTTGGGCTCATGTTGATAGAGTACTCATCTCCATGTTATCCATGACTCTTCGGGCAAAACACTTAGTTCCACATGCAATCATCTTGGCTAAGTTTGGCACACACCCTCTCTATATCTCAACTATATTTCATCTTGTGATGCTACTTCATAGACTAAGATGTATGGCAGATACACCAACTGGGCAAAATAGATATCCCTTCAAGCCTCGCCAATCATCCATGAGGCTATGTGAATTGGGGATCCAAACCACTTGGTATGCACGTTGTACAACTTTCCTTCAAAGCATCGGATTGGATATTAATCGTTTGCCCCCTCTCACATTCTCTATTAATTCTCCCCAAATGCTAAGAAGGGAAATTCATAGAGAAATTAGAGAGGAGATCTCCAAAGCTTACATAAAATCAATTTGGATTCAACCAATAGAACCATTGCCAACAAAAATGCACCACTATTTGGAGCATTATCTCCAAATTGAAGATGAACGTGTCATTCCCCCCAAATACATCAGGGTTCCACTTGATTTGAGATTCCCCTTGGGCCAACTATGAGTTTGTTCTCATCAACTTTGCATGGAGACAGAGCATTACATTCCTAGAGACCAACGCACTTGCACACTTTGCAACAATGAACCTAAATCAAAGGAGCACTTTATATTTCGTTGTCCTGTGTACTATGAGATATGTGGCAGGTACTCTTGTCTCTTCTGAGAAACTCAAGGCTCATTACGGGCCCTTATCCATTATGAAGACCAAAGGTGTGTAACTTTATTTATGTTTACTTATAAGTATAACATCTATCATGATTGAATCCATCTTTGAACCTACTTTCACATTCCATTCACTAAAAACTATCTATCCATAACATAATCACCTTTTTATCCATGTATGCATAAGTCCCATCACAATTGTAATTGTATCCATATAAAAGCTGCAAAAACCTTGAAAGCTGGCATTTTTGCTCAATGCCACCACTCTGGTTTCTCCTCCAATATAGCGAAGATTCCCATCCCCAGGCCCAGGCAAAATTTTAATATATGTGAATTTTCCATTTTACATCTTGTTAGGGTATATTCCACACTACTCCATTTGTTCATTGTTTGGTTATACATAACGTGTTAGTCAAGAGACTTATTGCCAATATAAATAATTGAGCTTTCTTGTAACCAGTCATGTCAGTCTGGTGCAACCTCGTTTCAACTTCTGGTCTCATAGTTCAATGGTGGTATGGCTTTAGACTATCGTTATATATGGGAGAATTTTGTTTGTTCATGATGTTAGCTTCTACACATCAAAGTTCAATTCTATTTTGTATACACATTTTTTAGAATCAATAAAGAGTAATGACTCAATTGCAATTATGATAAAAAAATGGTGAAAATTTTAAATAGTTTCTATCTATCATCTTTACCATTTACTGTCATGCATATCTTTTTGCTCTTTTCACCAGCCAATGTTTTCAGTTTGACAAAAACTCAATTGTATCTACACTATGGATTTGTCCTTCACAATGTATCACTTCATTGTTGATGTTTGAAAATAATTTATTTAGCTTTTTATCATGAAGTGTGTTCTCTGGTAGAACCGCGGTGCCCCTCTGACACCTGTATCAACATGCGCAGATTTGCGCCATCCACTCGCAGGCCATATCGTCGACCTCAAATTTATCGTGGCCGTCCACATGTTTGTCAATCTATTACGGGAGAGTGAAGGGTTACTTCATTAATGTTGTTGCAAGAAAATCAATCGTCTCCTTCTATCCTCTGCAATGCATTGATGTCCGATTAATATGTGGAACGTTGCATTTACCTGTCTTCTACTAAGGTGTTTTTGCCTTTCTCTGTATGTTAGAAATTCTGTAGTTATAAAGATGTTTAACTGATTACTAAATATTGTAAGCCTTTAGAGCTTCCCTATCAATGGGTAAAATTTCAAGCGCATTTATCAATTCAATGATGATATCTTCTTTGACATTATCACTAGTAACCAATTTTTCTTTGCAGGAATCTTCAAGCCATTTGTCAAGAGAACTTAATCCACCTATACAAATGAAATGCTTCAAACAATCGCCTTTCTCTTAAGCAGCTATCACACCCAAAATCTTTATCCATTGGCTAATTTATCCTCGAAACTCGGTTGTATATTGCCGCATAAGAAATTCATGTTCTTCCACTCTGGGAAGGCTATCCATGCAACCTTTTGTCTCAATTATTCTAGGCACATATCCTGGCTTTGTACTATTTTCATGCGTTTGAGATTTTGCACTACTATTTTCCAGCTCAGGGGAGTATATTTGATGGTTACTAACTTACTAGTGACTACCTGAGTCTTGCTCTAACCAGGTCTATTTCTTTCCCTTGCCAAAAGATTGATGACTTGACTCAGATGATTGACCACCAGATTGTCTACATGATGACATGTCTTCTTGGTACCAATCTTTATTACTTCTGCAAATCATGGAAAAATAGAGTATTTGAATCTAAATTATTCTTAAGCATAAAAAATTTACTATTTACGTGATTTTCAATAGCCCTTTGCTCATGTGTAGAGCTCTTAATAGCTTTGCAGCGAATTGAGGCTACATATGCATGTCCCTCCACAGATATAGTTGTCCCTCTTCATTCTGAGGCCATGGAATCTCGAGTAGATTCAAATTCTACTTAATTCTTACGCTCATGGGGTGTCCACTTCCACATCGCCATTTGATTCATGGGAGATGAAAATCTCTGGAATCAATGGCTGTGGGGAGTATAATGTACAACAAGCACTCTTGGTTTTTGACCTCTCCTTGAAACGCACCAAGACTAGAGGTCTGACCCAACTACCACTTCAGGATACCTAGAGAGGAAGCACACTATTGGGTCATTCCTACCTGGAGGCTATGTTAGATGAGGCAAAATTACTTAATCCACCTACTACTTGGGTCTCACTGAGGACACTCAACCATCTTGTTATCAGAACCCCAGAATATGAAAAATCTCATGCAGAATGATGTACTCCAGATGGGCTACAACAGGCCTAGGATGTGGGAGGAATGAACTTTTGACAATTGATGAACTGATGTCCCTCTTCCGCATTTCAAAACAAAAAGATATGGCATTGGGTATTCGCCCTTACGGGGCACACCCCAATTGATCAAGATGCATACTTGTTCTGAGCATGAGGATAGCTTCGATGTACCTAGACAGCGATACGGATTCTTCATTAACTCAGCCTATATGAGGATCTGACCTCCACGAACCTTTTCATGAACAATGTTGTCCTGAGTCCGATAACCCCCACCGAACTGACCCTTGACCTTGTGTACCAAGGTTCCCTCGATTGAATGGGACCAATATAGCGAAGATTCCCATCCCCAGGCCCCAGCAGAATTTTAAGTATATGTGGATGATTGTCTTCCATTTTACATCTTGCTTAGGGTATATTCCACATCTACTCCATTTGTTCATTGTTTGAGTTATACATAATGGTGTTCGTTTCAAGAGACTTATTGCACAACTATAAATAATTGATGCTTTCATTGTAACCAGTCATGTCAGTCTATGTGTAGACCTCGTCTTAGCAACTTCTGGTCTCATAGTTCAAATGGTTTGCCAACTGGTATGGCTTATAGACTATCGTTATATATGGGAGATTTTCACATCCATCCCTTTATCTGGTTTGGATTGATCAACCTGGTTTGCCAATGCATGGGTGCCCACATGAAAATGGAAACAAATTTCTTAGATTTATAACAATGGAATGATGTTAACTTTACATTTTTCTATTTTGTTCATTAGAGACACACGCGCACCCACGCACATGCATGCCCACACCCACACACGCCCGCCCACACCCACACACGCCCATGCCCACGCATGCGCATGCACACACGCACACACACCGTGAACCAGAATATGCTATATGTCCAATATCTTTCAGTACATGAAACATAGTATTAGGCAACTTCAATTGTCTAGGAGATTGACAATAGTAAAGAAAAAATTGGTGCTCTTTTATACTTTCAAGGATGTTTGTGCCCCAAACCCTAACTGTCATACTGAAACATAGAATTTGACAACTTCAATTGTCTAGGAGACTAGCAGTTGTTTCCTACTCCAAAAAAGCCAAAAACGGTGCTCTCTTATATTAAAGAAATACTTTCAAGGATGTTTGTGCCTTAAACCCTAACTCTAATAGTTTATGGGGCCCCACCTATACTTTAAGGTTTCAGGGTCACCCAAATATAATAACTAGGAAGAAGTACAAATAAGCCTATTTTTTTATGTGAATAGTTAAATATTTCATTTCAATAAAAACTTATGTAAATAAAAATCAAAACACACATGTAAATAAACCCATTTAAACCATTTTTTTAAAGTATCGTTTCTTTTAAATAAATAAAATATGATTATAACGTTCATTACAAAATTTGATTGCCAACCTAATACTCGTCTTTAAAAAATAAGGTGTCAAACCAATATTGAATATCAAAATTAAACACTTACAAAAAAAACTACCCAAAAAAGGGACAACCATTGATACCTAAATGACAAGAAAGATAGACGCATTCCTCAATGTGAAATTGACATAGCTTATCCACAACCAAGGCTTACAAAATATAGGTCATCCATAACTATCTCAATAATCCTTTTTTTTGTGACTTAAGTTTTATACGGTAAGTGTGCTTCCTTTTTAAAAAATATTAATTAGGGAGGAATCCCCAAATGATTTTCCATTGAGGGAGAGTGACCATCTATGACGAAATAATTTTAAATTGAACTTGAAGCCCAAGGCCCTAGCTTTTTATATGACGGGGTCTTTGAACCAATCATAAGGAGTAACATAATGAATAGGAAAATGACATTATCAATAGAGGGACTAAAATAATTTCATACGAAAAGATAATTAATCGTGGCAAAACCAAGACATCTAACTAATATAAACACCTAAAGTTGGTAATTTAGCACTTGATAATGTTATTATTGACATAATCAGGTGAATCATGAATTGTGCACAAATTCTAAGCGTAATTGTTATATCATAATCCATAAGCATACCTATTGCAAGACTTTTTATCCTTGTTACGTTTCTCAACCACTTACAAAATTTCTCTTATTAATAAAAAGGCAATCCATTTCTCCTTAATATCATCCACATAGCTTCAAAATCCCACTCCTGACAATTGGACTTTATTGTCCAGCATAACCAAATTGTCCAGCGATTTGATTATGGGAAAAACAATCCCACTCTAGGCCACCTGACAATCAATTTTACAATACGTATAAATATTTTATGGTTTGACATATCCACCATAGTTTGACCTTAACGTGAAACTGTAACTATTTACCCCTATATAAAAAAGTCTAAGAGATTTGTTTACTCACTTGACACTTTCAAGACCTCCAACATAAATCACTCAAAAGGAAAGCAAAAACTTTCATAATTATTAGATCTCTACCCTATGATGCTAGGTCCAGTCAAGATCTTCCTATCTCCAAATTGTACCATGAAATGCACTTGTAAATTCCCCTTACATTTACACCTCTTATAACTACCCAAAATAACACAAAGCTTGAATTGTGAAAAACTATTCACTTCAATATATTGTGTCGATGACTGAACAAGAGGATCTTTCCCCTTCAAACGATTGAAATATATCATGTAGTTGGAGAGTAGAGTATCACATTGGCTCCCCACATCACTTTCCCTGGGATGAGAAAATGCATATACATCTAGCAGGGAGCATAGTACACAGATTATCCCTTGTATCCTTCTTTTCATCGTCTTTTACATCCCTATTGTACATATGTATTGGCCTGTTTCCAATTCGTGATGATTTTCCACTCCTCATCCAAGTTGATCTTTTCCAAACAATTTTTCAGAATTTTACTTCCACTTTGTACGATTATTTCCCTTCCCTTTACTCGCATTTCAAATACTTTCTTACAAACAACTACTAGAAATGGTTACTCTTATTCCACATTACCACACACAATTCCGCCACCCTACATACAACTCTTTAATTTCTTTCTACTTTCACTTCCTCCGTATAATCGACAAATCAAATACCTTAAGCAATGTAACTTTGCTTCTTGCTCACCTTCCCCTTTCCAAATATTACTCCTCAACTGCACCCCTTTCGGCGTTTACATCGCACTGCTCGCGTGCGATTGCTAGTTTAAAAATTACATTCCCACAAAATACCTCCCCATAGGGTTTAATTTGGGCCATAGGATTGAATCTATCCTAGCCCTTATATTTAAGTTGCCTTAAATTTCTTTATGGTTCTCTTTTTAACTTCTATTTTCCCCAAACAACCTCATTTGCTTTTTTTTTATTTGCAGGTTTTGGAAGCGGAAAATGAGGAGCCATGAGAGGAAGAAGAGCAACCATGAAAAAATTTCTCTTGAAATTACTTGTAAAAATTTTCCATTGTAATGTTGCCCATTGTTAAATGTAGAGATCCTACCATGGATCTATTTTGTTATTTAATAAAGTCATTTTCTTGTTTTTTTTGAGTTCAACTATTGGAGAAACCCCATTTCTTTTAAATCCACGAGTTTTACACATTTGGGTGTCATAAAAGAGATTGCAAGGCTTGAACAATTAAATTTAATTGATTCTTAGTTGCTAGAAGTTTCCTTGTTATGGTTTTAAGCTTAGATTTTACTTAATTTTAAAACTGTGTTTTTCACGGACGAAATTTTATTTTTCCGTCAAAAGTGACAAAACTGTCACCCTACATAGGTCGGCGGTCCTGTGACCGCTGCCCTGCCTGGGGGGGCGGTTCATCGACTGCCGCTCTGTGTTGGGCGGTGGTTCTGAAACCACTGCTCTGTATAGGGCGGCAATTTTGTTATCCGAAAAACAAAACCTTCAACAATGCATTTTTCTCAACAATTTTTCTTCCTAAGTTGATTTTTTTAATGTAATATTAATTTTAAGGAGGGTGTCTTCTATTCATTGGTTGGTAAAGTGATAGTATATTTAATTTCTTAATTCCAAATACCAAACATCAACTTAATCTCTATTCTTCTCTTTGCAATAAAATGTAAAATTAAGTATAACATTACTCCAATTCATTCTATTTCACATATTAAATTTTGCCAACAAAAAACAACAAGAATTCAACACACTCCCTTTTCATTCCATCTTTTTTATTATATATATATATATATATATATATATATTGCAACTTTAAATGCATATAAATTTAGGAGAGTTTCATTTCAAGCAACTATACACTTAAGCTTTCCTTTCACTATAACATTACAATACAACTATAGAAACTACCAATTTTCCATATCATTCTTTTACAATGCAAGGACTTCAAATCCTTTTATTTCACTAAGACTAATCCTTTCCAACAAGGTAAGCAACCAAGAGATCTTTCTACATTCACTAGCTTATTTCAACTTGGAATAAATGAAATATTAGAACTTTCTTTCCAACATACAAATGTTACAACTTCTACTCAAAGTGGGAATAATAATATGATCAAATACAACATAGAGATTCTTTAACAAGGACAAAACTCTAGTCTTCTTGCATGTCTTCTCCAAAATTGTAGTTTCAATCTTGCATTCTTCAATCTTTCAAAAACTTGGATCACAATACAAAGGAAAGGGGAATAGGTGATGCTCTCCACCCAACCTTTAATCAAAGAAGATGAGAAGCCATCCTCTTATTGGCCCCCGAGCCCCAACCAAAGAACAATGAGGGATCTTGAGCAACATTTGACAACTTTTTTTTTACAAGAATGACTTCCAAAAAAATATACAATCTAAAACATTCCACACATCTAAATGGACGTACTCAACAAAACTTACAACTTTCTCAAACAACACATATGTTTGATATCAAACCAAATGGAGCAAGGAATATGAGAACCACCTCCTTGTGCCTCCCAAGTGAAATATGATTTCACCCAAAGCTTCCATGTGCACAATACAAACAACAAAACATCCTTATTTGTCCCCTTGTAAGTATGCAAAAATATATCAATGTTTTCCTTTTCACTCCCCATAGGTGAAACTCCCAATCACATTCCCTCTAAGATGCATACCTCACAACTCCCTTTTCCCTCCCCAATGGTCTCATGCTTCCATCTCCCACTCTCTTCTTAAGGTAAACTATCAAACCACACAAAAACACATTCACAACACTCAAACAATATTTAACAAGCACAATTTTTCACATCTACAAACATAAATAAGAAAACAACAAAGGTGAAGATCCTACCTCTCTCTCAAGCTTCCAAGAGTTTTCACTCGACAAGCTTTTTGACACCTTCAAGCCAAGTAAAGTGCAAAAGAAATAAAATGAACAAGTAACCTCAATTCCATCCAATTCCATCAATAAATAGAAATGAGATGTGAGGATGATGAGGTGGCTTCATGTAGGATGCCACTTCATCATTCCTCCATTCCAACACACAAGTTAAACACCATGCCCAATAAAATAAATGAACATGTAAGACTTATTACAAGCCCACATGACACTTAAACTTGCACACCAAGCCTACCAAGGACAAATTAATTGTGGTAACTAGGAAATTGTAATGATTTTCACTTTTTACACCAAAATACATAAATAAGTCTAAAATTAACTCCCCATACCATAGGTATGGTTGTTGGGTGAATTTAAGAGGCATGAGACAAACTTAGCTTGTCCCACAAGCCTTCTAAAAAGTCTCCCAAGTCAAAATCTGAATTTTGAAGTTGGGGAAGAGTACACAACACAAAAACCGACACAAATCCAACTTACATCCACAAGATTTCAAGGACCATCTACCCTCATAATTATCCAATTGTCACATCCGTAATTTAGTTAACAAATTAAGTTGGATTAACTAATTAAGACACAATAATAATTGTTAATAAAGTGACTACAATTTCTAATAATTACGGACATAACACAAAATTAAAAGAAAGTGAAAAAATTTCACCCCATGGTCACACATGTGAGGTCACCCCCCATGGGAAACCTTCTAACTAGGCATGCAACAACACCACGTAAACATTAGAAACAACTATCAAATCTGGCCATGTTACAAAATCCATGGTTGGTCCCTTATCCCCTTTCAATGTATGTGATAAAATATCCCTGCAACACAAACATAATACCTTTCTGGTCTCACGACCGCATCAAAAACATTGAGAAATAATACATCTACATAGAAATCGATAATCGTCATTCATAATTAAGTACTTCTATCATCTATCAACATATCAAATAATTTGATTCTAACATCCATGAGATTATAATTCTATTCAGAACATCCAGAGTATAACGTGTCAATATAAAATCTAAATAATGCAAATCAACATATATCGAACTATCTACCAATGCCATCTAGTGTATCATAATCAAAATGTGAATCACAACATGTCAATAGTCCAAATATTTGCATAGTCTATCATCTACTGATCAATGTATCATAATCAAAATGTCTAAGTATCAGTCCAAAAGTAATATCAACATAATGAAAATAGTGTCGAAAAGGAGTGGGCACTACAAATTATCATCTTCTAGATCCATGACTAATACACTACATAGTTATAATTGTGATGTGCTTATTTTCCAAATCTTTGATTCATATTTATAAAATAATAAATAGATTAAACATATCAAATTTAAATTGAAATACACAATATAAACTTGAATTCGATAACATACATACCTCGAATAACACAGATTGAATACATATATGAAGATAAACCTCTTTCATAGCCACTTGGTCTAGGTAAGCCAACACTGAGACTACACTCAACAATGCAGAACCAAACCGGTTTCGTGTCATAATGCAAAACCAACATTCACTTAGCCTTGGCTAGGACATTGGGATGTGCACTCCGTGCCACACCTTAGACCCACTTAGTGGTGCCCTGTCTCATTGCTATTTAGAGTGTTACAAGTCTCTATCCCTTTACCTAACATACCCGAACACTATTTCTTGTCTTTTTCTCATATAGATCATATTACATTCATACGATTTCCACACAATTACAAATATATATTGTTTGAATAACTTTACTCCTTTTTTATAGGGTTGAGAAGGTGGCTTTTAACAATGGAAATATCTTCCTCAAACATATTATGAATAGTATTCTTCAAACATAAATTCCTCTCTCTCAACTCTTAAGGGTTTTCCCTAAGAGATCTCAAATGGTTTATATTACCACGGTAATTACATTACTCTTTATGTATGATGGTCAATCTAAACATATATGATTGTAATGGAAAAGCACAAACACTTCTAATCATACTACTTTAACAAATGGACAAAGGTAATCAACACCTTTTCTAAAAGAGGGCACAAAGACCTCCCGGAATACGTGCACATCGACGAAGTTGCACTCAAAATGAAAACACATGATACTCCAAGTAATTAGCAAGCAAAATAATCTCAAGGAGCTTATGCATGAAAAAAAGGTCTACTCATGCTCATAGATACAAAATAAAGTACATATGAGGGAGTATTGTGTAACTCCCATGCATGGACTTGTCATACTCCAAAAATGGAGAGAGGAGTTACAATGCTAGAATAACATATAACTCAGATATGATAAGGACACTATGATGCATATGAAAATTTTTATGACAAAATCTGTCATATGTCATATAAATCCCTAAAAGACCTATAACTTACCAAAGTGAGCTGACTCAGCATGTGTGAGGTGTAAATAACCAAATAAATAAATAAAATGTAAACAATACCCCCTCACACCAATACCCCCATCCATCAAAGTTTAGGAAGAGGCAAGACAAGATAGAAAGAGAAAAATAACTCCCCTAAACAAACTATGAAGGATGCGTCATATGGGTCATAACAACAAGACTTGATGAGGTACCCATGTACAAACTGTATTATTTTTAGAAGAAGAAGAAGAGGACTAGAAATCCCAAAGTAGATGTGTTGTTATAGTAGACCTCACCCCAAGAAGAGAACACAAATGGAAAATCTTGGCTTCAGTGAAGGGTTTGGTAAAGATGTCTGTAACTTGATATGAAGTATGACAGTACTGCAAATCCATGATGTCTCTAAGAATCATATCATGAATGAAGTGCATGTGTATTTCGATGTGCTTCATCTGCTGATGATGAAATGGGTTTCTGTAGATGGAGATAGTGCTAAGGTTGTCACAATAGATGATGGTAGGGTGCCGAAACTGAATACCAAACTCTATTGGAATACCCTATAACCAAATAGGTTATGTGACAACGTTGACTACTCCCATGTATTCTGCCTCTGTAGAAGATTTAACAATTACGTTTTGCTTCTTGCTTTACCAACTGACACGACCCGAACCAAGAGAAAAACTGTATCCAGAGGTATATTTTTGATGATCTAGATAATTAGACCAATCAAAATAT
The DNA here is from genome assembly GCA_019776745.2 of Taxus chinensis. NCBI lineage: Eukaryota > Viridiplantae > Streptophyta > Pinopsida > Cupressales > Taxaceae > Taxus > Taxus chinensis. The sequence goes on along the minus strand of CM034149.1, from coordinate 779,660,016 downwards.
GTGTATCCAATTAAATCAATTTTTCCCTCCCAATTAATGAATGCAATCGGTGTAGGTGCCTTTAACATAGGTAACGATTCATTTCGATGCTTTCAAATGCAACTCATGAGGTTATTGTATAAATATAGACACAATGACAAGAAAAAATGATAAATCTGGTTTGGTATGGGTTAAGTAGATCAAGCTCCCAACTAATTGGCGATAAAGGTTACCATCGGCTAAGGGAGTGGAGCAATCAACTACTAACTTGAATCTAGAAAGTAAGGGAGTGGGAGATGGCTTGTAATCAACCATATTAAACCTAGCAAGCAAATCAATGGCATACTTGGGTTAAACAACGATACTCCTTGAGTCAGATTGAGTGATTTGAATCCCAAGGAAGTAATGAAGCAAACCAAGTCAATCATGGAGAACTTGTTGGCTAAGGCAGTCTTAACAGAATCAGTAATGGAAGAAGAGGTGCCCGTAATCAACAAGTCATCGACGTATAAAACTAAGATAAACATGGACTCATCTTGCCGTAAAATGTAAACATTTGGGTTAGAGTGACACCTAGTGAACCCGGAAGCGAGAAGAAAGGAGTCCATCTTGGCATACCAATCCCAAGGGGCTTATTTGAGACCATAGATAAACTCCCTAATTCTATAAACAAAAGAGTTATCTTGGAAATAACCTAGTGTTTGTTCCATATAGATTTCTTCCTCGAGGTCACCGTGAAGGAAGACACTTTTATCATCCATTTGGTGGACATCCCATATGTCAGGGACACCTATGGCTAGGGTTAGTCGAATAGAAGTCATCTTGGCAACATGAGCAAAGGTATTTGAATAATTAACCCCAAGAATTTAGGAGAAACCCTTAGATATGAATCACACCTTATACTTTTCGACATTCCCATCGGCACCATATTTGGTTTGATATATCCACCTACACCAAACCATTTTTCTTCCCTTAGGAAGAGGGGTGTGATCCGAAGTATGATTATTCATAAGAGAAATATTTCTCTTCCATAGCAGAATCACACTTAGGAATCCCATTAGTTTCTTGAAGAAACTGTGGATCAGAAGCAGAGGTGAAGAAGGCGTGGGGCCCAATGAATTTTGAATGAGTTTGTATCTCATCTGAAGGATCACATATCCAATCACCAACACTTTGCAAGGTCTACCTAGCCCAACGAGGACCAAGAGGAGAGTCATGATAAAAATCTATCGAATCATCACTCGAGTGAGATGAGACTGTTATCCAAAATGTACCCCTTGCTCATTTTGTGGCTAACTCCTTTCGTTCTTCCCTCTCTTGTGCCTCAGTCATAATTTTTCTTACTTTCAGGCACTCAAAACTTTCTGGAGATGGTACCATTGGATAGAGCTCTTTCTCAACTTTCCAAAAAGGTAAAGTTTTCCTCCTAACTCCATGTATTTTTGAAGTTATGGCTCTGATGGAGTTTTTGTGGGAAATTTTCCCTGAAAGGCCCGCAGCCAATGAGATGCCGCCACGTGTCCAAGGAAGTGACGGGGGTCGGAGGAAAACTTGGTTTTTTACCAAGTGTTTGGAAAATCTTTCAAAAGGGATATTTTGCCCCGTGGGCCCGCTGGTGAATCAGATTATGCCATGTGTCCATGGGGAAAAAATTGAAAAATGACTAAGTGTTAGCCCACATGGAGAAATTTTAGGGGAAGGGCCGCGCTCAATCACGTTTTGCTACGTGTCACCGGAGGCCAGAAAATCGGAGGGCGGAGGTGAACTTAGAATTTCGGTGAAATGTTTGGCAAAAAGGGAATGGAGAAGTTTTGGCCCGCAGCCCCCCCTGACCAATCATATTATGCCACGTGTCCATGGGCACCCGGAATGGCGGAGCGGGGGGAGATTGGGATTTTTTCCCAAAGGGATTGCGCAAAAGGAAAAATATTTTCCCAGGCCCCACGTCCAGTAAGACGCTGCCACATGCCCCAGACCAACAAAAGGCGGGGAAAATTTGGGAAATTTTCCCAAAGGAAAAAGGAAGGAAATTTCAAAGTGAATTGCCCCTCCCCAAAACGCGAGCCAATAGAATCTCGCCACATGTCCGGTGGTGACAAAAACATCACCAAGCCCGCATGGAAAATTCGAAGGGGCAAGCCCGCATCCAATGGGGTTTTGCCACATGTCTAGTGACTTCAAAATACCAGTCAGGCCCATAGAAAATTCAGGAAGGAAAGGTCCGCGCCCAATCATGTGATGCCACGTGTCCTCAGGTCATCAGTCCGGCGGGGAATTTTTGGAAAATTTTCCAATGGAAAAAACAAAGGGAAATGAAGCGCAGAGGGCCCGCATCCAATCAGAACATGCCATGTGGCTCCCGGAGTGGCAGAGCGTGGGGAATTTTGGGAAAATTTTCCAAGTGACCAAAAAGTGAAAAATTTAAAAAATTTTGCCTGCCAATCCGATTTGGCCCTGTTTTGCCCTAAAATTTCAAACGGCCATATCTTTCGATCCAGAGCTTGGTTTTTCATGTTCTTTATATCAATGGAAAGATGGTGAAATTCCCTACAAGATTCCAGGGTCATTTTTGCATTTTGATGGATTTTGGAGGGAGAAATTGAAAAATGCCTCTGACTCATGGTCATGGACAGAAATGACATTTTAACCACCATTTTTTAATGAAGAATGGCTTGCATTCTCTCCCAACATGGCGAAAAATGTCAGGGGATGGGCTTGTAAGGATGCCCATTCTATTTTAATGCTTTTTGGTCATTGGTTGAAGCTCTCCCACTTTTTCCCACGTTTCTCTCTCCTGGGGTCGTGGTTTGCACTGTAAAAGCCAGATTTGGCTCATTTTTCAAAGGTTGAACATTTTTTCATGTATTGCAGGCTCCCTCTGTCACTTTGAAAGTAATTTTTGTGGAGAACTAGACCTTTTCCAAGACTACAACCTGTTTTTCCTCTTAGGTGTTGTAATGCAAGTGGTTTTTGATGTAAAAATGACAATACAGGCTCTGTGAATGCGTTTTAATCCTCTGTTTGTGTTGTTTGATTCATTTCTGACCCTCCATTACAATTATCAGTTTGTGCATGAAGTTTTGTTACATTTTTATGAACTGTGTCAATTTGTAGAAGTAAGAAATGCTCACCACTCCTTTGGTGTATCACCTTATTAGCACTAGTTTCAGTTCTTTTTTTTTGCATTCTCTATCTCTGTCCACTTTGGAATTTAGAGTAGGATTTTGAGTTTGAAACCTCTGCATAACTTGCAAGTAATACATCTGATCAGAGGAGTTGAGGAACCAACCTCTATACTAGAGATTATTTTCCCATTTTACAAGTCCCACACTTGGGGAAAAGATTCAATGTTGTGCAATCACACTGGATGTCCAAAGTGTCAACTAGAAGTCTGATCAACATCCAGGGGTGCTGCTGATTTGCAACAACAGTTTTGGCACGCCTGGTGGGACCTTAGAGGTCTTCATCTTCATGGCAATAAATTGATGTGCATTTGTTGCAAGTTTCTTTCTTAAAAGAGCCCTAAATTACACATCTGACGACTCTAAGGAAGAAGAATTAGCTGGTTTTAGTAGTGCAGACCTGAAAACTCATGAGAAGAATCAAGACAAGGTCAAGAATTGGAGAAGAAGAGGTGTTATTTGAGTATCTACATTTATCTCCAAGAAGAAGGCAAAGAGGGAGGAGAATTCAGAGGTCTCCATCTCCACCAAATAGAACTCTCTCAACTCCTCCACCTGGTAGGTCTTTCATTCAAGCAACAAGGGTTCTAAGGCCAATCAGAATGGCACAAAACAACCCCTATGTCAATTTCACTGGCAGCAGCCCACTTGCTCTCAATGCACAAAATCCAATCCCAGTTGCAGCATTGAAGAACATCCCATACTTTACTGGAGAGAATCAGACCACTCCTAGTGATCATGTTAAGGATATTGCTAATATTTGTGCAATCCATGAGATTAATGAGATGCAAGTTGCTGTCAAATTGCTGGCATCTTCATTCAAAGGGAAAGCTTTGCAATGGTTTAGGAGTCTTGCCTCAAGATCTATCCAAAATTGGAACCAACTATGTATATCCCTCCATGAGCAGTTGGGAGAAAAGGGAGATAACTTGTCCCTTTTGGAGCAGCTGACAACCATCAAGAGAGCTCTCAATGAGCAGCTGACTGACTTCAACTTCAGATTTCAAATGACTTGGGAGAGAATTTCAGTGGTAGTAAGGCCAGCAGTAGAAGGTGCTTTTCTATATTACCTTAAAGCTTTAAACTCTGATATTTCTGTGTTAATTCAATCCATGGGAGGCACAACTATCCCTGTTGCTTATAGTATTGCCATTAGAGCTGAAAATTGTTTGATTCAAGATGGCAAGCTAGCTCCTAGGCCTCCAATGCCACTGTTTCAGAGTTTAGAGAGCCCAAGCACTAATCAAACGCCTAATTTAGCTCCTATTCCCATTCCTAGAAATCAGAATTCAAGTGAAGCTTCTACTTCATCTTCTAGTGCCTCAAATGAACTTCAAGAAGTCATGAAACAATTACAAAATTTAGGTAATGAGCTAGATTACACTCAAGAGACAACAAGCCCAAATTTTTAGACCTCCCTTCCAACCTCAAGCTCAGCCTAACAGGTAGCCATACCAACCTCAAAGACCACCCAATCCAGTTGCAAATTTAAATCAAGGAAGACCTCCTGCCAACAGACCATTTCAGCCCTATAATCCCAATGCTACATCTGCCTCTAAGGCATTAGTGCCAGTGCAAAACAACATAGCTCAAGAGTATGATTGGTGTTTCCCATGCAATGAACCTCACAACCAGTCTATGTGTTTCAATGGTGCCTTAAATTAAGCATTAATGGCAACAACTACTGGTGTGGAGGGTGAAGGTAGTCAAAGAAATAACCAGCAACAAGAAACATTCCAGCAGCAATCAGTTCCAAATGATACCACACTTGTAAACTGGTAGACAGAAGATTTTTGTGGCATGAATCAAATAATTCCCCAAAGTGTTGCAGCCAACACAAGGTCAAAAAGGAGAAATTTGGGTGAAGAACAACCATTGGCTCCAAGAAATCCACAACCTCCTACTATTCCACAAGTTATTGGCGAGCAAAGTGTAGTCCCAAACACGCAAGGACTGCCTAAGACAGCTCCTAGGCCAACTCAAATGCCAGTTGCTACTGCCCATGTGCAAGGAATAAATGTGCAGGCCAAGGGACAGAAAAGAGATGCTTCATCTCCATTCAACATCATTGATCAGATGAAGAAGACAAATGTGAACATATCAATGTGGGAATCACTATCTATCCCAGGCCAAAGCGATTTCCTACAAGCTGCCATGAAGGACTGGTCAACTTCAAATCAGCAAGTCCAAATTTGCAAGAGAAGGTGCTCACAAATGCTGCCTAGCCTGAGGGGAATCATGGAGGACATCAAGGTAAAATGTTGAAGCCCCCTCCATTCTATGTTTCATCGATCATTGGAAATCAATTAGTACACAATTGCATGATTGATTTCAGGGCAAGTAGTTCAGTAATGCCCAAACAAATAGCTGATCAGTTGGGAATTCAGTATGAAGTCATATCCAAAGGGGTAGTGCAATTGGATGGGATAGCAGTAACAACAGTTGGAGTGATAAAAAACTTGAGTCTTACCTTGCATGCCTGCCCCAACGTTGTTGTTTCGCAAGATGTCTCAGTAATAGACCTTCCACCACTCTTTGCCCTATGTCTGTCAAGGGATTTCATAGCCAAGATCGGAGGTTACTTATCTGCTGATTGGTCACACATGTTGTTCAAAACAAGATATGGAACCAAGGCCACAATCAGATCTGAACCTATTGCAAACTTTCACATTGAGCCTTACACTCCAAGCCAAATCAATACCAATTGTTCAACGTTTGATCAAGAAGATTATCCAAGCACTGATGAAGCTGACACTAAGGTTGGAAGTATCCCAAATCTAACTCTTGATGAATGGGCAAACAAGGTGCATGCTTTTGATCCTTATTAAGAAATAGAAGAATCTGAGCTAGGAGTCTATTGCATGCATGAAGAAAATCAGCCTATTCCTAGCATCACCAAGCCAAACCACAAGAATGACAATGAGGTATGGCGGTTGTTTTTTGATGGATCAAGGAGTAGACAAGGTGCAGGAGGGGGAGCTATGCTTGTTTCACCTCAGGGAGTTAAGTATTATTCAACTTTTAGATTTTAGTTTGCATGCTCTAATAACACTGCTGAATATGAAGCTTTGATACAAGTATTGCATTGGTCAATCAAGAGAGGGATAAAAAACTTGCAAGTCTTTGGTGACAGTGAGTTGATTGTCAACCAAGTTAAGGGGCAACATGCTGTCAAGAATGATCTACTCAAGTGTTACAAAAATAGGGTGTGGGACCTCATTGAAGATTTTGAGGGCTTTGGCATAAAATCCATTCCTAGAAAAGAGAACCAAGCTACTGACAGGTTTGCAGCAGTTGGGGCAACCTTTGACGTTGTTGAAAGCATCCAAAAAGACAAGGTACAACCAAACATCCATGTGATTTTGAGGCCTTCAGTACCAGACAACAATGTAAGTTGGCAAGTGTTTGAAAATGATCAGCAAATCATCCATTTCTTGAAAGAAGAGGCTGAGTTCTCAGCTAAAAATTAGGAAAATTTGGAGCAGCAGTATGGTGACCAAGTGGTACAACTGAGAACCAACAAACTACCAAAGGGAATTATTACTTTGGAGTCCATTTTTAATCCTAATGATTAGTTTAGGAAGGAGAAAGTAAACATCCAAGTCAAGGGAGAAGATTCAATGTCCATCTCAGTGGAAGAAGGAAAATCACTCCAAATTGGTAAGATGACAACTGAACAAGAAAGGTATGAGTTCATACAACTTTGTCAAGAATTCCCTGATGTGTTTGCTTGGAGCTATCAAGATTTGAAAGGTTTCAATCCCAAGTTAGCTCAACACACCATTGAATTGGATCCAAGTACTAAACCCATCAGACAAAAACAAAGGCCAGTCAATCCACACATGGAGCCTCTCATGAGAAAGGAATTGAATAAGTTGATAGAATCAAGAATCATATTCCCTATCAAGCATTCTAGTTGGGTGGCCAACTTGGTCCCAGTTAGAAAGAAGAGTGGGGAAATCAAATTGTGTGTTGACTTCAAAGATTTGAATAGAGCATCTCTCAAGGATCATTATCCACTTCCTTCCATGGAGTAGATTTTACAAGTAGTTGCTGGCTCTGAGAGGTTTTCATTACTTGATGGCTATTCATGGTATAATCAAATTATGGTGAAGGAAGAAGATCAGTTCAAGCCAGCCTTTACAACCAAATGGGGAACTTATGCATATAGGAAAATGCCATTTGGGCTGTCCAACGCTAGAGCTACCTTCCAAAGAGCAATGGACATGGCATTCAAGGGTTTGATTAACAACATTGTGCTGATATATCTTGATGATATCATTGTTTTTTCAAAAAATGCAGCAGACCACCTCTTTCGTTTGAGACAAGTGTTCCAAAGGTGTAGGAGATTTAAAATATCCTTGAATCCTAAAAAGTGTATTTTTCTAGCCCATGAAGGAAAACTCCTTGGCCACATTGTCTCCAAAGAAGGATTAGCAATTGATCCAAAAAGAGTTGAAGCCATAAAAGCTCTAACATTTCCAAGCCATAAGAAGGCCTTTCAAAGTTTCTTGGGGAGAATAAATTTTTTTCAGAGGTTTGTCCCAAATTTTGCAGCCCTTGTCAAGCCTATCACCAAGATGTTAAAGAAAAGCATGGCTTACAAATGGACAACAGAAGGCAAGGAAAGTTTTAAAGCAATCAAAGAAGCCATCTCTCAAGCCCCAACTCTCATCAACCCGGATTTCTCCAAGGATTTCATCCTCTATGCATTTGGGGGTGATGATACTATTTCTGCAATTTTGGTACAACAGAACAAAGCCAATGATGAGAAGCCAATTGCTTTCTTTAGCCAAATCCTGGAGGAATATGAGGTGAGATATTCTTTCATTGAGAAGCATGTTCTTGCAGTAATCAGAAGCTTGAAGAAACTCAAGCATTTAGTCTCAAACTACAAGGTTCAGTTGCTGGTTTCTCATGTGGGAGTTAAAGATTTCCTCCTCAACAAAGACTTGAATGAAAAGAGAGTAGGTTGGGTTACTCGTGTCATGGAGTATGACATTGAGATCAAATTCACCAAGTTGGTCAGAGGAAGAGGATTGTGTGAGCAGCTGATTATGAGCAAACAAAAGGAAGCATGCAATGAGAAGGAGGCTGTTTTGGCGTTACAAGACGACCATGAGCAAGGAAGCACTCAAGAGGAGAATAGTGGTGTTCTCACTCCTTGTTGGACCCAAGACATAATGCACTTCCTAAGCACAGGTCTATGCCCTCTAGAGATGAACGAGACCAAAAGAAGACACTTCAGATTGCAGGCTGTCCCATATGCCCTTGTTGATGGCGTTTTGTTCAAAAAGGATGGGAATGGAGTGTTGCTGAGATGTATTGGTACAAATCAGATTCATAGAGTGTTGGAAGAGTTCCATGGTGGACTAGCTGGTGGTCATTTTGCACCAAGAGTGACAGCTCTAAAGATCATGAGGGCTGGCTATTATTAGCCCAAGATTTTCAGTGATTGTTATGCATGGATCAAGAGGTGCAAGAATTGTGCATTCTTCACAGGTAAAGAGAGGCTAGCTGCCCTTCCATTGCATCCAATTTCAATTGACCAGCCATTCATGCAATGGGGTTTAGACTTCATTGGAGTCATTAATCCCAATTCAAGCCAAGGGCACAAATGGATTTTAACAACAACAGATTATTTCACCAAGTGGACTAAAGCAGTAGCACTCAAGGAAGAAAATGAATCTAGCATCCTAGAATTCTATGAGGGAATAAAAACCAAATTTGGCATACCTGCTACAATAATATCAGATAATGCATTGGCATTCATTGGGTCCAAGGTGACTGAATGAGCTGTCAAGAATGGGATCTACCTAAGCACTTCATCAAATTATTACCCTCAGGGTAATGGCCAGGCCGAATCTACAAACAAGAACTTGTTGAGGATCATTAGGAGGACTCTTGATGAAAATTAGAGGTCTTGGCATACCAAATTGAAATCAGCCTTATGGGCTGATAGGATAAATCCCAAGAGATCTACAAGTAACTCTCCATTTAAGCTTGTTTATGGGAGAGAGGCAATTTTGCCCATGTCACTTGAGTTGCCAACATTGGAACTCATGAAACAGTTGGAGTTTGAGCCCATGGAGGTTAGATATGCAGAATTTATGGAGCTCCAAGAAATCAGAAATCAGGCATCCCAAGCAATGGAGAAGGATCAGACTTTGATAAAGAATACCTTTGATAGAAAGGCCAAGAATAGATCCTTCAAAGTTGGAGAATTAGTGTTAAAATGGGATGTAGATAGAGCAAAACTGGGAAGGCATTCAAAATTTGATGCCATTTGGAGTGGCCCATACATGGTCACAAAGTGTAAGGACAACAATGCTTTCCAATTGTCTTCATTGGATGGCGAAGAACTGCAGATTCAGTCAACAGGATCTATCTAAAGCATTGCTACTGAAAGGAATTCTCCATCTTGTACATATTAGCTTAGATTTCCATTCCTCCGAGTGCTTCTGCACATTGTTTTTGCTGTAGATTAGTTTTGTCTTTCCCTAAGTGCTTTGGCACAAGCTTGCTGTTCCTGGAAATGTGTGTCACAGGCCTTGCTCCAATCAGATGATGTCCCGCCCTCCATCTTCCCCCTTGCAGTGTTCTAGTTAGTTGGGGTACCAAACAAAGAATTTGATGACTCCATGGCCAATGGATTGCTTCAGGACAATTGGTAACTTCATCCAGTAGGCAGATGACCCCTCTGAGTCGCCAAAATTGTTATCCAAAATGTACCACTTGCTCATTTTTGTGGCTAACTCCTTTCATTCTTCCCTCTCTTGTGCCTCAGTCATAATTTTTCTTGCTTTTAGGAACTCAAAACTTTCTGGAGATGACACCATTAGATAGAGCTCTTTCTTAGCTTTCCAGAAAGGTAAAGTTTTCCTCCTAACTCCATGTATTTTTGAAGTTATGGCTCGGCGGAGTTTTTGTGGAAAATTTTCCCCTGAAAGGCCTGCAGCCAATGAGATGCCGTGCTACGCCCTTAATCATATATCTTATATTGGATGTATATAGCCGACTTGTGGCTATCATAACTTCTTATCATTATGTATTTCTTTCATATATGTTATATTTTCATTAGTGGGTCGGCCTTGGTGTTGGCCATAACATAGGAATAGTATATATAGAGGTTAGTAGGTAGTATTTGATCATCATTGGAGCATTTGAGTATTATTGTATGGTTTGGAGGTTGCCCCCTCGAAGTGGCGTAGCTATTCTTATTGCATATTGAGATCATTATTCTGGAATATGGTGTTATTGGGTGTTATATTTCTACTCATGATCTGAATTATACAAGTAATTTCATTACAAGTGGTATCAGAGCTTGAACTCGGCCAACACTGCGTCAAACCCTAATTTTGAAGGTTCGTCCATATCTCAACATCCAGTAGCGAATTTTTATGCAAATTTTTTTGTGGTGTGGTGAAATCAGTCAAGTAAGCTTCCCTCAAAATTTTAATACTTTTTGACTTGTTTTGCAAAAAGTTATAGCGGTTTTATGTTTTTTCATAATTCGGCTACATAGGGTGCAATTTGTGGAATTTTTCAAAGTTATTTACATTTCCAGAAAGAAGATTAAAAATCAGTTTGAGTTCATTCTTTGAGTTTTATAAAAATTTTCCGAATTCCTATTGAAATCTGAAACCCTAAATTTCGACCTTGATCCTTAAATCTTACTATTATGGGGCATCATGGCTGGGCCTTCGACAAGAGGAAAAAATAATTCCATCACTCCGGGTAAAACCCCTGATAAGGATGAGATAATAGTTGAGGAGTTAGAGTCAGAAGGGGTAGCTACAGAGTCCTCAGGGTTAGGGTTTACTTCAACTGACCATAAGGTCAGCTATCTTGAGTTAGAGTTGCGAAACCTTGAAGGTAGAGTGGCTAGCAAAAAAGATGTAGAAAAGATTGGAAAACGATTGGAGGATTTCATTCAACAATTTAGCTACAATATCATGGGTCATCATATCATTCCTAATGAGCCACAACTCAATCATACTCACACTAACCATGGTGGATCTGCAAACATGACCAATCCAAATACAAACACTCTACAAGCCCGTCACATGCTTCCAAAAGTGGAAATGCGTAAGTTTGATGGAAAGGATCCACTCAATTGGATTAACCAGATGGAGAATTTCTTTGATCTTCATCAGATTCCATTGGGACAAAAGGTTACCATGGCATCATTGTATCTGGAACCTGACCAATTCATTTGGTATCGATGGTTATGTGCTCAAAGGAAAAAGAGTGGCCTCAATGTTACATGGACAGTATTCACTGAAGAGTTGCAATTGCACTATAGTTCTAGTGTGTCAGAGAATTATTTCAGCCAATTAGCAAAGCTCAGACAAACAGGAACAGTCAAAGATTACATCCATCAATTCCAAAACCTTTCCTTACGGGTGGAAAATATTCCTGAAGATAATTTGAATGACTTATTTCTTGGGGGTCTTAAAGAACAAATTGAGACTGAGGTGCGTATGTTTAATCCTCATAAGGTTTCAGACTCTATGATCATGGCATGTAGGGTAGAGGAAAAATTTCTTTCAAGTCGGAAACAAACTGTCAGTACTATCAGAGATCGTAGCACCCTTCCACCATCATTCCCTCGGCCAGTGAGACTGACACCTCAACAAATTGAAGAAAAGAGAGCCAAAGGGTTATGTTTTAATTGTGACAACAAATTTGGACCAGGACATAAGTGTGCGGAAAAGAAGTTGTTCTACATTGAGGGACCTACTGAAGAAGAAGAAAATGAAGAAGACGAAGAGGTAGAGCCAGAGGAGGAATTAGGAGATTCCCAACCAACAATATCATGCCATGCAATTTCTGGTATTAGCACTCCCCAAACTCTCAAAGTAGTTGGATTCTTAAAAAAATAGAGGGTAACAGTATTGATTGATTCGGGAAGTACTCATAATTTCATCAATCATAAGTTAGTGGTACGCTTGAACTGCTTTGTTTATCCAGCTCCAGAATGTCAAGTCATGATTGCTGATGGGAAAACTGTTAGTTGTTCAAGAAAATGCCATAACATTAATCTCACCATGGGAGATTACTTGCTAACTAGCAATATGTATGCCATTTCCATGGGAGGAGCAGACATTGTGTTAGGAGTTCAATGGCTTACCACCTTGGGAACCATTGAAATGAATTTCCAAGAGTTTTTCATGCAATTTCAGTCAGAAGGGAGGAATTTTAAACTAAAAGGACTAAGAGAAAAATCCCCCCAGATGGTAAGTTCTCATCAGATGTAAAAATTGCTTAGAAAGGGTGCAAAAGGGTTTGTGGCACAACTATTTTCATTGGAAGCACATCATTCCAATACATTTATACCCGCAAATATGCAAGCAATTATAGATGAGCACTCAAGGGTTTTTGGAGAAATGCCCAAGGGTTTGCCTCCGAAAAGAGACCATGACCATGCCATCCAGCTAGTACCAGGGAGTCAACCACCCAACATTAGACCTTATAGGTACCCCTATATGCAAAAGAGTGAGATTGAGAAGATAGTTCAAGAGATGTTAGAAGCAGGACTTATTCGTCATAGTCAAAGTGCTTACTCTTCTCCTGTAGTGATGGTACGGAAAAAATATGACAATTGGTGCATGTGTCCTAGATTACAGGGAACTCAATAAGTACACAGTTAAAGATAAGTTTCCTATTCCTGTAATTGATGATTTTCTAGATGAGTTACATGGTGCTGTTTACTTTACAAAACTTGATCTTCATTCTGGATATCATCAGATTAGAATCAAGGATGAAAGATATTCATAAAACAGCCTTCAGGACACATGAAGGACACTATGAGTTCTTGGTAATGCCTTTTGGACTAACAAATGCACCCTCTACATTTCAAAGCTTGATGAATTCAATATTTAAGCCATTTCTTCAAAAGTTTGTTTTAGTGTTCTTTGATGATATATTAATCTATACTAAAACATGGGAGGAACACCTGCATCATGTAAATAAAGTGTTGGAAACTCTTGAACAACATCAACTTTATGCAAAGCCTTCTAAGTGTTCTTTTGGTGTCAAGGAGGTTGAATATCTGGGTCATATTGTCTCTTATGAAGGTGTTAAAGTGGATCCTAACAAGATAAAAGCCATGCTTGAATGGAAGGTTCCCAAAACCCTAAAAAATCTCTGAGGATTTTTGGGGCTTACAGGTTATTATCGTAGATTTGTAAGGAATTATGGCAGCATCGCAGCACCACTCACAGCTTTATTGAAGAAGGACTCTTTCCATTGGAATGAGCAATCTACTATGGCCTTTGAGAAGTTGAAGGAGGCCATGTGCACCACTCCAGTTCTAGACCCCAGATTTTTCAAAAACATTCATTGTTGAATGTGATGCTTCAGGGTATGGTATGGGGGCATTACTCATGCAAGAAGGGTGACCCATTTCTTTCGAGAGCCATCAATTCAAAGGTAAGAATATCTCTAAACCAGTTTATGAGAAAGAAATGTTAGCAATACTTCATGCAGTGAAACAATGGAGACCATATCTAATGGGATGACATTTCAAAGTAAAGACAGATCATGATAGTTTGAAATACTTCTTAGAGCAACACTTATCATCAGAAGAACAACAGAAATGGCTCTCAAAAATGTTGGGGTATGATTTTGAGATAATATACAAGAAAGGGAAAGAGAATGTAGTTGCTGATGCTTTATCTCGGAAGGATGAATCTGCCCAGGCATTGTTGTATGCCATATCTGTATTACAGGAGGATTGGATAGAGGATGCAAGGTCTGAATGGAAAAATGACCCAGGTACACAAAATCTCATTCAAAATCTCCAACAAGATCCAAACATGTGACCAGAAAATTTTTTATGGAAAGGAGATGTTTTATGGTATAAAGATAGATTATATATATGTAAGAATTCAATCCTTAAAAATAGGGTTCTATCTGAGCTCCATGCTTCTCCAGTAGGGGGTCATTCTGGCTTCTTAAAGACTTATCATCGAATCAAGCATGATTTTTTCTGTGAAGGGTTAAAAGGAGATGTACAAAAAAAATTTGTGGCAGAATGCATGGTTTGTCAGCAAAATAAGGGCAAAACAATTAAGTCCCCTGGTCTTTTACAACCTCTATCTATTCCTAGCCAGAGGTGGGAAGAGGTGTCTATGGACTTCATCACAGGATTGCCTAAATCAGAAGGTAAAAATGTAATCATGGTGGTGGTGGATAGACTCACCAAATATGCCCATTTTTGTGCTTTATCACATCCATTTGTTGCAAGTACAGTAGCAACGGCCTTCAGGGATACAATTCAGAAGCTACATGGGACACCAAAGATTATAGTAAGTGATCGAGACCCTATCTTTACTAGTAATTTTTGGACTGACTTGTTCTCATGCTTGGGCACACAACTATCTCGTAGTTCCTATTATCATCCCCAGTCTGATGGGAAAACAGAGGTGGTAAACAAGTGCTTGGAGGGATATCTTCATTGTTTTACATCAGATAAGCAAGAGAGATGGGTCCAATGGTTGCCGCTGGTAGAATGGTGGTATAACACCTCCTTTCATACTTCATCTAAAATGTCTCCTTTCTTGGCATTATATGGGTATCATCCACCATCTATCACTTCATCTTTGAGAGTCCAGCCAAAGGTTCGAGCAGTTGAAGAACATATTCAACACCAACAAGAGGTGCTTTGTAGTCTCAGGGAGAATTTGGCCATGTCACAAAACCGCATGAAGCAGTAGGCAGACCAACATCGCAGTGAAAGACATTTTGAAGTTGGTGATTGGGTTTTTGTGCGTTTACAACCATATAAGCAAATGTCGTTAAAACAACAAAAAAAGGATAACAAGCTTTCACCTAAATATTATGGTCCTTATCAAGTGTTACAGAAGATTGGAAATGTAGCATACAAACTGTAACTTCCTCCAACTACTCGAATTCATCCAGTATTCCATGTATCTTGCCTAAAGAAGGTAATTGGACAGACAATATCAACCCAGAAAGTGTTACCAGAGCTTAATGAAGAGGGAAAAATCATCCTGGAACCAGAATGCATCCTTCAAACACGCACTAAGAGGTTGAGGACAAGGGTCATCACTGAGTATTTGATCAAGTGAAAAAATCTAGACAATGAAGACGCAACTTGGGAGGATGCAAATTTCCTGCAGCAGCATCCATATCTTCTCAACATTGGGGAAAATGTTTCTTCGAAGGGGAGGGGCATGCTACGCCCTTAATCATATATCTTATATTGGATGTATATAGCCGACTTGTGGCTATCATAACTTCTTATCATTATGTATTTCTTTCATATATGTTATATTTTCATTAGTGGGTCGGCCTTGGTGTTGGTCATAACATAGGAATAGTATATATAGAGGTTAGTAGGTAGTATTTGATCATCATTGGAGAATTTGAGTATTATTGTATGGTTTGGAGGTTGCCCCCTCGAAGTGACGTAGCTATTCTTATTGCATATTGAGACCATTATTCTAGAATATGGTGTTATTGGGTGTTATATTTCTACTCATGATCTGAATTATACAAGTAATTATTAAGACCGCATTAAAGAAGTTAAGTGGATGGTTCAGGAAATGTTTCTTGATTCACCCAGCTGCTCATGGGACATCAAGAAACCAGCACCATTTTATTTATCACTGATTATTGGGGAACATCTAGTTCATAATTGCATGGTGGACAGTGGAGCAATGTAGCACAGTTATGCCAAAAGCAATTGCAGAAAAATTGGGTCTGTAGTCCATGAGCCTACAGAAAGGAGTGTCTTACATCTTGATGGAGGCTGCAACCAATAAAGTTGGTATAATAATAAATTTAGAGCTGAAGTTACATTATTTCCCAAATGTTTTGGCTATTCTGTAATATTTTACTATTGTAGATTTGCCCCCATACTTTTCTTTATGCTTATCTAGAGACTTTTTCAGCAAAAATAGGAAATAGGTTATCTCTCTTCAGATTGGTCCTTCTTATGTTTTACTACTCATTACGGCACCAAAGTTACTATTTTGTTCCAATTTACCCAGAGGCATTGTCTAGATTTCATATTGAGCCTCACTCTCCAAATGCAGTGGCTAATAGTATTCAGCTTTAGATGATTTTTGCAGTCTAACTTTGATGAGGTGGCTCAGGTTTCAACCTCCTTTGATTTTCTATTAGATGGTGTTTTATCCTTAACATGTTTATGGATGAAAAAAATAGTTGAAGAGCATGCTCATGATCCTTCAGGAAGGAAGTTCCGAACCCAACACTTGTTTGGTGTGTCAGTGGTTGTATGCATGGAAAAAATACACCACTTCCCTTATTGTCCAAAACAGAAGATTTAGCAGAAGGGATTTGAATCAGATTTATTTTGATGGAGCTAAGAACAAGGAAGGACAAGGAGCATGTTTTATGCTCACTTACCCGATAAAGCTTGAAAGGTATTTCTCATCTTTGAGTCTCCAATTTTCATTGTACTTGTAATGTAGTGAATATGAAGCATTAATTCATGGCTTATCTTTGGGCCAGAAATAAAGGTATTAGCACGTTATGAGTCTTTGGTGACTCTGAGTTGGTTATTAATACAAGTGAAGGAATTTTAATGTATGTAAGAATCCATTAATGAAGTCTTACAGACATACATTTTCAGACTTAGTGGCAGATTTTGACACAATTAATATTAAGTCTCGCATTCTTCTAGAACTGAAAACAAGCATGCAGACAGACTTGCTAGCAATTCTTCCATGCTAGTTTCGAAGTGCTTCTTCTGAATTAGATAGGAAACTTCTCAAAATTCTACCACATATTAAACTAATTGTCAGGCCCTCTATACCTTATAATGACTTAAATTGGCAAGTTTTTGAAAATGATGATAAAATTTGCAGGTTTTTCTGCACCATGAAGCTAAGTTTTCTGCAGTTAATCGGGACTTCTTCTTCCAAATCACAACATTTATACGGTGACTCAAATTGTTCAAATAAAGACAAATTCCTTGACGTCTTGTCACTTTGGAATAAATCTTCAATACTTGCCTTAAGAAAAGTCTTGTCAATGAGTTTTAATCCTCTGATCTTATGTACTTTGACTTCATTTCTGAAAATTTTAGTTATTAGTTTCAATGAAGTTCATGTTGATTTCTCATCCATGAAAAGGTTTCAATTTGATGAAGGGAAGAAATTTCTTGTATTCTTGGAAAGGTATGTTCCTTAGTTGAAAAATGGTGATTTATTAATTTTTTGCAAATAATCTTAAAGATGTTTTCACTTGGAGATACCAAGTACCTGAAATTGGTTTGATCCCAGTTTAGCGCTTGACATACTATCAAATTGCAGCCAAATTGTAAACCAGTCAAGGAGTTCCCAACAAGCACATGTAAATCCTAGAATAGAACCTCCTTAGGAGGAAAGAGTTATCGTAGTTAATTGAATATGGTATTATCTTTCCAGTTAAGCATTTAAATTGGGTAGCGAATCTTGTGTCCAGTTAGGTCTTTTAGAAGAATGGAGAAATTAATGGATTATGCCTGTGGATTTTAGATATCTTAACAAATCTTCATTAAAAAATCATTACCCACTTGGTACCAAATAGTAGGATCAAGCATCTTGAGAATAGTTTCTGGTTCAGATATAATATCTCTTATCAGATGGTTATAGTGGATACAATTAGTGATTTTATTCTGAGAAGTTGGAAGATAGAAGTATAAGAACAATTCCCTTACAACTAAGTGATGAGTGACTATGCTTACAAAAGAATTCCCTTTGGTCTCTCAAATGCTGGTCTTTCAATGTTTGTTATTACCGAATCACAACACCCCTAATTTACATATATTTGAACTCACGGTGTGATTTGATAACATGGGTACTATCTCCAAGTTGTGGGACTTGCTACTTGAGATAGACCTCCGGAGAAAGTTGGTTCTTGCTCCTAAACTACCTGCCACAATCTACTTTAATGCATGGGAAAGACTAAATATTCTAATCTAAATTTCCAAGGGACTAGAGAGAGAGAATGCATAAAATGAAAGCCTACACTAAAGCGGTGATACACCAGAAAAGCAGGGTGTGAGAGTAGTCTCCAAATGTGTGAAATACAGAGGCAAAGTGCACACTGGAAGAGGTGATGACAGTTCTCCATAATCTAGAAAAATGCATTCACAACAATATTCCAAGCATACACAATGATAATGAATCCCTACAAGAACATAATAATAGACACAATATTCTTGTAGAAAGATTAAAGGGGAAAGAAGAATGCAAGAAAACATAACAGGGGAAGATACATCCACAAACTTGATATTTTATTGCTTCATGATATGCATAGTTCAATCTATTAAAAGATAAGGGCCTGGATCACCATGCAAGGAGTCCACTACAAGGGTCTGCAGCACATTGGCTTCACAAAGAAATTTTTACAGAGCTTTGCTACAAGGAACTACTACTCCTTTACAATGAGCCCAACACTCCTATTTATAGAAAAATGAGAAGGAAACGAGAAGGAAAAATGGAAATTCTAAAATCTATCCTTCAACCACCTGTAAGAGGCATTAAATGGAGAAAAATGATTATATAACTACTTGCAAAAGGCTCCCCATACTGTCCCATGTGCTGTAGCAGAGAAAGAATGATGACCATGCCTCTTAATTGCACTCCCAACCACCAAATGAAACACTGTTGTGAACCCAGCCACGTTTTCTAATAAATCTTGACCAATTTTTGATCAAATATAGAATTTATTGATTGCTGTGCATTGGGCTCGGAGCCAAGATTCCAACAATACCAATTTTGTGTGATTTTGTTGAGAAATGCAAAAGTTATGGCCTTTTGAGTGCGGGAATCTATTTTGGGTCTGGCAGGCATTTTCTGTCATTTGACGGGAAATGAGCATTAACTGAATGGATCCGAATATATTTCTCTTAATTATATATATCGACCCTCATAAAAAATAAGAAATCCAGTTTTTGTGGCGTAGAGGACGTCGTGCTCGTTCCAGAAAGTCCAATTTAATCAAAATCGGAGCTCGGAGTCAAAAGTTATGGCCGTTTGAAGTTTCCGGGCCAAACGTTGACTTTTCTTCCTGTGACACGTGTCATGATTTGATTGGTTGACGGGTCTGCCAGCTCTTTCGCGCCCTTCGCGTATTTTTGTCCCGGATGTCCCAAACCGTTTGGGACAAAAACCTCCGATCCGCCTGAAATGGGCTTCCTTGTCCCTCTTTGCGTTGGACACGTGGCAAGATTTGGTTGGCTCTCGACTCCTTCGGATTTTCACGTCCCATGCGTCCCTTTGTCCCATTTGGCACAGTGCTGAAATTTCCCATTTCGGCCGAACCGGCTGGTTCGCCGCACCTCGCGGCCCAGATGTCCCATTTGTTTTCGGACCGTCTGGGACAAATTCGCCCCGGTTCGGCCGGTTTGCGCCCTTTTGTCCCAACTGTTCCGGGACAAAAGTTCTCATTTCGGCCGATCCAGCCGGTTCGCGTACTTTTGGCCCACGCGTCCCATACTGTTCCGGGCTGCCTTGACTCATTTCGCTCAGTTCGGCCGGTCTTTTTGTCCCGCTTGTCCCAAATGCTTCTAGGACTAGGACTTAGCCATTTTTCGTGATTTTTTCAGGCCCGAGCCTGTTTTTGCAATTTTTCTTACATTTTCTCGGAACTTGCTCTCTCCTTCTTTGGCCAGGGGAGTTAGAAAATTCTGAGGGGACCCAAAAAAATGACTTTTTTCCTGGACTCAATATAATTGCTTGGGACAAAAGAATTTGATCCATGTTATCAAATTTACCTTGAGGGGTGAATTTTGGATAACAATACCTAATGAAGATACGAGGTTTGGATTGTGGTTCCAAGTCCTTGAATTTCTTCTTGGGTATTCGAGCCATGACAATTGAATTGAAGACACGAAAGTGCTCAATGTCAGGTTTGCGTCCATACCAAGGCTCAAAGGGTGTCATCCCTTTTACTACTTTGTGTGGAATGCAACAAACATAGTTCACAAATTCAACCCAATATTGTGGAGGAAGGGATTTGGATTGGATAATGCAGGTGGCCATCTCCTCAATAGTTATTATCTTCCTGTTTGCAACTCCATTTTGTAAAGGGATTTAAGCAACTGTACATTGCAAAACAATTCCTTGAAGCTACAAAAATCATCAAACCTATTGCTCATATACTTGCCTCCATTGTTAGTTCTAAAAATCTTGATATACATTTTGGCTTATTTCTTAGTGAGGGCCTTATAGTCCCGAAGGTGATCGAAAACTTCACATTTATGTTTGAGGAAGTAAACCCACGTATAACATGAAAAGGAATCAATGAAGGTAAGTACATATTGAGCTCCAATGAATGAAGGAGATGGAAAAGGGCCAAAGATGTCATTATGGACAAGCTCAAGGGTATGAGAAGCTCTCTAGGATTTTCCCTTGCCAAATTTATCTTTGGGGTGCTTCCCAAGGACACAACCCTCACAAAGACCCTTCAAAAAATTGACACGAGGAAATCCATTGAAAATCACATATTGGATCAATTTCTCTAGGTAACAGTAGTAGAAATGGCCAAACTGTTGGTGTTAGAGCTTATTAACATCATCCGTGTAAGTTAATAAGGTAGTAGGAGAAGAGTCTAGAGAAAAGTGGGAACATGTGTACAACCGGGCCTGGTGGTATGCCTTTCCCTTTGCTACATTAGAATCACTGTGCAACTCTCTAATGATCATTTAATTAGGTTTAAATTCGACACACATATCTCAACCAATATGGGTGATTTGGTAGATTGATAATAGATTGGTAGAAAGTTGGGGACCACTAAGGACATAATTGATGGTTCCACCATCAAATTCCACTAATCCAATACCAACTATTGTGACATATGTATCATCACCCAAAGTGATTTGGGACATACTACAAGGTTCTACTTTGGAAAAATTAATGTGAGAGGAACCCATGTGGTGCGAGGCACCAAAATCTATAACCTAGGTCGATGAAGGAGCTACTCTAGCTACAAGGGCTCTGCCTTTCTTCTTCTCGGACTTGTTTTCCTTTGCCTTAGAAGATTCAGGTTTCGGAGTGTTTTGTTTGATAGACTCATGAACACCTATATTATTCTTCTCAAGTAAATGAGTGGTGGTCAATTTGTTTTCTCATGTATTAATACTCTTCATGTCCTGACTTCTTGCAATAAGAACACGTGCACTTCTCCTTCTTTAGTTTAGACTCAGAAGTAGAGAAAAAAGTACCCATTTTGGATTTGGATTAGGTGGACTTAGCTTCCTTAGGTTAGTCCTTTTTATTTGATTTATTCTCTTGTTTCTTCACCTTTCCTTTACCATTAATTGCTATTAGGGCATGTGACTTGGACTTTATTGTAGCCATTTGGATCAACTTTTCATGTTCTCTAATGAGTTGGGTAGAAAATTTGTCGAATGAGGGCATCTTTTAAGTAGTCCTTAAAGCTTTTTTTGTGGTATGAAAGGTAGGAAAAAATACAGAGTATTCAAGTTAAATCTTAGAATGTATGGATAAAATTAGTTGGGCATCATTCTTATCAACTTCACATCCATCCAATAATAGTCTCATGTGGACAAATTTGGAAAAGAAATCTTGTAGGTTATAAAAGTTCCTAGGGGTTGAAAATAGGTGATTGTTCTCTAACTCATGGGCTCTCATGTCATCTTGCTTTCCAAACATTTTGTCTAAAGTTTGTAAGGCTTCATCAGGTGTTGTGGAATACTCAATGTGAAAGAGGAGGCCAAGAGAAACAAACACACAAAGAATACCTAAGGTTTCATCACTTCAGTTGAACCACTTATATTTCTAAGGTTCATCATTGGGTTTAGTTTCCACTCCCATATTGATGCGATACAACTCGTAACTCCTTAGTTTGGTTATCATTTTGGATTTTCATTCAAAAAAATTAAATGACATGAGAAAAGGAACATTACTGACATCCATCGTAAGGAAAGAGAAAGTAAATGCAAAAAAGAAGAAAAGGCACACACACAACCCAAAATAATAGTTTTACCCCTATTTGTGGCACTTTATAACTAGTGTGTTGATCACAATTTGGCGTGTTTGTGCGGTGTGAAATAGTTGGCCACTCACTTTGTAATTAGTGGAAATCAAGCAAGTGGAGACCACAATAAATTTTAATGTGCAAAAATGATGCAACACCGTAATAAGCACAATGAAGTTGTAAAGTAAGAGAAAAGGGAGAAAATGAAGGTCCCGTGTGAGAAAAAACATCTCATGTCGTGATTAAGTTCCTTTCCCACAAGGTTTTGATGGATATGCACACTAGCCCACAAACAATAATAAGATCACAACATTACAATAAACCTCCAAGAAATGATAACAAACTCCCAAAAATGCACTATCCCATTCACAATAACCTCTAAAAAATTAGATCCAAAAAATGACTGTAAACCTTAAATTTTAAGCTTTCCTAGTGTCCCTAATTAATGCTAGTTTGAAAAAAATGGTTTAGGTTCAAAAAGTTACCAATAAAAAAACCAATTATAAATTGAACCTCAATTGGGAGAAAAAACCTAAAAACTAGGGTTGAATATTGAAGGAGGAAAAAGATGTAGGGAAATGGCACAACTCGGTGGCCCAGGTTGTAGGTGAGTTAGGAGGGAGATGATGGCCAAGATACATATCAAGTTATAGGATGAGTTGAGGGTGGCTCGACTAAGTTGAGGACCGAGCTAAGGGGGATTCAGATGCAAGGGCTACCAAGGTTGATTTGGCCATGTATGGTCGGCTCGGCTCTAAGACGAGTCAGGATATAACCAGGACCCAATGTGAAGGGTCGAGTAGGAGGCTAAGGTGAGCATGTGTAGGGAGGAATTGTAGTGAGGTTGGTGGGTGGAGCCAAGGTGAGGAGTCTATGGGGAGACCAAAAATGGCTCAACGAGGCCTAGATGAGCCCATGATGAAAGGTATCCTGTGGTGATGTAGGGAGTCGGCTTGGGAGTGATGAGAAAGGATCTAAAGTGAAGGACCGAGGTGGGGTTGGATCGAGTATGAGGAGGCCAATTCAAGGAGAGTCAAGCTCAGTGAGATCGAGGAGACATTGTTGGGTTTGGTAGGGGTTACAAGACTGCGGGAGAGCTCAGATGGAACTCGGTTAGGTTGAGTCACAAGGAAGGATCCCGAAAGTGAGATACACAAAGTGCTCAAGTACATGGAGCTCCGGAGAGATGTAGGATCAAGATACAACATATCAATTTGGGTAGAGCTACTTGGTGAGCTTAGGAAACTCAGTAGGAGAGCTTTGGTAGGTAGGGAAGCTTGACAGTGAGCTTGACCAAGAGCTAGAAGGACTTGGGAGCCATAAGAGTGAGATCGGTAGACTAGGGAGGAGCTCAGGTAGGCAGGGGAGCTGGAGATGACTTGGATGAGAAGAGAGCTCTGTGTAGATCTACACTACAATGCACACAATCAAAACCTCCAAATCTAGAGCCTTTGTCACATTTAGTTGTAACTAGCTAGATTTATCTATGAAACACCTACCCCACACATACACCAAGAATACCAAAAAACAAAAAACTCCCACCCACAAACCAAATGTTAACAAAATTAATGCCAAAAATGTGCAGAACCATAAGAAACTTGCACTAATAGTTAATAAAAACAAAAAATCGAGTCTAATCCATGATGATGAAGTGAGTGACATGATTATCGAGATCAAGCTATGATACCATGAAAGAGGGCACAAAGATCTCCTAGAATTCATGAAACACCTACCCCACATATACACCAAGAATACCAAAAAACAAAAAACCCCCACAAACCAAATGTTAACCAAATTAATGCCAAAAATGCACAGAACCATAAAAAAATTGCAATATTAGTTAATAAAAACAAAAAATCAAGTCTAATCCACGATGATGAAGTGAGTGACATGATTATCGAGATCAAGCTATGATACCATGAAAGAGGGCACAAAGATCTCCTATAATTCATGCACATCAAATAAGTTGCACTCAAAAGGAAACTGTGTAATACTCCAACTAATTAGAGAGAAAAATAATCTCAAGGAACTTGTGCATGAAAAAAAGGTCTTCTCATACTCATAGATAAAAACATAAAGAAGTGCATATGAGGGAGTGCCATGTATCTCCCATTTCTGGACTTGTCATACTCCAAAAAAAGAGAGAGGAGTTACAATTCTAGAATAACATGTAACTCCTTTATGACAATGACACTATGACGCATATGACAAATTGTATGACAAAATATGTCATATGCCATATAAATCCCTAAAATACCTATGACTCACCTAAGTGAGATGACTCACCATGTGTGATATGTAAATAACTCAATAAATTAAAAAAAGGTAAATAATACCCCCTTACACTAACATTTTCACCATAGTAAAAAATTCAATAACACACTATGCTAATTTTAATCACTTTTACCACACAATTAACAATTCTATGTATGCACAAAGCCAAATACAATTGTGCAACAATTGAAGATACTAATCAAGATCACATTGACCAACACAATCAAATATCATATCCATACACATAACCCTTATCTCATATTATCAGGATATATAAAACTTCATTATGATATCCACAAAGGTAATTACATATGTGGCCTAAACTTCCTATATAAGTTGGAGCTCAATAAATATTTACTTGGGTAGAGCTTATGTAATGGAGTATGTAGGGAAACCAAGTTTGAAGCATTTTTATTGCTCGTGTTCATTTCTTTTCTTTGGTTTCAAGTGTTACTAAGATTTATTACTTGTATTTATTCACAAAATTTATTAAAATTAATTGTAGATTTAAGTTGTTATTCCATTTTAGAATATAATTTATGTATAGCTTATACATGGTTGATATTTCCCTTTTCACTCTTTTATTGTAGTCTCTTGATTCAAGTCTTATTTAAAATTATTTTATTATGTTTTTTGAGTCCTTCATTACGTTGGGGTATTCTACACACATTGATTTTCCACCCATTCTTCCATAAATGAATAGAGTGCCAATTTATCAACAAGAAATGGAATTAACCATAATGTACCCTAGTACATCAACATGACAACACACTATACTTTACAACCTATTCCTATAGGACCAGTTTGGAAATATACATATAAATTCTAAATGGACAACCATCAAAGCACAATGGTTTTTTATTACAAATTTGTTAGGACACGACATTGATAACTATCAGTAAGTGGATAAATGACCTATAAAACTAATATATATGAAAAAATAGACTTCCACATCATATACTATGTCAAAAATACATTTTTCTATAGTTAATGACGAATGCTCACGCCTAGTTCTAAAGCTCCTATTTTGGTATGTCTAAGAGTTTGTTCAAAAAGGCTGTGAAGTTTGGCTTTACAACTTCCAAATGAACTTTGCTTATAAGTTTACAATGCCTTTTCAATAGACCCATTTTGTGCATATTCTGATATGATTATATTCCATGTTGAAATATCTCTTAGGTATTTTGTCAAATAATTCACATGCCTTTCTATACAGTCCCACATTTTCATTCAAATCAACTAAACGACGTGCAAATAAAATATGTGACAGAAACCGTGTTCTATTATGCTTTGATGGATTCTAAATCCTATTCCAAAGTTCTTATTTTTCCACAAGCAAGGGGTATGGTGGAAGAGAAGAGATGATCATGTTAGAAATCTATTCATTATGTTTGGTGAAACACTATCAATGCCTCTTTAGGGTGGCCATGTCTTCTGTAAGCAACAATTTTTGATAATCCATGAATGGATATCTTCTTGTTAAAGACTTGAAATTTTTCATACATATATATAAAATTCTTGTGGCCAACATATTCAATTTCCCTCTCATTTATTTGTGAACAAAAACCTCTCTGATTGCGCTCCCACGCGAGACCCTTATTCTAGGTAGGTGGAGTTCCTTTAGCATATATATTTTAAATTTCAATTCTTGAAAAAAAAAATATTTCAAACTCCAACAATGTATCTCCAATCTAAAACATAAAATATGTAAGTGATTGTCAAATTTACAAGCTAGTGGAGGAAACAATTTTATGGTTATGCAACTGTTTTGTAATTGTACAAATACATAAATTAATTTCAGTTATTGGGTTTGATTACTTGGGTTGTATAGAACTTTAGCTAACATATGATCGGATATTACTATCCATCTTACCAAACACTTAAAACTGACTATGGGAACTAGGGTCACGTGATCAGGTTAGCATAATTTCCTTAACAACAAAGCATGCAAATAATATTTGTAAAATATAAATTACTTGTTTTCCTCTGGATTTGAATTCCCTAGGTTGTATATAAAAAAATCACGTTTGTATATATTTATTTTTTCTTTGGTGAAACACTACTTCCAAAATTTGATCTCCTTATTTAAAGGATTTTCTTGTCCATAGACTAGTGTTCAAATGGGTAAAATTTCACTAAGAATAAAATTTTTCATCACTCTTCATTTTAAGATCTATCACTACAAAAAATGTACAAGAGCGAGCAAGAAAGTTTAGTGGTGAACAATATGATACAAGTTGTAGCTCCTAAGTAGTACCCAATATTGCTTAAACATTTTTTAATCCACATTGGTAAAACAAGCTACGTGCAGTTAAATAGAGAAGTGCACGAGTTGAGATAATAAGAGAGGCTACAAATTAACCTTACATCACACTGAAGTTACTCAATTCACTCTATTTATGAATGATCAATCAATCTAGCCTAGTTTTAATCAATTAAGACAGGGCCAAGTTATATCAACAACAAACTCAATTCTCTCTTTATTAATTAATCCTAAGTGATTGTTTAAAATATGTATTTTTTTATGCACAATTTAATTTTAGAATAATGTAACTCACTCAAATTTGACTATGAATATAGAAAAATAGAGGGAGGAAGCTGATCACATTTAAGGTTATGCAATTAAAAAATCTATAGGGAAATTGAAAGTTCTAAAATAGAAACTAAAAATCTAGATGAAAGAGATATTTGGGTACATTTTCACAAGATAGAGCAATTTATGAAACAATCAAATTGACTACAATAACAAATTAGAGAGAAAAAATTAGGAAGATACAATGAGATGTATTTCTCAGAGAAGATACATTAACTCAATTGTATGAATATAAAAAACACAGACCCATCTATTTATTCTCACAAATCCTTTAAGACTAAAGATCTGATACCAAATGTGGAGTGCTTATTTTCCAAATCTTTGATTCATATTTATACAACAATAAATAGATTAAAAACAAAAAATTTACATTGAAATACACAATATGAACACTGAATTCGATAATATTCATAGATCAAATAACACCAATATATGATGTAAAATTATTATTAATAGTTTCAAATTTTGAATACATATATGAAGATAAACTTCTTCCATAGCCACTTGGTATAGGTAAGCCAACAAAGGGACCACACTCAACAATGAAGAACCAAACATGGTCTTACATCACAACGCAAAAATAACATTCACTTAGCCCTGTCCAGGACATTGAGATGTGAACTCCATGCCACCCCTTGGACCCACTTAGTGGTACCCTATCTCGTTGCTATTTTAAGTGTTACAAGTCTCCAACCTTTTACCCAACATACCAAAACACCATTTCTTGTCTCTTTCTCATATAAATCATATTACATTCATGTGATTTCCACACAATTACACACATATATCATTCGAATAACTTTAATCCCTTTTTATAGTGTTGAGAAGGTGGTTTTTAACAATGGACATATCTTTTTATTCACACATTTGTATTTTAACATAATAAGTGATTATTTCCAGCATAATGCTTCTAACACCCTTTTATCTTCCTGGGAATATCTTTTGTCTATTTAATTATGTTTATTATCCACTTACCCACACTTGGATAAGTTTTAAATTACTTAATCCTTTTTATATACTTAAATTATATTCATGGTGATTTAGTCATGTAACAACAAACTTGGATTGTGTTTTACCTAGAATAGTCTTCTATCTATATCCAAATCTATATTATTCAAAAGATAGGATAATCTACTGAACTTATTATCCCACATACATTATGGTGAACTTGATGTGAATCATACACCATCATTAAGTGAGTAATATTCATGTTTATTTTTCATATCCCGTAGTGATTATCTTCACCATCAATGCATTCTGGCTATTGTCATATGATTCTTACTCCTCTGATGAACCCAACATGAATCGTATTCCACTGCAGTGACTTGCATTCACATTTATATATTATTTCCTTTATATCTCCTTGACATCAAATTTAATATCAACTTATATATATCCCATTTTTGATCTTTGCTTTGAGTATCTTTTCTAAGCCTCTTACTATGGAACATCTTTATAGTGCTCAAGATACAAACTCAACCTCTTTCCTTGAATTACACTCATTTTATATAGAATGCATTATGGGCGATATTCAAAATAATAATTTTTTGCCTAATGCATCCACTAATATGATTTCCGCTAGATCTCACTTGAACATACCTATCAATGAAGAATACTTGAGTAGGAGGGCGAGTCATAGGATAAAATTTGACTTGATTACACATTCACCATGCAAAGATTCATCCAAAAAATTCTCAAACATGTTGGAGAACCTCCTAAAACCATATAACAACACATGGAAATGTTTCTCAATGAAACTAATCCCATTCAAAACATATTTTTGGCTTTTGGGGAAAACCAAAGCATGTCTTTCCCTCTCTTTCAATCTCATATTCATCCTTCTTAAATCATGGTGTGTCCATTTCTTAGAAATACACTTCCTCAAACAAAAAATAAATTCCTTAATGATTTTTTCATTTGTAAATAATCCGAGCATGAAACAAATTAGACCTCCATCAAATGACGGAAAAAAGGCAATTAGCGTTAGACATAACTTATATAATGACAACTCTCTTAAACTTTCCTAAAAAATTTAGAACTTCACCTTCAAAATAAGGTTAGGCCCTTATCTCCATTTAATTAGGAGGAATCCATTGGGTAAAATGAAATATTACCTCATTCATGTGTTTGAGAAACCTCAACCTAAACAATAATTGTAAAAAAAATCTTCAAGTACTTGTGAGACTTGTAAACTAAGATGCCACTGATGATGGAGTTACAAACACTCCTAACTAGGGATGTGCTTCCAACTGAACCATACATAATATTAATTCAATCCCTCCTCAACTTCAAGAAGCTTAATTTCCTCATCTAAACACTCTCCACGATGGGGATTTCCATCAATCAATTACAAGTGAAGTGTTAAGAAGACATTTACCAAGGCAATTCTGACATATCCTATACCCTTCTTGACCCATTCCTCAATGACATGTAACAAAAACAATTTTTTTGGTGGCATGTTGATTGGAGGCATGCTCATGAGATCCCTTTTACATACTTTTTTGCTTAAACGTAACTTTGATCATGAAGCCATGACACAATAATGACATAATGGTGTTGTCATAATGAGATAAGATGTAGCAAAATGATTTCCATAATGTCGTACATGCTACCAATGATCACTTAGACATCTATATGAACACGATGCTTAATCATTACAAGGATGATAAATCTCATCAGCATGTTAATGATAAGAAAAAATATTCATCCAACACCATTGAAACTACCTATAACCATACCTTAAAATGTCAAAATTTGGAAAACATGCAAGACATAAAACGAGTGATCACATGCATCAATTCCACATATCCAGATTCTTAGTCTAAGACCTATAAGATTTTATAGGCCTACCCTACAAGTTTGAATTTCCTATACCAACCTTTGAAAAACCTAAAATGTTAAAAACATATTCAAATAATTTCTATCAAACATTTTGAAGCTACAAGGATGATTTCATTCAATGCATAAGCCCAACTATATCATCCATCATATTCCTATAAGGTCATTACCTTTGTTTGAGTTACATTGACCATATAACATGGCCAATAGAATAAAACCTCAACAAAAACTAAAAATTATGTTCAACCATATTTCTTAAATACTTCAAACATCATTCTAACCAAGACTCCTTAGGTTCAAACCAACCTTTCATAACCGATCTTGGATGAATGAGATCCGATCACAAAACTCTCTAACCTTCCAATACAAATACCCTTTTTGGATCTGATTAGGACTTATCTTAAACATCGTAACCACTTAATGTCGTTCCTCTTGCACATGAATATATCCTCTCCCCTAATGTTGGGGAAAGAATATCTTTTACATGACTTTGATGAAAGTATCCTTTAATAATGTGAATGGATTTCCATTCATATTGATCTAACAATGGATCAATCTCTATCCCTTTAATTTCTTACTAACTGTATGATCATGAATGAAATTATATTTATGCCAATGATCATCCTCTTTATTTCCATCAAGATTAGAAAGGTGCATATCAAACATGCTCTCATAAGTGAGGGTTCCAACACAAGTTTCAATTTTTTAGAATTGATAATTTTTTATTCCTATTCAACTGATAACCTATAATTTAATCCGCAACACGTGTCAAGGGCATGAGAAAAGAAAAATTCTACCATTGGGTTGTATTTGGTTTCCAATAATCGGGTCACCTCACATCGTCAGAGTGAAATGTATAATATTTAAATTCCCTATTTCTTATAACCTTCTTCTTGGTTGACTATAGAAAAAACAAATGCACATATTTGTTTCATCTACGTATTAATACAAAAAATTCCCTCATCTATGATTCATGTATGTAATTCAAGGTGACAAAAACTTGTCTTTAAAATTCCCAATCTCGAGGTACTACTTTATGTTCCATTATGAGGGTATTAACGCTTTAAATACCCCATCGATTCCTTTTGAGATATAACAAGCATCTTGATATTTTTGGGACAATCCCAGCTAACCTCCTTGACTGGAATGAAAATAAGCCTAATTAAATCAATCTTAAGATTAGAACATCAAATCCCTATTCTATCATTGCACATTTATCCATCTCTATGACCTTGCTCTCATAGGAAGGCTACTGATGTAATCCCCATTATCATTTCTATATTATGACATCCAATCAAGGAGGTTACTCCCTCACCTCCTGGAGATACCATTACATAATCCCTCAACATCAATATTTCTACTCCAGATTATGACGATGATTATTTGATCGATTATTTCTTCTTGTTTGGCTAAGCCCAAGATAAGAATAAAGAGATCATTCATACCAAACACCATTTTATTATTGTTATGATGCTAGTGATTTTGAAGATTGGGGTTTGAGAGGAGACACAAAACTAAGATATATCAGAAATGAATAGAGAAGTGTTAATGTAAAATGTTTTCTAGATAAGGTGAGAGATGTGCATGATAAAGTGTGTAATAAATTGGAGAACAATGTAATGTAATATAAGAAAACATATATGCGAAGAAAAGATAAGATCAATATAAAATTGGGGGCATGGTTTTAGTACATTTGCGAAAGGAGAGATTTATGAAGGTATCATATAACAATTTGAAGATGAAGAAAGTTGGATCATGCAAAATATTAAGGAAGTTTAGGAAGAACAACTATGAATTTCAGTTATTTAAAGGAGTTGAGATTTAACCTATATTGAATGCGGAATATTATATCCATTTTGAAGCACAAAATAAGAACACATATTGAGATTTAGTCTTAGAGTATGATTGGAAAGCGTAATTAACTAGATAAGGAAAAATAAAAGATGGAAAGGGTAATTGACACAAGGACTAACAAGAGGATGCGAGACAAGGGATACAAAAAATATTTCAAGTGGAAGGACCTAGACATTGAGGATATGAATTGGATAAGCACATTATTAGTTGTAAAACATAGAATATTAGCATAACATAAGTATGAACTTATTATTTTCTTGTTACTTCGGGATTATGATGCAAAATATTCTAGGTTCACTTGTAATCCTACGTCATCTAAAACATAGTAGGATAGAAATAAAGCTAACTATAGAACTACACAAAGGTTTTTGTTTGCACTTAATTTTTTTTGTATGTTTTTGTGCAAGTCTTACCACTCATAAGTTGTTTTTTTTTTAAATCATGTTTTGTGTAGGGTATCTTTATAATGTTTCATGTCACCTATATGTGCATAAAGGTTGCAAAGTTATATGATGCATTTTATTTCTAAGTTCTATAGCACAATATTGATTATAGTGTTGTGTGTTATTAGTTGATACGTGCAAGTGTTTTAAATTGTTGGTCAAAGTAGTCGTGGCATTTATAGAAGGATCCATCAAAGATCACAATATCTTTTAGAGTTTAGAACATCATTTATAAGGTCACAAGGAGCTTCAAAATGATAACACACTATTTTATCACTTTTTTTAAAATTGGTGACTTTAGGACAATGAACAAGTGTGTTACTTGTTTTTTTTATGTAGGGTAATGCACCAATATTTTTTAAAGGTTTTTGTTAACATGTATTTTATTCAAGGTTGTAGGTCTATTCTTGAAATTTCAAATTCATTGGGGGTGTATTATACAAATCTGTAAGGGTTCAGTAGAGGAGGCTAGTGTGCTGTGGAGGTCATATGTGTTGTAGTACAAGCATGGTGCATAACTTTTAGATTTTTAAATGAGCAAAAATAATTTTCATATAATCTAATTAGTGTAACTGTTGAGCTAATTCAATTTACATAGAGTTGTGTTTTGGTCCTCATAGTTTATAGAGGATTGCAACATAATTGTAATGTCATATGAGTCACTTATAAATTCAAGGATAAAATGAAAGTAGGTGGGTATTATAATTATATGAGCACTCCTATACACTGATGTTAGGTACAAATCTTGCCTAATTGATGTTATAGTTTGGACAAGTTAATTTCATGTATTTTATGTGTTATAGTACTATACTTAAGAAGATTACGACTTAGCAAGAAAATATCTAGGGATCTATTATTTTAGATTAGTTTACTTATGAGATATCTATTTGTGTGTTTGTATTGTAATTATTTCAAGATTGAGTCAATAAAGTTGTTGAGTTATAACTTCATATTCTATGTTGCATGTGATTTCATTGCATTTCTATTGAACATCTTTAGGGTTGCATAGTCTAAGGCTTCTCTTAATTGGAACCCATAATCAGGATTGTATAAAAAGGTCGTGCAAAATTGCAGTGGAAATAAGTTTAGCTGGATAACAATAGAAATGGTAAAGACAATATCACTTGTAAGGTGTGCATGGTTGCAAAGCTAAAATGAACAGTTTTTCTTGGTGATTACCAACTGGATTTTTTAGAGGTTGTAGTATTTGTGACAAAATGAGATAAGCATGAGATAGAATATAGAGGGATTTTACAAGATCACAATTCGATCTGGTCATAGTAACAATGGATTAAGAGAAGTGTTGTCATGCAAATGTGCAATAGGGAAATTGGAAGTTTCCAAGCACAACAACTATACCCCTGTGCCAAAATCTCCATGTTTTATCATTCCTAGGAACCTTAGATAAAGTCTGTCAGTCTGGTCACCCCTTATTTGATGTCAAATTGGTCCCCTAGGTGATTTAGGAAAGTCTATTCATTCCCCGTAGGTGATTTTAGGGAGTTCTTGGCAGTATTGGGAAGGGCTATCACTAGCCTTCCCAGGACTGGACCAACCACCCTGGAGTGGAACGGAAGGGAAAAATTAAACATGGAGGTGAATTGAAGACCTTAAAACATCATGGAAATTATTTTGGAAGGTTTGGGGAAGTTTTGAAATACTTGGAACAGTCTGAGTAAAAAACAGGGTTCACAAGCCTAAAACAACTGTTAGGCTTCAGAAGAAGATTCCGAGAGCTCCGAATGGATTTAGAAGTAAAATAAAACATATTTGAAAATTGGATTCCAAGATCTACATGATGGTGAAATAATTATTTTTCACAACACCTTGCAGCATATGATTGGCAGGCAGTTTTTCTCATGCACAAGTGGAGTCCCAGATCAAAAATCAGATTTTTAGGTATCATATGCTCGAATAAAGACATGAGATCACAATAATTGGATTCAGAATGCCATTTAAATTTAGGATCATATATAATTTGAACAATAAATTCCACCGGGAGCTCAAGTTATCTTCGTTCCAAGTTACCCTCTCAAAGGCAGTTCAAGACTTAGTCATTTTTCGAGAGGAAACATGTCAGCACCAGGAGCCTGGCGGGATTTCATGTCCCTGACATCCCTAAGGTCAGGTACACCAACCATTGAAATTTTTTACCATCCCCCATGTGACCTTTGGGACCCTCATGTAACCTCCAGACTTGATAGTTCAGCCCCCAAGTGCATTTTTGGAGCATCTATTCCCTGCCGTCGGATCTGGTGCCACGTGTCAGCTCCAGGACCACTGTGGAAACTGATGTCCCTTATGTCCCTAAGGTGGGGGACATCAGACATGGAAAAATTCACCCAAACCCCATGTGACCTTTGGGACCCTCATGTAACCTCCAGACTTGATAGTTTAGCCCCAGGTGCATTTTTAGAGCATCCATTCCCTGTTGTCAAATCTGGTGCCACGTGTCAGATCTAGGACCACCGTGGAAATTGATTTCCATTATTTCACTGAGGTGGGGGAAAATCAGACATGGAAAAATGTTCTCATCCCCCATGCAGAGTCATTTGGACACCCACATGACCAACTTTCAGCTCTTAGTGCTTTAAAACAACTTTTTCCTCCTTCATTCCCTGCCGTTGGATCTAACGCCACATGCCATCCTCTTGACTTCCATGGAATTTTATGTCCCTCAAGTCCCTAAGGTTAGAGACATAAAGCATGGAAAAATGTTCCCAATCCCTACCTGTGCATTATTTTTTGAATTTTTCCGTTTGCCGCTTTTCCTGCTTCTAACTTTTAACATTTATATGCACACTTCATCCCTCCATACTTCCTCTGCAACATTCTACCATCACTCCGCCATTGAAAATGCTAAGACCAGCTCAAACCAAACAATGAAACAAATTTCCCACAGTGATTTATAGGTCTCAGAAGGATTTTTCATCAAAACAAGAAGGAGAAATGAATAACAAAAGGAAGAAAACAATGAAAATCTCTATAGCCTAAAAACAAAGATTTGAAGAAATATTACAAGCCGGTGCATGAAACAAAGAACCATTTTTTGATGTTCATTCCTCTATCCAATACCATATAAAATACAACTTCAAACTCCCCCCTTATAGGACAAAGCATCCACAACGAAGAAATATCCTTTCTGGTTCAACGAAGAAAGAAGTGGGATTTTTTGTCAAAAAGGTTATCGGATTGAAGTAAGATCACACGTGAAGCACCTAAGGAAAAAACCCACATAAAAAATATAATTTTCTTCACAAACAGAGGAGAAAAATAGACTTTTAATTTTCAGGTCCATTAATGGCTGGCGTACCCAGAAGCACTGCTAGGTCCAAAGATTAAAACTTTAAAATCTCCTGGACTATTAAGTGGGTGGGCCCGAAATTTCAGAGGGTGATATTGGGAAAAAAACCCATATAAAAAAATTCATTCCACGTCAATCTGACTCCCAGAGGCTAAATTTCTAAAAATAGCAGGTCTACTACAGAGGAACTACTATTTTGGGAAAGTCTTCTATAGAAGAACTTGCAAAGGAGATGAAGACATTGGAGGTGCTCTACAACTGATAATTCAACACAATGAACATTTTTGGTACTTACTAAAAATAGTAAGTGGGCCCTCGAGCACCTGGTAAAAAATAGAATGTTGATCCAGAAGGAACGAGGAACACAAGGAGAAAGAGGAAAATTGAGCTGCAGCCTCTAGTTGAAAATTAGGAACTTACTTTTTCACACTTACTAAAAATAGTAGGTTACTTTTTCTAAGGGAGATATGAAGCCGAAATGGACGGGTCAGAAGCTGACACAACCATTTGCTTGTGAGTATGATGTGGAAGATAGCGGTGTCTTACACATGGACCTAAAAGACCTTAAGACTCGCATGTCCTCCAAGGAACAAAGGAGGATTAAAGACCAGATACTCACAAGTGATCACCAAAACCCATAGCTTGCAGATATTTGAGGAGGAACCTCCAATTAACACGATCATAGGCCTTACTGAAGTCAAGTTTCAACAACATACCTGCTTTAGAGGAATTATGAAGAGATTGTATTAATTCATGAGAAATAATAATACCCTCAGTGATAGACCTTCCCGGAATGAAACCACTTTGTTCTCAGGTAACCAATTTGGGCAACATGGGGCTAAGCCTATTAGCAATAACTTTAGATATGATTTTATAAGAAGTGTTACACAAAGATATGGGTCTGAAATCATCCAACATCTCAGCCAGGGATTTTTTAGGGAACATGCAGATGAAAGTATGATTGAGATTACCTAAAATATTCCCTGAAATCCTGGATTCCTTGACAACGTGCCAAACGGAAGGACCAACAACATCCCAAAAATCCTGAAAGAAGGATGCTGGGAAGCCATCAGGGCCGGGGGATTTATCCCGTTTCATAGAAAAAATAGTTTTCCAGACCTCCTCCAAAGAAAAAGGTGAAATAAGCATATCATTATCAGCATCCATGACAGAAGATGGTATCTGCGAAAGGAATTGGGACTACACACCAACAGGGGATGCCGAATCATTTAGGAGCTTCCTAAAGAAATCCACCGCTTCTGTTTTAATCTGAGCTTGGGAAGAAGCAACGGAGGAATATTTGAGCTTGAGAGAGGAGATATAGTTGAAATTTCTTCTTGCTTTGATTGAGGAGAAGAAGAACTTGGTATTCTTATCCCCATCTATCAGCCAAGTTTCTCTAGATTTTTGATGCCAATAAGTTTCCTCTTTCAGAAGGAGATCATCCAGATCCTTAAGGAGGTATTTTTCTTTTTGGAAATCCTCCTGAGTCATCCCATGGTCCAGAATGGACTCATTAAGGGTGCGAAGATCCTTCTCAACTCTGTGTTTTTCTTGAAAGATGTTTTTAAAATTTGAATAGTTCTAGCATTGTAATTTAGCTTTCAGCAACGACAACTTTTTGGAGAGTTGGAACATCCATGTCCCTTTGACAATAAAGGAATCCCACCAGACCTTGACCAATGGCTTAAGAGAGGATTCATGAGGCCACATGTTCTCAAATTTGAAAGGGGATCGACGCGGAGGAAGGTCGAAATTAGAACCAAGGAGATAGGAAAGTGGTCTGAGCCGGAGAGAGGAAGAACATAGCTTTTTAGAAGGAAGTTATTTTGCAGCGAATGTTCAGAAACCAGGAATCTATCAAAATGCACTGCTAAGGAACTGAACCCAGACCTCCTATTATTCCATGTGAACCAGCCCTTACATATATCCATGTCAACTAAATGAGAGGAAGAAACGAAGGAAGTAAAATCCACCTGAGAGCATGGCTGCCATTGTAAACCTCCACACTTATCACGATAAGAAAGAGTAGCATTAAAGTCACCTGCGACAATTATTTTGGAGACTACATCAGAATCCAGAAGCAGACTTAGACTATTCTAGAGAGCACTTTTCCTAATCGGAGAGGAGGGACCATAAACATTACATAAGAAGAAGAAATCCTAGGAGTGTTTAATCATAACTTTACACCAAATGAAATTAGATTCAACAAGAAGGGGCTCAATCGTGCAACTACTAGATTTCCACAAAATGCCAAGACCACCCGAGGCACCTACAGAGTTTGAGAAGCAGCCATCCCAACCTTTCCATTTTCTGAACCATCCGCTTTTGCATCCATATTCTGACATTTTTGTTTCCTGAATCATGCAAATATCAACTGCAACATCCGAGGCGTAGTGTCTTAACAGACACTGCTTGTTAGGGGTATTAAGGTCCCTAACATTCCATGAAAAGAGGATCATATTTGCTTCACAGAGGACTCGCCTCTCCTACTGGTAGTCAGGAAGAAAGAACACAGTTGAAGTTGCTTCCCATTCGTAACTTTGTTAAGAGAGAGCTTACTTTTGTTAAGATGACCAAGAATGATTTTTAGACCAAAATCCACGTTGAGCAAAGGTGGGGTGGGGAGAAGTGGACCTAGCGAGAGGTTATTCGGAGAAAGATTCTCGGTAGTGTCCTCTAGGTGTCCCGTTAGGTCTCCTTCTTTAGACTGAAGAAGATCATCTTTGCCAATAATCCACTTCTCTAAGGAGGATGAGCTACCTCCCATACCAATGGATATGCCTTCGTGGAAAAGGGACAGAATCCTGGTAGAGTCCTTAACAATGGTAGCCATTTCTTTAACAAGGGAGAAAGTATCGGGGTCTAGAGCAAGGGGTTCAAGAGCAGGTGGGGGAGAATGAGGGACAATGGGAAGGGACTGCGAGGGAGGAGAGTGAGGGGGGGGTAGGCGGGCGAGGGGTAGAGGGAAGGTGGGATACTTTCTACCATTGCAAGGCACTGTTAAAAGGGGGGTTTTTACAAAGTTTACGAGTGTGACCTGGCTTTTTACACTTGAAACATAGGTTGGACAATCCTTCGTACTCCACTTTCTGCTTCCAGAGACCAGAAGGAGAGTTGATATGAATGACTTCCTGAAGCTTAAGAGAGGGATTGATAGAGATGCAAATTCTGGCAAAGGAAGAGAGAGTACCGTTTAAAGAAACAGGATAGATGTGAATGACACGACCCAGGCTTGTGTAAATTTTGGTGAGAATAGGAGCAAGCCAAAACTCACTGGGCAAGGAGTAAATTCTTATCCAAACTTGGTGCCCATCTTCATCCACTCTGTTGCAATCAAAGAGAGGCTCCCAATCATGGATCACAAGGCCTGAGTCAGAGAGGAGAAAATCTTTCCTGTCCATAGTGTCATTCTTTTGAGCAGCGCTTCTAAAGAGCACTAAGAAAAAACCATTTTCAAGGAAGCGAATACTCAGGCCGCTACCCCACTGAGTTTCACACCAGTTTCGAATGCCTGAAAATGAAAGCCTTCTCCCAATAAACTTTGCAAAAATAGCTCTCGAGTAAAAACACTTAGTTGGGCTGCAAAGGCGACGTCTTCAACCAGGGACACTGAGGGAATATCGTCCTGAAAGGCGTGCATGTCACCATCCGTCGGAACCGAATCTGACATAGAACCTAGAGGACCCAACCTTTTTTCCAGAGCTTTTAACAGGCCCTGGCCCGCCTTGCACGCCATCGTCGCATCCTGGGGGGGCGTAACCAGAGGACCGTTGTTGGGACATGGATTCAAAAAATGTGGCAATTCTGAAACACAATGGAATCTCCTCTTGGCCATCCTCCCTCCTTCAAATCCCAGAAAGGTGAATTTTATTCATCGCTTTGTTCCTGAGTTTGATGAATTGAAAAAGCACATCACCACCATGATGAACCCCAGGAAAAATTCAAATGGAGCAATGAAGGGAAGGAAACATTTGAAGAGATAAAAAAATCGATTGCTAAGCCTCTAACTCTTGTGTCTCCAAATTTTAATAAAGAATTCATCATGTATTGTTATGCATTAGAACATACACTCTCTATCATTATTGTTCAGAAAAATGATGAAGGCATGGAAACACCTATTGCTTTCATTAGTTGTCCACTGAAAAACCATGAAACAAACTACAGTCAATTGGAGAATCATGCCTATGCAGTGGTTAAAGCTGTAAAAAAATTCAGGTTTTACATCGTAAACTCTCATATGGTGGTGATTGGTCCCTAGTAGTGCAATCAAGTCCATCTTAATATAGTAGGATCCAGGAGCTAAATGAATAAATTGGATTACAAAGACTCAAGAATATGACTTGGAGATTCGACCCTCCATTCTGTTAAGGGGGAATGGTTTTTTTAGGTTGATTGCTGAAGATGAAACACTCAAAGCTCAACACGGTGAATAAAATTGTGCTTTCTCAACTTGTTCCAAAAATAATCCACAAGTTGTCTTTGTAACCACTACTAATGAGTGGTATAATGATATCACATATTACTTAACTTATGGAGAATGTCCTCCCCATCTTGATTACAAAAAAAGGAGAACACTCAAGCTGAAGGCAACAAACTTTGTAATCTGGAATCACGTGCTTTACAAGAGAGGTCTGGATGGATGCTTCCTCAGGTGTGTAGATAAAGAGCAACAAGAAAAATTGCTTAAAGAATAACACGACCAAGCATGTGGTGGAAATTTTTCAGCGATGGTCACTACACACAAGATCCTTCGAGGAAGGTATTATTGGCACACCATATTTATAGACGCTCAAGATTGGGTTTCCAAATGTGAAGCATGCCAATAATTTGTTGGGAGACCACAACTTGCTGCACTACCACTTAGGCCAGTTGTTATTGAAGAACCATTTCAGCACTGGGGGCTAGAATTCATTGGTGTTCTGAATCTGCACTCAAGCGTGGGGCACACCTATGTGCTCACGGTGATAGATTACTTCACCAAGTGGGTGGAAGCCATTTCAGACAAGCAAGCCAATACCAAAACAATATGCAACTTCATCAAGGAGAATATCATAGTACATTTCAAAGTGCCATAGAAGATCGTAGCAAATAACGCTACCTATTTCTCTTAAAGGGAGTTAAGTGAGTTTTTATATAGATACAAAATATCTCTATCTCATTCTTCTGACTACTATCCATAAAGAAATGGACAGGCTGAATCAAACAGTAAGAACATCGTGACCATTATCCACAAGCTTGTAGACGAGAACCAAAGAAATTGGCACAAAAAGTTGTATGATGCATTGCGGGTGGAAAAGATCACTCCCAAGAAGGTAATAGGTATGTCACCATTCCAACTATTATATGGAGTTGAAGCAGAAAACCACCGCACGATCGATATGTCAGCTCTTAAGTTGCTATGGGAAATAGAATATGGGTAGTACAAGGATTCCATTGACAAGAGAATCCTCTTTCTCAAGAAGATAGAAGAAAATAGACTCCGAGTGGTGGACCGTATCAAGGAACACCAATTGAAAGTAAAGAAAATATTTGATAAAAAGGCCAAAACAAGAGAATTCAAATTTGGAGACTTCGTCCTGCTATGGGACAAGAGAAGGGAACCAAAAGGTAGCCATGGAAATTTTGATTCATTATGGCTCGGCCCATTCTAGATTTGTCAAGCTTGCGGCGAGAATGCTTTTCTACTCTCATATTTAGATGGAATGCCACTGGAATTGCCTTGCAGTGGGAAATACCTAAAATTGTATCATCACTGAAAGTGGGTTGTCCCCCACCTTGTACCATAGGTGATTTATAGGTGTTTTTTCCCCTTTTCTTGTGTGTCCAGTGTTTCCTTTTCGTCAATTTGTGTGTGTGTGTGTATGTGTGTTTCCTTCTTCCAATCTTTCTTTCTAGAGGTTGTATATGAATCTGCAAGGCCCAATGGATAAGGCACTGGTCAATGAATTATATGGTCTAAAATTGAGATTCTGGATTCCCATGTCATGTATTCATTGCACTCATTCCATGTCATGTCCCCAAGCTAGAGCCAACTGTTGTCGTGCAAATGTGCAACAGGGAAATTGGAAGTTTCCAAGCACGACAACTATACCCATGTGCCGAAATTTCCATGTTTTATCATTCCTAAGAACATCAGGTAAAGTCCTTTAGTCTGTTCACCCCTTATTTGATGTAAAATTGGTCCCCTAGGTGATTTAGGAAAGTCTATTCATTCCCCGCAGGTGATTTTAGGGAGTTTTGAAAAGATGATATCTTTTGGCAGTATTGGGAAGGGCTATCACTGGCCTTCCCAAGACTGGAACAACCACCTTGGAGCAGAAGGGAAGGGCCAAATTGAGCATGGAGGTGAATTGAAGACCTTAAAACATCATGGATATTATTTTGGAATGTTTGGGGAAGTTTTGAACAACTTGGAACAGTCTGAGTAAAAAACGGGGTTCACAAGCCTAGGCAGTACATAGGCCTAAAACAACTGCTGTGCTTTAGAAGAAGATTTCGAGAGATCCAAATGGAGTTAGAAATAGAACAAAACATATTAGGAAATAGGATTCCAATACCTACATGATGGTGACATAATATTTTTCACAATACCTTGGCACATATGATTGGTAGGCAATGTTTCTCAGGCACAAGTAGAGTCCCAGATCAAAAATCAGATTTTTCAAGTATCATATGCTTGAATAAAGACATGAGATAAAAATAATTGGATTCAAAATTCCATTTAAATTTAGGATCATATATAATTTCAACAAGAAATTCCATCAGGAGCTCAAGTTATCTTCGTTCCAAGTTACCCTCTCAAAGGCAGTTCAGGACTTAGTCATATTTCGAGAGGACACATGTCAACACCAGGAGCCTGGTAGGATTTCATGTCCCTAATGTCCTTGAGGTCAGTACACCAACCATTTAAAATTTTTCCCATCTCCCATGTGACCTTTGGGACCCTCATGTAACCTTCAGACTTGACAGTTCAGCCCCCAGGTGCATTTTTGGAGCATCCATTCCCTGCTGTCAGATCCGGTGCCACGTGTCAGCTCCAGGACCACCGTGGAAAATGATGCCCCTTATGTCCATGAGGTGGGGGACATCATACATGGAAAACTACACCCAGCCCCCATGTGAACTCTAGGACCCTCATGTAACCTTCAAACTTGACAGTTCAGCCCCCAAGTGCATTTTTGGAGCATCCATTCCCTGTCGTCGGATTTGGTGCCACGTGTCAGCTCCAAGACCACCGTGGAAAATTATGTCCCTTATGTCCCTAAGTTTGGGGACATAAAAAATTGAAAAATGTGCCCAGCCCCTATGGGGAGTCATTTAGACACCTACGTGACCAACTTTCAGCTCCCAGTGCTTTAAAACAACTTTTTCCTCCTTCATTCCCTGTCGTCGG
Source organism: Taxus chinensis (assembly GCA_019776745.2). Taxonomy (NCBI): domain Eukaryota; kingdom Viridiplantae; phylum Streptophyta; class Pinopsida; order Cupressales; family Taxaceae; genus Taxus; species Taxus chinensis. Next base: position 779,617,175 of record CM034149.1, on the reverse strand, counting down.
ATCTAGTGTCACATGTCATCCTCTTGACCACCGTGGAATTTTATGTCCCTTGCATCCCTAAGATTATAGACATAAAACATGGAAAAATAAGCCCAAGCCCTACTTGTGCATTTTTTTTTGAATTTTCCAACTGCCACTTTTCTTGCTTCTAACTTCTAACATTTATATGCACACTTCATCCCTCCATACTTCCTCTGCAACATTCTACCATCACTCCGCCATTGAAAATGATCAAAACAGCTCAAACCAAACACTAAAAAATATTTCCCATAGTGATGTGTAGGTCTCAGAAGGAATTTTCATCAAAACAAGAAGGAGAAACGAATAACAAAAGGAAGAAAATAGTGAAAATCTCTATAGCCTAAAAATGAAGATCTGAAGAAATATTGCAAACCGGTGCATGAAACAACAAACCGTTTGTTTATATTTATTCCTCTCTCCAAGACCATAAAAAATACACCTTCAAACTCCCCTCATGTTTGACAGAGTATCCACAATGAAGAAATCTCCTTTCCGGCTGAACAAAGAAAGAAGTGGGATTTCCCATCAAACCGGTTTCCGAATTGAAGTAAGATCGCACGTGAAGCACCAAAGGAAAAAACCCACATCAAAAATATAATTTTCTTCAAAATAGAGGAGAAAAACAGAACTGCAATTTTGAGGTCCATTAATGGTTGCCGTCCCTAGAAGCACTGTTAGGTTAAAAATAAAACTTTAAAATCTCCTGAACTATTAAGCGAGTGGGCCTGAAATTTTAGAGGGGTGATATTGGGGAAAAACCTATATAAAAACAGTTTTTTCCACATCAATTTGACTCCTAAGGGTCAAATTTATAAAAAGAGTAGGTCTACTACATAAGAACTGCTATTTTGGGAAAGTCTTCGACAAAAGAATCTACGAAGGAGACGAAGACATTAGAGGTGCACTGCATCTGAGAATTCAATAGAACAGACATTTTGAGCACCTGGTAAAAATAGAAAGTTGATCCAAAAGGAACAAGGAGGGAGAAAGAGGAAAACTGAGCCGCAACCTCCAGTTGAAAATTGGGGACTTACTTTTTCACACTTACTAAAAATAGTAGGTTGCTTTTTCGAAGGCAGATATGAAGCCGAAATGGACGGGTCAGTATCCGACACAACCCTTTACCTGTGAGTATGATGTGGAAGACAACGGTGTCTTGCACATGGATCTAAAAGACCTTAAGATTCGCATGGCCTCCAAGGACTAAAGGAGGATTGAAGACCATATATTCACAAGTGGCTTGTTCACCGCTACAGGATACCTAGTGTCTGTGTAAAGTTTCAAGCTAGTCCTAGCTTGCTCTTTCCACTATAAGCTGGAGACACGAACCATCTGAATTGATAATAGTGCAACGATGGCTTCCATCAACCCTAGGACCATTTCAATTTCTTTACAGATACTGACATCCTCCAGCATGGTCGTCATTTCCAAGGAAAGGGTCAGTGTACGATTGGGAGACAATGGATTCATATGTCCAAGGATTAGCGCTTGGCTCATGGTTGAACATAGGAAGAAATCCTTCCAGGATGCCCATAAATCTACCATGGTGTGAGTTCTGAGAAGGGTATTCTGATGTCATCACTCTCCTTAGTAGAGTAATGGGTGAAGCAAGAACGAGAGAATTCCAAGACTGGATTGGTCTTTTCATCCAGACATTGATAGAAGGGAAGTAGAGAATTGATTGGGGGCATATCATCAGTGATAATTTGCATCTGTAACTACTCCAAGTACTCATGATAAAGAAGTTCCACATGACTTCTTACCTAGTTTATCTCCTTGCAAGATCACGATCATTCAAGGAATTGGCTCTCACGCAGAACATTGCTTCTAAGGTACCTACATTCGAGAAACTTCCACAGTTGGTAATGGATGAGAGCAACATGCATTTTACTAGCGTGAATGATGCATTCACCATGTACATGGTTCAAAGCTTAGAAGGGGATCTTGAAGCTAGGATGTCACCAAAAGATGCATCCCTGATTAAGGAATATGGCTCATACTTCATACAATTCTCAACATTCTCCTACATATGAGTCACTGGCTTCGACCAAGCTCCGCTAAAACTACCTAAGTACCTCAGTGACCAGATTGTATTATTTGAACTCTGTAGGTAGATTACTTAGGTAAATAACAAGCTCAGAAGTAGGAGAAATAAAATGATTTCATTCCCTATATCTCTAGGGGAGTTCATATGCAAAATCTCAAATGATGTATCTCACATGGAGGCTGCTTTCACACACTTGACTTTGCATTCCTACATCGCCAAGCCCAACTTTGAAATCTGAGAAGAACCTGACTCGTTCTATGTCCCAAAATTACAACATGAGCCATAAGTTTGAAGTACATGAAAAGGACCACATGAGGATGACAATCGGTGAGATGAGGAAATTCAAGTTCTCTTGGTATGAAGACATCTTGCATGATGATGGGATAGAGATGTATGATCCTGAGTATGCAGCAGTCAAGATGTCCCCAATGCCCCAAATCAATTGGCATGTTCATGAATCAGGATATATACTGGAGCAGACTGAAAAGGTGGTCAGGAGAATGAGGAGTTGGTTTCATAAGAAGAGGGATGTGATCATTCGGTCACGAGGAATTTTTTCAAGCCAGAAACAAGCTTCACATCACTCGTCTTCAAAAGTGGTAGAGGTGACTTTCAACTCTAAACACTTTGGAGTGAGTTCAAAGAGGAAGGCCATGGAATTGAAAACTTCTCCCCATGAGAAGATACCCAAGAAATGCAGGGAAGAAAATGATTCATTTGAGTCTCCGCAAGAGGAAGACGTGATTTCAGTAATGTAAGTAGATAATCCAACAACAAATGCACAGGTGAACAAGGAGTATATGACTCATAATCTAGTCTTCAAGCCACTACAAGAGGTCTTGCATGTTGTTGACTCCAACGGTCCTCTCATTCAGGACTTTCGTCCTCCATCAGAATAAATAATGGTTGATGCACCTATCATTGTGCCTGAATCCAACGAGATGTTTCCATGGATGCGGAAAATTATCATCATCGACACTCGCACTATGCAACAAGTAGTAGCCCCCGATCTATCTGCAATTGTCTCGTTAGCTAAAGAAAAATGTCAAGAAAGATCACACATACAACATTTCAATTCTATAGTGGGGAGACAGGTAATCAGTACATCAAAATAGCTCGGCCAAAAGTAATCAAGTGAGTGGATGAGATGAAACCAACCAACTATGAGATGCACATGATATAATTGGGACCAGCTACTCATGAGGGAGATTTACACATATACCAACAATCTTCTGCTTGCATGGTGGCAATGTATAAATAATATAAAGAGAAGATTGAGGTACTAGCGGAAAATGTATGAACTCTTTCATCTTTTGTGCAATACTTGGTGGAACCAAGCACTATAACACTTCCTATTGAGAAAGTGGCGCCCATCAGTAGCTTCAATCTAGAATCCATCAGAAGAATGAAAGAGCTCGCGATGCAGGGGCGAGAAAACAATGAATGGATCGACTCAATCTCTAAAAAAGGGAAGTCAACACTTCACGAGGTAGTCAAGCTCTTTGCATACATGTGCGCCATGACCAACAGAACTCGAGAACTCAAATAGGATGTGGGGAAAGAAAGAGATTACTAGGAACCTATGGGACCAGTAGTGAGTGAAATGAGAGACATCCATCACCAGGAGTTGATTGACAAAAAGGTATTTGAAACTCCTACAAATGACTTGACATGTGTATGGGTGAGGGCCTTGGAAATCAGATTTGAAGCAATCAATCAAGCCTTCATAGAGCTAGAGGAGAAAGAAGAACATGCATACAAGCTACAAGATAGTGTAAATTGGAAAGTTCAGAAACTTGGAGTACCTACAATGAGCGAACATACAACTGATGATGAGTTGATCAACCCTTTTGAATAATATGTCAAGAGAGGGGTGGGAAACCCATTGTCCTTCACTAAGGATACTCTTGACTTCTTCTAAGAGATCCGAGCCTCCATCGCACTTATCTCATAAAAACATTCATCGTGGTTCGGGAATTATAAGGACATCAACAGTGTGAATGATGGATGGACTGTAACATTGAGCTGCATTCGCATCCCTCATGCTGAAAAATAGAACCAACAGTGGCTCGTTTCAACCAAGATCTTGGAAAGACAGAAGCCCTCTCAGGATCACAAAGTGGAGAGTAGTCAGAGAGCGGAGCCAAGTCCACCACAACAAATCATCCTTCAACATAATTCTTCTTCCTATTCTTCTTGTTCCTCTTCTTTATCTCTTTCTTCTCTTCTCATACAACACTCTCTCGCTTCAATGTTATATTTTTTCGTTGAGGGTTGCACTTTTTAATATGACTTAAGTGACTTCAGAAATATAATGTAACTTTAAGTCACCTTGCTATTATAAAAGGTACTTAAATATTTAAAGTGGAATATGAATAGTCTTAAGTCATATTAAGGTATTCGAAAAGTCACTGGGAAGATGAAGGGTTGCCTCCTCTTCTATAAATTGTAAAAATCTCCTCATTTGAAGGTCTTCAAAAAATTCTTTTGAATTTTGTCTTCTAAAAGTTTTTAGATGTTGGAGTTGTTTATTGTGAATTCATGAGAGAGATATCCTTGTGAAGAGAGCAAGAGATAGCAATTTTGTTCCATTTCTCCCACCAAAAAATGTCTTCTACTTCCCATACTATGTACAAATTTTTATTGAGCTTCAATAAAGGAAGAAGGAATTTTAGCCTCTTTGATTGAGGAGTTTATTGTTACTTTGTGTTCAGTAAGCTCTATTTGGTCTTGTTGTTTTGCAAATTTGTTTTCTTCTTAAATACAAGCGCATGTTTTGAAACTTCTGGCTAATGTGTGCAATTCTATGATTTTCTACTTGCAACATTAGTTTCTCCTTTCTAAATATTCTCACTCACCTTTCTCTCCTTCATAGTAAATTCATCCCTTACAAATACCTGCAAGCATTTGTCATAGGGTCAGTGGAGTGCCCCTGTTAGATCCCCGACCAAAAGGCCACCAGGATTAAAAAAATCACTTTTTACTCGTGCATGCACATACGGAAGCTACACCGGTTAAGTAGAGGGAATTAGACTCCCAGAGCATTGGCAAGATAACCACCAATTTGTCCCCGAAAATTTTTCTCGCCAACAAGAAGGTAGTGCATATATTAATGGACTTGGGTGGGTGATACAAGATGAGATAAACACAATGATGATAAAGATGATGGAGGCATAAAAATATTCCTTCTGAACAAAAGAGAAGTTGCAACACATAAAGAATGTAGCAAGGAACATAGAGAATCTTGATTATGATAAAGAGCTAGTGGTGCAAGAGAAAGAGAGAGGAAAGAGAAAACAATATGCAAGGATTATAGACTAGAGGTCAAGGTAGAATATTCAAAGGTACATATTTTTGGTGTGGTGAGGTTTGAAATCAATATTTCAAGTTCCAATTTCACACAAGAATGGTAAAAAGAGGAAGGATACATGTGCACATATTATGGTAATTGATGAATAATGCATGGAAATAGAGCATCACATATGTGATCCTAATTAAATATATGAATTCATCATGGTGAGGAAATTATTAAAGGTCATTGGATAAAGAGAGGATTCCTAGAAAGAAAGTAAACATGTTTCTATACAAGATGCAATGTAAGAGATAACTTTTACATAGTGGTGGTTGATAGTGGAAGCACATGTAGACACAGAAAAATTACACACTCCATTCTCACACAAATAATCGATTAAATTAGTACTGTTTGCATACCACTTTATGGCTCAAGTCTTCCATTCGAGTGGTCAAGCGCAACATTACGTCATCTTTAAATCTAGGTCAACACCCCCATACCCCTTTAATTAATTAATTTACCTCACATTCCCTAAAGTCATACCACCCATCTCAAATTTAATTAATTAATTGGTTAATCCACTCACCCTCACACCTCACCATGAGAACTCCTCTTAAATCATTAATTATAACTAGTTAAATAAGCAACCTTCTAAAAATATTATCCTAACCTCCTCTAACTTATCCCTATAACCACTTCTCACTCCTCACTAGTTAGGATTAGTTTAAATTAAGCAACTTGCCAAATCATCCCTACTCTAACCTAACTAATTTTATCCATCTCCAAACCCTCACTCAACCTCTCTAAGTTATCTAGCTATGATTCTCCTAAATCCCCCACATCTAAGTGCAAAATGGAAGTTTTATCACTTTGTATCTCACCCTAACTCTAATTACATGAAAAATTCGGTGATTCCCTCGAATTTCAGAAATCTATACATAAAAATTCCTCTTCCTCTCCTCGGGACCATTCACAATCATCCAAATGAGCCAAGAGCATTATCAAGTTTTCTCAAGCATTCAAGGAGCGTTTCCAGGTCAGCATCAACATCAATTTGCATCTAATACACCATTCAAGCATTTTGGGATTTGTTTGAGTTCTCTTTCATCGTCCAAGCACAACCACAACCAACTTTTTGTCACCACTCATCGTTCAAAGGTTCATCTCCATCGTTTCTATTTTGTTTTCATTCTAAAATAGACTTATTAGATCATTACATACTAATTTCTTGCTTCAATAGTTTGTAGTTTCATTTTAGACAATAGAATTATTCCTTTTAGTAGTCTGTTAGTATTTCATAGAATCTCCTGTGATTAGCCTAATCACTTGCGATTCCCATGCTTTCTGTCTACTTAGTAATCATATGGAAGTTTTTATTAATTACTATATTATTTTGTGTTACTGATCTTTACGCTAAGTATGGATCTTGTAGATGGCCATAGGAGGTAATAATCACCCCATCACCCTTATCAAATCACTACCAATTGTCCAACACCCCTTGCACTGGGAGCAGTATGACTTGTTGCATGATCTAGAGCTTTGTGCTATTCATGCAGCGCCTCTTGACAGATTAGAAGGCATCTTCACATATACCAAATGAATTCGTGAATCCACCGAGGAATTTTGGGAAGCATATAATGAGGTACAGAGGATACAAGCCAAACTTGCATGGTTCGAGTATAACTACAAAGTGGGAATCAACATCCCTAAGGACACCCATACTACATCCAAATCTAACATTGATAGTGATATCAGCCTTTTGGAATTTGATTCTAACTTTTCCCTTCGGTACGATACTGAGGAAGAACTTTATGATTTCTTCATGGATGACTACATCGAAGAACATGATTCCTACTTCATTGAGGATGATGACTTAGCCTATTTTGTGGGCTCTAACTTTTCAAAAAACTTAGATATTGACCTATATTTTGATTTCAAATTCTAGACTTGTTTCTTTTCATATTATCATTATCATCTTATGTATTTAATAATCTAAATAAGTGACAACAATTGATCACAATTTTTTATCTATCGTATATTGTACTCACAATTCTCATAAATAAAGCTTAAGTGTTTTAAAATCAAGTTGACATTCATGTAAGGAAGTCCTTTGGTTTATGGGAACTGACCTTTACGAAGAAACCTACCCATCCATTTTACTTATTCCATTTTGTGTTGTGTCTCTGATTTGCAGGATTAATTGTAGGGAAACGAAGCTTAATTTATTCTTCACAGAGAAAGTTTTACCTCCTTGTAATATCAAACTAAACCCTAAGGTAAAATTGTGTTCAACATTTTGGCACACTTGGTGGGACCCTTGTACCTTATTCTTCTGTTTTATTTCAATCAATAAAAATATTCACTTTTTCCACTGTCTAATAATCGCCCGATTTTAGGCCAATTACCTGTGTTTTCTCTATGTGTTTTTCTTATAATCTCACAATTTGTCTTCTTCTTCTTGCTTTCTATTTTCTCATTTTTATAATCTGTTTGTAGGATACTCTTGCCAGAAACATGTTTGTTGGATTTTCTGATTGCACCCTTTGGAGAACTCTCACGATAAGTCCTAAAAATATTCCTTTTGTTTTTTGTCTTGCATTCTTGTCTGTCTATCTTCATCAAAGTCAAAATTTACTTTTGGGTCTTAAAAAGAACCATTTCATACTTCTTGATCACCTAGCTTTAAATAGGGAAGTATATTTGTTGCATTCCCTTATCTTCCCTTCACACACAACCAAATCACTTCAAAATAAAAAACACATTCAAACTCCCACCGAGGTGAAACTGATTAGGATTTCATCACCCAACAAGGAAATTAAATAAGTTTTCTAGCTAAGTATAATCTCCTATCTGTTGGTATATATTGGTTCAACACCCGACACCCTTATCACAGCGGGAGCATGAAGTGAGGAGGTAGGCCCCAATATACACACTTGTACCGACAACAGTACAGAGTTAGGCCTCACGTACCTTTGGGTATATCGAGGACTCTGACCTTAAACGAACTTGAAACTAACCATAGAAAAACATTTCTTAGGACCCTCGTTAACCATTTTACACATTTCACCCTTTCGTAATTAATCAAGATAAATACAAAACAATATTTTGCATACTTTTTCTTGCTATCTGTAAATCAACCCATTAGTTTTTATCTCATTTTTTAGGTTTTTGTGTGTTTTTTTATTATGGTACTTACTAGACAACAAGCTTGCAATTAACCCTTTGAAAACATTTCTACCCCACCATCTGCATTTCAACAATAGATTCCACTTCATACTACACCATTTCCTACAACATTTTCCTCACCAATGTAACCACAAGCACTACTTTATTAAACAAGTACATCCACTCCCTTTTCCAACACTCAACAAAACTATAATAATGAAGTAGTGGGAAAAAAACTTTCATTCCCCACATAAATATCATGTTCGAATCCTTCATACACCTAGACTGCAAGAATTAGAATATTTCTTTTCTCCTAGTTCTTATTCAAGAGCATACAAACCCCCTTCTATAATAGGGGAGACCCCGTCTTTGAAGAAATAGTAGATTTAAAACCTATTTCCCTCAACACATATCTAGTGGCTAAGAATGTTCAACTGCAACCATTTACACCCCAACTATTTTCACATACTTACAACCCTTCATCTGCCATTGCAAGTCTTATTGATCAAAATCAAGACCCTATCTTCCAGAAATTGTACCCATACTCTTCAAAAAATCAATCTGAAACACCAAACATTAGTCAACCTGAGATGTATGCCATCCCCACTAACTCATTTGGAACATCAAATGAAAAATATTCCATTAGTCAACCTGAGATATCAGGTGTCCCTTTAGTCCCTATTTATGACCTTCACATGATTTCATCAGTAAACACATCCACCTAACAATCTACATCTTATCTGAGTCCTTTCGTAGGTTCCACACCTCCCCTAAGTAGTGGAAGATCCCTATTCCACACCTTCACATGATTTAATCCCCAATAACATATTTGTGCCTTCTGTCACTCCTAGTATCTAATAGCTCACGATCAAGATCTGATGCTGAGGACCTTTCCCATGTCCCTTGTTGGTCCTGCCTTAGATTGGTACAACAACATTCTGAAACATTCCCTATTTTCCTTCATGTAGCTTGCCCACATTTTCTTAGATCACTTATCCATAAACATAGCATGTAAAATCACTATCAATGATCAATATACCATTAGATAATTTAAAGACAAATCCATCATTGATATCGTTTCTCATTGGAGGGGTGTAACTAATCAACTATCCATTACATTACATCAAACATAATTAATAGAAATCTTATGTTGTGCATGTGCCAAACACATCTCATCCAATTTACAAATCCAATCATTTTAAAATTTTGATGAGGCTTTCACCATAGTCCATAAATTGGAATTGTGAGCTCTAGAAGACGACCGGGTAAAGCTTCATCCTAAGAAACTAAAATTTGAGTTCCTATCTAAGCCAACATCTAGTCCTGATAAGTCTAATACTACAACCAACATTGTTGTAGTTAAATCCCCTCCCAAGGAATAGCCCACTACCAAACGATCCCATCAACAACGCAACTATACACCTATAGAAGATACTTATAGTGTAGTTTTCAAAAAATTGCTTGCCTCCAACATGATATCTCTTTCACCTATTCAACCCATCGACACATAAGTCTCTAAACCCATTTGGTACCAAGATAATGACTATTTCAAATACCATGTGGTCAACAAACATGACATCAAAAGATGTCACACTTTCTGTAATGTACTTCAATATTTGATTAACAAGGGTAAACTCCACTTAGACAATCCAAATGTACACCCAAATCAAAATCTCGACATATTTAAGCAACCTTTTCCAAGAAATACTTCATCTTCTGATCAACCACAAACAAACATTGTCCACACCATCAATATAATAACAAAAATATAACTTATCCCTGAACCTACCTCGTCGTTGATTGAATCAAATCTTACAGAACCAACACCAGTATCCAACGAACTTAAAACTATGACTATGGAACCTTCCCATGTTAAAAATATTGCTAAATCTATTCACATGATTGCATCACAGGCCATCACAAAATTAGTACCTACATCCGCTATGAATCTCAAAACTACATCTAAACCCACATCTGAAAAACAACCTAAATTTGACCCTTATGCTACCTCTTCATTAACTACACCCGATCCATAAAAAAGCACAAAAGGATCTCACAGGTAAGGTATTATTCAAGTCTTCAAAATCCCTAAATACATCCTTCCAGATAAAATCCCTTTGTGTAGACCTCGTGCCCTTATACTCTCAAGGTCAAAACCTATCTAGTAACCTTCTAAATTAAAGCCATACCCTGTACCTATTCTACAATCCAATTATCCCGCATCCTCCATATCAGAAAAAATATCTATACTAGGTTCTCACCCTCTACCTATCACTCAATCCAAATATCCACATCAACAGTCACCCATACTGCGTCCTTGTCCTCCATCCATCGTGACTCCTAGAAAGCCCCTAAAGCCAACAAATAAATAACTTGTGACTAAACAACCTATCTTATATCCTCATGAGAAAAATGTCGGTGCAACCTTTTCCCCATCCACGTTAACACCTAAAGGTCATCATGCCACCATCTTAGATGAACTCCTTCAGCGATCACTTATTACACTACCACCTCCTAAGCGTTCAGATCAGAACATATGGAATTATTTTTGGTATGACTTCAATGTTTTATGTGATGACCATGGAGCATGAGGCCATTCCATAAAAGACTAAGGAGCCTTTCATTTAAAAGTCAAAAAATATTGGCAGTCCACTCTTCCTTCCTTTTTAATCAAACACAACATCAACATCAATGTCGTCATCATGAAAACCTAAAAAATCCATCCCTAAAGTGTCAACTCATCAAGTTGATGTTGTACACATCACCACCCATTCACAAAATTATGAAAAAGAACCATCAGAGCCTAAGAAAGGTAAAACCTCTGTCGTTATACCTCCACCTCCCAAATTATCAACTTTGTCTGATAAAACTAAAGTATCTATATTCTTGAATCCTGAAGAGTCTAATCAAACACCACCATCAAAAGCCAAAATTTTCATATAAGAAGAAAAAACTCCTTTCACCGCAATACAGAAGGTTGTTATCAAACAATTACACCAATATCCTATTCAGATGTCACTTTATGAACTAGTCCAAACATCACCTTTTTAGAAATAGGCCATGATAGAATCCCTTCAATCCATCATTGTTGCAGCCAATGATCCAGGGTTGTTCACAAAATTTATGGGTGCTCTCAAAGCGTCTACCTCTATATCTTTCGAACCATCTGAAATTACCTCTCTAAGACTAGAGGACCATGACCTACCACTCTTCATCACTGCTTAGATCAATGATATCTCCTTCAAGAGGGTCATGATTGATAGCGACACTTCCATCAATATCATATCATCCCTTACGTTTGATTAACTTAAATTACCTAACACCGTTATCACTCAAATTCTGATCCTATTATGATCCTTTAATGACACTATCACACCCACGTTAGGCACTAGCATTCTACCACTCAAATTCAAAGTTTAAAACCCTGATCGAACTCTTCTATATTATAGTAGGAGATTTTCAATACAACATGTTATTAAGACACCCATGGATATGCACCATGTGTTTGCATTCCTTTTGTCCTCCATCGTTGTCTCAAATATGAACATGAGGGTCAGACCTACATTGTCACCACTGATCCAAATCCATTCACCAAATGTTACAGGATGTATCACCCAAATGATGTCCTTGTACCTAAATACACATATGAGTCATCTCATGAAGCATCTACTAGCACATCTATCCATTCTTCCAAGCTACAATATGATTCCTCTCTCAATGAGGTTGTAAAACGTCTTACGCTAAGGGGAATACCATCTCCTCATGCTCAACTCCATCCCTTCACCTAAAATATATGGTCTCCTTGAAAAACAACCCATGTATGATCCAAATGTAGGAGATGTCATCTCCTACAGTGCTACTTATCTAAAAAAAACCTCATTTATGATGGAATCAATAACACTCCATCCCATGCTATCAATCCACACCACACCATGCCGTTCATATTAAATTACAAATCCCTTGACAATCCAAACTTTTCCCGCATATATCTTCATCACTACGCGTGGAGAGGCTTTGGCCTTTGGCGTTATGAACAAGGAACACATGATCAACCCATCATGAGTTCCCTTAAAGCTTATAAGAAAAGTGGTTTAGGATATAAAAGGTTCACCTTTGAAATATATGAAGCCACCACATCCGAATATACTACCTCCATGTCCATTTTTGAACTAGAATCATCATCACCAACAAACCCTGAATATCCCATGACATAGATGACATTTTACCTATCCCGCGTATTATTTTTTAATCAATGGTATATTTAGGGATACTTATCAATCTAATCACTCCACTAAATCATTACCTCTTTTTTGGCTAGAAATGGTTGATGAAGATTCACCCACTGTAGATATCCTCTAGTGTCAGGATGACTAGGATATCCTTTCACATTATGGGAGCTGAGGATCATTTTCTTCATAAATACCTACCATCTGACACACAACCTCTCCTTAACTAATCCACCCTTGATGTTAACTTAGGTACCCCGTAGGATCCTCATATAGTTAAGGTCGATCAATCCTTAAGTTCACAAGAACTAGATGATTTAACTTTGTTCTTAAGAAAATATCATCAAGCCTTCACATGGTCATACATTGATATGCCTAGAATCGATCCTAACATCGTCATACATAACACAGTCACATATCCCCATGCTAATCCATTCAATCAAAAACTCTATAAAATACATACTCGTATAGCACTTCTTGTTAAGGAGGAGTTGCACCATCTTTTATCTACCAACTTTATCATACCCATTGATTATCCACAATGGGTATTCAACATTATCCCCGTAACTAAGGCTTCAGGAAAAATATGTATCTGCATAGACTTCAGGGATCTCAATCTCGCTTGTCCAAAAGATGATTTCCCTCTTCCAAACATATATCAACTCATCAACCTAAAAATAAGCCACGAAATGCTTTTCCTTATGGATGGTTTCTCTGGTTATAATCAAATCTTCATCACCCCTTAAGATCAAACAAAAAACCTCTTTCATCACCCCTTGGCGAACCTTCTGCTATCATGTTATGTCATTTGGTCTTAAAAGTGTAGGAGCTACTTATCATCATGCCATGACATACATTTTCCATGACCTCATCCAAAAAATTGACGAAGACTACGTCGATGACCTCTTAGGAAAATCTAAATAACAAAAAATGCCATCTCGATGTCCTTGAATCAATCTTCACTTGTCTCATCTAATTTTTCTTCGTTGTAATCCTGCAAAGTGTGTTTTTGGTGTTCTCACTAGAAAATTTTTAGGATTCATCATATTTATTCGAAGTATTGAAGTTGACCTAGAGAAGGTTAGAGTAATCATCAAAATACCTCCACCTTCTAATCTTAAACAAATGTGTATCCTCCAAGGTAAATTATAGTCCATTCGATGTTTCATATCATAAATTTATGACCACTTTCAAACGTTTCACCATCTACTCCACAAAGATGTAGAATTTCATTGGGATTTTGTTTACCAGAAAGCCTTCAACAAAATTAAACAGTATCTTTTATCACCACCTGTGCTTACTCCACCTTATGAAGGAGAAACATTTTATTTATACATATCCTCTTCAGAGCATGCTCTAGGAGCCATGCTTTCCCATCGAGATAATAAAGGTCGTGAACATGTCGTATACTACATCACTTTCATGCTCCATGAATATGAAACATGCTACACTGAACCTGAAAAACTATTATGAGTTATATTTCGCCACCTATAAACTTTGACATTATCTCCTCAATCAAAATACATACGTTGTCACCAGTTCTAAACCACTTAAAACCATACATGCTAAACCTTATCACAATGATTACATAACTCAGTGGCTTATGCTCATGACTGAATTTGACCTCGAAATTATATCCTAGAAATCCATTAAAGGTTAGGCCATTGCAGATAAAATCACTGAAGCACCCCTTCCAAACAATAAAATTCCTCACAAAAACGTCCCCGACGAATCCATCAACAATATTGATGAATCTAACATCGACAAATATGATATTATCCGCATTAAAAATGACCATATTATTTGATGGTGCTAAATGTCAAGAGGGGGGGGGGGGGGAGCTAGAGTCGTTATCATACCACCCTGGAAGATTCCACTTCCGTCATCATTCAAACTCAACTTTAAATGTACTAACAACATGGTAGAATATGAAGTCTTAATCATGGGTCTAAATACCGCTATTATCTTAGGTGTCCACATCCTAGAAATCTACAAAGATTCACATCTTGTCATTATTCAAGTAAAAGGAGAATACCAATGTAAGAAAGAAATCATTAAAAAATATAAATTTGTTGTATACTTTATCCTTGTCACATTCAATCATTACACCATTCAAGATATTCCCCAATCTTCTAATAGGTTTGCAGACACTATGGATTCCCTCGAATCCCTTGTTCCCATTGAAACAGAAAAATCAAAGTATAAAACCAATATATTTGTAGTTGTTCAATTCTTGGATCATCCTTCACATCAAAATGAGCTACCTTCCATAAATATCATTGACAACAATCCACTAGATCTATGGTTCACATAGATGTATGACTATCTCTCTAAATGTAAACTCCCACCAGATTTATTACAAGGTGCTAAAATATCATTCCTTCAATGCGTCACTCACTTTGTCATGATAGATGGTATCCTTTATAAACACAATTTTGATGACATACTATTACGATGTCTTAAATCACATTAATCAACAAGAGTAATTAAATAAGTCCATGATGGCATTTGTGGTGGTCACTTCAGTGGCAATGCCATCGCTAAATGTGTCATACGGCCAGGGTATTAATGGCCTACCATCAGTAAAGACTGTCGTGCATACGTAAAGAAATGTGTTAAATGCCAACTCCACTAAGATCTCTTTCACATCCCTAGTTAAGCATTACAAATCACTTAGGACTTATGGTATTTCTTTTAATGGGGGTTAGATCTCATCGGTGCAATCAATCCAAAATCATCCCAACAACATCATTCCATCATTACAACAATTGAATACTTCACTAAGTGGGTTGAAGCCATTACTTTAACCTCAACAAAATTTAGACGTATCATTAACTTCATATATCAAAACTAAAGGAGCAGCTACATATTTGCACAGGTAAATCACTCTCTGTATTATTATATTTACTGTCCCCTAATATCTTGTGCAATACATAAGTCTAATATATAGCCAATATAATAGACAAACATCTTCCTATAAAATAGGAAGTGTATCAAACAACTTACCCGTTTATAAATTTACGGGTACAAACAAAACTCCATGAATAATATATTGTTGAAACAATATATTCTTTCAAACCTAATATTTATAATGTAAACATTAATAATTAATTTCCTAACATTCCCCCCCTTTAATGTTTACATGGTACAACATATCTCGTTCACTGATTGTAGCCTGCCACCTTTGTGTGCTCATGATCAACTCCGCAAATGTGTAGCATTGGGCTTGCACAAAACTCGAACATGTGCCAACGCACATTTCTTCCACTGATGGTTTTCTCCGGCTTCTACCAACAACCTTACCAAATTGGTTTTGCAGGTGTACCGATAACCTTTCACACTTGGTTTTGCAGGATTACCAAAAACCTTACACAATTGGTTTTTACAGGTTTACCAAAAACCTTACACAATTGGTTTTTACAGGTTTACCAAAAACCTTAAATCATGATTGCTACAATACTTTTGATCAATATTATACAATGTCACTACAAAAGGGAATCATGTAGGAAATATTGCTTACCAAAAACTGAACAATAAAACATAATGGAAATGGAACAATGAGACCATGTTCCCCCCCTCATTGTGAACATTTCACTTATTCAATCAAGAACACTAAAATCATACTGCACACAACAAATTGCAATTCAGAAATGAAAGAAAACTCACACACACACTGTCACCACAACTTCATGCGGCCCCGTCGTTGGCGACTGACGAGAGGTCGCTGAATGACCTCCATCCTCCTGTGCCTCCGTCCTCCAGTCAAAAATCATCTAGAAGAGAAAATCTTCATCACTTTGATGTGCGGTATTTTCTTCCTCTTCATTTTCTCCTTCTTCATCAACAATCATGGCATTATCTTGTAGTTTCCCATCAAGTAAGTCTTGTGCTCTTTTTCTGCAATTGTTAGATATATGACCAGGTTGTTTACAATAGTAGCATGTAAATTATTTCTTCAGTCCTTTAGAGGTTGAACCGTATTTGGGCATTTTCTTACCAAATGCTTTCTTGTTTCTGCCAAACATTACAGTCTCCTCTGGTTCAACAACCATAATTCTCTCTTTTTCTTCTTTTTTTTAGCATATTCCCCACTTTATGAATTTCACAAAGTAGTCTCTCTTTTGGACCATATTTTGATTTATCTTCTTCTACATTTTCATTCACGTTTTCATTTTCATTCACATCATATAATTAAAGGAGCAGCTACATATTTGCACAGGTAAATCACTCTCTGTATTATTATATTTACTGTCCCCTAATATCTTGTGCAATACATAAGGCTAATATATAGCCAATATAATAGACAAACCTCTTCCTATAAAATAGGAAGTGTATCAAACAACTTACCCGTTTATAAATTTACGGGTACAACAAAACTCCATGAATAATATATTGTTGAAACAATATATTCTTTCAAACCTAATATTTATAATGTAAACATTAATAATTAATTTCCTAACAAAAACATCATACGCCATTTTGGTATCCCATATAAACTCATCACAAATAATGGAAAATCCTTTAAAAATAAAGAGGTTAAAAAGCTTTGTGATACCTTTAACATCAAACTCATCTTTTCATCACCATATTATCCTCAAGCAAATGGACAAGTCGAGGCCTCTAAAAAAACACTTAACAAAATCCTCATGAAAACACTAGATGACGCAAGTAGTAATTGGCATCTCCAAATCCCAATCACTCTCTAGACTTATCAAACCAACATTCGTACACCTACGGGAGCTACACCCTATTTAGCATTCATTCATATATCTCTCAAATATTTCATCCTTGACAAAGAATATCACCAAGACCACTTAGTACAACTTGAATTGTTAGATGAAAAGTGTCTAACAACCCTCGAACATCATCAAGTCTATCAACAATGTATTAGGAGAGCATACAACAAACATGTCAAAGAATGTGAATTTAAAATTTGTGATCTTTTACTTAAAGAAAATCAAAATTTTATTACATTAGAGTGGAGTAAATGTGGATAGTTTTCCCCTAATTGGATTGGTCCATCCATTATAACTCACAAGTATGGGTCAAGATCATATCGTCTCATGTGTCTTAATGAGAAACTGAAAGGGAACCTCTAAATGCTTCACACTTATAGCCTTTCTACTGTTAAATAATTTATTGTCATGAAAATAATTCCATTCACATCTTATTACTGTTAGAGTAGGTATTTGCCTTATCTTATGTTCACCTAGGTACTTTATTTACCTTTATTGTATTTATCCTCATCCACTTATGTGTGTGCATATTTCTTTTTATTTATTTAGATATTAGGGGGATATTATCTAGTTGTTAGGTATAGTTATTTCCTTGATCTATGATATTTACTAGTTCTTTCCTTGATCTATGGTATTGACTAGATCCTTGATGTCTAGTTGTCTCATAAATCTATGGTCTTGACTAGTTCTATGATGATTAGTTCTTTCCTTGGTCATATGGTATGGTCGTATGAGGGCTTAAAGCTTGTGATTCCTACTAGTAGGTGCTTAACTCCAGCCCCTTTCTTTTTACTTGTGTGGTGAAGGAAAGAGCATTTTATTCTGTTTTAGTGACAACTAAAATAAATAGTAGAGCATAATATTGAAAAACTTGTATCTTTTGATCAGTAACTCGGTTTTAAGTGTCATTTTTTGCAAAAGTGATTTTTTCGTGCTCTTTCCATTAGAAATATTTATTTTGAGAATTGCACTATAATTATAAAGTGTTATATTGTAACACACACTCATTATAAAGTGCCAAAATCTGGGGGGCTCTTGATGCATTTCTTGGGGGTCTTGTTGCATTGTTTGGTTCTTGCATTTATTTTGGTGATTTTTTAAGGATGGTGTCTTTATCTACTTCTGCATTAGATCATGTTGAGCCATTAACAACACATAATTACCACACATGGAAACCAAGAATGGAAACAATAATTAAGTGGAAAGGATTATGGGATTTTTAACTTCTTCAGAATGACCAGTGTTCACTAGAGAATATGAGAAATTTCAGTACCAGTGAAAATTTGATGAGTTTATGGGTTTGATAGGAACTTATGTAAGTGATAGTATTTTGTTTCATTTGGAAAACTATGACTCTCCTTTCAAAATATGGGAGAAATTTGAGGATTTATTTGGTAAGGTGGATCATATGAGAACCATGCAACTTAAAATTGAGATCACCTCTCTTAATCCTGAAGATTTTCCAACAATTATAGACTATCTTACCAAGTTCAAGCATTTGTTAACACAGTTGAAGGGGAGTGGAAGAGATAAGAAAGATGAAGAGTGTGTTTACTTGAATCTATCCAAGTTGAGTGGACCATTTCAAATATTTTATTCTACCTTTTTTTCTAACATGGATGCCTTAGGTGACACATTCAAAATGCCTAACTTATAAACATTTTGTGAAAGAATTACTAGGGAAGAATCCAAATTGTCTCACCTTGAGTCTTCCACCTCTCAAAAGGCATTAGTTGCATCTAATCCTAAGGGCAAGGGAAAAACAAAAAGTAAAACCAAATCCACCTCTTCTCCATTTCAAAATGCTCCTAAACCCAAAGAAAACAACTCAAAACCCAAGGATTCTTCTAAATCCAAGAATAAGTCTAGCCTTTCATGCTCTTTTTGTGGGGGTAGTAGTCAAGAAGAACATAGGTGTTATAAGCGAATGCAAGCCTTAGAGGATGCAATCAAGAAACACAAAATTTCTATCTCCAATCCACCTCCATCTAATCAGCATGACAAATCACTTAATGATGTTGGGAGATTTCAGTCACCACATACAGACAATTGGGTTATAGATTCTGGTGCTTCTCATCACATGACTTCTTCTAAATAGTCTTTTGGTTCTCTAGGTTTGAGTTCTACTTCCAAAATTGAGGTTGGAGATTCTTCCTTTCTTTCTATTGAGGGAAAAGATGATATACAACTTGATGGTGGCATTATTCAAGATGCACTATATGTTCTTAACATCACTACAAATTTTCTTTATGTATATCAAATTTGTCATTCTGGTTAAGGGAAAATAGTGACTTTTACACCACATGGGGTAGAAGTAAGAACTTTGTTAGAGCCTTATTCACTTGTTTCTCAGGGTATTGTTGATCATAGTTCTACACTATATCACTTTAAGGGTTTTGATGACACTTCTTCTATAGGGACAAGATTGGTTTCTCATGCAGATTCAAAGAGTAAGATTTGGCATGAAAGATTTAGACATCTTAATTATAGATATTTAAAGGAGTTGAGCACTAATGGTATGGTAGATGGTCTTCCTAGAGTTTCTTATCTTGAGGGATTTTTCTCTGGCTGTGCATTAGGGAAACAACACCAAGATCCATTTCCTAAGAATTTTTCTAAGAGAGCTTCTTCACCATTTGAGCTTGTGCATAGTGACTTGATGTTTTTTCCAACCCCCTCTTTCAATGGAGCTAAGTATGCACTTACCTTTATTTATAATTTCTCAAGGTGTACTTGGGTTTATTTTCTCAAGTAAAAAAGTGATGTTTTTTCACACTTCAAAGTCTTCAAGGCTTCGGTCGAGAAACAATCTTTGAGTTACCTAAAGAACCTTCACACTAATAATGGGGGGGAGTACTTCAACAACGAGTTTTCTGATTTTTTGGCAACTCAAGGCATTATTCACAAACATTTTGTTCCTCATACTCCACAACAGAATGGCTTAATAGAGCGAAAGAATAGAACTTTGAAGGAAATGGCTAACTATATGATGTATTCTAGATATTTACCTCCTATTTATTGGGCATAAGAAGTTAATTGTGTTAACTACATTCAAAATTGCAAACCACACAGATCACTTGAGCATTTAACTCCAAAGGAAGCTTGCTCCAACACTTAACCAAATGTATAATTTTTTTGAGTCTTTGGGAGCCATGTTTGGGTCTTTGTGCCAAAGAAGAAAAGGAAAGCTTTGGATAAGAAGAGAAAACCCTTGATCTTTATAGGGTATTGTGAGGACATGAGAGCGTATCGACTTCTAGATTTTGATACTCATGACATTATTTTTCAAACACATGTTCAGTTTGATGAGCGCTTCACTCCTCATGTTTCTTCCTCTTCTTCCATGCATCCTTCTTCTTCATCTCATCTTGAGGATCCTTTCTTTGAGGAGGTTGATGAGGAGGTTGATGAGGAGGTTATAGATTCCATTGAGGATTTTATTGCCACTGATGTTGTCACTATTCCTAAGTGGGCTTGTACTACATTTTCTGAGGTAACCTTTTATACATGATCTTCCATCCACTTGGAATCATCACACACATTCTACAGGTTCTAGACTTTTGTGTTTGGAAGTTTATGAGGATCCATAGTCTTTTTCAAAGGCTCATGGGATACAGGAGTGGGATGATGTGATCATAGCTGAGTATTCTTCTTTGATGAAGAATCATACTTGGGATTTGGTATCTCTTCCTAAAGGAAAAAAGAAGGTTAGGTGTAAGTGGGTATACCAAAACAAATACATAGTTAATGGGTCCATTGAAAAGTATAAGGCTTGTCTTGTTACAAAGGGTTTTTCACAAGTTGAATGTATTTATTACTCTGATACTTTTGCACCCATTGCCAAGATGGATTTTGTACACCTTGTACTTGCTATTGTTGCATCACAGGGGTGCAATGTATACCAGATGGACATGAAGAGTGCATTCTTACATGGAGATCTACAAGAGAAAATATACATGGAGTAGTCAACTGGATTTGTTCAGGATTCTTCTCTTGTTTGTAGGCTCCAAAGGTCTCTCTACGGTCTCAAACAAGCCCTTTGGGCTTGGTTTGAGAAGATGGATTATTTTCTTCTATCTACTGGTTTTGTTCATTTCCACTCTGATCATACAGTGTATCTCCAGCATGTTGGTGAGGATATTGTGATGCGTGTCTTGTATGTTGATGATCTGTTACTTACTAACATCTCTTCTTCCCACATTCAGACTATTATGAGGGCTCTTTCTACATAGTTTGACATGAAAAATCTTGGGTTGTATGATTTTCCATCACACAAAAATCTCGAACTAGTGTTGGAGAGGGATTTCATCATGTTAACTAGCTGCTAGGCCAACACACCCCCACACTATAGAGCTAGATACAACCATGTGAGCTCTGGGCCCACCATGTATTCACCCAATTAGGCCCAATGAAATTAAGAGGCAATGAAATTGGGACTTCCCAGGAGGTCACCCATCCCAGTAATCTCCAAGTCAGGCGCGCTTAACTTCCTAGCTCTAATACCATATACGATTTTTTGTCTCACCAAAAGCTCAAACTGGTGGTGGAGAGGGATTTCATTGTGCTAACTAGCTACTATGCCAACTCATGAGAACATATTCCTTCTTCTTCTTCTTTCTCTTTCATTCTAGCAGGATTATTTCCTTATTTTGGTTCGATATTTCTTCATGGATATATTGTACATGATTACCTCATTAGGCTTAGTTGTTGGGACTCATATTGTGGACATGCAACTTCTATTTTGGCCCCTAGCTTCACTTGAGGGGGGGTGTTAGAGTAGGTATTTACCTTAGCTCATGTTCACCCAGGTACTTTATTTACCTTTATTGTATTTATCTTCATCCACTTATATGTGTGAATATTTCTTTTTATTTATTTAGATATTAGGGGGATATTACCTAGTTGTTAGGTATATTTCTTTCCTTAATCTATGGTATTGACTAGATCGTTGATGTCTAGTTCTCTCATAAATCTATGGTCTTGACTAGTTCTTTGATGACTAGTTCTTTCCTTGATTTATGGCTTGATCTACAACCTTGACTGGTTCTTAGATTGTTATTCCTTGCCTATATAAGCAATGCCCATTCTCATTGTATTTCATTGAGTTCCATAATAATATATGATATTTCTACTCATTTGTTTGTAAAGGTTTATGTAAATTTATTCTGGAAAATTATTTTCATCTTATTGATCGTGGTGTTTGATTAACATCTGTGTTGTTGGATTGGTATGATTTGGTTATCGTTCCTTTTAATCACTCCATCATATCATTGCAATTATTCCTTCATTCGTAGGAATTCCTTAAACTCATTACACGTATCCATCAATACCATGACATGGGGAATGTGTGTGTAGGTCACAGACACGTTTATCCCCTCCTCAAAACAATTTATTAGGGTTTTGACCTCAGCTCAACAATATATGGAAAAAGTCATTTGGATGCTTCTCTTATCAAAATATCAAATTATAGACTAATCCCTCGAAAGAAAACTATTCACAAAGTCTAAATCATTATCAAAAATATAAAAAAAGTAGACTGCTCCCTCGAAGGACAGCTACCAATCAAAATTATGGGCTGATCCCTCAAAGTATGGCCATCCAGTCAAAATATAAAATGTAGACCATACCCTCAAAGGATGGCTACTCATGCAAAAAGGATTCCCGCTTCGATCAACCTTTAAAATTAGATCAAAAGTATCCAAAAAAACTTCCCGTGGTCTATCAAATTTCCCATCATAGCAGACTTCTCGCATCAATCAGTTTGCTTCAAAATAATATGTAAAATTTGGGGCATCAATTCCCTATAAATCTGTTGAAAAGGAGAACCCTTTCTCCCACATCGGCCTATACATACAAAATACCTTCTATCACTATAACAAGGTACATTCAAACCCGCAACCCCATCGTGGCTTGTGTAACTACCTATTGATAATCTTAATTAACATCTGAGAATGCTATAAGTGTAAGTGTTTTTATAAACCCATCACGTATACATACCAATTTCATAGTGGGGCAATATTTCCATTTTTACTTCATTTTATTTAGTTACATTTTTGATTTAGCACGTTTGTTAGATCACCTTTTTAAAATAATTTAAATCAATTAAGCATCTAACCATATCCAAAAAATATTTAACCAAACATTCTAACATATCAAATTCATCAAAATTCATCTAAAGTATCAAGACATTTCAAATAGAAACATACAACATACACTATAAGAAAATTAAAATAGAGTACAAGTCATGATCCATTGTCAACATCATCATGTATATATAAATCAAAGTCCAGTATACATAAGAGTCAATGTCCAAAAAATTAGTATATGTCATCATACAAAAATGGGATTCTATGAGCCTATCATATCATATACAAATCATGTGGTAAATTTGACATCTCTAAATATCATACTGACACCACCCTCTCCTCTAGGATTAGGTGTGCCTCTAGTTCCACCCGCATCTCTACCTCCTCTGGGTACACTTGTGACATCAACCTCACCTTTGGCTCCTCCCTCACCATGGTCCACTGTCTCCAACATATGACATTGTTGATCAAAGGATAGATGTACTAGCACACTCGGGAATCTATTGAAATACATGTGGAAGAAGTGAAGACAAATCTAATAGCCATGTGATGCTACATCCATAGGTGGCATCCGAGTAGTTCTTAAGTGATATGAAAGACATAGTGGTCATTTTCAGCACTTACTGCATCAAAGTGAGCCACTTGTTGAATCATGCAGGCATTGGAGACCAAAGATGAACGAAGTGATCACTTTACCCAGGCAAGAATGAGCCATCGCCGATAGATCTACATGGTAAAATTTATGGAGATTATTTCTTAATGAATTCTTTTGTAACTTCTAACCATTATGCTATGTAAGTCAGATATTCATATACACACCTTTGATCCCAGAGGCTATCAAGTCTCACCGAACAAAGTAGCATATAATTCTAACACCATAGTATCAATGCAAAACTATCAAACAAGTCTTGAGAGTCTATTGAACAGAAGGGTTGATCAAGGACACTCACCGATTCCATGTGCCTAGTACTCAAAATTATTAGCACAACAATAAGAATGGTGAATGGAGAATGTGCATAACAAATCAAGCCATAAATAATATCATAATCAGATTATAGGCTTTACATCTACCACAAATGGATGATCTGATGGATTGTACATGAGCAGGTGTAAAGTATTTCTCTAAGATTGATCTGAAGAGTGGTTGTGCTACTCATACTCTGTCAAATCCCCTCAAGAGCTAGGAGTTGACCATGGACTATACTCTGGAGTCAATCCTAAATCATCAATCAGGGATTGAACTGAATGGTTGGTCATGCCATTTTTTATAAGTACATTGGGTACTTTCAACGAGATTTATGAATGATAAGTTTTGACCACCGCTACCCTTGGAGTAATTTTGTGATTATTCTACTTAGAAACCATTGATTTACAGTAGGACAAGCTCCCTAGAGCACTTGCAACATTTGATGTAAGGTGTTGATGAAGTTGCGGAATGAGAAGTTCCTCATTGGCCTAAAAAAATCATAGTTTCACCTACCCTCCATGAATGTAGGCAGTATACTTGGAAATTTTTATTTTTGAAGCGAAGTTTGAAATCATGTGATTAGAATAAGGTACATGTGAGTAGATCTGACTGTACCGTCACCTAGTGAGCAATTTCCCATTTTTCATGTCTAGTTAACAAGTTTCTATAAGAAGTTTATCCCTCAATTGCATTGGACTTTCCTATACCGATCATACATGTTTTGATGTACACCTCATAAAGCCAGGAATTTATATGGATGAAAAAATCTGAGTAGTTTCCAACAGTTAAAACAAAAAGTAATTGAACAATTAGTTATATGATGCTAAGCCCACGCCTGTAGCTGAATAAGGTAATATTCAAGTAGCATTCTAATGTAGCCCTCCAGATCCTCAACTATTTGAATTGTTTGTGCAAGTTAGGGGAAGAATACCCACTAACATTTTTTAGTAAAAATCCTCAATAATGAAAATCATAAGTCATCTAGGTATACGATTATGAGTTTTCCACGAGCAATAATACAAGCTCCCTGAATCTGGAATTGAGGCATTACTTGCTACATAAGGATTTTGTTATCCTCATACATGATAATAAGAACATTACAGTTCATTGATAGTTAAGGTAAATATGAACAAGATACACATGAAGTGGGGTGGAATTTCCTGGCAAAGTTATTCGGATGTCTGTTGGTCCTAATCATAGAAGTTGTACCCAGTCACACCATAAAGTTGATGTTTTGAGTAAAAGGTATTTAACTTTTGCCCCACAGATCGACAATCTCAAAAATACGTTGCACAGTCCTCCAAGTTGAAGGTATTATCTACTTGTGGGTAGCCAATTAATGAGTTGAAGTTAAAGAATTTTAGTTCTCTAGAATTGCCAAAGTTATCAGAATTTGATAAATTTATGAAGATGAAACATTTTAATGGCTCCTGTAACCAAGGACTAGTGACAACTCCATACGTGCCTAGTCTTGATTTTTAAAGAGATTGTTATATTTGCACCTGGATTATTAAGAAGTGTTGTATTGAATAGGGTCATGTTAAGTTTGTAGGGAATTTCACCTGGACCTACATTATAGAAGAAACATAACACAAAGTTTCAATTCAGTTTCACATATATATCCATAGACAATATGTCAACAGAAAAACTCAGAGCCATCATTAACACCAACAGTTTAGGAAATTATTAAGGTGTTTTATTGAAGATAAGTTAGTGATACATTCCAGATCACTGACGATTATGACTTCAAGTTGAGTTTTGGCATATAGCCCAACATAAGTGATACATAGAGCATTCATGACCAATACACCATTCAATTATTGTGTATGATGCTAGTGATTCCATGACGTATTGGGGTTCGAGAGGAGACACTAAACTAAGATATATAAGAGCAATGGAATATAAGGAGTGTTAATGTAGAAATATTTTCAAAACATAGGTGAGAGATGTACATGATCAAGTGTGTACATTCTATTGGATAAGAATTTAGTTGCAATATAAGAAAATATAGATGTGAAGAAAATATAAGATTAATATAAAAATTGGGGGAATGTTTTTAGTACATTCGTGAAAGTAGATATTTATGAAGGGAACATATAACAATTTGAAGATAAAGAAAGTTGGATCATGCAAGATATTGAGGAAGATTATGAAGAACAAATATGAATTTCGGTTATTTAAAGGAGTTAACATTTCACCTATATTGAATACAAAATATTATATCCATATTGAAGCATAAAATAAAAAAAACATATTGAGATTTAGACTTAGGAGTATGATTGAAAAGCACGGTTACTAGATAAGGAACACTAAAAGGTGGAAAGGGTAATTGACACAAGGACTAACAAGAGGATGTGAGATAAGGTATACAAAAAATATTTCAAGTGGAAGGACCTAAACATTGAGGATATGAACTGGATAAGCGCATTCTTAGTTGCAAAACATAGAATATTAACATAACATAAGTATGAAATTATTTTTTTCTTATTACTTCAGGAGTATGATGCAGAAAATTCTAGGTTCACTTGTAATCCTACGTCATCTAAAACATAGTAGGATAGAAATAAAGCTAACTATAGAACTACACAAAGGTTTCTTTTTGCAGTTAAGTTTTTTTTATATGTTTTTGTGTAAATTTTATTACACACAAGATGTTTTGTTTGTTTTTTTGAAAATCATGTTTTGTGTAGGGCATCTTTGTAATATTTCATATTACATATATGTGTATAAATTTTGGAAAGTTATATGACATATTTTTTTTTCAATTTCTATAGCACAATATTGATTATAGTGTTGTGTGTTATCAATTAATACGTGTAAGTGTTTTACATTGTTGGTTAAAGTAGTCGTGGTATTTATAGAAGGATCCATAAAAGATCACAATATCTTCTAGAGTTTAGAACATCATTTATAAGGTCACAAGGAGCTTAAAAATTATAACACACTAATCACCCTATCACCAATATCAACTCGCTACTAATTTTCCAACACCCCTTGCATTAGGAGCAGTACAACCTGTTACATGATCTAGAGCTATGTGATATTCATGCAGTACCTCTTGACAGGTTAGAATCCATATTCACATATACCCAATGAACTCAAAGCGTATTACAAGGTAAAAATGATACAATCTGACCTTGCATGGTTTGAGTACAAATACGAAGCGAGACTCAACATCCTTGAGGACACCCATACTACCTCTAAATTTGACATTGACAGTGATATCAGACTTGTGGACCCTGATTCTAACTTTTGTCGTCGGTTCAATACCAAGGAAGAAATTTATGAGTTCTTCATGGATGAATACATCGAAGAACCCGATTCATACTTCACTGAGGATGATGACTTAGCCTATTTTGTGGGCTCTAACTTTTCAAAAAACTTAGATATTGACTTAGATTTCGATTTTGGATTCTAGACTTGTTGCTTTTCATCTTACCATTATCATTTGATGTATGTAATAATCTAAATAAGTGATAACAATTGATCACATTTTTATATCTATCGTATATTGTACTACAAATTCTCATAAACAAAGCTTAAGTATTTTAAAATTAGGTTAACATCCACGTAGGGAAGTTCTTTGGCTTCTGGGAACTGGCCTTTACTAGAAAATCTGCCCACCCATTTTACGTAGTATCTTTGATTTGTAAGATTAGTTGTAGGGAAAATAATCCTAATTTATTCTTCATAATGCACAACCAACCATACACATATCACACCCCGTGGGTATCTTGGAAACCCCATCATCTTTGAGGTTGAGCAATTTTTACCTCCTTGTAATATCAAACAAACCCCTACGGTAAAATTGTGTTTAACAACACAAAAACATTGTTATCTATGGAGATGGTGCATAAGTTAGGATTAGATCATAAACCACATCTAGATCCTTACAAAGTGACTTGATTAGTATATGTACATGTATGAATTTTTTGGGAATAATGCAAAGTGGAGATGGATTTTGGTCAGTTCATAGAAAGCACTATGTTGGATATCTTATTGATGAATATATGTGATGATTTTTGAAGTTTTATGATAAGATGGTGTATGATCGGATATTGAATATAGTGAGAATGTATAAGCATGGATATATTCACATTTAGAATTTACAAAGTGAGTACAATTGAGGGGAATATGAAATCCATTTGGTTATGCGTGAAATAAATAAGATCCTATGGAATAGAGAACATGAAACATGGACAATGAGGCAATATTGTATGAAATTTTTACCTCCTTGTAATATCAAACCAACCCCTATGGTAAAATTGTGTTTAACAACACAAAAAATTCGTTGTCTATGGAGATGGTGCTAAGTTAGGATTAGATCATAAACCAAATCTAGATCCTTACAAAGTGACTTGATTAGTATATGTACATGTATGAATTTTTTGGGAATAATGCAAAGTGGAGATGGATTTTGGTCAGTTCATAGAAAAAACTATGTTGGATATCTTATTGATGAATATATGCAATGATTTTTGAAGTTTTACGATAAGATGGTGTATGATCGGATATTGAATATAGTGAGAATGTATAAGCATGGATATATTCACATTTATAATTTACAAAGGGAGTATAACTGAGGGGAATATGAAATCCATTTGGTTATGCGTGAAAGAAATAAGATCCTATGGAATAATGAACATGAAACATGTACAATGAGGCAATATCATATTGCACGAGATAAAATAAAAACATGCATAGAGGTGTGAAGAATTTTATTGAAGGGAATAAATGGGATAGCAAGGGAAACCAATACAATAGTGTGGGAGAGTATGATGTAAGAAAAAAATGTGCAAGAGGATGAGCAAAGGATATCTCTCTACATAGGTGTGTGTACAAATGTACAAGGGAATAATATGTGTAGAAGAAAAGAAGAACCCTACACAGATAGAGGAAGTTACTGAAGATAGAGAAGGGACATGGGTTGATTAAGAACCTCAGAATCAGTGGAGGAGGTTGTAATTTAAGGGTGTAGAGACCTTGTTAGAAAGTAGAAAAGGTGGTTCTACTACTCAATTACATGTGTGAGTGCTTAGCTCACATATTTTATTTCCCGATGTGTTTGATGCAAGTTTATTTGTGTTCATATGAAATATTAATCAAATAAAATAGGTTAGAATAGGAAAATAAGGTAAGTCTAGTAGTGTGTAAACTTGGTAGACACAAAGTGTTATTACAAAGTTTCATTCATCACACGTGTGCTATATTTTATTTTTGTGCAATTATATTAAGGGCACACATGCTTGGTTTGTAAATATTTTTGTGGGTAATTATCATGATGATCTAGATAGATCCATGGTACTTCAATGATTCCATAATAGTCTTCAAAATTGTCATAATACTATATCTCATGGAACTTAGTAGAATAAATGATTTAATGGCTAGAAGGCCTTGTGAAAGAGTTGGACACATATCATGCATTATGCAACCAATATGTTATGCATACACACCCTCTGAGATGGTTCAAAGCTTGTAAACCTTGTCATAAAATCAAAAATATTGCGCAAAAGATTGAAGTATGATGCCAAACTGAGAAACCTTCAAAACGTACATGAACATGTATCATGCACTTTTAGATGATCACATTAGAAGGGGATATCCACCTTGATACCATACATCTACATGTGACACATTTGGAATATTGGGTAAGAAATTATTGAAATGGGCTGTGTGTGATATAAGTCCTTGGGCATTATCCTCCATTTAATATTTATGAGATATTGAATTATTTATGAACTGTAGTTAATATGACTAATTAAAAATAATCAATCACATGCTTATATAAAAACATCATTACATATATAAAATTAAATTAGATTCAAGTTCTAGATCAGGAATTGGTCTAAGTGAAACTACAAGGAGTACTATAAGAGATCTGTATATAAGTTAGGGTGGGATGATAGGATTGAATCCATTAGGGAAACATTGTGGTGTTTATATGTTTTTAATACACTACAAACATTTTGAGTGTTCTATTGATGTAATAATCCATATTTTGACATATATTTTTATGAATAAATAAATATTGTTGTCTCTATAAATTTCATTGCATAATTATGTTTTTTTTTTATTATTGGTAAATATTTTTTTGAAAGGGACTATACCCTTGTATACAAATAGGTCCTAGAAGCTATAATAGGAATGAAAATCATTCCGAAGAAGGATCAAGATCCAGATAAGACATAAAAACCAAAGGTAACCAAAGAGCAGCTACCCCAAAACATCAAACTAGTTCGAACACTGCAGAAGAGTAGCCAAAAAACAGTAAAAAAAATAGCAAAAAACATGAAGGAAGGCAGCAAGAGCAGCGCAAATCCATAATTACTTCTTGGCGGATTTGGTGATTCTTGATTTAATAGTCTGCCAAGAGGTGAACATAGCTAATGTCATCATATGAGTAGAATCAGTAATATCTAACTATTGAATGGTCTATTTGCTTTCCTTTTCTGTGCCCCAAAGAGTTGCTGGTATTCCACTGAGATTAGAGACGTTGCGGACATGCTGCTCAATAAATTCTTCGCTTGCACTAAAAATAGCCATATTATGGTCATGGCAAGTCTTGGATTTCCCTAGATGATTGTCTAGGGAGTTCACTTTTTTGTAGATATCCTCAACCTGTTTATTGTCAATATCAACCTCCTCCTCCTTCTTCCTCTTGCCTTTTTGCTTAGCCAAGTTTTTAACTTCTTCTTTCAATAGCAACATGTCTGTTTCTAATGCTTTCAACCTTTTTGTGGAGCTCTCAGTGTGTGCCTCTTGTGAACCAGTACTGCTAATATGAAGGAGATTATGAGCAACCTCCAAGTCCTGAGGAACGTTCCCCAAAATAGGGGTATCCAGGTTCAGTCTTTTAGAAGACCTAGTGATAGGTCTGAGTCGAAGTGGAGGTGAAGGGGGGTGGGAGCAGAGGTGGGGGTGGATGACAGGGGGATCCATGAGAAGGAAAGCAAAGGGGTAGCAGTAGTGGTGATGGGAATAGAAGGAGAAGAGATGGGGGTAGTGGCAGACGGTGAGAGGAAATGATGGAACAGAGATGGGGGAAGTTGGAATGCAGGGGAAACTTAAGAAGACAAATTTTATGCAACAAGAAGATGAGACCTTGATGCGGAAGGACCACACGTGTATGCTTTTGGAACTCCAAAATGGAGTGCTCAAGAGTATTAAGCAGATAATGAGGGAAACATACCATGAAACTTCTGCGATAAGTGATTAAGGAACACAAGATGTTTTAAGGGCATTGTGACGAATCTCGCCTCTAAAGAGATGTATCGCACCATCATATGGGTGACCTCATCAAAAGGAAGAGGGATAGAGATGACCTGCAAACCCATCTGTGACAAAGACTTGTTTCTCATTACCCTCAAAAAATTTCCTCTCCTCAGTAGCCCTATAAACCCTTTTATTAGAAAATTGGTACCCATCTATTCCAAGGCCTGTTGCTTCGGCTATTAACTCTTCATTGATTGAAATTTTCTGTCTGCCATATTCAAATTTGTGATCCTTCCAATCCTTCAAAAATTACATGGAAATGCTTTGGTCATGACCTTGTATCTTCTCAATAAAATTTGTGATGCCTCCTTGGTTGAGAAGATTCCAAAGCTCTTCATTATTCTTCCACTCTGGGTCCTCACTGGGCTTGATCTGACAAGGGGCTCCTCTTATTTTCACCGTGCTTAAGTGATTGAAAGTATAATCTTCAAAATCCCTATGAGGAATTCTATAATAGATGTAGTTTCCAATCCTCCTTTCTCTATTTTTTCTCACACGATGGGAATGATGAATAGTGTAGCCATTGCTATCATAACATTTCCCAAAAATGCCTACGTGAATGCTATGTTATGTACCTAGGAAATCCCGCATGTGTGAACTTCAGCCCCCTTAGAAACCCACTCTAGATCATCATCATCCATACTATGGACTTGAAAATCCGTTAAAACCTATTTAAAAGCTGTTATAGGCACAATATTTCCCGCATGTGTGGCTTTAATCTTCATATAAATCCACTTTAAGTCATCATTATGCTTTCTATATCCTTGATTGCCCGTCAAGATCTACTTGAGTGTTGTTTTAAAATTATCATCATGTGTGAAAGTCTTATTCTTAAAGACCCACTCCAAATGCCCATTTATGTTACCCTGAATTTACATGCTCATAAGTATTCACTTGTATGCTGTTTTGAATCTGCTCAGGAATGTGATCACTATTATCCCAAATAATGTGGTTAACATTTATGCCATAGTTAGCCAATGCATCTGTCACCTTGTTACCCTCTCAGTAAGTATGCTTGCTCTGAATATTATTGAAGGTTTGGAAAATACTTCTGGATTCCAAGATGAAGTCCTTGATGTTCCAACTTGGAGGCGAACACTGATTAAGATGATTAATGATATTGAGCAAGTCTCCTTCCAGAATGAAATTTTGGATATTATGAGTATGAGCAATTCTAAGGCCCCATAAAACGGATAATGCTTCAGAAAAATGATTAGTTTGTATTCCCATTTTACCAGCATAAGAAGCAACCAAACTACCTTTATGATCCCGAATCACTCCTCCCCCAGCTACAATTCCAGGGTTACCCTTAGAGGCCCCATCAAAGTTCAACTTATACTAGTTGAGATCAGGAGGATGCCAATGTATCAAAGATCTATCAATATTATTACCGAAATTATTCTGGATATTGTCAGCTCTAATCTACCATTGGGACAAGATATGCTCTTCATTTTCTAGATAACTCTTATTCTTGGGGGGTTTAAATCTAGCAATATTCTCTTTAATAGCATTAGAAATTTTCCCAATACTGAGCTTATAATTTTGTTTACTATTTCTAAATATGATATCATTTCTATCTTTCCATATCCTCCAAATAACATGAGGCATTACCAAATTCCAAAGCCTTCTCACAACACAATCTTTATAGGGTGGGCTCCATTGGGTCCAGAGCTAACTGAAGTCCTTCAAAACCACCCAGGAAACTTTAAAATTAGAGAGGGCAAAACTCCACATTTTGGTAGCATATTCATAATGGATAAACAAATGATCGATATCCTCAGAGTATTTTTTACATAGATGACATCTATTAGGCATTATGAAACCTTTTCTTATTAGGTCGTCAGTGGTAAGAATTATGCCCCTAAGAGTAAGCCAAAAGAAAAAGTTAATTTTAGGTGTTAGCTCAGTCATCCAAATTCTACTCCATTTAAACTCAGTTTGACTATTGTCGAAGAAAGTATTATAACCAGTTTTAACAGAGTAGTCCCCATCAATAGAATTGTTCCAGACCAATTCATCCTTAACTTCCAGCTGACTTAAGGGGATAAGGTCCTTATATAGCTTTCCAAATTAGAAAACTTTCATCCTCATAAATGTGAGATAAAAATAACTTTATGGATTAGCAAGTGATAAACATGCTTAGAAAGGGTTAAGTATGATTAGGGAAGGTTAATTAGAATTTCCAAATCATGTGAGTGTGATTATTTAAATTAATCAATTAGATCGATTAATAGATCAAGTTAGGATTGTAAAATCCAATTGGAGAGAAATTGATGGATTCTAAAGAATTAGAAAGGGGGAGTGACCTAATAAGAGGGTAAATTCACATTTAGATGGATTAATTAATCAATATTGGTCAATTAATTAATTAATTAGAATATGATTATAACTAACAAAGTAGTGTTAATTTGCATATAGACTTAATGGGGAGACTAGTTATTTAACGAATTGTTGTTAATTGACCGAGATGGAGGGGAGTGTTATCTAATTAGAGAGAAATATGCTAATTATAACCAAATGATAGAAAAGAGGATAAGAAGTGAAATTTAAATATTAAAACTACGTATTCAAATTTAGGTATATGTATTTTCCCCTCTTTGATGTGGTGTAACACAAGCAATGCCATTTAAAAGATAGTAGACAATTAAAGACAATTAAATTTTGTAGAGGAAAAATTAGTAGGATGAAGGATACCCCCTTGAGTATTGATGGGGTGATAGAAGAGGTTGTTAGACACTCGAAAAGAAGAATACATGGATCACAACAGAAGAATAAGAAACTACATTGACTGAGAGTTGAAATGGGTTTGGTTGGCCATTGTTCAAATTTATTGACTGGAAAATGCATCCCGTGAAGAAAATGATATATAGAAAGTGAATTTGAATGAAAGATAAGATAGACGGGGAACGGAAGATCATGACATAAGTGACATACTATTTGGCTCAGAAGTAGATTTTAATTTGATATAAGCATGTAGAAAAAGGGTAAAATGACATGAAAATCCATAATACGCATTTTTTTTCTATGCTAAAGAACTGACTCAAAGCAATATACACAAGCAATGTAATACGAGAAATTAAACAAGTAGAAAAACAAATAAACAATCACATAAACATAAAACTAAATAGGAAATTCTCAAGAAAGTTGTATCAATGTTTTTTTTATCTAGATTCAGTTCCCAAATGTTTGATTTATATGACATGGGTTAAAATGATGTCCTAAGAAAGGATACATGTAAGTGATTATACGAAGGACATAGAAGTCCCGTGAAAAGTAACATGCACTATGAAACTTCCCTGAGAAATGATATATGCAAGGGAATATGGACATAGTAAGAAAACCAGATTTTTTAATGAAGAAAGATCACAAGATGATCCGCATGTCATTCGCTATAACAAACAAGCACTGAATTATGATGTTTTCTAGTATAGTTTCCAATGTTTAGTATGTTACATGACATTTTTCAGGGATTTTTATATTTTGGAAGCAAAATGTTTTTGAGATGTGTAGGTTTTTCAAGAGTCCTTATGAATGTTAATTGGTGTTTTTGAAGGTTTTCCAAAACTATGTAACCAATTGAAAAACCCAGCACCAAGATGTGCACACATCATATGACATAGGTGCAATAAACCGTATACAAGGGTGAATCAACATGCATATATACAAGAAGAGGATAAGTCAGAAACCCTCAAGGCCAAGAAGGACCCACTAAGTTCAACAATTTGTTTATATTACACAAAAAATAAGATTAGGAAGTTAGGAAGAAGTGGCACATGCCCTAAAGATGAGATGCTTTAGTGAGGCAACAACCCCTTAATCCTCTTATGGCATCGATTAATTACAACAATTTACTCACTAAAGGACTATGTCTAAAGTGCCACAATTAAGATGGTTTTCACACTTGAATGAATTGATTTCTCTTTACTTTTTTTTTGTTGGATACCACAACTGATAGGTAATCCCAAAGCTTTAGCGTAGAAGCACATTCAAGATGCATGGCATTCATATGTTCCCAAAGTTCATCACTATCAAGATCTTGAAAGCTTCATAATCACCAATTTGGATTCTAATATTTATCACACCATCAATGTATGGCCCTAATTCATAGTTAGGCTCAAAATTTCCATCTTACTTTTCACGTTCCTCAAATGGATGTTGACACTGATTATCCTTAAGGAAACAGGTATCCCACCTCAAATTTATGAGGGATTATGCCCACTTTTTATAGTACTTATGACACTTGATTATGATAAACTTCTCTTCCTGATCCAAGGCATGGGAGGAAGTTACTTCATCAATTAGTTCCAACTCTACTAGCATAGCCACTCTATAATTCTTCGTACATTGGTCACAGATGACCCATATTGGTAAGGATATCCGCAAAGAAGGACCCATCTTGCATCTCAAGGGGCCTCATAACCCCATTCTTAGGATGAGAAAAATACAATGGAATATGGGGTTACACTTGATGGGTGTGCAAGCTCCCAGAAGTTCATGTAGGCCTAGAGGGCATGATAACATTTGAAGACATCCAATTACGGATGGTTTTAACATTTTCTCAATGTATCTAAACAAGATTTTTCATTTAGATTGGACACTAGCATCTTGTCCATTATCTTAAGGGTAATAAGGGGTTCCACCACTTTTGGAAATTTTTGAAGTGTTAGGCCTCAAGTGCCTTCAAGTTGAACTCATTCTATGAAGTATTTGACTATTACATCAGAATTCTCAGTACTGGTAGAATGGACTGTCATTTAGCGGTGGATGATATGGTTCATGATGAACTTAGATATGCTGAACACCACATGAAATAGGTTCTTCCCCAACATTATGCCCAAAAACCTATTTTACAAACTCAACTAGTATTCACCCTTTATGTCAGTGATCAATATGTTTAAAGGCCATTCATGAGGAAATTAAATGTGAGCCTCCCTGAATTTAGAGTCGATTCCCCACTTTGAAAATCAGCCATATCATGCCTCAATCAACTCAATCTTTCCAATATTATGATGAAGCAATGTATGAGATTACCATGCTTTTGACATAGTATACATTTCTTCCTCACATACTGACCTTGATGACCCATTGTTGGTTTGAAAATCTGTCAGTTAGGTAGGTCATGGGGAAACATGCCAACAGTGTGCAGGGCATAGCCCCTTTTTGAGATAGCAAAGCAAAATTGGTTTATTGCTAATATATCAAGCAGGAATCTATGCAAATCTACACTATTCTAACTTTAGGGGGTTTTGGGATCTCATCCCAGTAGAGGTAGTTTCAACTCTGAACAGAAATGTAGGGAGGGAGGGAACAGAGGAGGGTAGATCTGAAGGAAGAAAAGAAATGAATGCCAAGACAAAAAGGTCATAAGGTTTATGCTTTGGCCTGGTAGTAAACAGAGATCCAAACTTACTTGCATAAATAAATAAAGCAATACTGATGAACATATGATGATAATAGGAATGAATCCAACAGAATAAAAACATAGATCTAACTTAAGAAAGATTTTATGCGAATAACACATATATTGAGCACAAAGTCTGAGCATATGTATTAATATATTTCTTCTGTTACAAGAAAGTACAAAGTCTTCCTCTCCTCACTCTCTCTTTTCATACAAAAAATGTCCACCTGGAATACAAAAATTATTCCAGTATTTATAGAAGGAGAAGAGGAAAGAAGACAAAAACAAACCAACCACTATTTACAAAATATCTTATAAGATATTTACAAAATATTTAAAAAGTCAAAAGTTGACTTTGGGCAAGTTTTTGGATGGCAACATCCCATGATGTAACATGGATGATTTCATCTTAAATTCCAACATAATTTTTAAATATTTTTACAAAAATTATCAAAGCGTACAAAAGAGGAGAAACTACTCCTCATCATCTCTTTGCTTAAACGGAGTGTCTTGCTTCTGATCAGGAGAGGTCGATGTGACACTGAGCTTGGTATTCCATAAACTTTCTGATCATTGACTGAAGTTGATTATGATCAGGACCTTTGAAATGGTCGCCAATGACTTTGCAAGTTTCTTTTTCATGCTTGATCTTGTCAGGTAACCCAACAAACTCCTCACACACATCGATCAGGAAGCCAATGAAAATCGTGGCAGGCCAAGAGTTTGTTGATTGACTCTCGGTTGAAAGTGACCTCTGGTGCCAAACCTTGAGTGACTATAGCCTTGAAGTGCTGAGAATGTGTCGGTCTACTTCTCTCAATGTGAATGATTCAATGAGCATCCCTGGAGACATCTTTTTAACTATCTGCTCCATGTTGTATCGTGCATCCAGGGCTTCATCCTTGATTTTATCTATCCTCTCCAAGATATATTCCATTTGATTGATCTGGTAATCTAATGCAACGAGAGCCTTATTATGTGCTCGCGGGTGATCGACGACATTTACCTTCAATAGGTCGTTGGCTGAGTAGTTAGCCATTGCTTGGAATGTTTCATTTTGCAACTTGGCATTGTCCAACTCCTCAGAGAGGGAACCTACTACTGCTTGTAGCTCCTTATTTGCTTGATCAAT
The DNA here is from genome assembly GCA_019776745.2 of Taxus chinensis. Classification (NCBI taxonomy): domain Eukaryota; kingdom Viridiplantae; phylum Streptophyta; class Pinopsida; order Cupressales; family Taxaceae; genus Taxus; species Taxus chinensis. Next base: position 779,578,830 of record CM034149.1, on the reverse strand, counting down.
ATCCTGGTAGAGCATTGTGAATTTCTTAATCATTTCCTCACTATCTTTGAGGATTCGCTCAATCCAAGAGGATACAACTACGCCTTGTTCGCCAATCTTAGCATATTCATTTATTTTTTCCTGACTGAGAACTTCAGTAGGTTCGGCGGCGGTCACAGGAGGAGTGTTTCCCATTGTCTGACAATGCTTGGAGAAGATGTTTGTTTTGTTCCTTGAGTATTCTTTTCTCCTCTTTTGCTTCTTTGAAGCTTCTTGTAAAGAGCATTTATTGTAGACAAGGCCTCTCCTTATAGGATTTTAGATGAGGTTCCCATTGTGACTTGAGTCAGTGTGAAATCTATGGGAGACAGATCCTTCTTTTCCTTGGTGGGATCTAGGTATGCAATCTCCATGAATCTCTCCCCCGAAGTGCTTTTTGAAAAGTGAAGTTATCGCTTTCTACTTCTTGGGTCCCTTCTTCGGAATGACAGAGAAGTCCATGGGTGCGATGGGAACCTTTCTCTTATGCTGACCCAGATGGTCAAAAATCTAGCTAGGACTTATGGGAGAGGGAGTAGAGAAAATAGAAGAAGAAATGGGAGTGAAAGGGGAAGCAACTGAAGAGGCCACAGGGAAGAACGTTGAAACACTTTGTGGTGGCATCAACAAGGAGTCCAACGTGCTGCTACTTGTGGGGCCTGCAGTTACTACAAGGAGAAGAAAAGGACATGGAGGCGGAAGGGATCTAGCAATTGGATGGAGGGAACACTCGGTGATAGATCCACGAGAGAGGAGAAGATGGAAGAGGTGGGAGATGGAAGGGAGGAAGGGAGAGAAGAAGATACATCCATAGGAATAGATGCTTCAATGATAGGAGTGAGGGGCAAGGAGTGGAAGAATGGAATGGTGGGTACCTCGACGTAGTTATAACTGTGATAACATCCTAAGATGGATGTATCTGTTGAAACTTCTGTTGTTTCTTCTTCTTTACCTGGAGATACCAAGTCAACCACTTACTTCTCAGAAGTAGACAGGAGGGCTTTGAGGAGCTTCTTATTATTTGCTTGATTCTCCCTCCTTGTCCTTCCCTTTTCCTTTCAGCACTTAGGCCGAGTCTTAGAGGTGCTCTACCTAAAGGAGAAGTAGTGAAATCTACCTCCGAAGTAGGTGAGACCATTCTGTTTGCACTAATGCTTGAGTGTACTACAAAGTGGGATTGACTCTTTCCTAAATGGTCTTAGGCATCTTTGGCTCTGTCAACCTCTGTGAATGACCAATCGTCCCCATCTGTGTTAAGGTAAACCTGATCAATTTCTTGATCAGTCTCTTGGAATCCCTTTAGAACGATAGCTAATGACCATAATGGATGATCTCTTCCAGAGCTAGCCAGAAGTGATCCTATTTTGCCTGATGTCTATTTCATGTGTCAGGTTGATCCAAATGTCCTTGATCTTAGGAACATGGATGGGATCAATTTTTTCCCTTGGGAGGGAACTCTAGACAATCAAAGGTGGGCCTTGCTAGGAAAGTTATGTTTCAAATTTAGCAATTCCAGCTCAGCATACATCTCCAGTGCTTCTGGCCAATGTGGTGCAGGTGTATCAGCCCAACTGTAAGGGGGAATGGAGTTCCTCCTTTCTTTCTCCTCATGCACTTCTCATGGTAAGTGATCAGTTACCTTGACAACTCCAAGAGGATCAGCTTGGGCCCTGCATACCTTGGTAGCTTTGTTGGTTCACCCTAAAAATTCACCGCTCTAAGATATGTGAATGTGGGGAATTATGTGAACAATGCTCCCCATTTCTTCTGTAACATTCCCATTTTAAGACATTAGAACAAGGGAAAAAAATTATTTTTATTTTTTTTAACATTCTCTTACTCTAGATTATGTAATTCATAACACATGTTCTATTTTTATTAATTGTTCTATGTTCTAAATGATGTAATTTAGAACACACAAGGATTTTGAAACCAATGTTTTCTATTCACATATTCATAATATGGAACACATATTCCATGCCATTCAATCATATAACAGATAACCATATGTTGTTGTAATGACTCGAAGAACTACCAATCTTCCATTTCATGGCTCGGAGTTTCATCGATCTCTCATTCCATGACTCGGCTACTTACCGATCCTTCATGTTAATACATGCATTGTATACGAAGTATACTTGGTTCCCCTTATCATTTCAGTTATTGAAGTATTCCATTTAATAGGCATATTTGAATATCTATTATTGATATTCATCTAAAATCCTAACTTCTTAAACCCGGTGATTTAGGACAACATAACCAGCAGCTTGCGATACTTTGGCCAAAGATTTTCACATGATTATCATGATAATATTCCTAGATGATCATACTCGTCAATGGAATACGTCCTTCACCCCCACTTCATATGTTATCTAGAATGGTCTTTTCTGACTTATGTCAGTCCTCTTGTCCAAGGTTGAACTTTAACCCAAGATGGCAATATGAAAGAGTATAGAAAGGCACTCATGGTGGATTAAAGGTATGCAGACATACCTCGTCGACTCTAGTCGACTACGTGTGTCTAGTTACCTTTAGTCTTCACGAGTCACTCCATATACAAGGTCACATTCCTAACTTGGTCCAAAGTAAAACTGGGGCCCAATTCCAAGCTTATATAAACCTCGATGATTTGATTTGGAAGGGTGTTGTAACATGTCAGCTACAACATTGTGTCGTCATGAAGGCCTAGCCTTCATGAAGACACCTTATTGTAGCTGGCGCGTGCCAACATCCTATGGAATCCTCCCATCTATGTGTTACACATCCAGCTAAAAGTTTGATTAGATTCTTATCTTAAATATTTTAAGAATAAGTTTCAGCAACCTTGTTGATCTTCTAACCTCATAGTTAATTGCAGTTACATAACTAGGATTGACTTGAATTGTCTCGTAGTTTAATATACATTCACTCCTCTATACCAAAGGATTGCATATTCCTTTCTTGGTTCATTAATTTAAGCTTTAGACTTACAGTCCACTACAACTTAATGAAGTACAGATTAATTTACTAAGCTTAATCAAGTTTATCCGTAACTGATTTCTAAATTCAATTTTCCATTTTATTAGAAGTCATTCTGAATGAAGTCTATTCCTCACATAGATGTTTCATTTATTTACAATTACTTTACTTTTGTCTAAGATTTGTTAAGAGGAGATATGATTCCTCTTTCCGAATATCCTTTGGGTAAGACATCCCCAAGGGATATTAACAAAAATCTGATTACAAAATTCTATTGTCCTTTCATCAATATTCATTGGTTTTGAATTCAATTACGTATTTTATTTATACAAGAGTTCGTGTGTATCTTACTCTTTTCCTAAAGTCAATTTAACGGCCCATATTGACCTAAGTATTAAATAATTGCACATTCCAACTTAAAGTTGTATTCAAGTGAAGAATAGATATTATGTCCTTTTAAATCTAACAGCCATCATTGAATAAATACAATTTCACTGAATAGGAATAAGTTATCAATTATATTTCAACGAATTCAATAATGGTACCACAATTAAAATAACACACCTTTACCTTTTACTCATTCCTCAAGATTAAAATTTATACATTTTACAAGTCCATACAGCCGGACTTCATTCATGCCAATCAACATTAACAACTCAAAAAGAAAAAAGTATACAACTTTTTCTTTTTTCCATTTCCCTTGAGAAGAATAATAAAATCTCAAAAAAGGTCCACCTCTTAGTTAATCAGAAGAAGCATCATAAAACAGCATGTCTTCATTATTACTCATGGAATCCATCTGCAAAATTTACTTGCACGGGTCAGTTCATTAAACTGAGCATATTAAGCACTTATCATTAAAATGAGGTGCTCTTGACTAACTGTCTCAATAAAAGAACTCTGATTTTAGGAAATGTCTCGAAATTGAGATGGAAATCACCTAAGAATTAAGTGCCGATAAGGATGAACAATTTAACAACCTAATCTCAATAATTAACATCCCAATCAAACAATAATATTAACTAACAACTTTTCCAAATAATACAGCAAACACACAACAATTTATTCCCATTTCCCTACTATTTTCTTCCAAAAACGAAAAGAGTTCATTCCATATTTAGACAATTACTACAGAGAATATTTTCTCTAAATAGTCCCAGATTAAAAGAATTTGTAAGAACTGATACATATATATATATATGTATATATATATATATATATATATATATATATATATTTGTTCTAATGCAATCACTATCAATTCCATTCCATCATTATAAATGGGATTCAAAAGAAAAGAGTTCACGAATAAAATTTTAAACAGAAATCCTTCACCTTTATACCACTCACTAAATTTCAACCAATTCAATTGCAGAAGAGAAAGGTAGTCATGCACCATGACAACAACTTGTGTTACTTTCCAGAATTCAACAGGCAGCATAATACTCTTCCAATTCCGAGAGGAAAGAAAAACAAACAGCAGATAAAATGTAATTGTTTATGCCGAACGGTAGTCGTAAGTATATTCCATATCAGATAATAGAAATTCAAATAGGATAAGAAAAGAAAATAAGTATTACTTCTAGTTACCCCACTCAATTATCTCTTTCATTTAATCACAACCGAACTGGACGATTTAAACAAGACTAGATAAAAATTAAAGGTAACAGTCAAGGAGAGAGAGAGAGAGAGAGAGAGAGAGCAATTAAATGTTAATAATCAAATGAAAGGAAGAAGACTCACATTACCTCTTCTCAATACTTAACTGAGTATCCACTATGAAGTGTAGACCTATTTCCATTAGGGTAAATCCTTCCACACAAGACCATTACAGTCTTCATCACTTACTAACTACCATTCAAGGAAGTGTTCCAGAATTCATTTTGCATCTGACCCACAAATATCAATAACAACTGAATCTTTCAATTAAAATCATTTCCATTAATTATTCACCGAAAATAGACATATCCATCCAGGTATGAAACGAGTAAGAGTATACAGTCAAGGCAACATGATCACGATTTTGCACTGTAATAATTAAAGAAAATTGTTTTTCAACCACAAGAGTAAGAAATCTACTTAGGTTTAGTTTTAATGAAAAACAATGAAGAAGTTTAAATCCAAAAATTATATATATATATATATATATATACATATTCATCATTGAGCTCCATGAACGAAATAAAAAGTTGTACGCTCTACCCAGTCTGTTCAATAGACAGACTACTTTGTTCCCTATTCGATAAGAGTTTCTTTCCAAATAGTCGTACATGGGTACCAAGAACAAAATAGGTAGAACATCATATCAATCTAGAACAAACAAATGTAAAGATGCTATTATGATCTTATTTTCCTTGAGAGGATTCACATCATCATACATTGTAATACAACAAGAAAAATAGTTCACACAAATAGTCCTTGTCAAATCATTCTCACGATTTTCATAACCATTTGCGCACACATAACTTAGAAAACAGTTTACACATCATTGTCACCTTCAGAAATATCGACCCATAATGGACAATAAAAACCGAATACCCATTACTTTCAAAATTCAAAACAGCAAAGAAGGAATTTGATATTCATTTACCATTTCAACAAGAAAACACTCTTTTCTTCAGTATGCATCAAGAAAATACCCAAATCGCATTTGATTTCAAACGACAACTCAAGTAAAATATCACGTCTAACATATCGACATTTTATTTTTACAAGAACACACAGTTATAAGAGCAGAGTTATTTTACTGAAGACGCTTAATAAAGAGCAAAACTATTTAAAGAAAAGAACCTAACATGCCTGTATATGTTCTAGTTAGCTCATGGAAGGTCATGGACCGAGCTCCTCCCGAGTTCTTCCCTCAAACTACTTATTCAGTAGTTCTCTCAACTGCTTCATTGTTTACACAAGTCCAGAATACCACTCGAAGGTGGGTCGAACAACAATGGCTAGATCACAAATTTGCAGGCTTGAAAGGGAAACACAAAGCAGAGAGAGAGAAAACCTGAAACCAAATGAAAAATAATGGTTCACAAAATTCATCTTTCCTCCTTCCTAGGTGGTCGGTTACCAAAACCAATGAAAATAAATTCATTGAATGCATTTCCTTCCTCTTTCTCCATGCCACCCGCCGAATTCAGATTTGGCAAGTTCTGTCTTGTATTTTGCATGTAATTCAAGTTTAGTTATGTAGGGTTTACTTAGAAACCCTCCAACTTTCTTTTCTCCCCACAAAACTTGGCATTTAAAACTTCAAGGACTACAATTAAAGTCCTTCATTAAGTTTAAACCTCCCCCCCCTTATCCTCCCTACTTGACATGTGTCCATAGGTCCCTTTTAGGACTAGCAATAGTTTAGGTTACTTTTTCAATAGTTAGGTTTCCATCTAGGTTGTAAATCATTAGGATTTGTAATAATTTTCATCCTTTTAATTTAAAAATCCTCATAGGATAATTATTAGGTCATAGGTTAAAACATAACCCATAGTATTTTAATTAATAGGTTCCAAGTAGGTTTTACTGACTTATGTTCAAAACCAGTATAGTGCAAGATGTTCCATCCAATGCTTAATATACACCTTACTAAATTTATATCAAACCCCTTTCTCTCTTACACTTTCCAACGTCACAACTCGTATGTATTCAGGAAATCAAACCATACCATTGGCAGCATGGTGCCTAGGTAAGTATACATGTAACTTGATTCTTTTTAAAATTTGCAACAATTTCCTGCTTGGTTCCAGACTTCATTTTATCTGGGAAGTCAATCAACAAGATGATAATAAAGAAGTTTGAACCATACCTCGGATCAATGGAATTGATTCAAGGTGTGTTGTCTCTTGATTATGAGTTCAGTCAAGTACAAAAGCAATTCTGCTAATTAACAAACTTTGCAAACACAAGTTATAATGACCTTAGTCCTGAGTAAAACAAAGTTACAGTAAGCAAGGGTTCAGATCAGTAACACATGATTTTCAAGATTAAAGGATACAACTTAAAATAATCATTCTTATTTCCACAGTTGAAGCATCATGAAAAATAAGTTATCGTAGTAGCTGCCAAAATCAAGACGTTACATCTTCATGGCAGCAATCACACTCAGGCTAGTCCGACTGTGTCTCATGTTTTGTCTTAGCAAGTAGATCACCTCATAGAAGAAGGTGTCATTGATTTTAGAGAACTGGGAGATGCTAGCCTCGAGCTTTAGTTCTGGGTAGAATTCATATATCTTGACTTGGGGCCATACCCCATTTCGAGTTAGGCCTGTGAAATCCCCTTGCTGATGCTGTAGCGTATACAACGTAGGAATCCATGTAGAACTTCCTAGTTGTTAGGACTCGTTGAAGTTGCTGGGAGATGGTGTCACTGATGATTTCACCCCATCCAAAATGCTGATCAGGCACATTCTTGCTCATGGTCTCCAGATACCTCAGCATCCATTTGTGGAAATAATGGGCATCAGGAAGCCCAAATACTCTGTTCAGGAAGGTGATTGTATCACTTAATTCCTCATTGAAGTCACTATGGTGGATGGTCTGTGGCCATTTGCTCACTGGCTTTTTGTTCTTTAGGTAAAGTTTGTTCATCATCTACATACATTTATCCTCATTGTCATCCCAAGCCTTTTTGTAGTCCTCCTAGACTTATTTCTACATATTGCCTGTGATGAGGAATGCCCAGGGTCAGTTCAAAGTGATGAGCCATGAGGTCGATGATCGTCTTTTTCTCTTTTTCTTTGACACATCTAGTGTCTTTATTGTAACACCGAGCAACCAACATAATGAATTCATTATTCATAGCACTTACTAGCAGCCCAACCGTAAAGTGCAATCCACTACCCACCAGTTTGTTCATCCATGGGCCACTGCTTGCCGAGTTGGTCCTCGCCTAGAAGTCATCCATATCAATATGCCCTAGCTCAGAGTCTTTGATGTCGAGATCATTCTCTGCATATGAGTCAGGCATCTTGACTTTCTGATATTTGTACTTCATCTCTTGTTTCGACTGCTTAGCTTTAGCTTTAGACATTGTTGGTGTTTTACTTGATGAAGACATGTGTGAGCTCAAGGATGGCTGTTGTTTTTCTGCAAGAAGAATCAAGGAGGTCCAACATATAAGAGCCATGTCAACTATCATGTTATTCATAATGAAAGCTTTCAGAATGAAGAATGAGCAATTATAAGGCTTTAGGGCGCAAGGCGCAGGTTCATAGCATGTTGTAGAGGCTTAAAATTGTTGGGCGCACTTTTGAAGATGTCAACATGAAAAAGTTGCACCTAATGTTTATATGAGAAAATTTGCACCAAGCAGAGAAGGGCACAGTTTTCTAGATGTCAACATGCAATTTTGGGCGCCAAAGGGGTAAAGTGCATTTAGGAAGGTGTCAACATGAAAAAAAAAATTATGCTCAGTGTTGACTTGAGAAAAGTTGCGCCAAGTTTAGAAAGGGCGCACTTTTGAGAGGTTTTGCATGACAAAATGCAACGCTAAAGGGTAAAACACAGGGCACGGGTTTACAACATGTAACATGTCATGTTGACGTTAAGGGAAATGCACCTGCGCCTTAGGGAAAACTACTTTAACTGGGCACTGAAGGAGCTTGTGTTGTATGGGTTTAGACTACACCAAGGCGCAACTTTGAGAGATGTTGCAAGAAGGTACAACGCGCCAAAGGAAAAACATGTGGCACAGTTTTGAAGTGCTCAACATCTTTTGTTGGGGTTGTGCAGATTGCGCCTGCGCCCCATAAAAGTTGCTAAGTGTTATTTCAACTAGGCATGGGTTAGGGTTATGTTGCAAGAAAGGACAGTGCGCCAAGGCATAATTTTGGTAGATGTTACAAATAAGGATAGTGTGCCATGATTTTAATTAGCTAACAATTTGGCTCACTTTTCTTGATTTCTATTTCTCTTTCCTTTGGATTTATCAGATGGTGAAGAGGCTTGTTTTAGCAAGGTAAAAGCAGATGGGTTTTTTCATTTTTTTTTAGAGGCAGGGGGTCTTCCAGATTTGTAGATATGGAAAATGGCTTTAGCTGGCTTGCAGATTGTGTTAGGTGTATTTCTTTAGATCTTATCTTTTACATTTAACCCTAATACCTAACACAACAAAACAAAACAACAAGGAGAGGAGCCTCTTACCCAGATTTATAAAAGATGAAGGACGACGTTGGGGTCCACAAGCTCAAAAAATGGCACGCGGGGGGGTCACAGGGATTGCTGACAAGCGTAGAGAAAACACTTTTCACAATTTTCAATTCATGAAAATGACAGGTGTCGAGTGCCTATTTATAGAAAAAACTGGCATTTATTGCTTCACCAACTTCTTTTGGCGCACCTTTGGGAGAGTCGACACGATAAAAGGCGTGCCTTAGCGCAACCTTATAGATGTCGACACAACACTTCCAGTGCCTTAAGCGCACATTTTATGATGTTGTCATGATAATTTCAGCACCAAAGGGGTGTAACTTCATTGATGTCGACACAATAATGAGCGCGCCGAAGGATTTTTTAGGTGGCGCAACCTTGGTATGTCGACACAACATTTCCTACGCCTAGTTCAAAAAGGCGCAATTTTTGGAATGTTGACACATGAAAAACTGCACTGAGGGAAAAAGCTGAAAAATGGCTAAGTTCAAAAATAACTTGATTTTGAAAGGGAGTTTTAGGCCATTTTGAATGTTATCAGACTTCTTCAGGGGACCAAAAACAGAATTTTGGTACGATTACTTGCAAATTGCCCTTGTCAATTCTATAGGATAACACCCATAAAATCTCATCATCATGAGATTAAACTTTATACCAATGGAAATATATATAAATCCTATTTCCAGATCATATTAGAAATCCTTCCCAATCCATATATAAGTCCTTCAACCAAGCTCATCTCTACAAATGGTACGAAACTACCTCAAAATTTCCCTTTGACCAATCAACACAAATAAGGCATAATTTTCCATTTATATTCATCCTTGTGACCTAAAAAACAACATGGAAATCAATAAAAAAATATCATACTCAAAATAATGTCCATTTGGTTTGCACATCCTTTGGAAAAACTTGTCCCAAACTGAACTTATTAAGAAACTGACATGTTTGAGTGGGGTCCACTCATCACCACAAGCTCTACTATACCTATCTTGAAACTTGGATGAGTCCTCTACATCATAAAATAATCTTACATGCACTAACAATAATTTTTTAGAATTTAGGATCATTTTCTCTCCTACCGCTTTCTAGCCATGGTTTCAAGCACATAAAAAGTTATTTACCTTCTTAACATTCATTCATAAAAACCTAATGATTAAATGACCTAATTATTTTTGTGAAACCTTCTAAACTAAATGTAGAAACATCTTTGAAATCCAAAATTTCCCATGTAAATCACACAATTTAGTGTGAACATCAGAAGGTGTAATTTGATTTAGAAAACACCCTTTCTTGGACTTTGTTTCACACAAAACATCATAACTTACAAAATTAATTTGAGAATGACTCCAAAATTTTATCACACCTCTAAGACACCTATGTTCACAATATCCAATAATCAGTATGTCACAAATAGTTCTCCATCTTTCCATCCCATCTCATTTGCATAGCCAACCCTTAGGATTTTGTATGGTCTAAGCTAGGGTCAACTGAAATAAAATCATAAATTACCATAAAACATTTCCAAAATGTCCTAACATACATATAATATCTTGTATGAAATCATTACATTCATCCATGTGCTCATATGGCTACACAACTCAATCTCATACCTCTTAGCACCTAGACTTGGTCTAGATGAGCACCTGAAAAATTGGTCTTCAACTTATACATGTATCTATAACTCATGTGAGTGTATAAAAAATCCCAAAACATGATCTCCATGCTTCCAAAATGATCCTAAAGCTATCAAGAAGCTCCAACCATCATGCACGATCACTTAGGCTAGCTAGGTCACCTGACAATGCTGGCTAGAACAATTGAATGTCACTGAATCAACTCATGCAACCATGAACATACCTTAAACACTATATAATCCACCTACTGAGCCTGATCTAACTCCACTCCATGATCCTCTTTTTCATTAGTGGTATTTTACATCAATGAAAACAACTGAATCAACAACATGCCAACAATCTTCACCTGTGTCATTGATGCAAAACCTCATGAACTTCTCCATCTTTTTACATTAATTACAAAACATACTTGAACTTATATGATATTCACCTTTCTTAGCTTCATATGGTCATCGCTTGGTTAGAAACATCAACTAAAGTCTTCAAATTAAGTGCACGCACGTGCACACGCGCGCGCAGCTGCGCGCGCGCGCACACACACACACACACACACACACACACACACACACACACACACACACACACACACACACACACACACACACACACACACACACACACACACTTGTTTTTCTTCATCTTGACCTGATTTCACCACTATGCATAACTTGAAAGAACTAACCTCCCCCTAGGAAAGAGCATACATAACATCTATACATGCCAAAAATTCTAAACCAAGGCTAAATACATCATACATGCCTTATTATTTCCTTATATTATATTGTTCTTCTTAAACTAGGATTATATCCTCCATAGCTTGACTATACATAACTCTTAGGATAGAGTTCCCAAAACTGATCCTTAGTGCATTCTTAGCCAACTTTGTCTTGCTCTAGGAGACCATACATACCATGATACAAATTCTCATCACTCCCCCTAGACTCATACCATCCCATTCTAGTGGAAAGAAAAAAATGAAGCTCCTTACCTTGTTTGTAAGACATAGAAACAACTCAAACACTTTAACCCAACCCTGAAGCACTTTCTTAGTCCTTTCAACCTCAAAAACATGCTAACTTGAAATTCATGAGTCAAGAAACCATCTATGTTTGGAACAGACTTAAATTTTATCAATCACATTGCCTTATATACATTTTAGACATTTGAAAATCTTACTAGAGAAACAACTCAAGCTTCCATGTCTTGGCAAGCTAATTAAACCTGTAGCATACCATCTTTTGACAAACATGAGCCTGCAACATCTTATCAAGTAGAAATCCAACACACTAGAAGTAAAGAATAAACCAAGTAGATATTGCATTACTCTTATGTCTTCCCAAACACTTTTCATGTCACCTTTCTCATGATCTTGAGCAGAAAAACTTTTTACCCCTTCCTTAGACACCACTTGCAAACCTGCAGGTTACTTTTTCACTTCTTTCTCAGTCATTATACCTTGGTAACCAGTAACGTTTGCAAGAAATCATCATTACAAGACCTGTTAAGAATACTTCTTTACATCTTAAGAGAAATAGGTCTTCATATACCTTTATGGCTTGATGGAAGAGTGACACCAACTCCCCCTCAACCTATGTCATCATACTAAGACCTCCAAAACTCATACGCAGGATAGATAGATTGAACATCAACTTAGAAACCTAGTTATGTAACCTATTAAAAAGTAACATAATTCCAACAAAAACACAACATAATTGCAGCAGAATATCACCAAAAATACAGCAGCGGAGAAAAAACATTGAGTAGACTCAAACAACTTCCTTTCAGACTTGATATTTATACCATTTAGACTTTTCTCATTGTTAACAAGTTGATACAATAATTCCATTGACCAAAGCATATATTTTGGACCCATGATGCATCTCTATAACCTATGTAATCCTTCCACAATATGCAACATTACGTTTTGACAATTAGGTTTTTAACATTCTACCTTGTCAAATCTAAAGAATGTCATGAATTCGAAGAAGTTCAGAATTTTTCAAGGTGTGAAACCACTTGAATCTCAAAGTGCTCACTATTAGGTTGATTTGTTACAATTTTTGGCCTTCAATTCAATAATTTTCTCCTTCAACTGCTTATATTCCTTCATACCACTTCTTGATATCTCCTAGTTCTTAATCAAGGTAGAAACCACTCAAGATGAACAAATTCTTTGTTTCAGACTCTCAAATTTTGACACTAAAACTGTAGCTACATCTTCTAATGTCTTGAGCACACTTATTTTGGCTTTGAAGCAGGGAAACCACATTACTTACTTTAAATCCATGTTTGTCTTTTTTTCAATCATTCATTCAAGAAACTCTGCAACAATCCTTCAAGTCATCATGTTTGATGACTCATCTCATCTTCAAACCACATATGTGAATCATACACATCCTTTGAAACATTTGACACATGACACAGTGACATCTAACCCAATTGATGATAGTGAAGCAACTCATTTTGACTCATACCCAGACTTGGACTTCTTAAACACTTGACAATATCCCATGACATGACTCAACAACCTTGATACTTTAGGTTTCATTTATTGACTCACACAAACTTTACATTATAAATCATGAAGAAGTATACATTTCACCAATTACTATAATATGACTCTCTTGACTTGACCAACATGGACTGAGAACCAAATTTATGAGGTAACATAAACTTTTACTTGTCATTAACACTAATCAATGAATCAGACCAAGCAATGACTCAACACTTGGTCACCATGACATGAAAAACCTCTTGAGATGATAACATGACATTTACTGATTAACACACTTATCACATTTTGAGTAGATACACTTCTAAGAGACATACCAGACAAAAGATCTTGTCATTTACACAACATGATCAACCAGATAGAACCTCAAAACATGCTTAAAGACATGAAATAACATACCTTGACACCATGGAGGAGATAAACATGAACTTAGATAACTCCCCCTCACTCCAATGCTTCATATGAGCTAATATACCTCTAAGAATCCTAGTAGAGGCATATGAAAACATGGAGGATCTAAAAGAATGACTTGAAGAGGTCACAAGGCCTTCTTGGACACCTGGAGAATCACCTCCATTCTCCTTGCTTATGATATTAAGCTCTGAATCATACCTTTTTTCCATCAACACCTGCTCTTGTATTCAAACCATTATCTTGGTGAACCATAATTGGTCCTTGACTAGGGTACCATGACATTCTAGAATTTCCTTCTATCCTGCACATTAGGACTTTGATATCTTCTTGTCTTGTTCTGTAGGCCCATAACAGTCCCTAGAAACATGACCATACCTATTACAACTAAACATACTACCATTGACTTTTCCTTGTAACCATCATTACTCCAATTTTGACTAGGTTGGCTCATACAAGAAAAACTATAGCTACATGACCTCTTTCATGATAATTATAGCACACCACACTCTTTGTTTGCATACTTGCTATCATCTTTCCAAGGGATGATCATTTCTATCAAACCTTCTAACACTCTTTTTCCCTATGACCAAATCCATTACATGTAAAATAATATCCATTGAAATATATTTCATACCTTGAGGCATTAGGATGCCTAATTGAATTTGGTTTCATCTTGTATTTGGTGAAGATCCTCTTTCTTTTCATTGATCTTGGTTGTAATTCCTTTCTTGAAACAAGGTCATCTTTCTTCTTTTCCTTTCCCTTGAGGTCATCACTAAACCCCAAACCTATCTCTATCACCTATTTGATCTCTATTTTCCAAGAAGATCATCAAGATATTTGTAAATTTTCTCAAATTTCTGAAAGGAATTTGATTTTCTTACCAATATCTAACAGTTATACCCTTAGAAACTCTAAATATTCTTCCAATTTGGAGCACATGCTCTCCTTATCTTGTAAATTTAAGACTAAGAAACTTTACCTTTTCTTATAGTAATCTAATTGACTCCTTTAGATTTCTTGTTTCAGACCTATGCTCCTTTTCTAGAGTCATGAACCTTATTTTCATATTCCTTGACCTGAGAATCCCAAGCTTCTTATTCTTCTTTTCAACATGCCTTAACTCCTTTTGAATACTCTCTAGATCATCTTCAACATCCTCTTCATCTTCCTCATAGTAACTATAATAACCTAATATGAAATCACCTAACAATGAAGAAACATCACTAGTAGATTTCATGCCATATTTAGTCATAAACAATACCTCATTTCCAATATTTTCATGATCATATTTAGATTCAGAATCTTAAACATCACTACTAGCATCAAACAAGAAATCCTCTTCCTTTGCATATAAAAATCTTTTTATTGTCAAACTTTCTAAAACTCTTCTTGCCTTTACCATACTTGTGATACTTCTTATCATGATCTTCATCATGCTCATGATCATCATTCTTCCCTTTCATGCTTATGAGGACAATTCATAGAAAAAATTCCTACTTTTCAACATTTGAAGCATTTATAAGGAATTTTACCTTTGTATTTTCCAGATCCAACCTTCAATCTTCTAACAAGCATTGGGAAAATTTCTTCATCTTCAAAATCAATAACATCATTAACCTCCTTAGTCTTCTTATCCATTGGTCTTCATCTCATATCTAAAAGTAATCTCTTTCTTAGTTGGTTTAGAATCAACAATCCTCATTTCATAGGCAGTCAAAGTCCCATGTAACTCATCCATATTAACTGAGTCAAATCCTTGGCCTCTTCAATAACATATACTTTGGAATCAAACCTAGGAGTTAGGGATCTCAAAACCTTTTGGACTAAAACTTCTTCCTGACATCTTCTCCTAACCCTTTCATGGAGTTGACAATCTTGTCAAATTAAGAAAATATGTATGCAATAGACTCATCATCATTCATCTTAAGACTCTCAAACTTAATTTCTAAAAGTTTGAAGCTTATAAATTCTTACCTTGGAGTCTCCTTCATACAGAACTTGAAGTTTCTCCCTTGTTTCTTTTTCTGACTTATAATGCATTACCTTTCCCATCTCAGATTCTCCTAGACCACATATGATAGCATTAAAAGCCTTTGAATTGTCATTACATTCCTTCTTATCTGCAACACTAGTTGTATAGTGGTAGGTACCAGTATAGCCATTCTCCACATATTCCCAAATATCAAACCCTAGGGACATGATATGAGTCTTCATCCTCAAACTCCAAAAAGTCATAATTCACACCATCAAACAAAGGTTCCTTGCTGGTAGAGAAACCACTCTGCAGACTCGCCATTTTTTTACTTCAAAGGATCTCCTTTCAAGTGATCAAACTTCTCCAAAAGGACCTATGCTCTGATACCAATTGTTGGAAGCACAGATGGACTGAGAGGGGGGGTGAATCATTCCTTATAAACTTAATTACAATTTTAGATTGTTTTCTTAAACCGTTAATACAATTAACCATCCATTAATGTGTGCACAACATCATATAACATACATGCAATAAACCATGAACAAGAGAAGAAACACCATAACACAAGATATAAGTGGGAAACCCTCAAGGGGAAGAAAACCCACTAATTTTTTTTATATTACTCACAAAAAATATTCAAGTGAATATTACACATCATAAGAGGTTTCTTTAGTGAGGCACCAACCCCACCAAAGGAGCACCAACCCCTAAACCCTTATTGATATTACTCAAATAAGAGACTTGCATGAATATGAATCATCATAAATATTTTTATGAAGAGATGACACACTAAAAATATGATAATACAACTCAACTGATGGTGATCACAAAATTCAACTCCAAACTCCTTCAAACCCTCATCATATCCTCACTCTATCTCTGATCACTTGATATCTCTCATCTTCTTAATTTATAATTTCTTCAAACCATTTGCACACATTCTTCTATACTTGATTCTACTTTTTCACACATCCTTATTCCTTTGTATCTGTCAAATCTATAAACACTCTTACATGTAGGTCACACTTTTCACATGCAAGCAACTAGTCCAAGATTACACTCAAAACATCACTTTTATAACCTTCATCTTCCTTCAAACACAAGGTAGATTTTGGTTTTCATTAATTATACAATAAACAATAATAAAATTCAAATAAATTCATTAAAATGGTCACATATGACCCATATAGGTCGTCATGCCCAAAACCATCTCATCTTGCACCAAAAATGCTCAAAACCCCATCACTATGATGAGTTAAAACCAAGGTCACTCATACAAAACCATGATTATTAAAGATCCAAAATTAACCATAAATGAGTAATATAAAAATAAAACATCATAATGGTTCAAATTTTCTTATAATAATCAAATAATTCATTAAATGGGCCCACAGGCTCATATCCTTCTCAAAACAGGTGTTTCCAGTACCCTGTACTTCACCTGTGGGCCTCAAGACCACCTTAAGATGAAAATAAAATATGGCATGTGACAACTCTATGGAATTATCCTCACGACATTTATAATCACGTCCTATGCAAGTTAGAACTCATTAAACATCCACATGTCAAACCATAACAACTTTCCTCTATTACCAAATCAAATGTTGCCTAGAAACCTATTTTTCAAACTCAACTAGTTTGAACCATTTATTCCACTTTCAAGACCTCCAAAGGACTTAATTATAAAAAAACTAATCCATATTCACTTTCTAGGTGATATAAAGCATCAACTCATCCATAGCATGCCTCAATCAACTCAATCTTTCAGTAAAAGATTTACAAGTGAAAAACAGAACCTTCTTCCTCAAAAATTGACCTGGATGACCCATAAAATCTCATCATCATGAGAAACTCAAAATGTTATACCAAATATAAATATATCTGAATCATATTTCCATAACATATTGTAACTCCTTTGAAATCCAAGTGGAAGGCCTTCAACCAAGTCTCATCTCTGCAAACTTGAAACTGCCTCCAAAACTTACCATTTGACCAGTTCTTCACAAATAGGGCATACTTTTCCATTTAGATGCATCCCATGACCTGAAACCACCATGGAAATCAATAAAAACTCATGCATACTCAAAATAATTTCCATTTAGCTTGCAACATCCTTTGGACAATCTTTGTCCCAAACTGAACTTCTTTAAATTGAACATGCCTTTTGAGTGGGGTCCACTCATCACCACAAGCTAATACCATACCTTTTTGGAAACTTGGAGGAGTCCTCTACATCATCCAATAATAATCATCCATGCCCTAGCAATAAATTATGGTCACTTAGGAAACATTTTCTCTCCTACCACTTTCTAGCTAGGGTTTCAAGCACACAAAAAGTTGTTTACCTTCTTAACATTTGTTCATAAAAAATGACAATGAAATGACCTCTGTTATTTTTTTGAAACCTTATAGAATCAATTTAAAAACATCCCTAAAATCCAAAAGGTCCCATGTAATATCAAAAAAATTCAGGGTGAGCATCAGAAAGGTGTAATTCAATGCTAAAAAACACCCTTTCTTGGACCTTGTTTCACACAAAACATCATAACCTTGCAAAATTCACATTCATAATGACTCCAAATTTTTCCCTATATCATACCTCTTTGCATAACATCTCCAATATCACCATGTCTCAAATAGTCTCCATCTTTCTATCCCATCTCATTTACATAATAGCCCTTAGGATTTTGTATAGTCTAGGTTAGGGTCAACTGAAATAACATCATAACTCACCATAAAACATATCCAAAAGGTCCTAAAATACCTTGAATACATTTATGACATCCCTAAATGCATTATCTGAGCTCATATGGTTTCTACATCTCAACCTCATACCTCCTAACACCTAGACTTGGTCTAGATGAGCACCTGAAACTTGGTCTTCAACCTATATACATGTAAACCTGAAAAACATGCTCATGTGAGTGTCTAAAAACTTAGGCCCAAAAATTATCTCCATGCTTCCAACATGCTCCTAAAGCTATCAATAATCTCCAACCATCATGAATCCATCACCTAGGCTAGCTAGGTCACTAATAAGGCTTGCTAAGAACAAGTTTCTTGAATCTCACTTAATCAACTCATGCAACCATGAACATACCTGAAACACTATAACATCCATCATACTGAACCTACTATAAATCTAATCCATAATCCTCTTTTTCATTAATGGGATTTTACATCAATGAAAACACCTAAATCACAACATGCCAATAGGTGAAGTTCTAAAATGGTAAGCATTGAAGCTTGTATCTACAGCACTATCAAAGTGACTACATTTTTGGGCCAATTACTCTGCATAGACTTCATTTCCAGGAAGGGGAAGTTCTAAATTTCATCCACACATTTACATTCTATCTAGTCAATAATCCCGCTCAATTGACATAATTTCCATGATGGAAACTGGTAAGGACACCATTACACACAAGCACATAAAGCTACATGGAGTCTGGGGTACTGCAACCCTCAGTCATAAGCTCATTCTTCCTTAGGTGACCACCGAGGTCAGTATGAATCCCCATTTATATATTTTATTTTTAATATTTAATGTGTTCGTTGAGTTTTGGAGGATATCATTTTTTTGTAGGTTATAGGTGCATTTGCAATCATCTAGTAATATATAAGTGACCAATATCGAAGGATAGCAAAACTTCTAGAGACATAGGAAAAATCAGATTCTGACCCTCTAACGGGTCACAATGCACCTAAAGAAGGTATATGAAAATCAATAGGCGGCCTCGCCCTAAACTATAGCACTCATTTCCTGGATAATTTTTAAGTTCTAGAATTTATATCAAGCAGTTTTTACACTCTACCCAACCTATTCATGAATTGTTCCAGTTCAAGATAATATCTATTTCGAGAAGTCTAAGTAAAAGGATCATATAAGTTCCCTATCTCTCTTATTTTCTTACATGAATTGCATATATTAGAGTGCTTAAGATTTATATTCTATTGTATATTATCATTATGACTATGAAATTATGTTTAATAATCATATTTTATTAACTCATTTGGTGAACCCCTATCTTAGAACTCTTTGCCCTAGGATCCATCAAAACCATCATGGATAAAAATAGAATCTCCTCTCCTAGGCAAGATATGCATCATATAAAATGTGAATCCTATCCTTGAAAAGATGTTGAACTTAATGAAATTTATCGCAATGCTTGATTTAGATGATGAAGTTCAAAGATAACTTCTTGTCCATGAAAATAATATTCCTTCTAGTTTTTGCAACTCTATTATGAGCATCGTTTTACACCAAACCAAAACTTTACTAAATGCTCTCCTGATTCTTCTATGGTCAAGATTAAATGCTACTCTACCTTCTTCTCAAGCCTATTATAACACTAGATAACACTATTATGTGAGGGCGTTATGCTTGGTCATGATTGCATGTGACCAAACAGGTAGATAAAAATGATAGTCACTTCCAATGTTGAAAATGTACATGTGCAATGAAAGATGTTTCTCATACTAGTCAGGATAAATGTAAATTTGTATCTCATGTTTCTTATACTTATGAAAATATTTCCAATTATTACATGAGATGTATCTTATGATATTTCTAGCTCCTACTTCTCTATTGTTGATGAATCTCTTGATGAAATACTTGCATGTGCAAATTTTTATGATAGTGATGCTGATTATATTTTTGTATCAACCATGAAAATGTTAGTGAGGATTTTAACACTTCAAAAAGTTTACGACTGTTGAATCCAAATGAAAATTTCCACTCCAATTTCTTCTACTTATGAGGTTGCTTCCAATTCCATTCATGGTGACAATACCACTCATTACTAGTCCAACATTCTTATTGTTTCTTCTTATTCTACTAATAGCATTTTTATCCATATTCCATGTTCTCCTCCATCATCCTTGCTCTTCTTCTTCTCAACATGAAATTCCTGTTGATTCTTCTTTTTCCACTAGTATACCTCCTCTTATTTCTTCTACATCTACATATAGCGTTCCCATAACATCTTCATATTTTGCTTCTTCTTCTCACATCCCCATGATCACTCACAATAAAAAAAACCTAAAGGGATCTCCATGTGCCTCTCAAGCTTCTTCTGCAATTCCTTCAAATGATATTTTCAATCACTCATGCATGTTGTTGGCCATTTGAAATCTCAAGTCCAATCTCTTACTCTCAAAATAAAATCCTATGCTATGCTTCCATTGATAATAACTGTATGGGGTTCATTGAAATCCTATTCAAAAGAAAATTAACAATTTATCTTTTCCTATGGATTTTATCATGCCTACCTTTTCATGTTTTAATGAAGCACGTAGCAAAACATATTTTCATCTTAAGCATTCATCACCAATTAGCTATGGCTTCTTATTTGAATGATCGACTATTACTAAAATCCTTTCATTGTAGTATTGTTGATGATGCTCTTCAAGGGTACAACTCATTTGCCTTATGGATCTATTAGTACATATTGTGAAATGGAAGATGATTTTCTTATATGCTTTATGCTTAACAATGGTATTAAAGTTACACATGATTGCTTACCTAGCTTGCATCAAGGAAAGAAATAACCTATTCTAGATTACATTTTTTGTTAGGTTGTGGAGCCTGTTTTCATGTGAGAAAGTGTTGAAGATTGTACACTAAGAGTACTGTACACTTTTCCATAGTTGTCTCGTCAGGGTTCTTATGGCCAATGGGCGATTTTTTGGGCCTTAAAACATGCCCGATATATTAGGAAACGTGATTTTTCTCATATGGGTGGGTTTTTTGACCCATAGGTTTATGGGACAGTTTTGGCCCATGGTTTTGATACCCATGGTTTTGTAAAAATACTTAATGTGTAAACATGGTTTTGTGCATATGTAGGGTCAATTTTGTAAATGTGGAATTCTATGTGAATTCTGTAGAGTTTTTTGAGCATAGCTCCAAACAGATCTGGGTATTGTATTGAGAGAGCAGTGGCTTGTAATAAAATCTGAGCAAGTGATTCTTTGTGGACATAGCCCAAATTGGGTGAACCACGTTAAATATTATCTCTTTGTGTTGTGTTATTTTATTCTGCACTTTTATTTGAGATCTGTAATATTTTCTGCATATTAGTTTCTACTGTTGCGATTCTGTGAGGGATTATTCCACATATTTTATCTCTTATTTCCTAACAACTGGTATCATAGCCTGGTTTGGTTTGCTGAAGTGTTGAATCACAGGGAAAGTTTTATCTTGAGTGGGAGCTATGGCAGATGATGGAAGATCTAGGGTTGATAAATTCAACGGGTAGAATTTTAGTCTTTGGAAGATGCAGATGGAAGATTACCTTTATCAGAAGGATCTTTATATTCCGTTGTCTGAGAAGGTGAACAAACCCTTGAGCATGACAGATGCGGAATGGGATTTGCTGGATAGGAAGGCACTTGGGACAATCCAGCTGTGTCTTGCATCTTCAGTATTATTTAATGTTTCAAAGGAAAAGACTACAAAAGAACTGATGGATGCATTAGGGAAGTTGTATGAAAAACCCTTTGCCTCTAATAAGATTTTTTTAATGAAAAAGTTGTTTAATATGAAGATGTATGAGAATGGTTCAGTAGCAGATCATTTAAATGATTTTAATGTGTTTGTAAATATGCTAGCTTTGGTTACAATAGAATTTGATGAAGAAGTTAGGGCTTTATTAGTTCTGTGCTCTTTACCTGAGAGTTGGAATAGCCTGGTAATGGAGGTAAGCAACTCGGTTACCAGCTAACTCAAAGTTGAAGTTTGAGGATGTTGTAGGGGTGATTCTAAGCGAGGAAATGTGAAGAAAAATCTCTGGGGAATCTTCTACTTCAGGGAATGCTTTGACAGTGGAAACTAGAGGGAGACAGAAGAATAGAGGAAGCCGTGGAAAATCAAAGGATCGGACAAGGTCAAAATCCAAAAGCAAGATAGTATGTTGGCACTGTGGAAAGTCTAGGCATGCAAAGAAGGACTGTTGGGAGCTTCGGGACAAGAAGAAACAACAAGAAGAAAACAAGGAGGAAAATGTGGCAACGGGTAATGTATGTCAGGATGCTTTGATTCTTTCTTTGCATAATATTATTGAATCTTGGGTTTTAGATTCAGGGGCTTCTTTCCATGCTACTCCACATAGGCATTATTTTGTTGATTATGTTCAAGGAGATTTTGGGCATGTTTTTCTTGGTGATGATGAGCCTTGCAACATAGTTGGAAAAGGTTTATGTTCAGGTTAAGATGCAGAATGGGAATACATGGCTATTGAAGGATGTTAAACATGTGCCTACATTAAGACGAAATTTGATATCAGCAGGGAAGTTGGAAAGTGATGGTTGTACTGTGATATTTACATCTGACTCTTAGAAGGTTACCAAGGGTGCTCTTGTGGTGGCAAGAGGTAAGAAGGTTGGAACCTTGTATTTAACCACTTATAGCACTAATGTTTGTAATCTTGTGGCTTCAGAAGTAGATACAACATTGTGGCACTATAGGCTCGGTCATATGAGCCATAAGGGCATGGAGATCATAAAGAAGGATTTTCCAGGATATACAGAAATAGGTTTGGAGTTCTGTGAGGACTGCATATATGGGAAATAGAAGCGAGTAAGGTTTCTCAAGGTTGGACCTACAAAGAAAGAGAGTAAGTTAGAGTTGGTGCATTCTGATGTGTGGGGGTCGGCTCAGGTATCATCTCTTGGGGGTTCAAGTTATTATGTTACTTTTATTGATGATGTAACAAGGAAAGTTTGGGTTTATTGTATTAGAAACAAATCTGATGTATTTGACACTTTTGTTAAATGGAAAGCCTTGGTAGAGAATGAAACAGGTCTTAAGCTAAAATGTCTCAGGTCAGATAATGGAGGGGAGTATTGCAGCAATGAATTTGATGATTACTATTTTAAGAATGGAATCTGCAAGCAAAAGACAGTTCCATGGAACTCTGCAGCAGAATGGGGTGTCAGAAAGGATGAACAAGAACAATAATGGAACGTGCTAGGAGCATGAGGTTACATGCAGGACTGCCTCTTTCTTTTTGGGTAGAAGCGGTGAGCACAGCTGTGTACTTGATAAACAGAGGACCCTCAAGTTCCTTGGATGGAGGCATACCTGAGGAGGATTGGTATGGTAAGAAAGTTGATTATTCATTTCTTAGAGTCTTTGGATGTGAGGTGTTTGTTCATATAGATAAGGATGATAGGACCAAGCTAGAGGCTAAATCAGAAAAATGTACTTTCATTGGTTATGGTGGTGATGACTTTGGATATAAATGTTGGAGTATTAAGGACAAGAAAATCATTCGATCTAGGGATGTGGTCTTTAATGAGAAAGTCATGTATAAGCAACAGTTGCAGGAAAATAGGGAAGAATCCAAGAAAGAATATGCAATGGTAGAGGATCTTCTAGATGGGAAAGTGACACATGAATCAGTTCAGGAACCTCCTCAACAGGAACCCCAAACTATCTATATTGAGGAGGTCTTCTAGGGTAAGAAGAGAACCTGAACATTTTTCTCCTTCTCTTTATTATTTATTACTCACTGATAGTGGAGAGCTAGAGAGCTAATTGATGAAGCAATGCAAGTAGATGCCAGGAAGAAGTGGGAGCAAGCCATGGATGAGGAGCATCAAGCTCTCATGGAGAACCAAACATGGGATTTGGTAAAGCTACATGAAGGCAAAAGAGATCATTACAAAACAAGTGGGTGTTTAAAGTCAAAGAGGAAGAAGGAGGCAAGAAATGATACAAGGCCCGGTTGGTGGTCAAGGGGTTTGCATAGTAAAAAGGTATAAATTTTGATGAGATTTTTTCTCCTGTAGTAAAAATGAATTCTATTAGAACTATTCTTGGAATAGTTGTAGTAGAAGACTTGCACTTAGAGCACCTTGATGTAAAAACTACATTTCTCCATGGTGATTTGGAGGAGGAACTATAAATGCAATAACCAGAGGGCTATGAGGTCAAAGGTAAAGAGGAGATGGTGTGCAAACTGTAGAAGAGCTTGTATGGCTTGAAACAAGCTCCACATCAATGGTATAAGAAATTTGATAGCTTCATGATGGAGCAAGGTTATATTAGATGTCATTCTAACCATTGCATGTATACAAAGAAATTTGAGGATGGCAGTTATATTATCTTGTGTTTGTATGTGGATAAAATGTTGGTTGCAGGTAAAAACATGTAGGAAATAAAAGTACTCAAGAAGCAACTAAGTGAATCTTTTGCTATGAAGGATTTGGGGGCAGCCAAACAAATCCTTGGTATGAGGATATCTTGGGATAGGAAGGAATGGAAATCTGACTTTATCTCAGGAAGAGTACAATTAAGAAAGTCTTGGAGAGGTTTAATATGCAGGATGCTAAACTAGTTGGGACTCCTTTGGTAGGCCATTTCAAGTTATCAAAGGAGCAGTGTCCCAAGACAGAGTAGGAGAGAAACCAATTGTCCAAGGTACCTTACTCATCAGAAGGTTGGTAGTTTGATGTATTCTATGGTGTGTACCAATCCTGATATTTTCCATGCAGTGGGAGCGGTGAG
This sequence comes from Taxus chinensis, assembly GCA_019776745.2. NCBI lineage: Eukaryota > Viridiplantae > Streptophyta > Pinopsida > Cupressales > Taxaceae > Taxus > Taxus chinensis. Next base: position 779,553,656 of record CM034149.1, on the reverse strand, counting down.
TAGATTTATGAGTGATCTAGGTAGAGATCATTGACAGGCAGTAAAGTGGATCCTTCAGTATTTGAGAGGGACCATGGGGATAGTTTTGTGCTATAGTGGATCAGACACCACTTTGTGTGGTTATGTAGATTTAGATATAGATGGAGATGTAGACAATAGGAGGAGCACAACAAGTTATGTTTACACTGTAGGTGGGACAACAATGAGCTAGATTTCATGACTATAGAAGCTGGTGGCTTTGTCAACCACATATGTTGAGTATGTTGCTGCCATAGAGGAAAGAAAAGAAATGATTTGGTTACAGTCAATTTCTTACAGAGTTAGGGGCATAAGCAAGAGGAAGGAAAGATTCATAGTGATATTCAGAGTGTTATACACCTAGCTAAGAACTCTGCTTTCCACTCTAGGACGAAGCATATATAGTTAAGGTACCATTTCATCAGGACAACTTTGGAGGAAGAGAAGTTGAAGCTGGAGAAGATTCATACTAGTCAAAATCCTATAGACATGATGACCAAGGTGATCACAAGGGAAAAACTGAAGTTGTGTTCAGCTTTGATTGGTCTTCACAAAAACTAGTGAAGGGTTGAGAATCTTGCTCAGAGGAAAACTACAAGTATAGAAACTCGACTTGCATATGACATTCACATAAGTCATCAACTCACATAGACATAAGAAAACAACATAGGCATGTCGATGCCACACTTTTCCCAATGAATGGTTACTAGTACTGACCCAACCACAAGAAAAATGACTCAAGGATGGGCAAGCCCACAACACACATTTTATTTACTTGCATCTTAGTTACGATTAACATCCCAAGAACATTATTGTGCAAGGATAATTTTCTCGTTTTCCACCTACATATTCTTAAGTTCATTCCATGGTTAAACTTACCGTTTGACCCTTTTAAGTTGGCTTCTTATTCTTTCACAAAATTTTCTATAACTTGCATACTTATTTGGCATGATTCAAATGCATAAAAAGTACTTAATTATCTTGTTCTTATGTTAATAATATTCTTCTCGAACATACATTCAATGTCTACCTTTTTTTACTCTTACAACTCAAGTGGATGTGACTTGGTGTCCATATAGTGATATTAGGATTTAACGGAGATTTAGATACTAGATAGCTATTTTTACCACAAAACATTCCTCGATCACGGTATAGTTATTTCCCTACCATAGTTATTCTAATTCAATGACTTGTAAAATTCCATTTTTGTTTTATATATGTATTTTTTTTCTCGAAGGTTGATTACACCAAGGAAATTCATATTCTTGAAACAAATGCATATATTCAATTGAGTTATAAGGTCTTCAAGAGTGGCATTATTCCGAACCTCAACTCTCATTTTTACTCTTATATGCTTTATTTTCTACGTCGCATTATGGTCTTATTATTAGCATTGTCTTGTAAAAGGAGTTACGTAATGTTTCTCTAACCTCTTGAAGACATATATGATTAGGAGACTTGAAGCTACACAAAAACCCTAAGTTAACATCCAAATCAACTGAGGTTTAGATTTATTCCAACTTCACCTAAGGGTCTACCCCTCATCTATATATGAGTTTTAAGTGAGAGGACATATTTATGCTAAACCGCCTTCAAGAAAGGACCAAGGTGTTATGTTGAGAGAAACCAAGGTAACACATTTAGCTGAGCAGAGCTAAGGAGTTTCATTAACAATAGTTTAAGACCTAGAACAACTAAGTCACAACCTCCATCTATGTCGTTCGGAACCAACAGGATTTCATTCGATGAAGAAAATAAATTTTAGATCTATCTTCGGAAGACAAGGTAGTCCACTAGGATACGAAGGGGGAGTTAGCTCTACATACTCCAAATGAAGTTTGACTGTGTCGCTCCTATCTACCAGGTTTATGACAATGTCACTATCCATACTGACTAAGATGATAAACCCATTCTTGGGCTCTTGTTTACTCAAACTAGGAGATTTCCATCGAGTGCAGGGTTTAAGTTCACTCTACGGTTTTCAAAGTCTTCTACGGTAAGGAGTATCACACATGAAAACAAGTTATGCTCCAATATTGAACAAGGGTAGAGTGTTTCGATTAAATATCTTTATTACATTTACAAAGTATGAATGCACAAGATGACTCATTAATCATTTATAGAACACTAAATATGCACTACAAGATATTACTTCAAATTCATTTACCTTATCTAAATATCAAACCTTTTTACCAGGTGTACTATAATTCAAATTGACCTATGATTAAATGCACATTTCCTAAATGTCCTTGAAACCAACATCTCATACATAGCAACAAATTATCAAATATAACCTTCTGTAACATGAGACTACATTATACATTTATTCATTTAACAATGAACTATATAAATTACAATGATAATTAATGCATTACACAACGCCTTTTCATCATCATTCTTTCATCCTGCAAAACCACGTGAGCATGATATCAACGATAAATCATGGCATGGCATCTTCCCTAATCTAACATAATTATCATTTTTCAGTTTCCCATTTACATATGATAATAATTACAATTTGCAATCGAAAAAAAAGGTTTAGAGACATGTATTCATTACATTTCATTTTACTTCTTTTTGTAACCCAGGAGAGAGAAAGAGAAGGGAAGAGAGAGAAAACACCATTTGTCAAAAGTTCTATTTCACACAAGTTACACTATAGATTTTTAAATAGTTATTTGCATGTGTTAAAAGTTTCCAGGGTGGTTTGGCAACCCTACGAGGGTCCCGCAGCTTTCTATTTTTACATTTTCTCACTAGCTACAAAACGTTCAAAACGGGCTCGGAGGCTAAGAAACCACTTCCAAAAGTTATCTTCCGATGAGAACGCACACCATGATTAACTTTATACATGTCCCCAGATATACCAAGAGTTCATAGCAACTGACAGAATTGGGAAAAAGTGAACGGTTTGCGTTTGGTGGCTAGTTTTCTGGGGCCACTAGTCGTAGTTGACCCAGTTGCAAATGAACAAAAGTTAGCTTGAGGGCCAGAAAACCACGTCCAAAAATTGACGTTTGATGGATGAACGCACAACAAGAAACTTCCTACAAATTTCCCTATATAAGGAGAATTCAACAGAGTCGAACGAAACTCAGAACTGGAAAACGGTCTTCGAATGGTGACAAGTTTTCTGAAGCCACCGGTCCTAATTGGTCCAGTTTGACCTTGTCAAACTGTGACCAGAGGCCTACAAAATGTCATTTGTCAAACTATCCAGAAAAGTGTTTTTCCCTAAACTGAAATTTCCATGCAATTGTCTAGTAAAAACACTAGAGGTTTGTGAAGACAAGAAAAAATTTCTCTATCCAGGTTTCAAATGGCAGTTCAAAATGAAAGCCAACTTTCTAGATTTAACAACTTTCTACTGCTACAAACCAGTGTAACAGGGCTCCTATAAGAGCGTCAAAAAGATCACATATGTTCAATTCAAGGTCAATCCAAAGGTCAAGGTGACTCCTCACATAACAAGGTACACGAATGAAGCTTAACATCTCATTTTCAAAGTTATGAAGGGTACTTAATGAGTCTCCGAAAAAAGCAAAAATTAACTATTTAAACAGGGAGAAGGTCAACATTATTACTGGGAAGTCAATCTACGTCTTGTCGATAAACCAATATTGTAGCGATCTAGTTGGGTAGGAATTTTTCTAAATCACCTCAAAATGAGGGTGGAAGTTCATGTTTTAATGCAAATGAGTTATTTTGACTTCGTGAGTTACGACACAACATTTCATTGTTTTGCAACAAGTTGAAATAAACAATTAACTGTATTATAATCCTAATATTTTAAAATTCTATTAAGTTGCAAATGAGAACTAAAGCATGAGAGTTATGAGAGGTAAGGGGAGATGAACCATGCCTGGGAGGAACGGAGTCGGTCAAACCCACAAGCTTTGGTTCAGCATCTCGCTTGGGCACTTCATCAACCAGTTCATGAGCCTCGATCTAACCTCCACAACGTCACACAAACTTCTCGATCACTTGAAGTTTTTCCAACAGAATAAGTTGCCCATTATGCTCTGACAATTTTCTAGGGCCTGCATAAGGTTCCATTCTTGCACACAAGCTGAGAGAATGTAGGCAACGGACATGAGGCTCTACACCTGCATGAGTGTAGTTGCTTGAAAGTTTCTAAAGCCTTTTGAATAAATCCATTATGTGCATATCCTGCAATCATGGAATTCCATAAGACAACATTTCTTTGAGGCATTCTATCAAAAAGTTCATGCACAAATCCATTTTGCGCAATCCTGCTAATGGCATTCCATCCATTTTGAGACCATTTTTTGCATTCTATCAAACAATGCCCTTCCAAAAAATCCATTTTATGTATATCCTGCTATCATTGCAGTCCAGGAGAACACATCTTTTTTTGGGGGTATTCTGTCAAACAATACACGTGCTTTGTCTATTCTTCTGCATTTTGCATACATGTCTACTAGGGTAGTTGCAACTACAACATCTGACAAAATTTGTCTCTCCATTATGCTTTGATGGATATCATACCCTGCTCCAAAGCTGCCATTTTGGCACAGGCTGGAAGTACGCTGGCAATGTAAACTGATTGGGTTAGACCCTATTTGCTGCATATGGTGACACAATGTGACTACCTCGCGAGGAAAACCACGTCTTCTGTACACTGCCTTGATAATATTCCATGAGCAACTGTCTCTTTCTTTCATTTGGTCAAACAGTTACAGGAAAGGATTCCTCAACATCTACAGACTACTCACCAACATTGGGTACAACCAAAAAGCATCCAACGAACAACCTCTACCCCCATACAACTCACTAAATTTTATGCGTTGATCGATGTTCCACGTAAGTCTGGGGGCTCGTTGTTTTTTTACACAAGCTGGGAGGATGCTGGCACAGGTCACAGCAACCATGGCACTCCATGAGATGACATCTAGTGAGGCATTTCTTAAAAAAAAACAAAAAAAATGCCCCAAGAAAATGGGTCTTCAGAAAAAACTGCGACCATTACATGAGAAGAAACCACGTTTCCTTCAACAGCTTAGTGGGTACACCAAAGACTGGTTCATAGCTTCCCATGGCGGTGGCTACTTGTCTTCCTTCAACAAAAAGATAGAAAAAAACCCATAAGGAGCCCCCTTTTGCCCTAACCGCCCCAAAATTCACGGGCTTTTTAATTTTAATTCTTTTATTTTATTTATTTATTATTATTTTTTTGTTTGTTTTAATCTAAAAAGGAACATAAAAAACCCTAAAACGAAGTAAATACATAATGAAAACATAGCTTAAAGTAATCCATAACAATATTTGATAAAATTTTGACACCAAAACAAATGATCGTAAATCGACAATATAAATTATAATATTATTATAAACATTATTTTTTTATGATTTTATGGCTAAAATAATAATAATAATTATTAATCATATTAATGGCGACAACCTGGAAAACTTGAAGAAGCGAGAACTAGATTTTCCTTTAACCGGATAATCGTGCATGACACTACAAGGTCCACCATTTGGGGTGTCGACAACAACCCAAAAAGGCAAGAAGGAGAGGGAGGGTGCAAAATCTTCACTGCGACAAGGAAAAAGTTGACAACAGTCAACGAGAGCATGCACACAACCCTCCCATGCTTAGCAACAGGGTCGTCATGTCAAGATACACATATGGGCGGGTTTTTTGACCCATAGGTTTATGGGACGGTTTTGGCCCATGGTTTTGATACCCATGGTTTTGTAAAACTACTTCAGCAGTTGTCTATTTATATGGTTTTGTGCATATGGTAGATTGTTGTCCACTTAAAATTCCCTACTCTTAAAGAAAGTGAAATTTCAAAATTTTGAGTTTTAGTGTCTTCTCTGTCGAGCTGGTAGTGTGAAAAGGTCGTGAGATTGAGGAAAATCCATAGTTTTGGGTCATTTTGTATGTATTTCGGGCCTGTCGGACATTTTTGTCCCGCGTGTCCCAAGTTCTGAAGTGTGCTCTGTTCCCCGATCGGTCGAAATCCCCAAAGTTGTTCCATTTTCGGGCCTGACGGAGCTTTTCGTCCCAAGTGTCCCAAGTTCAAAAGTGCGCTCTATTCCCCGATCGGCCGAAATCCCTGAAGTTGTTCCATTTTCGGGCCCGTCGGAACTTTTCATCCCAAATGTCCCAAAGTTAATTGTGCAAGTTGTTCCAATTTCGGCCGAAACACCCGATCCGCGTACTTCGTGCGTCTTCGTCCTGAATGTCCCAAACTTCTCCGGACCTATTGTAACATTTTCACCCGAACCACCCGAGTCGCATACTTCGGATCTTTTCGTCCCAAGTGTCCCAAATGGAATTGTGTAAGTTGTTCCATTTTCGGCCGTTTCACCCGAACCGCGTACTTCGCACTTTCATGTTCCAAATGCCCCAAAGTTAATTCTGCAAGTTGTTCCATTTTCGGCTGAAACGCTCGAACCGCGTACTTCGCGTACTTGCATTCCAAATGTCCCAAACTTTTCCGGACTCATTGTCACCTTTTTCGGCCGAAATGCCCAAACCGCGTCCTTCGTGCGTTTTCATTCCAAATGTCCCAAAATGCGTTTGTGCGTCTCCTCCCTGTTTTGCCCGAATCGGCCGAGCCACATGTTTCGTGCATTCGCGTCTCACATGTCCCAAGCGAACCAAATTCCATTCACACTTAGTTTTTCCCCGCTCTACCTGAATATGCTGTTTTTCAAACTGATATATATGAATTTAATGCACATTGATCACCCTTCTCTCTCCTCAATGGCTATATAATGAGCATTCCCCCTTTGCATTTTTCGCACTACTTTCATGCTATCTTTTGCTCGAACCCTTACAATTTGAAAACCTGCGCGTGTGTCCCCTCCCTCTGAAATTCCTTTCCAAGTCTGGTTTGTGGTTCTGTCCTCCTAGTTGCGATCAATATCATGGATAAAGAGCTCAAACTCTGGAGCAGTTACATAGTAGACCTCCGAATCATGGGACAGGCAGATGAGAACATTTTACTGGCGAGTAAAGTCTTTGATGATGCAAAGGACGATTTGTCGAAGTCCTGGGTCTAGAGTGTGGAGTGGAAGATCAAAGTTCTGGAGGAGGCTTTGGGAGAACTGAAGAACAGCTGGCAGAAGGGTGAAGCCTTCAAGACACTGGTCATCTCTGCTTTCAAGGATATACGTTGTCATCTTCAAGATGAAAACTTCTGGTGTGTCCCTTTCCTTGCAAGAAATCAAAGCTCAATTCAGAGCTTATGTCAAAGATAATCTATTCAAGGAAAGCTCAATCTCCAAAAAGAAAAAATGAAGGAAATATGCTCTCTTCAATCTACCATTGGAGAAGCAAATAAAGATTATCATACTCATGTCGAGTTTGATAAAGAGATGGAGAAATGTCTTAGATTTTGGACTCAGTCTATGGCCAACACGTCAGTCCCTCGTGGCAGAGACATAGCTGAGGCATTAAAGAAATTCAGGCAGCGGATTCTGAAGTCAGTGGGTCCCCTCTCAGTGACTGGCCACCTGTCTTTCTTCCCCATTCTTTTCTCTTCTTCCCTTTCTTTTCCGTTTTCTTTGTAATAGGTTGAGGTACTGCGATTGGCAGTCCTTAACTATTCTTTAGTTAAAAGAAATGATTACGAAGAGTAACTGAATTGTAAGCTATATAATGGCCTTCTTTACGCCATTCTAGAAGGGGAAGAACTTGGCTTATTTTTCTGAAAAATGTAAATAGATCATAAAGAAATCAATACAGAAGGACTTTCTATTCTTTGTCTATCTGATCTCTGTTATTCCTAAGCTTTCATTTATTTGATTTCTGAAGATCATTTGTCTCAAGTTTGTTAGTCTTGCCGATTGCATATTCTTCAACTTTGCAAGTATGGTGATCTTGTATAACCAAGAAGGAACTTTGTGTCCTTGATTAATGAATCTGTGTTATGTTAAGAAACTTTGTGTTCTAGCAGATGTTATTTACAAAACTTTGTGTCTTTAAATTCCATCCTATTTATCCGATACAAATGATCTTGTTTCAATTCACTGTGACTTCGCATACATAAAGAATTACTCTGATATCTATAATTCTGCATGTTGCCTTTCTGCTCTTTCCCGTACTCTCATTTCCTCAGTCCTTTTTGTAATTGATGATCTTCATAGAAAACACTTTCGTAATATCCAAGTTTAACCAACAAATCATGTCTTGTACATTTGTAAATAGGTTCGTTTTCTGAATAAGGGAACCTCTCCCATTAAAGAGGAGGGACTTCTTGTCCCCTGACTGTTGCTCTTCTTAAAAGTCCTATTTGACGACCAACATAGATACAATGTGTAAACATTGCATATGTGTTTTGAATTTGGCTATTCTGTAGAGCTTGTTGAGCATAGCTCCAAACGGATCTGGGTATTGTATTGAGAGAGCAGTGGCTTGTAATAAAATCTGAGCAAGTGATTCTTTGTGGACATAGCCCAAATTGGTTGAACCATGTTAAATATTGTCTCTTTGTGTTGTGTTATTTTATTCTGCACTATTATTTGAGATCTGTAATATTTTATGCATATTAGTTTCTACTGTTGCGATTCTGTGAGGGATTATTCCGCATATTTTATCCCTTATTTCATAACAATTTTATGCTTCAATTCTTACATGCATCAATTAGTATTTCATCCTATTGATCTAGAGAAGAAAATTATCTTTTTTTTTGGCTTGATTCCTACATTAAAATAAAAATCACAATATGATACATGTGAATTATTTATGCTTTTATGCTATAAAGTCTTTGATTTAGAACAATATTTAATTTTTGCACATGTTATAGAACCCCCTTCTTTCCCATCCATTGTTTCATCATCTCCTCTACCGTCTATTAAGCATCCTCTAAGTATCCATCTCCTCCACATCGTTAAACAACCAGAAATACTATAAGTATTGGGCACTTGAATATAGGGCGTTGGAAGAGTGCATCGCTATAATAGTATTAAAGCGCCCCAGCTCATGACTTAGTTGTTTTGTGGATAAGGGCTATTTTTGGAGATAGCGTGTAGAGCACACATAAATATGAAGACTTGCGCTACACGCTATGGTATTTTGAGAACAAGTAGCAGATAAGCACCATGTATAGTTTAAGCTAATAATAGGAGTTCTAATTAGAGTTAACTATAAGACATCTATTGTTAGAACACTTGTATGTTGTGCATACTACTGTAAAGGCGCATTGTTATTATCAACATGTGACCTATTTTGAGTAGTGCACAGGTGGTGAAGGGAAATTCCCCACCCCTATAAATATGTATTGACTTGCGTAGTTAAGTGGTGAATTATTGTAGAGTTGTGTTGCTAGTTTTGACGTGCATAACTCATGGAGATACTTTACAGTGTAAGAAGCTTCTGTGTTTTATAGTAATTATGAAATGGAAGATATTGGCTGGATAATGATGTTATACATGACTGAATCTGGTTCTTGTATGGTTAATCTTATCATAGTTATTATTTAGTTAATTTATCATGATTCTCTAGATCTAGATCTGGATTTTACACGATGGAATGTTTATGTCTACTTATGAATCTAAACGTGTTTAAACATCATCACACTAACATCCTATACAAGCAATACTAAAGATGGACCTTGCACCTTTGCATGCTTCGGGTAAGCGTTCAGCTCAGGCTGAGTGATATTCTAGCGCACCTGGGTTATTCATAGCAAATTTTAAGCTGCATCATTGGTTCCGTTGCCGGGACCTCTTTTTCAGTTGTTTTCAGGATGTTTCGTGATGAAAACGTACCATTTGACCCTATCAAATGTTGAGGAGTGGATAGTATATCTGGAAGAAGAATACGCTCGGAGATTCAACACTGGATCTAAGTTTGACAAGCGCATGCGTGGGCGGAGCAGAACTTATATGACTATTTATATGAAAGTTTATTTTCCATCTTTCCGATAGAGTTGTATGAGTGGTTGGTTGCTTATGTGTCTAAAAATAATTGGAGGTTTCACACACTTGTTTGTACATAGGAAGAATTTAGGCCCTCTATGATGCTGATTTGATTTGGACGCGCGTTGTGGATACTTGGTTCTGTGGTGTTCTGATTAGCTATATTTTGGAGTACTCAATTTCCACTTATTCTTTCTTGGAGGTAGCTGAGTTCTAGTTTTTATGTTATCACAGGGGAACCTAGTTGCAAGGCATTCCACTAGTGATTAATATCTTAGTGGTAACCTTAAATTTGGAAGAGAAGTCGATGGCTAGCTGAACCCCACCACGCATGGGGGCAGGAGCAGGTTTAGTGAACGATGGCGGATTGAGCGGTAGAGAGGAAAAGAGAAAATAGGTGGCTTAATTATAATGAGGTGCGTGAGAGGGATTTAGGGAAGCAACGCAAGATTACAAAATGAATGGCCTTGAGGAGAGAGATGACTCGTGAAGGATTTGGAACTCACGTAGAGGGCGTGGAGCTAGAGTATCTAGAACTAGCCCATTTGGGAAAGCATGAAAAGTAACCCTCATCGGCCTCTTATGAGAGCACGCCAGCAAAGATAACATGGGTCATCGGCGCGCATCTGAATCTACCTGGCAACCTAGCCCTTGTGCTTGGTTTTCAAGTTTTTAGTATAGCCAACAGTCAGCAAGCTAGTTTGGGCAGTAGAATAACATGAGTAAATCGAATAATAAGTACATCTATGGCCGGGAAGACGTATTCCTTATTATTTGGGGGTACCTTTTTAGGTGCATCATCGGCACAGAACTCAGGCACGAAGAATTTTGGATGCACCTTGGGGAGCAGTACCACCTCACAAAATGTAGGAGTTTAATTTAGTACCACCGTTGGGACACACGGCAGTAAATCCTTTGGTTCACTTCCTGGTACATGTAGAGGATCAAGGGGCATAGGTGGCTCTGGTTCTAGTGGATCTGGTGGGTATAGAGGTAGAGGTAACATAGGAGTTTCTGGATCCGGTGGGCATGGTCCTCACCAACACCAGAATATTTACATGGAGATGTCACTTCATCTTCTAAAGTATAGGGGAATAGAAGATGTTATTGAGCATGTGCACATGTGTGAGATATTGTGGCATGCAAAAGGGATCACGAATTCTGAGTGTAAGGCAAGTCATTTTGTAACTATGTTGTAGGGACACACACACAATTAGTGCAGAAAGTTTAACCCTGATCAGACTTGCATAGATTATACAGCGTTGTGGAATGCTTTCCTTAAGGAATTTTATATCCCTGAGTTCGACTTGAAGAGTATAAGCGCGCTCAAGGATATTAAGCGGGGCACTGCTTACAGTGTTCAGGAATATGATGCCTATTTCAAAACACTTTTTTCTAAACTTTCATATGATATCCATGCAAGTCATCATGCGCATTAGTTCGTCGGAGGATTGATCACACCTTATAGGAGGGCATTGTCATATAAGACATATACGGATCCACGAGAAGTGCTTGAAGTAGCATTGTGTGCTAAGGTAGTTAGAAGTATAAACACTAGAGTGATCCCATTCATGGAATCTCAGATTGCAGCTATGGAAAAGTAGTTGGAGAAACTATCGGCCAATTCAGTGCATGAGACGCACACTGAGATTTGGTGTGCACATTGTGAAGTTGAGGGTCACACTAAGGATAGTTGTCCCTACAGGTTAGTGCATTCATTGGTATTAGAGTTCAAGATATGTCATTTAGACCATGATGCAAGCTGCTTCCCATTGTTACAATGCACAATAAGGAAAACTTATCTTGCTACTGTAAAAAAGTTTGGTCCACAACTCACAATACCAAAAATTAAAGTTGATTGATCAGATCCATGATGCCATTAATATTGGTGTATAACAGACAGGAGTATCGGATAAATTTAAAGGTAAAAGTGAGCACCATGATTGTGATCACACTCAAGGGCTCTACGATCAGAACGAAGGGTTCTTTGAAGGAGGTCATGGTAGAGTTTAAGGATACTATGGAAGATTCAGGAGCTGAGGCCGTGGTGGTGGACGAGGTGAGTTTCCTCATGGAACATGTTATACGTGTGGATCCCCTGACAACTACAAGCGTGAATTCCCTCAAAATATTACTTGTTATTTTTTTGGAAAGAATCATAACTATGAGGAGTGCCCAAACTATTGAGTTGTGGAGCTCAATTACTTCAATTTAGCATGCAATGAAAACTTGTTGGAAAATATAGTAACCGTCATCGGTTAAGGGGGAATTACTTCAGTTTAGCATCAATGGAAGTTTGCAAAATACAGGAACTGGCATCGGTTAGGGGGGAACCGGCATCGGTCAGGTAAGGGAGGAACCGGAACGGTTAGGTCTAACCGGCATCGGTTACCTGTGCGAGGATGTTTTAATTAACTCTCAAGAATTAGATATATTTTTAGCATTAAAGTATTTCTATTGATTGTAATTGCATGGCTAAGTGCCCTAAGTCTATAAATGACTATATAAGTATAAAATTAGGGTTTAGAAGTAAGAATGATTAACAAGAATTAGAAAGAACTTGCAAAAGTTGGTGAGAGAGAAATTCTTGGTGATGAAGCAAAAGCTTGAGAGAAAGAAAGTATTGTACATCTGAGAGGTGTGGAAGATTGTAAATCTTCATTGTATATCTTATCAAAGCTTTGGATAATAGATTGGATTTTTTCTTGGTGGACGTAGCCCACACTAGGTGAACCACGTTAAATTTGGTGTTGATTTATGTCTCTTGTTTTGTATATTTCTTCTGGTAGAATATTTGCTTTTATTTGCATGTATGCTTAGATCTGATATATTATCTGTACAACCGGTGTGCTAACCCCAACAACTGGTATCAAAGCTTTGTTTGAGGGTTTTGTGTGTTGACATATTTACTCACAGAGGGTTTTCTGATTGAGTGGGAGCTACAACAATGGCAGAAGAAAACAAATACAAGGTAGAGAAATTTGACGGCTGAAATTATCAATTATGGAAGATGCAGATTGAGGATTATCTGTATCAAAGAGATTTGTATTTACCGTTGGATGAGAAGTCTAGACCTATGAAGATGACTGATGAAGAATGGAAGATTCTTGACAGAAAGGCTTTGGGATCTATAAGATTGAGCCTGACAGCATCTGTGGCTTCCAATATTACAGAAGTGGCTTCTACGGTAGAGTTAATGAAATCTCTTGCTAATTTATATGAAAAACCTAGTGCTTCAAATAAATTTTATTTGATGAAGAAACTATTTAGTTCTAAGATGCATGAAGGTGGATCTGCATCTAGTCATTTGAATGATTTTTGATCTATTATAAATCAGTTAAAATCGGTTGTTATACCATTTGATGATGAAGTAAAAGCACTTTTATTCTTATGTTCTTTGCCTGATAGTTAGGATAACTTGGTAATGGTTGTTAGTAATACAACATCTACTAATAATATTTTGAAGTTTGATGATGTGGTTAGTATAATCTTGAATGAAGAAATTTGCAGGAAGAGTACAGAGGAATCATCATCTGAAAATGCTTTGAATGTAGAAAGCAGGGGCAGGCAGAAGGAGAGATCCAAGAGTAAGAGTAATGGGAAATCAAAGTCAAGGGATATCAGATCTAAATCCAGAAGTAAGGGAATTACTTGTTGGAAATGTGGAAAGAAAGGACATGCAAAGAAAGATTGTTGGTCAAAGGATAAAGAGAACCAACAACCAGAAAAAGGTAAAGAAGTAAATCTTGTTGCATCAGAGGTAATGCAAGATGCTCTTATTCTTTCTTTAGATAGTAGAATTGAATCATGGGTTTTAGATTTAGGAGCTTCTTTCCATGCAACCCCTAATAAGGGTTATTTAAGAAATTATGTCCAGGGTAATTTTGGGCATGTCTATTTGGGTGATGATGAACCTTGCAGTATTACTAGTAAAGGGGAAGTTCATCTAAAATTGCAGAATGAAAATACATGGGTATTGAAAGATGTGAGGCATGTGCCAAGCCTTAGGAGGAATCTTATTTTTGCAGGGAAACTAGGTGAATCTGGTTGCATGGTTACTTTTACAGGAGACTCTTGGAAAGTCACCAAGGGTGCTTTTGTTGTGGCAAGAGGTAAGAAGGTAGGAATGCTATATTTATCTACCTGTATTACTAATTCCTTTTCTGCATTATCTACTTCAGATTCAGATGCATGCATGTGGCATAACCGGTTGGGTCATATGAGTCAAAAAGGAATGCAGATCTTAAAAAGGCTAAGGGTAAGTTATCAGATTTGAAAGATTTAGATCTTGATTTCTGTGAGCATTGTATCTTTGGAAAGTAAAAGAGAGTGAGATTTCTCAAAGTTGGGGCAACTAAGAAGGAGCAAAAATTAGAGCTTGTACACTCAGATGTGTGGGGACCAGCTCAGGTAGCTTCTCATGGAGGATCCCAGTATTATGTTACTTTCATTGATGATGCTACAAGAAAGGTATGAGTTTATTGTATTAAACATAAATCTGATGTTTTTGAGACTTTTAAAAGATGGAAAGCCCTTGTTGAGAATGAATCAAATTCTAAGTTAAAGTGCCTTAGATCTGACAATGGTGGTGAATACTGTAGCAAGGCTTTCAATGATTATTGTTCAGTGAATGGGATACGTAGAGAAAGAATAGTTCCAAGAACACCACAGGAGAATGGTGTTGCAGAAAGAATGAACAGGACAATCATGGAACGTGCTAGAAGTATGAGGATACATTCTAGATTTCCCTTGCAATTTTGGGAAGAAGCAAGTTGATACAATGGTTTATTTGATTAACCATGGGCCTTCAAGTTCACTAGATGGAGGAATACCAGAGGAAGCTTGGATCGAAAAAGAGGTAGATCTTTCTTTTCTTAAATTTTTTGGTTCAAAAGCTTTTGTGCATGTTGATAGGGAAAATAGAAAAAGTTGGATGCAAAATCCAAGAGATGCACTTTCATTGGTTATGGATCTGGTGATTTCAGTTTCTGTTTTTGGGATTTAGAGAATTCTAAAATTATTAGGAGTTGTGATGTTGAATGGAATGAAAAGAGAATGTACAGGGATCAAATTTTGGTACCCAAGGATGAACCGGTTGAGAAGTTTGTGAATGAAAATGAACTCTCGGATTTAAAAGAATTACCGACAGGGTTACACAGTAACCGGTGTCGGTTGACCCCTGACCGACACTTGGTCAGACGAACTCGGTATCGGTTATAGAGGATCCAAACCGGCATCATTTAGCAGAACCAATGTCAATTAGAGGTGACCGGTGTCGGTCACTGTCAGATTTGGATAGGAATGTCCAGGAGGTCCAGATTGAGCCTCTAAATACCCCAAACTCCTGTGAGAAGGTCACAAAGGGTAAGTAAACCTCCAGAAATATTTACACCTTCTCTATTTTATTTATTATTGACTGATAATGGTGAACCAGAGAGCTTTGAAGAAGAAATGTAGGATAAGACTCACGTTCAGTGGGAGCATGGCATGGATGAGGAGATGGACTCCTTGGAATAGAACCAGACTTGGGATTTGGTTAAGTTGCCAGCAAGTAAGAGAACATTGTAGAACAAGTGGGTTTACATGATCAAGGAAGAAGAGGGTGGATAGAAAAGGTACAAGGAAAGGCTTGTAGTAAAGGGATTTACACAGAAAGCAGGTATTGACTTTGGTGAAATATTTTCTCCTGTTATTAAGATGACTTCTATTCTTACTGTATTGAGTTTAGTTGCAGTAGAAGATTTGCATTTAGAGCAACTAGATGTGAAGACATACTTTCCTTCATGGTGATTTGGATGAAGAGATTTATATGCAGCAGCCGCTTGGGTATGAAGTCAAGGGTAAGGAGAAATTAGTGTGCAGGTTGAAAAAGAGCCTATATGGGCTCAAGCAAGCTCCAAGGTAATGGTACATGAGGTTTGATAGTTTTATGCATGAGCATGGTTACTTGAGATGTGAATCTGACCATTGTGTTTATTTCAAGAAGCTTGAAAATGGGAGCTATATTATTTTGTTACTGTATGTGGATGATATGCTTATTGTAGGATCTAGTATGCAGGACATTGGTGAGCTTAAGGGAAAGCTAGTTCACACATTTGCTATGAAGGATTTAGGAGCTGCAAAAAGAATCCTTGGCATGCAAATACATAGAGACATGAAAAACAAGAAATTGTATTTGTCTCAGGAGGATTATATCTACAAGGTGTTAGAAAGGTTCAACATGTAAAATGCAAAACCTGTTAGTACACCTATGGATGGACACTTCAAATTGAGAAAAGATCAGTGTCCTTCATCACATGAGGAGGTCAAATACATGACACGAGTGCCATATGCTTCAGCAGTTGGAAGTCTCATGTATGTTATGGTTTGTACCAGACCAGACATTGCACAGGTAGTGGGAGTTGTGAGTAGATATATGGCCAATCCAGGTAAAGAGCATTGGAAAGTAGTCCAATGGATACTCAGGTATTTGAAAGGGACATCTAGCATGCAGTTATGCTATGGAGGTTTGAATATTTCATTATGTGGCTATGTTGATTCAGATATGGCTGGAGATCTGGATGGTAGAGGAGCACTACTGGATATATTTTCACAGTAGGTGGAACGACAGTTAGCTGGATTTCAAGATTGCAGAAGGTTGTGGCTTTGTCTACTACAGAGGCAGAGTATGTTGCAGCTATAGAGGCTAGCAAGGAGATGATATGGATGAGTAGGTTCATGGAAGAGTTGGGAAAGGAGCAAGGTGATTGTAAACTGTTCAGTGACATCAGAGTGCAATTCATTTGGAAAAGAACTCAATGTTTCATTCGAGAACGAAACACATTCAGTTGAGGTATCACTTCATATACAGGTATTGGAGGATGGACAGTTGAATCTGGAAAATATTCATATGAGCAAGAACCCTACGAATATGCTAACGAAGCCATTAGTAAAAGGAGAAGTTGGAGCTACACTCCACTTTTATTGGTCTTCAAGTTTGAGACTTGAAGAGGAAGAAACAAAGCTAAGGAAGGATCCAAGAATGACGTTGTACAAGTATGGTGCAATAATTAATCTCCAAGTGGGAGATTGTTGAGTTGTAGAGCTCAATTACTTCAGTTTAGCATGCAATGGAAACTTGCTGGAAAATACAGTAACCGTCATCGGTTAGGGGGGAACCAACATCAGTCACCCAGGACTAGCATCGGTCAGGTAAGACTGGCATTGTTCATGCAAGGGAGGAACCGACAGTGGTTATGGTCTAACCGACATCGGTTACCTGTGTGAGGATGTTTTAATTAACTCTCGGGAATTAGATCTATTTTTAGCATTAAAGTATATCTATTGATTGTAATTGCATGGCTAAGTGCCCTAAGTCTATAAATGACTATATAAGCATAAAATCTAGGGTTTAGAAGTAAGAATTATTAACAAGAATTAGAAAGAACTTGCAAAAGTTGGTGAGAGAGAGACTTCTTGGTGATGAAGCAAAAGCTTGAGAGAAAGAAAGTATTGTACATCTGAGAGGTGTGGAAGATTGTAAATCTTCATTGTATATCTTGTCAAAGCTTTGGATAATAGATTGACTTGTTTCTTGGTGGACGTAGCCCACACTGGGTGAACCATGTTAAATCTGGTGTTGATTTATGTCTCTTGTTTTGTATACTTCTTCTGGTAGAATATCCACTTTTATTTGTATGTATGCTTAGATCTGATATATTGTTTGTACAACCAATGTGCTAACCCCCAACATAGATTAGGATAAACATGCTTTATACTTAGTTAAGCTTGATTTAGGTTAGTTTACTAGGGTTTAGGCTAGTTAAACTTGATTAGCAAGTGATTAGAGACTCAAATGAGAGCTGGGAGGGGCTTGAATAACCAATTTTTGACTGATATATAGCCAACAAAGCCAATATAAGTGGTTCAGAGAGAACAAGTGAAGTTCTAAATAGTAGAAAGGAAGAATGTCCAGTTAATAAGAGAGATATTAGCCGAATTAGATGATTATAGGAAGAATATGACCAAGAAGGTTTCGTAAATGGGCATCCAAGAATGGAGCAAAGAATGGGGGAATTAACGAAGTGTCGTTTAATCAGTTGAATTGGAGGTAATGGTAAGTGTAAGCATATTTTAGGTGTCTACATTTGCCCCTCTTTGGGGGTGGCGTAAGTAACGTCACTTCAAAGAAAGTAGACAATCATAAACAAGTAGAAAATTTTAAAGGGATAGAATAAAAATGAGTGGAACGAAGGATGCCCCCTCGATTGTCGATGGGGTTATCGAAGAACTCGATTGACAATCGAAAAGATGACAGAAAGATTAACAGAAGAAATAATAGTGTGAATAAGAATAAAAGGAGTATGAGGAAGGGGGAATAAGCTAACCATCCATCCAGTGCCTTTTAAACAAATTTATTTTTTCATCATATTGTTAATGATCTTCATCATTGGTCCTTATTAAAAAAGAATGAATAGAAGTATAGTATGACATGAAAAGCCATATACGAACAAATGTCCATTGCTGAAAACACCAACTCCATGAAACATACAAAATGCAATGCAATACGAGAAAGTAAAATATTCCTAACTCCATGCAACATACACAATGCAATGTAATACGATAAAGTAAACAAGCTAACCTAATAGAGAAACAAGTACCATGTTTTTGTTACTAAGCTTCAGTTCCAACCTATGTGAATTAACAACAAGGGTTAATGACGGTGCCCCAAGCAAGGATACATGTGTGGAGAATAACGGAGGACACTTCGGTCCTATGAAAAAACAATGTGCACTACGAAATAGTACTTGATAACTCATTGTGCCCCAGAGTATAGACATAGTAAGCAACTTAGCTTTTGTTGATGGAGGGAGATCAAGGTGATCCGTGAATCACACACATGAATAAGGGAGAACCAAATAGTGACATTTTGTAGGATGATTTTCAATTTTTAGAAGTTTTTTGAAACATATTTGAATGTTTTTTATTTTTCTAACATATTTGAATGTTTTTTATTTTTCTTGAAATTTTTCTGAAACTATGTACAAGAAGACGTAGAAGTGTGGATGCCCCCAACGATAGATGGGATGTACAAGGGAAAAAGGCCACGTGCATGCACAAGAAGGTGAAGATGCGAAAATGCCCCAGCGATTAGGTGGGAGTATTCAAAGGTAAACTCTTCACACATAGAAGTGGGACCCAAGGCCATTATGGATAGGTTCAACTTGATGATGAACGTAAACCAATGAAGTGTTGGGCAGTAGCAAAGATACCCCCAGTGTAAGAAGGCCTAAAAGCACGTGATAGAAAGGAAGTGGGTGATTATTTTTGTGAAAGGGGATAAAGGTGTCCACAAACATGGAAAAAAAAGGAAATCACATACACATGGATGTTCTGAACGAAGTAGAAGAATGATGCAAATGATATGAATTTAGCTTAGAAGCCTCGCAATGAAGAATTGATTAGCCCTAGGCACAAATCATGATACAAGACATGGACTAGAGTAAGATTCTGAACAAGGTCCGAGAGAAGACACTTGGTAACATACTAATCCTACCCACTCATAGAGATCTAGTTTATGCAGGTGGATTTTAATTACCTCTTGAAGGGAATATTTAATAGACAATAAGTGAAGACACCCTAGCCAAAGTGTAGGAATGATTGATTTTGAAAGGTGATTTAGTGAATGTATGGTGGAAGGATAGTTGTACATTGCTTCACTGTCAGCCAAGCGTCCATAGCCTTGACGGAGATGTATTTGATTTTAATCACAACATTTCTCTACTACCAGTCAAGCGTTCATAGCCCCAATAGAGATTATTGGAAATACCCCAAGAGAGAGTAATATATCAATTTACTTTTGCTTTGTAGCTTTGTGCTTTTGATTTTTGATTGATTTTGATTCTTTTTCTTTCTGAAAAATTATTTTAGCTCTCTTGTTTGACAAGGGGTTAAGAACCACTGATGGCTTGATGGAAGGCTATGGAAGTGATTGTGATGACAACATTGGCTAGTGTCAAGAAATATGTCCAAAAGTTCTTCACAACAAGTTTATTAGATGTTGATTGTGATAGGATCTCAAAGAGGTTAGTCGTTCTTTAAGTTACCAAGGTGATTAAAGACCAGGGTTAAATCGATCCCATGGAGATAAATGTCGCAAAATGTGTGTGAATAAGCTAACCAAAATAACATCGAAGGGATGAAAATGGTAGGAAGACTTGTAGAAAAATAACAAGGAAGAGAAGAAAGAAACACCCATGTGTATGCAATACCTGATTGCAATGTTTGATCTTTGTACCTTTGATTTTTCTTGGTTTTCTCAATTTTTTGTATTTTTGAATCGCTTTTGATTTTTAGAGTTTTGATAGTTTTTGGAAAGGTTGGAACAACAACATCACTCTACGTGGTAATATCCAACAATAATGTTTGCAATTTCTTTGATAAGGGAGACTAAGCATGATTGTTTATCAAGAGTTATGTTTTATCTTGCTGATCGTGGTGAGCTCATACTCAACAAATGACTATGATTTATCCTAAAACATGGATTTCGTATGTGGGAGATTGAATTCCCCATCTAGAGGTTTATGCAATTTGCACCATACTTAATGGTTACGTTGATGTGCGTTCTTGATTTTTAACCCTAAGATCATGTGAGTTGCTAGGAGATTTGGAGCTCTTAGGAGTTTTTACCTGAGCTTGATTAAGAAACGGTTTGGGTTTCTTATAAGCTGATGTGTGACTTTTTTGATCTCGAGAAGGAGAAGAAAGTGAACGAGGACGTTTAGAACTGATGTGAGAAATGACTGTGGGCTTGCCACAACTATTGATAAAAGAAATATGTGATGGATGAAAAGGATATGGTCCAAGAATTGAAGAGGATGGGCTACCAGGAGGTGATCCACTGATAGAAGATGACGAAGGGCTGCGAGGATATGGCCCTAAGATAGAATAAATTGGGCTACAAGGACATGGCCCAAGAATAGAAGATTATATCGAGGAAATACTAGGGGTGACCCAAGTATAGATGAGGAGGGACTACTCGGAGGTGTCCCATAGATAGAAGAGGATGAAGGGCTGTTAGGAGGTGGCCCAAGAATAGAAAGTAATGGTCTGCTAGGAGGTGACCCACAAGTAGAAAATGGAGGACTTCCTGAGGGTGGCTCCAGGATAGAAGAAGATGATGGGATACTCAATGGTGATCCAAGGTGAGATTATGATTCAAGAATGATGATAGATACAGAATGATTTGGGAATGAGAAGATAGGTCATGGATCAATGTTAAACCCTAGAATCTCATCATGATCAGAGGAAGGTGAAGATGGAATAACAGAAGAAGAATCAAGTTCCATGACCTTAGGTTCTTCTTCTACGTTCTGATAAAAGGAATTAATTTGTTTTCCCCAATATGTGAGCGTATCGAGTTAAAGAAATAACCCTTGTTTGCAATCCTCTAAAGGGATATCTTCATGTATTCTGATTGTTCCATCATCTTGAGAGAAATCAATTAGTAGAGGTTGTTGATCTTCAACCATAGGAGGTTGATTAGAAGAGATAGGTTTGATAAGCGGGGAAGATTGATTGACAGAAGAATATGACTCCAGAGAGGAAGTAGGATTGGAGGCAAGCGTCACCTGAATGGACAATTTAGATCTGGACCTAGATTACTTTTCTATAAGATGACGTAATGTAGGTTGGAAAGTAGGATCACCTAGCCATCCATTAAGTTACGACATGTAACCCGAGTCATGGAAATCTTCGATGGAGGAAGAGGTTGTCGAGAGGACTGATGAAGGAGGTCCTGCGAAGAAAGGGAGGACCGTGACTCAAGAACCGAATTAGATATTCAATCAACGGAACATGGAGTCACATGAGTCTTTAAAGGAGGAAGACATAATTGAGGTGATTTGGAATAAAGGTCTTGCAAAGGAAGGGAGGACTGTGATTCAAGATTCTATCTAGGGGTATTTGAACAATAGTTAGGATCCGAGTCTTCAGAAGAAGAGTGGGATTCCAAATGGTAGTTTGGATCTGAATCAAAAAAAGAAGAGTGGGGGGAACCTGAATAATAATTTGGATCATAAGCATCCAAACCATACCACCTACTATGAGATGAAGGTGGGTAACAGGGTACCCGATTGGGCTCTCTAATACGAAGAACCAAACGAGGCTTAGTTGTAATAGATATCTTTTCATTTAAATTCCTAAACCTAGGTTTTGTATTGTTGTAAGCATGAGGAACCACGTGATAATCAATCATGGTTGGCATTGTTTTAAGAACAAATGTCCAGGCCTATATAGTGCGATGGAATTCCTTCAAAGGGAAGGAAGTTACATGTCAATTCAAGAAAGCATGATGACATCCAACTAGACATTTCATAAGTATGGAGAAGCGTGCGTGATTTTTCAAAGAGGGTCTAAGGAAAATAGACATTGTGATGACGCAATATCGATGATATCAAAAAGGATTGTCCTAGAAAACAATTTTTCTAGGTGAATGATCACAAGGAACAATCATGCCTGTGTGGAAACAGAAAGCTAATCAATAAAGAAATACTCCCTATGTAAAATGTGTGTGCAAAATGATGGTTTGATGCAAAGATGATCAACACAATTTCAATACTTACGTCGAGCTAAAAAATGAACTAGGTGTAAATATTAGACAAAGGGTAGATGTGACTCCCAATCAAAGGATGCAATGACGTGTTCAACAACCAACAAGGCCATAATTTTAAAGGGTGAGGTTTACAAATGTAAACCACGTAACCAAACCAATTGGACACGTTTATCAAGCTTCACAGAGAAGTGATATATTAGTGCCAAAGTGGTACTGAAATGACGAAAAAAAAAAAGTAAGAGACAACTTTCAATATTTGGGACAATGTTTGAAATTAAACCAATTCAAAGTATACTAAGGATGTGCTAAAATGTGGGCAGCGTAACGATATAATGAAGACACTTAGATCATGTTTATGAGAAACATGACGTAAGTATTTTAATTGTGTCGAGAAAATGCAAACAAGGTAACACGTCAAAGGGAGATCAACTAATGAATCAATCATAACTATAATGATGACCTTGAAATCAATATCAAGTGGCCATCAAAGATATAAGGACGTATTCACACACTTAAGACATTTAACAACTTAGCTACAAACATGGATGAGCGTAAACAGACAAAAAAGTGGTGAACACTATCTATGACAACACTCCTGAAAGATTCCTTCTCTTTCCCTAAATGGGAAACAAGAATGAAAAGGTATAGATCAAAATATGCAAAAATAAACTAAGTGTCACTTGGGCAGAGTTTCACCTCGTCTGAAGGTGAGAAAGAAACCGAGCTAAGTGAGACATCGTTGATTCCATGATGAAAGGCACTTAGATACAACTTACATGGGCTCTTTGCCTTGTTCAAAAAACAAGGTTCAGAATCCAAGTAATTCATCACTTCGTGATGGCTCAACGCGATGAAGGACTAGTAAAGTAGGCTCCAAGATAGAATGGATTCCCTAATAAGATCTCTCAACTAGGTGTTACAAAGTTGTCTTAAGCGAGCTCGATTTACCCAAAAATTTGCAATGACTAATTTGGGAGTATCTCGGATTTACTTTACCCCCTTCAAGCATAGTGGGCAATAAATGTGTCCATCGTGTACTCTCACTGGGGTCATTATACAGACAACCAGTAATGCTAACTCACAATGGAAAACTAGTCAAGTGGGTAAGCGAAGCGCTTCCTATTTCATCCATGAGGTTACTCAGCAGTGGATTACTTTAGGGTTCCTGGAACCACCCCCATTGTTTTAGCTTAAGGCGTTATGCCAAAGGGGTTATGTTCCAGTTGAGTAGATAGGGACATACCCTTTTCCAAAACCTGCAATACAATGTGATGAAAGTGGTGTGTTTTTTATCTTTTTAACTTAAATGTGGTTTTAAGTGGCACACCATTTGGCAATCTGCATGAAAACACGTGTATTAGAGGGTTTGTATTATTTTGACGTCTTTCTTTGACAAGTGATTTTGGTCCTAAATACCAAGATTAGTAATTATCCAAAACATCATATAAAGGAGATAAGATGTTTTTTTATTTCCCAGATCATCCTAAGACGCAAGGAAAGAGCATATGTAACAAGGTATCTCACTCAAATTTTGCAAGAAATGGAAAATACCTAATTAAAATGATAAAATAAGTTCCTTTTAACCTACTTTAAAAGTTAATTAAACCATTTTGCAAGTATGAAGAAAGTGGTGAAACATTTCTGAATCCCAAGATCATCTAGAAAGGCATGAGGGAAGAGCATACACATTTCAAACTTTCACAAATGAAGATACAAACATTTTAAACAAGTTATTACAAAAGAACTTAATGAAGAGGAAACCTATAAACCACTGTTAGAACCCTGTAGAGCTTAGGAAACCAAGAAAATCGTAAAATTCTAGAAAACTATTTTTAGCAGTTTTTTAACAGTTTTAGTATTTTGTGTTTTTTGAGGTCTTCGGGGCACTTTGGGAGTTTTGTAATAGAAGTAATGATACCAAAGGTATATTAATTTTAGAATCTCCCTCACAAATTATGCTTCGTTCTCTTTTTGATGCCTATTCAAACACTGAAAAATGAGTTAACGAGTCAAAAGATATGATCAAAACAAGGGACACCAAAAAATTGTAAACAAAACCGGATTAAACAGATATACCTGTGCACCCCTCAAGGTGTGTGCGTACCCTTTTATGCGTGTGTGTGCCTCCTACAGAGACACCTACGCATGGGTTTGGGTGCATGTGTGCCATTTTATGTGTGTGTGCGTCTCTGAGAAAAATGACAGTCAGTTAGGTCTGTAGGGTGCCTGCGCTACCTGAGAGATGTCTATGCCAGAGAAAAGGTGCATGCACCAACAGAGTAAAAAGATGGTACAATCTACGACAGTGCATGTGTGTTGGGTGAGGGGTTCATATGCTAAGGTTTGAGAATGTGTGCCATGGTTTGGGCATGTGCACGCCTGGTTAAATTTTTTATGACAGAGGGCCGAGGGTACACAGGGCACTTGCGCATGGGTTTGGGTACCTATGTGCCTAGTAAAAAGAATGTTACATGGTGTCTATGCTAGCAGAGGGGTACATGCGCTAATGTTTAGGCATGTGTACCTGGTTTAAGGTGCATGCGCGTGGTTTTGGGTGCTTGCGCACCTCTGCTAAAAAATGACAGTTTTGAAGGCACCTGCCTGGCAGAAAGGTGTGTGCGCCCCTGCCTAGAAAACCACTAAAAACACGGAAAATGAAATTTCAAAAGTGTCTACTAGTTAGAAATTAGCCAATAAATGCAATTTTTAGTATAAACTTAACAAAGAAGCATGAAAATGGGTGTTAACTACCTAAAACTTGGCCAAAAAGCCCAAGGCAAAATATTTAACACCACAAAAAACATGTAAAAGTTAAAAACTGAAATAAAAGCTTTTAAAAAGACCCCATTAATGGGGGATGGACTAAGTGTCCCACTGGGCATGCCAAATGTATGCATGAGAAGATTAGTTATGTTAATAAACAAGAAACTAGCTAAGTAGTTCCATGATCTAACTAAACCTATCATAAACATCAAGATGAGTGCTAAACAAGATAACTTCTACAATAATGAATTAAACTAAAACACTATCATTGTATCTCTAACTACTCTATGATTACTTAAAACATAAATTTAACCTAGTTAAACCTATGAGCAATCAAATTAGATTTGTTGTTTGCTTCAATGGAGGTGAAGAGGTCTCTCTAAAATGGCTACAAGGCCAAGTTAGATACCCTCCTACTAACCTACTATGAAGTTATGGATGCAAGATGGAGGAGCTTCAACAATGGAGGATAGCCAAGATCAAATGCCTATTAGATTGGCTAATGCAAATGAGGTCTAATGCCAATATCTCCAAATGTGAGAGAGAAGGACTTGTAAGTGAAGTTGTAAGTTTGAAAGGGAGGGGTGACCCTTCTATTTATAGATTTCCAAATGAGAGGATGTTGAACTTTAGGTGCATGTGGGACTAAAGCTCAAAAAACACTTTTAGATTAGATTAGGATAGTCATGTTTTAGGCTTATTTAAGCTTGGTTTAGGCAAGTTAACTAGGGTTTAGGCTAGTTAAACTTGATTAGAAAGTGATTAGAGACTCACTGAGAGCTGGGAGGGGCCTAGATAACCAATTTTGACTGATAGATAGCCTACAAAGCCAATACAAGTGATTCAAAGAGAACTAGGGAAGTTCTGAATAGTAGAAAGGAAGAATGTCTAGCTAATAAGAGAGATATTAGCCCAATTAGATGATTATAGGAGGAATATGACCAAGAAAGTTTCGTAAATGGGCATCCGAGAATGGAGAGAAGAATGGGGAATTAACGAAGTGTCATTAATCAGTTGAATTGGAGGAAATGGTAAGTGTAAGCATATTTTAGGTGTCTACAAGCGCTATGATCGGAATGAAGGGTGCTTTGAAGGAGGTCGTGGTAGAGGTCAAGGATACCATTGTGGATTTAGGGGTCGAGGTTGTGGTGGTGGACGAGGTGAGTTTCCTTATGGAACATGTTATTCGTGTAGATCTCCTGACCACTACAGGCGTGAATTCCCTCATATTATAACTTGTTCTTTTTGTGGAAAGAATCATAACTATAAGGAGTTCTTGTACTTATATGAGCATCTTAGCAAGCAACATAAATAGGAGAACAAGGGTGCAGGAATGGTTAGAATACAACGTGCAATGGAAAATCAATGGATGCCAAAGTAGGAACCAGAACCTAAGGTAGTAACTGTGAAGATTACTACATGTGTTGAAGTTGCACATGCCAGAGAAACGTTGCAAAATAAGCCTACCATTACTTAGGAGGAGGTTTTACATGCAAGATACCCAGATCCTGCACATCAGAAGGAGGTTTATCAGGAGACCATGGAGGTGCTTAGAAATCTTCAGGGTGAAATACAATGTTTAAAGGAACAATCACGAAAGTTGGAACAAAAGAAGTCAGCAGAGACGATCCAATCAAATGTTGATGATTTAAAGGAGGTATGCAAGATGTTGTGCCAGGATAATATTATTTCATTACTAGGGAATTGGTTAAAGGGAAACACTCCATGTGCAGGTATTGAGAATGGATGGCAGATCCTACATGCTAATCTCCCCCCTCATAGCTTAGATTATGACAAGGATATCACTCTGAATGTTGTTGTGGATGAGTGGCTTTTGAGCAATATATTAATTGACACTGACGCGGAAGTTAATGTTCTTACTTTAGATGCATGGGTATAGATGGGAAGACATCCATTACAACCATCCTCTAATGTATTGTTCATGGAAAATCAAACTAAGGCCACTCCAATAGGAGTTTTAAAGGATGCATCCATTACTATACAAGGGGTCAAGTTCACTGGGGACTTTGAGGTTTTAGTGCTTGTGGAAGCAGACAACTTCCTAGCTCTACTTGGGTGCCCTTGGTGTTATGCAAATAATGTTGATCTACGATTCAACAAGGGGTATATAAGCTTTGAGAATAAGGAAGAACGAGTTATTATCCCTTTGACATATGGGAAATTGACACCTTATGTTGAACCTTTGAGTGAGGAAGACCTGAAAAAAAATTATGTGCACGCCATTCGAGATCTAGAAGTACTTGAGCCATCTAAGGAAGGGATCCTCCAGTGGGAAGATGCACAGTCTATTAGTGATACTACAAGTATTGCTTGTGATAATTGGGCACATAACACCTACGAGATGGCTGGGTGCTAAGTAAGAAACACATATGCATGAAGAGGCAAACCTCATTGTATTAGGAGGATAGGTAACAACTTTGTACCCCAGTACACTGGGGAAGGAGACCCTATGGTATTCCTGTGTGCCATGGAGGAAAAATGGAAGGATCAAGTAGACAGAAGAAATATGTTAGTGTATACCTTACACAGGACAACAACGCACTGGTAGATGGTTCATAGGGATAATCTCGTAGAATGGAATGAAGTGAGAATTGCTCGAACCTGGTTTCTCAGGAGTAATGTGCCTACTCAAATTTACACATATCATGGTAATAATCCTGTTTAGCACCACGTTTAATAGTGTGAGAGACTCTAGACAGAGGGGCAGGAAGCTTTACCACCTTCACTGTGGGTGCACAAACTTTATTTCACTTTACGAGGTTGTGCACATGCTTGGTACATTTATGTAGAGATGCATAGGGAGACTAGAAATTGGAAAGACTTGACTACAAGAATGATCTAGACTTTTGACTACTTCTCCACTAAACCTTCGGTGAAAGAGGCATTACGGGTTATGGAGTGCTTTACTATGGGAGACAGTGCAAAGGCTGAAGAACTCATTCAAGAGTTATTTGGTGAGGTAGACCTAGGAGCGCGTTTTGATGAAGTAGATGAGACCAATGCTGAACTACTTAAGTGTGCTTGTCTTGAGAAGGAGAAAGGAAAGATGGTCTACATGGTGGATGATGAAAAAGTAGAAAATTTGTACATTGATCATTCAGAAGGTAAGCGCAAGGTTTTAGATAGTGTGGATAAGAAGGCACACACCTATCATGAACCTATGAAGACCAAGAAAGTGAACATTAGTACAGATGTTGAACCTAAGGAGGCCATTATTGGAGATTATTGGTATGATTCTGAAGTGGTTAAAATAGTTGACTTACTGCTTGATTTCTAGGAGTTATTTCCTAAAGGCTACCATGAGTTAAAAGGAGTGCGTGCATCTTTGGGTGAGATGAAGATTAAGCTAAAAAAAGGTGCACGCTCGGTCAGGAAGAGACCTTACAGGAATTACCCTAACTTGCGTGTAAAAGTTAAAGAAGAAATTGACAAGATGTTGACATTTGCATCATTAAGCCCCTAGAAAAATCTAAGTGGATTAGCCCCATGGTAATCGGTATAAAGAAATATGGTCGGATTAGGATTTGTGTGGACTACATGGAGTTGAATGTTGCATGTATGATTGATCTTTTTCCTACACCTTTCACCGAGGAAATATTAAAAGGTGTTGCAGGGCATAAAATTTACCCTTTTACATATGGATTCTCTGGGTATCATCAGGTATGAATTGCTAAGGAAGATCAAGAGAAAACAACATTCACAATTAAATGGGGAAGCTTTGCATATACGGTGATTCCCTTTGGTCTAAAGAATGCACCTATTGTATTTTTGTGCATTGTGGTTCAAGCATTCCATGATTTTATTCACAAATTATTGTAGGTTTACCTAGATGATTGGATGGTATATAGGCTTGTAAAGGATCATTGTGACAACTTCAGATTAATGTTTGAGAGCTGCAGACAATTAAGCATCTCTTTAAACATCAAGAAGTGTGTATTTGCTACACCCTTTGGAACTCTGCTAGGGCATATCATCTGCAAGGAGGGTTTGTCAGTAGATATAACCAAGGTTACAGTTATTGTAGGCCTGGAGGAGCCTACCAGTCAAAGTGAGGTGTGTGGATTCTTGGGCCACACAGGGTATTATAGAAAATTTATAAAGGGATATGCTAAAATTGTTGCACCCTTAAAGGATTTACTAAAAGGAAAATGACCATTCTATTGGGGATAACTGCAACAGCGCACAGTTGAAGCGTTGAAGGAGAGGCTTACTATGACGCCTATTATGTGCTTTCCCTCATGGAACCAACATTTTCACATATATGTGGATGCCTTTGGCATGGTCATTGGTGCAATGTTAGCTCATCCTGGAGAAGGTATTATAGATCATCCTAATTTTTTTGTTAGTAGAAAGTTGACTCCTGCAGAACAAAACTAAACAACTACAAAGCGTGAGGCCTTGTCAATGATCTACGCACTGCATAAGTTTAGACAGTACTTGCTAGCAACACCTTTTATGTTTTATACAGATCACATGACATTGAAATACTTGGTAAATAAGCTCCTTTTATAGGGGCGCATATGTCAGTGGGTGTTATTATTCTAAGAATTTGACTTTGCAGTCGTGGTAAAACCCAGTAAAATTAATTATATCCCAGACCACTTATCAAGAATTCAATCAGGAGAGGATGTGCAGACAATTGAAGATACAATGTTAGATGCATATTTTTACAGGTTAAACCACGTGCCTTCAGAAGTGGAGGATATTTTTTTCTTTTTACGCACAGGTATGGTGCTAAAAGGAATGAAAGCCTTGGAAAAGAAACAACTTGCAATTTGCGTCGCACCTTTCATGTTGATTAGCGGTGACTTATACAAACTAGGTTGAGATGAATTATTGTGCTGGTGTGTACTGGAACATGAGCACATGGATATCATGGAAGATGATCATGAAAGTATTACAGGTGGGCACTATGTAGGTGATGCCACCGCGTGTAATATCCCACTCGATGGTTTGTGGTGGGAGACCCTGTACAAGGATTGTAAAGAGTATTATAAGGCGTGTGATCACTGTCAATGCCTTGGAAAACCTAGGCAAAGAGATGAAATGCCTTTAAGGCCTATTACTAGTGTAAAACCATTTGAAAAATGGGCAATAGATTTTGTGGGTCCTATTTCTGCAGCCACGTGTAGAACGGGATTGCGCTACATCATCACTTATATAGATTATCTTACAAGGTGGGCAGAAGCAACACCTACAAAGGACTGTACAGTGGCTACACCAGTAAGGTTCTTATGGGAAAATATTCTTACTACGTATGGATGTCCGTCAATTCTGACTAGTGATGGGGGCACACACTTCTTGAATGAGACAATCAGGATATTATTTGATGAATTTATGGTCACGCACCACAAGACTACACCTTATCACCCTCAAGCAAATGGGATTGCTGAGGCCTTCAACAAGATATTGAGCTAGACCTTGACAAAAATCTGTGATGTTAGAAGGAAATATTGGGATGATAAATTTTATGTTATACTTTAGGCATATAGAACAACCTACAAAAGGTTGAATAAGGCCATACCCTTTCGGTTGGTGTTTGGCACAAAAGCAGTTCTTCCCATGGAATTCATGTTACCTTCTTTGCATATTACACGTGTGGGAGGTCTAGCTGATGAGCAAGAATTGGAAGAAATAATTGATAAGTTAATTCATCTAGATGAGAGGTGCACAGATAAGGCCAGACAAAATGCATGGCATGATAGACACATCAAGGAAAAGAAGCTTGAGATCTAGCAGATGGTACTTCTTTATGATTCAAAGTTTCTACGCCACCTAGGCAAGCTTAAGGTGCATTGGTTGGGACCATATGTTATCACTCACATACTTGAATCAAGTGCTTGCCAGTTAGAGGCGCTTCATTGAACAGGGTTACCCGGTTACTTCAACAGGAGTAGGCTGAAGCCCTACTATAAATAAGCCTTCTTGGTGTTTATAATAAGAAAATATTTTCATTTAGATTATATTTCCTTTATTGTATTTCATTTAATGTATTTCCTTCTTCGTCGTTATGTTTTGTCAATTTAGTTCATTGTTTTATGTAATAAGCGCGTTTGTGCGCTAGAAGACGATCACAATATAAAGTGTTTATATGCGCAAAGGACTGCACATACCCTTAGTGTTGTTGGTTGTGGAGCCTGATAGTGATGGGGGTTGCAAGGGGGGCTTCGCCCCCCTTGTGGGGTCTGGGGCCGTGTGCCCCCCGGTGGGGGGCTTGGGGGCAGTGCCCCCGTAAGCCACATTTAATATGTATTTATGTATTGTGAAATCTGGACCGTTGCTTATTAGGTCACAGATCTAACAAGGGTGGTTTTTTATATGTTTCCCTGAAATGATAAAAAAAACCCTAATATCTATAAAGGGTCATTATGTATGAGGCTCATTGTATCAGTGGAGCACTATGTGTGAGAGAGTTTTAGCTAGACAGAATAAAAGGATTGGTTGTTTCTGGTGGACATAGCCCATTTTTGGGTGAACCACGTTAAATCTGTGTCTCTGTTTTATTGCATTTATTTCTATTTTATGTTTTCCACATTATTCATTGCATGCTTGTTTATCTGTACAATTGGTATAATCCTAACAACTGGTATCAAAGCACATTTGAGATTTATTTGTTGGCAGTATAGTCATAAAGGGATTTTTGTTTGAGTGGGAGAAGCAACAATGACATAGGAGAATAAGTTTAGAGTTGAGAAGTTTGACGGCCGAAATTACCAGCTATGGAAAATGTAGGTGGAAGATTACCTGTATCAAAAGGATCTATACCTACCATTGGGAGGTAAAGGAGAAAATACCCCATTCATGTCTGATGAGGAGTGGAAGGTTCTAGATAGGAAGGCTCTCGGTGCAATTCGATTGAGTCTGGCATCGTTCGTAGCTTCAAATATCTCACAGGAAAAGAGTATGGTAGAATTGATGAAAACCCTAGCTAATTTATATGAAACACCTAGTGTATCCAATAAAGTTTATTTGATGAAAATATTGTTTAATCTACCAATGCAAGAAGGTGGATCTATATCTAACCATCTTAATGATTTCCACACTATTGTAAATCAATTAGATTCAGTTAATATCCCATTTGATGAGGAGGTTAGAGCATTATTATTCCTATGTTCTTTTCCAGAAAGTTGGGACAACTTAGTAATGGCAGTTAGTAATACATCATCTACTTCTCTTAAATTTGAAGATGTAATAAGTGTAATTTTAAATGAGGAAATGTGCAAGAAAAGTATAGGGGAAAATTCTTCTTCTGGAAATGCGTTGAATATGGAGAGTAGAGGGAGGAGCAAGGAGAAATCAAAGAGTAAGGCTCGTGGGAGATCTAAATCGAATATGGGCAGATCCAAATCTAGGAGTAGAGGCATTACTTGTTG
This sequence comes from Taxus chinensis, assembly GCA_019776745.2. Lineage (NCBI taxonomy): Eukaryota > Viridiplantae > Streptophyta > Pinopsida > Cupressales > Taxaceae > Taxus > Taxus chinensis. The sequence continues at coordinate 779,520,995 of CM034149.1, read as the reverse complement.
GAACTGTGGAAAGAGAGGACATGCTAAAAAGGATTGTTGGTTCAAAGGAAACAAAGAAAACCAGCCTAAAGGTATTAAAGAGGAAAATCGATAGGTAATATTGTTCAGGATGCTCTTATACTTTCTCTTGATACTAGAGTAGAATCTTGGGTAATAGATTCAGGTGCCTCTTTCCATGCAACCCCTGATAAGGGCTATTTTAAAGAGTATGTCCAGGGAAATTTTGGACAGGTTTATTTGGGTGATGATGAGTCATGCAACATTGTCGGGAAGGGCAATGTACACCTGAAATTACAGAATGGAACTACATGGATATTAAGAGACGTGAGGCATGTACCTAGTCTTAAGAGAAATCTCATCTCTGCAGGATAGTTGGGTGGTGAAGGTTGCACAGTCACATTCACTTCAGATGCTTGGAAGGTTTCCAAGGGTGCCTTGGTAGTGGCACGGGGTAAGAAAGTAGGCACTCTTTATTTGTCTACTTGTATATCTAATTCTTCTACCATATTGTCTACTTCACGATGAGGATGCCAGCATGTGGCATAGTAGATTGGGACATATGAGTGAGAAGGGCATGAAAATTCTACAGGAAAAAGGTAAGCTTTCAAGTTTGAAGCAATTGGACTTAGAGTTTTGTGAGCATTGCATTTTTGGGAAACAAAAAAGAGTCATATTTCTCAAGGCAGGGAATACCAAGAAAGAGCAAAAGTTGGAGCTAGTTCATATAGATGTGTGGGGGCCAGCCCATGTTGCATCTCATGGTGGTTATCTGTACTATGTCACATTCATAGATGATGCCACAAGGAAGGTATGGGTATATTGCATTAAGCGTAAGTCTGATGTCTTTGATACATTTAAGAAATGGAAAGCACTTGCTGAGAATGAATGTGGTTTTAAATTGAAATGTTTGAGATCTGATAATGGCGGTGAGTATTGCAGTAAGAAATTTGATGATTATTGTTCCTTGAACCGGATTCATAGAGAGAAAATAGTTCCCAGGACTCCGCAACAAAATGGTGTTAGTGAGAGGATGAATAGAACAATAATGGAGCATGCACGGTCAATGAGATTGCATGCGAGGTTGCCTCTTTAGTTTTGGGCAGAGGTCGTAGATACTGTTGTGTACTTAATCAACCATGGGCCTTCAAGTGCATTAGATGGAGGAATTCCCGAAGAATCCTGGACTGGGAAAGAGGTAGACCTTTCATTTTTAAGAGTATTTGGTTCAGAGGCATTTGTGCATGTTAGTAAAGAAAACATAGAAAAAAATTGGATTCAAAATCCAAACGTTATACATTCATAGGCTATGGCTCCAATGGTGATTATGGATTTCAGTTTTGGGATCTAGATGAATCTAAGATAATTAGGAGTTGTGATGTTGTTTGGTGTGAAAATAGAATGTATAGGGATCAGGTACAGGATGACAAAAATCCCAAGGAAGAATTGGTTGAGGATATAACTCCTAAAAATGAACTCTCGAGTGGAAAATATCCACCTACAGGTACCGAGGTTGAAATTCTTGTAGGCCGAGAATGACAACCAGTGTCAGCATCAGAACCTCTCTCAGAAATTCAAGAAAATGAGCAGCAAGAAAATAATGATCCCGTGACATCCCCATCTTTGGTAAGAAGGTCACAACGTATTGGTAGACCTCTAGAAATATTTTCCCCTGCTTTGTATTACTTGTTACTAACATATAGTGGTGAGCTAGAGAGATTTGATGAGGCAATGTAGGTGGAGTCCACTAAGGAGTGGGAACATGGCATGAATGAGGAGATGGACTCCCTAGAGAAGAACCAAACATGGGATTTAGTCAAATTACTGGCTGGGAAGAGAGTACTACAAAACAAATGGGTCTATCGTGTGAAAGAAGAAGAAGGTGGACAGAAAAGGTACAAAGCAAGGCTTGTAGTGAAGGGGTATGAACAAAAGAAAGGTATCGATTTTGATGAAATTTTCTCCCCTGTTGTAAAGATGTCTTCCATTCGTACTGTATTAAGTTTAGTTGTTGTTGAAGATTTACACTTAGAGAAACTTGATGTCAAGACGACATTTCTCCATGGTGACTTGGAGGAGGAGATTTATATGCAGAAACCACTTGGATATGAGGTGAAGGGTAAGGAGAAATTGGTTTGTAGGTTGAAGAAGAGCCTATACGGGCTCAAGCAAGCTCCCCGGACAATGATATCTAAAGTTTGATAGTTTTATGCATGAGCATGGTTTTATTAGATGTCAATCAGATCATTGTGTATACTTTAAATGGTTGGATAGTGGGAGCTACATTATTCTTCTGTTATATGTAGATGATATGCTTGTAGCAGGGTCTAATATGTAGGAAATTGCAAAGCTTAAGGAAAATCTTGCAAAAACATTTACAATGAAGGATTTGGGTGCAACAAAGAAAATCCTTGGTATGCAAATCAAGAGGGATAGAAAAAATAAGAAATTGGTGTTGTCTCAGGAGGACTATGTAGAAAAGGTGTTAGAAAGGTTTCAGATGCAGAATGCAAAACCAGTTAGTACACCATTGGTTGGGCATTTTAGATTAAGCAAAGAGTAATGCCCAACAACACAAGAGGAAAATATTATATGGCACGGGTTCCTTATTCTTCAGTAGTTGGGAGCCTTATGTATGCCATGGTTTGTACCAAGCTAGACATTTCCCAAGCAATGGGAGTTGTTAGCAGGTATATGGAAAATCCGGGTAAAGCACACTGGAAGGCATTCCAGTGGATTCTCAGGTATTTGAGAGGGACCACTAGTAGGCACTTATGCTTCAGAGGGTCAGATTATACTTTACAGGGATTTGTGGATTCAGATATGGCAGGAGATATGGATAGCAGAGGAGCACTACTGGATACATGTTTACAGTTGGTGGTGCGATAGTGAGTTGGATCTCAAAGTTGCAGAAGGTAGTTTCCCTATCTACTATAGAGGTAGAATATGTTGCAGCGACTGAGGCAAGTAAGGAAATGTTATGGATGAGCAGGTTCATGGAGGAGTTGGGTAAGGAGCAAGGGGATTTTAAGTTACACATTGATAGTCAAAGTGCAATTCACCTGGCAAAGAACTCAGCCTTCCATTCAAGAACAAAACACATTCAACTAAGATATCACTTCATACGACAAGTGTTGGAGGATGGGTAGCTTGAGTTAGTGAAGATTCATACAGATGATAATCCTGCTGATATGTTTACTAAGCCAATGACAAAGGATAAGTTGGATTTGCATTCAACTTCTGTGGGTCTTCAAGATTGATCTTGAAGTGGAAGAAACAAGCCAAGAAGAAAAGTCCAAGCAGGAGTTGTAGTGGTGGAGTTACAACAATCACTCTCCAAGTGGGAGATTGTTGGTCGTGGAGCCTGATAGCGACGGGGGTTGCAAGGGGGTTCTCCCCCTTTGTGCCCCCCCCGGTGAGGGGCTCGAGGGCAGCGCCCCCAAAGCCACATTTAATATGTATTTATGCATTGTGAAATCTATACTCGTTCCTTATTAGGTCATAGATAGTAACGGGTGGTTTTTTATATGTTTCCCCGAAATGATAAAAAATCCCTAATATCTAAAAAGGGTCGTTATGTATGAGGCTCATTGTATCAGTGGCAACACTGTGTGTTAGAGAGTTTTAGCTGGACAGAATAAAAGGATTGGCTGTTTCTAGTGGATGTAGCCCATTTTTGGGTGAACCACGTTAAATCTGTGTCTTTGTTTTATTGCATTTATTTATATTTTATGTTTTCCGCATTATTCATTGCATGCTTGTTTATCTGTAAAACTGGTATAATCCTATCAAGTGTGGGGTAGATAATAACGGTATGGAAAATAAATAAACTCATGGGTAACCATAAGAGGAACATAAGGAGCAAGGTTTCAAAACTCATGAGAACTTTTGAAGAATTGCTAAAAAAAGAAAATTAAGACCACGTGCAAAGCATTGAGTGCTTAGTATATTGGGTCACATTGGATAAACTACTTCGGCTTGAGGAAGCACGGGTAGAGGAGATTTGTGACAGATAAGTAGCGACACGCTAGGAAATTATGACTAAGGCACAAGAGTTTGAGGTGCGAGACATTGAAGCATAGGATAATGAGGCACACAATGCACTCAAGAGAAATTAATGTCATGTATAGTGGTAGGTGGAGCAATTAATGAAGGGAATTTTTGAAACTTAGTTTAAATTCGACATTCTCAACTTCATTTACTACCTTACGAACTTGGAAAAAAATTGTGAAGTGTGAGAAGAGCTGGAGACAAAGAGTATTCTATGGATCGAGTAAACCTATCATATTGTGAAGTACAGTGTTGAGTACCGAGGAGTGGAAGCAAGATTTAAGGAGTGGTGCATGCACGCAATGAAAGAGTGACTAGGGTTTTCATTTCACAACTAGATTTTTTACACATTTGCATAATCAAAAGGGTCGATGGCACCACGGAAAGCTCTAGTAGTAGAGAAGGAGGTTGACGATCCAATAGAGGAGTGGTTCTATAAAATGTTGTATCCAGAAGGAGTCATTGAAGGGCGGTCATGGACAACAAATATTACTCAGTGTAGGGTTGCAAAGATTAACCGTCGCACTATAAAATGTATGAAGGACGTCTCGGAAGAAGTCTACAGAAAGACTAACCAACAACTAGCGAACAGTACTAGCATTTTGGATGCCTCGGTGACTGAATTACTTGAGAGTGTGGGTGTAATGCAAATCCTAAAGTTACCCTACTTTGGAAAGCCTGAGAAATTTTACAAGTGGCTAATGTCACGGGTCCATGAAGATTATTTCTATTTCATGGGTAGAAGAATAAGGATAACTACCAAATTGATTGGAAAAGTTATCAGGATGCACAACACGAGTTTAGAAATTTTTGGAAACTTAACAAATGACGAGGGCATTGATGCCACAACAGCCCTATACAAGTATAAGAAGGGGGGCCAAGCTTTCAAGGTCACCAATATCCTAGACATGGCCACCAGATTAGTAGTGCAGTTAGCAAGGAGTAAACTATAAAATAGGGGCCATTGAGTGATGGAATGAGGTAAACATGCGTTGGTTACATATAGTGCAAAAAATGGCCAACAAAACATACTATAATATCGTTGGTTACATTGCAGAGATATTGGTGAACGAGGTGCACATCCAAGCAGAAAAATGTGAGAAGATAACTTGGGGCGTAATTTTGTTATTAATTGTGTTCAATGAAGTTGGGGTACCACACGATCCTAGGGAAAACATATGGGAGTTTCCATTGGAGAACAAGTCTTCAGTCAAAAGATATGCCAAGTACACGTTGCATGGGTCTGTTTCCAACACATACAAAGAGCACTTAGACAAGTGGTTCCAGAGACTGCGTAGGGAATTTGAGGGAGAATGGCACATTTCATGTGAGCTGCCAAAGGTTTTGGACAGAGAAGGTGAATTCACAGTTTACCAACATTTCAACTTGGGATGCTTCCACATGAAGTCTGGGAAGAATATCCCATCATGTAAGTTTCCCTTTGTGTTTATTGGAAGATATTTTAAGGACATTGTAAATATATTTCATGATGTGCATCAGCTCCAGTTTGACACTAAAAAAATGGACATAGACATTCACATTCTGCGCAAAACATATATATGGCCAGGTAAGGAGGCCTATGTAGAAACCATGGAATCTAATAATGTTTACATCATGCCAGAGAGTTTGTTTGTAGGGAAAATTGAAACAATGCGCATCTTCATTTACCTAAGGCCAAGGTTCAAGGACAGAAAAGTGGTGAAGGGCATGGATATGGCTCTTTCAGGACTTCCTAAGAAGAAGCAAACAATGGGGACTTCAAGGAATGTTACATCTGTGCCCCCTGCTCCAGAAGACCCAATACATACAGGACTAGAAAACTTCTGAGAACAAGAGGAACTTGAAGACAACCTCAGACTTGTGCACATAAGAAGGGTTCTAAGGAAGAGGTGCACTTCAGGAGACACTATTGCTGGAACTTCGTAGCTAGTAAGGAAATCCCCACACATGACTCCTTTAAAGGATGAAGAGAAGGAGAGGAGAAAGCACAAGAAATATATTCCTATATAAGATAGTGAGGGGGAATCTCTATAGCCAAGTGCGCAGGAAGTAGAGGAAACTCCAAAAATGAGTGGATGTAGAGTTGAGGCCACCCCCAGTGTGGAAATACATGATAATAAAGATATGGGCAAGCGCATAGTCTATGAGACTATAGACCCCAGTGTGAGTATTCGTAAAAATATCTCTGGTGAAGGAGAAAGCAACGCTGGTGGGGATATAGAAGTCCTCATGCGCCCCACGTAGGAAGAAGGGAAAGATGAGGAGGAGGTCAACCAGGTGGTTGAAGATGTTGTCCCATGGGATGCAGGTGTAGCCGCATAGAAAGAAGAGGGCACACTAGCGCACGAAGATGTCGGTGATCATGCAAGCACACATAAGGAAGAAGAAGCGGTAGGTACTCAAGACTTGGGTTATATGAATGACCCTACAAGAACTATTCAAACTTGTTTCCAGAGTACACTAAAAAACAAACAATTATATGGCTAGGATTGGATGGACCCTGAAATGGCCAATACACGCACTCGTAAATAGCTATCTTGGGGCATACAGACTCACATGGATGAGCTTGATTTTGATTTCTGCGAGGAGGTGTGCACTTCGAAGAAGATGAAGAAGGCTCCTCATACACACCATATGAACATTAAGCTAACCTAGTTTTCAGATGAGCAGGTAAGCAACGCTTTGATTAAGGTGTCTATAGAAGTAGCACGCCGAAATATGGATAAGGTGGAAACAATCTAGGTGCTACTGGAGGATAAAAAAGGACAAGGACATAGAAATCAAGTGCCTTACTCAAGAGCGCAATATTGAAGTTGCAGAGGCCCAGAATGTAAATATGATGGTGGAGAAAATTGTAGATCAGATTCTACTGCAGAGGCCTAAGTTTCAGGAGAAGGTGTCTTGGGAATTCAAGTTTGAGTTGCCCTATCTACTCACAATAGTTCGCTTACTTTTGGATGAGGGACCAATGCGCCTCCCCAAGAAAAATGATGCAGGGGAAGAAGCCGCAAGAGCAAGGGCCACTATCAATAGAAAAGTTTCAATATATGAAGCATTTCTCCAAACATTAAAGGATGAGTTGAAGAGAGACGATCAATCTCTTAATTTATGTGCGGCACCAGAAGTCATACTAAGGACTGGAACTTTAGTGGAGGATAATGAAGTTTTGAAGGCGATGAAGGATGAAACACTTAGGGACACAGAAAGGTTGGCACTGGTAAAACAAAAGCATGAGGCCCTCGCAGTAGCCCAAGATCCACACAAAGAAAGTATTAACGATATTGGAAAACTCATAGCCCATAATATAGACCTTATGGAGGGAATGTTATCAGGTATGGCCAATATTGTCTGGGTACTACAAAATGAGAAAGAAAATATCACTCAGGACGAATTGGATGACATAGCCATTGATATTCCAGAGAAAACAAGGAACGCGCTGAGTGACTAACAGACCTTGGAGGTTGAGCTAAAAAATGAATATCCAGAATTAATCCTTCCAGTTGAAGAAGAGGGTGTTGCAGAATGAATTTCATTCTTTTCTACAAAGTTTGATTCATTCTTTTCATTATTTCATTACCTGATCTTTATTATTGAAGAGATATGAAGGAATTCACACTGTCGTGACGTAAATGTACTCTAGTGTGGGGTAATTTTGAACAACTAGAAATATTATAAGTATTAGGCATGTGAATATAGGGTGTTGGAAACACGCAACGCTATAATAGTATTAAAGTGCCCTAGCTCGAGACTTAGCTATTTTATGGATGAGTATTATTTTGGAGATAGCGTGTGGAGCACACATAGAGATGAATACTTACACTACACACAATGGTACTTTGGGAACAAGCATTAGATAAGTGTCATGCATAGTTTAAGCTAATAATAGGACTTCTACTTGGAGTTATCTATAGGACATTTATTGTTAAAACACTTGCATGTTGTGCATACTATTGTAAAGGCGCATGGCTATTATCAGCATGCAACCTATTTTGAGAAGTGCATAGGAGGTGAAGGGAAAGTCCCCACCCCTATAAATATGTATTGACTTACGTAGTTTAGTGTGTGGTTGTTGGGGTTAGCATGACCGGTTGTACAAATAATATATCAGATCTAAGCATACATGCAAATAAAAACAGATATTCTACCAGCAAGAAATATACAAAACAAGAGACATAAATCAACACCAGATTTAACGTGGTTCACCCAATGTGGGCTACGTCCACCAAGAAACAATCCAATCTATTATCTAAAGCTTTGACAAGATATACAATGAAGATTTACAATCTTCCACACCTCTCAGATGTACAGTACTTTCTTTCTCTCAAGATTTTTCTTCATCACCAAGAATTTTCTCTCTCACCAACCTTTTTCAAGTTCTTTCTAATTCTTATTAATCATTACTTCTAAACCCTAGCTTTTATGCTTATATAGTCGTTTATAGACTTAGGGAACTTAGCCATGCAATTACAATCAATAGAAATACTTTAATGCTAAAAATAGATCTAATTCCCAAGATTTAATTAAAACATCCTCGCACAGGTAACCAACGCCGGTTAGACCTAACCACTGTCGGTTCCTCCCTTGCCTGACTGATGCCGGTCCTAGGTGACCGATGTTGGTTCCCCACTAACTAATGACGGTTACTGTATTTTCTAGCAAGTTTCCATTACATGCTAAACTGAAGTAATTGAGCTCCACAACTCAACAATCTCCCACTTGGAGATTACTTACTACACCATACCTGTACAACATCATTCTTAGATCCTTCCTTACCTTTGTTTCTTCCTCTTCAAATCTCAAACTCGAAGACCAACTAGAAGTGGAGTGTAGCTCCAACTTCTCCTTTGCTAATGGATTCGTTAGCATATCCGCAGGGTTCTTGCTTGTATGAATATTTTCCAGATTCAATTGTCCATCCTCCAATACCTTTTGTATGAAGTGATACCTCAACTAAATGTGTTTCATTCTCAAATGAAATGTTGAGTTCTTTGTCAAATGAATTACACTCTGACTATCACTGAACAGTTTACAATCACTTTGCTCCTTTCCCAACTCTTCCATGAACCTACTCATCCATATCATCTCCTTGCTAGCCTCTGTAGCTGCAACATACTCTACCTCTGTAGTAGACAAATCCACAACCTTCTGCAATCTTGAAATCCAGCTAACTGTCGTTCCACCTACTGTGAAAATATATCCAGTAGTGCTCCTCCTACCATCCAGATCTCCAGCCATATCTGAATCAACATAGCCATGTAATGAAATATCCGAACCTCCATAGCATAACTGCATGCTAGATTTCCCTTTCAAATACCTAAGTATCCATTGGACTGCTTTCCAATGCTCTTTACCTGGATTAGCCATATATCTACTCACAACTCCCACTGCCTGTGCAATGTCTGGTCTAGTACAAACCATAGCGTACATGAGACTTCCAACTGCTGAAGCATATGGCACTCATGTCATGTATTTGACCTCCTCATGTGATGAAGGACACTGATCTTTACTCAATTTGAAGTGTCCAGCCATAGGTGTGCTAACAGGTTTTACATTCTACATGTTGAACCTTTCTAACACCTTGTAGATATAATCCTCCTAAGACAAATACAATTTCTTGTTTTTCCTGTCTTCTATGTATTTGCATGCCAAGGATTCTTTTTGTAGCTCCTAAATCCTTCATAGCAAATGTGTGAGCTAGCTTTCTCTTAAGCTCACCAATGTCCTGCATACTAGATCCTGCAATAAGCATATCATCCACATATAGTAACAAAATAATATAGCTCCCATTTTCAAGCTTCTTGAAATAAACACAATGGTCAGATTCACATCTCAAGTAACCATGATCATGCATAAAACTATCAAACCTCATGTACCATTTGCCTTGGAGCTTGCTTGAGCCCATATAGGCTCTTTTTCAACCTGCACACTAATTTCTTCTTACCCTTGACTTCATACCCAAGCGATTGCTACATATAAATCTCTTCATCCAAATCACCATGAAGGAAAGCCAATCTTCACATCTAGTTGCTCTAAATGCAAATCTTCTACTACAACTAAACTCAATACAGTACGAATAGAAGTCATCTTAACAATAGGAGAAAATATTTCACCAAATTCAATACCTACTTTCTGTGTAAATCCCTTTACTACAAGCCTTGCCTTGTACCTTTTATGTCCACCCTCTTCTTCCTTAATCTTGTAAACCCACTTGTTTCTGCAATGTTCTCTTACCTACTAACAACTTAACCAAATCCAAGTCTGGTTATGTTCCAAGGAGTCCATCTCCTCATCCATGCCATGCTCCCACTGGACGTGAGTCTTATCCTGCATTGCTTCTTCAAAGCTCTCTGGTTCACCATTATCAATCAATAATAAATAAAATAGAGAAGGTGTAAATATTTTTGGAAGTTTACTTACCCTTTGTGACCTTCTCATAGGAGTTTGGGGTACCAGAGGCTCAATCTGGACCTCCTAGACATTCCTATCCAAATCTGACAGTGACCGACACTGGTCACCTCTAACCGACGTCGGTTCTGCTAACTGATGTTGGTTTGGATCCTCTGTAACCGATACGGGTTCATCTGACCGATGTCGGTCAGGGTCTAACTGACCACGGTTACTGTGTAACCCTCTTCAGGTGTTTCTTTAAAACCTGAGAGTTCATTTTCATTCAATAAACTTCTCAATTTTCTCATCCTTGGGTACCAAAATTTGATCCTTGTACATTCTCTTTTCATTCCATTCAACATCATGACTCCTAATAATTTTAGAATTCTCTAAATCCCAAAAACGAAAACCGAAATCACCAGATCCATAACCAATGAAAGTGCACCTCTTGGATTTTGCATCCAACTTTTTTCTATTTTCCTTATCAACATGCACAAAAGCTTTTGAACCAAAAAATTTAAGAAAAGAAATATCTACCTCTTTTCCAGTCCAATGCTTCCTCTGGTATTCCTCCATCTAGTGAACTTGAAGGGCCACTTAGTTAATCAAATAAACCATTGTATCAACTTCTTCTGCCCAAAACTGCAAGGGCAATCTAGAATGTATCCTCATACTTCTAGCACGTTCCATGATTATCCTGTTCATTCTTTTTGCAACACCATTCTCTTGTGGTGTTCTTGGAATCATTCTTTCTCTACGTATCCCATTCACTAAACAATAATCATTGAAAGCCTTGCTACAATATTCACCACCATTTTCAGATCTAAGGCACTTTAACTTAGAATTTGATTCATTCTCAACAAGGGCTTTCCATCTTTTAAAAGTCTCAAAAACATCAGATTTACGTTTAATACAATAAACCCATACCTTTCTTGTAGCATCATCAATGAAAGTAACATAATACTGGGATCCTCCATGAGAAGCTACCTGAGCTGGTCCCCACACATCTGAGTGTACAAGCTCCAATTTTGCTCCTTCTTAGTTGCCCCAACTTTGAGAAATCTCACTCTCTTTTGCTTTCCAAAGATACAATGCTCACAGAAATCAAGATCTAAATCTTTCAAATCTGATAACTTACCCTTAGCCTTTAAGATCTGCATTCCTTTTTGACTCATATGACCCAACTGATTATGCCACATGCATGCATCTGAATCTGAAGTAGATAATGCAGAAAAGGAATCAGTAATACAGGTAGATAAATATAACGTTCCTACCTTCTTACCTCTTTCCACAACAAAAGCACCCTTGGTGACTTTCCAAGAGTCTCCTGTAAAAGTAACCATGCAACTAGATTCACCTAGTTTCCCTACAGAAATAAGATTCCTCCTGAGGCTTGGCACATGCCTCACATCTTTCAATACCCATGTATTTTCATTCTAAAATTTTAGATGAACTTCCCCTTTACCAGTAATACTGCAAGGTTCATCATCACCCAAATAAACATGCCCAAAATTACCCTAGACATAATTTCTGAAATAACCCTTATTAGGGGTTACATGGAAAGAAGCTCCTGAATCTAAAACCCATGATTCAATTCTACTATCTAAAGAAAGAATAAGAGCATCTTGCATTACCTCTGATGCAGCAAGATTTTCCTCTTTACCTTTGTTCTGGTTGTTGGTTCTCTTTATCCTTTGACCAACAATATTTCTTTGTATGTCCTTTCTTTCCACATTTCCAACAAGTAATTCCCTTACTTCTGGATTTAGATCTGCTATCCCTTGACTTTGATTTCCCATTACTCTTACTCTTGGATCTCTCCTTCTGCCTACCCCTGCTTTCTACATTCAAAGCATTTCCAGATGATGATTCCTCTGTACTCTTCCTGTGAATTTCTTCATTCAAGATTATACTAACCACATCATCAAACTTCAAAATATTATTAGCAGATGTTGTATTACTAACAACCATTACCAAGTTATCCCAACTATCAGGAAAAGAACATAAGAATAAAAGTGTTTTTACTTCATCATCAAATGGTATTGCAACTGATTTTAACTGATTTACAATAGATCAGAAATCATTCAAATGACTAGAGGTGCAGATTCACCTTCATGCATCTTAGAACTAAATAGTTTCTTCATCAAATAAACTTTATTTGAAGCACTAGGTTTTTCATATAAATTAGCAAGAGATTTCATCAAATCTACCGTAGAAGCCGCTTTTGTAATATTGGAAGCCACGGATGCTGTCAGGCTCAATCTTATAGATCCCAAAGCCTTTCTGTCAAGAATCTTCCATTCTTCATCAATCATCTTCGTAGGTCTAGACTTCTCATCTAACGGTAAGTACAAATCTCTTTGATACAGATAATCCTCAATCTGCATCTTCCATAATTGATAATTTTAGCCGTCAAACTTCTCTACCTTGTATTTATTTTCTTTTGCCATTGTTGTAGCTCCCACTCAATCAGAAAACCCTCTGTGAGTAAATCTATTAACACACAAAACCCTTGAACAAATTTCTGATACCAGTTGTTGGGGTTAGCACACTGATTGTATAGACAATATATCATATCTAAGCATACATTCAAATAAAAGTAGATATTCTACCAAAAGAAATATATAAAACAAGAGACATAAATCAACACCAGATTTAACGTGGTTCACTAGTGAGGGCTACGTCCATAAAAAAACAAGCCAATCTATTATCCAAAGCTTTGACAAGATATACAATGATAATTTTAGTGGTGAATATTCGTAATATGGCGAAAATTTCATTTTAGGAAAATTTGAAAAGGTGATTTTTTCAGAGCAGGTCAGTGTCCTGTTCGCCTAAAATATACAGTATATTTTTTTTTGGGGTCGGCTTCACCTTCATTTGAAAACATCTCCTATAAAAACCTAGGTGATTCGTTGGGTAGTATACCACAAGTAGCTTACCAAATTACCAATACCATGAAGTTTGAACTCACATACTCTTAAGCACCAGAGATTGTTGTTAGCCTGTTAGGGTTAGTTGTTGACGCACGACAGGGATATAGTTGACACATGACAAAGAGGTATTGCAGACGCGCGACAAGGAGATATTTCCAGCAGATGCATGAAAAAGGGGTAAGTAGTTGACAACGACAGAGAGATTTGACGCGCGACAGGGCATAAGCAGTTAACACGCGATAGGGCATAAGTAGTTGTGTGACAAGGGACAGAGTTGACATGTGACAGAGACAGTTGACACCTTGGTGACGCGTGACAATTTCAGTTGATGCCCTTGTTGACACTCGACAGGATTATTGACGTGCTTTTGACACGTGACAAAGGGTTAGTTGTTGATACGCAACAGGGAGTCGCTACTTGGTTCTTTTGCTGATGCAGGACTCTGTTCAGAATAATGGAAGGTGCTAGTCCTAAGAATGCGAAGACCCTAAAAGTAACTAAGAAATCTCAGAAATCACTGTTCAAGTTTTTTGGAAACTCTGTGGATACAGATATTGAAAATACCAACAACCATAAAGATGCCACCAGAAAGAATCAGAATACTGACTGTGTGGAAGGTATTATTGAGGTGGACATGCATTCTACACAGTATCAAACAAATGACACCTACGATAATATGCCAGATCTTGAAGATATTCTTCCTGTTGGGGTGCAACCAGAAGTGCATCAAGATATCACACATACAAATACTCAGCAAAATGGAACACAGAAATCAAATTCAAATTCTGGTTCACGAAAGAGGAAACTAGGTGATTGTGATATTGCTCAAAATTCTACTCAAAAAAGTAAAACATTGAAAATGAACAAGAATATGTGGACCATTTGTAGGTCATACAAGTTTGATTGGGCAGCTAAATTTCCATTTATCAAACCTGTACAATCATCTAATTCTGAAGAGATCCCATCTGAATGTACATGTACAATATGTACGTGGAAATTGGGAAAGCAACAAAAAATGCAAATGAAGCTGGACACTATAGAAAAACATTGTGGAAAACAATATTTGACTGTAACGGGGGCGGATGGCCAGAAAATCAAAACACACAGGTGGAAAACTGAAAAAGAATGCATGCATGTTAGATACGCAGCGGAATATGAGGCAGAGCAGAAAAAACATAGACATCTCTTGGAAAAGGGAGGAACGATCACATCGCATATTGGTAAGATGAATCAAACAAATCTACATGCAAAACTCATACAATTCTCTACTCTATTTCACATACTAAAAAAAGGAAGACCGATTTCAGATTTCCTCGATTTCAAAGTTTTGTATCAATATAATGGAATGTTGAACGTACCTCAGTCTCATTGGTCTGAAAGTAGTGGATGGGAAATGGAAAAATGCCTTTCGATGATAGAGAAGGAAGATTTGAAAGAGAATGTAAAAAAATCAAAGTTTATCTCTCTTTCAATTGATGAAGTGACAGCAGTCAACAACACTGCATGGGTATGTATCCACGTCTATACTTTAGAAAATCATATAAGGACACCTCATCTGTTGGGTGTTATGAAAATGGTTGAAAACTGTAATGCCAAAAACCTACATAAAATAGTTGTTTCTCATTTGAAAGATATTGCTGGAATGACTGATTATGAAATTGCTACGAAGTTGGTATGCATTGGAGCAGATGGTGCATCTGTCATGCAGGGTCACCGAACAGGGCTGTGTGTTAGATTACAAACAACAATGGCCCCATATATGCTACCAATTCACTGTATGGCTCACAAAATGAATTTAGCGTATAAAATGGTAAGCAACCACGAAAATGTTGCTAAATTAGAAGACCTTATAAGAGAACTTCATGCCTATATGGCAAGCAGCCCAAAGTGATTTCTTGAGTTCCAGAAATTTGCAATTGGAATTACAGATGGCAAAAAACTTCTGAAAGATGTTGAGACTAGATGGATCTCTTTGTATGAACCTGCATGCAGAGTTCATGAGGAGTATCCTTCGTTGGTTGGTTTCATGCACAAATACCATCATGAAGTTGATAGGGAGAGGGACTTGTTGTTCCATTTAACTGATTTGGAGACATTGCTTACATTGGTTGGTATTCTTCCAATGTTGCAGGAGATCAATACACTGATGAAGCATGCACATGGAAGATTAATCTATATTGTGGATTTTATACGGATGAGAAAAATGGTATGTCAAAGTCTTGATATCTTGTATTGTTCCCAAGATAGTTTTGATACACCTGTTTTTGAGAATTGGAAAGCTTTATTAGATCTTAAAAATCCCAGTAACTATTTGAGATTTAATATCCATGATCACCTCTGCATCACTGTTAATGGGAGGGACATACCACTGCACATTTTGTAAAAACGTCAAGATATTACAGGATCAGAACGAGAAGATGTTCCCGTGACACGTAATCTCTTTGAGTCTGTTATAGTTGAAACAAGAATAAAGCTTAAAAAAATTTCAGAATCCTTATCATCAGAAATTAGAGAACATTTCTCCAAAGATAAAATTCTTGAAGCCATGGGTGTGATGAATCCTAATTTTTGGAATACTGAAGGTGGTCGTGTTGACTTTGTAAGAAATCATTTCCATAAATCCATGGGTACAATAATGGAACATTTCGCAAAGACTTCAGAGTTCAAGGGTATGGAAATCAAAGGTATACTGAATGCTGATTTATTAAAATTTCAATCAACAAATTTTGCAACAACAATGAGGAACCAATATAAAAATTTAGACGAACCTTCTGAAAGTGGTGTTATTACAAGGCTGTGGCAAGGAATCTATCAAAGTTCTATCTTACAAGAAGATATCAGTGAATATTTCAGATTATATGAGTTATGCCAAACAATGATTTTGGGGTCTGTGGAGGACAAAAGGGTTTTCAGTGCACTATCATTTATAAAATCAAAACTGAGAAACATGTTGGATAAAAATCTGGAAAGTTGCATGAGGTGTTATGTTTCTCGGTACTCCATGGAAACCTTTCCTTTTGACAGAGAAATTGCGCATTGGAATTCCCTTTGCAAAAGAAGAGGTGTGAATAATACAACTACAAGTACAACTGTTCCCAACGTTGAGAGTGGAATTGGCGCATCGTCACACTCTACAGAAGAGAACATCAAGTTTGAAGAAGCTATTGATAATGGATTGTTTCAACTTTAAATAGGTATCTTCTTCACCTTAATCTTATTGTTTGTCACTTTAAATTTTTTCATCTCTTGTTATCATTAAAGATGTTACAGGTCTATATATTTACATTTATTTAAATACAATCTTTTTCTTTTTTTGAAAACGTGGGTTGACATCCATCTGAGGAAGCTGGTACTTCTCGGGACTGACAATGTCAGGCAACTCACCCATCTATCTACTAATCCATTTCTCGTGTTGAGTTTTCTTAAAACAAAGATCTAGCACATTACCAGTGATGATTTCACAGCAATCTAAAACACTAGAGGTAAGTTAAACCCTATCATATCATCTTTCTTGATTTCTTACAATTATGTTTAATTTATTTTTTATATTTGCAAAATGCTTTGATATATTTTTTAAACTTTGTGGGATAAAATGACACAATTGAATTTTACAGAGGAAGATATTTCCATACTATACAATTCATAATCCACGATCCATTATACAATTCATCATCCACGATCGTGCTAGAAGCTAAATCTACATCCACATAAAATTCATCATCATCCATATATATCATATCATCATCATATCATTATCATAATCCTGACACTACAATTATTATTAAAACAATTATTTATCTATTTTAAATTTAAAGAAATGTCTCTGTCCTAACACATTCCATTTTTTTAAAAATTCAATCATATCATGATATCATATCATTACAAGTATATCCATTCTAATGTCATCTATATCCATTCTAATATCATCATGATCATATCATTACAAGTATAGAGAAGAAGAATTATCTTAAAACAAGTTTAAATGTCTAGAGAAGAAGAATTATCGTGCTTGAAGCTAAATCTACGTCCACATAAAATTCATCATCATCCATATATATCATATCATTATCATAATCCTGACACTACAATTATTATTAAAACAATTATTTATCTATTTTAAATTTAAAGAAATGTCTCTGTCCTAACACATTCCATTTTTTAAAAACAATTATCCATTATCATCATTCATCATCATCTATATCCATTCTAATGTTATCATGATCATATCATTACAAGTATAGAGAAGAAGAATTATCTTAAAACAAGTTTAAATGTCTAGAGAAGAAGAATTATCGTGCTTGAAGCTAAATCTACGTCCACATACAATTCATGATAATCCAAGTAAACAAGAAACATACGTCATCATGATTCATCCCTATCTAATGCAATCACCATTAAGAGTAAACCAAAAAGCATAAACTCCATATACAATCTAAAAATTCTATTCATAATATATAGGAAGTTAAAAAATTAAAGATTATATAGTATTTCAAATTTTAAAAGGCTATCAAATCCAGATAATAAAATTCAAATACCATGACCACAACATTCAATGTTTCAAATTTTCAAATATAGACTCAATATTTCAAGTTTCCACACTCAATAATAAAAAATTTCAACCCTCTTTTTTTGTATCCAATTCAATTCATGTGCTCCTTTCCCCAATGGTTTCTTCACCTGTGGCTTTACTCCTTTCCCCAATGGTAGAAATAACCCCAGAACTTATGAGATCATCCGCAGCACTGTCCAGATTTTTTAAAATTCTTTCTTCTTGCTTTGTCGCATCTCCATGGGACAACAAATTTGGATCAGCTGTTGCCTTAGCTTTGAATAATATTTCAGGGTTGAAGCCGTGCTCTTTAATTATCCGCTTCAGTGTATTGTTTTGTTTGTTAACCAAAACAATATTTTCCTTCAAATTCTTTGCTGCGGATAAACTGTTCTTCGTTGTTTCCAAGTGAACTTGGAAAACCTTTGCTTGACTCTTCAAATTTTCATATTTCAACTGCACAAAAAAAGTAATGTCAATTCAACATATTACTAAAATAAGAAATTTTCAAATTAACAAAAAATATTGTTTGAAAGTGATAATACTTACGACCGCTCTATCTCTCTCGGCATTTGCAACTGCTACCAGATCCTTGTCCTTAGACCATTTGTTAAAATATGCCTGGGCCTCAACACTAATATTTTCCAATTTGTTTAATGTCTTATCCAAAATGTCATCTTTATAGTTGTTGTTATATGTGACAGTCCCACTTCTTACTTGGGTAAGTAAGGAATCCATCTTCGCAGGTTGATTCTGGACTGCAGCGTATAAACTATCCCTTTGCCAATAATTTTCAAAATGACTAATAATCTCATTGATAAGTACTTTAGCCCTTCTCTCCCATTCTATGAGCTGAGTGATATGTGGTAGAATAAACTCACTGACATGGGATTGAACAATCATAACCAATTAAGTTCTCCAAAGGAAAAGGTAGCAACTGTTCACCATCTGTATCTGATGAAGATGATCTTGCTAGAGAGGTATGGGGGCTTTCGGGCTGATCAACTGCTACTTGTTTCTGCCTTTGGGTGGCTTGATCCTGTTTGTGATAAAATTAATCAAGATTCAGACAAATAAATTTAAATCGAAATGTAATTCAATATGGTAAAGTATGTTGAAATTGAAGTATACCTGCTGGCCTTGAATCATCTCACGGGTATTGAAAAAACCAGTTGGGTCATTGCTATCAATGCCCAAATAATCTTCATCTAAATTTATATTATTCAAAACCGATATGCCCGTTGCACTGGGCAAGCCACCAAGTGAGAGGGTTGGAATTCGAAAGGAGGAGGCAATGTTAAGTGTCCTGCTAGGGGCCGGAGCAATTGGCATGCATTTACCAATGTTCTTTTTCCCTGTTCCTCTGAGTTGGCATTTTAAATATTATTGGTTGAGGGGGGGTCGGTGCCGCTGTTTGAACAGAAGGACTGCAATGTGCTGAAAAGTTCAAGAAAAAACATGAAAAACTAGAAAACAATCCAAAAACTACGAAATTAAACGAAGTAGTATTCAAAAGTTGTACCTTGTTGTTGAGGGGTAGTTTGTCGCGGTGCTAAGGGTGGCCATGTAGGAGTAGTAATTGGTGGTTTTTGAGAAGATACAAATGCATGCGACTGTACTGAGTGAGTTGGGGAAGATGGTTGAGTTTCTGAAAACACGCGTATGGTCCAAAGTCCCTGCAATGTCATCAACATTGAATTATATGTCAATTCAATTGGTTAAAATTTAAATTGGAAAATAAAAATACAAATTTGGAATTTGTAAATAATATATGAGAAGGTATTACTTCTCTGGCATTTAACGAGTTCAAACTGTTGAGGGTTCGGAGAGGAGTGAGCTTCCATTTCAGATTGGGAATCTCCCGAAGCCTCAGCGTGTTGTTGGCCTCTTCCTCTTGATAACGCCTTTTTTCGGGGAAGGGCTTCAATAAATCTTCTCTGCAAACCATAAATTGTTAATAACTGTGCAGTGTAATGTCGAAATACAAGCTTAATAGTTTATACCTGTTGTTCTTCAAATGGAATTGACAACTTCATCAACTCCTCATCAGTGCAAGTAGGAATTGGTTTGTCTTTTAAATTTAAAAGAGCCTCGTAATAAAGGCCAAGGAGATAGTTTGTGGAATAAATGACAGGTTTTTCTGAAAGCTTTGCATTTGTTATGTCAGTTCTTATTTTTTTTATAGATAGGTGCACCAATCAAATTTTTGTTTTGAGATAGTGGCAACTATGTATGCAATGGCCCAGTTTGGTATATCTGTTTGCCGACCCTGCAAAACTATTCTGGATTGAAAAAAGGAAATCATTGCAGCAAGAAAGTGGTGTGCAATTGCTTGCGTATCCACACCATGCCTGGATTTATTGACATGAGCTGCAAATGCCAAAAAATAGTGGGAATTAATATAACATTAAATTGTATCACAATAAAAAACAGAATAAAAAATGATGAATGAAAATGAATTATACTTACAATCAACATGGAAACCAAACGTTGATTCGAGATATTTCTTGTCATCTTCCACGAGTGTTGCCTTCGTTGTAACAAAGGGTAAATTTATGAATGGAAGGCCCGTAAACCGATGGATGTCGGTTGCGTCGATACCGAATTGAAAAAATCAGCCGTCATTCAGAGTAACATAAAAAAGGCCGTCCTCTGTATTGTAGGATGAGAGAAGGTAGTTCAAAATATCTGGGTCTGTTTCGAAATGGGGCATCTCAACGAGCCCACTAAACTCACACGCATCGATCAAATCTTTATATTCGGAAGACACCTTTAAAATAGTATGGATGTGGGGGCACAAAGGATTCCTGTAGATGATCTTGCCCATGGATAAGACTGGATTTTCTTCTTGATTTTTGTCCTGAGCTTGCAGTTGGGAAGCACTTGAAGTCACCATTATAGTTGTGCTTGCGTCTTTGACAATGATGGATTCCTGTATACAAAAAAATTGAGAGCTAGAAAGTGTAAATGAGAAAATGACCAACGGGAGGGTATTTATAGGCCAAATCAAGTGGCAAAAAGACTTATTGACGTGCATGTCAATGTCCCCTTATTGACGCATGTCAATGACTTCTATTGACGTGCGTCAATGGCCCCTGTTGACGCGCGTCAATGGGGTCCTTGTTGACACATGTCAATAGGGTCATTGATGTGCATCAATAAGCGTCAATAATAGGGGTCATTGACACATCAATAGAAGGGTCATTGACGTGCACGTCAATAGAAGGTTTATTGAATAGGGGACATTGACGTCAATAGGGGCCATTGACGCTCGTCAACAAGGGTCATTGACGCGTGCATCAATAGGGGTCATTGACGCGCGTCAAAAAATTGTGTTGATGTGCGTCAACACCTCTATTGACGCTCTTCAATGAACCTTGTTGACAGTGTGCACGTCAACGAGGGCCATTGACGTTGTGTTGATGCATGTCAATAAAGGGTCATTGAACATCATGTTGATGCGTGTCAATGGATCTTGTTGATGTGCATCAATGGTGCATCAGTGCTTGAAACTTTGTGGTTTCTCTGGCTTAAAAAACCTGGTGAAAATTTGGTTATGGGATACTGTCAAATTTGCCTTTCACTGAAACTGGTTCCGGGGATATTCGCCAGGTATTTTCCACCTATAGATGCCGGTCATACCTGATCGATGCCAATCCTGGGTGACCGATGTCAGTTCCCCACTAACTGATGACAATTACTGTATTTTCCAGCAAGTTTCCATTGCATGCTAAACTAAAGTAATTGAGCTCCACAACTCAACAGTGGTGAATTATTGTAGAGTTGTGCAGCTGGTTTTGACGCGCACATGACTCATGGAGATACTTTACAGTGTAAGAAGATTCTATGTTTTACAATAATTATGAAATGGAATATATTGGCTGGATAATGGTGTTAGACATGACTAAATCTGGTTCTTGTATGGTTAATCTTATCATAGTTATTGTTTAGTTCATTTATCATGATTCTCTAAGATTTAGATTAGGGTTTAAGTTTTTAACATTGTGGAATGTTTATGTCTAATTATGAATCTAAACATGTTTAAACATCATCACACTAACATATTGTACAAGCAACTCTAAATAGGGACCTGGTACCCTTGTGCACTTTGGGTGAGCACTCAGCTCAGGTTGAGTGATGTGCCAACGCGCCTGGGTTATTCACAGTAAATTCTAGGCTACATCACACCTCGCAAGCATGTTCAATCCCATCCAACGCATCACTCTCCACCTAAGTCTTCTCCATCTCCTACTCGGGAGTTGCTACATTTCTTGCGTGTTGATAAGCCTCGTGATGTTTTACATGCTTTACTTGATAATTGCTTAATCCGCTTACCCTCTAATCAAGATCCTCCTCCTCATCATTTGCATCGCTAGAATGATCACCCTTATTGCAATTTCCACCGCATTAATGGCCACTGTGACAATGAATGTTGTGCCCTTCATGAAAAATTACAACAATTGGAAGACAAGGGTATCATTGCCTTTGGATCTTGTTCTCATGAGTGGTCTCTTTCTTCAATTATGCATAAGCATGATTCCAATTTTTTCCACTTATTGCCTCCACCTGCTGCCAAGGTTGTCATTTGGCCACTAAATAAGGTCATTATCCATGCACGACCTTCATCTAGCTCATCCACTGCTACATCTCATCCTCCTCACAGTGCTACTATAAATCACTGGTTTGCTAAGTCGTTGACATATGTGGTTCTTACCACCACATCTCCCATCATTTGTACCATTTCATTCGACATTTAGTTTGGATCTTGTTAGGAAATAAGGGATAAAATATGTGGAAAAATCTCACATAGAATTGTAATAGTAGAAACTAATATACATAAAATATTATAGATCTCAAATAAAAGTGCAGAAAAATAAAAGAACACAATACACAAAGACAAGATTTAATGTGGTTCACTCAATTTGGGCTACGTTCACCAATAATCACTTGCTCATATTTTTTTACAAGCCACCTTTATCTCAATACAATACCCAGATCTGTTTGCAGTTGTGCTAAAAAAACTCTCTTGAATTCACCCTTAAACTCACTCCCCTCTATAATGCTACATCAACCCTACCATATGCACAAAAGCACATCAAATAGGCAATTTCTTAAATTGTTTTACAATACCATGGGTATCAAAACCATGGGCTAAAACTTCCCCATTAACCTATGGGTCAAAAATCCCGACCATATGAGAAGATCATGTTTCCCAAAATATAGAAAAAAATTTTGAGGCCAACACTTACACAAACGAAAACAGGCTTCACAACATAACAATCTCCCACTTGGAGACTAATTTTCCTCTGAGCAAGCTTCTCAACCCTTCGATGTTGTCTATGAAGACCAACCAAAGTTGAACACAGCGTCAATTTCTTCCTTGTGACCACCCTGATCATCATGTTTGTAGGATTTTGACTGGTATGAATCTTCTCCAGCTTCAACTTCTCTTCCTCCAAAGTTATCTTAATGAAATGGTACATTAACTATATATGCTTTGTCCTAGAGTGGAAAGTAAAGTTCTTAGCTAGTTTTTTATCACTCCAACTATCACTATATAGATTCCCTTCCTCCTAATTATACCCCAACTCCTCAAGCAATTGTTTTAACCAAATCATCTCTTTGCTTGCCTCTATGGCAGAAACATACTCAGCCTCTGTGGTTGACAGAGCCACAAGCATATGTAGTCATGAAATCCAGATCACTCATAAACTGACTCACATCTCCCACTGCATGGGAAATATCAGGCCTAGAGCACACTATGACATACATAAAAATACCAATTGTTGATGAGTAAGGTACCTTGTACATCTAGTTTCTTTCCTACCCTGTCTTGGGACACATATCCTTTGATAACTTGAAATGGCCTACCAAAGGAGTCCCAATCAGTTTAGCATCCTGCATATTAAACATCTCCAAGACCTTCTTAATGTACTCTTCCTAAGATAAAGTTAGCTTTCATTCCTTCTTATCCCTAGATATCCTCATACTAAAGATTTGTTTGGTTGCCCTCAAATCCTTCATAACAAAGGAGTCACTTAGTTGTTTCTTGAGTACTTTTATTTCTTGCATGTTTACGGTTGTAACCAACATGGCATCCACATACAAACATGGGATAATATAACTTCCATCCTGAAATTTATGTGTATACACACAATGGTCAAAATGATGTCTAATATAACCTTGCTCCATTATGAAGCTATAAAATTTCTTATACCATTAATGTGGAGCTTGTTTCAGGCCATACAAGCTCTTCTTTAGTTTGCACACCATCTCCTCTTTACCTTTGACCTCATAGCCCTCTGGTTACTACATATATAGATCCTCCTCCAAATCATCATGGATAAATGCAGTCCTTACATCAAGTTGCTCTAAGTGCAAGTATTTTGCTGCCACTATTCCAAGAACAGTTATAGTAGAAGTCATTTGTACTACAGGATAAAAAATCTCATCAAAATCTATACCTTTTTTCTGTGTAAACTCCTTGACCACCAACCATGCCTTGTATATTTTATTGCTTCCTTCTTCCTCTTTAACTTTGTAAACCCACTTATTATGTAATGCTCTTTTTTCTTCAGGTAGCTTCATCAAATCCCAATTCTGGTTCTCTATGAGAGCCTGATGTTCCTCATCCATGGCTTGTTCCCACTTCTTCCTAGCATTTACCTGCATTGCTTCATCAAATCTCTCTGGCTCTCCACTGTCAGTGAGTATTAAATAATAAAGAGAAGGAGAAAAATGTTCATGTTCTCTTATTACCCTAGATGACCTCTTCAATATAGGAGTTTGGGGTTCTTGTTGAGTAGGTTCTTGAACTAATTCGTGTGTCACTTTCCCATCCAAAAGATCCTCTACCATTGCATATTATTTCTTGGATTCTTCAATGTTTCCCTGTAACTGTTACTTATACATAAGTTTCTCATCAAAGACCACATTCCTAGATCAAATGATTTTCTTGTCCTTAATACTCCAACATTTATATCCAAATTCATCACCACCATAACCAATGAAAGTGTATTTTTCTGATTTAGCCTCTAGCTTGGTCCTATCATCCTTTTCAATATGAATAAATACCTCACATCCAAGACTCTAAGAAATGAGTAATCAAATTTCTTACCAGACCAAGCCTCCTTAGGTATGCCTCCATCTAATGCACTTGAGGGTCCTCTGTTTATCAAGTACGCAATTGTGCTCACCGCTTCTACCCAAAAAGAAAGAGTCAATCACGCATGTAATCTCATGCTCCTAGCTCGTTCCATTATTGTCTTGTTTATCCTTTCTGACACCCCATTCTGTTGTGGAGTTTCTAGAACCGTCTTTTACTTGCATATTCCATTCTTAGAACAATAATCATCAAACTCATTGTTGTAATACTCCCCTCCATTATTTGACTTGAGACATTTTAGCTTAAGACATGTTTCATTCTCTACCAAGGATTTCCATTTAACAAAAGTGTCAAAAACATTATATTTATTTCTGATACAATACCCAAATTTTTATTGTTGCATCATTAATAAAAGTGACATAATAATTTGAACCCCCAAGAGATGATACCTTAGTGGTGTACCAACTCTATATTAGCCTCTTTTTTCATAGGTCCAACCTTGAGATACCTTACATGCTTATGTTTCCCATAGATGCAGTTCTCACATAACAACAAACTTGTTTCTATATATCTGAGAAAATTATTCTTTATGATATCCATGCCCTTATGGCTCATATGACTGAGCCTATAGTGCCACAATGTTGTATCTGTATCGGAAGCCACAAGATTACAAGCATTAATGTCATCAATGGTTAAATACAAGGTCCTTGCCTTCTTACCTCTTGCCACCAAAATAGTACCCTTGGTAACCTTCCAAGAGTCTACTATAATTATCATAATATAACCATAATTTACCAACTACCCCACTGATACCAAGTTTCATCTTAATGTAGGCACATGTATGGCATCCTTCAATAGCCATGTATTCTCATTCTACATCTTAACCTGAACAAAACCTTTTCCAACTATGTTGTAAGGATCATCATCACCAAGAAAAACATGCCCAAAATCCCCTTAACATAATCCACAAAATAATGCCTATGTGGAGTAGCATGGAAAGAAGCCCCCAAATCTAAAACCCAAGATTCAACAATATTATGCAAAGGAATAATCAAAACATCTTAACAGACATTACATATACATTCACCTCCTTATTTTATTCAAGTTGTTTCTTCTTGTCCCAAAGCTCCTAACAGTCCTTCTTTGCATGCCCAAACTTTCGACAGTGTCGACATACCATCTTGCTTTTGGATTTTGACCTTGCCCAATCTTTCAATTTTACACTGCTTCCTCTATTATTTTTTCTCCCTCTAGTTTCCACCGTTAAAGCATTCCCTGAATTAGAATATTCCCTAGATATTTTTCTTCACATTTCCTTGCTTAGAATTGCCCCTACAACATCCTAAAACTTCAACTTTGAGCTAGTTGGGACCGAGTTGTTTACCACCATTATTAGACTATTCCAAATCTCAAGTAAGGAGCAAAAAATTAATTAATCCCTAACTTCTTCATCAAATTCTATTATAACTGAAGCTAACATATTCACAACCATATTAAAATAATTCAAATGATTTTCTATTGAACTATTCTTAGACATCTTCATATTAAACAAATTTTTCATTAAAAATATCTTGTTAGAGGTAGAGGGTTTTTCATATAACTTCCCTGATGCATCCATCAGTTCTTTTTTAGTCTTTTTCTTTGAAACATTAAATAATACCAAAGATGCAAGACATACCCGGATTGTTCCAAGTACCTTCCTCTCCAAAAAATCTCATTCCACATCAATCATTATATGCCTACCCCAATAACTCACTTTACCTCCCCATTACTTCTCACAAATGACCTGGCTCCTCTTTAGGAACTCATGATCTCACCTCATTGTACCATGATTTGTAAACCCAAATTCACCATTTACAATAGGCCTCTTCCTCCTCCTCTCCATCTCTAGATTCCTCACTCCTCCTTCATAGCCCTTTTTACCCGTCATCTCCTCTTATATGTTTCCTCCTAACTTTATCTTCCCTAAATTTCCTATCTTCAATGGCCATTACGACCCTCATGAACATCTTCGCTCCTTTCACATTGCATGTCTTAACTATGTTAATGACCTTACACTATTAGCAAAATTGTTTCCTTTAAGCTTACATGACTATGTTATGCGATGGTTCTATGATCTACCTGTCCATTAGGTAACATCTTTAGCCTACCCATTCCTTGATCATTTTTCTATGAATATCAACACTAAGATATCCTATGGACAATTAGCTAAAATCAAACAAGGATCTAACGAACATCTTGTAGACTATGTCTTGCAATATAAGAATAACCTTGCCAAAATGACCAATGTTCTAGCTGATTCGAAATTGAAAGATCTATTCATTCAAATCCTTTTGCCACCACTCGACAAGTGTGTTATTTTTGATACTTCTCCTTCTTTTGATCAATTGTGTCACACACTCAAATTACGCAAAAGAAAATTGTTATCTATGGGAAAACTAAATTATTATGATACCTCTTCCATTTTATCTTCCAACAATTTTCAAGCCAAACTTACATTCAAACCATCCATTAAGTCTACTGACTCTAAAGTTATTGTCAATGTTGTTTCTACACCTGCCATGCTTCAATTAAAATCCATGAGGTGCACTTTTACTAAGCTACCTTACGCACCTCGGTATTACTGTTGCTCATTGAAAGAAATCTGATTACTCTCCCTCCGCCACTCAATTTAGATCCTTCTCAACCATGTGGATGTAATTACGATGAAAACATACACTGTGATTATAACTAATGTAATGGGAATTCTACTAATCATTGTTTTAAGCTCAAACATGTCATTCAAGATCTTCTCGATAACAATAGAATTGGGCTTCCTGAGTTGTCTACTTCTAAATCGGTCAATGATAATCAAAAACTTAAAATCTTCAATGACCCATTACCAATTCATGACAAGTTTGCTACCAATTCCTCTTCCAATCACACATATCATGTGGTGCCTCCTCCCTCATCAACACCACTTAATTTTCTCATTGCTACTGTTGACATGCCACCACTAGTTATTACATTCTTAAATCATGACGACCATGCCACATTTTCCTCTG
Source organism: Taxus chinensis (assembly GCA_019776745.2). Classification (NCBI taxonomy): domain Eukaryota; kingdom Viridiplantae; phylum Streptophyta; class Pinopsida; order Cupressales; family Taxaceae; genus Taxus; species Taxus chinensis. The sequence continues at coordinate 779,492,927 of CM034149.1, read as the reverse complement.
ATTTTTTGCATATTGATACTTCTGTTGGTGTTCATATAGTTAATAATATTATGGTCCATCCCTCGTGCCTTTCCAATGCATTCTCTCTAGCACTCTTACTAGCTATTAACTTTCCAATCTCACATATCACATTCCTATTCCCCAATTCTTACAGATGATTCATCCTTCCCATTATTGTTGGGTCCCTTACCATACTAACACCATTCCTTGTTACATCTAAAATCTTGTGTTGTGACTTGGTCTTAGGTCTCCCTTGGCTTTGGGTTGTCTAAGCTATCCCTTCCATGATCCAATTATGCCTTAAATTCATTCATAACAAGCAAGTTGCCACCATTAAAGGTATTCCACCACACATGTCATTACCTCAACGCATTATCCCTTTTACTTTAGCCCCAGTCATGGCACCTAGGCCTCCACCACCTCTCAAGTCTAAATCTATCTCCGCACCTAGCTCTTCCATTCGTACATTATCTATATCATGACCCCAACATCCTCACCAGTCCATTAGTCCACCCCTTCGACCTAAGTCCCCTACTTGGGCAACACATTCCTATAGTTGTTCTCCACCTCCTTTACTACATCTGTATCCATCGCATACACATATTTACTCTCCTACACCACCGGTCCTAGACCATGGTCACACGCCTTCTTCTTCTTGGATACCCCATAAGGGGCCTTTTTTCTTCATTATCATCAGATAGCTCCCCGCAACTCACACACTTAGGGGGCATCATACTTCCCCCCATCACTATTGGTTGTCTCTATCATCTACTCCTATTTTATTTGTCATACTTCATGCTCTATACTTCACAATAAATATTTTCTATCATCTAATCTCAAACACATCCAATACCTTTACCACCCGATGACGTGCTCTTGTTTTACATTTCATACTTGAATTTTGAGGGTGTAATTCCTAAATGAACCTCATGTTACACAAAGAAATCATGTCTCTATGATACAACTAAACTCGAAATCATCCCTATTGCCATATAGTTCAGATAGGCACCTGTACGTACCCGAAATTGTAGGGTACTGCACCACCGGAACGATGTTACACATACCCCAATGATGATACAGATCTCCTTACAAGGTGTTCGGAATCCAGAAAAGCTCACCAAGTATATGTTTGTATCCCATATGCCTCACTCGACCTCTGCACGCTTTTTTTTTCCCTCTGCCCCCCTTTTTCTTGCATTTTGGTCTTTAGTGACGAGACCGCCACCTTGCACAGGGCGGTAGTCTTGTATGCGTTTTCCAAATTCTTCCAACGATCGCGTCAAACATAAATCTTCAATTTCACCCGCTTTCTTCAACCACTTTGGCTTGCATTGATGTTTTTGGGTCCCTGTTAATAGTGTTTTCTCTTTGTTTATAGTAAAAGAGTTCAATTGGGAGTTACCCTCTGGTAAATGCATTTGCTATAAATAGCCAGGTTGTTTTCAAACAAATGGCCCATCACTTTCTCAATTCTATTGTTCAGTCTTTGAATTTCTTGCTTAGAGTTCTACTAGCTTCATATTTTACATCAATTATTGGCTTTCCTTTGTTGTTTAGAAGTCATTCAATCTTCTTGTTTCATCTTATTCCATTGTTGTTCCATACAATCAGCTTAGCATAGAATAGTTTCATTTCTAAATTAGAATCCATTAAAGTTGTAGGTTTTGTTTTGTCACAAGGATAGATTCTAAAACTCTCAGTACATTTGCGTTGTATTCCCGCAATAAATCCTGCTAGGAATTTCATAGTCAAGCTCTGTTCTCTTGCATTATCCCTCTCCTACTCGCATTGTATTCGGTCTATATCCAAAGTTGTCATTGTTCGAATACCTTCTTCTGTTGATACTATCATATACACGCTTTTCTAGATTCACGAGAACACGAAGGAACGAGGAGATCAAACTGAGGGGACGAAGTCACAAACAATTGGATTTACCACTGTTCTATAAATGCCAGGTTTGAGCTATCAAAGTTCTAGTTACAACGTATCAAATAGAGCAGTGAATTATTTTATTTCAATCAAAAGTTCACTCTCAATATCGCCAGGGAAGCTGTGGGGATTGATAGTTTCTAAGAAAATGTGATTCATTCCTCACTTCTGAGGTAGGTTCGAGAGTCTTTCAATTTAAAATAATTAGTTGCTTAGATATTTAGGATAAAATCACAACTGCACAGGCAAATAGCCACACCAGGGTACTTTCTTTGCTTTAAATTCCGTTGCTAGATTAGTTGTTCATTTTCTAAGTATACTAGAATAGTTTCTCTTTAATTTCATTGAAATACGTCATCGCAAATACAAAAATAGAAGAATGCTTGCATAGTGTAAATATGTTATGTTTATAGAGCTTGTTTTCATGTTAGAGTGTGGTACACCTTCTATGTGTTACACTTGGGTATTTTTACGGTGGTCCCGCTAACTGGTGAGCGGGTCAAGGGGATTCGGGGGCGAAGCCCCCGAAGCAAATTTTCATGGGTGGTTTATTAACCCATGGGTAATGGGTAACCATTATGGGCTATTTTTGGGCCCATGGTTTTTCAGTACCCATTGTTTTGATACCCACGGTTTTTTTTGCCCATTGTTTTGATACCCACGGTTTTGCCCATGGTTTTGATACCCACAGTTTTGTATGAAACTGCTTAAGCAATTTTCTATTTATATGGTCTCATGCATATGATAGATAGACAAGCAAATGTATTGCAGATGTGCTTTTAATTCAAGTGTGAATTCTGTAGAGTTTGTTGAGGATAGCTCCAAACGGATTTGGGTATTGTATTGAGAGAGTGGAGGCTTGTAATAAAATCTGAGCAAGTGATTCTTGGTGGACGTAGCCCATATTGGGTGAACAATGTTAAATATTGTCTCTCTGTGTTGTGTTATTTATTCTGCACTTTTATTTGAGATATGTCATATTTTCTGCATATTATTTTCTACTATTGCGATTCTGTAAGGGATTATTCCGCATATTTTATCTCTTATTTCCTAACAAAATACATCTTTCATAATCAGTTTATTAAATTCAGTTAAAAGTTGAATCATTTTGTATGATAATCACAGGACCTAGAGAGCCTAGAGAATATATATTTGAACCAATAGTGCCTCAACCAAATCTACCTACAATGTTAGCTGATATAGATCAAGACCTTAGGATACAGGTCTTTCGAGCAACGGAAAACCTGCAGGAAATTAGTGAACAACTGAGGGGGTTAAATATCAAAGACAACAAAGCTTACACCTTTTGGTCAAATCATCCTAACTATAGACTACCTTAATAAAATATCTGAATGACTATACAAGGATTCAAAAAAGAACAAGTATTTGGTTGCGATCCTTTAGTTCCATAACCTGACGCAGGAGACCTCCTCGTTGACATAGATACTAGCTTACGCATTCAAGTTGTCAAAAAAGTTGTAAGGTATTCTAAGAAAATTACACAACTTCTAGTTCTAAACATAGAGGCTGAGAAGGCGTATGATTACTGGATAGTCAGAAGAAGGGATTGATTCTTCACATGACCATAATAGGTCCACAACAACCACGAACTCATGGTTGTGATCGCCAAGTCCCACAACCCAACGGGCCTGCAAATCAGTTAAGCATTGACACCGATTTACGAACATTGGTATTTAGATCCTCACCACTCTTGCCTGATATCATCACGCAGTTCTTCATATTAAATATAGAAGCCAATCAATCTAATATTTTCTGGGCTAGACCAAAAAATCACCCATAGTTCATTACAAGCCCACTAAGCCTCCAATCACCATTTTTTTTCATGACCTTGTCTGGAGATATATACGAAGCTCCCACAGGTCACTTCCCACGTATCCAACAACCAAGAAACAGGATCTTGGCAGAGCTCGACGTTGATTGGAGCCTCTGAACAGCTATTATAGCTGAACGATCCATTACCCCAATTCAAGTTAGGAGGGCCTTATTTGCCTTAGATTTGCAGATTCCATTATTGTGTATTGAGGATATAAGATTACCCAATTAACTTGTCTGTATCCATTCGTATTCAACATTCACCGGCTGTCTCGGCACGACCTCGGGAGGTCGGGTACAAGGAAGAGGTACTTGTAGATTCCCATGCTCGCATGTCACTTTTCCATCGTACAACACCCATCATACATCGTATGATAGATAAGATGAGGGCCGGATCCACTGGGAGAAACACAACCCCTCCCATCGATACATCTTGCATATCATAGCACACCATCACATTCACATGGTGTTTATCTTTTTTGGTTGTATTTACTCTTGTTAGCTTATATTATTTACATGGTGCACTTTCTTTCCTATCCTAGTTGGATACTTAGTATGTCATTATATTTTCCAATACACACATGCACATTCATATGGTAAGTTGAGGTGAATGCAGAACCTTTAAAGCTTCTTAAACAGTGCATGATGCTCGACACTACTCTTTACTAGGCCCGCCGAGGGTACTGGGGGCATCTACCTTGACTACTCTCCTACTACACATCACATGTCCTATTGTTACAGTATTTACTACTTCTTGTCACTATCAACTTAATTTTCATTGATTTAAACATGCTTTGACATACTATTTATCTTTCTAACAAGAAAATGGATGCTTCATATGTACCATTTTCCTTGCAGGATTCTATACAACCATGATTGTCTCTTATTGTTTATTAACTATTGTTTGTTATTGTTTTGATGCAAGAACATCATCTCCATCTTGTAAATATGGTTTTTAGTCATGTAATTTTGGCTTGAAGTGTGGTAATAGGTCTTAGAGGTCAATAGGATTCAATTAGTGTTGATAGTTTTGGGTTAGGCTTTTCAAAATTTAAATGCATCATTTTCCCTCCAAAATGAAAAATTTGAATTGTAAGGCCATTTTTGGCTTGGTTTGGGTGTTCTGGTGCATTCTTGGAGAAAGTAAATTTTTTTAAGTATGAAATGAGGCATAACATGGGTTTTTTAGGTCCTGCTTAAGGTCTAGGAGTCTCAATGAGTGATTAAAATTTTAAGACTCGAAGTTCTAGCTAAGCACTCTAATGATTGGCCAAGAGCCAAACATGCGACCAAGAGGTCTAAAGTTGTGCATTCAATTAGAAATTAATTAAGGAGATATAAATGCCAAAATGTAACCAAATTTAATCATTCCATTCAAATGAGGATCCAAGAAATCTTCAAGGAAGTTGTGTGAGGTTTCTTATTTGTATATTTTTGTTGTAACAGTTCTATGTGTTTTTATAAGTGGGGATAAGCATTAATCTATATGCATGTATTTGTGGAGTAATTTATGATTGGTAAGATACTAAATCTTGTGTGATGACATTATTTTGAATGATTCCATTGCTTGGGAGAGTGAGGTTTATGTGTTTGAATGAGACTGTACAGATAATTTGAGGTTTTGCATTCTTGAATGTGATGTTTGATAAAATATTGAATCAAGAAGAGTGATCCATGTAAGTGAAGAAGATGTATACCAGTAGCACAGGTTAAGGCAGCCTTAGGAGACTATGAAAGAGGGTATTTGATCATGACTTGTGGAGATTACAGTGAGGAGTTGAGAAAACCCTATCTTGAGGGCAGAGTATAAGAGTTTGGCCACTAGTTTTGAAGTTCAAAGGTCCAAAACCATTTCGATTCGAGGAAGAAGGTGATTAAGTGACTTAGGATCTGGGATAAGTTGTTCATGAATGTTAAATATTTTTGTAGTCATTCTCAGGCTTATAATAGAGTGTCATGGTCCTAGTTTACTGTGAAAACATGATTATAAGGAGTGTAGGGAGTGTTTCGTTGAGGAGATGGCATCTTATCAGGATATATAGGTGGGTACAATCCTCATAAAGCTTACATGAGTGAATAAGGTGGAAAAACAATGAATAAACCTTTAAAAAAAAATTCTCGGGATGTATTAGTGGGTAAAACCTTCATCCTAGAGTTTCCAAATGGAAGAGTTAATTATCTTGCAACTAAACCGATGACATTGCATGAAACTTTATGGATAACTTTGCCTAGATGTTGTCTCGAAGATTATTTCAGTTTTAGGGGTTAATATGCCTCCAAATAGAAGTTATTCATGACAATTTTCTTTTGGTGCACTGTCTCAGGCCTGAGTCCTAGTTTGAAACCCTAGAGAGTGAATTTGATTGGAATTTTATTAAGGAAGTCACAATGAAACTTTGCATAGAGGAAAGTGAGCCTAATGGGTACTTCAAATGAGTTTTGGTTAGTTGAATGTATCTATGAGTGAAAAGTTATAGTGGAAAGAGGGTGCAGACATTGCTATAAATAGGCTAGACAAGGTAAGAAGAGGTTATAGTGGAAAAGGCATTTAAGAAAGGAGTGAGAAACCCAAAATTGTCACACAACATATTGAAGGAAAAGGGTGTTTGGGAGTGTTTTTATTTTGCAAGGATGACTTATAGATTATCTCAACCATGAAATGTCCAAGGGCTTTGTTCTTGTGCACTTAAAAGGTAGTTTAGTGAAGAAGGGTGAAGTTGAAACTTTTGATGGATTTAAGGCCAAATTTGATGGATGAATTAGTTTGGTTGGAGGTATAGGGAGATAAGGAAGTAGTTGAATAAGGTCAAAAGATCAAAGTGCTACTTGATTTGAAGATACTCACTTGAGAAGAAAAGAGCTAGTGGAAGCCATTTAGGGTGGTTTGGGGCTAAAACAGAGAGTTGTTAGGATTCTTGGATTGACAGAAACATTGAGCAGGTGGATAAGGTCTTGAGGAAGAATATATTGCAAGGTAAGTGATTAGTATTGACAAGTTTGCATGAGAAGATACAAATTTTGGTACTAGAGCCTTATTCCTTAAAGGAACCAACTTAAAGGACAATTATCAATGGAGGTGAGTACAGTGGAAATTTGATTGGTGTATAAGTTAATTGGCATTAGATGAGGACTCTAAAACATGGTATGTTGCTAAGGGAGGTTAGATACTTCAAATTAAAGATCAAAATTTTGTATAAATGATCCATTTAAGGTTAGTTAGACGAAACTCAAACAGAGTACTAAAGAAGAATGAAGTATTTTTTTATCGTTCCAACATGTTGAGTGCATTAAGTTGATAAAGGCTTTACATCATGTTTGAGGGCTATGCCCTATGTTTTGCTTAATCATTGTTTACTTTTGGCCGCTTCGGCCCTAATTGTCTTGTGACATTGTAAGCAATGTCCCATGTATGCAACCCACTTTTTGCGGTCCCTCTTGTCTTCACAATTGCTTATTACACTGTATTTTATTGCATCCTAGCTCTTTACACTAACACCTATTTTCTAGTATATCTTGTTAGCATGTGCATTGATTTTTACCATGCACATCCCCTACCCCCTACATGTATCCAATCTACGATATACATATCAGTTTCAGGTCCTCTCGTTTGGGTGTCCTCCTCTTACATCAGTCACATGCACCCCAAGTGAGGGGGGAAACTATTGGGTGAATAAATCACCCTTCCAGTAACACAGAGCTCCAGAACAAAACATCACAGTATAGAATTGACAAAGGGACAAAGTTACATAGTGGAATAGAATTAGACTTTGATCACAAACAACGGACACTATCTCCCAATACCATACAGGAATGATGGGTGCTTGTTTCCTGGGGGAAAAATTAGACAGTTTCTCAGTTGTACACAATTTCTAGCAGTTTACTATACAAATCTACAGTATCAGACACTTGGTTTTATCTATAGAATTCAATCATTCAACTACAATTCGGCTAAAATTCAGTTACAAATTTGATTACAAATCGGGACTTGCTAATTTTCAATGGAACTTATCATTCGAGAAGCATCATGGAAGGAGAGAAAAATATATCTCTCTCCCCAACAATCTTCTCCTTGGTGTGACATGGCCCAAAACCTCGCTCTTAGCGTAAGATCACCCAAAAACCTCATCCTTGATAATGGGATGCTCAAAGTCGTGGCTCAACCCCATCCAAAAACATCTCTAAGACAAATAGAACAACTTTTTATCATATAATATCTCATGCACTCTTTCCTTAGCTACTAATTTTACACACTTTTTGCTTACTTATGCATATGTTACTTTGATTTTTCATATACATGACTTTGACTACTCTCTTTCTCTTCTTTTACAGGTTCGTTCTTACAAGCAATAAGAAGTAACTCACATCAACAAGCACAATATCCAACAACACACTCCTATTCATATGATTCACCCCTTGATTTTAATAAAAATCTAAATATTTTTATTAAACTCTGAATGCAAATATATGTTATAACTGATATACAATGAAATACAAGTGCTTGGGAATTTATACGATATTTATATGAAAGCAAATGCAATAAATAGAGTACTTACCTTAATTACGCTTACCCTGAAGTGAGTTTGGACTAGAGAATGTGATGGAACAGGAACACAAACCATTGTAATCAAGATCAAAAATATGCAGAGATGCTCGCAATGGCTGGACACGGGCGCCTGAGCAAGGATAGGAGCACCCGTGGGCACCCAAGACCTCTGTAGGGGCATTAGAGTCTGTAGAAATGGTCAGAACCTGGTTCTGATAGTTTTGTTAGAGTTTTTCACTTGTTCACTTTTGGTAACCTTTATGTTACGCTTGGATTGTCAGGGTACCTATAAACGTGCACACAAATATCGTCCAGTAAACCCCTCAAAAATACATCAAATCCTAAAAAAGAAAGATTAAAAATGAGGAGTCAGACTATCCCCAATTGTCACAATGGTGAACTTACAACTAAGCGTTGCACTACATCTTAGACCCAATGTAGTTTTATGTGCTTGTGTGTGCAATAGTGCCGCTAGGTCGCCCTCATGCCAATGACACCAAGATAATGAGTGGTAGTTAGATAAAATGCAAATGTGTGGATGGAATAGAATAAACTCCCCTTCATATGCAATGTGTATGTAGAATATGTTGGTGCTCAAATTTTTCTCACCCCATTTTTCATTGAAATTCTTCATATTGTCACCTCTGTTATGTTTTTTGTCTCCCTAGGCTCAAATGGTGGTTGTCCTGCATTTTACGGTTTAACGGGTGTAATTTCTTGGTCAAAATTACTTCTTAACATCAGTTGAAAAGTGGCCCTTTCTGGGGCTGGATGTGGCTCTACGGGGCACTTTAAAAATTCTAAGGCTCGCTTCAACACAAAACATGTCCATGTGGAGGCTTCCGTTGGGCTTTCCCGTACTTAGAATTTTCATGCAACTTCCTAAAGGGGCCTAGTACACGTAGAGGGACCGCGCATGTTTGGGGACTGGCCCTTTGAGTTTTATTTTGAAGAAGTGCCAGGAGGACACTTAGAGACTCTGCTGGACTAAGACACGTGTTGGGCCCGTGCTTGTTTGGGGTCTCTACTTTTCGGGACCATCTCAAAGTGTGCCATTGAGACACGTAGCAAGCGAGGAAATGGAGGTGCGGGCCCGCGGGGAAAATATGGAACTTTTTACCTTTTGTAAAAAAGGGATAAATTTGTAAGTTGAAGTGCAGGTCCGCTGGGACCCACATTGGGACACGTGTCAATCCCATTTTATGAGGGCAGAGTGGCGGAGAAAAAATTCAACATTTTACTTTTTCCAAAAATTATAAAATGTCAAAAGGTGCCCCCAGACCCGTTTCCAATCACATTTTACCATATGGAGGGCTCAGATTAAAAGTTGAAAGACATAATCAATGGTAGTTGTGCATTTCATTTGATTTTTCCACCATTGAATCTCCAGGATGTTTGGAGACACATCTTTGCATCATTCTTCATCAATTTTTTGGCAAAATTGTGTCATTTGGGTCTGCAAAGTTTAATTGGATCAATTCGGGAGCTCAATTTGTAGATCTGAAGTACTCTTGAAGTGTATTTTTTTTCTTGAGCTCATGCAAAAATGCAAGATGCCAGATCTAGAAGTCACAGAGTAAATTTTCAGAGGGAAAAAGGATGAAATGATTAAAGGTACAGGCGCAAAAGGTTAAAAAGGACGTTGCCTCGAGAGCAAAAGGGATGACCTGTCAAAGACCAGCTATGCAGAGGCTCCGAAAAATGATTAAAGAGGAGATTTCTCGCATGACAGAATCATAATGATTAAAGGGACTCCCGAAAAGTTGTGGCATTGCATCCTAGTCATTAGTTGAGGTCCCAAGAAATGTGCTCTGTTCACATTTGGTCCACCTGGCAGATTTCAGATCTGAATTTGTTAAATGTCTCTATCTGAAACAAATTGGTAACAAGCAAAGGTCCCTCAAATATTCTTCTCTTTTAAGGGGAAAAGGTGTTACAGGTGCCAAAGGTGAAGAATATGCCTCCAGTTAGAACAATGATGCAAATATTTGCAATGATTCACCTTTTTTGATAACACCTGACAACCTTTTTGCGGATCTGTTAAATATCACTTTCTACAAATCACGATTTGATATGTGCAACAAAGGTGCTTCGAATATTCCTCTTTTGGGGAGAAAATTGGATGTAAAGCTTGTATTATAAATGCAATGAGATTACTCTTGTAAAAGGTCGGGAGTTCATTTTCACGAGAAAATTTTGAGAAAAGCTCGTCTTCTAAGAAAACTTTATGAGAAACCAGGTTAACTTCCTTTGTGTTAGATTTTCATTCATGTTGAGTTAGTTATGAGTGTATAGCCATCAACAAGCTTTGAGATTGTTTAAAAATAAATCTCCCCTGCTGATGAATCTAATAAATTTTGAGTTAATTTGTGTTAAATCTCTGGCAAATTTTGTGTTTATTTCACTTTCAAAATGTCTGCAAGTAGTTTTTCTTGTTCCTATTGCAATCTTGTATCAAAATATCTTTGAATCACATAGAACTCAATCCTTGTGATAGTTTAGTGGCATCTGCAATTTCATTTTTTAGAAGAGCTTTCATCTGGGAATGAAATAAATGATTTAAAATCACTTTTCTTTCATCTGTTGACAAAGATTGTTTGTAAGCCTCTGGGTGTACCTCAGGCGTGACTGATCTTAGATTTTGATGTTTTATTGGGTCTTCTAACTCAAGCCTTCATGTTAGAATCTCAAAGATTGTGTGAAAAAGTGCATGTCTGGGCCTCCATTGATGCACACCTTCTAGTTGAAGGAATATTTTAACTATTTTTGAAGCTTTATGTTATTGATTTCTCCATTTGTTGTGAAGTTTCTCAAGGATCTGGCAAAGTCCAATTTATCTTGTTGATGTCCCAACAAAAAATTATTCAAATAACCAATCCTACCCCGAACCACCCCTGTTTTGCTCTGTATATCCACAGAAGAACAAAATCCATTTGCTAAAGTATGCAGAACATATCAGGATTCCAAATGTCTTCAGTAACCTTAGCCTTGTGTTTGAAAATATCTCCATAATCTTGAAGTGACAACTCATGAGAGTCAGATTTGGTGTGGTGATCATATTTTCCCAAGGTCTTCTCTATAAACTTTGTGCAAAAGAAAGGTATCTGCATCTCCTTCAATAACAGAGGTTACAAAATAGGTTCTCTTACCTTGGTTGAAAGGCACAACCTAAAATAGTTAGGATAAGATCAAATCCTTTTAAGGTGCTATCCATCTCTCCACAAATCTGAGTAACAAAGGGTCAGTTAGATTTCATCCTCGGCTACAAAATGATACACATTTATGATCTATCTGCCTCTTTAAGCTCCCTGTTGAATCTATGTTTGTTGCTCGGCTTGAAAAGGAGAACGAATTTGGATACCAACACTAATGTCATCGTTGCTGGGGACTCTTTGAAGTATTTGAACAAAGGTGTATGCGTACAGACCCTTACAGTTATGTGTGCACATTTTATAAACACCATTCTCTGATCAGATGTGTAAGAATTGAACAAAGTTATAAGTTTGCGTGTTGTAAATTTTTACAGAAGTTATTATACTAGGTTTGCCTCACCATTGATAAATTTGGGTAAAAGAAGATTCCAGATTCTTAGCACTGACAGACATTTGACAGATTATCTTTTAGTGCATTTTTGCACATCTGAGGTGAAAATCCTTAGTGGCGACTCCGTGTTGATTTATTTTGATAAATGTCAGTGTCTTAACCTCTGTGGCAATTGTAAATTTGTTACTAATATTTGCAAAGCTGGAAGGAAGAAGATATTTCTTCACCATGACCCTAGTAGAAGGTTGTTTCCAGAGTTTGGAAAGTCTAATTCAGAAGGAGGAAGAATTTGGAAGGTTGTTGGAGATCAAACCTCAAGAAAAGAGATCTCCATTGGTGAAACTGATCGACACATGATTGAAGACTACAATGCTTCCTCAACTGCTTCTGAATCAGGTAGTCTCTTTGTAAATCTGAATTCTCCATCTGGAGAGGGGCCTTCTCATTCTACCCCTGTATTTGAAATATTTGCATCTCATTCTACCCCTGTATTTTCCAAATTTGGTAGTGTCTGCCGTGAAAAAGAGTCATTAGGGGATAATCATTCTGAAAATTGTATCCCCGTACCACACAGGCCCCTCACTCCTCATCACTTTGTTTCCCTATAAGATCACCTCCTCAGAATAATATGGCTCAGCCTCCGCCCAGACCTCCATTTGTCATTAATACTTTTGGTCCCATCATTTTTATAGGTATGGATGGCTATCTGAATGTTGTGCCACAGGATGTAAGAAACAGATTGCCTAAGTTTCAAGGAAATAATGCAATAACTGGTGATCAACACCTTAAACTCTTTGTCAATATGATGGAGGATTTTGAAATAGAGTTTGAAGATGTATACATTAAATTATTTATTCATACTCTAGAAGAGGATGCAAGGGATTGGTATAAAGCTCTGCCTGATAACTCTATTGATTCTTGGACTAAAATGAAGAATGCATTTAGATTGCAGTATGGTGATAGAATAGACCCTAGGTTTCTTTGTTAGAATTTGAAAATATTAAAAAGAATCCTAATGAATTAGTGCATGATTTTAATACAAGATTCAATAAGACATTGAGAATATTTCCTGTGAATTTGAGGCCATGTGATGAATCTTGTCTTATAAAGTATGCTGATGCATTTGACAAGAAGGATGCATACTATTTGAGGGATAAAAACCCTGGCACTTTGAGGCAGGCCTTTACCATGGCTCTACAAATTGAGAACAACATCAAAGTAGCTTGAAAAACTCCTAAGACGGAAGGTGTCAAACTGATAAACCCAGAAAAACCTCAAGCAAGCAAGAGTGTGGATCTTGAGGAGGTTGTTAAAACTTTGGCAGGGGCCGTCAAAGAAATCTCTTACAAACTAGCCCGGGCAGAGAAAGGAATTGGGTAGAGTTCACAAGGTCAGCAAAAGGCACAAAATCATGATAGATTTGGCAATCATCCTAGGGGTGATCAAAGGTCAGATGACAGAGGTAAAGGACCCATGGGATCTGTAAATAGACATCCCCAAGCATGTGAAAGTAGAATGGTGCCTGATCCTCTGACTGCCCATGTTGCTGCTGTTGATGAAGCCAATGAGATTGATTGGTGTGATAGATGCTTTCTACCCCATCCTCCATGTGAAGTAAATCAACAAGAAGAAGAAGCTGATAATGATGATGGTACTGATGATGATGTTTGCATGATGGGTTGCTCTTCAAGATCACAACAAGGAGCAACTTCAACCGAAGTGATAAGTGCTCGAACTGTTGCAACTTTTTGGGATTGCATTCACCGGGTACCACTTCTTCCTCTTTCTCATACTTTTGAAGTAGATGTAGTGCAAGCTTTTGAAATACCTAATAATGACTTTGAGTATTTAAGAGCATTTAATGATAAAGAAGTATGATGGAGGAATCCCTTCGGAGGAAGATAGGCAGTTATTGATGAACGTTGTTGTTGCTCAAGAAAAGGATTATAATACTAGGAGTAGAGTTGTCAAAGGAGCAGGGCCTCAAGCCAAACCTAAAACTCCATTGCTTACTAGTATTCCTAAAGAGGCTCCTAAGAAAGATACACCTTCCAAAGGCCTTGTTGTCCCAAAAAAGATTCATACTTCTCCTCATGCCCAAACTATCAAGAATCCCATGCCATCTGATGAGTTTGCTAATCTCCCTTCCAATGTTTCCTTGCCAAAGAATGTTCCATATGACATTGCCCAAGTTTTGAGTCAAATCAAATTTAGTGTTCCAATTTTTGAGTTGCTTAGGATTCCTGAGCACAAGAAGAGAGCATTTGAGTACTTGGGATTGAAATAAGAAAAGAGTACCCCAGGCAGAAATGTAAACATTGTAGAAACTCCTCCTCCAACCATTGTAGACCTTGAAACACCACCAGCATTGGAGGAGCTTGGAGAAGCACCTGAGGTTTACTTGGGGACATCTTTGGTTGAATCCCAATTAAATGTTGATCCATTTTTTTACAACTTTGATCATTAAGGACAAATTGCTGCACAATTGTATGTTTGATTCCAGAGCATCATGCAATGTCATGCCTCTTGAGGTCATGAATGAGCTGGATATCAAAGTGACAACAACATATGGAAGATGCACTGCCATGGACTTTAGAGAGGTGCCTCGTTGTTGGATGTGTGAAAGGATTGGTGGTACAACTTGCAGCTTATCTAGGTAAGAACCTGAAACTTGATGTTGTCATTGTTGATTGCCCTGCCAAATGGGGCATGTTGTTATCAAGAAAGTGGGCTGCAAGTGTTGGTGGAAGTGTTCAGATGGATATGTCTTTTGCCACCATTCCAATTGAAGGCAGCCTTGTAAAGTTGTATGGAGAGAAGAAAATGTTGCACCTCATTGAGGATCCAAATAATGCTTCTTATGAAGTGTTATATGTTGATGTGGATGTAGATAACTTTGTGGGGTTTGTTGATGATAGGGAGCACAAGATTGATCAGTGTGAATGTCTTGAACAGGTTGGTTTACCTTGGACCTTGTTATTTGATGGAGCCTGTTCCAAGTTTGGAAATGGTGTCGGCATTGTTCTGATCTCCCCAAGCCAAGAAGAGTTTGTATTTTCTTTCAAACTTAACTTTGAATGCACTAATAACATTGCTGAGTATGAAGCATTATTATTAGGTTTGAGAATTTCTTGGAAGTATCATATTAAAGATATCATTGTCAAAGGAGACTCAGAACTGATTGTCAAACAAATTAGAAAACATGTATGCTACTAAAAATCAGAGAATGAAACAATATAAGCATGCAGTTTGGGATTTGATTGAAATGTTTGACTCATTTAATATTGTGCATCATGATAGAAAGTTCAATGCTATTGCAGACCAGCTTGCAGTCTTGGGATCTTGGTTTGATGTTTGTTCAATGTCCCCTAATTGTGAATATAATGTTGAAGTACTAACAAGGCCATCTGTCCCTGAACAACGTAAAAAATTAACAAGTATTTGATGATGATGCCCAGGTGAAATGGTTTCTACAGAACAAAGGGGAGTTTGCTTATCAATGTATTGATTGGGAGCCAATGGTGTGTGCAGCAGAAGGAAAAGAAACTTTGTTTGGCAAAAGATATCATCCAATTGAAAACTAATACCATTCCTAGAGGGTTGGTTGCTCTTGAATCAAACTTTGATAATGTTGATTGCATTATTAACAGACATGTAGCAGCCTCAAGGGATGTTGAAGAGCATGACCTTGGCACAAAGGAAAAACCAAGGAAGATCTGGTTGGGAAGCAATCTGAAACAAAGAAGAGAAACAGTCCTATGTCTAATTGTTAAAGAAATATCAGGACTGCCTTGCTTGGTCCTATTCTGAACTGAAAGCATACAAAGAGGACTTGTTTCAACATGAGATTCCTTTGGAATCTAATGAAAAACCATTCAAACAAAAGCAGAGGCCAATTAATCCACTCCTCTCCATGAAAATGCAAGATGAATTGAAGAAGATAAGAGATGGAGGGATCATTCAGCCAACAAGGTATTCTTCTTGGGTTGCAAACTTAGTGCCAGTTAGAAAAAATAATGGTGATATCAGGCTATGCGTGGATTTTAGAAATCTGAATAGAGCATCAATGAAAGATAATTATCCTCTGCCAAACATGGAAAATATGCTGCAATTAGTGACTGGATCTGAGTTTCTTTCTACTTTGGATGGTTTCTCTGGATACAATCAAGTTGTTGTGAAGGAGTCAGAAAGAATAAAGACTGCCTTTACCACTCCATGGGGCACATATGTTTATGTCAGGATGCCATTCAGTCTGATGAATGTTGGAGCTACCTTCCAAAGAGCAATGGATGTTGCTTTTGCTAGTTACATTAATGATTTTATTGTTGTTTACCAAGATGATGTGACTGTGTTTTCCAGAAAGAGAAGTGATCACTTGCAACACTTGGAAAAAATGCTGATAAGATGCAGAGAGTATGGCATTTCACTCAATCCAAAGAAGTGCCATTTTGGAGTGCAAAAGGCCAAGTTGCTTGGTCACATTGTATCAAAGGATGGTGTCATGATTGATCCCGAAAGGGTAGAGGCTATCAGCAAGGTTCCAATTCCAAGAACCAAGAAGGGAATCCAATCCTTCTTTGGGAAGATCAATTTCATTAGAAGATTTGTGTCTAACTTTGCTGAGTTGACTCTCCCCATCACTTGCATGTTGAAGAAAGACCAGATTATCAAGTGGGAAGAAGCAGTCCATTCAGGATTTTGATGGGATCAAAGAAGCACTAAAGCATGCCCCTATTTTGGCAGCCCCAAATTACAAGAAACCTTTTCAAGTATTTTCTTTTGCTTCAGAAAACACCATTGCCTCTGTTTTTTTACAGAAGGATGATGAAGGGGCTGAGAGACCAATTGCCTTTTTTAGTAAGGCATTGCAGGGAGCTGAGTTAAAATACACCATCATGGAGAAGCAGGCATTTTCCTTGGTGAAAGAAACAAAGGTTTTTAGACCCTACATCTTGAGTTCTAAAGTTGTTGCTTATGTTCCCCACACCATGGTGAAAGACATCTTATCAAAGATGGAGGTCTCAAGTCAAAAGATGCAGATGGGTGAACAAGTTACAGGAGTATGACATGGATATCCAAACCATCGAAATTGGTAAGAGGTTTGGGTCTAGCTAAGCTTATGGCTGAGAGCAACCTGCAAACTATTGAAGTAAATGAAGTAGAAGGAGAAAGGGTGGATGTCCTTGAAAATTTGGTAAGTTCTGAATGGTACAAAGATATAATCTTTTATCTCAGACATTTATGCTTGCCCTGAAAATCTGAGTAAAAATCAGAAAAGAGCTCTTAAGTTAGCCTCTCAGAAATATGTCATTACTGATTTTGGGTTAGCTTGGAAGAACTATGAGGGAGTGCTCTTGAGATGCATTATTGAAAATGAGGCCCCCAAAATAATTGCTTAATCTCCATGGAGGGGTCTGTGGGGGACATTTTGTTAGAAGAGTTACAACACATAAAATATTGAGGGTTGGTTATTGGTGGCCAACTCTCTTCAAGGATACAACTCTAGTGGTGAGGAAATGTGAAAATTACCAACATTTTTCTGGAAGAATGAAGGCTTCAGGCTCCCTTCCTTTGTAATATATGTCAGTTGAAGCCCCATTCAGACAATGGGGAATGGATTTCATAGGGGAAATTTCTGATCCTTCCAGTGCTGGTCATAAATGGATTCTTATAGCCACTGATTATTTCACTAAGTGGGTAGAAGCAATCCCCACTAAGAAGGCAAACACACCAAGTGGTCATGGAATTCATGCTGAATCAAATCATATGTAGATTTGGAGTGCCAGCTAAAATTGTTGTTAATAATGCCATGAGTTTCAGAGCCAAACCTTTGGTGGCAATGTGCAAAGAGTATGGCATCAATTTGACATATGCTTTCTAACTACAATCCCCAAGGAAATGGACAAGTTGAGTCCAGTAATAAAAACTTGTTGAAGATCATTAGAAGAACCTTGGAATTTCTAAACAAAAGGAGGTGGGGTGAGCAACTGAAGTTTGTTGTTTGGGCTGAACTAGAATCACTGTCAAAAGAGCTACTAGTAAAAGCCCATTTGAATTGGTATATGGAACTCAAGCTCTGTTTCCCCTTCATTTGCAATTGTCTTCATTTCAATTTGTTCAACAGATTGAATACCAAAAAGTTAGTTCATATGATGCTTGAATCAATCAGATTATTGAGTTGGATGAAGAGAGAAGGGCATCCCATCAGTGGCATGTGAAGTTTAGAGAAAAGTTGAAGAGGCTATTTGACAAAAAGGTGACACCCAGAGCTTTCAGCATTGGGGATCTTGTGCTTTTATGGGATAACAAGGCATGAAGATAAGGATATCAAGCATGGTAAATTTGATGCATTGTGGATGGGCCCTTATTCAATTGATATTCGAATTGGTGAAAATACCTTCTTCCTAAAATACCTAGATGGGGAACTACTTGAATTGCTTGTTAATGGCAGGCATTTGAAGCATTTCCTTGATTGATTTCTCAAAATCAAGGTATATTCCATTTATACATTGTATAGTTCTTTGTTCTCTTCTATTTTGTGTTTTTGTTTGTTCTTGGTCCTTGGTGACCTGGTTTTGCTGGTTTCTCGGTTCATTTTTTGGAGGATGGTTGTGGTTGTTCTGCTCTGCAGGCTTATTCTTTGACTCCATTGCCCAATGGTATGTTTTTGGAACTTGGTCTATCTCTTGGCACTTGGTTTCCTATTTGTTCTTGTGGCACTCACAGGGAGTGCCCATCCCCGAGTCAGAAGCCTGTGTTGGTGCTCAAATTTGTCTCACCCCATTTTTCATTGAAATTCTTCAGATTGCAGGCCTCTGTTATGTTTTCTGTCTCCCCGGGCTCAAATGGTGGTTGTCCTGCATTTTACGGTTTGATGGGTGTAATTTCCCAGTCAAAATTACTTCTTGGCATCAGTTGAAAAGTGGCCCTTTCTGGTTGGATGCAATCTCTGTGGGGCACTTTAAAAATTCTAAGGCTCACTTCAACACAAAACATGTCCACGTGGAGGCTTCCACCGGGCCTTCCCATACTTAGAATTTTCACGCAACTTCCTAAAGGGGCCTGGGACACGTGGAGGGACCACGCATGTTTGGGGACTGGCCCTTGAGTTTTATTTTGAAGAAGCGCCAGGAGGACACTTAGAAGACTTGGAGGACTAAGACATGTGTTGGGCCCGCGCTTGTTTGGGGTTTCTACTTTTCGGGACCATCTCAAAGTGCGCCATTGAGACACGTAGCAGGTGGGGAAATAGAGGTGTGGGCCCACGGGGAAAATATGGAACTTTTTCCTTTTTGGAAAAAGGGATAAAATTTGTAAGTTGAAGCTCATGGTTCCATTGGGACCCACATTGGGACACGTGTCAAGCCCATTTTCTGAGGGCGGAGGGGTGAGAAAAATGTCGACATTTTACTTTTTCCAAAAATTATAAAATGTCAAAAGGTGCTCCCTAGACCCATTTCCAATCACATTTTTCCATGTGGAGGGCTCAGATTAAAAGTTGAAATGCATATGGATCAACTCCAGTAGTTGTGCATTTCATTTGATTTTGCCACCATTGAAGCTCCAGGATGTTTGGAGATGCATTTTTGCATCATTCTTCATCAATTTTTTGGCAAATTTGTGTCATTTGGGTCTGCAAAGTTCAATTGGATTAATTCGGGAGCTCAATTTGTAGATCTGAAGTACTCTTGAAGTGATATTTTTTGGTTGGGCTCATGTAAAAATGGTTCAAGATGCTAGATCTGAAGTCACAGAGTAAAATTTCAGAGGGAAAAAGGCAAGAAATGGTTAAAGGTGAGGTCCAGGCGCAAAAGGTTGAAAAGGATGTTGCCTCAAGAGCAAAAAGGGATGACCTGTCAAGTCTAGCTATGAAGAGGCTCTGAAAAATGATTAAAAAGGGGATTTCTTGCATGACAGAATCAGAATCATTAAAGGGACTCCCAAAAAGTTTTGGCATGGCATCCTAGTCATTAGTCATAGGGCCTAAGAAATGTGATCTGTTCACAGTTGGTCCACCTGAAAGATTTCAGATCTGAATTTGTTAAATGTCTCTGTCCAAAACAAATTGGTAACAAGCAAAGGTCCCTCAAATATTCTTCTCTTTTGAGGGGAAAAGGTGTTGCAGGCACCAAAGGTGAAGAATATGCCTCCAGTTAGAACAATGATGCAAATATTTGCAATGATTCACCTTTTTTGAAAACACCTGGAAACCTTTTTGTTCCGAATCTGTTGAATGTCACTTTCTGCAAATCATGATCTGATATGTGCAACAAAGGTGCTTCGAATATTCCTCTTTTGGGGGGCAAATTGGATGTAAAGGGTGTATTATAAATGCAATGAGATTACTCTTGCAAATGGTCGGGAGTTCATTTTCACGAGAAAATTTTGAGAAAAGCTCATCCTCTGAGAAAAATTTCTGAGAAACCAGGTTAACTTCCTCTATGTTAGATTTTCATTCATGTCAAGTTGGTTACAAGTGTATAGCCATTGAACAAGCTCTGAGATTGTTTAAAATAACTCTCCCCTGCTGATGAATCTGATAAAATTTGAGTTAATTTGTGTCTAAATCTCTAGAAAATTTTGTGTTTATTTCACTTTCAGAATGTCTGCAAGTAGTTTTTCTTGTTCCTATTGCAATATTGTATCAAAATCTCTTTGAATCACACAGGAATCTCAATCCTTGTGATAGTTTAGTGGCATTTGTAATTTCATTTTTCAAGAAGAGCTTTCATCTTGGGAATGAAATAAATGATTTAAAATCACTTTTCTTTCATCTGTTGACAGAGATTGTTTGTAAGCCTCTAGGTGTACCTTAGGCGTGACTGATCTTATATTTTGATGTTTTATTGGGTCTTCTAACTCGAGCCTTCATGCTAGAATCTCAAATATTGTGTGAAAAAGTGCATGTCTGGGCCTCCATTGATGCACACCTTCTGGTTGAAGGAATGTTTTAACTATTTTTGAAGCTTTCTGTTATTGAGTTCTCCATTTTTTGTGAAGTTTCTCAAGGATCTGGAAAATTCCAATCTATCTTGTTGATCTCCCACCAAAAAATTATTCAAATAACCAATCCTACCCTGAACTACCCCTGTTTTTCTCTGTATATCCACAGAAGAACAAAATCCATTTGCTAAAGTATGCATAACAGATCAGGATTCCAAATGTCTTCAGTAACCTTAGCCTTGTGTTGAAAATATCTCCATAATCTAGAAGTGACAACTCGTGAGAGTTAGATTTGGTGTGTTGATCATATTTTCCCAAGGTCTTCTCTATAAAATTTGTGCAAAAGAAAGGATTTATCTAGCATTCTTCAATAACAGAGGTTACAAAATAGGTTCTCTTACCTTGGTTGAAAGGCACAACCTAAAATAGTTAGGATAAGATCACATCCTTTTAAGGTGCTATCCATCTCTCCAAAAATCTGAGTAACAAAGGGTCAGATAGATCGCTTCCCCGGCTACAAAATGACACAAATAATCATCTATCTACCTCTAAGTGTCTTGTCAAATCCATGATGTTGCTCGTCCTTTGAAGAAGAGTAAATCTGGGTACCAACAGGAGGTATTCATTATTTTTCAACTGATATTTTGTGGAATGGGAATGGAAAACATTTTTTAGACAATTTTCCACTCTCATTAAAGACCATGTTCAGTGCAAAATTAATTACATGGTCAAATTTTATAAGGAAAGGGAGCCATTTCTCCCAACCTATTGCATGTTTTGTTTAGCTTCCTTACCTTTTGTTATAGTAGGTTAGTATATGTTTGATTTTTGTAAAACAAGTGCATTGTGCACACTCTACATGTTTCCATTTGGGCATGTATGATTTTTAATGAGGGCACTGGTGCCCACGATGGACAAGAGCGCTTTCGCGCTAGTGTCTAGAGATAAATGACGACAAATGAGTGAAGACTAACTAATAGGGATCCATGTGACCTGACTAGAACTGGGTGTATGAGTGACAAGTGTGAAATAAAAAATCAATATAAATTGATAAGATAAATGGATGGACTATGGAATGGGTCACCAGTGAATACTTTTCTTACGCAAGATCCATATATAAAACAACATACTTGGCAGTGTAATAATAGTAGTGAGTGTGTGATTTTGTGTCTACATTTGCCCCCACTTTATGTTGTTGGGTGAAATCTCGATAACATAAGTAGATAGAGATGCATACCTGAGAGAAGTTCAAAGAAGCCCATGTTGTAGAAGTACATGCTAATATTACAGAATTATGCGTAGAATGAGAACATATAACACAACAGACCAGGATCAACGTGTCAATCATGCAACGTAATGAGATATATGGGACCATTATGAGGAGTACTAAACGAGAATGATGATTTTGATGTTGAGTGATTGGAGATTTTAATTTTGTCACTGATGGAGATGTGTTGGGGTAAGGAGTGATCAGTTCCAAACCTAATTTTGCGTGTGTGAAAAACTGAGGATTTGTACGTCCTGCTGCTAGAGGAAGAGTGTAGAGAGAGAGGTTTAATTTTACTCTCTAACTTTAACTTCATCCTCAAAAGGTCTAGTCCTTGCAGATGGACAAAGACCAGATTTTTTTGATTTGGATCCATTTTGTTGCATTTCGATCAAACGTGAATAACCCATATAGGAGTAGTATAGGAAAGGCAATGACAGCTCATTGCCTGTACTCCAGGGTGTTGCTACAATGTATGTGAGATGGCTTCCATGTTAGGTCATCTAGAAGTGGTAAAAATGTAGAATAACTTCCCATGTTAGGTCATATGGGAATGTGGTGATGTAATTCCCAAGTTAGGTCATTTGGGAGGATAAATAGGTTGTGTTGTGTCAATTGTTTGATGTGATTTTGAATTGTGGAAGGTCAAGATTTGAATTCATGTGATTAATTGATTGGTTACTCCTGGAGATATTTTACGCTTGTTGCCCTCATATTAGGTCATTAGAGGGGATCCCTAGAAAGTGGTGTGAAATGTTGCATGATGTACAAGAATTTTTTTGATAATGTTGAATTAGAAATGTAGAATGATTGCATAATGATGTGAGGGGGATTATGGGATGCCCTGATTATATTCCCCCCATTTCAGTGAAAGGGGAATGATGATGAGAACGAATGTTGAGCCGTTAGTAATCGTGGAATGATGAAATAGTGAATGTATGATAGATATCACAAAAGCGTGTGTATATCAACGTAAAAGGATGTTGATGAATAATATAGTGGTTACAGGATGTGTATGATACGATAATAGGAAAAATTCTAAAGAGAACGACGCAAATGAGACATGAATCGGAGTAAGGATGCGTAAGATATGATTAAAATCGTGCAATGTGTATTAGTTCGAAGGATAAATGTGAATGGAATGTGGCCACCGATGTACTCATAGGTGGTGGTATGTTAGAGCATGTGGATGGTATCACGGGTGAGCATGTGCACTTATTTTATCCAGTGGCATTAGGAGCGGCTACGTGTACCATATTATTGAGTGAGAGGGATGAGGTGCGAGAGGAGACACATCAAGCTAGAGAGGCTGTGGGTGACGATCCTTTAGCACAAGATGTATTTGCTAAATTTGTGGAGTTACATGGCCTTTTTGCGGAGCACTTGATTGAGGTTACATTATTGTGTTAGCAGGTAGAGAGATGTAGGGGCCGTGATCAATGACACAGATTGAGCTGTGAAGCTTCTAGTTCTAGAGCTCCTGCAATTATAAATAGTGATATTAATGATGAGATATGATGTGTAGTGAGTATGCGGGGGCGTGCCCCCTCGCGTTGGGAAGGGGGGGAAACGAGAAGTGGGGCGAGAGAGGGGGGGGGGGGGAGACAGACAGACAGGACAGAGAGACAGAGAGGTGTATATAGGATATATGTATAAATAAGTATATATATATGTCTGGATGGATATAATACCTACAATATATACATTATGTATTATGTATTACATATATATATTAGTATATACATATGTATAGATAGTAGGTAGGTAGACATGTATATCTACATATATAATATATATAGAATATATATATATATATGTTTCAATGCATATATAGTAGTATGTATGTACATACTTACATAATACATATATATGCATTGAACATATATATTCCATGTTAAACATACATTAATAGATAGTATACATTGAATGTGTGTGATATATATATATAGATAAATATATATCCACACAATGCAAGATATAATATCTATATATTACTTGAACATAATTGCCATATGTAATATATACAATATTATGTGTATGTATATGTGTGTATACACACACACCACACACACAAACATTATACATATATTATATATTATAATCTATAGATATATATGTTTATTCCTATGTCTCTATATATATGGCATATATATGTTCAATGTTAGATATGATAGGAATATTATTATATATATATATAAATATATATTCCCTATGTATGTGTTGTGTGTGTATATAATATATATGGTATTAGGTATATTATGAACATTATATACACACACCACATACACACCACATATTCTATGTATGGTGTGTGTGTGTATCTATATTATGTGTGTGTGTGTGTATTATCATTATATATGTAATTATATATTATATAAATATATATAATATATAAATATTCGCCTATGTTCGATGTATTTGATGTTATTGTAATGGCAAAGTGTGATTATAATACACGTATGTATGAAGTCGATTATCGTGGCTATATCGATGTGTGGTGTTTTTCGGCAATGTTAGTATGTGTGTTTGATTTTGCATCGGTGTAGGTGTTGATGGTAATTGTGGATCGTGATGAATTAATGTATGTGACAGAATAGTGTTGTATATAGTGTGATTGTGCCATGGGTAGATGATGATGGACAAAAAGTATAAGTATGTATGGATCGAGTTTGTGATGTGAATCGATAAAGTATGTTGTAAATTAAATGATGTAAAAAAAGGATGTGAATGAGATTGTTGTAAAAGAATGTACTTAAGGGTTGTATAGCCAGATGAAGAGGGGGGAGGAGAATAACGATGCCCATCAGTGTGTAGATGAAAGGTTCATATTATAATGCCCTCAGCAGTCAAGAATGAACCATTAAAGCAAGAGGGTGTCTCGAGAAGTGATATGATAGTGTACACTAGATTAAAATATAGATATGATGTGTAGCAACGGACATAATGGTGAGGTTATTTGGTAAAAAAACCCTCACTAGGTCATGTTAAGAAACCGTACTAACATGAGTGAATCATCGAGGTTAAGGTGAGTCAAATCACCTACTAGACCAAGCGGGGGGTGTGAGCGGTGAAAGTAATGGGAGCGTAGCAACATGAGTGTCTGAAATAAAAACGGGAAGTCAGGTGAGGATGGTGCGGGCGATGTGCGGTGTGAAATGGTGGGAAGGGTAGATTGATGACAGTTTAGGAAGCAAATGTGTAGTAGTATTCATTGATCACATGTAGTTATGATTTGATGGTTTTGCAACGGTGGATGATGAGATGGAGAGCGCACATAAAGCAACACTTGTGACGATGGACAAATAATGACCTTTCGAACTAGACATGGAGATAAGTCAACTGGGGTAAAAACACCGCTTGTTGGGAGTGGAAACATAGACCATTAATGAGAGCAAGAGCCAACGAAATGATACCCTTATCTTCTCTAATTGTTGTAATCTAGCATGAAGGGCGAAAACAATCATTGTCACGATGGTGTGTTGATACGATTAAGTGCATAAGGTCAATAACACTAGTGTGTAAGACGATCTGAGATGGATGTTGCTGATTAAAATGTAAGCGAATAACAGTTTGTCACACACGGCATTGCAAACATATGAGTTTAACCTGATTGAGAAAAGTGGAATGGCTTCCCGTGAAGGAGATGTAAAAGTATGAGGGGGAGCCTGACGAGTGGAGGACGGATAAATGAAATTACGCAATGAGAATTACTGAACTTTATTGCGAGGGTGGAGGATATGAGACCGTGCGGCCGCTTCCAACAGATGGAAGTGGAGAAGAATAGAGGTTGTGTTGGAGAAAAAGGATAATAAGAGGGGATTTTATATGTGCCAACAAATGAGATCCTGCGCTAGGTTGATGACCTTATAACCTAATAGTGTGCAATGATTTCATGTTGTATATTACAGCGTTGTTTTTAAATCAAGATGAAGAGGGGGGAAGGAGAATAACGATGCCCATCAGTGTGTAGATGATAAGGTTCATATATAAGGCCCCTCAGCAGTCAAGAATGAACCATAAAGCAAGAGTGTGTCATCGAGAAGTGATATGATAGTGTACACTAGATAAATATACAGATATGATGTGTAGCACGGACATATGGTGAGGTTATTATTGTAAAAAAACCCTCAATAGTCATGTAAGAACCGTAATAACATGAGTGCATCATCGAGGGTAAGGTGAGTAAATCACCTACTAAAGACCAAGCGGGTGTGGAGCGGTGGAAGCATGTGGAGCGTAAGCAACATGAGTGTATGAACTAAACTGAATGTCAGGTGAGATGGTGCCGATGATGGGTGATGAAATGGTGGGAAGTGTAGATGATGACAGTTTAGGCAGCCAATGTGTAGTAGTATCATGACATAGTAGATGAGATGGTGCAACGGTGGATGGATGAGATGGAGATCGCACATAAGCAACAACTTGTGACGATGGACAAATAATGACCTTAGAACTAGACATGGGAGATAAGTCAACTGGAGTAACAACACGCTTGTTTGGGAGTGGAAACATAGACCATTCATGAGAGCAAGAGCCAAAGGAAATGATACCCTTATCTTCTAATTGTTGTAATCTATCATGAAGGGCGCAACAATCATTGTCACGATGGTGATTGATACGATTATAGTTGCGATAAGGTCAATCACACTAGTGTTGTAAGCGATGAGATGGATGTTGCTGATTAAAAGGTAAGCGAATAAAAGTTTGTCAAACAAGGCATGCAACACATCATGAGGTCTAACATGATGAGAAAAGTGGAATGGCTCCCGTGAAGGAGATGTAAAAGTATGAGGTGGAGCCTGACGCATTGGAGGAGATAAATGACACTTACGCAATGGAGAATACTGAACTTTCTTGCGAGGTGGAGGATATGAAGACCGATGAGGACGCTCAACAGATGGAAGTGGAGAAGAACTAGATGGTGTGATAACAGGATAACTAAGAGGAGGATCTATTATATGTGCAACAATGAGATCCTGCTCTAGGTTGATGACCTTATAACATAATAGTGTGAATGATTTTCATGTGTCATATTACAAGCGTTGTTTTAAAGCAAGAATTAGGCCACGACAAAAGATAAATTGCTTTTCTAATTTAATGGGCTGAAAGACTAACTGATGCATGAAAACATCGAATCGCAAAATGTAATCAATGATAGGTTCAATTTTGCCTCGATGTAAGCTAGGTAAGCGATCATATGTAACTCTAGGGCCATTATTAAGTATAAAGCATTGAAGGAAGACCTCTTCCATCTCACAACATGTACAAATAGATCCAAAAGGTAAATGTGTGTACCATTGGAGAGCGTCATTAGTAAGATTATGGTGAAAAGCTTTTAACAATAATCGATTATTAGAATAAGAGGCCATAGCTAGACGATAATTCTTAAGATGTAAATATGGATTTCTAGTACCATCAAAGAATGAAAATGTAGGCATAATGAAATCCTTAGGAAATGTTGAATTGTGAATATTTTTTGGAATAGGGTTGTCATTTAAAGAATTGTTATTGATAGAATCATAATAGGATTTGCTTTCAAGTGTGAGAGATTGGACCTGAGATTGTAATTGAGAAAAAACATGCACGAGTGATAAGATATCTTGTGATGGAATAATAGGAGATGTAGATGGTGTATTGAGTGGTTGTATCTTGCCATTATGAATGATCATAGGGATGTCAAGAGAATAAGTAGAAGATAATGATGCTAAGAGCACACTAGATATAGGTTCCGAAGAAGGAATAGCCGGTGAAGTAGTAGGACTAACATCAAAAGCATTATTAGGATGTGATGTAATAGAAGGATATGAATAATGCATGTTACATTCTTAGGAGAAGATGAAAGTGGAGTGGAAAATTCACATTCAACATCATGCAAAAAAGTAGAATCATTACTATCGTGTGCCTCATCAATATCAGACAAAGATTCATAAGTAAGGATTTCATTAAGCATATCATCAACATATAATGAAGGAGGAGGAGAACTAGTATGTGATGCATTATTAGAAACATTTTCAAAAATGGAAGGAGTGTGAGATGCAACTATAGAACCATCCTGGCTACTATAAGAAACAACATCATGCACATGTTTATTTTCATCTTGTTTTTAGCTAAAACATCATCATCAAGATTAAGCATAAAATTGATATAACATCTTCTAAAGACTTAGTAGGAATAGAAGAAGATGGAGTATGACTAACTGAATAAGAAGGTCTACAACCATAAAATATTGTTGGATCAGAAACAATGCTAATGGTAGAATAATTAAAGCTAGTAGGCACATTACATTCATTAGCTAATAATCGCCTTTGAGTATCATCTGGAAGAATAGTGTTGTGATATAGAGCAGTAAGTTTGGCTACGATTGCTTCATCACAGATAGGATTAACACTCATAAGAGGCATGACTAGCCTAGGAGGAGAAAAACTATCCTTAGCCATTAGGGTTTTAGTGGATCCTAGGGCAAGTAGTTCTAAGCTACGGGTTCACCAAAATTATTTTAATAAAAATTTGAATATTTTATTAAAAGTTGAATGCAAAAATTTGTTATAACTGATATACAATGAAATACAAGTGCTTGGAAATTTATTTGATCTTTATATGAAAGCAAATGCAAGAGATAGGGTACTTACCTTCATTACGCTTAACTTGAAGTGAGTCTGGACTAGAGAATGTGATGGAACAAGAACACAGACTGTTGTACTCAAGATAAGAAAGATGCAGAGATGCTCGCAATGCCTAGACATGAGTCCCTGAGAAAGGATAGGGGAGCCCGTGGGCACCTAAGACCTCTGTAGGGGCATTAGAGTCTACAAAAATGGTCAAAACTTGGTTATGATAGTGTCACCATGGTTTCACACTTGTTCACTTTTGGTCGCCTTTATGTTGCGCTTGGATCGTTGGGGTACCTGTAAACCTGCACACAAATATCCTCCTAGAAAACCCTAAATAAGACATCAAATTCTAAAAAAGAAAGATGCAAAATGAGGGGTCAGGCTGTCCTCAACTGTCACAATGGTGGCTTATGACTGTGCGCTACACTACATCTCAGACCCAATGTATTTCTATGTGCTTGTGTGTGCAATAGTGCCCCTAGGTCACCCTCATGACAATGATGCCAATATAATGAGTGATCTAGCTAGATAAAATGTAAATATGTGGATGGAATAGAACGAACTCCCCTTCATATGCAGTGTGTATGTAGAATAATGCGCCTAAGTGTAGTCCCTTGAGATATGTAGATACATAGCCCTTGATAAGAATTGTTTGCACCATTAGAGTGGTATGTATGTTGTGTTTATATAGGGATCTCTTACTTGAATTTTGACACTAATGACCTGACATGCCGACTAGTACCTCGGGATATGAGTGGAAGAATAAAAAATACCGACCTCAAATGTCAAAAATAAGATCAAACATAAAGAGGGCACAAGCACCCAGGACAGACAGGAGCGCCTGAACGCTAGTGTCCAGAGACAAATGATGTCAAATGAGTGAAGACTGACTGACATGGATCCTTGTGACCTGACTATAATTGGGTGTATGAGTGACAAATGTGAAAGACAAAAGCAATAAAATTCAATAAGACAAGCGGATTGACTATAAAATGGGTCATCAATGAATACTTTTCTTACACAAGATCCATATATAAAACAACATACTTTGTGGTATAATAATAGTAGTAAGTGCGTGATTTTGTGTCTACACCCCTAAGGTCTACCTCGTTTTCCTAGTTGTCATGCTTCACATTGCGATCGCTTCATGCTTCACATGGCTACTTGTCCACTCAGCACACTATCGGCTACACTCCTCTCTAGATTACAATGTACACATCTTTTATCTACTTTATGTTGTCAAGTATTCACTCAACAACATAAAGTGAGGGAAAATATCGACACACAATCTATGCACTTGGGTACATTTATAGGTCCTCGAGCATACTAATGTATACATGATTCCTAAGCAAGATAGCTAGTGGTTGACAACTCCTTTTGGCCGTTTGGTTGCTCTATCTCTTGCACTTTACTGGATTTACACATCTTATAGCTCTGCCAACACTTGATTGATTTATATTTTGATGGCCTCGAACACTAACGCTCAGTTAGGTGTCCCTCTAAGGCGCTCTTGTCCCTCTCTTTCTTCTTCTTACTCTTTTGGTTCCTTTTTCACTTCTTGGTCACCTTTTAACACCTTGGGTCGGCCTTTTAGTTGTTAATTGTGAAATTCAAACAAGGGAATCATATATATACTTAGTCACTTCTTCTAAATAAGGGGCCAAACACTATAATCATTATTTATCACCACCTAAGCTTGCACAAAGGCACAAGAGCACTACAAAGTACATATCTAACACATTCATACAAGGGACAAGGGCTACATTGGTATGCGTACACTATATAGAAGGGGAGTTCATTTTATTCCATCACACACATTTTACATACTCTGGAAAAATTTAGATCTAGCTCACTATCATCGTGTAACTTGCACAAGTGCAACCTAGGACACAAACACACACACACACACACACACACACACACACACACACACACACACACACACACACACACACACACACACACACACACACACACATGGAGAACTACACAGAGTCTGAGATGTATTGCAATGCTCGTTCGTAAGTTCACTCTTCAGGTGACTACCGAGGTCAGTTCAACTCCCCATTTTGCATCTTATTTATTATATTTGATGTGGTCTGTGGGCATGTGTAGCTAGTCATTTGTTGTACAGGTTACAGGCGTGATTGATGATCTAATAACAAAAATAAAGTGATAAAGATCGAGTAACAATGAAGACCTTATGACCTAGAAAAGGCTATATTCCAATCATCTTAGCAGAAACATGAGCCCAAAATAGTCACCAGTACCAGGGGTGCTTCTATCCTCCCGAGAACACTTTTGTCCAATATAGTCCTAAGTTCCTAAATCCTCAACGAGCCTTTTTGACACTATTTCCAGCCGGTTCCAACAGATACACAGTTCTGATTACTCCCAGGTTGCACAACATCAACTAAGTCATCATCTCTCTCTTATTTTCTTAGGGTTTTACATCCTTCAATGCTCATTGATTGCGCATTATTGTACTTAATTATCAAAATATCATTTGTTATAGTAAGTTAGTTTGAAACAAGGCTTAATTCAAATTAGATTAAATCAATATATGTATATGTACATATATATACATATACATACACATATACATATGTATATGTATACATATACTTATATGTGTGTGTGTTATATATAGAGAGAGCATACACCTTTTTTCGGTCATTATTGAATGACGACGCCATCATGGTTGTTGATGATGAAATCCCTAGCCAAGTTTCCACAACAACACATTGCTTACTTTCCTTATCTCCTCCTTGCTTCATTCCTCCATCCTTTTCCCTTTCGACATTCATAAAGAATGTGGGATCCATTTCTTCCTTGGTTACAACAAGGAATAATGCATATTGTATTCAAGTTTGCAATAATGTTGTCATTATAGTTGTTATATCATTAACAATAATGTTTGTTGACGGACAACACCATCACGACTGTAGATGAGGAATAACCTTTAATTGTCTTGATAGCTAAAGAAAACCCCTCATCCAAAATGTGCATGCAATTGCTACCTTCGATGTTAGGTCCACTCGACATCTACCCGTCTTTGTTGTGTCACGTGGAACATTCACTTGAATCTCCCTTACATTTACGTGTCTTCTAACTACCAGATAAATGTAAGAGCTGCAATTGCAAACATTTTTATCACTTCGTCGACATTATTTGATTGCTCTTTACATTCATAGATATCTCTACAAATATTTGCATCGACATCTTACACAACCCGCCTTTTCTACTTCAAATGATTAACTGAAATGACATGTGGTTGTTGGAAGACAAAATTTCAAATTCTTTCCCATTCCAATTTCCCCGCCCTTGCATTTCTCCACCCTCAGACCCCTTTTTCTTCACCCCTCTTCCTCTCCCATCATTTACCTCCCTCCATTTTGACTTTTTCACTGCATCCATTGTAGTATTTTCATTTTTTTCACGTGTCATTGCTAGTTACGCCGAAGGCGTTTTTAAATTCATAGTTATAGGGGCGAAAGGAATTGGCTTTGACGGTGAATCAAATTGTCTAGGTGGGACTAATATTATGGTGTGTGAGTATTGTTTCCATGGCCTTCCCAAATAAATTGGGAATGAGCTCTTTGCGGCAGCCAGGTAAAGTATGCTGTTAACCTGCAATTGTGAATGAAGATGCCCATGTTCTGGTTGGGGTCCTCTCTACCCTGAGTAGTGTACATTATCTTTTGGTTTTCCACAGGATTCCATGCCATGTGATTACAGTTTTGCAGAACCACAACAATGTTCCTGAAGATGAATTCTATAGTTCCGTGGACGTTGCAGTCATGGTAGAATTAGCGGAGGCAGTGGACATACAAGGTGTCATGGTAGCCAAAAGACTACATCTGTAGAATACAGATGGATCTCATCCCACATGAAGGGCCACCACTTGGTGTTTGGCTGCTTTTGCCATGTTCTCAAAAGTTATATCACAGGTGATGCATGCCTTTCTGGTTATAACTACAAAATTAATCATAGGATTAGCTTCTTTCTGGGAGACCTTAATAAAATAATTGTAATTTAGAATCACAATTCACTCCATAGATTGGGGGGAAAGAAAGAGAAAACAAAATTGAGGTTTGGAATTTAAGAAATATTTGTTACTAATATTGGTGTGATCAGTAATAAAATTATAAGAAAGTAAATTAATGTGAATGCAAGGTTGCTAATTGGCCTGTGGGTAAAGAAAATAAAGTCTAAAATATAACATTATTTGAGAGAATTCAACAAAAATTATGAATAATGTGAAAAAGGCATATATGGAAAAATATAAGTCGTGGTATAGGTGGAAGACAATGAGGTATTTAATTGTCTTTATCTTATGTAACAAATTAAACGTCGTCCAATCAAAACTTTCACGCCATAGACTAATTAAAAAAAATACAATGCTCCATTGGTAGATAAAATATATTTGTTGTTCCTATCTCCAACCATTAAAGGGACTCATTTATCGATGATTGGTCCCACATCCCCTGGTTTACTACAATTATTTGAGCTTACGACTAAAACGTGGGGCTAAAAATTTCTATAAGAAGTAAGCAGTGGGGTTGGGTTTTGAACTTGGAATCTATTGGGTTTTTCTGATTTTTAATTTGCCCCCTTTAATATTAAATTACAATTAAGTGAATAATGTGAGCAAGATTGAGATGATAAACTAGAGCACAAATAACAACTATTATTTGGGTACGGACAATCTATGCCACGGAATAGGTTTGGGACATGCATATATTTAATTACCACCTTTCTATTTTCAACTTTCCATTCATGTCTTTGTCTTATCTAAAAATTAAATTCACTCCAATTGAAAACCTTGAAGCCATAAAAAATAAAATAAAAATAGCAAAGCTCTTGTCTTAATGTCATCCTATCGAAAATCTTCATGTCATAAAAAAATAAAATAAAAAATAGTAATGCTCAATTAGTAGATAACATATATATGTTTCTCCTATCTCTAACCATTAGAGGGACTAAATTATCGATGATTGGTCCCACATCACTTGGTTTCCTGTAATTATTTGAGCTTACGACTAAAAAGTGGGGCTACAAATTTTTATAAGAAGTAAGCAATGGGGTTGGGTTTTGAACCTAAAACATATTGGATTTTTTCAATTTTTTTCTTTTGGTCCTTGAATATTAATGATACAATCAAGTGAATAATGAGAGCAAGATAAAGATGATAAATTGGAGCACAAACAACAACTATTATTTTGGTAGGGACATATCTATGCCATGGATTAAGTTTGGGACATGCAGGTATTTAATTACCACATTTCTATTTTTAAATTTACATTCAAGTGGTTGTTGATGGATGACATCATCTAAGACAATTGATGAGGGATGCCCTTCAATCGAAAACCTTGATAGCCATTAAAAAGAAATTAAAAACAACACCTCTTATTATGAACGACATCTAAGCGTAAATGTCCACGCGGGCTTCGGGATGCGCAAGGGTAATGCATTGTTTATTAAATAAAATCTACATGTTATCTGCCTATCTCCAACCATTATTTAGGATTACTCAAAGTTATTTAATTTATTGGTCCCACATCGCCATGTTAAATTAAATGAGGAATTACGATTAAATAAAAAGTTAGGTGGCTTTCAAATTTTTATAAGAAGGACCCTTTGCAATGGGGTTGGGTTTTGACACCTAGGGAAAACATATTGGACTTTTATTTGAATTTTGATTTTGGCCCTCTTATAAGATTAAATTGCAATCAAGCGAATAATGTGAGCGATATCGAGATGAGTAAACTAGGAGCACATATAACAACTATTATTATGGTAGGATGCAACTTATATTGATACTCCATGGAATAGAGTGTAGGATGCATGCGGGTATTTATGTTCTCACTCTCTCTCTATTTGTCAAAGGTTGTATTCATGTCTAGTTATCTGTGATATCAACAAGTATTAAATTGCCCTTCAGATCGAAAACCTTGAAGCCATAAAAAATAAAATAAAAATAGCGTCATCAAGACTTATTATTGAAATATGAGGGAAGCGTGTAACACTAATAGCGTAACTGTAGAAGTTGGTTTGTAAATGTGTATGAAAGTGGATACCCTGGGATGTTGGAGTACCACTAAACCACGTATCGACTTCTTTGTATGAGTGTCCTAAGAGACTGCGTTTAGAAAATTCCCCTTACATTTGATGTGAAACAACTGTTATAAATAACCAAAAAATACAAGGGCTCTATATTGCATACAAAAATTATTTAAGGCATCAATAGGTGATTGATCAAACACTTCTTGCATTTTGTGACTGTCGCCATTCCTATGCAAGAGGCTATAGAGGTATGTTATTTCCATATTAGCTTTGACCAACAACTTCCTGAGAGTGTTTATTAGATGTTTTTAGGCTATTGGGCATGAACCTTATTTTGATACCACCTTCACTATTACTGTGCCTGACTATTTCGTCATTGACTTAAGATGTTGGGTGAGTAGGTGGTAGTTTATGGGTGCTAAAGTACATAGATATTTGGCAGCGACTTGTTTGTGATTGCTTGGTAGAACATTGAGTGTCTTTTGCAATACATTCTATGCCTAACAAATAAGGATTAAAGTCTGTTGCAATGGATCTGTGTTGGGAGGGTCAAAAAGTCTATAAATGTGTCTAATGGGGTCTTTTGGAGATGCATTACATACATCCAACTTCATTTTACAGTGTGTTATTCGTCAGAAATTGTTTGCTTGTGGATGGTTTAATGATTCTGTAAAGGATCCCTAACTTTGGTAGCGATGATGAGATCCAGTCCCTAGCTTGGGTAGAGCATGTCTCCGAGTGAGGATTTTTTCCACCCAATCCATCCTCATTTGATCTTGCTAAATCAGCCCTATTCTCTATGAATTAGAGATCCCATTGGAGAGCTAATCAAAGGTATGTTTTGTACATATTCATAGACCACAGAGGACAACCATTCTGTCAACAAGGGTTTCAATTTAAGTTTATGTGCATCCATTTGGCTGTTGTACCTCAAGGATGTCATTGGTCACAAATGGAATCGACCTACATGGGCTGATTTAAAGCATATAGTTGGAAGGGTTTTCAAGAGAGATTCAAATTGATTTTTTGAATCTCATTAAGTTCAGTTGAGAGTTAATGCTGTATGAAAATGTGATTCCAAGGCAATTAAACCCTTGATTATTCTGGAGTTTACAATCAGCTGAACTTTCTCCTCATTTGTTATCATAGGGGATTTGATTAAAATTTTGCCATTAAAAATCATTTCTCAGGTTGTTTATTTGCATATTTTCTATTTTTCCACGGATCTTTTGATAGCTTACTGGGTACTCCTTTTGGTAAGTGTATATGAATTTGATACCCTATAATTTCGGGTCCACTACAGATATCCCTCTCTACTATTGCTGTTCTGGGAGACGCGTAATCAGAATTCTAGTTTACAGTTTATGTATGTTATAAATTTTTGAGTTTTACAAGTGTTCATATTGCATACAAAAACTATTGCCATCGGTAGTATTGATCAAACACTTATTGCATTTTGAGATATCTCTAAAATATGTTGCCTCGATGACTTGCAAACCACACTTCCTTTCTTCTTCAATCGATTGACAAAAAAGGCAAGTGGTCACAAGAACGAAGGGTTTCACATTGGTTCCCCATAACACTTTCCTCTTAGACTTCTCCTCCCTCAAACCCTTTCTTTAACTCACCTCTTCCTCTTTATCATCTCGATCTTGCTTCACATTAATCACATGAGTGCAATTTTGAGCTTAAAGAGAGCCAAAATAAAAAATGGAAAAAATTCATATGGTTCCAGGTTTGAAACACAACCCCATTGCTTGTTTCTTGTAGCACTTTGTATACCCCTTTTTAGTTTTGAGCTCAAGTAATTGCAATAAAACAAGAGCCCCTCCAATGGATGGTCATAGGGGCAACATGTAGATTTAATAAGCCAATTAAGTTGTGTTATTTCTTATTTATTTTTAATACGAAATCAAGGTTTACAATGGTTGGGTTTTCAATTTGGAATCTATGGATTCTCTCCATTTATTATTTTGGCCACTTTAACATCAAATTGTACTCATGCATGATTATTGTGAGTGATATCGAGAAGAAAAAGTGGAACATAGATAACAATTATTATTTAGGTAGGAACAATTTGAGCTATGGAATAGGTGCAAAATATACAACTATTTAATTCTTCACCTTATCTAACAAATTAAATGTTGCTCAATCAATAACCTTAACACCTAAAAAAATATAATAAAATAGGAAAGGCCATTTTATATAGGCGGTCATTGGTGGATGACGTCATTAGGACCGCCAATGAGGGAAACCCTATTTGCTACCCTGATAGCTAGAGAGAAACCCTATTCACGAATATGGATGATATCACTACCCTAGGATTTCTGGTCCACTCCACATATCCATGTCTCTAAAGTGTCCCAAAAGACGTACAATTGCACTCCCCTTACATTTACATGTGTTCTAATTGCCTAAAAAACACAATGTTTGATATTGCATACAACATCTTTTGACATCAACAATATTGATCGACCATTCCTTGCATTCCGAGATATTTCCAAAATATGTTGCTTCAACAAATTGCATGTTGCACGTCCACTCTCCTTCAAATGATTAACAAAAAAATAACCTCATGCTCGTAACAAACAAGACTTTCACGTTGAATTCCCATTGCACTTTCCCCACCTTTAGACTTATCCTCCCAAAAAATCATTCTTCATTGTCCCCCTTCCTCTCCCATTATTTCCCTCTTCGATACACCCCTTCCTCTCCCATTATTTCCCTCTTCGATACACCCCTTGTCCCCCTTCCTCTCCAATTATTTCCCTCCATCCGTATAACTTCTTCGATACACCCCACTATTGCTAGTAATTAAAAAAAGAATGGCGGAAATCTAAAATTGAGGCAAACCAAACCCATTAGTTAATTAAATCTATTATACAACAAAACCGAATAAATCTCATATTTGACATATTCTATTGCAGGAAACAGACATGGGCGAGAGCGGGACCCATGCCTTCATTACTCCTGGTTTCTGTGGAGAGGAACACTGTCAGGAAATAAAGCCAGGCTTCAGAAAAAAACAAATCACAAGATTCAATTTTTACGACAACGTCAATTGCCGGGAATATAGTCTGCATCTTTTTCTAAATCATTTATTAATTTTTTTATCAATTGACGGAGACGCAGTTATTCAGGAAATAAAAAATTCAGCGGATCTCTGATTCTGTCAGGAACCTAAGCTGACGCAAAATTAAAAGCTTAATCTGTGTATTTCCATTGAAAACACCTGAGCTTCTGTTGGGGTTTTACTGTTTAAAATTAAAATTAGGGCTTATTTTGGCATGTGACCTGGAAGATTTCCCGGCAATTGACGTGAAGGATACGGTATGCAACGTATTCAGTACTGAATGCCATCGATGTTCCCGATTTAAGTTTTATTTCGAATCCGGCTCCCTGCTATTCATTACGAACAGCATTACGGGCTTTCATTATTTCCGATTTAATTTTTGTTACGAGTCCGCGCAGTTGGTCTTTATTTCCTCCGCATTGGGGCAGATTTAAATTAGGTTACGAGTCCGCGCTAGGTATTTTATTTTTTTCATGCGCATTGTTATTTCCAATTTAATTTTTGGTTTGGGTCCGCACGGATAGGGAGATTATTTCACCGGGAAATATATTAGCAGCCGGTCCCCCACGTGACCCCGAGGTTTTCTACCTAACGTTTGTTTTCATTGTGTAATTTATGGGCCACCGGATAGCGTTTCGGAAATTTATGTTGAATCGAAACTGGATTTGAAATCCGCGCCATTTTTTAATTTATAAATTTAGTATTATTTTAATCACGGCGCCCCAGTTGAGGGTGAAGGGAGAAGAGTTTATCTCTTCATTTCGCTTGTATTTCGGTGAATTTCACCCGCATGTAGCCCTAATTTAGATGGCCGCTCTCATTGAGGTAAGCACCGCGGGATGCGCTCCACGTGTCAGTTGTGGGGTAAGAGCCCGTGGGTTAAAAGTGAAATTTCGGGGTTGAAAATAGCAAATGCTATTTCACCTTTTGGGTAAAACTATATTGTGGCCAATTTGCAGCCCGTGTGTTTATGGTGGGAGGATTATTACGAGGCATTATTTTGTGGGCAGACGCTCGGGGCAGTAATAAATTGGCCATTTTGGTTGGAAAGCTTTGGATTTTTATCGCTGCTATCTGTAGCGACGAGTTTTGTTTTCTCTGGCGCTTTCGATCGATGAGTTTTTCGGCCAAAACGGCTCATATTTGTTTGCAGAGGAGTTGTCTGGGTTTTTTTCACGGGCTGAAGCCCTTGATATATACTTTTGGTTTGTTCTGTTCGAAGGAGCTATTGGGCGGGCGGTTTCATGGAGGATCCTCTGATTCGAGGGTTCAGAAGGCTGCCCACGGTATTGAAAGATTTGTCAAGGCTACTGGGTAGAATGTAACAAGTTTTGTCAATAGGCTCATATGAAACTTCTTATTTCCAAAGCCTTTAAAGCATGCGGCAGGTTTTAGGATAAAAACATAGGATTATTAGGAAACATAGTTTCTGAAGGATTTAGGAAGGCGTGCATAGACATTCTGTATGAATAAATTTGAACTTTGATCTCTGAGCTTGAGCTTTGAAGTGTTTGGCTAGTTATTATGCAAAAAACTGTCAGACATTTAAAAAGCCGTGCAGAAAACCATGGCCGCCAAGCGATTTGTGGAGTGGGAGGAGCAATTTGTCTCCCACGACCGCGGGAGCCGTATTGTGCACTATTATCTCAAAGATCAGCAGGGGCACGCTGTTTTGGCGGTTGTCGGCACGGAGAGGAGCTTGAGGCATATGGTGTATGTCGTATCGGACGAGTTTCTGCATCTTCCCGGCCTTGCCAAGCCATCAAACTCTTCGTTTAAGTGGAGATCGAGAAGAGAAGTTGTGGACTGGCTCACATCCCTGCTGTCAAAGGGCGACAATGCTACGAGTACGTAACGCTTTCCTTCTGAGTATTCTTCCTATAATATGTCTCTTATGTGTTTTACTTGTCTGCCATTATTTTGATCAGATATTTTCAGTTTATCTCTATATTTTGACATGCTTAGTCGTTTAAAACGCTCTGTTATAGAAAATTGTTAAGTTATTTGCTTGTCTGTGTATTTTCCATATCATTTTTTTGCTCAAACTCAGCAAATTTGCCTCAAGCCTATTCACGGAAGGCCTGTGTCAGATATTATGGCCCTGGCATCATGTATTGTGCACATATTTTTCGTTATTTTATCCTTACAAAATATTTCGAGGCATTTTCTGCATGCAAACTGTTTCATCGTCACGGTTGGGCAAGCTTTTCAGATTTTTGCAATTTAGTTTTTCATTTTGGAGTTCTTATTGAAATATTTGCTAGATCTTGAGTCGAGCTTTTGCAGCCATGTCTTTTTTTGAAGCCTGTGTGGCTGCCGCAATGTCTTTTATGAAGCCTGTGTGGCTGCCGCAATGTCTTTTATGAAGCCTGTGTGGCTGCTGCCATGTCTTTTATGCATCCTGTGTAGCTGCAGTCTTGTCTTTTATGAAGCCTGTGCGGCTGCCGCCATGTCTTTTATGCATCCTGTGTAGGTGCTTCCATGTCTTTAATGAAGCCTGTGTAGCTGCCGCCTTGTCTTTTATGTGTCCTGTGTGGCTGCTGCCATGTCTTTTATGCATCCTGTGTGATTGCTGCCTTTTTTTAATGCATTCTCTGTGGCTGCCTCCATGCTTTTTATGCATCCTGCATGGCTGCATACGTGCTTTTTTTACTCTGTGTGGTTGCTGCCATGTTTTTTTTGGCATCCTGTATGATTGCTACATGTAGGCTATTTACAGTTTCCATGCAACACGGAGATGCGTATGTTATCTGTTGCAGTCTGTGGAATCTCTTTAAGCAGCTGTATCTGGCTTTTTACATTGCCTTGGTGGAACATGCGGTAAACTGATAGCTGTATTTCTTCTGGAGAAGAAAGCAGTTCAATCTGTTTCTTGGACACACTGGCTCCCCCTTTTCTCATGTCTGAAATGACCACCTATTCAACAGATCTGATTCTACTGATGATGTGAGAAACCTCAAAGAATCTCACACATCCATTATACCTCCTAGGTGCAATTTTGTGTCCTGTTCCTATACCCACACATCAGGGTGGATGACAGCTTCAAAGAATCTCACGTTATTGTGTTTTTTAGCTATCAAGTGTTACTTGTTGATGGACTTTTGGGTATCTCAGAGATACAGACAAGACAGGTTTATTACAAAAGA
Source organism: Taxus chinensis (assembly GCA_019776745.2). Lineage (NCBI taxonomy): Eukaryota > Viridiplantae > Streptophyta > Pinopsida > Cupressales > Taxaceae > Taxus > Taxus chinensis. The sequence continues at coordinate 779,451,973 of CM034149.1, read as the reverse complement.
ATCACAACATATAAGACATAGGTGTCTCAGATCTTCATATAGTCTGCGACAGAGTTTAATAGACATTTCTGACTGAGTTATATGTTAGGTTAAATGCTTTGTTAAAAATACAAGATCTGTAATAATATATGTTTTTTTAATTTCCCTTATGTGGTGGTGGTACTTGCATAGTCAGGTTATATGCCACCTCAAATAGGAATTCAATTGAAACAAAATGATCACAAGGCACGGGTAATTTTCTTTTGGATCTATTCAAAATTCAGAGTATAGATTCATTGGCTTTTGTAAAGTATATTACTGTTCTGTTCGTGTTAAAGTTTTCTTGTACATGGGTGATGTGTTCATATTTATTTTATTCATCTGTGAATGGTAGTTGAAGATTGTTTTGTAGCAAGACTGTGACAACAAGCTGTTGGGTGCTGGATATTGCTAAAATTTTCAAATGGATTTGAAAGATCCTTCCATGCATGGCAAGTGGGATTTTGGCACCCTGAATTATTATTCGGCTTCTATATTTACGTATTTTGCCAACGAGTCTGGTAGAACTGGCATACTTTTTCATATAGAACTGAAATACCAGGGACTGCAAAATCAGGCATCTCATTTGCGCTTCTCTTCACTAAGTGGGTAATATATGGAATGGCTGAGGTGGAGGGCACCTGACATACATGACATACATGACATCAGGGCTTCACTTCCTTACACGGGTGGAATCTCTTGACACCTATTGTGAAGCATTTAGAAGGAAAACTATCATTATTTGTTATAGGTCATCTGACAGAGCCACTACAGCATGATCTACTCTTGCGAAGGTAGATCACTGTGTAGACTCTGTTTGATTTCTTTTCTATGATGTTTTGCTGTATTTGGTTGTAGCAAAGGCAAGTGATGATACATTTTGTTAGAAGCATGCTCTAGGCCTTGCGAAATGTCTACTCTAACATGGGCTATAACACGCATTTAAGGTCGAATTTGGAAATGAAGTTGATGATTATGAAAGAGCTTTTATCACGAAGAATAAAACCACTACATTATCATCATAGGGTGTAAAGACAAATATATAGGATCCCCCTATGCAAATATGTGCCCTTCTTTCCATCACTCCTACTTTCTACTTGTAGGCTTCTGTTGTTGGATCTATTTAAAGAAACACCAAAATACACTGTGGGCGGACATTACTATTGGTCTCAAGCTTGGAGTAAAGCCACCAGTTGAGTGCGCTGCACACCTATTGGTTGTGTTGTATTTTGTACTTACACATAGATTGTCTTTTCTTTCATCCATTCTGATTATGCATTTGATATTTCCCTCATTTTTTCACAAAAAATGAAGTTATTGCAGTTTTAATCTGATGCTTGTATTTGTAATCTATTTTAGTTTGCTCTTTGGCTTCTTGGTAGAATTAATTTGACAGTCCATATGCAGATGCCTTTCTTGATATTGCAATGCGCATTTTGTGACTATTGTTTTTAATTTAGGTTGCATGCAGTTGTGTTACTGTTAATGCAAAATGTATGTATAGTCTGCCTTTAAATTCCTCATTCCAATACTTGGACAATGTTGCTTCAAAGATTTATTAGTTTGCAATTTGTAGTTGCAAGCATGCTTTATCTGGTTCTTGTGAATCATTTCTTAGTGGATTGCCCAAAGGCTGCATATTTCTCTATTGCCATTACACTCTTTAATTAAGCCTTTTCACTGTTTAAGAATACAGTACATAGCTTGGTTATTCATGTCATTTTTATGTTTCACATTTTGGGATGTGTGCTTTATACTGGTTGGATTTTTACAATTTCTTTCCCTAATAAATGTTTGCACAAGGAGACCAATATAATGTTTTTGTTTTCGATATTCAGAATTCAGACACGAGTCATCTCGAATTTCAGACACTGATCTTTCAAATGGGGAAGATATGGATGATCTGGACAGCTATGTTCATAATTACAAGGTGACAACTGAGGCATTTCATGCCTTCATTTCTTGTCATGGTATAACTTTTCTGATTACAGAAGTCCTTCTATTTACTCTTGTCTTTTGAAGTTTCTGATGTCAGTGACATGGTTTGCAGGATAAATTTCCAAGGAAGATCAGAGCTACCAGCAAGGGTATTACATGGCTAGGTTCTTCATGGACTTGTAGAAAGCGCTTGAGGCATTATGGGTCTTTTCGGCGAAGTGGCATTACTATTTCAGTAATATAAAGTTCCCTAGAACTGTTTCATTGAATATCTTGTTATAATCTTTTACATCACAATTGAAGTTATGCAGGTCATAAGTTTCACACATGAAATTTGGCTTAAAATTTGATTATGGTCTGAAGACTGTTTCTTTGGTCTGCTTTTTGTCTTTTTTATTCTTTTGACTACAGTGCAGTGTTTGATGTATAAGTTGTTCAGGATCTAATTTTTGTTGTATTTGCCTATTAGGTTAATGATTATGTCTATGTCATGGCTGAAGAAAAAATTCATCATATAGCATATTTGGAAGATATGTATGAAGACAAGAAAGCTCAGAAGAAAGTTAGGGTCCGCTGGTTTCATCGAACTAACGAAGTGGTTGGAACTATCCCCCCTCCACCAGCTCATGAAACAGAACTTTTTATCACGCCATTTCGTCAAGTTCTCAGTGTTGAATGTGTTGATGGACAGGCTACAATTCTTACTCTTGAGCACTATGAGAAATGCTTGGCCAAATTCCCATCTGAAGTTATGGCGCAAATATATGTCTGCTTTAGGCAGTTTGACAATGAGGGTATCAAGTCTTTTAATTTAAATGAGATGCAAGGTTATTGGCACCAAAAAATTCTCAAAAGTAGTGATTTGGCTGATCTGCAAGATTATTCCAAACATGAGCTTAGTGACAGCTTTGACCTAGATGAAGATGTGGCTACTGGGACAACAGTGAATAAACATCCAAGGAAAAATAGATGTACCCGAAAGCGTCTTGGCGCTTCTGATCGTGTTTATGGGAGAAAACCAGGAGAGAAAAACAAAGCCATCTCAGGAAACATTTACAAAGAGACACTTGATGGTGGAGCAGATGGAAGTCTAGACAGCTGCATATCTGAAAGAAGATGCTTTTCGTTGGGTGTTGGTGAAAGCAGGAAAAAAGGTGGTGCATGTGAACAACAATCCATGTCTTTTGATATTGGCGAGAAGATTGAATTGCTGTGTCAAGATAGTGGCATCAGAGGTTGTTGGTTTAGATGCACAATAATTAAGAGGGTGCCTCATCAAATAAAGGTTTGGTACAAAGATGTGTTGAATGAAGATGGGAGTGGCAATTTAGAGGTTAGTTTTTTTTATATTTAAGCTATTATTTATCTGGTTTAAATGTTACTATACTCTTTAAACTCTCAATGTCTTACCCTATGCTATTTTTGTATTGCAGGAATGGGTTCCTTCTTTTAGAATAGCCCTCCCTGATAAGCTGGGTATGAGACTTGCCGGTCGTCCTACCATTAGGCCTTGCCCACCTGAAAACAAGCTTGGCATTTTTGAAGTTGGAACTGCAGTAGATGCTTGGTGGAATGATGGCTGGTGGGAAGGAGTTGTGGTTATGGTTAAGGATCTATCTGATGAATTCCAAGTGTTTTTTCCTGGTATGCTTTTTGCTTCTTTGTTGTATATAGGTGCATCCCTTTAAATGGCAGTTCTGGTGTTACTGGAATACGTGCTTAACCGATCTTTTTAAATTTCAGGTGAAAATGTGTCATCAATATTCAAAAAGTGTGATTTGCGTCCATCCCGAGAGTGGAGTGATGACCAGTGGATTGATGTGGACAAGAATGTAGATCTGGCCGCCAAACTTATTTTGTGCAACAGAAGACAGGTTCCTGATTCTGTGGCTTTGGATTCATACACCCAGAATAATAATTACTCTGCATATGTGTCATCAGGTGAGTTGCATGGTCTTGTTGACTCATCGGATAGGAAGCTATGTATAATTTCCCAGGTTGCAGCAAGAGAATCAAGAAAGTTAGGAATGGTCCAAAACACTAGTGACGACGAGAATACTGTGACAGTGGATGTGAAAGAAGAGGAAATGTCTGAACTTGTATGTGGTGATCATAATAATCTAGCTAATACTTCAGCAAGTAAGAACATGAAGTTGCATGAAACTTTTTGCACTGCGGATACATCTAGGATATTGATTTCTTCACCAAAGCACAATGTTGTAGATAGCCCTTCAGAGCAGAGGAGTCCTGTGAATCTGGAGAGCAACAACAGAGAAATGTCTAGTCCAAATAACGTTCAGTTGCGTGGCAGCTTAAGATGGAAATCATCTAGGAAGCGACACCGTGTTGGAGACTCTTCTCCATTATCAAGATCTGCAACTGCTTGTGGAAAAGAGGAATCAAAACGGTCCAGAAAGTTAGCAGGTACACCTGACATGAAGAATGGCAGGGAGTCACTATTAGAAAGCAATGAAGATGTGCCTAAAAGACAGGAAGATACTGTGGATTTGAAAACCTTGAAGCAAGGGCACGACAATCTCAAGCCCATTCATGGGGCATCCATAAGTGACAGTCTCTTCATAAGTTCAATGCCTGTTGCTAACCTTGTGATGTCAAGATGATTGGTTGTGTGGGTGGTAGGCTTGTAATATAAATTAAGTGGGTAGATTTTACTTTAGATTAGCGAAATCTGGAAAGGTTGGCAGGCCAGATAATCTTTTGGGAGTGCAAATAAAGATTTTAAAGAGCACTCCAGAGTTGCCTTCTAAGTTTTGATGAATGCCACTGTAAATTAGACTGGCATGTCAATCTTCGGTTGCACTGACATGCAATGATGAATACCTGCATCCTGTAAGTTAGTAAATCCAGTTAACTGCAGAGGAAGAAGCATGTTGGTTTATCCATGCATATTTGCGTGCAGTGTATCCATGCATATTTGCATGCAGTTTTGTAGTCTTCAAGTCATAACATGCTAAAATTAAACTGGATAAGAGGAATTGTTAGTGCTCCTCTTTGCTGCATCTCCACGAACGCAACATTCTCCTCTTTGTTGCATCTCCAGGAATGCAACATGTACTTATACATTCACTCATGTACGATAATATCATTGATTGACTTCTGAAGTGCAATTTGCACTTTCTAATTGGAATTTAATCTTGTACAATTCAAAGTAATTTTTTCTTGCACTAATAATGCCTGAGTTTGTGCTGTGCAGCCTGCACTTTTTATTATCAAAAGTGTATTTTCTTAATGATATTCACTGAATTTTCCAGTGCAACCTGCTTTTTTATGATTGAGACACAAACTCGGAACATGAAGATTATATCTTTTTAAATGTAATTATTTGTGATTTTGTCAAGGAGGATCTATAAAAATTTGTCCATTTAGAACAAGTGAGAATTAATAAATTTTCTCAAGTTTTCTTGTTTTAGGCATTATAAGTTTTTCTTTACAAGTTTGTTCCAGAGCTCCTTGTATATACCATCTTAAAACTGTTTTCTGCAAGATTACCTGGGCAGGCTGGCAGCTATAATAAAAAGATAAGAGCAAAGTCATTCCAATTGTAAACTTAGTACGGTGAATTTTGCTTCTTTCTTGTAAACACCTCAGATGCGCTTTCTTGGCATTAGCAAAATTTGCTTCTTTCTTGTAAATACCTCAGCAATGGTTTCATTTTTTTCTGTATCCAAGAGTAATATTGCAGTTATAATTCTATTATAAGATTTAGTTTCGAATACAGCTTCACATTGATATCTACAGGTGCTTGGTATTAAGTATCACCTCCATATTGATTTTTGCAGGTTTTCACCTAAAATACCACTCTTGTTCATATCTTGAATTGAGGCACGTTGCATGCTCTGATGAATATGGTAACACTTAAATCCTGGTGTAACTATGATACATGGTCTAGCAAAGTGTCTCTAAAAGTTATGCTTGAAATTTATTGGGCATGCTCCATGGTAATTACTGACATTCAAAGCCTGTCAACATAAGTGTGTTCTTCACATTGGATTGTGCTGAAGTCCAGGCAGTCAGAAAACTACGATGAAGCTAAGCTTAAGCTAAATTATTCATCACTCTCAATTTGGTCCAGTGAGAAAGTGCACTTTTCTTTAACTTATTTATCTCGGATTTGGTTATGAATGAATATTCTGATTGAGGCTATCTTCTTGCAGAAGCTAGTTAAAAGTTTGACTTTTTTCAACCTTCATATTAAGTTCTAAAAAAGAATCCAGGAAAGGCAGTGAACAATAATGAAGACGGGAGACCAAATGTCAGAATCAGTGTGTGCTTGGTACAATTGAGAGCATATTGTTTTCCCGAGTATACTTTTATTTTCCGGTAATTGTTACCACGAGTAACTCCTTAAAAATTTGGTTAAAACTTCAACAGAATTTTGGGAACTACCTGAGGGAAACTTCACAAGATACTAAGGCAATGAAATTATCAAATAGAACTTTCATCCTGATTTTTGCAAGGGAATCAATTGATTTATTTCACTCTAATAACTTTGGGAGCTTTAATTTAGGTTTTTTTAATGTTGCTATGTACTTGGTTGAATATTGGCATGTATCTATCTCGTGCCAGTTATGCTGGAGTATGCTGGAGTAATATTTGTTGGCAATATCCTTCTATGACTGCTTCTTATAGGAAAGCTGAAATTAAAGTTTTAAGTGTAACATCGCCTTCTGCAAGAGAGTCTGGTAAGGTGGATAACTATAATGAATATCAGAACTCTTCAGTGTAGTTTCACCAAGAACTAGGTATGTTTTACCGAACATACCCCTTATTCTGTTATCCATAGCTGTTATTTTAAACACATGCTTATCCGAGGCAACTTTTCAACAAGAAGCTTAGCTAAAACATCTTAATGAAGTGTATGTCTGTAGTTGCATGCAGTGAGGCATCTGTTTTTCTGTATGTTGCATGATTTTTCTTTTGTAGGAATATGTATCTAATGAGAACTTCTTGGGACGTATGGTTACATACTTTAAAGCTGAAATACGAAGATTAGGGCTTTAATCTCATTGTTGCTTTGAACTAGGTGGGGGTGCATGTTCTGGGTGATAATCATGCTCATGCTTTGTTTTCATATCATCACTTCTTGTGAAGTTTAGTTTTAATGTTTCAATTGAAACTCCATATTCACATGTATTTTTCATGAGAATCTGAGAGGCCGAGAGCCCTGAATACAACAGGTTTATCATTAGCATCGATGTCAAATTGGTAAAAATAAGGCACATCTTTCATTTTCCTGTTGTGCCCAAAACCCCAAGTTACCAGGAAACGGAACAGTAATGGATCTGAAATGTGGAAATGGCAATTTTCTAAGACCCCTTGGAAACAAAACAGCACAGAAATGCTCATACAATGATATGTTATTAGAAATAGAAATTTATAAAAAAATTAAAACACTTAAAAAAAGATGGTATTCTTTTTTATCTTCTCCATTTTTCAAAAAGTTTTCCGGTTTTTGTTAAGGCGGCACTGGAAATGACCAGAAATGCCTGGAAACCGACTGAAACAATCTGGGTGGTTAGAAATGTTTCTGGCAGGAAACACCATGTGCAGGGGGGCTTTCTTGCTACTTGGCCAAAGCCTTCGACAATCATTGCTTTTCAAGATTAGTTTAATTTAATGTTTTGCATACTGAACACCACCACCTTCACATCAAGTTTTGCAAAATAATTCAGGTAGGTTGTGGACAATAGCGGAGACAGGAACTCTAAAGTTAGGTCTTAACGTTACTTTTGGATGAGATAAGTCGAGAATTCACACTAAAACCACACAAAAATCAAATTTAGTTTTTCAGAAATTGACGCTTTCTAACTTGCCAGTCGTGATTAGGAGCAACAAATACTGCCTTTGGTGATATAGATAGTTTTTGAATCTCTATGAAACTCATTTTGCATGAATTTGAAAAAGAAAAGAAGAAAAAACTTTGCTTGTTTTGCTCTTAACCTTCATATCTGAAAATTTGTGAATGCTTTGGCACCAAGTCTTAGGGTGATGATGACATCTCTGCGTGTATGGTAAGGCTTATTTACTATATTTAATAAACAATAATTTGTACATTTTGCATTGTTAGAACAAGGGGATTAGGTTTATTTATTTTTGTTAAAACAAAAGGATTTTACGATATAAACTATCTCTCTGTTTCCCTCCCTCTGTGTGTAACATGCACTCACAAACAGATACTCCTACACACACAATTAGAGGAATAATATGACTGCATTGCCCAAAGGATGAACAATAAGTTCATGGTTCATGAAAAATTTGATCATTCAAAAATTTGTAGCTCATTTCACAATGATGAACCATACTACACACACAATTCGAAGAATAATATGGTTGCAAGGCACTGAATGAACAATAAGTTCATGGTTAATGAAATTTTGATCATTTATAAGTTCATTGCTCGTTGCATAATGGTGAACCATAGTGTGCTGACACACATAATTAGAAGAATAATACATTTGAATACCACAGTGTGACCTATTAATTAATGATTCATGAAATTTTCATCATTCATTAGTTTGTAGCTCGTTACATAACGATGAACCATTGTACATATGTAATTATGGTAGTGCGAAAGGTCCATTTAAGCTGTGTGAAATCAGAGTTATCATAGTTTCCACCCTTTATACCATCGTTGTCATCAAGCTGGTTCCAACTAAATGATAAGGACCATCACTAGAAGCATGCACAGAAGCAAAATCATATGTGGCAGTTGGGATGCTTTGTATAGCTGAAAAAAAATATCTTTGGTCAACAATGTCACTAAAAATCTCTTCGGTCAACACTAATAGAACAACAGGGCAGGAGTATCCCTAACAGCTTTAGTTTTTGGTATTTTCCAAGGTTGTCTAGGTGTATGCACATTATATTTGGGCTGCACCAGAGACACACCTGCACCCAAATCCACACACCTGATGTAAATCCAAGGAAAACTAACATACACTAGTGCACCAGGGGTGTTTCCCTTAATTTTTATGCACTGTCTGTGTACCTTCACCTTGCGCACCCAGACAACCTTGGTATTTTCCTTTTCACAAAATTGAAGGTAATGATTTGTATAACTGTATATGAGTTCTTCTACCTTTGTTCACCCAAATTTGTCTCTTCTAAATGAATTAAATTATCGACTCATAATCGCTCCAGTGTCACTCAAAACGCCAAAGGGTTGGTTACTTGGGAAAGAATTTGAATTGCCATGCTCACTCAGGATCATAACAGCCATATTATGACTACCATGAGATAGCCCCCCACAAGCCTCAATCAGCTAGTGCTCGTGAATTTCCTAATGCAGTTCTTCGATCATGAGTTCCATAAATGTTCCTTCATATCTAATGGCCATCTTTTTGTGTTTAGTTCGTGGTAATGCCTTTGTCCCGATTTGAGTCAATCGAGCCTTGTTATTGTGATACCATAGGATTATATGGGTTGGCAAAGGCTTGAATAATTATAAGCTTGGTCAAAAGGTTGAAACCTAAGGAAGTCCACATTTGAAAAATATTTTAGGTAAATGGAAAAACAGTCCTCTTGTAGGCTTCTACAAAGGGGGTTTCTCTTTGGCAGTGACCTAAGATGTAGTGTCCCCAATGGACATTATTTTACCCCTAAACAGATTTTAGGTAATCCCAACTTTAAATGCAACTTGTAGACAAAATACCAAACAAGTATCACGCAGATCTGAATTTATAAAGGAAATGCGACTTGGGTTAAGTGGAAAATCCACACCAATCAGCCTCTAAATTTATATCTTTCTACTCAAATCTAGTACCACTAATTTATAAAGTCCAAATATGTATAAAATTGCAGATTTCAAATGTAAACAAGGCTGCAATAATTTATTTAAAAACCATGTCTGCAACATAACTTCAAAAATTCATATCTTTTGCTAGAGAAGTCCAAATGAGTTGAAACTTTGGATCTTGGGCCATAAAAATATAAAGAATAATATTCCAAAATTAGTTTTCGCACAGCAAACACAAAACCCTAATTTTGCCCTAAAAAGTAGGTCGCCCAACACATTTAGGGCACAAATTAGATCCAAAAATTAAGAAAACAAACTACTTTGATTCCCAAATAAATCAGCCCTGAATCAACTCCAATAATGACAAATTAGGGTGGATCTTTCACCATCAAAGAGTGCCCTACTAACTAAGAATGTATCTTTCACCACCGAAGTTAGGGTTCCTGTGGGATCTTACTCCACAAGCTAAAGAAAATCCAAGCGTGTATGCAAAAGCTACAAGCTTAAGACACAAATCAGAAAATATCAAATGGTTATGCACTCCCTTCCCTTCAAGTCGACTTCTTCTTATAAAGGAAGAAAAGACCCAAAACAACCTCTACAATATCCAATTAGTTTACAAGGATTTTTTCTATGCAAACATTTAATATTTTTCCATATTAAATGCTTTTCCCAACTTTTTCCCTCCTAATACAAGTCACATTTTTCTAGGGGAAATACATAGTAAAATGGGCATTTATCCTTTCTATGTTCCCATTCCCCTTTCTAAGGCAAGTCACCTTTTCACCTAGGATGGATAACAATTTATATTTGGGCCTTTTCCATCTTAGATTTAATAATTATCAAGTCATATAAATTATTATAAGTGCTCCCTCTCTCTTTCTCTATATATTTTATTAATGACACTTTATAATAATTAAATATAACTTAAGTCACCCTTATATTTTTCCTTTGGCCGTTGGGTTGACAAAATAGGCCAAAGGTCTTCGAATGGGAAAGGGATATTACAGTTCTCTTGTAGGCTTCTACAAAGGGGGTTTCTCTTTGGCAGTAACCTAAGAATATACATTTACCTCATCTGTCAAGGCATGGAAGTGAGTCTTCTACTTGTCCCTAATGCTAATAAGTATATCATTAACCTTGGATCTTTGTCTCCACAATTTGTTGGACTATTATGAACATTTGATCTCTACCTTAACATGGATTTTCTACGATTGGCAATCTATATTGTAATCATTACTCTAAACTGGCCCTGGGCTCATACATTAAAAAAAAACAAACTTAGACCCACCGAGATTGATTAAAAATGGCAGTTATCATGCCTTATCTGATTTTGTGTATACTTTGTTTCTAGTTTTTCCACATGTTATCAACTACCTTTTACCTAAATGAAGCTCACATCTTATGCAGTTTTTCCAAAGTGACATTGTTAGATGCAGTTATGGCTTATTCTACCTTAATTATCAAATATTTTCATGTTTCCTGTACATGGCTTTGGCATTTCGGTAATTTGTGATGACTTGGCACATATGGTTGCCTATTTCACACTGCTCTTCTATCTACGGGATTTCCAAGCTAGTTGTGCCTAAGTCATGATTTAAACTATTGAACATTAATGGGATCCAGAAGGTATCTATTACTAGTTTTCAATGAATAGACCAGCTACTTTGCATGCAACTTGCAAGTGCATTCTCTGTGATTTTGTTTGAAGTGCCCGTGATTTTAATTCTATAAGTAAACTGTATATTATTAAGCACTCATTGGCTATCCTTCTCTTGGCCCATACATCAATTGCTTTCAAAAAATATGATGCTCCAGGGACATTATACAACTAATCAATATCCTCTTGGCTGCATCAGTTCAACTGTTAAAATGATGGATGGCTCCATTAATGACATGATTCAACTAAACGAGTCCCGACAACCACTCTAATCATGTACTTATATTGTTGGAATTCAAGGATATTAAGCCCCAGTGAGCTTAATTAAATTGCCAGAACAATATACAATTATACTGAGAAAAATGGCAAGTGGATAACATTAACGCGAATACCACAAAACACACATGCAAAATGCACGACATAGCTACTCTTGCTACAATATGAATGCTGTACTTCACAGAATAATCCAGTGTTCAATCTCTTTCGAGATTCTTGAACAATTAGGGGGCTTATATTTTTGGTTTATTCGACAGAGGAGGATTGCTTTTACTTTCTTCCTTCGCTGCATTGTTCTCCCTACGGCAATTCTAAAAATCTATTGTCCTTTTTCAATATACCTTGGCATACTCCAACTTCAACTGAGGGTCATGTTAGAAATGATTTTTTCCCTGTAGAATATGTTATTTTCCCCTCTCAAAGAAGCAATCCCTTGTATTAGTTGATTCATTCAACTTATCAGTTTATGCAGACAGCTTTTTCAACTCACTTGTCATTTGTGGATACGATAGCTATGAATTCTTAATTTTCCTGCTACAAGTCATGCGAAATATCATCCACATCCACTGTCTCTGAAATGAGAGTATGAAATGAATATAATCCACTATCAAGAACACCAGAGGCCAATATATTGATTATGACACACATACACACACACACACACACACACACACACACACACATATATATATTTATCTCTGATCATACATTTATCTCGATAGAGTTTTAACATCTAATTTTGTTTAGTGTTTTGAGACACAGAAAGGAGGTTTGGTTTGAAGGCCAGATATAAGCTCAAATTAAATGGACTACCCTCGACATTGATGTTACCAATAACCCTTAACAGTTATGTAGCTTTCATCTCTGAAGAGATTTTGGCCCTATTCTTGCCTTCATGAAACAAATTCTTATTATGAGATGTTATGTGTGTGGCTCCAGAATCAATTCCCAATTGATATGTCATAGGAATCAAGGTGACATAAACAAGTGTTTGGGTTTTTGTACATTTGCTGTATCTTCCCTTGATTGGTGTTCACTGTTAAGCTAGGTAGCTGGTACGGGGGTTCAGTGTGGGTATGGGTACGGGGATCCGGTATGCTGATACGACAAATTTTTTGGGGGGCCCAGGTACGGCAGTACAATATGCATATAAAATATTAAAAATATAGCCAAAGAAGCAAAAATTCAGCCTTATACATAAATAGAGTAAACAAATTAATAATTAAGTGAAATAGCCAAATATCATATTAATAATTCAATGCATTTTGTCATGATATTCATTGATTGAACTTCAAACAAGTACATTGTTCAAACTCCAAATGTTACAATGTCCAATTATTAACATAAATAATAACAAATCACATAACTGGACTGGAACTCTGGCTATTACCAGCTCCCTTCAAATCTGGCAGTTCAGAATCCTTTGGGGTTCTCTTATTATTCCTGCATTAGTCTTACTTGCTAGTGGAGATGCTGCCACAGTGTTTTTTGATCCTACATTACCCAAACGCATCTCAACTGTTGCAGTTTCAGCCATTGTTTTAGGTACTGCTGTGAAGTTTTACCACAGTTGAATCATTTACGTAATTTCATCTATTGACCTTTATTGACCCCCAAATTTTTTATTTTTATTTTTTTTACAAAAAAGTTATAAAAAAATATAAATAAAATAGAATAAAATAAAATTGTTGTTTTTACTGGTGGGTATGCCCTGGGTACGGCCAGGGTACGTCCGGCAGTTCCCGGGTACGTCTGGGTACTAACTGAGAAATACCCAGACGTACTCGAAACTGCCCAGACGTACTCGAAACCTTTTGGACGTATGAGAAGTATCCAGATGTACCCGGGAACTGCCGGACGTACCCTGGCCGTACCCAAGGCATACCGCACCCGTACCCATGCCCTGCAGGGTACGTACCACACCCTGCAGGGTATGTACCACACCCGTACCCATGCCCTGCAGGGTACATACCGGCTACCTAGCTGTTAAGTTCTGGATTACCACAACAGCAACAATTTTCCTTTGGCACTTTTCCACCATGCAACTTGAAGTCTTGTTTTTCAGAACCAGGCAAGCTTCTTTCGGTGCCACTCTTTTTTTCCTGATGACATTATTTAAACGCAAATGCACTAATTTAACCTCTCTGATGATGTTCCTCCCACAACATTATTGCTGAAAAATTCTTCAAAGTAAAATAAAAATATCTAAATAAGTTAATAGACACGAAAGTGCTTTGGATGTGGTCAATGTGTTGAGGATATGGAAAATAGTCTTTTTATAACCTACATTTTGACTGATTTCAGGGAGCTGTAACCTAACATAATGTGTCTATATCATCTAGAACACTATTACTAAGTCTTAAGCGACTCAATTTCCCATTAAATTACAAAACTCTGCAATTTTTTTGTTGCGCTTAGAAAATTATCATATCGTTACATTTCATTGCATCCCCACAACAATAGAATGGAAAGAACATTTGACTTGTGTGCTTATGCTTCTTCTTTCTTTCTGATTATTATTTTTGGGCTGATGCAATATCTGCCTGCAAACTATACACAAATTCTTTAGTTTGGATCTTTGCCCGATTTTTTGTTGTCTAAATATACTGGATTCAATGTAAAATTTACCTACACAATTCAATGTTTTGCTCAGTTTTCTGAAATCTACCAAGCAATACAACTGTCCGTCTACAATTCTTCATTGAATACGAACTTGATCTCACAAGATAACTCTTTCCCAATTATTCATTACAAACAGCGGCTAAAGTGATAACCTTCTTGTAGAGTAGTTTAAATCTTTATACGTCTCTATGGGAGGTGATTGTCTCTTTGCAATTTTCAAGAGTCAATTACAAACGAGTCTTGAAATGGCTTTTGGGAAGATTCTTTATAATTATTTTCCGCAATGAATCAGCAAGCAGAAAGGGAAAAATAGGAAAATTTAGAAATAATTAAAATTCTATAATGCAAGTAAAAACATGCTAAAGCTATGAAATCTTAATTGTTTTAAAACTTTGCGGGCTTTTTGCCACTGTTCGCCTTATTCACCCAGGTCTTGGATTTGACGAGAATGGAACCCTATTAGGCTCTCTGTGAGCCAAGCAACTTTAGCAGTGGAACTATTGAAGCTTGACATCTATGACATGCATGTATATAGTTTATAAGCACGATGTATTAATACACTATAATTTGAATTATATTAATAACATGTTGTTATATAACATATAATCCTAAAAGCTAGCAGAGTTAATAAAACTCAAATCAGGATACACAACATTAGTCATAATAGAGTTTATTTTATATGTTATTTAGCATACTAAATAATAGTCATTCATTATTGCTAACTGCAAAAAACATTTATAGGCATCAAAATGGGTAATAAAATAGGTTGCTTTAATGTTGTCATTGTAGTCTCATTTATTCACTGTCAAACGCAAGTACAAATGAGGGAACCTCTGCAAATGACTGTGGTGAGACAGGAGCCTATATTTTACAAACAACTTGGTCATGGGGAGTGCGATATGAAAACTGGACAGAAGAAGACATATTATGCAAGAATGTTGGAACGAGAGGTTAACCATCAATGAATATTGATGACTGGAACCTGAGATGTGAACAATCAATTTATTAACTGACTATAAGCAAAATTTAGGTGAATCTTGGAATATAAGATTAAAATCGCTGTCTGACAAAATTTGTCAACCACGTTAGCGAATTGTTGGATTTTGGTTGAAATTCATTGAATGTGGCAACTTAGTAATTAAGTTCTCTGCTAAACTGACACTAATTCTTTTCCATCAATCTTACATGCATGGCTTGAACAACTCCAGTTGTCTATGTTTAACAGAAAACATATGATATGCCCATATAGCTGGGCAAGTCCAATTTGAATGTATTCTCTTTTTTCTGTTGTAGAACCTTGATGGAATATGTTGAATTGGTCTTAACTTTTGTTTTTACACTTGAACTAGTCCTTCCTAGTTATCAGCCACACTGCATCTCCTATGCTGAACTTGTGACACCAGGTTCTGGTTGTGACAAGTTTTATGCTTTGCCTACGTCCGAGCTAGACAATTCATCACGGGGCAGGAAATTGTTGAATTTTCTCCAAAAACTTGGTTGCTTTCTGATGGGAGCCCACCTTTACCAAAAGCCAAATCAAAAAGTGCCAGAGGAAGAAATTTCTAACAAGTCTCCAATAATGATCAGCTAATGCGTCCGTGCAGCACACAATTGCAACTAAAGATATATGGATAGGTCTCTTTCCAAGTCTCTGAACACTTATGGTTGTATCCCTGTATCAAATGAGCTAGTATTTGGTTCACAACTTCTTTCTTCCCACAAGTTTGTGGATATGATGCAATGGAATGCTTCAACCTAGTGTCCCTCAATTCTCCCTCAAATCCCACAACACAGTTCAGAATTGGCTTAGGAATTTGCTATCACAAAAATTGATTTCAGTCAGCACAAAGTGTACCTATACATCTCACTGAGTTGACAGTGTTGTGGCCATTGATGGCCGTCCTGTAGGGGTCAGAATTGCCATCTTGCTGAACTTGCCAACTAATAGTCTTTTGCACATTATATCTTGGGAAGGACTACCCAGTTGTTTTCTCACTGTCGAGTGGGGACTCGCAGGGACGTATCGTGATCTAAATTCCCGTTTGTAGGTTTGTTTGTGCAACATAGTGCAAGCTTCACGTCTAATGTCTAATGTCATTTTGTGTTTATGGCAGGTAGACATGATGTTGTGATGGCGAAGTGTTTCTCCCACACCAAAATGAACCAACACATTGGACACATCAGGTTCATGCGAGAATTTAAACCCCTGCTTTTCCGGCTGCTATACACAGCTTTATTTGACTTCACATCTTCCATTTTGAATTGAGAAATAACCCATCTTCCATTCGATAGTAAATTTGGTTGCTGTGGTGCAATCTCAAAGCTCTGTACTACTGTAATCTGAGTAGATGGTGCCAAAATTGCAGCCTTCAACATACTGTTCCTTCAAGTCTTCAGTTGGAAATGGCATCATTTGCATTACCCCTCACAACACTTAACTCTTATTGGGCATGACAACATGTCCACCTCTTTATTGTTCATCTTTTTTTTGTATATAATCAGTAGATGAAACTGTTACAAAAATGCTGCCCCTTTGAAATGCTGACTCTAATGGCACTGATTTTTGCATCTGTCAGAATTGTGATGGTATATGATTGGTGCACACTACAGTCTCCTCTGCTAGAAGGTAGTGTTGCCAACATTTCACTGCTTGGACATGACACACAACTCATCACGCATCAACTATTAACCATTGCTGTGGAAAAGGCCTCTAAATACACAATGGGATGACCTTATTGCCCCTAGTGCGTGACAATAAGTATACACTTCTATCTCAAATAGCAATTGGGATTATAGGCAATGCCAACATTGGCTGTTTACATTTCTGCTTCAGCATATTTCAAGAAGTCTCTTGTGCCTTGGCCCAGTAAAACTTACTTCCATCATTTGACAAGGCATTTAATAGTGTTCCAATTTTTGGAAACTTATAATGCTTTACAAAGAAAATGAGCTGCTTATACTATGCACCTCTCGCAAGTTGGTGAGCCTTGGCATGTCTAGATGTCATAAATCTTTTCTATTTTATTTTATTTTATTGAAGAGTTGAAGACTTACAAGACAAAACATAGCAAAGGAAGACCAAGTCAGTCACAAGTAGAAACCCTTAGGAAACAGTCTACAAGCAAATCGAGGAGCCATGAAGAACATTACCACCCCATACTATGGAGTTCTTTCAGCTTTCTATACAATTTTTCGAATTTTCAGCAATATGAGAATTTTGATGCTAAATTTTGCCTAGCTGCTCAGTCAAGCTTTCATTACATTGGATAGTGACATGCATCCCTGGATTCAAAGTAGCACATTGTAGAAGAAATTTAGAGTAAAGTCTGTATAATTACTCTGTGAGAAATAGTATCATTAAAGAAGCAAGTATAGCATCTATTTTTCCAAATCTATTTGAGAATAATTTCAGATATCACATTGTAAGAAAGGCCAATTTTAAGAACAACATTTTTCCAAGTAAGTATTTCGCTAAAGAGCATTGACAAATTTGATTGAAATTGTTTCCAAATGTTCTTGACAACTTTGCATGTCCAGAATGCATGTTTCGTAGTTTCAGCATTGCAAAGAGGGGAAGCCATTTTTATATTTCGAAAGAACTTAATCCCATCAGCTCTAGATAATTTGCATTAAATCACCTTCAAAGCAAGAAGCTGAGCATTAGATTTAGCTTTTGATTCCAAATATTGGAACAACATGGCAATTCCATCTCTGATTTAACCTTTCATGAATCAACAATTCAAGCACCAACTTGAGGTAATTTGCTTTAAGAGGAAATTGGTCAAATCTTGCTCCATTGCTTGATAAAATTGCATCGAATTTGAGAAGACATAGTAAGAAGCAAATTGTCATGAACCAACAAAATTATCAAGTCAATGATGTGCTTATAACTTTTCAAAAGGTAAAAAGGAGTTTTTGATGACAGGCCAAGGAGGCCATTCCATAATGAGTGGGTTCCAAAGATCCTTGAAGGTACTAATTCCTTTACTAAAAAGTTTAAACCCATGCAATTTTTTTCAAGGGCAAGGGGGAGGTTGTTGAGAATGATTAACTTGTTCCACCAAATTGAGGAGTTGGAAGAGATCAGCACATGCCTGATTGGATAGTCTTACTAGGTTAGTAGCTGAGAGGTTTTTTGCCAAGATTTACATAATTTGATCATGGGTGGAGGGATTTGAATTTTTAAAGAATCTGGCATAAATTTTTTGTCATAAATATTAACTTTGTCCCACTTACCTTGAACAGAGGTGAGCTGCACTTTATGCCTTAGATGGGTCTTCCAAGGTTTGTTACCTTGCAAAATTATGATAATCCATTTGGATGTAAGAATTTTTCCTTGATTCCAAAGGTCAACGATACCTAATCCACCCTTGTGCTTGGGTTGAATACAAAGAGACCAAGATATGACAACCATGTCTTGCTTACCATCCCATTTAGTCCACAAAAATCGTCTCACCTTTTGAATCAATTTGAGATAAAAAGATTTGGAAGGGGTATCCAACAAGAATAATAATAAACATGAGTGGCAAGAAAAATGTTATTGACAATTTAAACACATTTTGCTTAAGACAAGAAATTAACTTCCCAATTGTGTATCTTTTACTTAAACTTTTGAAGGAACCAATCCCTCATTTGAGAAAAGGAAACACCGATGCCAAAGGGGGATACCTAAATATCTCATGATCTTTCCATGTTTCGTTGCTTCCAATCTTTTGGTATCCATTTGAAAGGATTCCCTATTCTTGTAAGAATGAATTCAATTTTGTGCAATAATAGCTTGGATCATGAGGCCACACAATAAATATCAAGCAATTCCATAGCATTATTCACTTCCAGCTCTTCACTTTGTAGAAACATGTTATTATCAACAAAATGAGAGTTGAGAACAGATTTATGTTGAGGAAAAACAATGCTTTTAATTTTCTCGAATGAGAGCACTTCTTCAAACATGAATCCAATCACATCAACAACACACACATAGAGGAAGAGGGCTAGAGGATACCCTTGAATGGGTCTTTAAAGACCCATTAACAAAAATTTGGGTGGAGGCATTTGTAATGAGCAGTCTAACATGATTGAGCAGTCTATATCCAAATCCTAGCCATTTAATCGTTTTTAGAACAAAGGAATATTTGATTCTACCATAAACCTTATCAACATCAAGCTTTATAAAAATTGCGTCTTGTCTCAAGTACGGGGCCCAATCAATGGTTTCCCATGCTAAAATTGGGTTGTCAAGGATAAACTGATCTAGAAACCCAGTTGTTTAGTGCTCACTATGTCTTTAACCACTAGTTTTCTTTTGGCAGCTAAAGCCTTGGCTATTATCTTATAGGTGGTGTTAAGGATGGTGATAGAACACAAAAAAAATAATAGAGTCTCTATTGATCCTTTTTGGATTCAATTTGATAAGCCACAATTAATTTCTTGACCTAGGCAACTAGTGCTTTCAGTTTCAAGGTAGATTTGATACAAGTCATGGAGAAAAATAGGCTATAATATTTAGAAAAATTTAGCAAGTAAACCATAAAAATTAGGACTTTTGTTTTTGTCCGTGGAAAACAAAGCTCTTTCGAGCTCTTCAAGGGTGAAGAGACAGTCCAACATTTGACTCGTATCATTTGAAAATTTTCAAGGTATACGGTTTCGGATTTGCTTTATACAATTCAGATTGAGTAGCATCTTTAGAAGGGGTATCCCGAAACAAGTTTCAAAATGAGAAAACAAATATCTTTGATACCCTCGATAGTGGATTCCACTCTATCGTCTAAATCTTGAAGAGCAAGGATGCATTCTCTTTTGTGCTTACAATTAAGATATTGAAAAAAAAACTTTTTTATCGTCTCCATCTTTGATCCAATGTAAGCAGATTTTGATTTCGGCACCTTTTCCCTTACAAATTTCAACTTTACAAAGCTCCATTCCTATAGTTGCAACATTTTTCTGCAAGTAGATATTAGTAGTTTTAGACATCAATGCTAATACGTTTTCTGAAAGTTGTTTTTTGAGACCCTGCTCCCTTCTTTTGTGTTTAACTCTTAAATTGCCATACCGTAAGGAACACAATATATTTAGAAAGCACAAGACACCACCATTTGATCTAATTTTCGCCACGTTTGAGTTTGGGGATGGAGTTTCATAGTGAGTAAAGAGCACGTCAGCAATCTGAGTTTTTAAAATGAGAGATGATAAGCTTGAACGAAAGATAATAAGATATATTAGTATCTTAGACAAAGGAATGGATAAGATGATGGGAGTATGATTTGAGAGAGCGGTAGAAAGGCCTTGATTGATAAGGGTCCCATGCAGTGATGGAGAAGGGGATATCAAGTCTATTGAGTTTTATTTCATTGCCAGATCTATTGTTTGACTAGGGGGAACTAACAACTTTGATGGGAGGAATGTTTGCCCGCCAAAGGGTCAAGGACTCCTCAATTATTAACAAAATCTAGGTATCAAATTCAGGTTGAGAAATATAAAGATGTCACCCCATGATCAATCAACTGGTCATTCTACCATTTTAAAATCACTGCCAATAATCCATACGGCTTGTGGGAGATGTTCACCCGACCAATTCCATAAGCTTATTCTTAAAATCACTATAATTAGGAGTGTACAAAAACCAAAAACCTTGTATATAGCATCAAGGTAACCCAAACACAATAGTGGGTCCGTGCCTTTGTCAATAACTGCATTTTGAAGCCAAAGAGCAAGATCCAAAACAATCCCTCCTCCCCCTTCCACATGAGAAGTGTACAAAAACAAAAATCTTTTGAGATACATCATAATGCTTGAGAAAGTCTGACTTCATGGACCTTGACCTCTTGTAGAAGAAGAATGTCAGGATGATGATCAATTCAAGTTTTTCTAAATTTGTCTTATGTCAGGAAGGGACCTTCATGTTCCATGAAAGGATTTTGCAACTCATTGGGACAATTCAATAGAGTAGCTCCCATCTGTGAGAGATAAGAACCAATTATTCAAAGTGATTGAGTGGTCCTTTTCTTTGTTCATACTGAAAGTATAGCTGACCGGAGATTTGATCTATCTTGAGACCCTGTGATGAGCATCTCATATAATGAGTTGAAGCTCATAATATTCAATGCACAAAAATGACTGTAACAGAATTTTTGTTATTCATTTTAAAGGCTACGTGGGTACTTAAGTGCCGTCCTGAAACAGGTTCAGTGACGTAACGCTGGTATTCGGACACTGGTTCGAGGCATTTTCTCTAGCCCTTCTTACCCCGAAAAGCAGGGTATTCTGGAAGCGCATGATTCAAGGAGTTCAGACTATCTATAGTTGGAAAAGTCAAAGAAGAGATGGGTTCTTTGTGCTTATGGATCGCATGCCATCAATCACCCACAGCAAGAGGTAAGGGACCCACCATTCATCTCACAGATATATAGATAGGGTTTCGCTCATATGACTGCCTTCTCTATAAGATCTAGAGGGAGGGGGGGGCCGACCCCCCCTCTAGATAGTTGCTTCACCGCCCTCCATTCATTGATGTAAAACTATCGCTCATGGGACTGCCATTGGGGCGACCCAATCCATTCACTGAGTGGACTCTCTATGGCAACTCCGCCCCCACCCCCCCTAAATAGATATCTTATCTTATCTTATCTTATCTCAGTATGAAGGTTTAGCATTATTATGTACAGGAAGAGAGGGAGGGGAGGATTGGATCCGACAATTGTTCATAGAAGTAGATTTCATGCTGTGAAGGAAGACAAGGCCAGGGATATGTTGGCACTGAATTTGGTATTTCATCAAAGGGGACTGAAACTTGTTGAGTAGAACTTGTGTCTGAAACATGTATCTTAGGTTGAGATTAGCATTGCAGCCGGGTTGGGAGGACATTAAGGTAGAATTTACTCCATCTTGGAATTATCATTATTGCCAGAAGGATTGTGTGGATTTCTCACAAGGCAGTCTCTAATAAGGTGATTTTCATTTTGACAATAGAAGCAAGCATCAGGTTTGTTGAGAAAACTCACCGGTTTGAAGCACCTCAAACTCTGGGCCTACCAATTTCAAGGCTTTATGAAGAGGGTTGGTCAAATCCATTTCAACACAAGCCTTAGCGTGAATATAAGCGCTGGAAAACTTATCATTATTATCCTTACACCAAATAACACGTCCATGCTATCCTGCTATGTCTTTTACAAACGGCCGAAAGTGAGATTGAGGTAAAGAAACTCCACCCATATTGGGTATTTAATGGACCTCCAAGGTCATTCCAGGCGGAAACCAAAGCTCCACACTTGCAAATCGCTTATTTGCCCACAAATGACCCAAGTCCCATATTGCAAAACAGCTTGAGCGTTTTCTGGTGAACAAACATACAAAAAAAAAAAAAAATCTTCCCTCGCTCTCTAATAGTCCCTATATAGTATAAACCAACCCCGATTTTCTCAATTAATTTTAGCCCATTTGTAAAAATTATGTTCAGATGGGATTCCTCTCAGGAAAAATGAAAGCACAGTTCTGTTATGAAATTTTGCAATGACATTCACTATTTTGTTGGCCGAAATCACAGTTCTGTTATGAAATTTTGCAATGACATTCACTATTTTGTTGGCAGAAGGCATTTAAAGACTTTACCTCCTCCATCATTTGTTGAATGATCTGGGTTTTTTGTCAGACTTCCCATTGTTTGCTTCAGATGATGGCTGAACGGACGTGTAGTTTGTCTGGATTGCCACAGAAACAAAAATCAGCCGTTGGTGTTGCCGGTGGTTGGGGTTTCACAGACATGGAGTTGGTGTCAATGGAAGCCAGGGTTTCTCCTCAGTCATCATCACTTCACTGAAAGGATCTACTTCAACTCTCTGTCTCCAATTGTAAAGCATAAGTATACAAATGCTTGTCATGCAAACTTACACTTCTTCAAATTCACTTGCAGGCGGTTTTGATGCCAAATCTTCCACGCTTCCTGAACTTGTTATCTCTCTCAAGTAGTATTCGTAACATTCATTGCCAGAACCTCCTCCAAATTAGAGAAACCACCAGAAAATCTTGCCAAATATGATGGCACTGCATATAAAATATACACAAAAGGTTATCTTATTTTTCCACCTTCATTCGAAGCTGAGATAAAGACTCGTACAGTTTTAAAAGTCTGCTTGAATTGATTTGTTTTTTCAATAGATTACAGATTTGAGCGAGTATGGAAGTGAGCAATGCACGACAACGACGACTCCACTTGTTATTTTTATTTTTTTCTTATTTCACATGTATGAATGAATGAAAGAAAAACAAAAACAAACTAGTGAAATACATCAAAGAAACCGGCCCAACGCTGATACTTTTGCTTTTTTTCCATTTCTTTGTTAAACTTGAGCCTTCTATTATAGATTTTAGTTTAGTAATCTGCTGTTATTGTAATCTAGGGCTATTATCATTGTCAGACGAGCTGGAAGATTCTTCCCAATCTCTCCTTTCTGCAAAGTAAGGGTTACGAGTGTTCCTCTTGTACCAAAGTCTGGATACAGAAGATGTTCCATCATTATTTGGAGCTAGATGCCTTTGTGATAGAAAGAGATAATGATCTGGAATCTAAAGGAAATGACCAGGTGCAGGAGGATGGATATTCATTATATGATGGAGATAGATTCTTCGCCATAATTGTCCATTTGGATTAGCATGATGTCCCTGTAGAGGATTAGTCCTAACATAATAGGATATTTTTACATACTAGGGAATTTTACAATTGATTAAAATATTTCTAACAGTATCAGGTTCTACATTAAGTAGAGGACTGTCAGAAATCTTGGTAGGCAGATATTTAGAAAGAAAATACTTAAAATGGTTTAGCAATATACTTGCTTGTCTCCTGGAATGCTTGGCCTGTTCCATGCATCATTCTCAATAGGATGTCCTTCGGGCCAAAGCTTAGAAAATTCAAACCTCCATAATGTTTTTGGTCTTGGGACCAATTGTCTTAGCCAAATTCCTTCTACTGAGAATATCATCTGGAGGAGGTTCCACGTACCTTGAATGTCTCCATTGCCACTGTAAAGTGCAAAAAACCATAGGTTCTTGCCTGGTATGAAATTCTGTGGTAGGAATTTCAGGATCAACAAATCTGGATGCCACCCTCTGTCATATTATAAGGTGATACAGAAATAATTCCTCTTGAGAGTAACAGATGTTGTGCTTCATATGACATCTCATTGTCATTCCTCTTTAGAGATTCAAGGTAATTGTGACAAGTAGAAGATTTCCAGATGGTTTCAACAAATTCATGGATCACCTGTGTAACATTTATGTTCTTTGAATAATTTAATTCTCTACTGGCAAAATCAGCTAGAGAATTATCTTTACCTTTGATATGCTCAATTTCAAAACTGAAATTATCAAACCACATTCCCCATCTCTGGAGTCTGTTGAATGCAGTCTTGTTGGCAGGATCTCCATTATTAAGTCTGGCCTTAAAATCTTTTAAATCAGAGCGCAGAATAAAGTGCTCATTCTGTATAAAAAATAAGAAGGCTTTTATAGCTTTTCTTAGTGGCTAAAATTTCTTTATGAGCAGAATGATATTTCAGCTCTGATCCTTGAAAAGATCTAGATGTATATCTACATATCTTTTCTTTTCCATTATCTATTTTTTCTTTCAGCACAGCTCCCCAATAATTTTCACTAGCATCTGTTTCTATGATCTTTAGTCCTTGTCTAGGCAAGGACATAACAGGAAGTTTTTGAACTTGTGCTTTAATTCTTCTTACAGCTTGGGTCATTTCTTCTGACCAGCTGGGAGCATTCTTCTTCAATCTTTTATTAAGCAAGTATCCTATCTACAATATTTTTATAAAAACCAGCAACATAATTGATGCAACCCAGAAATCTTTGTAGCTGAATCTTTTCTGAGATCTGATCTGGGAATTCTTGAATCTTTGAAACAATATGAGATTGCATTTCAATAGATCCATCTTTAATTCTGATTCCTAGGAAATCCATTTCATCTTTGAAAATCTCCATTTTTGATGGAGATAAACATAAACCATTCTTGTAGACTATTTCATAGAATTTCTCTAGATGATCAATATGCTCTTTGGGAGATTTAGAGAATATTAATATGTCATCAATGTAAACTATCAGGAAATCAGCTGACTCACCAAAGATAGAATCCATTTTCTTCTGAAAGATGGATGGAGCAGTCTTCAATCCAAATGGAAGAACTTTCCACTCATATTGTCCTCCAGGAACTACAAAAACTATTTTGTAGGTGTCCTCTGGTTTCAAGAATATTTGCCAAAAGCCACTTTTTAGATCAAACTTGACTGTATACTTTTGATCCTTTGATTCTGGATAGCAGATCATCCTTAGCAGGAATAGGATGCTGGACAGCTTTCACAAACTTGTTCAAAGGCTTGTAATCAACAAGTCTTTTCTTTTGGCGAATCTGTTCACTTCTCTTATTCACATAAAAAGCGGGTACATGCCCAAGGGGAGTTAGATTCTTTGATGAAACCTCCTTGGATTAGCTTTTTAATCTCTTCATGGCATTCCTTTCTTTCAGAAGGGATCATGCCTTTATGATGGGCTTTGAATTTTGGAATGATATCATTCCCTTTGCCATCTTTCTGAAACTGCAAATCAAGTGAATAGTAGTGCTTTTTTTGCTTTTAATAAAAATATGAGGATTATCAGAACAAAGATTTTTCTTGATCTTTGCAACAATGTCATCAATATTACCTTTACATAAGGCTATAGATTTATGAATCCATTCATGATTGGATTCTTTCTTTTGCTCTGGTAGAGGAATGATGGTTCTGAATGAATACTTTCTAGGGATCTGAACATCCAGATTGAATAAAGATATAAAATCTTTATTTAAACTGAAAGTGCCACATTCCTGTAAAACATCTACTCCTATCAAGCAATCATATGAAAGCATATCATGCTGATAAAACTGTAGTGTTCTTTCATATCCTTCTATCCTGATAGGCACATATGCTGTATATCTAGAAATTACTTCTTTCTTATCAAAATTTATTTTTAAATATGTTTCAGTCCAACAATCTGGAGGTATGGCTCTGGTTCTAAGCAAACTTATATCTGCTCCAGTATCTATCATTGCATCTATAGAATAAGGCTTGATATTTGGAATATAGATATTGATAGTAATAAAAGGATTTTGAGCTCCTTTTATAGTACATACCTCTGTATTGAATTCTTCTGTTGGGACTGTTTCCTCTGCTTCTTGATGCAGTATTTGCTGATAGGCTTCTTCTAGAAACTGTTCATCACCTTCAACTTCTTTCTTCTCCCTGTTTTCTTCCTCAACTAGTCTCTTATATTCATTTGTAGCTTTAGCAATCACCTTTTGTAAGAATTCTATTCTATTTCTTCTCCACAATCTCATTGTTTCAGGTACTGGAATAACAATATCTGTACTAGGAGTAGTTACCTGAAATTCATTGTCCAGATCTTCTTCTGGAAATAGGAATGGAAAGCTTCTTCTAGGTGGAGAGTATCTTCCTCCTCTGCCACGACCTCTTCCTCTGTAGGGAGTTTGTCTTTGACGAATACATCCTTGTATAGGAGGCCTTGAAGTAGGTGATGACCTTTGTTGAAAAGACCATTTTTGCTTTTCTTCCTCTTCTTCCTTTCTCTCTCGTGCTTCATTTTCAGTCTGACTTGAATTGTATATTTTCTTTCTAACTCTCTGACTTTTTGCGAGAGAAAAGTCTTCTTAGCAGTATCCCATGGGGGACAATCTTCAAATTCACTTTGCCTCAGTTCTAACTGCTTAAATATGACTTCAAAAGACACAGGCATGAGAGGATGAGGAAAACTAGCAATCATATTTACAAAAGAGGGAAATGAATCATAACCAGATTCTGTACTATCTGAATCTGACTCAGTATGCTCTATAATATTTACTTGAAAATCTTCCTCTGAAGATATGTATGATATATCAGAAGAATAACAATCAGAATCAGAGATTAAACAATAATCCTGATCCGTTATTCCTTTTGTTGTAAGCATATTTATTTTTGCCTTGCCTTTCTCTGTATCCTTCTTTGGGCATTCATTTGCATAATGCTTGCCTTTACAGATAAAGCAAGTTGGCATAAATTTTCTTTTCTTTCCCATATATTTCTTTTTCTGAAATATTGCTTTCTATATGGGACATCTTTTGAATATTTGTTTCTAGAAAACTTATATTTTTTCTGCTTCTTATACTGACCCTTCCCCTTTGAAAAAGATGAACACTCTTTACAAGGTTTCTTGATTTTGAACTTGTGTTTGGGGTTTACAACCAAATGGGTCAAGATCTAATAATTGACAGAATTTAGTTCCTAAGGCTTTTTGGGCCTTAGCAACTTCCTTTGCGGTCTTGTTTCTCCTGGCAGAGACGAGCATTCGTCTCATCTATGATCTGATTTAAAGCACCAAGACTCAATTCTTCTGTACTCCTTCCATGCAGGGCTTTCTTATATTCTGTTGCAAAGAATGCAGGGAAAGATTCTATATAGCGGAGTCTCATAGTAGGATCATTTATATTGCCAGAATTATAATATAACTTTTGCATATAACACTGGTACTCTTTAATCCTACTCATGTCACATAATCTGGCTCTTAAGAATAAAGAAGTATTCTTAAGCTTATCATTATCAATAGTTCCTAGAAATTCATGAATGAGAGCTGCGGTCAATGAAGCATATCCACCAGTCAAAATTTCTTCTTGGTGTGGATGAGCATCCCACCATTCTTTTACTATACCAACAAATCCATTTGCAATAACCTCAGCTATAGTTCTAGGATCTTTCTTATATAACAAGAGTTGAGAATTTTCCCATCCTATGATTCCATGTATTAATTCCTTCACTTGTTTAGGAGTAGAGCAATCTAGCTTATACCAATTAGGCTGCAAGGTTTGAGTTCTTGCAGTATGATGAAGAGGCTCAGATGTAGAAGCTCTAGAAGTTTCCTCCATTAAAACCATACTCTCAACTTCTTCTGGAAGAAGCTTAGCCATACTGACTGATCCTTTATCTATATTCTTTTTATCTGTGATGAACAAAGGACTATGTTCCCAGTAGAACAGTCTTATGACGGGTCGAAGATTTGAAAGAATTGACAACTTCCATCCAGGACACTTTATGGGACCAATCTGGTTCTATCTCTTCTAGCTTTTTTGTATTGTCCAGAATTTTCTCTATTTGTGGAACTATCTCAGGAATAGGACTTACAATCTCTTGTACTTGATCAACTTTGTGACTCAACTCAACAATAGACTCATGCAATCTGATGCAAACTATTTTGTACTATCTTATGGGTAATACCTAATTTAGAAGCAATATCTTTTTTAGTATCCTCAGATTGACTAATGAGGGGTTGAACAACATCAATGACTTCTCTGGACACAATCTTGGGAATATCAGGATAAGTAGATACATATCTAGATGTATTCTCAAGACTTTTATCCAACTTTTTCATATGAGTAGGGACATCATCAACTTTAGTATTTAATAATCTAAGAGCAGAAGTTATATCTCCTTTTTGATGGAGTTCTATGGCTTTCAATGTCTTTTCCATTTCTGCTAGAATAGACTCTTGAGATTGCAGACGATCATGTACAGACTTGACGGCTTTATTCATCCAGTTTAACATCTTTAGAGGACTCAGAGGGGTCTACATGTCTGTCTATAGTTCTTTGGTACCAAAAGATAGCCTTTTGGGTTTCATCAGACGATAAGACTTCACTACTGTCAAGAGACGAAAAAGATGCAGAAATATTGGTTTCTCTAGAAGCCATACTAATGGTTGGACCATTAGAGGGGACATACTTTTGCTTTATGATTTGCTCACAGTCTTTACACCAGAGGTAATCTGTGTTTGGATCATGAATCAAACTATTATGACTACAAATATAAGTCTGTTCTTTCAGGGATTTTCTCGAAAGGTTCAGCTGTAGAGAAAACAAAAGTATCTGATCTAAAAGAACTTGATCGGGAGATATCAGACACAAGTTTTTTAGATCTGAAAGACAAAGTTACATTTGACTTAGACTCATTTACTGTTGTAGCATTTTCTAATCTAGGCTGATTTTTCTCAATAAACTTTTTAGATAGGGTCCATTCTTTTGGAACTTTAATTTGGGACCACGAGATAAGTTCAGGCTCAATTTTTTGACTTTCTATACTGGTATGACTCACCACGCTGCTGCCTTTAGAAATGCCATGCTTGACTGTAGGATGCATTGTGTTAATAAGGCGATAGATGACCTTATAATGAATAGCCAAATGACAAGCACCAGGTTTCATATGAAGACTGTAGTAGCAAGATGCAGACGTAAAACTTGTTTTAACAAATCTTCTTTTTGCAGACTTACTGGATAATTTGGATAGACCTCAAAGGATATGGGGCCATTATGTAGACCAGTTTGAATAACAGCCAATAGGGAATCTTTAAAGCTTTCAAAACGTAAATCCATTAAACAACATAAAACAGAAGCATTTAAACCACGACGGAAAAGTGGAGTAATACCTATTTGAACACAACCTATATGAGCAAACTTAAATGTTTTTTGCTTTTTGAGAGACTGTATATCAGCGGGATCTACTAAAGGTATATCATATTCATGACTAGAAGTTTGGGAAACCTGAATAACAGATTCATGGGTTTTTAAGGTAGTAGCAACAATCAAATGAAAAGTAGTCAATTTATCATAAACTTGATTATATGGGATCTTAGGCAATTTCCATGCTGGTAAAGGATCTGATTCTTGTTGTATATCTACTGCAGAATTAACAGGAAAGACATCAGATATACTTACAAGATCTTGATCTTCTTGTTCTCCTTGAATACTGATGTGATCTTCAAACTCCATTACTGTTACTGATAAGCAACTCTTCAGCAGGGCTTACGGTATCGGCCTTCAACCTAAAACTGCGCACATCCACGACGACTTACAAAGCGGGAGGCTCGCCTCTTTGCCTGACTTACGAGGTATAAACTTATTTCATGGATGAAGAAAGACAGATCATATACCAGGTATCAAGATAAGAAAACACAACAAAGAAGAATCTTGCAAATTTTATTGATCTTCAAATTCTATTACATAGAAACTCAGCGCTGATACCACTTCTAACCAAGTGCTGTGATTTCAAAAAACAAAAACAAACTAGTGAAATACATCAAAGAAACGGGCCCAAAACTGATACTTCTGTTTTTTTTCCATTTCTTTGTTAAACTTGAGCCTTCTATTATAGATTTTAGTTTAGTAATCTGCTGTTATTGTAATCTTACCTTCTTCAAACAAGGTTGTGAGAGAATATATATCTACTTTGACAAATATTGAATGAGTTGGAGATATCTTTAATGACCTCTCCTCTTTGATATGTCAATTCTTTTTTTCTTTGTGTTCCATCTATATTAGTTACAATCATAATCATCTATGGTGAATTCTTGTTTTTTATATTCAAAGGCCATAAAAATAAATCTAATGAGAGCCAACAAGCCATCAACTTGAGCATCACATATATTTGTCAGGTTGACTGATCAACCAGTCAATGATAATAAGATGAATAAAATTCCATCTTTTCATCCATTAAGCTAGCTTTAAAAATGTAAAACTTCAAATTTACACCATGCTTAAAAAAACTTGAACACATTCAATGATGCCCAAAAATTATATGTAGGAATCTTTTTAATTTGTGAAGTGTAAATATTTAATTTTTGAAAAACATATACTGAGAGGAGGTTTGACAACCATCCATCTTTCAAGGAAATGATTGCAATAGTCTTCTCCCTTTTTACATGATTCCTTGGAATGTTTAGTTTGTCAATTTAATGCACGAACATTGTTTTCTGACGTAAAAATAGTAGTTAAGATGGATGCCAATATATTGAAAAATGTTTTGCTAGATAACTATTTTATTTAGGGAATAAAATAAATGTTGCATATTATTTTTTGTATATGAATATTATTACATTTTGTGCAAACAATGCCATCATTTGGGTCATTTTTGAGTCGAAAATCGCCATTTTTTAAACGTTTTCGGGCATTTTTTTTCTCACGTGAAATTTGAGTCATGGATGTGACACAAATTGTGATGTGACTAAACAGTTTTAATTGCGTCACATTTGCACTACTAATTTCATTCGATAAATTTATCATGTGGTGTAAAAGTGACACAAAATTTGTTTGATAACATTAGAAAAAAGGTAATATAATTATTTGATATATCAGATAATTACATTACATTAATGTTGTTAAATATATGGAAGTCATTAATTTTATATAGGGGCCATATTTACTAAAATAATTGTCACGTATAAAAGTATAAATATAAGAAATTTGGGTTTTTCTATGCCCTAGTTATTAAAAACTTATACTTTAAATTTATAGTAGTAAATTTAAAATATTAAGGTTACTCTGCGCCTGACAGAATTGGTTTCATAACTCCAAGAGTTATAGTCTAGAAGATCATTTTTTCAAAATCCAATCTGGTCAATACTTAGTCGTTTTTCATGATTTCGAGATTGTACCCAAATCTTTTAGGGTGTAAAACTTGCCTTGTGGGTGGGGGCTAGGTGTCCCTTGGTCAAGGCAACCTAGGTTGGTCTTGATTGTTAGAATGCGTTAGAGGGAGTGAAGCATGATGGAGACACTTGCATTTATCTTCATTTCAGTATGGGTTGCCCTATTTTTGGGTGGTTCATATGCTCTGGGTATGTCCCCCTATTGGTTTACCATATCTCAATTGTCTTGGTTGTCTCTCGAAGACTCTAGTTTTTTGAATAGGTTTATGTTGTAAGTTTGGTCCTTGATTTATATTTTTCAACCTATTATGTATTCCTGTAAGGTTGGACGTTAGTGGTTGTAGAGGATATTGACATGTCACGCATGTTTTTGCTTCTTTGAACAAAGATCCATTTGCTAGATCAATAATATTTCCACATGTGCTTGTTAAATTATCATTGTCCGTGCTTGATTTTCTCTTCTTATGCCTCAACTTTCTCTTTGCTTCATGGTGCCATATCTTCGAAGACTCATCCACTCATTCATCAAATATATTTTTTGAAGACCCATGTTTTTCCCATCTGTAAGTGCAACAATAACACAATTTAAATTTTCCTTTCCTTGAAATGTATTATTGTTGAAAAAAAACATAAATAGAATTTGGTTTTAATTTGGGTTAAGGTGACAACTATATTTGTGTCTCAAGAGTGTAAAGGGGCAGATGCACATAATTGTACATGATCTAAAAAATAGTCCTAAATTTTAATAATACATACACTTGGTCAGACTACAATATATTATCCCTAGTCTCATATTTTATTGGGAAATAAGTGCAAAAATTGTATTTGTTCTTCAAGTAACGAAATTCAATGAATTGGTATGGGTCCAAAACTTATAACCACTTATCCCATGCCTAATGTACTTATAATTTCTTATGTACTTCCATGAAACAAATATTTTATGCCGTACTTATACTACATTAATTATATAAACATAAAAGATTTATCAATATAACGTGAAGAATAAATATAATTTATTGCTCAATTAAAGGAAAGGCTTACCCATAACTAAAAGAAAAATGTAAACTGGAAAGCATTTTGCAAAACAAATGTCAACGATTTAATAGTTAATCAATTTTAGGGTTATAAATTGAATTTTTTAAAATATAACAAGATAAAAAGAAAATGTATAGTGTCCATTCACAATAAGATATGACACAACAAAAAACAATAGGGGAGGACTACAAACAAATTATATGCACCTCAATAATAAGATAAACAAACCTATTTATTTAAATAAAATTAATATTTAGTAGAATACTGTATGGAAACCAACCCTCCATTTATGCCCCTTTGTGTGGGTGAAGTGGAGACATTTCCTCTACATATAGACATAGTAGTTGCCAACACATATATTCAAATATTGTAAATGTAATATAAAAATCTTAAACACTGTACAATTAGTTTATTATAATGGAAATATGTGACAAAAAATAATTAGAGTTAAAATTGAAAATACCTAATTTCTAAGTAAGATTGGTCTGATACTTGCAGGGGATTCACACTGCTGAAATTATTGTTCTTTATAACTATGTGACAATGACAAATAATCCAATGCACATTGTTAATAGGGGAATCAATTATAGTTTGTAGAGGTAATATGATGCTCTAACATGACACATTGAGACAACACCCTAATGTTTAAAATCCCATTCCATAATCACAAATTTATAAAATGATACAGTAAACATACATGAATAAATCTTCCTCATGGATATTTCATAACAATCATAATGGTAATGGTGTAGACACAACATATATGCACTTGGGTATATTTCTAGGTCCTAAAATCATGCTAGCATTTACATGATTGCTAAGCAAGAAAACTAGTAATTAACAACTCACTTTAGCCTTTTACTTGGTCTTTTGTACTTTTATTGGCTTTATATATCTTGCACTCTTGCCGAAATTTGACTGTTTTATCATTCTATGGCCTTGAACATTGGCGCCCAGTCAGAACACTAGCACCGGGTGTTCCTATTCTCTTGGGTGCTCCTGTCCCTCTTTACCTTTTTCTTATCCTTTTGGACCCCTTTCAACTACTTTGGGTTGGCCTTTTAGTTTTTAATTACAAAATTCATATAAGGGAATCATATAAATACATAGCTATGTTTTCAAAATAAGGGACCAAGTACTAAGCATTATCTATCATCACCTAAGCTTGCATTCAAAGGCACACAAACATCAAAGACATCCATCGAGAACACTCATTCAAGGAGCACGGGCTACATCACTTATGCATACACAATATAAGAGGGGAATTTTATTCTATTCCATCCCACACATTCTATACATTTGCTACATTCTAGATCTAGCCTGCTATCACTATGAAACTTGCACAAGGGAATCATAGGGCATCATTTCTACACACACACACACAAAAGAACTACATAGAGTCTGAGATGTAATGTAATGTTTGGTCATAAGTTCACTCTTCAGGTGACCACTGGGGTCAGTTCAAATCCCCATTCTACATTTTCCTTTTTAGGTTTGATGTGGTTTGTGGGTATGTGCAAGTGAACTTATTTTTTGCAGGTTACAGGTACATTCACAGATCAAACATTGAATCCAGAGAGAAAGATAGAAAAGGAAAATGAACATCATCCGAACCTGAAAGAATCAGATCCACAACATCTACCTAGACACCAATGCTCAAATCTAGACACTAACGCCAGGCGCTCCTGTCCTCTCCTAGGTGCTTCCGTCCCATGCAATCTTAGAGTCTAGAACCCCCAGTCAGCATCGATGACACTCTCCTCAGTTTGTTTTAGTATTTCATCTACCCAGATCACTTCCTCTTTGCTCAAAAATCAACTAAGTCCCCCTATCTCTCCTTCTTGCTTAGGGTTTTATATTACACATGCTTTGTTGCTTGCGTCTTACCTTATATTAGCATTCGTACAACATTTATTACAATAGTTACTTTGAAAATACAATTTAATCCAATTTACATTAAATAATTTGGCGAACTCGCTTGTTCAAACCCTACCTTGCTTCTAGGAATTCTTCCATTACTTCCCATGTTTGAGACTTATGAAACCTTTATCGATGAAGATCTTCGTAACCTCCAAACCCATATTGTTTAACATCCTCAAGACTTAGATCTTTTATTATTCGCTGCTCGTGAGGAAGCCACTAATCTAGTTGAGCTCAACCCTCCCATTTCTAATGCTACTTATTTACCTCTTACAACCCAACATTCTCATTCTACCCTTCCACCCACCTCCTATGTTCACGTTTCCATGCCTACTACTACCAATCATTTCACCTAGCTTATTACTTCTCATACACAACAAGTCTCCACTTCAGGCACCAAAAACCTAGTTTCTTTATACCAGGATCTAAAAATCCAAATCTTCCAAATATAGCAAGCTACTTCACATTCCTCTCCATCTATATATTCCTCATTACTCCTTCATAGCCCTTTCGTACCTGCCATCTCCTCTCATCCACTCCCTCCCAACTTCATTGCACCTAAGCTTCCTATCTTCAATGGCCATGACGACCCTCATGAGCATCTTTGATCTTTCTATATGGTATGTCTTGACTATGTGGATGAATTTACATTGTTGGCTAAATTATTTCCTAGAAGTTTGTAAGATTACGCTATGCATTGGTTTTATGATCTACTGTTACGCCCTTAACCTATTACTTGTATTAAGATATGAGTAGCCAACTTGTGGCATACCATATCATTTTATTATATCATTTATACTTTCTCAGGCTTAATAGGTCAGCCTTGCTGATGACCATAGCATATGAATAGTATATATAGGGGACTGTAGGTAGTAGTTCATTATCATTTGAGCATTTGAGTCTTATTATATGGTTTGGAGGTTGCCCCCTCGAAGTGGCAAAGCTATTCTAATTGCATATTGAGATCATTATTATGAAATATTTTGTTATTTGGTGTTCTATTATTTCTCATAATTTGAATTATACAAGTAATTTCATTACAAGTAGTATCAGAGCTGCAATCTGGGCCAAAATTAGGGCAAAAACCCTAAGTTTTTGTTTCTACCATATATTATAACTAGAGAGAATTTCTAGGAGATATTTTTACTAGAGTTGAGAAACATTTCAAGTAAGGTTTCCTGAAAATTTCAGACTTTTTTGATTTATTTTGTAAAAGTTATTACAAATTTAGGGTTTTTCATAAAATCACTCCCTAGGGTGAAAATTGTGGAATGTTTTCAAGTTCTTTACATTTTCAGAAATATCTCAAAAATATAGTATTAGTATCTTCTCTATATTTTTTCCTATTCGGCTGAATTTTAATCGAAACCCTAAACCCTAAGGTTTGACATCATGGTAGGGCCTTCCACAAGAGCAAAAAAGAATCTGGTTACTCCAGGTAAAACCCCATGGAAAGATGGGGTACTTATTGAAGAGATGGAGTCAGAAGGGGTAAATAAATATTCCTCAGCGCTAGGGTTTAGCTCAGTTGATCATAAGGTGAGCCAACTTGAGTATGAGCTACGAAATGTACAATCTAAGATGGCCCTCTAAAGGAGACATAGCCCAAATCAATCAGCAGTTGGATGATATCATGCAACATGTAAAGGGAAAATAGTATAGCCCCAAACCCGCTCCATATCAACCAATAAGGATCTTTAGTTCAAAATAATGGAAAAAATAACCACGTTGGATCACTTTTCCAGCCCAATTAGAATCTAACTTATTCGCAACCATAGAGCATGATGCCGAAAGTGGATATGCACAAATTTGATGGTAAGGATCCCCTGAATTGGATAAATCAAATGGATAACTTTTTTGAGTTACATCAAACACCATTAGAATAAAAGGTGACATTGGCATCCCTGTATCTTGAACCAGAACAATTCGTTTGGTATCGATGGTTATGTGCTCAGAGGCAGAAGAATGGTCTTGGTGGCACTTGGACAGTTTTTACCAAGGAGTTGTAATTGCACTATAGTTCCAGTGTTTTAGGGAACTAATTTAGTCAATTAACAAAGTTGTGGCAAACATGATCAGTCAAATATTATGTGCATCAATTGCAAAACCTATCCTTAAGGGTGGAGAATATTCCAGAAGAGAATCTGAATGACCTGATTCTTGGGGGTCTTAAGGACCACATCGAGCATGAGGTACGTATGTTTAATCCACTCAATCTTTATGATTCTATTATCATGGCACGTTGAGCAGAGGAAAAAGTTATTTGTAGTAAGGGGTTGCCTTTCATTAACTCTAGAGACCGTAGTATCTCTTCCCCTTCATTTGCTAGGCCAATTAGACTGACTCCTCAACAAATGGAAGAAAAGAGAGAAAAAAGATTATGTTTTAACTGTGATAGAAAATATGGACCGAGACACAAATGTGCTCAGAAGAAGTTGTTCTATATTGACGAAGGTAATGAGGATGATGAGGAAGCTGAAATTATAGGAGAGGCTGAGGAACTAGTAGAAGATGAAGTAAAGGATCACCAACCTACAATTTATTGCCATGCATTGTTAGGTATTAGTACTCCTCAAACACTCAAGGCTATTGGCTATCTCAAAAAATAGAAGGTGATGGTGTTGATTGACTCGGGGAGTACTCATAACTTCATAAATAGTAAGTTAGCTCCCCGCCTCAATTGTTTTATTTACCTAGCTCCAGAAATGCAAGTTATGATTGCAGATGGTGGGACAGTCAAGTGCACAGGAAAGTGCCATAGTATCAAGCTTTCCATGGGAGACTACATGTTACACTCACCTATGTTTGCTATTTCTATGGGAGGGGCAGATATTGTTTTAGGTGTCCAATGGCTCACAACCTTAGGTATTATTGTTTCATCTGATTTCTTAGTTTTTCTGAGAAGTACTTGATGAAATAGATAAGGTAAAGGTGGTAAGAGGAATACCTATGATTTGGGATGGTTGAAGGTTGTATGCACGCGTATCTGAATCCTGAATCAAAGTGATTGTGAGACCTTCCTTTTGGCTAGGAGGAACTACCTGTATAAGAATCAAAACAAGACCACCAAAGAGAGTTAAACAATATATGCAGTGGACTGCCTAGCATGTGCTAGATCCTGGAAGTACGATACTTCCTAGATGGTTGTCAGTCCACTATTTAAAACAATTCAATGCTGAAAATAAAGTAAATATTGTCCTACTGTAGTTTAATATGATTTAGGCATCTCATACAAATGTAATAGGCCAGATCTAATCTAACAGACTAGGCTAGAAGGAGATCCAGAGGTCAAGTAGGTTGGTTATAGGTGAATCTGAGCTAACAAGCTAGGTTAGATACAGATCTGAAGGTCAAATAGGTGTTCAGGTAGGTATAGGCCGGGAACAATGAGGTCAGGTTGAATGTGAGTCACAAACAGGTTGCTGTTTTAGCAGAGATTAGGGAAAATAGAGACCGACCACGGTTCTACAAAACTGATGATGGTCTTACCATAACTGGCGACGGTTAGAGAGAACCGATGATGGTCAGGTCGGGAACTAGTAAAATCACACAGTCTGAGTTTTGGGAGTTTTGGGGCAAAAGTGGAGTTGGTGGAAGGTAGGGATTGATCACAAAGGGGGTGTAAATATGTTGTGAAGGTCTGAGATTACTGAAGAGGTCAGATAGATAATTGGGCAAGGTATTAAGACGATTGGGTATAGAAGGTGGCTAAAACTGGAGAGAGGGAATGGACGAAGGGTGAAGGATTAAGTTCCTTTACCAAAAATATTGCAGATGTTGATAAGTAGATGAAATAGGTTGGAGGAGGATACTTACTCTTCTGTGAGGTATGGGTCTGAAGAATGATGAAGAGGTTGCTGTGTTGGAGAATGTTGGGTAGAAAGTTTCACTGTTGTGCCAGTGTATTTGGTTGCCTTTGTTGATCTCCAATCAGTCTTTGTTCTTGTTGCTATGTTGTAGAGATCGAACTCACAATAAGAAGTTTCAAATCAATGATGAACAACCAACAACAATCAACAACCCGTATTACAAAGTTGTAGATGGGTCTAAATAGGCCATTTGGTCCATTCCGGTATAACTGGCATCAGTTTAGGGTGAACCGGTTTAGCCGACATCGGTTTAGGGTTAACCGACATCGGTTTAGGTGAGATATCTCGGGTTGTTCAAAAGTTGCCTAGGAAGTTGTTCCGCCATTTGATAAGGGTCTCTTCTTTTTCTCGGGGTGAAAACCGACCTTAGGAGGCTTTTAATGTGAGGTGAGGGGATGGGTCTAATGTTAGGTTTTATTTAGGCCATTGGTTTAGGGTTTAGGTTAATGGGTCAAATGATGGGGGTGGTTAGGTGAGGTGTATTTAATAAAGGCAATTATATTAAATAGATGTGTGAGGGTAGTGAATTAATTTAATGTGAATAATTAAATTAATGTGTGTGTGGAAAAAAGGTTATTAACTTAATTAAAATAATTAAATTAATATGTATGGAGATAAATGGCATTAATTTAATTAAAGTAATTAAATTAAAATGTGTGGGGTGTAGGAGGTAGGTGATAAGGTGTTGAGGATGAGGAAGTGATTATAGGGTTGCGGTAGGGGACCAAGGTGATTACGACATGATTTTGGTGTCTACATTTTTCCCCTTCTTGTTGCATAGCTTGTATT
This sequence comes from Taxus chinensis, assembly GCA_019776745.2. Lineage (NCBI taxonomy): Eukaryota > Viridiplantae > Streptophyta > Pinopsida > Cupressales > Taxaceae > Taxus > Taxus chinensis. The sequence continues at coordinate 779,412,588 of CM034149.1, read as the reverse complement.
GGTAAGCGATGTGAACAAGAATAGAGTGTGGTTGCCCCAAGTGGGAATGAGGGTGATCCCCCTCAAACCAGGAACTGATGAGGTGACAGGGCACATCGGCGAGTGGTTTGATAAAAGTGGATGTGAAGAAGAATGATGAAAAATGAGGAATGGAGTAAAGGGAAAATCAGGCATATAGGTAAACGGGTAAACGGGCCAAGGTCAAAGGTAGTGGTAGTTGAACACACACACATGTATAAACTGTGACACGGTACCAGGTTGAAGAGCTTGCAAACTCTACATCGTCTAAGGTCGATAGGTTTATCCAAACAAGGTTGAAGTGATTCTAGTATCCAAGGTATAGGATATGGTCAGGAAGCACAATGTAGGTTAGGTGTAGGAACATTTAGGTATGTTCTGGTACACCAAAGGTAGGGTCAGGATAAACGGTCACGGATAATAGGCAAGGTAAGGTCATTAGGTCAATCAACACAGGTAACAGTGCCGCAAGGTATAGCGAACACATGAGGTCAAAGGTCACAAACAGTTTTCTGGGTCCAGGTAGATAGGTCATAGCACGGGTAAGGCCGAGGTAGGGGTAAAATAAGGAGACACCAATCGAGCTAACAAGGTGAGGTTAAAGAAGGTGGAGGGCTAGAGAAGAAGGTAAAGTGGTCCAGGTAGGTGTAGGGGAGGCAAAAGAAAAAGGAGGTAAGGAAAATGAGGTCAATGTGAGGGTAATGAGTAGGCAGGGTAACCAAGACATGGTCAGTATGAACCGATGACGGTGGAGAGGAACCAATGGCGGTTGGCTAGGGCATCAGACTAGCAGCAGTCAAGGGTTAACCGACGTCGGTTGAGTCGGGTAGGGTATAAAAAGTGAAAACCCGCATTTTAAAATTCATTTGTGCATTGTTAAAAGAGAGAAAAGGACAAAAAGAGAGAAAAGAGGAAGAGGTCAAAAGAGTATGGCAGAGAGCTTGGTTGGTGAGCCACATAGGTGAGATTGAGTGGGCGAGAGGTGGGACCATGAGATCGGATCGAGCGAGGTGATTAGTGGAGAGAGTTGGAGGTCATTTGAGGATGGCAGAGGCTAGAGAGGGATCGAGAGGAGCGGCGCAGAGGCCAGAGGTTCCACCACGACGGTGGCAATGGGATCAGGTAGGATTTAAACCTTTTGATTGATTTTTGAGTGAATTTGGCTAAAAGATAAAAAATGTTAAAAATGGGGGTTTGGGGGGAAAGAATTTCAAAATAAGGGAAAAAAAGAGAGGGAAATGGGAATGGGGAAGGGTAGGGGGTAGGGTAAAAGGGTAATGTAGGAACAATTAGGGGTGTAAGGAGGGATTTGGGTGGGTAGAATGACTAGGAAGGGAAAAAGTAGGGTTGGGAAGTCGGGGTGGGTGACACGACAGTGACCGACGTCAGTCAACTTGTGGCCAACGTTGGTGGGTAGTGACCAGTACTGGTCACAAGAACAGTGACTGGTGCTGGTCAAAGGGAGATTGCGGTCGGTCAGGGGATAACCGAGGGTCAGTTGATCCTAACTGTAAATTGGGATAAAAAGGGAAGGGTAAGGGTAGGGTGGGAAAGGTTAGAAGGTTAGGTGAGAGGGGAAGGGTTTAGGGTGAGAAAGTAGGGTAGGTGGGTAAGGGTTGAGGGTGGTTTCGGGTGAGGGTAGGGTAGATAGATAGGTAGGGTAGATGGGTTTGGGTAGATGGGTTTAGGGTAGGGTAGGTTTGGGTGAGGGTTAGGTTAGATAGGTTCAGGGTAGATGGGTTTGGGTAGGTTTGGGTGAGGGTTAGGGTAGATAGGTTTGGGTAGGATGGGGGTGGGGAAAGAGATTAGGTCAGGATGTGGGGTAAAACGGGATAAGAGAAGTTGGGAAAAATAAGGTGTTGACTAATACATTGCTTTTGTGGGATGCAGGCCCGAGACGAGCTGCGGATGAGGGCCCGAGGTGCCACCCTTGTTATTGATAGTATGGGTGATCATGACACAGGTGGAGTGGCAGCATGTGGCAGAGGTGGGATTGATAGGCATGTGACGCTACCGACATGTAGTCCGGAGGTGAGTCTTATGGTTGCCCTCATCGATAGATGGGACTCGGCAACCAACACCTTCCATTTGTCGATGGGTGAGATGACGATCACCCTGGAGGACATCTACAGGATCCTACGGTTGCCCATATTGGGGGCCCAGGTTTATTCCATCTCTTCAGAGGCATCTGAGGAGCTACTAGCACCCATTTTTGGTGAGGGTGTAGCAGACCTGACATTCCATAGCGCTAGCCTGAGCTATGGAGTGATGTATAGAGCTCATCCAGAGGAGATGAGGTTAGTTGTACTCATGATGGAGGCAGTGTGCTGCTTCACACTACTAGATGCAGAGGGGGGGAGATTCCCGAGGTCACTGATGGGAGTCCTCCATGACATGATGATACAATGGACACGGTTCGCATGGGCACCTGCATTGCTGACATGCAGGTGTATAGAGAGCTATGGGCCTACGGGTGACTGTGGAGATTCAACATCTGTTGCGTCATATTACTACATTGTTGGGCATACGAGCACATTGTTTGTGTTCGACCAGTGGGGATGCCCCGGGTAGATGCATTCCCATGGAGAGTTTTGAGAGTGGGGTACAGGCAGTGGGTACCAGCCATGGGAGAGGCCCGAGGTGCCAGAGCTACTCATGATGTAGCTTATTACAGGAGGTTGCTGGAGGGGTTGTCCAGAGTGGACATCATTTGGAGGCCATATGTGGGCTTCCCCTCATACAGACAGATGGCCATGGAGCTAGCTGGGCTACAGATACATCTGTGGATAGAGGGGAGGAGAGCGGGAGAGCATGAGTGGATACCTGTAGAGTGGGTTAGACACCAGTTTGGATTGGTCTAGGGTGTACCACCTCCATTCCCTCAGTACCGAAGAGATGATGTGGAGAGACCTATGTCTCCACCACAACCCACAGTGCCGACTGGGCAGGAGGAGCAGCCAGTAGATGTACAGATTGATGATGCTGGGGTTGCAGATGGGTATAGGCAGTGGTGGGTGGCACAGCTGAGAGCCGTACCACCGAGGCCAGGGTAGCCAGACTTAGCCACCATCACAGTTCAGAGAGACGCCCTATAGGGGCAGGTGGCTACTTTGGTGATGCAGCTTGGGATCATGCAGGGGTAGCTTACAAGTTCAGAGGCACAGGTTGCCATCTTACAGGCCCAGATAGCTACGCTGCAGGCTCAGGCAGGGTAGGGATAGGTACCTGCATAGGTGGAGGCAGGGGGAGATGGAGATGGAGAGGAGGTAGGTGGAGATGGAGGGGAGATGCCACTCTACAGGCGCAGGTGTAGGCTTTACAGGGCCAGTTGGCCACAGTGCAGGGGTAGGTTATGGGTCTGCAGGGCCAGCTGACAGCAGCACATGCACAGATTACTACCCTGCAGGCCTAGATACAGGCACAGGCATAGACTCCAGGGCCGACTCAGGCTCTAGTACCAGCACATGGCTCAGTGCAGGTTTAGGGACAGGGTCCCATTGTACAGGTACCCACACAGGTAGCGGGACCCATGGCACCTCCACAGACAGTGCCCATGGCTAGGTTCAGAGATGCCCTAGGAGAGGCATGGTATTACCAGGATCATTTGTTAGTTACTGGGCTAGATGTGCCCTCCTATGCCAAGTACAGAGCACAACAGGCCTCCAGTGAGAGGACCAGATCCCGCACTCATAGTGTGGAGAGTACAGGGGGCCGGCGAGCCCATGGACAAGGTCGTGGTGAGGCCACTAGTGTGCAGAGGCCAGCCCCAGGTGAGGGGCCATCAGTAGGAGGTGAGGCAGGTGTCGGGCCCTAGACAGGTGCGGCAGAGGGGTTGGGGAGAGACATCAGGGAGCATTCCCCGACATCAGATGGGGAGATGATTGGCTGTGGACCGGCCTACGTGCCGAGTCATTTTTGTATGTATTATATATGAGACCGGCCTGCGTGCCGAAGAGATTTTGTATGCTGATTATTCATTATTGTGTTGTACATGATACCGGCCTGCATGCCAAAGATTTTTGTATTGATTCATTCATTCTTTTGTATATATGAGACTGGCCTGCGTGCCGATGACATTTTGTATTGTATATCAGCTTGCGTGCCAACATTTTTTTGAGATGATGGCCATGATGATGATGGGCATGTATTTTGAGATACACAATTATGGATTTATATGATGAGATACATGGTATTTTGTGATGTGTTGATGTGTATATGAGATATTGGTTTATGGCTTGTGTTAGATAAGATGTGGATTTGTTACTTTGTATTAGATGAGATATGGGTTTGTTGGTTTGATATGGGTGGAAATTAGGTGAGTTAGGCATGATGGAGTCAGGTCAGTTTAGGCATGGATCGAGTCAGGTTGGTTAGGCATGGTTGAGTCAGGTTGTTTAGGCATGGATTGAGTCAAGTTGGATATAGGCATGGATTAAGTCAGGTGATAGGCATGGATTGAGTCAGGTTGGTTTAGGCATGGATTGAGTCAAGCTGATTTAGGCATGGTTGAGAGGTCAGGTTTGAATTAGGTTAGGCATGGATGAGTCATTTCGTTTTGATAGGCATGGTGTTGAGTTTATGTAGGTTTATAAGTTAGGCATGTGGTATATGAGTTCGAGGTTTTTGATATGAGGCATAGGATCAAGTAAGGGTGGGGTTGGTTAGGGTAAAGGTGGTTTATAACCCTCTAGGCATGGATGAGTTAGGTTGGTTAGGCATGGATTGAGTTAGGTTATTTAGGCATGGATTGAGTCAGGTTGGTGTTCGAGGCATGGTTAAGTCAGGTCGATTTAGGTGGATGGATGGTTAAGTTAGGTGTTGGTTAGGCATGGATGATTAGGTTCGGTTAGGCATGGAATATTCATAGGTATGTGATTTTGATAACAAATGGAAATATAAATGCAGGTAGATGGTGTAAAGTTATGTGGATGGTGGAGATGTGTTGATGTGTTGATGTTGGTTTATGAAAATGTGAAATAATAGAAGTGGTAAAAGTTATGTGGTATATGGTTTAGATGTCAAAAATGGGAAATCAGTAAAGGTGGGGAAAATGGTTAGGGTAAAGAGTGGCCGAGCTAACCTTCCAGGACCCCATGGTATGGAAGTGTTGCCTATATAGTCCCGGTGAAAAGGGACCTTATGTAGTTCTAGCATAAGCTAGGGAAGAATAATGAAAGAAGAAGAATAGGTAGAGGTATGATAGAGGTAAAGGTGGAAATTCAAGGTCATAGCTGTAATTCCAGGTGCCCTGGAAGGTCAATTAGGCTAGGTGGAGATTGGTAGATACATAAAGGTGATTTTGAGGTCGAAAGGTAGTGTTGAAGGCCATAGGTATGATTAGGTCAAGGTTGATTAGGTTAGGTGGAATATAGGTAGATAGGTATGGATGATTTTAGGTCGATAGGTAGTGTTGATTCTAGGCCATAGGTATGATTAGGTCAAGGTCAATTAGGTTAGGTGGAATATAGGTAGATAGGTATGGGTGATTTTAGGTCAATAGGTAGTGTTGATTCCAGGCCATAGGTATGATTAGGTCAAGGTCGATTAGGTTAGGTGGAATATAGGTAGATAGGTATGGGTGATTTTAGGTCGATAGGTAGTGTTGATTCCAGGTCATAGGTATGATTAGGTCAAGGTCGATTAGGTTAGGTGGAATATAGGTAGATAGGTATGGGTGATTTTAGGTCGATAGGTAGTGTTGATTCCAGGTCATAGGTATGATTAGGTAAGGTCGATTAGGTTAGGTGAATATAGGTAGATAGGTATGGGTGATTTTAGGTTGATTGAGGTGTGAGAAGAAAATCCCAAAAGACAGGTGTTGAGGGTCTAGTCCTATATAGGAAGATCAAAAGGTAATGAAGAAGAGAAAAGATAAGAGGGGGCAAGAAAGCCACCCGATTGGCAAGGATCAAAATGTATGAAACACATCTACAGATAGGCTAGTGAACGTAAGACCCTAAAGACATTGCATGATTGATTACTCTAAAGGTGAAGAATAGTCACAGAATCACCAAATGTCGTAGGTTCAGCAGGTCCCTTGAGGCAGTATGAGGTGAAAAGACAACGGGTAAGGAGGTGAAGGTAATTGGGTCATAAAATGGGAAGTAAAATGCCTTGGGCAACAGAGCCAAGATCACAATAGGCAAGTCCATGACGAAAAAGGTTACTTTTCTTTTTCTTTTTCTTTTTGACTTTTTAGATAGATGATCGATGTAGGAAGTCTATATGGGATGAGTATATGTCTCCTTGAGGTCTTCGTGAAGCTGATCGATGCGGGAAGCTTCTGAATTTTATTTTTGAGAAAATAGTCCTCTTTTTGGAAAGACTATGTAGAGAGTTGTGAGCTTTTTATAGTTGTCCTTCGAGGGAGCAGTCTACTTATAGTGACAATTGAAGGCGGAAGATGTCCTATTGAGGGATTCATCTTTTATATTGGAAGTTTGACTCAAGGAGTTGATCCCTTATATTGGAAGATGTCCTTCTGAGGGATTCATCTTTTTTTTTTGGCTTTTAAGTCATGGACGAGACTATAACGAAGCATTTGGTTCTTGTTGAGAAGGACAAGGGTGAACGACCATGGGATCTCATCTAAAAGAAGATGAAAAGTATCCATGAGAATCATGCCATGTGCAGAGCCGTGGTGCACATATTTAAGATAAGGCAAAAGGGTGACGGGTAATCACATGATTCTTGTTTAGTCATTGGAGATGAGGGGTGGAAAAAAGAAAGGTAAATGGCGCTCAAGGGACGAGCATGAACTAGATAAATAGTGATGGAGGACTAGAAGTCAACAATAGAATAGTTGAAGATGCAAGGCATTGAGGGGCTCAGGTTTGGGCTTACCATCAAGTGAAGACAAGTGATAAGCACCTGATCCATAGTCATGGGTCACGATGTATGGTCCAAGCCAATTAGGAGCAAATTTTCCCCGTTTGTTTTTTTTGCTTTGGTTACGTGTTGATTTTCCTTGAGGACAAGATCACTGACCTTGAAGGTGTGTTCATGGACACATTTTTCATAGGCACGCTTGATGCATTTTTGGTAGACTTGAAGATGGTCGAGGGCATGAAGATGACGTTCGTCTAATAACTCAAGTTGTGCTAAACGGTCTTGGCAAAAGTCATCATCAGTAAGCATATCTTGAAGGGAGATATGGAGAGATGGGATCTGGACTTCGAGAGGCAAAAATAGCCTCGGTACCGTAGACCAGAGAAAAGGGAGTGGCAGCAGTGGAGGTGTGAATACTAGTACGGTATGCCCAAAGAGTGAAAGGAATGTGCGTATGCCAATCCTTCCCAGTATCGTTAACCACTTTCATGAGAATTTTGTTTAGGGTTTTGTTGGTGGATTTGGCTTGGCCATTGGTTTTGGGTAATATGGTGAAGAGAAGCTAAGCTGGATACCTAAAGTGTCACAAAGCTTTCTGTAGAGTTTTGTTTTTGAATTGTTTTCCATTATCAGTGATAAGGCGATGTGGAACACCGAAGTGACAAATAATGTGATGATTGATGAACTCACATATTTTCTCAGCTTTAGTGGAGATGAGGGGTATGACTTCAACCCATTTGGTGTAATATTCGGTAGCGGTGATGATCCATTGATGTCTTAGGGAAGAGTGAGGATTGATCTCTCTGACAAGATCCAAACCCCATTGAGAGAAGGGCCAAAGGTCACGAGTGACCTGTAAGGCATGACTAGGTGTGTGATGAAGATTGGCATGTTGTTGGCATTTTACACAACGCTTAATGTAGTCACAACAATCATGATTGAGGGTCGGCCAATAATAGCCTAGGTGAAGAATGCACTTAGCAACAACAAGGCCACTGAAGTGACCTCCACATATGCCATCGTGAACTTCTTTAATGGTATAGGGGATTTTAGAGCTGGTGAGGCATCGTAAGAGAATACCGTCAAAGCCTTGTTTATAGAGAAGGCCACCCATGACGACATAATGAGAGGCCTTTTTGAGAAAGGCACGTTGTCCATTACGTGTGAGATCAGGAGGCAATATAGAAAGGGAAAGGTAGTCCGCAAGCTACTTATACCAAAGGTCTTGTGTGTTTAGTGGGGTAGTTCGGATGAGGTTAACACAACAAGATTTATAAGAAGGTCTCGGTATGCATTTTATGGTAACAAAGATGTCTGAATTGGCAGGTGAAGCGGGTATTTGGGAAGCGAGGTAGGCCATGGTATCTATGAATTTATTGGTGGATCTCAGAACGGTTTGAATTTTATAGCGGTCAAAGGTAGTCAACATGATGCTGACGTAACATTTGTATTCTTGAAGTATTTCATTATGACACTAATAAACACCATTGACTTGGTTTACTACCAGTTGAGAATCACCAAAGATATTAATGGACTTAACCTCTAAGGCATAGGCAGTCATGAGACCCAATACGAGTGCTTCGTATTCGGCGATATTGTTGGTGCATTCAAAGTTGAGTTTAAATGATAAGGGCATGGGTTCACCATCAAGAGGAATGAGGATAATGCCTGCACCACCCCCACGCTGACATTTGGAACCGTCGAAGAATAAGGTCATTTGGTAAGGGTCATCATCCAAAGAGAGGTTAGCAATGGATTCATCAGGGAAATCAAAGTTCAAAGATTGATTCCCAGAAAGAGGCACATCAGCGAGCTGGTCAGCAATGGCCTGGCCCTTGATAGATTTTTGGTGGATGAATTCTAGGTCTAGGTCAGCAAGGAGCATGAGCCAACGTGCGATCACGTTGATTTTGGTAAGGTTTAGCATACATGAAGTGTAAGGGGTCAGTGTTGGTCACAACATAGGTTTTGTGGTTGAGTAGGTAATGGCGAAGTTTGGTGGCAACAAAAACTAAGGCTAAGCAAAGTTTTTCAGGGTGAGTGTATCAGGTTTCATAGTCTAGAAGGGTATGGCTTATGTAATAAACCACCTTCTCCCTATGTTGTTCGTCACGATGAGCGAGCATGGCCCCTAGAGAGTGATTGGTAGCATGAGATGTATAGGTAGAAGGGTTGGTCATCTTTAGGTGGAATAAGTACAGGTGGTTGGAGAAGGTATTGTTTTAAGGCCTCAAAAGCTTTGTGGCAGTCATCATCCCATTTGAAAGAGACATCCTTTTTGAGAAGGTGATGAAATGGTTGACAACGGTTAGAGAGTTGGGAAATAAATTGACGAATGGATTACAATTTACCTTGCAGGCTATGGAGTTGTTTAAGGTTAGTGGGTGGAGGCATTTCCAGAATGGCCTTGACTTTAGTAGGGTCAACTTCTATTCCACGTAAGGAAATGATAAATCCCAGGAGCTTTCCTGAGAGAACCACGAAGATACACTTTTTAGGCTGAAGGCGGATGCAATATTTAATGAGGCGGTCAAAGATGGTTTCGAGGACAACGAGGTGCTCAGCACAATGTTTAGATTTGGCCAAGAGATCATCCACATAATCTTCCAATATGTGATGCATGATATCATGGAAGATGTAAGTCATAGCACGCTGATATGTGGCACCAGCATTTTTAAGGCCAAAAGGCATGACTCGATAGCAGAAGGTCCCCCAAGGGGTAATGAATGTGGTTTTGTGTTGATCCTCTGGAGCGAGAAAGATTTGGTTATAACCTGAGAAACCATCCATAAGTGATAACATCTCATGGCCAACGGTAAGGTCAACCAACTGGTCAATTCCAGGCAGAGGAAAGTCATCTTTTGGGCAGGCAAGGTTGAGATCACAGAAATCAGTGCAAATGTGAAGTCCCCCTATCACCTTAGTGACAGGGACGATGTTAGAAATCCATTGGGGGTAATCGATGGGTAAGATGAAGGAAACTGAGAGAAGGCGTTGAAGTTCTTCTTTGACAAGAAGAGCAATGCGAGGGTGCATTTTCCTCAACTTTTGTTTTACGGGTTTGGCATCGGGAATGGTTACAATATTGTGGACCATGATAGTGGGATCAATGCCAGGCATGTCAGCATAGGACCAAGTGAAAGCATGGCTATGATTTTTAAGAAAAGAAGTGAGGGCTTCCTATTCAGCAGCATCCAGAGATTGGCCAATCTTGAGAATGTGGGGGTCGTCCTGAGTGTGGATGTTGACTTCGATAGTCGATTCATTCAACATTGTTTGCATCTCAGAAGGTAATGACCGGTGAATATAAGAGTCTTCAGCACCAAGGTAGGTGAGTATGGATTCATCATCCTGACATTGAACAACATTAATAGAAGGAGTATCATCCCCTATCATGTCAGGATACAAGAAAGGAAGAGAGGAAGGAGCCTCGCCATCGTGGTGATAGGTCAGAGGTCCCAAGGAAATGGTATTTATGGAAAAAAAGGTAGGAGGGATAGATTCAGGATCCATCGACTCCATTGGTGAAGGTGGTGAAGGTGGGGTAGGTGAAGAAGGTGGAGAGGGGTCAATGTCTTCAATGAGTTCAATACGGGGCTTTTTGGCAGGTAGTTCGGTAAAACTGATTCCACTACGATCATTGTGTTTACACGTGGTACATGAAATAACAGTGTGACAACCTTGCTCATAAAGGCCAAAACTGAAACCCTTCCAGGCACAGTGGTGTAGGAAAGTGTGAGCAAAGTGGCAGTTGGTAAGCGACTGAAGGTCAGCTGAAAAAGGTTGGGTTTGTGATGGTGGTTCAGGTGTGTAAGTGGAAATATCAAGTCCCCCATAGGTAAGATGGGTACAGAGGTGGGGAGGACCATAAAGGAGACGCTCACCTATGCGGTGATCATAGTGAGGATGCTGGTGAAGGTTTCCATACTCTTGTGGAGTAAGGAATGTATTGACATTGTATAGGCGATACTCCCCCATAGTGAGGCATTGAAAAACACCTTCCAAGGGATCAGTGGTTGATATATTGGTGGCTAGAATGGAGGAAGCATTAGAAGTTAGATCGGCGGAGGTATCAGTTAGTTGGGAAGCTGATGTGTGACTGGTAGAAGTGACAACAGCTGTGGGAATAGAAGATTTGGGTGAAGGTGAGGTGGGAATCGACTAGTGGATGGGGTCGTGTGTGAAGAAGATGTAGGTAGGGAGGTAGATGCCTTAACAAGTACAAGGACATCATTGGGCTGGTAAAGCATGTTGTAGGTTTTGAAAGGTGATGGATCAGCTGGAATGGTATAGGAACGTCCTTCATGTTCGAACTTTACACATCGGTGCAAAGTAGAAGGAACACAACCCATGGCATGAATCCAGGGTCTGCCGAGTAACAAATTGTATTGAAACTCCCCTTCCAACATGTAGAACAGCTCGGGAACAGTACATGGGGACCCACATGAACGTGGAGGATGATAGTGCCGAGTGTAGAGGTGATAACATCATTGAATGAACACAACATGACTGGATGTTTATGCATGCAGTTGTTGGGTATGCACATTTGTTTGAATGCGTGAGAGGAGATGATGTTAATGCTAGCACCCCCATCAATCATAACACGTCGAATGCACATATTATCGATATGGATGGAGATGAAAAGTGCAGGATCTGGGTCATCGGTTTGGTGGGGGACAATTTTGTCATCCGAGAAACTAAGGATAACAACTTGGTGAACAGGTGGAGGTGATGAGGTAGATGGAAATTTGGTGAGAGAAGTGACATGATGAGGTGTGATAATAGATGCTACAGGTGTGGGGTCATTAGGTAAAACTTCAATAGATTGAAGGACCTCCATGAGGGCTTGACGATGTGACTCTGAGGTTTGGATGAGATCGTATAAGGACATTTTGAGGGGAGATTGGTGTAATTGTTTGAGCATGGTCTGATGTGTGATGCCATTAGAAATGGGGTATGTGGGGCCGTAGATAGTTATTGGTATGGGTGCGGATGGTATGTTGGGTATAGGATTGGTTGGTGGGTCAGCTACTTTTCTTTGCCCTTCTGCTGAGCATGTGTAGTGACATGTACCATGTTGATCTGAGGGGAGTTGGCAAATGGAGAAGGTGTAGGGTAAGTGGTATAACGACATGAAGGGAAAAAACCTACTGGAGGAGAAAAGCCTTGTTAGGTGAGTTGGGTACAATGACATTTAGGTGGAGGCATGGCAAGTTCTCTGATGCGAACCATGTTAATTTCAAATTTCGGGGGTGGCTCTATGAGCTGTGAGGGTGGAGGTTGTGGTATAGGTGTAGGAGGAAGATGTGAAGAAGGTGGTGAGGGTGAAATAGGTTCATCATCTAGGAGGTCATCGTCATCAAAATTGGGGTCAGAAGGACATAATTGAATGAGGGCAGCCTTTAGACCCTTACAGTTCTCAACATCATGTCCTGGCACACGATGGTAAGCGTAAATTTTAGTATCATCAAACCCTTCTGGCTTAGGTTTAAGAGGGTCGTAAGGTCTAAGAGGAGGGAGACTGATAGCAGAGCTTTCCAAGGAGGTTAGCCAAGATGGTGGTGTATGATCCCACCAGTGGATCACAATGTGAAGTGAAAGTAGGTTTGGTTGGAAGATTGGGTAGTTGTGGTGGTAGTTGAGGGTGATGTAGTCTTGGATTTGGGTTGTACTTTCTTTGGTGTAGGTGCAAACAATAGAAAGAGGGGTAGGTTTAACCACCTCTTTGGAAATTAACGATTTTTTCGATTTTTGGTGCTTTTTCTTAGGTAGAGGTGTAGGGGGAGCACGTGATGTAGATGGCAAGGCAGATGGTGGGAGAGGACGAGTGACCCAAGGGGACAACTGAGGTGCAGTGGTAGGTGTTGGTCAAGGTCGAGAGGGAGGTACAGGTGAGGTGGAAGAAAATGTCATAGGTAGTGAAGGAGGTATAGAAGGTAATGGTGGTATAAGAGGCAAAGAAGTTATAGATGGTGATGAAGGACACAAGGTTCGCCTAGGTAGAGCTGCAGGATGTGGTGAAGGTGTCAAGGGAATTTTAGGTTTACCCCTGGAGAGAGTAGATTTTGTTAAGGTAGAGGGGTGAGGTCCCAAGATGGATGGTAGGGGTGAAGGTGATAAAGGTGTAGTTGGTGAGGTCAATGTGTGTGGATTAGAAGGTTGGGTTTTTCATTTAGGTTGAGGGATTGATTCAATAGGTATATGGGAAGATGTGGTCAAGTGTATCCTGATAGGAGGATGTTTAAGGTTTGATGTGGGTGTGACCCCTAGAACACTAGTGGGTTTAGATACAAGAGATGATGTTGGAACATGTCGGCTAACAAGTAGAGGGGTGGGTATAGATGAGGATGATGTAGTAGAAGATGTATCGAGAGTTATGTTCATGTGCGGTTTGGGTTATTGAAACATCTTCGGATAAATGGTAGAAGTGTCAGTGGAAGATGATTGCATTTGGGTCAAGACTGGGAGTAAGAGACGCCCCCAAAGTAAAGACCTATCAACATAATCCAGGCGGTCGGCAAAACGTGAGAACGACACTGTGGTAGATGAGGCAGATGTGGAGCGAGTGGGTATTCCCGTAAAATGTGTCTGAGAAATAGGGAATTCACTAGCTTTCAGCCTCTATAGGTAAGAGAGCCGAAAGTAGGTCCATATGATCTTGGGTAGCTATGGAGAATGGTCACCAAGTGGTAACGACAAATCTATTGGATCCTGAATAGGTGGAGAAGATGATGGGTACTCCTCTGTGGGTGGAGGAGGTACAATTGGTAGTGGTTCGCTGGGTAGGGAAGTTGAAGGGGAAATGATATCGGTGCTAACAAGAGACTCCTCTGTAGGTGTACGGGGAGGTGAAGGGCTTTCCTCTATGGGTAGAGGAATGGATAAAGTAGGTTCCTGTGCGGGTAGAGGATTTTGGGCTAGGATTTCTCTCGATAGAGGGGATAGGAGATATTTGGGAAATAGGTGGTAAGTTGGTAAAGATAACATGTACCTCACGTGTATTACTTTTCGTTGTGTGAGGCATTACCAGTTTGATCATTAGATGGGGAATGGTTAGGGAATGGTTTCTTGAAAATATGAAGGTCTTGATTAGCAGGTGCATTGGGGTTATCCAGGACTAACTCGCTACTCTCAAGCATTCCCTGAACAATGTTTTTAAAGGTGATACAATTGCTGTCACTGTGACCATTTACACGGTGATAGTTACAGTAGTCATTTTCTTTGTACCAACCTGGTATGGGGTGAGAGGGGTCAAAACCAGTATGTGGTTTGATAGGAGGAAGGGTGATGGCATTAGCTTTAATAATATTTTCTAAAATAGATGAATATGGTTCCCCAATTGAGGTGTATTTCTTTTGTTCTCGTTTGAATTGGAAGGCTTGGACTGGTGACAGATTGGATGAAGGTTTAGCATGATTGGATGGATGGGCAGGGCCAGCCTTAAGTACCACTACGTTGGTAGTTCCCTTGGCTTTGGAATAACTCATCTGAGGTTTCAAGGAAGAGGAAGTATCATGTGATTTAAACGAGGAGTTCTTGTTTTGTAATTGTATCTTCTTCTCTTCGATGGCATGAATTTTGAGCTTACGTGCCATGGTGAAAGCCTCATCGAATGTGCGGAAGGTTTACACTTGTAAGGTAGGTGAGATATGTCTAGCACAGGCTCATGTGAAGAGCTCTATGAGTTCAGTTTGTGGTAATTGGAAAGTGAGTTGGTTGATTAGGCTATGCCAACGAGTGACAAAATCTGCTAATAGATTCATCGTCATATTGACGTGTGGAATAAAGATCGGTCATGGTAACCTTCTTGACGAACGTTAATCGAAAAATGATCCAAGAAGGCTTGGGCTATTTGGTTGAATGAGAAGATGGAATGTCTAGGTAATCCACTATACCAGTCCAATGTTGGACCAGTTAGGGACATGGGAAAGGTTCGCAAAAGCAGAGCATCATCATGGGCAATTAAGTAACACCCATGTTTGAAAGATCACAAATGCTACTGCAGGTCTTCCTTACTGTTAAAGTGGTTAAACTTAGGCATCTCCCAGTGTACGGGATATGGGCGAATGGGAATGGATGGGTGAATAGGCTCATTACAAATCTCATCATAGGTGAGAGAATTGCGGGAGCCAAAACAGATGCTTCTAATGTCTGCATCTTGTCCATCATTAACTTGATAAAGTCATTGTTAGGTTGTGAAGATTGGGTACCCCCTAGAGCGAAAGGAGGTTGTTGTTGGACATATGAAGAATACGACATTCCAGAATATGGTGGTGTCGAATAAGGAGGTGGGAATTGAGAGACAGACATAGAGGGTATATACCAGACTGAATGACCGATGAAACAGGAGGTGGCTGGTAGTAGGTATGTGAGGGTGGGACACTCGTAGTGACCCTAGTAGAGATGGGAGGTAGAGATTGGGGAATAGAAAGGACAACATTTTGAAATGGGGTAGAGGTTACCGACACCAAGGGTGGTAGTGTTGCAACTGGTATATATGAGACAACAGGTGCAGATGATGCTATGTTTTGGGTGGTGGATGAAGGTATGGTGGAGACTGTGGGTGCAATAGAGGTGGTGGATGTGGTGGTCAAAGCTGGCGTGGGACCTAGCTGCGACACAACTGGGGATAAAATGGGTGAGGTCACCATGGTAGGAGGTGGAGCCGAGGTGGAAGTGATCATTAGGGATGGAGATAAGGATACGGGCATGCCATAGATCAATTGACCTGAGGCATCTCGAGTGGAGGCATGGGTGAGGTAGTGGCTCAAAGTAGTGGGATTCTGATCCAGGAGTCGTGCAAACTCCATGTCACCTGTAGGAATGGTGATGGGTTGATTGGGATCCATGGATGATGAGATGGAAGGTGGTGAAGGACTAGGTGATGAAGGGCTAGGTGGGAGTGGTAGTCGACTAGTGTGAAATACAAGGGCACTTCCTGACTATGGGTTAGCACCATGTGGATAGGAACTGATTTGGCAGGACTGTATTATGTCTGAATGGCACAGAACACAACAGAACTAGGAAAACTGTCAACGATAAGTGAATTAGGTTGGCTGGTGAGCTATAAAATAGCACAGGGTGACTGACACTAGTTCGGGTAAACCGATGCTAGTTAGGCTTAACCAGTGCCGGTTACTGTGAAAAACCAACAGTCTGTTAAATGATGGTCCCAGACTGACAATTTTCACACAGGATGAGACGTAAGGTGACTGTGATTGAAGTAATGACAATATGAAAGGTGATAGGAGCCTTTTACAACTCAGAAAGTGAAATAGGTGTCTTTTGGATAGGTATCCAAGAAGACTTCAGACCGACACTGGTTGGGTTAAACTGATGCCGGTTAAAGATAACCGTAGCCGGTTACTGTGAAATTGAAACAAAGAATAAGAAAAATGGTTGTAATTTAAAATTTTGGTGTTGAATCAAACCCAGAAGTCTGAGAATGATGTAGATGTGGTCCAGGCACACTCAGATGAAGTCAGAATACACCAACTATGATTGGGAGTGTGCAAGGAAAGAGAAAAATAATGATCGAAAGCTCTCACCTCAAAACACAAATCAAGCAGAACACTAAGAAAGAACGTTCCTAGAGTGCCTATTCTATTACGTTTGTTCAACTTATGCTATTTGTATGGACTGACTGTTATGAACAGAATAATATAATTTCTTGGTGAGGAAGGCTTCCTATGAAGAAATAATTCTAAAGGGTGAGGTTTCAGGAATGTTATGGTGGGGGCGGGCTTTGCTCTGAAGTATGACTCGACAGAGCAGCGAGCTGGGTGCCCACTGTACCGTGATCATGTGATCACCTACAACTTCTTCCAGGTAGGATGTTGTTTAAGAATGTATGTATTTTGAATTTTTGTGTGGTTTGGTAAGACTCAGAGAAAGAGAAAAGGATAGAAGTGCTTTTCTATGATTCTTTTGTCAACCATAAGCTGGTCATGACTTCCAGCGTATAGGTTGCCCTCAATTAATGTGAGCTAATGAGCTAAATCAGAATGCAGTGCACTTGTTTTAAACCCAAATCGAAAGTATGATATTTGATGACAACAATAGATGAATAGGAAGAGGGATGCTCTTTCACTAAAATGCAAAAAACAAGAATAAGAAGGTTCGTTTTAAATACACCAAAAGAAATGTGTCTTTCGGAGCAAGTAGAAAGAAGAGAATGTTACCAAGGAGAAAGTCTTAATGTGAATGCTACTAGAAGGGAAACAAAAACACACAATTTTTCACCTAGGCATGAAGAAATATGCAAGGAACCCCGAATGGGTCCCACCAGGCATGCCAAAATGTTTCACCTGATTTCTTAGTTTTTCTGAGAAGTACTTGACGAAACAGATAAGGTAAAGGTGGTAAGAGGAATACCTAATTTGGGATGGTTGTAGGTTGTATGCGTGCGTATCTGAATCCTGAATCAAAGTGATTGTGAGACCTTCCTTTTGGCTAGGAGGAACTACCTGTATAAGAATCAAAACAAGACCACCAAAGAGAGTTAAACAATATATGCAGTGGACTGCCTAGCATGTGCTAGATCCTGGAAGTACGATACTTCCTAGATGGCTGTCAGTCCACTGTTTAAAACAATTCAATGCTGAAATAAAGTAAAGATTGTCCTACTGTAGTTTAATATGATTTAGGCATCTCATACAAACGCAATAGGCCAGATCTAATCTAACAGGCTAGGCTAGAAGGAGATCCAGAGGTCAAGTAGGTTGGTTATAGGTGAATTTGAGCTAACAGACTAGGTTAGATATAGATTTGAAGGTCAAATAGGTGTTCAGGTAGGTATAGGCTGGGAACAATGAGGTCAGGTTGAATGTGAGTCACAAATAGGTTGCTATTTTGGTAGAGATGAGGGAAAATAGAGACCATGACCACGGTTCTACAAAACCGATGATGGTCTTACCGTAACCGACGACGGTTAGAGAGAACTGATGACAGTCAGGTCGGGAACTAGTAAAATCACACAGTCTGAAGTTTTGGGAGTTTTGGGGCAAAAGTGGAGTTGGTGGAAGTTAGGGATTGATCACAGAGGGGGTGTAAATATGTTGCAAAGGTATGAGATTACTGAAGAGGTCAGATAGATAATTGGGCAAGGTATTAAGATGATTGGGTATAGAAGGTGGCTGAAACTGGAGAGAGGGAATGGACGAAGGGTGAAGGATTAAGTTCCTTTACCAAAAGTATTGTAGATGTTGATAAGTAGATGAAATAGGTTGGAGGAGGATACTTACTCTTCTGTGAGGTACGGGTTTGAAGAATGATGAAGAGGTTGCTGTGTTGGAGAATGCTGGGTAGAAAGTTTCACTGTTGTGCCAGTGTATTTGGTTGCCTTTGTTGATCTCCAATCAGTCTTCGTTCTACTGCTGCATCTGTAGAGATCGAACTCGTGATAAGAAGTTTCAAATCAACGATGAATAACCAACAACAATCAACAACCCATATTACAAAGCTGTAGATGGGTCTAAATAGGCCATTTGGTCTATTCCGTCATAACCTCGACGTCGGTTTAGGGTGAACCGACATCGGTTTAGGGTAAACCAACGTCGGTTTAGGTGAGATATCTCGGGTTGTTCAAAAGTTACCTAGGAAGTTGTTCCACCATTTGATAAGGGTCTCTTCTTTTTCCTTGGGGTGAAAACCAACCTTAGGAGGCTTTTAATGTGAGGTGAGGTGATGGGTCTAATGTTAGGTTGTGTTTAGGCCATTGGTTTGGGGTTTAGGTTAATGGGTCAAATGATGGGGTGGTTAGGTGAAGTGTATTTAATAAAGGCAATTATATTAAACAGATGTGTGAGGGTATGAAATTAATTTAATGTGAATAATTAAATTAATGTGTGTGTGGGTAAAAGGTTATTAACTTAATTAAAATAATTAAATTAATATGTATGGAGGTAAATGGTATTAATTTAATTAAAGTAATTAAATTAAAATGTGTGGGGTGCAAGAGGTAGGTGATAAGGTGTTGAGGATGAGGAAGTGATTATAGGGCTGTGGTAGGGGACCAAGGTGATTACGACATGATTTCGTTGTCTACAACTATAGAGATGAATTTCCTAGAATTATTCATGTGATTTCATTTAGATGGAAGGGAAATACAATTGAATGGGATGGTAGCTAAGTATCCACATGTTATTAGCTCTCATCAGGTGCAGAAGGTTCTCAGAAAAGGAGTAGATGGATTTATAACAAATTTATTTTCCATACAAGTACAAAATACAAAGTTTTCAATGCCACCCCGATCTTCAGAAGATTGTTGATGCTCACTCATCTATTTTTGATGCCATTCCAAAGGGACTACCACCAGTTAGGGATCATGATCATGTTATGCAGTTGATTCTAGGGATCTAAACACCTAACATCAAACCATACAGATACCCATACTCCCAAAAAAGTGAGATAAAAAAAATGGTTAAGGAAATGTTGAAGGCATGTATCATCAGGCATAGCCAGAGTACATATTCTTCACCAATGGTCATGGTACATAAGAAGGATGAAACATAGAGGATGTGTCTAGATTATTGAGAACTCAACAAGTACACCATCAAAGATAAGTTTCCTATTCCAGTTATTGATGATTTACTTGATGAGTTACATGGTGTTGTTTATTTCACAAAATTAGATCTTCATTCGGGGTACCATCAAATTAGAATAAAAGATGAAGATGTTCATAAAATGACTTTTAGGACTCATGAGGGCCATTATGAGTTTTTGGTAATTCCTTTTGGTATTACAAATGCACCCTCAACCTTTCAAAGCTTGATGAACACTATTTTTAGGCCATTTAAAAGGAAATTTGTATTAGTTTTCTTTGATGACATATTGATTTACAGTAAGACATGGGAAGAACACTTACAACATGTAAATAAAGTGTTGGAAGTTTTAGAGAAACATACTCTCTTTGCAAAGCCATCCAAATGTTCTTTTGGTGTACAAGAGGTAGAGTACTTGGGTCGTGCATTGTATCCCATGAAGGCATCAAAGTTGATCCTCAGAAGATCAAAGCTATGGTGGAATGGCCAAGGCCCAAAAATCTCAAAAATCTTCGGGGGTTCCTAGGACTAATAGGGTACTATAGAAGATTTGTGTAGGGATATGGTAGAATAACAACCCCACTCACTACATTCCTAAAGAAGGATGCCTTTCATTGGACAAACGTAGCCACTTAATCCTTTGAGCAGCTGAAAGAAGCCATGTGTAGCACCCCAATTTTGGCTACTCCCAACTTCTCAAAAACTTTCATTATTGAATGTGACGCTTCAGGATTAGGATTAGGAGCAATTCTAATGTAGGAAGGAAGACCAATTGCATTTGAGAGTTTCCAATTCAAAATAAAATATCTTCTCAAACCTATCTATGAGAAAGAAATGATGGCTATTCTTCATGTGGTCAAATAATGAAGGCCCTATCTCATGGGTAGACACTTCAAGGTAAAAAATGATCATGATAGTCTCAAATACTTTTTGGAGTAAAGGTTATCATCTGAGGAACAACAAAAGTGGGTAAAAAAAATGTTTGGTTATGATTTTGAAATCATATATAAAAAGGGTAAAGAAAATGTAGTAGCTGATGCGTTGTCCAGAAGGGATATATCTGCAGATGCCTTACTATGTGAATTTCCATGTTGACGACCGACTGGGTGGATGAAGCAAGATTGGAATGGGATCAAAATAAGGATACAAAATCTCTAATACAGAATATCAAGCAATGATCTATGACATCTAACAAATTTTAGTGGAAAGGTAATGCCCTATGGTACAAATAGGTTATACTTGAGTAAAGATTCTGAGTTAAAGCATAAGATTCTTACAGAGCTACATGCCTCACATGTTGGAGGACACTCTAGGTTTTTGAAGAAATATCATAGAATAAAAAGAGAATTATTTTGGGAAGGACTCAAGGGGGATGTACAAAAGCTTGTATTAGAGTGTTTAGTTTGCCAATAGAACAAAGGGGAAACAATTAAGACACTAGGTCTGTTGCAACCCTTACCAATTCCTAGCCAGAGATGGGAGGAGGTCTCCATGGATTTCATCACCGGATTTCCTTGTTCAGAGGGTAAGAATGTTATTTTTGTGATTGTGGATAGGATAAAAAAATATGCCCATTTTTGTGCCCTATCACATCCATTTGTAGCCAGTACAGTCGCAACTATTTTTTTTGAGACAGTTCAAAGGCTGCATGGAACCCCAAAGAAAATTGTAAGTGATCGTAGCATTTCAGTTTTGGCTCACTCTAGTTACTATTTCTCATGTTGTCTTCATTGGTGTTTGCTTCTCTCATTGTTGTCATTGTTCGTTGCTTCTCTCATTATTATCGCCGGTTACTGCTTCACTCGCTGGTTGTTGCTTCTCTCGTTGTTGTCGTTGGTTTCAATTGAAACCAAATTCTATTTATGTTTTTTCAACAATAATACATTTTAAGAAAAGGAAAATTTAAAATGTGTTATTATTGCACTTATAGATGGGAAAAAACATAGAAAAAAAACATATTTGATAAATGAGTGGATGAGTCTTTGAAGATATGGCACCATGAAGCAAAGATAAAACTAAGGCATAATAAGAGAAAATCAAGCACAAGCAATGATAATTTAACAAGCACAAGTGGAAATACTATTGATCTATCAAAGGGATATTTGTTCAAAGTAGAAAAAACATGTATGACATGTCAATATCCTCTATAACTAGTAATGTCCAACCTTACAATAATGCATAATAGGTTGAAAAATCTAAAATCAAGGAAAAAATTTACAACATAAACCTACCCAAAAAAATAGTCTTCAAGAGACAACTAAGGCATTTGAGATATGGTAAACCAATAGAAAGACATACTAGAGTAGATGAACCACCCAAAAATAGGGCAACCCATATTGAAATGAAGATAAATGCAAGTGTCTCCATCATACTTCACTCCCTTGAGCCCATTCTAACAATCAAGACCAACCTAGGTTGACTTGACCAATGGACACCTAGCCCACACCCACGAGGCAAAATTTACACCTTAAAAGATTTGGGTACAATCTCAAAATCATGAAAAGCAACTAAGTAGTGACCAGATTGGATTTTGAAAAAACTATCTTCTAGACTATAACTCTTGGAGTTATGAGACCAACTAGTAACCTTAATTTCTTAAATTTACTACTATAAATTTAAAGTACAAGTTTTTTAATAACGAGGGTGTAGAATAACCCAATTTTATTATATTTATACATTTATACTTGACAATTATTTTAGTAAATATGGCCCCTATATAATATTAATGACTTCCATATATTTAACAACATTAATGTAATATAATTATTTGATATATCAAATAATTATATTATTTTTTAAATAATTTTATCGAACAAATTTTGTGTCACTTCTGCGCCACATGATAAATTTATCGAATTAAATTAGTGGTGAAAATGTGACGTAATTAAAAATGTTTAGTCGCATCAAATTTGTATCACATCCACGACGCAAATTTCACAAAAAAGGGCCAAAAACCTCAAAAAATATTGATTTCCAAACCAAAATCGACCCAAATGATGGCACTATTTGCACCAAATGTAGTAGTGTTTATATACAAAAAATAATATGGAACATTTCTTTTATTCCATAAATAAAATAATGTGGCACATCAACAAAAGTAACAAGGAAATCAAGAGGGCCCAATGAAGGAGGAGGCACAATATGATAAGTATGATTTGCAAAAGAATATGTAACTTGCTTGTCGTGGTTTTGTAAAGGGTCTTTGAATATTTTTAGCTTTTGATTATCATTGACTAGTTTGGAAGTAGATGGCCTAGGAAGCTCGATGGAATTGTAGTTAATAAGATCTTGTATTAGATGTCTAAGTTTGAAGCAATGATCAATGGGATACCCAGTTCATTGATGGTAATCACAGTGTGTATTTTCATCATAGTTGTGGCCACATGGGCGAGAAGGATCGAGATTAAGTGGTGGTGGCAGAGTAATAAAATTTCTTTTGATAAGTTGTGGTAGTAGGAATCGAGGAGTGTAAGGTAACTTAGTAAATGTACATCGTAGAGCTTGTACTTGAAGTGTGGTAGATGGATATAAAACATTGACAGTGGGCTTAGCTTTAATGGGTTTAGGAGATGACTTGAATGCAGATTTAGCTTGAAACATATTAGAAGAGGATGAGGCAGTATCCTTATATTTTAATTTTCCCATAGATAAAAGTTTTCCTTGGTGCATCTTAAGTGTATGACATAATTTATCAAATGATGGAGAGGTCTCAAAGATGACACTCTCTTGAAGTGGAGGTGAGAGACTTTGAACAAATAGATATTGTAATTCAGAATCAGTGAGAGCATTAGTCATCTTGGCAACATGGCCGAATTAAGGTTTCTGAGTGCCCTAGGTAGTACTCAGAGTGTGCGCCCCCCTCCCACCCGAGACCTACGACCCACCTGTATGTGATTTTTTTAAAAACAATTATAGACTTAGTATAACTCTTGACACATTTTATTAAAGCTATAAAGGTTTTTTTCTTGCCTTTGTCATAGTAAAACTATCAATGACATCATCATAATTTATTGTTGTAGCAATGTCGCGTTCAATTGTTAAAATAGAAAGGCTACTCAATCTAGTTTCACCCATTGTTTACCTTAAATTTCTTTTTACTCTTGTTAGAGTGGAAAATGCTCTCTTAGAACTACAATTTCCAACTGGAATGCAAAGAAACATTCATATTGCAACATCTAAATTTGGGAATGTGGTGTCTAGTCCACTTTCTTAAAAATATTTTGACATTGATGATATACTTGTTAAGTTTTCATGTCTTGCTAATGCCTAGAAATGGATGCATTCAATGTCAAGGGAGGTTTCCAATTATGTGTTATATGTTTTTACTAAAGAATTAGAGCATTTCAATATTGTCTCATAATCAAGATCTTTTAAATTGTTCAAAAACCCAAACCTATCATTTAACACACTATATGCTTCATTTCTTCTTGATAATTCCCTTATTAAGTTATCCATAATAACATAGAATACCTCCACCCACATACGATCCCTTCTTGTTTTTGAAATTTTGACATCTCTCGTTTCATCAAAGTGAACTTTTCTTTTATTATCAATTTCGTACTCTTCTTTTCCACTAATGATCTTAGCATGTTGCTCATATGTATCAAAATTATCTCTAATATTTTGAATATAATCTATTAATGAATTATACTGAGTCACAACCATGGTTAAGTCAATGTCTACCTTTTGTAGATATTTGCTTGTTGCATCCATTCTTTCAAGAATACTATGCCAAATACAACACATCACACAAGTTTCTAACTTGTCTAGTTTTTCGTGAATACACTTTGCTTAATGTCGCGTGGTAGTTGTTTGATTTTTGTCTTGTGCTATATTTAGGAAAACATCTTGAATTTTACTATATCCCAAGAAAAGTGATTTAACTACATCAGCTCTAGTTGACCATCTTGTTTTAGAAAGAGATTTTACAATGGTACAAATTCCATCCAAAAAATTTAATAAAATTTCCCACCGATAAGTTGAGGCACTTAGGAAAGTGTAAATAAGTTGAAGTACTGAAAAAAAATCTATAGTTGTTGTAAACATTCTGCAGCTAAAGATCCAACAAGATTTAAGGAATGCCCTGAACAAGGTATAAACTCAGCCAAATAGTTGTGATTTTTAATCCTATTTTGTATACCTATGTATTTTCCAGACATGTTACTTGCATTATCATATGCTTGCCCCCGACAATATTTGATATTAATGTCATAGTCATCTAGTGTTGTAAGTACAAAAGCTTCTAAATCACATGATTTGTGTCTAACCGAAGGAATGTATTTTAAAAATCATTCAACTGGAATTCCTTCTTGAGAAACATACCTTACCACAAATGCTAACTGGTCAGTGTGAGATACATCAGGTGTTGAGTCAACAATAATTGAAAAATATTTTGCGTTGTAGAGTTCTTCAACTTTTTTTTTTATAACTTTTTGTGCCATAAGGTCAATAAATTCATTACATGTTGTCATAAATAAATAAGATGGAACTCCTTTTCCTCCATTTCCATATTGTGAAATGTGATTTTCCCAAAATGGGTCAAACTCTGCAATAAGTTCTAAACACCCTAAATTTTTTTCATTTCTAGAAGATCCTAATAAATTGTCACCACCACGAAAGGCAATACCCCTAGTAGCAAGGAATTTCATAGTTGCAACAATACGCTTTAAAACATTCCTTCAATACTCTACTTCATTTTGGTATTGACTTGCAAGTGTAGAATCAACTCTTCCCAAAACATTACTTCGAGTGATGAAATTAAGAATTGAAGTCCTATGATCATGGGAATCCTCATGATCTCTTAAACTAGCTGATGCATTTTTCTAATCATTAAATCCAATTTTGGAAAATGTGGTTGATTTTGCTTGAAAAAGGTGACAAGGAATGCAATAAACAACTCCTTTTGACTCTGAGTAAAGCAACCATTCTCTTAATTTTTGTTCATTGTTTAAAAGTTTCCGCTGAAATAAATCTTTAGATACATATCTAAAACAATATGAATATTGGCATTTTGAATTTGAAAAATCAACTTTCATATCTTGTTTTGGCATATTTAAAATTATATATTCTATTGTATTGTTGTCTATTACCCATTTTGCAGGATCAAGATCAACAATGAAATGTTCATTAACGATGGGTTGAACAATAGTATTTTCATTGTTCTCCTCTTGTTGTGTGTTCTCCTTCTCTTGTGTGTTTTCATCTCCTATTGACTTTGATTGTGTATTTTTGTCACTAAACGAAGAATAATTCTCATTTTCATTAAAAACTACATTTGACTTTAAATTTTCATTTGATGCACTTAAAAATATATTTATTTTAGGTATCTTTTTTAAAAGGTTTTTTTCCTCCTCAATTTTTTGTTTAGCTTTTTTTTTGAAATTGAGCTTCACTTAATTATTTAGTTTTATCCATTTGAACTAAACAGTTATCAAGTTACAATAACTACCCGAATACTTGTTGATAATGATGCTATAAATTATAATCAATACTATTCCAAAAGTGAAATAATATAAATACAATCAATTACATAATAAGAATAATTAAAAATTTAAATCAAAATGTAATGATAAAATTGATGTAATTGAGAACAAAATTAATACAACATCAAATGCAAGATGCCAGAGCAGTTAGGTTTGATCACTTAGCTTTATGTTCTTCCCCCAAGACGAATGATGATTTACCAGATCCGGTGTTGAACTTGATTTAAAAGGAACTTTAGGCTTTGGAATTTGGAGAAAGATCTGATGCAAGTGCCTATTGAATTTTGAAATATTCCTCCCACCGGAAAAGTCTGAAATTTTAATACGGTAATATCTGATAAATTTCAATTCCCGAATCCCTTCAGGCTTCACAGTTCATGCGCTCAATTTTCATAGTTCAGCGTCGCAACGAAGCTCAATTTCCACTGTCCATAACTTACACGTAGATTAAGATATATAATTTTCCTTTCCAAATTCCAATACAAAAAGGCAAAGCATACAATCGCGATCACTACCTCGGCCCTTAGCCTGTGCAGTGCATTTGATTCTTGAAAAGAACTAGATTCTCATTCAACTTTCAAGGTAACCGTAAGTTGTACTTGTAACCGTTTGGTTAGTGGTATGTAAGTTGTAACTCACACTGCACAACTAAGTCATCAGGTTCGTGTTCGGCGAGGATAAAATTCGTCAACCGATAAAATTCGGGAAAAAATTTGTCAATAAGTTTGGATTATATAAATCTGCATTTTTTATTATATAATTTTTAAAATAAATAGTAAACATACAAAAATGATTGAAATATACAAATATTTTTTAAATAAATAATAAACATACAAGAATGGTTGAACTTGAAATAAACAAATATTATTAAATACTTTCAAAAACATTATGAAATGATGTCAAAACATATTTGTAACTTATAAGTTGATCAAAATAGTAAATACTAAATAGAGCATTTTACGCTTGTGAAATCAAAAATTTAAAGAGGGTTTCTTGTTTCAAAAAGAGTCTAGATTTTAAAGCATCTAAGTTCTACCACTATTTTCAAAATTTTGGATTTCTCTAAACTTTCTACATAAAAAAAGCTCAAAATCATCAAGAGCACTTGGATTAGATGTTTCGATATCATCATCTTCAGATTCACCACTGAATCCATCTTGTGAAAGCAAGTCAACATCATCCGCATCTGTCATGTGATCTGAAATGGGTTGGAGTTGTGAAGACGAAGTAGATGAGTCTTTCATTGCTTTCTTCATACATAGTTGTAGATTGTTGCGAACATAAACAAGATCTCCCAACCTCCTAGACAACAACTTGTTCCACTTCTTTGACTGAATGTGGTCAAACCAACTCCAATTTCTTTCACATGCTGATGAACTAGCTCCCTGACTTAATACTCTGACAACAAAGCGTTGTATCTCACAAGTATCTACTCCAAAGTTACTCCACCACCTATATCCTTCAACATCTAGGCGTAACATGTCATACTTGGCTGTTGGTATTCCAAACACCTTTTCTTCTAACCTGTATGTCCAAAATTGATCCCTAATTTTCCTTACAACTTGTGGATTTGGTTCAAACCTCCCTATTGCTTCATAAAGGCCACTCATGATTTCACTGTCACCCCTGTTTGTCTATATGGAAGAGTTTTGGCTCCAAATAGAAAGCTGCTGCATGCAAGGGGGTGTGCATCATTTTCCACCTTGAATCAATTGTTTCCCATATCTCAATATAGTTTGCTTCCACATTATTGAATGCTTTCTTTGTAGCGGTCCATGCTTTCATAAAGCATACCAAGACAAGGTTTATCACCATCTACTATACAAACACTTCAACAATTGGCTCACAAACTTTTAAAACTTTTGTTGCATTTTCCCAAAAATTGTTGTTTAGAATTATTTGCTCTATGTTCTTTCCTTTTGCACCTTTAAAAAGAACTAAATTTTCCCAATCAGTGGAATAAATAACTGATCTTAGTGCTACTTTCTCTTCAACCAATCTTTTCAAAGTGATATAAAATGAGTCAAATCTTGTTTCACAAGGCCTCAACAACTCTCTGGATGCATGCTGGCTATAAATGTTCAATGTGAGCCAGTGGTTCCTGATGAAATTTGTAATTGCTCTCCCTTTGTGAATTGCTTCATGTACCCATGGAAATTTAGCCAAGTCATGAAGCAACAAATCAAGGCAATGTGCTACACATGGAATCCAAAATATATGTGGGTACTTATCTGTAATCAACTTCCCAATGCCGACACAGTTTACAGCACTGTCAATCACAACTTGAACCACGTTCTCTATACCCACTTCAAGAATGGCTTCCTCTAATATTTTGAAACTATACTCAGAGGTCTTCTTATGGTTCATGGCATCAACTACTTTCAAAAACACTATGCCTAGAGGGCAAGCCACCAAAACATTAATTAATGGCCTCTGACAAATGTTTGACCATCCATCACTCAATATGGTGCACCCTGTTACACTCCAAGAAGCTTTGACCGTTGCCACTTTCTCAGTCACCCCTTCTTTTGATTTCTTCAAAAGAGTTGTGTGAAGAGCCTCTGAAGTAGGAGGTGTATACCCTTTTTTGAACTTTGCAAATTTCTCAATTGCATTCTTAAAATACGGATTTCTTGCAACATTGAATGGAATTGCACTTGAATAAAACAAATCAACAAATGCATCGTCCACATGTTGTTTCTCCACTGGTTTCTAAAAGCTATTCAAAGTTCCACTCTTTGATCCCCTTGTAGAATCACCGGATGTGGGAATGTTTGAAGTAGAAGACACAAAATTTGTAGTGAACCTAGATATTTCTGCTTGAATTATCTATTTTTTTTGCACTGATTTTTACTTTCCTGCGAACGAAGAGGCTTGGTCTTTCTCTAAAGCAACTTTGATGCTTGGAGTTACATTTGGGCATGCAATAACACCCCCTCCTGCACCAGCTGAAATGCCAAGTAGGTGGTCCACTACCCTTGTGATACTCCCGATAAATGAATGACCACACAAATTACATTTAATTTGACAACCATTGCATGTTACGTGTTTCCATCCCTTAGCTTTTGATTTCGAAGGTGCCATTGAATTATTTTAGGAACCTACATGTTTTAAATACGAAGAGATTATAATACATATATAACTTTAATACCAAGTAAACATCTAAAATAATAATAATCTAATTAAATTACTAAAACTTAAAAACCTTCCAAAAAGAATAATAAATAACTAAATTATAATTAAGTCCTAATGCAAGATTAAACTTAATTTAAAAAATATTAATGTTATTCATAATAAAAGAATTATAAATACATATTATGAAATTTAAATAATTTCTTAATTTTCCGTAATTTATATCTTAAGTTCAAAAATATATTCAAAACATATAATTAATTGATAAATTATGAATCTAAATTTCTAAATTTCTATAATATAATTATTAATTATTTTCTAACTATTAATAAACAATAAAAATATATTAACAACCTACAATTAATTGATAAATATTAAATAATAAAATATACATTTAAATTTATAATTTTGGATGATAATTATTAATTAATTTCTAACTATTAAAAATAATATAAATATCTTAATAAACCTAAATCTAAAAATTAAATTTCTAACTATTAATAAATAATAATATATTAATAAACCTAAATATATAAATTATAATAACAAATTTGAGTTTAATATTATATTTTTAATAACAAATAAGAATTTAATACTGAATAATAAGATTTTATAAGTTCAAAGTTTTATTTATTTATTTACTTCCTATATTTTTCAACCATCGTTATATTTAAGTTTAATATTGAATTTTTAATAACAATAAAAATTTAATTTCAAATCTTTATCCAATATTACTATTAAATGGCAATTTATAACTTTAAATTTAAGATAATAAATAAATGAATAAAACAAACTAAACCTAATGTCTACACATGGTTTATTTATTTATTCATTATGTTTTTAAATGTCAATAAACAAATAATATACCTAAATAAAATACGGAAAACCTAAATAAGTTAAGTTTATGTGATTATAAAGTTTTATTTATTTATTTTTATTATATGCTAATGCGGCCATGCCAAATAAAATTGAGCAGGGAAATACCTGGAGCGACGACTGTGGGCTTCGAGCAACAACTGTGGACTGATTGTTTGGTGTAGGTGGACTGTTTATTGCCGGCTGGATTGTGTCGTTGTAACTGGCTACGAGCAGCAATAGCGGGCACACAAAACAACTCTAAACTCACCGTGGTGCAACACAAATGGCAAAATGACTCCACTCACGACTAGCACAACACAAAACAACTCCACTATAATCGCAATTCATAGCTTGGAGACCTCACGTTTCAGTGAAGCTTCACTTCGTAGTTGTAAACCTTACCATAAAGCTTGCATATATAGCAAACGAAACCCTAACTATCATTAATAAACTTTGAAAAATGATCATAATAGTTCCACCTACTTCGACTGGTCGCATTTTTTTCAGGGTTCCCAAAAAAATGAATAACATAAGAATATTCGAATTTCTAGCGAATTTTAACAAATTTTTTATTTATTTTTGGAAATCACTGAATTTCAAACTTCTTGGTTGAAATCCGATGAATTCTTTGACTTAGCTGCACAGTACAACAACACATGTGCCAGAGAACAACTATTAGTCTATTAGTCTATTTAGTGGGTGAATTCAAAATGATTTCCAAGTTCAAAGAATCCAATGGAAGTGAGTAGTCTGCAGTGGAAGAAACTATAAACATGAATGTGGAATAGTCAACAGTCACATAATGGACTGTGTTGAGTGCTAGTGGGACTGTAGTTTGTGGACAATGGCCTGTGGGGGTTTGGAGATACAACCTGGGAGTGGCCCGTGGGAGATACTGTGATACATCCTAGGAGTGGCCCATGGGAGATACTGCGATACAACCTGGGAATAGCCTGTGGGAGATACTGTGAATCATGATATAGTGTAGGAGTGGCCCGTGGGGTCGTGGTTTAAGTCTTTGACTTATCACTTGAGGTAACGAGGCTCAATGGCTCATGGGAGATCTGAGAACTCAGAAGTTCCAATGTGGCTTGTAGATAGTAGCTTGTAGAAAGTAGGTGATAGGTCACTAGACTCGATGCAGCCTGTAGGAGAACAAAACACAAATAGGGCTAAGGGGACCACGTCGCCACGGAAGAGACTGAGTCAGAGTTTTTATATTAATCGGTGTTTACAAATTAATAGTCTGTAATTTGAAATTGTTTACAAATTGAGACAATGAGATTCGTGAAACTGAAAGTTCAATTTGAAACTATAGTATTTAATTTGTAAACAACGATTGAGATTCCCCGTTTTATAACAATTGTTTTTGGTAAAATTTCTTAGCCGACTGCCTAGTCTGAGTCACCGACCTGGAAACGTTTTTTGAAAATTTTGTGCCCTCCCTTTTATGCACCCTAGGAAATTGCCTAGGTTGCCTAGGGTAAGACACACCCCTGCTTGGCAAGGTTGTTCTTATATCGTAAAACATGGCATGTGAGATGTTCATTGGATCATTGTTTAAGTTGATAAAGTTGAGCATAAGTGATCTTAGTGTCGATATTGATAGAAAAGTGTGCAAGGAAAGCATCAACTAACTGGTGGTAGTCCCTTTGGAATGGCATAAAAAATAGATGAGTGAGCATAAAAAATCTTCTGAAGATCGAGTGGCATTGAAGACTCTGTATTTTGTATTTTTATGGAAAATAAATTTGTTATAAATCCATCTACTCCTTTTCTGAGAACCTTCTGCATCTGATGAGAGCTAATAATCTGTGGAGACTTAGCTACTATCCCATTCAATTGTATTTTCCTTCCATCTGAATGAAATCGCATGAACAATTCTTGGAAATTCATCTCTATAGTACCTAAGGTTGTGATCCATTGGACACCCAAAACAATATCTGCCCCTCCCATAGAAATAAAAAATATAGGTGAGTCTAACATGTTGTCTCCCATGGAAAGCTTGATACTATGGCACTTTCTTGTGCACTTGACTGTCCCACCATCCACAATCATAACTTGCATTTCTGGAGCTAGGTAAATAAAACAATTGAGGTGGGCAGCTAACTTACTATTTATGAAGTTATGAGTACTCTCCGAGTCAATCAACACTGTCACCTTATTTTTTTGAGATAGCCAATAACCTTGAGTGTTTGAGGAGTACTAATGCCTGACAATGCATGCCAAGAAATTGTAGGTTAGTGATCCTCTACTTTATCTTCTACTAGTTCCTCAGCCTCTCCTATAATTTTAGATTCCTCATCATCCTCATTACATCCATCAATATAGAACAACTTCTTCTCAGCACATTTGTGTCTCGGTCCATATTTTCTATCACAACTAAAACATACTCCTTTTTCTTTGGTGTTAATGAAAGGCGGCCTCCTACTACAAGTAACTTTTTCCTCTGCTTGGGGTGCCATGATAATAGAATCAGAAAGCTTGAGTGGATTAAACATACGTACCTCATGCTCGATGTGGTCCTTAAGACCCCCAAGAATCAGGTCATTCATATTCTCTTCTGGAATATTCTCCACCCTTAAGGATAGGTTCTGGAATTGATGCACATAATCTTTGACTGATTCTATTTACCGTAAATTTGCTAATTGACTAAATTAGTTCTCTGAAACATTGGAACTATAGTGCAATTGCAACTCCTTGGTAAAAACCGTCCAAGTGCCATTGAGACCATTCTTCTGCCTCTGAGCACATAACCATCGATACCAAACGAATTTTTCTGGTTCGAGATACAGGGATGCCAACGTCACCTTTTTTCTTGATGGTGTTTGATGTAACTCAAAGAAGTTATCCATTTGATTTATCCAATTTAGGGGATCCTTACCATCAAATTTGCACATATCCACTTTCGGCATCATGTTCTGTGGTTGCGAATAAGTTGGATTCTGATTGGGTTGGAAAAGTGATCCAACATGCTTATTTTTTCCATGATTTTGAACTAAAGATCCTCCTTGGTTGATATGGGGCAGGTTTGGGCCATACTATTTACCCCTTACATGTTGCATGATATCATCTAACCGCTGATTGATTTGGGCTATGTCCCCTTTAGAGGCCATCTCAGATTGTACATTTCACAGCTCATACTCAAGTTGGCTCACCTTATGATCAACTGAGGTAAACCCTAGTGTTGAGGAATATTTATTTACCCCTTTTGACTCCATCTCTTCAATCAGTACCCCATCTTTATCTGGGGTTTTACTTGGAGTAACCAGATTCTTTTTTGCTCTTGTGGAAGGCCCCGCCATGATGTCAAACCTTAGGGTTTAGGGTTTCGATAAAAATTCAGCCAAACAAAAAAAACACAGAGAAGATACTAATACTATTTCTTGAGATATTTATGAAAATGTAAAGAACTTGAAAACATTCCACAATTTTCACCTTAGGGAGCGATTTTATGAAAAACCCTAAATTTGTAATAACTTTTGCAAAATAAATAAAAAAAAATTGAAAATTTCGAGGCACCTTACTTGAAATGTTTCACAACTCTGGGAAAAATATATCCCACCAATTCTCTTTGGTTCGAAATAATGGTGGAAACAAAAAATTAGGGTTTTTGCCCTAATTTTGGCCCAGATCGCAACTCTGATACCACGTATAATGAAATTACTTGTATAATTTAGATTGTGAGAAACAATAGAACACCAAATAACACAATATTTTAGAATAATGATCTCAATATGCAATTAGAATAGCTTCGCCACTTCGAGGGGGTAGCCTCCAAACCATATAATAAGACTCAAATGCTCAAATGATAATGAACTACTACCTACAATCCCCTATATATACTATTCATATGCTATGGACATTACCAAGTCTGACCGATTAAGCATGAGAAAGTATAAATGATATAATAAAATGATATGGTAAGCCACAATTCGGCTACTCATATCCTAATACAAGCAATAGGTTAAGGGCGTAACACGCATCTAGCGGAAAAAACCACCTCTGAGGAGGATTATGCCTCAGAGGGATTTGAACACCGGTGTGCAAGCACATAACCATGTGACTTGGCTGCACCACTCCCACTGCATCGGCAACCCAATGGACATTTTTAATAGGGGAATCAATTACAATTTGTAAAGGTAATATTACACTCTAACATGACATACTGAGACGACACCCTAATGTTTAAAATCCCATTCCATAATCACAAATTTGTAAAATGATACAGTAAATATACAAGAATAAATCTTCCTCATGAATATTTCATAACAATCATAATGGTAATGGACTTTTCTGTTATTAAATATACTTTATATTCAAAAAAAATTGTACCATTTTTTTATTTACAAAAATCACATCCCTTATTATTTACTTTGCAACTTTGAGATAACTACCAGTATAACATCTATTGAATGCAACTAAATATAGAAAAAATTAATATTTAAATAAATATTCGTATATAAAAAAAAATTCACATTTTAAAAAATAAACAAAAGTATTTATGCTTTTACAATTGCAGTGTAATAACCATTGAATACAATTAATCATGTTTAGTTTCAACTACAATATATCTTCCACAAAAATAAGCCAATACATGTCACTTTTTTATGTTTCAAGTACTAAAAGCATATATAGGCATTGAAATTAAATGAAGGGAAGAAATCATCGTTGCTTAGTTAAGGACTAGCTCTCATAGGATTAGATGGTCTTGTGGACGTAACTAAAAACATTTCATTTCATTGCATTCATGTATATATTAGATTGCAGAAACAATTACTATTTTTTGATCAAAACTTACTCCACAAGATCTTGTGTGTACTTAAAATAAGAATTCGTGAAGATGCAATGAGTAGTTACTAGCAAGGGTAAGCTCTTAAAATGTTAAAAATGCATTTAGACCATTAACATCCACACCCACAATAAATGAACATATATTGGTCATAAATTTTTTAAGACACTCGTAATACCAAATTCTCAACACATATATGTGGGTATAAATTCCAACTCTATATTCAAAATAAAGAGTAGTCCATCATATGCATGGCCATAAATTCTAGTAATGATACCAAAATTTTAGGATATGGGTGTCCTCATCGGGTTAAGAGGGAATGATCCATCATGCCAAATTCTAGGCTCCATCAATCCACAACCCTTGTATATGAGTATCCCATCACCATCGATATCCATTAATGAATAAAAAAATTACAAACAAAGACACATGTTCCAAAACCTA
This sequence comes from Taxus chinensis, assembly GCA_019776745.2. Classification (NCBI taxonomy): domain Eukaryota; kingdom Viridiplantae; phylum Streptophyta; class Pinopsida; order Cupressales; family Taxaceae; genus Taxus; species Taxus chinensis. The sequence continues at coordinate 779,377,492 of CM034149.1, read as the reverse complement.
GATAAATGATATATATATATATATATATATATAAATAAAATTAAATACATTCTTTTGTGTGTGCATATATGTGTGTGTATACACACATACACATGCAAGAGGGTGACTCGACACACATTGATCCTATAAATTATTGGCCGTAAAAACCATGCCAATGATAAGAAAATTTATGATATTGAAAAAACCAAGATTAGATGAGTACCACTGCAATTTCCAAAAAACAGCATGAGCATTATGATTAGATTTAGAAAAAAGTGACAATAAAGTAGACACAAGCTTGGATTGCTCAGAAAATGAGCATACTTGATAATATTTTCTCCCAATCCATAATTTAGAAAGTGTATAAAGTTATTAGGATGAAGGAAAAGAGATACAAATACATTTGATTGTGGCTATAACTCGGATTTCATGTTATCATTTTCTATTTTAGTAGTAAAGTGTTATTTTGCAAAAAATCTCAAAACATGTCATCATATCAGATTTTATTTTTATTACAAAGTTTTGGCAGCCCATTTAAGCCTTAAGAGCATTGTGGTCCTTGCCTCTACAAGGAAAGGAACTTGCATTCCATACTATATTCCATAGATAGGAATTATAACTTCTTACATTTGAAAATTTGTATATAAAATTATTTATGCTTGAATTTTCTATGCAAAATCATAATGTATTTACATGTTAGGATGTCAATAAAAAGACATGCTAATATCAAATTCTTTTAGTCATTTTCTCCTCAATATCATTATGCAAAAAACACATTTTCTTGAATAAGCCAACTCATGCGAAGAGTCATCTTCTCATATGGACTCATTAGATGTTGTTTACATTATATTTTGTTACTGTTACTATTACTTTGAAAATTTATCATATAATAAGAGTTGTATTAAAATTATCATATGGAATCATTGGATGTTGATCATGTTTGGTTTTATCACTATTTTTGTAATTTTTTAAAAAAAGAGTCATGGTGGTGGATAGGATCAAAGAACATCAAATGAGCATAAAGAGGATTTTTATTAGAAAACATGGGAAACCACATTTCAAATTGGAGATCTTATCGAAGGGCCCTTGGTATATTAGTGACGTTGTTTGGATTTCAATAAGCCCACCAGGAATTAAGTCTTGCTAAGTGCAAGGCCCAGGGTTCACTTTAAGAAGCCTCTGGAAAAGAGGAGGTGGAAAATCCCTGACGAATATTCCTTTGGCCACACTCACAACAAAGACGAATTTTTGTAGGTTTCTACAAGAAAAATTTGCTTGGCAGGTTCAAGAGACTTGAGAGCAGGTGTGAAAGCTGTGCAACAACAAGATGTTGGTGACAGGTGCCAACAACACCTTGCTATCGTGCAACAACAAAGTGTTGTTATCACTCGACAATAACACATTACTGTCACGCGACAACAAGGTTTTATTGACACCTGTCAATAACACCTTGTTGTCGCACGATAGCAAGATGTTGTTGACACCTATCAACGAAACCTTATTGTCATGCGACAACAAGATGTTTTTGACACCCATGAATGACACCTTGCTGTTGCGTGAAAACAAGCTATTGTTGACGGGTGTCAACAACACCTTGCTGTCGCGTCAACAACATCTTGTTGTCGCGCGACATCAAGGCATCATTGATGGGTGTCAACTGCCATAAAACCCTAATTTTCACTATAAATACCAACCTGACCCCTCATTTTCACACTCTGTTCCTGGATACTAATTTTTTTTCCTTCTTTAAGCACTATTTACCGCAGGTATTGTACATACATCAACGTCAATCACAATTGAAGTCATGGCTTCTGGTGCCCAAGATGAACCCCGAGATCCAGCACCCGGAGCCTCCAAGGGCAAGATTCAAGACAGAAGTGCCATGTGCCCCCATATACATAGAGTTATAGAAATGAATGAAGAATACATGAATTCCATAGTAACATTTGAATTCTAAGGGCTTGTTAGCATGCCATAGTTTGAGGTTGACCACCAGACTCTTAACTACCTACTTTCGTCCTACAATGTAGGAAATAATACTTTTACTGTTACATTGAAAGATCGGCGTACATTATCCTTTGGTGTTAAACCTATTGATATCCATCAATTGACATGCCTCCCATTTAAAAATGTGCCGATAGTAACAACCAAAGCAACCCTCACTGACAATGACAAGATTTTCCTTGAATCTAGTTATGGTTTCAATGTTGATTGTAAGTATAATTTGCTCTCATTTGAATGTTTTTTTATATTAATTCAAATTGATTATGATTTTGATGAATTTTACAGCTCATGTCAGCAAATCAAGACGTGGAGTGGATATGCAAGATGTTGCACACCACTTTCTTACTGCCTTGATTTCTCTATTTCAAGCCCACATTATTATGCAGGGTCGACAAACTGACATTCCAAATTAAGCTGTTGCATACATTCTTGCAACAATCAGAAATAAAAAATTTGACTGGTGCACATCTCTATCAAACAAGATAAAGACAAACATTAACAATGCAACAATTTCAGAAAAACCAGTTATTCATTCAACCAACTATCTCCTAGCTCTTTATTATGAGGCTTACTATAATTTAAAAAATCAACCAACTCCAACTTGCACAAATGAGAAAATGAAGAATTTGTCAATTCCACTTGAGGAACAATAGGTAAAATTTTAATAGTTCATATTCCATCTTTAGTATTTACCAAGTGTAGTCATTTTAAAGTTTTTCTGATTGAATCTTTTATGTATACAGAAAAGATTTCTGGAGTCACTTCCACGAAAAAAATCTGCATCGAGAGGAAGAGGCCAACAACATGTTGAGGCCTCGGGAGAATCACAATCTAAAATTGAAGTTTTTTCATTAGCTGATGGCCAAGTATTTGCATTAACGAAATGACAGAGATGTAATACCCTTAACATTCAAATTAGGGTTGATTACATTTTGATTCTACCATTTAATGATTTACCATCTTGAATTGACATGTAGTTGCTGCACTTGCAGGGACTTTTGACTATATGTGTGCTTCAAAGCAAGCATCGCCAACTCACTCGGTATAATCTCGTGTAATTTTTGAATCTCAACAATAATTACCACCATCAGCTCCAACCAAATCCATTCAAACTCTGTCACAAAATCAATTCGTGCCACAACACAATCCCATTCAACAAGGTATGACTTCATTTATTTTGTGATTTTTTTAGTACTTTTACATATTTTTTAGTAATTTCTAATGATTTGGTTCTTGATGTTCAAAGTTGATAGCAATCCTTTGTCTTCTACTCAAAATCTACAAACCCCACCTACTCAATCAACCCCGTAATTACAATTCAAAATGTCGACAAGAGGTTCAATAAAAAAGACCATTGGTAAATGCATGCCATTGATTCCGGCCCCTAGCGGGACACTAAACATTCCCTCCTCATTCGGTATTCTGACCCTCTCTCTCACTGGCTATCCCACTACAACAGGGCAATCAATTTTGAATCAAATAAATTTAGATGAAGATTATTTGGGCATTGATAGCAGTGACCCAAGTATTTTTTTCAACACACATGATATGATTCAGGGCCAACAGGTATATTTCCATCTCAATGTAATTTTAAATTTAATTAAATTTTCAACATTTCAATTTCAATTTTAATATGAATTTCTATTATTGCTTTTAGGATCAATGCTCTCAAAAGGAAAAATATGCAACAAACATTGCTCAAATTGAAATCTGCCATACTTCTCCTTCAAAATCATCCTCTTCTGATACAAATAGTGATGACTTACCAACATTTCCTTTGGGGAACTTGATTGGATATGATTGTCAATCCCACATGAATGAATTTATCACACCTCAAACCAGTGACCTCATTCAATGGGAGAGAAGGGAAAAAGTATTAGTATATGAGATAGTAATTTGTTATGACAACCCTTGGCAAAGAGAGAGCTTATTTGCAATAGTCAAAAATCAACCCGCGAAGATGGATGCATTATTCATCATATCTAAAAGTGGGATTGTCGCATATAACAACACCTATAATGACAATATTTTAGATAGAGTATTAATAGATTGGAAAATATCAGTGTTGAGGCCTAGGCCTATTTAAATAAATGGTCTAAGGACAAGGAGATGGCGGTGATTGCAAACGTTGAAAGAGATAGAGCTATCGTAAGTATAATTAGTTTGGTTTTTTTTTTTTATTAATTTCAATTAAAATTAGTTTTTTAATATGTTTAATTGACTTCACTCTTTTTGTTGCAGTTGAAATATGAAAATTTAAAGAGTCAAGCTAAGGTGTTCCAAGTTCACTTGGAAACGACTAAGAACAATTTATCCGCAACAATTAAGATGAAATAAAATATTGTTTTGGTTAACAAACAAAACAATACACTTAAGTAGATAATTAAAGAGAATGGCTATGAACCTGAGATTTTATTCAAAGCAAAGGCAACGACAGATCCTTCTTTGACATCCCATGGAGATTCTACAAAGGAAGAAGAAGAAATCGTTAAAAACCTAGAAATGACTATTGAGGATCTGATTAGTTCGGGGATAATTGAGGGAAGGAATACAGTAGGGTCTGGTGAAAATGCTAAGGGTTGAGCCTTGAGGATTGGGGAACATAAAAAATGAAACTTTAAATATTTTATAAATAGAAGAATGAAAGTTAATACTTGGATATTTGTTTAATTCGATGTTTGGATTTAAACATTATGCAATATTATCTCTCCTTGCAATGATGGTCATAGTTACATTTATCATTAGATGTGGATAATGAAATTAGAGTAGATGTGGTTATAATTATTATCCATTTATTAATTTGAATGTGGATAATGAAATTAGAGTAGATATGGATGATGCTGATGAGTAGATATTGTAGATGGTGTTTATGTTTGATGCATAATCATGATTGATGGATTTAAACTTTATGCAATATTATCTCTGCTTGCAATCATGGTCATAGTTACATTTATCATTAGATGTGGATGTCTGGATAATGAAATTAAAGTAGATGTGGTTATAGTTATTATTAATTATCCATTTATTCGTTTAGAATGTGGATAATGAAATTAGAGTATATATGGATGATGATGAATTGTATGTGACCAGATGAATTATATGCACTTATATTTTTATATAGAACTTCAATATGGATATTTCATTGATGTATGATGCATAGTCATGATACATTGATTTAAACTTTATGCAATATTATCTCTGCTTGCAATGAAGGTCATAGTTACATTTATCATTACATGTGGGTGATGACATCTAATATTTTTGATGACATTAGAATGGACCATCTATTTATTCATTTAGAATATGGTGTTATGTGGAAATAGGATGTGGATGTCTTGAATCTTGATAATGAAATTAGAGTAGATATGGATGATGATGAATTGTATGTGACTAGATGATGATAATGGATAATTATTTTAAGAAAATTAAGAATGTGTTGTGACAAATACATCTTAATACAGTAAGGGATTCTTCTCTATATTTTAAATTTCAAACTCTTTAATATGTAAATCATTTCTTCACATTTAATTTGAATTGAAACAACAAAACTCAAAGGAAAAAATGTGGTATGACAGATATCTTAATATTGTAAAATCTACTTCACATTTAAAACTATGGCTAAGATAGGGTTTAAGGTATCTCTTGTCTTCTTGAGCAAGCTAGGGGACCTTCAATTCTAGGGAATTCAACATGAAAAATGGATAAGGATTAGAATAAAAATGGGCGATTTTCCTAATAATCTCAGTCCCAAGAAGTGAGAGCTTCCTCAAATGGATGTCAACTCACGTATTTCATAAAAATCAATGAAATGAAGAGATTAAAATGTAGAATCCATATCTATCCTATTCATATCGAAGGCGACACAAATATCAAGAATGCACTGCAGAGTGGATAACAATTGTATCTGATCTTTGAAGACCTTGCAAAATACAACATCAAAGTGGTTTGAAAATTAAAAATACCAATGAAATAAATCTGATTTTAGTAAATGATGGTATTTGAATGAATGTAAATATACATACCCGTAATATATTTGATGATAACTACAAATCAAAAATAGCCTCCTTAGTTAATATTTGCATCTGCAGAATTACAATGGTATTTATGTAAAACTATAAACAATTAAATTAGAATCTATTTATATGAAATTGAATAAATAAGAACAGTTAAAGTGTAATGTCAAGGTGATACCTATTTAAAGATGAAATAATCCATTTTCAATGGGGTCTTCGTATTCAATATTTGCATCTGCAGAGTTTGAAGATGTACCACTTCTAGTCTTGTCGTTGATATTACTTGGACTTGTAGCAGTATTATTTCGGCAAGGGAATTCCAGTGTGCAATAGCTCTTTCAAAAGGAAAGGTTTCTAAAGAGTAGCGAGAAACATAACACCTTATGCAACTTTTGAGATTTTATCCAACCTATTTCTCAGTTTTGATTTAATAAAATATAAAGCACTGAAAACTCTTTCATCCTCCACGGATCCCAAAATCATTGTTTGGCACAACTCATACAACCAAAAATATTCACTACTGTCTTCCTGTAACACACTACTTTGGTATATTTTTCACCAGAGTCTTGTAATAGCACCACTCTCTGAAGGTTCGTCTAAGAGTTTATACAGTGACCTCATTGTTATTGTAAAATCAGTTGATTGAGTATTTATTAAATCAACATTTATTATACCTTTTATTTCAATACCCTCAACCTCTGATGTAGTGCTAAAATGGTCCAATATTGTACCCATGTATTTATGAAAAAGCTTACCTACAAAATCAGCACGACCACCTTCTGTATTCCAAAAATTTGGATTCATCACACCCATGGCTTCAAGAATTTTGTCTTGGCTGAAACGTTCTCCAATTTTTGATGCTAAGGATTCTGTAATTTTTCTGTGTTTCTTTCTTGTTTCAATTACTACAAAATCAAACAAATTTCATGTCACATGAAATTCTTCTTTTTCCGTTGATGTAACGTCTTTACTTTTTTACAAAATGTGCAGTGGTATCTCTTTCCTGCTAACATGGATACAGAGGTGATCATGGATATTAAATCTCAAAAATTTATTGGGATGGTTAAGATCCAATAAAAATTTCCAGTTAACAAATACAGGTGTATCAAAACTATCTGAGGAAGTGTACAAGGCATCAAGACTCATACATACCATTTTTCTTATCCGTATAAAATAAAAAATATAGGTTAATCTTCCCTATGCATGTTTCATCAATGTATTGATCTTCTGCAGCATTGGAATAATGCCTACCAATGTAAGCAATGTCTCTAAATCATTTAGATGGAACAACAAGTCCCTTGCCCTATCAATTTCATGACGATATTTGTGTATGAAACCAACCAATGAAGGATACTCCTCACACACTCTGCATGTAGGCTCATACAATGAAATTCACCTTGTCTCAACATCCTTCAGAAGTTTTTTTCCATCTGTAATACCTATGGAAAATTTCTAAAACTCAAGAAATCACTTTGGGCTACTTGCCATATAGGCATGTAGTTCTCTTATAAGGTCTTCTACTTTTACAACGTTTTCGTATTTGCTGATGATTTTAAATGCTAAATTCCTTATGTGAGCCATACAATGAATTGCTAGCAAATAAGGGGCGACTGATGTTTGCAATTGAACACACAACCCATTTCTATGACCCTGCATGACTGATGCCCCATCTGCTCCCACATATACCAACTTCATAGCAATTTCATTCACAGTCATGCCAATAATTTCTTTCAAAAGAGAAATAACTAGTTTATATAGGTATTCTGCATTACAATTTTTAACCATTTTTTGAACACCCAACAGGTACGGAATCCTCATATGATTTTCTAAATTGCAAACATGGATACATACCCATGGGGTGTTGTCAATAGTGGCCACTTCATCAATTGACAAAGAGATAAACTTACATTTTTTACACACTCTTTCAAATCTTCCTTCTCAATCATAGCAAGGCATTTAGCCATTTCCCATGCATGGTTGTCTGACTAGTGAGATTGGGGAACATTTTGCATTCCATTATATTAATAAAAATGTTTGAAATTGATGAACTTTGAAATTGGTCTTCCTTTCTTAAGGACGTGGAATAAATTAGAAAAATGTATGAGTTTAACACACAAATTTGATTGATTCATCTTACTAATTTACGTTGTGATCGTTCTGCCATTTTCTATGAGAAGTCTACGTCTTTTCTGGTCAGCCTCATATTCTCCTGCATATTTCACATGCATGAATTCTTTTTCAGTTTTCCATCTGTGATTTTTTATTTTCTGGCCATCTTCCCCAGTTAAAGTGAAATATTGTTTTCCACAGTGTTTTTCAATTGTGTCCAACTTCAATTGCATTTTTTGCTGCCTTCCCAATTTCCACATACATATTGTACATGTACATTTGATGAAATTTCTTCATAATTAGCTAGTTGTATAGGTTTAATAAATGGAAATTTTGCAGCCCAGTCAAACTTGTATGTCCTCCCAAGCGTCCACATATTCCTGTTCGTATTCACAATTTTACTTTTACGTGCAAAGCTTTCAGGAATATCATGATCATCAAGTTTCCTTTTCTGTGAACCACTAGTTCCATTTGAATTTTGTGTTGCATTTTACACTATTGGAATATCATCAAGCCCTAGCATGGTATCATTATAGATGTCATTTGGCTGATATTGAGCAGAATGCATGTCAACTTCAATAACACCTTCCACACAGTCTGTGCTCTGATTGATTTCAGTGGGAGCTCTATGGGTGTTGGCGATTGCTGTATCTGAACCAACAGAGTTTCCAAAAGACTTGAATAGAGACTTTTGAGTTTTTTTATAACTTGTTGGTTGTTCTGAGCACTAGCAGCTTCCATTTTTCCTTGTTGTGCATCAACAAACAAAACTTGTTATGCGTCAAAAACACGGTTCCCTATCACGCGTCAGAAGGTTATTCTTGTCTCCCATCAGTAAAATCTTCTTGTCACCCGTCAAGAGAGCCTTTTTATCACTCGTCAACAAATCCTACTTGTTTCCCATCAACAGATCCTACTTGTAGCCCGTTAACAGATCCTGCTTGTCACCCATCCACACACCCTTCTTTTCTCCTACCTACAAAGCCTTCTTGTCACCCGTCCTTAGAGCCTTCTTGTCACACATCCACAAAGCCTTTTTGTCACCCGTCAATAGCATGTTAGTTGAATGCTTTTGTCTGAAAAATTATACTTTTGTGTACTGGAATCTTTTGCTTCGCAAGATATGTAATTGATAATACACATGCCCCTAGGTGGACCGTGGAATGAGTTAGCAAGTAGTGTTCTACCAGGTGAATAATATAGGAATTATATAGGGGATATTATAAAGAGGTAGGTGAAGATGATCCCTAAAAAAAATTAAACTTTAATTTTTAGGTGAACATGTCAAGACCCACGCCAGAAAATTCACCTTTTCATTTTTTTCTAAAATGGAATATTCGCCACTACAAAAATCCTTGGCAAGGCCTATAGATACTCACCATGGAGAGTTGAAATTGTTGAGGCTAGGATCATGCCATGGGAGAATTTGATGGCATGGATGCCCCTTACTCCTACTTGCTTAAGACAAAGGTGATCACTAGTGTAGTTGTATGATTACTTGTAATTGTAAATCTGTTATATTCTTCCTCTGAAGCATAAGTAGAGTTTTTGAAAATCTATGTAATCTAGTGCCCAGTTTAGTGCACTACTCATACTTTTATTTAGAGACCTTGTCCTACTCTAGGACAAGAGGAGAGAACCAAAAGGGAACCATGGGAAATTTGATTCTATGTGGTTAGGACCATTCAATATTAGTCACTTTGGTGGTGATAATACATTTTACTTGTCCTTCTTGAATGACACACCCCCGTAATTGCCCCACAATGGGAAATACTTGAAATTATATGAATAATGAAAGCATGTTTTCCCCTGCATGCACCATAGGTGATTTAGGTTTGTTTTATTATGTGTTTCTCTTTCCTATTTATGTCATGTATGTTTTTCCTTTCCTGTGTGTTTCCTTCTTATTGTGTGTGTGTGTTGAATAAAGGAGCTTTGACAAATCATGCTTTCTTCCTTCAGTATGTCATGAGAGACTCTATTGCCTAATAGATACGACACTGATCAACTTAGGTTCGTGAGATTATGGTATTCCTACTTGCCTCATTTATATTTAGTGTCTAACCCAAGATAAGTCCCTGAGTATGAGCCAAGATAAGTTCCTACATTTTACTTGACAACCATATTGAAATATTTACCTCTTTTTGTCAAATTTGTCAAAACTGGTCAAAATTGCCTCTTTCAAAAGGTCAACTTTGGGTAAATGTTTCGGGACCCTTAGAGCATTTCAAAATCCCAAATTACAGTCAATAGAAAGGTATTAGAGTTTTCTCCATGGAAGTATAGTTTATAATAGATTACATAAGATTTTGAATGGTATTGTAAAAGCTTTCTCTCCTGGCACTTTTTAGGGAAAGTGAGCATATGAGCACTATGGAAGGGTCAAATTATGGAAAAGGTTTTAGGAACTTTAAGTGGTGTTGGGAGCTCAAATCCCAATCATTGGAAATATCATGGAGTCCACTACATGATGGAATATGTAAGATAAGGTTATGGAAGAATAAAAAAGAATAAACCTTCCCAACACTAGAGCATGGTGGCATTTCTAGACAAGGAATTTACACTGAAGGTTTTAGGCACCTTGAGTGGAGTTGGGATCTAAATAAAAGGTAAACTAGAATCACATTGAACCCCATTCATGACCCAAGTGATGGTTCATTTCATACTTGTTACAAACTCCTCTGACAACTCATCTCATTGGCACACCTTCCTAGGAAAAATGGAGGTATGAGAAAAATGCCATGAAGAAATTATTTTCCAAGTTTATTTATGTCTTCATTGATTTTTTTCCATTTCCATGTAAAATCATATATTATATGTCCCAAAATGGTTAAGTTTGGACCCCTGGGAATAAAAAGATACTTTGTGTTCTATTTTTGCTTTGTGAAAATGATGTCATCATGTGCACCTAGGTTCACTTTGGGAGGTTGGAAACCTTTTGGGGTGTAATTACACTTTTCTCTCTTCACTTTACATCCCACTTGCAAAAGTGTGCCCCTTTATGATCGGTCAATCAAAACACAATAAAAGATATGAAGGAAAAGGAAAAACGAGCTCAAACTTGCATGTGAGTTCCAAAAACCCCACCTAGGCACAAATTCAAAGCTTATTTGCACCTAGGCACACTTTGGAGGTGAAATTGCATCCCAAAATTGCATCCTATGCTAATGGAGGTGCATTCTTGGTATATGATTTGCAAAATGGATGGAAAATTCACTTTGCATTTGCAAAGTGCATTCTCCACCACCGAATGCGCTTGTTTTTCAAAATTCCACTTCCCTCCAAAAAAAAATTCATGAAAACATAAAGTTCAGCCATGAAACCATTTTTCAAGCTGGGTTTTCCACCTTCCATGCTCCCTAAAGCCATTGTTATGCCCTAGGTCCTCCAAAAATTGTTTTACTCATAACTTGTGATTCCATGGTCAAAACCCTTCTAAATTTTAACAATAGAACCCTCTTGAAAATGAATTTCCATTGATATTAATCTCATGGAATATTATTTGGTATTTTATTTTATATAATCACATGAAATATTTAGTTTTTGTAAGCCTGTTTTGCCTAAACCACCAAAAAATGTGTTGAGGATTGCTCAAAATTTACATAGAGGAAGCTTCTTAATTTTTTTCACTACGCTCCCCTCACCAAAACATCCATTTTGAGATATTGATCATGTGATGTGATGAAGTATTTATCTAGTTGTGAATAAAACCACTATCCACCTCCAAAACCACTAAAGAACTCCATATACACTAAAAATTGTTTTGGTTTTTTCTCCCAAACCCCGTGAGATAACTTCACTAAATTCAAAGCATCGATTCTCCTTCCCAATAAATTCCTAACAAATAAAAACCACTCCATTTATATGATAATTTCTCCTAAAATGAAGGACTAAAATTTTACACCTCTTTTAATAATGCTATTTTCAAACTTTCCCCTCTCCCAAAAATTATTTTTCCATTTCCCATTGATTCTGAAAAGGGATTGCCACCAAATTTGGAACATCTCCTTATATTGGGAATATATTTCCAAATAATTGAGTCATATCTAATTCAGATTTTATTTTATCATGTCTTGGCCAAAATATGGATTCAACTGTTTGTACCATTAAAATCCATCGAAAATTTCAAATTTTCAAAAAACTACCTCAGAATCCAATTTCACTTACACCATTTTATTCCACCATCATTATAAGGCTAGTGAAACCATAAAATATCAAAATAAAGTTCCACTACTCTAGATACGAGCCTATTTCAATCTTGATTTCTGAGTACCCAGATGCTAGCTCGAGAACAAAATGAAACACTTGACGACTGTTAAAGACACTTTATAATAAGGGGAAAAACATTTTCTAACCAGAGTCATCATGCACAAGAGGATTGTTGAGCATAATACATCCAATTTAATCATTCAAAGGATTTCACAAAAAGAGCCATGGTACTAGTGTATTCGTGATCTCCACTCCATCATCCATTCAACAAACAAGATATGATGAACTCCTATTATTCATGATGACATTTCCCATTCAGTTGTTACTTGATGTTAGCTCATAAAGAGGATGCATTTCTATTTTAGAGGATTGTCATGTTTTTGTTGAGGATTCTCATGAAACTTTGATATTGTCAGATCCAAGAGAGCTCATGGTTACTGAGTCCGAGGCATGCATGATATGAGTGCATTATTCATGATGATTGCAAGGTGATTGTTTGATAATGTGAGAGACAAAGGATCATTTTCTTGAAAAGGATTTGATTCGTATAACCTACCATTGCTCGTAGAAGTGAAGAGTTGAAAGAGATATTTCAAGACATAACAAAAGATGATCATTCTAGATAAGGTGTGGAACATCATTTCTAAGACATAGATTGATCAGAGAAGCATATGAGCAATATTCCACTTAGTTGTAACATTCATCTCCATAATGAAGGAAACATAGAACTTCATCCTGAATCATCTTCGGTCCATCATATATTCTCTCTCTTCTTTTCTCTCTCTAGAATTCTATTTCTCCATTGTTAGACAAATTTTTAAAAAGTGACTGAATTTACTTAAAGTTTCTATTTCTTCATTGGGATTGCACTTTAGGTTGAAAAGTTACATGGGAATGCAAAGAGTCATTTGCTTTGGGTATGAACTTTAATACTCTCTCCATTTCAAAGAATTAATTTTGGCTACCTTTAGCATACTGTATTGTTTTACTCCTCTCCAGTATTTTCCTCCATTTTCCCAACTTTATACTCAACCGAATGTATTGAAATTTTTTGTAAGGAATGAAAATATTTGAATTTTCATACATGGAATAAAAATTTCCAATTAAACTTTGTGTTAATTGTTATTATTGTTTCACGATTCTTACATAGTTGTGTATATTTACCTGTTTCTTCCAATTGAGATGGATACAATTTTGGGTTATCAGTTAATGGGATATGTTATACTACCATTGATATAACTCACTTACCCTATCTTCTCACTATTTCCCTTAGAGTTTTCTCTTCTCTATCTCACCTATTTTTCCCTCTCTAGCCTACTTTGCAGTCACAACAAGGGTGTTTTTGTACTTTACCTAGTCTATAACCAACCCCCAGAGTTATAAATAATGTATATATTTTCCATATTTCAACAAATGGGAGACACCCCATATTGAAGCGGAGGGACTCAGTCCTATGAGCGTTGACGAAGCCAATATTTTTTCCTTGAAAAAATATTTCGCTAACAATATTAATAAACTTGGGGGTTTAATTTCTTTATGTATATTATGGCTATATTAATTTATGATTAATGTACCATATATATATATATATATATATATAAGGATAAAGTAGTATATTCTTTTTCTATTGAATTATTATTCATATTAATTCTTTCCGCCACTTGGATTACAACCCTTATTCATCTCTTACACACAATTTTCAATCTTACAATCCAATTTTATATCTTTGAACATGGCACATATCTATTATATATCCTCTTATAATCTAAAATCCTAGAAAAAAATCATGATATATCTGAGACTTAAGCTTTGGAACCCCATGCCTTTGATAGAGTGTGGATTACCATATTTTAGATCGAAGACTCATGCCCCACCTTGTTATGATATTTTATTGTTTGCAGGCCCTAGAATGGTATTCTATCTATATCCTAATCTATATTATTTATAATAGAAATACGATAATCTATTGAACTTATTAGCAACTACATGTATGATTATCATATAATGGATGAAATTATTTAATGTATGGACCCTAAAGGGTCGATAATGTGCACATGATACTCCTCCATCATAGGTAGAGAGCATTTTCCATTGCCTTTGAAACTATTTATGGTGTTGAAATAATTTGGTGTCTCCTTGAGGATAAAATGACAATGGAGTTTCCTCAAGAACTGTAAGGGGGCATTGTGGTTTTTAGAAGGAGGGCTAATTAATCACCATCCACTATTAGTCCCGATTTGTTTTCTAATTTCATCATGATTGCGACTAATGGTTTAGAAACCATTTGTAGATCATTATAATAAAATTTCATAGTCTTAGGATAAATGAATAACTAAAATATTTTGTCTTTAGTAATTTATTTATTTTTGATAGCATCATATAATAATTTGGTGGCATAAAAACTCCATACTATTGATCTCTATAGGTTACCCACCAGCCTATCTTCTAATGTGACTAAATCCATAGTTCTACTTAAATAATCTAAATTGATCATTGATGAAACATTGTGTGGATTAATGGAAGGAGAGTATTTTAATTTCTTAGTAAAAAATTAAATTTCATTTTTTTTTTCTTCAAATGCCTTATATAATCATCTTAAGTTCCTTGGAGGGATTTGAGGAAGAATTTGTACATTGTTCGCAATGTCTTCTCACATATGGGTTTTAAATATTCTATTGTACAAATACTTTCTTGGGTTTTTTCTATCACATTTTTTCATTACATACTTATAGTGGAGGGTTTTGAGATATTACAGAAAAAAATCAAATTCTACATGATTATAACTACCAAATTCAATTTAGAAAATAAGAAAAAATTATTTAAACAAAGAAAAAATAGGGAGAATTCAATCAAAATTGAAAATAATTAAGATATATTCCCCTTTTCCTACACATCATCATCAAGATCAAAGTATTAAGAGGTAAAATCACTAAACAAGGGCAATATGACAATGGTAGCAGGGGAAAAACATGAGCGTGGATTTTTCTGAAGTTACATTTTAAAGATTTAAGATATTGATATACAACCATTGGGATTTTTTTTAAATTTTAAAACATAGGTAAGGTGTATATGTTACCTAAATGTGTATGCATTGTACATAAAATATAACAATATAAGGTAATACATACACATTAATTTTTTATATATTCAAAAGTTTATTTTAGGCATTTTTTGTTGAATATGTAACACGTACACGTCATAGGTTCTCATTTATAAATCTAAGATCACATAAAATGTACACAATATTTCAAAATGCACTCATTTTTTCTTCAAATTTGTGAATTTTCCAAAAAGTATGAAAAAATCCACTTTTTGGTCCCAAAACTTCCTCTTCTTACCCATAAACAAGAGCTATAAAAGGGTAAAATTCCACTAGGTGGTAATCAAAAGCTATGGGTAAAAATAATGTAAAAGTAGGAATAAAGTACTAAACATGTATTGAAATATTTAATACATGAAGCATGCAATGTACATGAAACATTCAAAGTATCTACCAAAGTATAAAATAAAAAGGTCAAGATTAGAGGTACTTATATTTGGTGGAATTTTTGTAAGATTAGTCTTCTCGTTGGCATGTATCACTTTGCAAGAAATCGTTTTAGGTGATTTCAATATGAATATGTGAATACCTTAGTAGAATAGTGTTGGGGAATCTAAATAATTGGTAAACCTTGTTGGTTTAGTTCTTATTCATGATATCTTTAAGGCATTAATGTTATATGCTATTCCTTATTATAATATTATTTTGATGTAATCCTCTTTTTCTATCTAAGATAAGAACTTAAGGTGTAGGTAAAATGAATTAAAATTTATTTACCTTCAAATTATTTTCATACCTTATATGATTTATTTATTTAAAACATTTCAATTTATGTTACAATAGTATGTATTCATTTCTTTAGTACTTGCGTGTGTCATTCATACCACAATTCCTTACTATAAGGTCTCAAATGGTTGAAAAGAATGTGGAGTCTCATGAAGAGATGTCCACTTATTAATAATTATGTGAGAAATGCACGAGTGTACATTATTACAACACAAATAAGGGTTAGAGATAAACATATATAAAACCCTCATTAGATAGTGAATAACCAAGCAACTCCTCCAAATATTCATCAAGATCCTAGGATTAGATTGAAAACATCCAAATATTATAATATCAAGTTGATTAACTTAAAATCAAACATGAAAAGATGTCATTGTAGAGTTAATAATTACACCTAGAAAAAATAAATAAGTGTAGGGAAGGGGATATAATTCCTTTACTTAATTTCAAAATTAGGGTTAGAAACAAGATGCACATTTAGAATATTAATTAAGAATTACCCTTCAAATCAAAATATACATATACAACAATTGTAAGATAGATTACTTAAAACATGTGTAAAATAGAGCAAGACATGAAATAATAGTGCACTTAGTCATTTAACTAGTGTGAAAGTTGATATGGGTGTGATAGATAAATAAATAAACTAGAAATTTCCTACAAATGTTTCTTTCCTGATTCTTGAAGTGCACAATCTACTAGGATAAAACCATTTTTTATAGCTAAACCATTTAGTAGTTCCTCCATATTTGGTAGTTATATCTGGGATAATAATATAATGGATATTTGTAACCTTTTTTTTTGAATGTGAATGTCTAGAATATTATTCATTGTAAGATATGAGGTCTTACAAATGTGAGAAACTCTTAGTAATCAACTGAAATGACCCAAAAACCTAACCATGGTTGAAACCCCTATAAAAAGTTTAGTGTTTGAGTTGAAATGAAATCTGTACACTACCTATGTTGGAACTACTATGAAGAGGCCCCAAACCACACATAGTTTTCCACATAAATATGTAATATATATGATTGTAACTATATCTAATAACCTGATCACTTGATTATGCTTTATAATGGATTACTTTGTTTGTGATTGAACTTACTTTGAGAACCTTTGGATTGAGAAGATTGACTCTAGATCTTGGTTTAAATCGAGTCAGACCTATTTAAGGTTTGTTCCTAATATTTTTACTACTTTAGAGAACTTTAGGAGAGCTTTGTATGCCTTTTGAAAGATATTTCCTAGTGGCACTCTTTAAATTTCTAGGTGAGTAAGTGAGTGCATTTGAATTGATTATGTAATGTCCTATACACATATTTTAACATTAATACCAAACCATAGGTAAAGTAATAACCCATGAAATATATCAAATTGAGAAATTGAGTGTTTGGTAGCCATGGAAAAAACATTACTTTTAGAGAAAAAGGTTTGGCAGTTTGAACTAAGAGAGGAGTGCAATGTTGTAAATTTTTATGCATGATAATTAGGATGAGTGGAATGATTTTGATTGATTTGAATTTTTTTATGAGTTATTGATTATTGTAATGAGGAGATAATGTATTGTAATAAGACCATAGATATATCAATTAGGATCAAAATAGGCGCACACGTCATGATTTAGGGATTAAGCCAATACTGAAATCATCAAGTGATAAATTACCAAATTTAGGCATCTACTTTTGCCTCCTTTAAGTTACAAAATGAAATTTTCTTTCTTAAAGGAAAATATACATGAGTGCATAAACACACTTTTTCTGAAAACTCGTAAAATAGAATGTAGTCAATGTTGATACAAAAATTATTAAAATTTAACAATACATTTAAATAAAATTTGATATTTGAAAATTGAAAGAGAAAAAATTATTGAAGGAATACATCTATTTTCATTTTCTAAGGAGGATTTCCCTATTTCAAATACTTATAGAGAGCTAATAGAATTGCACCACTAGAGAATTAAGGGTGATCAGTCCCTATTTTGAATTAATCAAAACCACAAAGAGAATTTATGTCTTAGTGCACTGCATAATGGAAGGAGGTTGAGTATCTGGGTAGCCCAAGTTACTTCAAAAGAGTGAGAGAGGAAGAATTTCATATAACATCTATCCACTCAAAAAACATTCTACCCATGGATCTACACCATTGTAGATGGATCTAGGTCCCAAATGTGAAAATCCAGGTGTAAAGTTGAAAGGGAATGACGAATCATGCCCCCAATTGTGAATTGTATGGGTGTCAATATGAAAAATGTACATAGGTGTAAGGGAATGAAGTGTGATCATACCCATACACCATGCATCAAAACATTTAATAAGATTCTAAGATGCATAAAGTTGAAAGAGAATGAAGTATTGATGCCCTCCACATTCTATATTAAAATGAAGTAAAATTGGTCTAAATTGTGTATCTTTTCCTAAATCTATACTAGAGATATGTAAAATCCTATATGTTCTAGAATTTTTTAAATTGGAAGCAACATCTACCTAGGATAGTATTGTCCATTTAGGAAAGTAATGGATACTCGTTTAGTCCCTGTCATACATGTTGGTGCCTAATTTTTTCCAGATATAATCTTGGCACAATTTTTAAAGTTCCCTAAAGTGTATTGAAATAACATCACCATTTCCCTAATTTTTCCTTTTTTTGCAAATTACTTGGTGATTCCTTAGTCCTCAAAGTCATATTTGTGTCATACTTAAACCCTGCAATGTGGATTTGCACTTACATCTTAACTTTACTTTTAGTTTTGATGATTCCATGAAGTTAGAATGTTCCAAAGCTTTGAACAATAGTGTTTTGTAGATTAAAGAGAATGTAGTATTTGGTAGGTTTTGAAGCAAAACAAAGAAGTCATGGTAGTTAGAGGTTAATGTTTAAAGAGTTGAAGGAAATTCAATGTTGGAGTCACAGGTTTAATGGTGACAAGGAAATGTTTTAAAAAATATTTTTTTATTAAACATTTGAATTGGAGCTTCCATTTGAAGAACTTAGTGTTTTGTAGAGGGTGATCAAATTTTAGTGTCCCATGGGATTTACAAGGTAAGATATTCCATGAAATACAAGGGAAGAAAACTTAGTATTTTGTGGGCTTTGAGAACATAGCGTTCCATGGAATTGGTTATTTCCATAAAACAAAGGATGGAGTCTACTCAAGAGAAGCCATAATATAAGAAAAGTGTGCCATGAGGATACAAAAAGGAAAGGAAAATAATTTAGGACATGATTTTTTTTGAAATCTTCCAAGCACTAAGTTAGTTAAAAAACCACAGAAGAATAATCCACTATAGAGAAAATTTTTACAACACCAGTCTAGTAACTCCTTCCTCACTTCTACTCCATGTATTTACCTGGAATCCATTGATTCACATGCTATTAGAATATGACCTATAGTCATATTTAAATAACCCGAAGGGTTATGTCTATATTAAGTGATGGGGCACACCCCGATTTAATAAATAGTTAGTTAATTAATAACTAACAAATCTAATATAAATTTTATATTTAAATAATAAGAATATAAACTATTTTATATTATTTAACTATAAAATAAATATTATGATGCACTTAATATTATAGTTCTAACAAGTTCTACTTTAACTATATGCATGTCAATGAATAATTGAAGTTTATTCAGTTGATTAGTGTTATCATCTTCAGAGCAAGGTATGAACCCAACAACAACACAATCATCTTTCCATATGATGGTGTGTATGACACACTTCCTTTGGTATATGTGGGTTTAAGCTAAGCATCTCCCTTATTTTGTTTACCCAAGATCCCATCTTCTGGTTGTCTTCATAGGCTGTATATGGTTTGGGTGAGAAATATTAAAAAAACCACTCATGCGGGTAAAATACAAACCATTTGCTTCTATCATGTCCTCTAAGGCTATATAATGTGTGAAGCATAATAGAATAACTAACCATTGACACAATTTTTTTTACCAATAGCTTCATTATCCTTTTGTGCATTGTTATTGAGTTCATCGGATAAGAATTCAAGATAGTTGAATTCATTGTCGTCTTCCGACATTCCAGTAATGATCTCTACTATGTCAAGGGATGTTTGTTTACTTCTATGAGTAACTTTATATATCTTTCTATCACTATTTCAACCAAAAATCAAACTGCATGGTTCATAAATTCTTCTAAAGTGACCCCCTTCCTTTGCATAGATGGACATAAACAATTGTAGTTGTTTGATTTACCAAATATCTAGTGCTCTTTTATGCAAGCATGTATACACCCTTATTAGGTAATGAAGTAGTTCATGATACTGTGAAAACATTAATAGAAAACACATCTTTTGTGCTGAACCATATTACACCATTATTATAATAATTCATAATCATTTACAGAATTTTTTAATAATCTCCTAGATATGAAAAGTTTCCAAGTTTGTTCGTATCAGTCCTCTATAATGGATCTTTCACCATTAATTTTCCTCTTGCTTCTTCATTATGGACTGTGGGTGTTTCTACGCCCCAATATTTTTTCCCCTTTCCAATAGCTCATGGTGTGGTAGATCACTCCATTTATTCGATCAGAGCATTGTGGAGATACCCATATCCTTTATTAATGAATCAATTATTTACAAGAATGTGATCCCTTGTTCCTCCATCATTCCTTGGAATTTTTTCTTATTAGATGGGTAAAGGGGTCTGTCATTTTTATTAATTGCTTCCATCTCACTATAGACACAAAATCATGAACTTGGGTACATTTATAGGTCATAATAACATACTACTATTCATATGATGCCTAAGTGAGAAAACTAGCAACCACAACTATCATTGACCTTTTGTCTGTGTTTCTTATTTTCTATTTGGCCTTCTACACCCTATAGTCTAGTTGGTACTTTGCCGATTTATATTTTATGACTCTTGACACTAGCACCCAGACAGGATGCTATCGCCCAGGTGCTCTCAGCCCTTGGGCGCCCTCAACCTCTTTTTACTTTAATCACTCTTTTTAGGGATCTTTCATATTTTGGGCATCTTATTTTTCTTATGGGTTAGCCTTCCAATTGTTAATTAAAAAATTCAACCAAGGGAATCATATAAATATAAAGCTATGTGACCAAAATAAAGGAAAAATATCTAATCATATATTATCATCACCTAAGGTTGCATCCAAAGGAATTATAAGAGCATCAAAGGTATCCATCTAACACTCACTCAAGGGACAAGGGGCTACATATTCTTCATACATGCATAGGAAGGGAAGTTCATTTTGTCAACCACATATATATTTAGAATGATACATCTAGCCGCCACCTGCTATCACACACACTTGTGTAAGGGCTTCCCAGGGCACAATTATATCACACACGCATAAAAATTACATGGAGTTTGAGATGTAGTGTAGCACTTAGTTGTAAGTTCACTTAGTAGGGTGACCACCGAAGTTAGTATGACTCCCCATATTGCATCTTTTATTTTTGGGATTTGATATAGTTTGAGGTTTTTGTAGGTCATCTTCTCTTTACAGGTTACAAACAAATTATGTGATCATCCAACAACATATAAAAAATCAACAATGACTATCAAAGACAACCTTGTGACACCAAAAAATTTAGGTTTTGTCCATTTTCATAGTCAAAGGAACCTAGTAGAGGATTCTAGTGCCCAGACACCCCTAACCTTATCTAGGCATATCCGATAGTTCCAAATTTTAGTGTGCACAGTTACGATATCCTGCCCTTCCTGTTCATCAGTTTCTCTAGTATGCATAGTCCCAACATCAGGTGATAAGCTAAGTCTCTCTTTCCCTCTCTTGCACTTAGGGTTTAATATTATCTAGCTTATTGCTTGTTTCATATAGCAATTACTTATCATAGCTTATATCTCTTACTCTGTAGTTAAGGTTTTACAAATTCATTTTTTTAAAAATCATTTGGTGAACCTGCATTCAAATACTCTTGGATCCTCATTTTTATTCACTCATGGATCCTAAAATTCTTCAAATTTATTTTCATGATTTAATTCAAATGCATCCCAATTGTAATGTTGTTCTCTAAAAATCCCTAGAAACTATGTATCTTCCTCGCAATATGCCACCCGCTCAAGTAAGTGCCATTTTCGATCATCTCTTCGACGATCCTAGCCTTCATGATCCTCCCTCCAATCAATGTGTCTTAGAGTCAATTCAAGCTTTACATTATTTATTTCAAGACAATATTAAACCTATGGAAACAACGATTACATCTCTTAAATTTGAAGTTCAACATCTCAAGGATATTTCTCAAGTCCATGTTTGTTCTTCTTCCACATATCTTTCTCCTTCTATGTCTTCTACATGTGCTCATATTAGTGAACCCTAAGTCTTGCCACTCCTCACACCTCTAAATTTTTATTTCAATTCTAAGAAAAAAGATATTCTTCCACAACTCCTCACTCCTCAATTGATTAACTTTCCCTCTACTCATTGATATCCTCCTTATTGGCTTGCATAATATCAAGGTCATTCATCTTGCAATTATCATTGAATTAATGGACATAATGACAATGATTTATATGCTCTCAAAAGACAAATTGACCATCTTAAGAATTAAGGTCTCATTTAATTTTCTACACAAAATGCTACATGTTCATCTCTAATTGCTACATCCAATTGGATTCCTAAATCTGATTCATCTATGTCTGATGAGCACCATACCATCACTTCTAATGTTCCTTCTTCGGGCACTCAAGTTCCGCCATTGCAACCCACTCTAACTAAACAATTACCTCTCAAGGTCTATCCTCCATCGCCTCCTCCTACTAAGTCTTCTTACACATCACCAACTCTTGATTAACCTCCTCTAAAAATCAGTCCAACACTTTCTCCTCTCAAGTCTTCTGCAACGTTATCAATCCCACATAAGCTATAACCAATCATTTTTGTCAATGAAACTATTCCTTACACTGATCCCCTTAGAAACATCAGCTAGAACTACACCTCTCAAACACTTGGGGGTATCATGATTACTTTTCTACCCCTCTCCTAACATCATCATGTGTCTATCATTCCTTTTATTACACTCTGCACTTCATACTTCCTAATTCTAAGCATCCATCTTACACAACTTGATACACTCTGTATCATCACTACTCGATGACACACTCTAGTTCCATGGTTGATAATTGACTGTTGAGGGTCTAAATCTGAAATGAACCTCACCACATTTTCTTTACGCTCTATGATTTATTGATCTATATTTCTAGCACACACAATTCTACATTTTGCATCGTCACTACTCTATGATGAACTCTTGTGCTAAGGTTCACACTTGACTATTAAGGGCATACTTAATCCATGAACCTCACACACTATACATTTCACACCACACATTTCATGATACATATTTATAACATTCTATTTTCATACATCATATTATTCTCTTCTACACTCTATGCTCTAGGATTCATTGATCATATCTTTCTAGCACACAATTCAAACCATTTCTCGATGACACTCTCTTTTTCTATGGTTCATTATTGACTGTCAAGGGATATTTTATAAATGAACCTCATCTCATGTATACACATCCACTCAAGGGGCACGCTTCTCCTGTCACACTCACTTTTCATTCCATTCCATACACACTCATAACATACTACATATCTTGGTTGCATTTATTCTAGAGTAATTATGTTTACATGTATGCTTTGTTTCACATGTTAGGCAGATACATTGTATTTCATTATATTTTTCTATATACACGTGTGCATTCACTTACTCTCTAGTTGTGAATGTATCCTTCCTACAGATCATTACATGCAGCATGGATTCTTAGCATTGTACCTCTAACTAGTCCCACAATAGCTCTTGGGGGCATCTACTTTCATACATATCACAGGTGTTATTGTTTCATTTTATACTACTTATTATTCTTACTATCACACTAATCTATCAATATATACATGTCTTGACATACATTTTATCTTTCTAACATGCTAACGGTTTCTTTATATGTAACATTTTCTTTACAAGAACTATTTTCCACCATGGTTGTCTTCTACTTTTCTTGCTACTATTTATCATTATTTTCCATTGTTTTCCATTGTTTGTGGGCTTTTCCCTTTTTATTGTGTGCATACTGTATGGTTTTTTTCACTTTAGCCCTAATTTTCTTACGACATTTTGAGTGATGTCCCATGTTTAAGACCCAATTTTTGTTGTCTAATTTGTTTTCTTTCTTGATAGATTACACCTTGTCTTCTATTTGCATATTTGTCTTTTTTACACTAACACATGTTTCTAACAACTTTGTTTGTGTGTGCCTTGGTTTCTACCGTGAACATTCCCTCCCCCTGTAGGGCATTAGTTTCAAATCAGCATTAGATAATCCTTTAGGCCACATTATCCTAGTGAATTTGCATGCACCACAAATGAGGGGGGAATAAATTGGTGAAACAATCACCCCATTCAATAGCACATAGTCATAGTTTAGACCTGCATATTATAAGGACAGAGCAGTATACAGTTACAAAGAGGGCTCAGAATCTAACTTGGGTCCTCAGCATAACACAAACACCAGTGTCCAAACACATACATGAGTTCCTGGGCACTCCTAAACTTTCTTAATAACCTATGACCAGGGGTTAGTTATAGTCACTTTCTCATATTGGCATAGTTTATAGGATTTTACATAGTGGTTTCACAGAAAAAGCATAGTACTCTAGCAATCAGAATGCATTCTATCTCTTTTTTCTATTTACATTAGATTGAAATGGATTATAGAAAAAATGGATTAAAGCTAGAATAAAGTAGTATCACACCATCTATAGTGGAGTATAAATCATTAGGAAGTAGTCAAGGATGGAGAATAACAATCACCAAAAAAAATTGCACTTGGCGTGAGATCACCCAAAAAAATCATTCTTCTACAGCATTTTCAAGACATTTTCTATCCTTTTCACTTGTCATGGATCAGGTGCACATGTTCCTTTTACTCCTTTTTCACATTTTTACATACTTTTACATGATTTTTACATACTTGGATCTAATTTTTCACATACACGTCTTTGACTACTCTTTTTCTCTTCTTTTCTGTAATTTCATCCATATAACAAGTAGCAGTCTCAAGCACAATGCAAGAAACAACAAAAATCGGTATAATGTGGTACACACATTAGAATTTTCACCCCCATGGTCACTTCCTATTTCCTATATTAGCTTCCACACTTTATTTTTATCACTCCATTATATTTCTTATCTCCTCGGCACACTTTTCACTATTGATCTACATGGTTATCAAGTACACATCTCTTATCTACTTTATGTTATCGAGTATTCACTCAACAAAATAAAGTGGGGGAAAATGTAGACACTAAATCATGTGCTTTGGGTACATTTCTAGGTCCTAGGCACATGTTATTATTCATATGATTCCTAAGAGAGAAAACTAGTAATTGGCATTTTTCTTTGGAATTTCATCTATTCTTCATGGCTTCGATCTGATGTCTTACACCCCACATCCCAATTGATACTTCAATGTTTCATCTTGCACCACTCTAGGTACCAACGCCCAAACCAAAACACTAGCATCAGATGCCCCTGTCATTTTGGGTTACCCTGACCTCTTTGTACTTTAGTCACCTCTTTTGGGCCTCTTTTATATTTTAGGCATCTTGTTTTCTTATGGGTCAGAATTTTAGTTGTCAATTGTGAAATCCAAGCAAGAGAATCATATAAGTATAAATTTATGTGACCATTATGAAGGACCAATCTATAATTATCTATTAGTATCACCTAAGGTTGCACCCAAAGGCATTTCAAAAGCATCAAATCATCCATCTATCTTCATTCAAGGGACAACGGAATACATATTTTACTTACACGCATAGTATGGGAAGTTCATTTTTCCATCCATACATTTATTTACATTTCTACATCTAGTTATTTCTCGATATCAATTACATATTGCATAGGAGCCACCTAAGGCACGATTTCCACACACACAAAAACTACATGGAGCCTGAAATATAGTGCAATGCTTGGTCGTAATTTCACTCTATCGGGTGATTGTAAGGGTTAGTCTTACTCCCCATTTCTATATTTTTCTTTTTATTATTTGATGTGTTTTGTGGTTTTCGAAGTACTCTTTCTCTTTGTAGGTTATAGTTAAACTTTGTGCTTATCTAGTAACAAATAGTAAAGGTCGATCACATTAGTGCAACATAAGAAAAATCAGGCTCTAATGGTTTTCATAATCACAGCCACCTAGAAGCAGTCTCCAGTGCTCTAGGAACCCCTGACCTACTCTAGTCACCCCAATCAAGGAATATTTGGTGGTCACACAATTTTCTGAGCTCAATTGTGATATTTTTCTCCTCGTGTTCATCAATCTTCTAGTCTAGCACACTTTGGTATCAACTGTAAAATCAGCTAAGTCTCTCATTCTCTCTCTTACACTTAGGGCTTCAATTTCCATTTGTTTATTGCTTAGGTGATATTTTTACTTTATTGCTTCATTTATTGCATGTGAATCTGAAATATCTAGATTTTTACAAAAAAAATATTTTTGTTAAATCAACTATAACATTTTTGATAGCATGATAACCAATATAAGCATCAATGTGTAATCTTTGTGATGAAAAATAAACATGAAAATCAGTATCAATGAAAGAAATAATACGTGAAGGTAGATTAGCAGTACCCACAAGAAACCCAAGAGGATTATCTGAAGATGTGGGAGGAGGAACAACATAATAAGCATGATTAGAGGATTCAAGATCTGATTTTTCATGCTTAGGTAGTGGATCATTAAAGATTTTGATCTTTCCATTGTCGTTAGTATATTTTGGAATATAAATAGTAAATTTAGGAATCTCAATTTCATTATTGTCAATCAGATCTTGAATGATATGTCTATTCTTAAAATACTTATCAATAGAATGTACATTTCATTTATGATAATCATATGTGGATGTTTATTAAATTTGTTTTCACGAGGCCTATTAGTATCTAGCTCAAAAGGGTGTGGAAGATAAATCATATTTATTTCAAGGAATTGAGGCAATAACATGTGGTGGGTGTGGAAATGAAGTAAAATTTTGGCATATAGGTTCCAACTGTAGCTTTATCAGTTTAGATATAACATTGACACTAAGCTTTGAGTTACTAGGATTTCCCTTCAAGATAGATTTTCTTGGGAACTTGTTATTAGAAGCATTGGAAATGTTAGCACTATTGGTTTCTCAAAAGTGCACCCGTGTCATAGATCTCAGAAGGGCCTCAAAAGTGCACCCGTGTCATAGATCTCAGAAGGGCCGAGGTGTTTGAGACCACGATGGAATCATCCCCAAGTTGTGGGACCTTGCGCACTTGAGAAAGATCTCTGGAGAAGGTCGTTTCCTCTACTCTATTTCTATTACTACTGCTACTCCTAGTGATTGAAGGGAAAACCTAAGCTAATGATGCCAAGGGACCAAGGATAGAAGGATAACATGAAATGGAAAACTAAACTAAAAGGAGATAACACCAGAAAAGAGGGATGAACACTATCTGTTTGAGTGAAAATGAAAGGAAATAATAAAGGGAGGCTAGGCACGAGTAGTAGCAACAAACCAGTAAGGCATTCACCATATCGATTCATGAGAACACAACTAAGAATATGGAACTGTAAGGGACCTAAAATGGCACAACAAGCACACAACACAAAAGGAAAGGCAAGAAAGAAGAATAAAACATGTTAAGGCAGAGAATAGTCACAAAATGATGCTTGTATTACATTCCAGAAATGCACAGTTGCTATTACAATGATGAATGAAGGCTGATATCCACATGCAAGAACCAGATCTAGAGGTCTGCAACTCAAAATACAAAGATATGGAGTCTTAGAAAATGCTAGAGGATCCAAAATGTCCAACATTTACAATGATCCATGCTCTTACATTTATAGATGAATCCATGAGAGAAGAAAGGAGAAGGAGGGAAAACCTAGAATTTAAAATCACAACCACCAATAAATAAGCATTCAATGCCTATAAATCCACCTAGAAATTTGTCAAATACGCTTCTCCAAGTCTGTTTGGCGTGTTGGAGAAGAAAGGAGGGTAAATCAGATCAAATCTGGGTGGTTGGAGCAATCAGATATTACTCATTAATGGTCATTAGAAAGACGTTTTCCCTATTTCTCACCTACCAGATATCCCAAAAATTTTGAATTTTAATGATCTAGCACTGTAGTTGATGTCATCATCTCTTTCAAATGAGACCAAGCGCATGTGTGTCTAAGCCCTGTAGCAGAAGTTACGGTACTGTCATAATTGTCAGTGCAAACTGAACATGCAAGGCATACTTGGCATGTGTGGATTGACTGAAATGATCACCAACTATGTGAATACTTTTCGTTTCTACCATGTGTCACTTATTGATTTATTGCAAGGATTTGGTGCCCTAGTTGGCATGCTTTGATTGGTTTCCAGTGTAGCACACTCAATGTCTCAACAAGATGACCATAGCATAGAAGGTGCAAAGGAATGGCTCATGGAAGAAAATAGCAAGGAAGGTGCAGAGGGGGTGTGTGTGATGCGCATGGGGAAATGAGAGGAATACCTAGCGAGGGAGAAATGTATGGTAGAGGCACAAACTATTAAAAAATAATGTGTGCAACAAGGAAGGAGGGCGCATGGAATTAGGGACTTAGAATCAAGTGGGAGGCACCAAGGCGCATGTGGAAGGATGCATGAACTGTGGAATCCATAAAGTGCAGAGGGTGCATGCAAGGGAAAATGGAAAAAGAGGAAAAGGAAAAGAAAATGTGAAGAAAGGAGGAGCGCACGAAGGGAATCTACAACCAAGGGAATGTGCCTAAGTGATCAAATGAAGTGTGTGCAACACTGCAATGTAGATCCTTAGAGCCAAAATGTATGTAATTTATCCAAATAACTAGGGGAGTTATTTTGGATAATAGTTTTGGAGACTTTTGGGGCCATCTACCTGCTAGATGAAGGAGATCAGTAGCCTGAAGCATCCATTGGGCATGGAGTCTTCTTGGGATATGAAATTTTGATCTGTAACCTTGAAGAACTTCCCTTGTAAGTCACTTTGAAACATCTTTTGGAATCTTTTCTGAATCCTCTCTGTTGAAAAATGTTGGAAGATACATTATTAGAAGTAACAAAAGAGTGCAAAAGAGCACGTGCAAGAAGAAATAACTATGTACAAACAAGACAATGTGCGAACGTGCACTTGGAGGAATTGAAACTACTCTAATATATACAAAATGATGAAGAAAACTTAATGGAAGGGTTTGAGATAGATCCCATTGACTGGGATTGATAGTGCACTCCTCCATCAAGATGAGTTAACTCAAAAGAGTTAGCCTCCTTACAAGAACTGATAGTGTATGGGCCACTCCAAAGTGCATCAAACTTTGAATGGCACCCTGGTTTGGCTCTTGTCAACATCCCATTTTAAGACCAAGTCCCCAACTTTGAAATATTGAGGCCTAGCCTTTCTATCAAACCATTTCTTTGTTGATTGTTGATGTTGTTCTAGCTTGATTATGGCAGAGTTCCTTGATTCTTCAAGTTAACCACCTTTACCATTATGATTTCTCTCTGGTTTGCACCTTCAAATTCTAGCTGTTGGGAAAGTGCTAACAAATTCAACTCAAGTATCAAAGGGAGGGTAGCCTCCTTTCCATAGACAATCTTGTAAGGTGAAGTTCCTATTGCCTTTCTTCATTGTGATTCTATCTTCCCAGAGTGCACGTGAGACCTTTATATGCCACTGTCTTTGGCAGATTTTCATTGTACGCTTCATGATTTTGATCAGGTTCTTATTTGTAGACTCTACCAAGCCATTACCTTGAGGCTAA
This sequence comes from Taxus chinensis, assembly GCA_019776745.2. NCBI lineage: Eukaryota > Viridiplantae > Streptophyta > Pinopsida > Cupressales > Taxaceae > Taxus > Taxus chinensis. Next base: position 779,347,543 of record CM034149.1, on the reverse strand, counting down.
TAATTAGAATAAGTCTTCAAGTATATACCAATACTAAGAGCCCAATCAATGATTTTAGTACCAAGGAAGGATTTTGCATTATCTTGAAATAATTGTCTGAGGAATGCCAAACCTTGTTACTAATACCTTCGAGAAAGTCAAGGATGAATGAATTTAGTTGATTCTTTAAGTGCGATAACTTCTATCCATCTGGTGAAGTAATCCATATCTTTCAACACCCATCTATGTCTAGCACTTGAAGGAGGATTGATCATGCCTATGAAGTCAAGGCCCCATTGTGCAAAAGGTTGATCCACTTGGATTGGTTAAAGGGGAAGCACTGCCAATTTATTCTTTCCTGTAAAGAAAGCACATTCCTTACATTTGATGACCCACCTTGTGCACATGTGAATAGGGTAGGCTAGAATATACCTACCATTATAATCTTCATTGTTGTAGTTTTGGCAGAGAAGTGTCCACCAGAGAATCCATCATGAAATTATGCTAACACTTTTCAGTCTGTGATGCCGTCAATACACCTCAACAACACGCCATCAAGATTCTTTTTGAAGAGAAGACCATCAATCAACACATATGGAATAGATTATAGCCTCATATGTCTTCTCTTTGTTTTGTTCAAACCAGGAGGGTATGCACCCTCAGAAAGGAATGTGATCATGTCCTTCATCCAGTCATGCATGCCAAGGGCTGTCATTCTATTCAATTTCTGCATGCGGGAGATCTTCATCCAGAAATAATGAAGGTCTCAGGTTCATCTCTGTGCATCCTCAGCAAGCTACTTGCAGAGCACACTGTTACCTCTTACCATCTTTGTGGACTTGATAGTCACATCATACTCCATGATTTTGGTCACCCATCACGCTCTCTTTGTCACTTGATTTTTGCTCCCATGATGAAGTCTCTAACACGAAGAGTGGGAAACTAACACCTTGATATGATTTTTGAAGAGCATACTTTTCAATTTATTGAGCAGTGCACATGATGGAAAAGACTTGCTTTCTCTGTGTGACTGTATTTCAACTCATAATCCTTTAGTGTTTGGATGAAGAAAGCCACTGGTTGCTCTAGTCCTTGTTCATTTTCTTGTGTCAAGACAACAACAACACTCGCATCAGCACCATAAGCGTAAAGGATGAAATCCTTTGAATAGTCTGGGTTGATGAAGTGTTGGCATGTAAGAAATTTCTTGCTTGATCTTGTTAAAGCTTTCCTTTCCTTCTGCTATCCACCTGAAGGATTTGTCCTTCTTGAGCATGAGGGTGATGGGCCTTACCAGTCCTACAAAGTTAGGAATGAACGCCTAACAAAATTAATTTTTCCAAGGAAGGACTATAAGGCTTTCTTATGCACCGGCAGGGAAAGAGCTAGGATGGCTGAAACATGCTCAGGATCAATTATGATGCCATCCTTTGAGACCACATGGCCCAAAAACTTCCTTGCCACTACTGCAAAATTACACTTCTTAGGGTTAAGAGATACCCCAAATTTTCTGCATCTCTCAAATACTTTCTCTAGATGTGTCATGTGATCCACGCTCTGTTTGAGAAGATAGTTATATCATCCAGGAAAACCAAGATGAACTCATTGATGTATCCTTTGAAGGCAATGTCCATGGCATGCTGAAATGTTGCCCTGCATTTAACAGAACAAAGGGAATTTTCTGATATGCATATCTTCCCCACTTGGTTGTAAATTTTATTTTGAATTGATCCTCTTCCTTGACCAGGATTTGATTGAAACCAGAGTACCCATCTAGCATGGAGAATCTCTGTGCACCTAGCCACAGTCTGTAGAATCTTCTCCATAGAAGGCAAAGGATAATGATCCTTTAGAGATGCCTTATTCAAATCTTTGAAATCAACACAGAGTCTGATTTCACCATTATTTTTGCACAATGGAACCAGATTTGTGACCCAGGTAGAGTATTTGATAGGAAAAATTATCTTTGCCTCAATGAGTTTAGATAACTCTTTCCTCATGAGGGGCTCTATCTTTGGATTGACTAGTCGCTGATTTTGTCTAGTGGGCTTGATACTAGGATCAAGGTTAATGGAGTGTTGAGAAACACTTGGATCAAATCCTTTGAGGTCTTCATACTCCCATGAGAAGATATCACTGTATTTCTAACAAAGAGAGATGAAGGCTTAATTTTCATCATGCGCACAAGTTTACTAAGTAAATAACTCTTTCCCACATGCAATAGTGACTGGAGGAGCCGTCTTCTTATGTGGCATGTATATTCTTTCTTCACCCTTGAACTCATCATCAGGGATAAATATTTTCTCTAAGGTGACCAACCCTTTAGGTAACTTGTTTTTCTTTCAACTGGATCACTTGGTCACCATAGCTGTCATGCAAGTCAGCTTGCATGCTTGATGAGAACTCAACTTCATTCTGAATGAACTAGATGATTTGTGTCACTGTCAAACACTTTCCAGCTGGTGTTGTTGTCTGGAATGGATGGCCTAATTACCATCTTGACATGTTGAGTGTTTCCTTTGATAAATTCCTCAGCATGAGAGAACTATGAACCAAGTGTGGCCATCTGATCAGGTTCTTTGTTCATCTTCCTTGGCACCACCTACAGATTAAGAGCATCAAATATCTCAAGGAGGTCCCAAACTCTATGTTTATAAGATTTGAGAAGCTTATTCTTTGTCTGGTATTTGTTATGTGACCTGGTGGATAACCAATTCTATGTCCCCAAAGATCTGCAGCACCTTAATTTTTTCTTCTCAGCAATCAGCAAGACCATGCACCAACGCTTCATATTCTGCTACATTGTTAGAGCATGCAAATTGCAACCTGTGCATGAAGAATAATTTCTCATCCTTGGGAGAAATGAGAACAACTCTTGTGCCCATGCCATTTCTACTTCTGGATCCATCAAAGTATAACTTCCATAGACCCAATTTGGACTTTATTTTTCTTGAGTGTGCATGGAAACATTGCATATTCTTCTTCGAGGATGCAGTAAGTACCAAGCCCATTTTCAAAATCTTCAATTTCTTCAGCATATGGATCAAATTTGTGGTGCCTTTCTACCCACTCATCTAGCACTAAGTCAGGAACAGGAGGAGGGACAGAGACTACTCTTCAGAAACTAAAGCTTGGCCTTCTTGGATTAAATAGTTGGCTTGGAGGGGATGGGTCATATGACTCTACATGATAGGAAAATATAGGCTCATCTTGTATGGTAAACAGGGTACCATACCTTGTCTTGAGTAACATATGAGACCAATCAGAAGACAAGTAACCACCCACTTTAGCAGTAAAATCTCTTGATAGACATAGGGCAAACAAAGGAGGTAGGTCAATGATTGACACATCTTGAGTTATTGTGAGGCTTGGACATGCATGGAGGGTTAACTCAAGATCCTTGATGAATCCTAAAGTGGTAACAATTGAGCCATCAAGTTGCAGGAATCCTTTGGACAAAGGGTTGTACTTAAGACCTAGGACATCAATAATTTTCTTAGGCATGACAAAAGTCTAGCACCCTGATTCAATCATACAATTGTGCACAAGGTGTTTACCTATGATCAAGGACATATAGAAAGGTGGGGTTTTGACAACCTTACTTACTTGCTTCTCTCTTCTTGATAGATATTGACAGCAACACACAACTTTTGGGTAGTTGGATCAGTATGTGGAAGTTGCGCCAGAGCTTCATATGCAACAGGTTGCACTGAGATGGAATGGTCAGGGACATCCCACATTATGATATTTATATTAGTCTTCTTCATCTAGTCCACAATGTTGAATGGAAGGCCCATTGACTTGTGCATTTGGGGTACAACAACATCTCTTCTTGATTGTTTAGGTGTAGAGGTAGGGGCCTTAGCTGGTGCATAGAGGCTTGACCTACCAAAGGAGGGGTACGCATTGCTTCAAGGGGAGCATTGAGTGGAACCTCGCGCATAGGAACTTGTGCACCTTTACTACTGGATGCCTTGGCTGTATCTTTTTTCTTTTGAGGAGCATCCTATGTTGCGGGAAAATAGACTTGCACCAGACTTGAGCATTATCTTCTTGTACCTTGTGATTTCAGCAACTTGGGCATGCGGTCTATTTGTATCATCTGTAACTTGATTGATTGCACAAAAGTCCTCAATGCCAAAGAATATCAAGTTGGCCTCTATGAAGGAGCTTTTGGCTTTTCTTGGTTCTTAGGCTTTCATTTGCGCTTGTGGAAGGTTCATAATTAGAAGCAACATGAATCATGTAGGCCTACATGCACAACATTAGTGCAGTGATACTGACTATGAGGCATGTTGCAAGGGAAACACCATTATGACTCTTGAGCCATGTTGTTCTAAACTAGAACAAGTGGTTGACTTGTGTTGGAATGTTGGAAGAGGTTGTGCTGGAGGAACAACTTACAAGGGAAGATGCACGTTAGCATGCCATATATCATTTTGTTGGTTCTGCCCATATCTCTGGTTTCCATATTGATTCCACCAGGGCTTGATTGTTTTGGTTCTGCACTTGATTAGAATTATTTCTGAAGGCTTGCACCTGCTACTTTTCCAAGGATATAACTTTGTTGGATAAGTTTCTAATCAGGGCTTTCATTTCTTCATCTTCCTTCTGCTGCACTGGGAGAGTAGGATGTGGATGCAACTGGTTGCATGCTCTGCACAGGAATAAAAGCAATAGAAGGATGAGGTGCTGGAGACATCTCTGGGAATAAGGGCATTGGGAGATATAAGGAGCCAACTTTCCACCTGATGAGACTATTTTCTGGTCCCTTATTACAATATTATAAGCAATAGGTAAGGTTCTACCTCCCATGGATTGAATCATGACTGAAATGTCACTATTCAAGGCCCTTAGATAATACAAGAAAGCATGTTGGGTTATATAGGCCTTACCACTTGAGGGATTCTATCCCAAGTTTTTTAGAATCTGATATTGAAATCAGTCATTTGCTCATTGGGCGTCCTCTTTGTTGTAGTCAGTTGCTCCACCAGAGATAGGTGATCTGATTTATCTTCAAAATAGTTACATAGAGTTGTTCCAAGCTCATCCTAGGTGGCAATAGATGCAGGTCTCAAACCTCTGTACCACTGGAGCACTTTTCCTTTGAATGAGGCTGTAAGTAGCCTGACTGTTACATCATCATGCATGATCAAATAGACAGAGCACACATTTGCAACATCTAGGATATGCTCAACAGGGGTGACTTTGATTCTCACCAGTGAAGTATGGGATACTCTTGAGTGTGGTTACTTTGCATATCATGTTGTGCATTGAGATTGAGAGGGCTTCCACCAGTGAAGCTGGAAAAGTTTCTCATAGGAGGAGGTGGTTGTAGCACCATGGTAGGGCACAGGTTTTTTGTGAGGAGGAGTGGAATATGCGTGTGCACATGTGCTAGAGATGGAGATGTGTGCGAGGGTGTTCTGCTACGTATTATCCTCGAAGATAGTTGAGGTACTCAAAATATGCTTCAACTACTGCACCTTTGTCTTGTATGCACTCTTCTCATGAAAGGCACTCAGGACTACTGAAAATAGTAGATCTGGATGTTGGGAGTCACCAGACGTGTTGAAATAAGCCTCCAAAGGCTGCGAAATTACTAAATCACACACCAAACTTAGCAATTTTGAAATTTAAGCTTTCAATGCTGGTCCCACCGGCATGCCAGAAACTGTTGGTTGTCAAACTTGCACCTGTGTCTTAGATCTGAAGAGAACTGAGTCATTTGAGTCAACAATGGGACTGTCTCCAAGTTGTGGGACCTTGTGCACTTGAGATAGACCTCTGGAGGATGTTGGTTCCTCTACTTACCTCTACTGCTACTGCTACTCCTAATGTTGAAAGGAAACCTAAGCTAACAATGCCAAGGGACCAGGGATAAAAGGATAACATAAAATGGAAAAATAAACTAAGGAAGGCAATAACACCAGAAAAATGGGATGAACACTATCTATTTTGAGTGAAAATGAAGGAGAAGGCATAAAGGGAGGCTAGGCATGCATGTAACACAGACCAGAATGCATTCACATGATTGATTTCATGAGACACAACAAGAAAATGGGATGTAAGGGATTTAAATGGCACAACAAGCACACAATATAAATGGGAGGAAAGAAAGAAGAATACAAACATGTTAAGGTAGAGAATAGCCACAAAATGATGCTTCTATTACTTCCAGAAATGCACAGTTGATTACAATGGCATCTGAAGGCTGATATCCGCATGCAAGAACCAAATCTAGAGGTTTGCAACTCAAAATACAAAGATACAAAGTCCTTAGAGCAAATGCTAAAGGATCCAAAATGTCCAACCCTTTACAATGAGCATGCTCTTACATTTATAGATGAATCGGTGAGAGAAGAAGAGAGAAGGAGGGAAAACTCAGATTTGAATCACAACCACCAATAACAAGCATTTAATGCTTGACAAATCCACCTGCAAATCTATCAAATGCACTTCTCCAAGTCTATTTGGCATGTGGGAGAAGCAAGGAGGGAAAATCTCAGATCAAATCTGGGTGATTGGATCAATCAGATATATTCATTAATGGCCAGAAAGACATTTTCCTGTTTCTCACCTACCAAATCCTACTAAAATTTAAATTTGAATGATCTAGAGTGTATCCCACGTCAACAGATTCTAAATGAGACTAGGATGCACGTGTGTCAGAGTCTTGTAACAAAATTTACGACTGTTAGAAGTTGTCAGTGCTAATAGAACATGCAAGACACGTGGCACACGCTGATTGACTGAAAGATACTGTCCAATTGTACAACCATGTTTTGTCATTTTCTGCCACGATGTCACACTTTGGTTTGTTGCAAGGATTTGGCACCTAATTACTGTGCTTTGATTGGTTGTGTGTAACATACTCAATGTCTGACAGATGCCACGTGACACAAAATGGCATGTAGAAGAAGGCGTAAAGGCATGCACGTGGAAGAGTGAAGTGTGGGAGGAAAACAGAGGAAGGGTACATGACAAAGGTAACGCGTGCAGGTGAAATGGGACGAATGCATGAGGGAGAAAGTTATGGCAAAGGCACAATCATTACAAAATAACGTGTATGGCAACAAGGAATAGGGTGCGTGCGCAATGTCACAATGACTTAGATTATTTTTTGAATCAAGTCCAAGGTGCGCGTGCAAAGGTTGCATGAATTGTTGGGAAGAAGGCGAGTGTGCATAGAGGGTGTGCACAAGGTAAAATGGAACAAAGAGGAAAAGGAAAATAAGAGGTGAAGGAAATGAAGAATGCATAAGGGCGCACATGGGTGTGTGAAGAATCTACAACCAAGGGAATGTTCCAATGGAGCAAATGATTAGTGTGCCCAACTTGCAATGTAGAACCCTAGATCCAGAATGGAAATATATGTTGTTCAAATAACTAGGGGAGTTATTTTGCAATCATTAAAAAATGATGTGCGACAACAAGGAAGGGGGCGTGTGAGGATGCCCTAGTCTTGGTTGGGTATCCCATTCAGAAATATGAATAACGTAGAATGAAAAAATAGACTGGGAAAGTATGGTTAGAGGATCAGAAGTGATGATAGAAATCAAAGTAAAAAGGCCAAAGGACATGGGTTAATTAGTAATTTCTTCACTCAAAAACCATATGAATAGTAGTATGAGACCGAGAATAAATATTAACTCAAAGTGAATGGTTTAGTGACTACACTTTGCAGTTTACATGAGAATTTTGTGATCATCCATCGATATAAAGGCAACCAACAATGACTATCAGTGACAACCTTGAGACACCATAAAATTCAGGTTTTGGCTATTTTTGTAATCACATGTGCCTAGTAAAGGACTCCAACACCCAGGCACCCTTGACCTAGTCTAGGAACCCTAGTCTAGACATATCCGGTAGTTAGAAATTTTACTATGCACATTTGCGATATCCTACCCTTCTTGTTCATCAGTTTCTCCAGTCCACAAAATCTCAACATCAGGTGTAAATAAACTAAGTCAATCTTTTCCTCTCTTACACTTAGGGTTTTATATTTATCTAGCTTATTGCTTGTGTCATCTTATATCTAACAGTTGTTTATCATAGCTTACATATGTTACTTTGCAATTAGGGTTTTAAAAATTCAATTTTTGTTAAATCACCCATTCTAAATATATTTCTTTCAAGTTCTAACACCTTAGAATGCTCACGTTTTTTCTCTCTATTTTATTACTTAGAAAAATGTTTTAGGTTTTTTTTGTTTCCTCCTTATATCGTTCAACATTGTGATATAGCTATTTTCCACCCCAATTATCTTTTGATCTACCCACTTAATTATTCTTATTTGTTGGGGATTTACTTTTTGGATCAGCCTATTTTTTTTTTAAATTTAGTTCATTTGATGTTCCATCTGTACAATATCTCTGAGCTAGTAAGCTTTCATATTTTCAAATTATTATATTCCCTTTTTTCCTCATCATCTTTTCTTGTTCTCTGTATGAGTTTCATAGGCTTATTCAATTGATCTCTTCTTGTTTCATTTCCCACATTCACACACTTAGTCATTTTAAAGTTGATTGCTTGATTATTACTACTCCTTCACATTTGGCCACAAACTTATCAAATTCACAAAAATTCTAAATACCATACTTACTTGAATTTGAAAAATTCCACACTAAATTTTGTGTTAGAGGAACTTGTTTCTGAATTCCTACTAATGTGTAATAAAGCATTGTAGGTGTTAATCCTCCATCTATTAATTCTCTCTGGTAACACATTTCCCTTCACATATCACGAGACTATTATGCCTTGTTTTGGTATATGATGGATAATATAGGGTCCTCTCTAAAGAATGCACAATTTTCCTCGATGTAATCTAAATATGGTCTCATACACTAGTACCATTTGCTATGTTATAAATTCTTTATTTTAAAGATTTCTGTCATGCCAAGTTTATTGTCTTTGCTTTTAATATTCTTTACTCCATTGCACAATCATCTTATTTTTATCCATCTTTTTATATTAAAGTATCCATTTCTCCATATATTCCTTATCCCTAGTAATGCTATTATGTCAATGTGCAAAATTGTCACAATATAGTCCATAAGCATAATGGATTCTATTCCATACACTTATTAGAATGAATTTTGTCCTATAATTTGCTTATAGCTGGTCATATAGGCCCAAAGTAAGGTTGGTATTCTCCCTTCTAAATCATCTCTCTACGCATTAAAAATATTTGTCAGTACCCATTCTCATTTTTGTATGGCTTTTACTTATCCATTTTCCTATGGATGATATGTTGTACTTTGATGATGTGAAATCATAAAATATTTTTTGAGGATATTAATTATGTTATAGAGAAAATGGGTTCCTCAATCACTTACTAGTTTCTACATACAAACATACCTTGTTATAATATTTTCAAATAAAAACTTGGTCAAATCTGTACACAGGAAAAGTGACATGGATGTTCTTTTACACTTGAATTCTTGAGGTTGGGTTGAGAAAACCAAAATATGGAAGGTTGTGATGAGTGTGGACAAGTATGAAATGGTAAATATGGGATAGGTGGGGATGACTAAGGATTGATATTCAAAGTACAAGAAACTCATAATTGATCAACTTGTAATTATGAAACTTTCTCGTCAAAGATAACAAAACTCGTCTTATCTCTATGTGTGAAATGATATGATCAAGGATAATCGCTATGCTTAATTCCCAATCTATTTTGGTTAGACCTAAGATACTTTGGCCCGGATGATAGAATCTTGGAAAATATTTATTCGTCTTTAAATATTCCTCTTCATAGAGGGTCATACAAGAATGTAGATGACACACAAAGTAAACCAAAATAATGAATTGCATTTCTAACTCAGTTTTCTTGATTAGTTTGAAAATTTTCAGCTATGGCTGATTGCTCATTTAGAGCATCAGGTTGGCTAATGATTTGTGATGGAAAGGGAGTAGAGTGGAAAACTAGTACACTTAATCCTAATTCTATGTATCCCTAGTTTTGATCGATACCTGTTAGGTTAACAATTGGTTCAAAGATCCTCCTACAAGGTTGATTTAGACAAGAAATTGTCACGTATGGTCATCAAATCATGAGTGAGAACAAAATAAATCAAAAGAACAATCAAAGGATAATTAGAGGCTATGATATGGTAGTGTGAACTCTTAAAAATTAGGTTTGTTGTTTTGATTTGGATTCCTATATTACATTAAATCCTAATAATGAATAAATATTAGAAATAACTTTAATTAAATAGAAAGATAGATGAACTTATCCCTCTAGTTTATCAAATTTATTTAAAATTAATTAAATAAAACACATACAACTACTTTGATTTATCTTTTTGTATTTTGAAAAGATTTTTGAAAAAATAAATTAAAGCTAATTAATTAACTAATTTTTTTCATCTTTTCCAAATTATTTAAAAGAAAAATAAGATACAGGTATAAAGAAATGAACAAATAATAAAAACTAAATTAATTACTTCTTCTAATAAAAATAAACTAAAATAGTGAATAATCTGATGTGGTTATTCCTTTGTTATAGGGGTTTTAAATACTAATTCTAATGGGGAAAGATTTAAAATATTGTTGATTTGACAAAATAAAAGCTTCTTATAAAGAGCTTTTGCCTTATATTTTATGGGAAGGGAAGCTTCTTAGAAGTTATTTCCTGTCTTCCAGACAAAATTTTCCTGACAGAACTGCTTCTAATCTAATTAAAATAAATGACAAATAACAAAATATATGGATATTTCTTCACTTCTTCCTACAACAAATTTCTTGAGCAGATCCACATGGATAATACGTGAAGATATTATCCAAGGTAGAAGCTTTATTAGAAGAAATATTATAAAATGAATACATGTATGACATATGCACACATAAAGTGAAGATATATTCCATTTCAAATAACACTAAAACTAGATTTCTTGATTTCAAAAGAAAATTTATTATATTAAAACTTTGAAAGAAATGAAATGCATCACAAAATTGGACACTATAATGTTTTGGTAGCTTGTCCTAGTGTTGTTGGTGATGTATTTTATGTCTCCTCAACTTCAGACTCCTAATATGTGATTTCCAAGTGATCCAGGTGAGAAAAGAAATGATTAAAAAAAATAAAGAAATTAGGATGGCTAGTTTGATACAAAGAATGATGGCTGGAATGTGAGCAACATGAAAGAAAGATATAGAACTAGATGTCTACAAAAAAAAATCTCCATAATTTAGTAGCATAACACTTCTTAGAACTTAAAATTACCAACCCATGATACAAATAAATACGGGATATTTATAAACTATTTGAGAAGAAGTTAGAAAACACACATTAAATAACATTGAGTGACTTAACTAATGGGGAAGAATTCAATGGTGTATTTTTTTTAGAAAGAAGGGCGGAGAAAGCAAAGACCATTTCAATGAGCCTATTTTTAACAAATTTGACCAAACAAACTTAGAGAAAATCAAATTGTAATAAAATCATGCATTTAAAAACTCATGTTTTGATTTTTATTTCCATAGTGACAAAACTAACCCTATTACTAGAGGGGAAGTTGCACAACTACCACTAAAGAGTAGGGTAAAACGCTAGAAAACATCATCGTAAAAAAACTAAAGGTTTAGGAGTGGGGCGAAGAGGCTTGGCTAAGTCAAGATAGAAATGTAATAGGGAGAGGAAGGAATTTGGATCACATTATTGTCTTGGAAGTATCTTTTTCATCATCAAAGAAATTTACATTCAAGTTTTTCACCACGTAAATTTTGGGTGTGTATAATATTCCTCATTGCACAATTTGATGTTGTAGTGGCTTCAATCCATTTAGTGAAGTAATATGTTGTAGTGATTATGTATTTATCTCTAGATTTTCTAAAAGGTGGATGGATTGGTCCAATAAATTATATCCCTTTGTAGACACAAAATTACACACTTGGGTACATTTCTAGGTCCTAAAATCATACTTGCATTCATATGATTCCTAAGTGAGAAAACTAGTAATTGACGACTATTTTTGGCCTCCTTGCTTTGTTTATTTTCTTCTTTATGGTGTTTTACACCCTACAACATAGTCATTACTTTAATTTTTTATATTTTGTGACTTCAGACACCAGCGCCCAACCAGGATACTAGCGCCCAAGTGCCCTCATCCTCTCTAGGTTCCCCCAACCTCTCTCCACTTTACTCACTCTTTTGGCCTTCTTTTATATTTTGGGCATCTTATTTTCTTATGGGTCAACCTTTCAATTGTCAATTACAAAATTTATCCAAGGGAATCATATAAATACAAAGATATGTGACCAAAATAAAGGACCAAGATCTAAGCATCTATTATGATCACCTAAGTTTGCATCCAAAGGCATCTAAGAGCATCAAAGAAATCCATATAAGGGACTGAATTTTATGCATACACTTCACAGGAAGGGGAAGTTCATTTTTCCATCCACACATCTATTTACATTGGTACATCTATCTATTGTCCACTATTAACTGCACTTGCACAAGGGATTCCTAAGGCACGATTCTATCACACATGAATAAAAAATACATGGAGTACGAGATGTAGTGTAGCACTTGGTTGTAAGATCACTTAGTCGGGTGATCACTGGGGTCAATCTAACTCCCCATAGTGCATCTTTATTTTTTGGGATTTGATGTAGTTTAAGGGTTTTGTAGGTGAACATCTCTTTATAGGTTACATGTACATTCTGCAAACAAGGTGCGACATACAAACAACCAAAAATTATTACCAATGACACTTGTGTGACACCAAAAAAATCATATTCTAAGCTACTGCGTAGTCACGGGTTCCCAGTAGTAGAATCTAGTTCCTAGGTGCCCCTGACCCAGTCCAGGAACCCTAGTCCAGACTAAACTGAAAATTATAGATTTTACAGAGCATAGTTGTGACAATCTACCCTTCATATTCATTAATCTTCCAATCTAGATCAGTTCCAGGAATAACACAAATTAGCTAAGTCATTCTTCCCTCTCTTGCACTTAGGGTTTCATATTTATCTAGCTTATTTCTTGTGTCAAATATATAAATTTACCTTTTATTTATCATACGTGACTTTGCAATTAGGATTTAGCATTAAATTCTATTTTTGTTAAATCACCCCCAATGCTCAAATGGCTATGTAGCTAGAATCAGGTTAAGTGACATTTCATCCCTTTGGTTTAGTTTTCCATTTTTTTTGTAAAACATCGTAGTGTTTTTTAATATGATGTGCATCTTCAAATATTGTTGGCCACAAAATTCCACTTCACAGACTATTTTTCACAATTACTTCCCATGGACAGTGACCCCTACTATCCTTACATGTGTTTCCCACAATACAGAATCCCTTTCATCCTCCAAAGTTAATTTGTGTAGCACTTCATCCTTCCCTAACTTATATAGAAATCCATTTATTATTTTATAAGGAATTACTTTAGTAACACGATGCTTATTTTCTTTCTCTATGTAATGGTTTGGCAGAGTTCCATATTGTAGTAATTGTATAATTTATTCTAGCTGTTTTGGAAATGTCACAACTCTGAACAAGTGCCCATCTAGTGAATCTTCATTCAATTCATTAGATTCTTCTCCTTTAGCAATTTGATTTAAATGGTATGATCCCACATGTTCCCTTCCTAGTTTGAAATTAATCTTGAACATGTATTCTTAAATGACATTAGCCATATAGATATCCTACCTCCAAATAGTGATTCATTTACAATATATCGTAGTGTTTGATGGTTTGGGAAACAATCAAAAGGTTTCACCAAGAGATATTTTTGGAACTTATGGAGTGTGAAGACCATAGCTAACACTTCTTTCTCTATGGTTGTGTAGTTTCTCTTTTCTGGAGATAATTTAAAAATCACAAAGTACATTGGGTGGTAAATCTACCCTTCTTCCAACTGTGGAAGGATTTATCCTATTGCACTACTTGAGGCATCCACATGCATATGAAATAGTTTTCTCTTGTATGGGAATACTAGTATAGGTGAATTGACTAAATTTTTATTGAGTTGTGTAAATATTTAACACTTTGTTGTCCATTCAAATTTGAATCCCTTTAATAGTAATTATTCTATTGGTTGTACAATATTTGCATACCCCATATGAGTTTCTTGTAATTTAATTTTTGTCCCAAGAATGTACACACTTTGGATGGGTTTGTGGGATGTTTAAGACTAATTATTACTGCAATTTTTTTCCTAGTATACCAATATCCATTCTTTACAAAAAACATGTCCTAGAAATACTCCAAAAGGTGTAAACAAGAAAAAAAATTTAAATTTAAAGAAATGAACAAAGCTCTACATATTTTTAGCGTAAGGCATATCTTAGAAATATGCTCCTTGAATAAAGAAAAGGCTTCCCAATCATCAAAACATACATCAAGAAAATCATGTATGAAATCCTTGAATGTAATGACCAGAGATCTAGAAAATATTGTGGGTGCATTATTTATCCCAAATGACATTACTCAATATGCAAATCATCCCCACTCTATAGAAAAAGTAGTCTTCAATTGGTCCACTTACACAATTGGAATTTGGGACCACTAAATCTAGCTATGAATGAATAGACTTTATGTCTTACCATCACCTCCAATATTTCATCTATGAAAGGTGTGAGAAATGGATCATTTACACATGCATCATTAAGAGATATATAATCACCAAAAATACTTCTCCCATGTTTTATTCAATTGAGTGACTACTAGACTTGCCTAATCTGATTTTTCTATAGTATATATTAAACATGCTTCTATCATGTGATCCAATTCAAGTTTATCCTTATATTTCATGTTAAGATTTTACCTGTAAGGCCTCTTCTTGATGGTATTTTCACCTTATTTTAGATCAATTTAAATTTATCCTAAGGATGGATTTAATCCTTTGATTTCACTAAATTTGGTTAGGAACACATCCTCATAATTTGCAATAGTTGTAGAATTTCATACATTTCTTGTTTTTTCCAATAATATCCCACAGTGGCTAACTTGACTATTCATGAAGGACCAATAGTTTCCACCCTTTTTCATACTAGTCATGATACACCTTGGTTTTTCCTTTGTCCCTAATGTATTCAACTATCCTTAATCCTTATTTTTACTCAATATTTAGACTGCACAAATGCTCTTACTATTCTTTGTGTAATCTTTGTTTATAGGAAGAGGTTCAATTTATTTTGGCTCAAACATTATTGAAATTTTCATGTCTTCTTCGGTATTCAAATTATCTCTTTATTCTTTATTGTCCCTGAATCTATGACATATTTTTTTCTCTATTGATTATATCTTTTTAGTTTTTCACTCATGCTCATGGTGGATGCATAATTCCTCTATTTTTCTTCTTTTGGATCTTTGAATTCATCTAATCCTTCTGTATTTGTAGTCCCATAACAAAGTTTTTTTTTTTAAATATTTTGTAGTGCCACATCCTCCATAGGATTACTATATTCAAATGTGAAAGTTTGAATAAACTCTTCTTGCACCTATATCCAAGTTCATGTGAATTTCACTTCTCCTCTATTGGCAAAAGCACCTTACTTTAAGTAATGGGGTGAGTTTCTCTAGAAAGATATGAACCCACCATTTTGACTCAATCTATTGTATCTTCTATATCAATACATCCTTGAATATGTATTTCTAGACATTGATTTACGTAACATCTAGGTCCAAATTCAGTTGGTTTTAATGGTAACATGAATATTGCAAGTAACATACCTATTATTTCATTCCATGTAAATCTTATCATTCTCTGTATATCCCACCATGTCAATGTTATCCCATTCAATGCATAGTCTATGCAATCACTCTCATATCTTCTCATGGTACATGTTCCTAAATTTAACTACAAATGTATCCAAGTTAGAAGCATGAAAATATCACAAAATTTATATCTCCTCAATGTGGACCATTATATTAAATATTTTTGATCTTTGATGAAAAATAAATGCATGAGTAATTGCATAAATCAAAATAACTAACAATAAGATCAAGAATGGTTCCAAATCAAATTAATACTCCATATCATAGAATGATGCAAGTGATGTAGATGTATAAGAGGAAGAAAGTGAAACTACCACATAGATCTGTGGTGAATAAATCTCACTCACTAACTGATACTAGAAGTTGAGTTGACTCCACACAACTAGTAAGATAACTCAACACAACTTGTGGAATAACTTAATGCAACTACTACACCTAAGAAAGAATATCCCATGAGTGTAGGGAAACTCAAGTAAGGTGGAATATCTTGAGAAGGATAATACAAATAAATTGAGGAAAATAAATCTTACACTAACACCTCCTATAAGCACAAATTAGGTGGGAAGTAAAAAAGGAAATCGGGTCTAAGAAACAAGGCTTGGTGATGTACCCAAGTACAATGCATCACTCACAAATATAGAGTAAAAGGAGAAAATCCAGTGGGAAAAAAATCCCCTCCAAAAGAGAGACAAGAAAATCACTCAAGAATACTAGAGAAGAAGTGGGTCCCCATAACTTGATCTAATGAGGTACCCATGTACAATGATCATCCCCACAGTAGAGAGAGAAATAAGTGAGGAAAAGAAGGTACAATATGAAGACTATTGATGATGTGGTCCTCCATGTAAAGACCAGAGAGAATCCACCTACACCAAACAATGTTATTTTCCTTTGGAAGGATAAAAAGGAACACTAAAAGTTGGCCCACTCCACAAAGGAAAAAGAAGTCAATAGTACTCTGATATCTACATCTAGTCTATAACTGAAAGGTGACATAGGTCTGGAAAGTGTGTGCACAAAATACAATGGGAATGTCACTGCAATATATGTGTCAAAGAAAGAAAATGGTGGGGGGCCAATAACCATAACAAAGGGATCCAAAAGAAGAGGTGGATCATGACAGATCTCTGAAATAGTGGAGGTGACAAATTTCCTAAGGTGGGCACTCCAAATGAGAGAGATGAATGGGTCCTCTAGAATGTGTGATGGATTAATAAGAGCATATTCTTGTAATGAAACACAAGTGGAATATTCAAATAAACAACTCAGGTCGGGATGATACTCGTCCCAATGGGGTTGCTTAATGAAATCAATGTATGACAAGAATGTATTAGCATCACAACATGAAGTAGGAGGAGAAGAATGTTGCAAAGAGATGTTGGAAGTACAAGATAAAGAAATGTTACACTCAAAGTTAGAAACTAGTGTATGTGAAGTGTATTCAAATGAGAAATAAATATCCAATGGAGCACGGGAGTAATTAGTCACATCTATCTTAGAGGAAGGTTCTCTACTATAACACTACTGTAAAGAGTGTATGGAAACATGACCGTGGATGAAAAATGAGCTATGTGGAGGTAAAATTAGGGAGAGTGTGCTCAATCACAATATTTTGTGGCAAATGGTCAATATGGGACTCATAAGTAACACTAGGTATAAAAGAACACCCAAAAATGAAAGGTATGTGAGAAGGGGGAAAATCTATGATGGCACTAGAGTGGTCCAGGGAAATTTCACTCTTAGATGGTGAAACAAGTTCACCATGCAACTATTGGATAATGGTCCAAGTAGTGAAAGGGAAATTGGTTTGCTCAAACAAATGCAATGTATCCCTAGAAATAGTAAGACCAAGAATACTATAGACCCCATCATGGTGATTAAACTACTCATCCTTATATAGAGGTTCATCAGTCTCACGAACAAGACCATCGAGGTAGGACAATAAACTGTTCATAATTCAATGATTGATAATCATTACCTTCCAAGATACAAAGTTCCCAAAGTCAAGCATAACAACATAACATTGAAACTCCATAATTAAATACACCCCCAAAATTATCCTAAATGTCACTTTATAACTTAGTGCTAAAAGTACAAGTCCCCATAAAGTTTTAAAGAACCCCCCCAAAATGTGGCACTTTATAAAGTAGTGAGTTTATAAAAATAAATGAAACCATCACAAAAAGTGTGAGAAAACATGCACTTTGACCAAAACAACTCTAAAATATGAGCTACTAGTCAAATGTTACAGCAAAAAATGTTTCCCGTAATTGATGGATTTGTTATCCATTTTTACCCCTTGGTAAAAATGGACAACTCCAAATTTTGAACCTGGGCAGCTCACTGAAGTTCAGTGAAGAGACAAGCCCCAGGGCCCATACTTAGCTAGAAAAATGGATAAAATGGTTGCATTGGAAAAATGGCTCTTTGAGTATCCCATTGTGCTCCCATAGCCCCCCTGGTCAGAAGAAAATCCAAGAAATTCAACAAAAAATCCAATAAAATATATTTTTTTGCAAAATTTGGCCAAGGCAAGAAAATAGCTTGCCAAGCTGACGGGCAAGCTAAAAACAACTTAGCGAGCATAGAGGGTTTGGTTGAGTAGTAGCAGGGCAAGTTTAGGCGAGCTGGTGTGGTTGGTCAAGCGGCCCAACGAGGTGGTTTGTCGTTACAGTGAGCCCAATTAGAACACAACAAGTTTTAGAGTGGCTTTTCAAATGAGTCAGTGAGCTGGGGAGGTAGATCAATAGGGGCCCAGTGTAGCTGCATCAAATTTTTCGCGCTCGAGGGGTCCAAATGCTATACAAGTTGGTGAAGGCTAGGTTCCCCATAAGGCAGTTAAAGCCACATTGCATTGGGCAAGTCAAGGTAAATGCCATGTAACTGATATGGAGAAATCATGCCCAAAGGTCCTACAAGGAACAGGGCTTGGGGAACGAGTTGTGGCCACATTGGTTGAATCAGGCACATGAGGCCCGAGGAGAATGGGGACCGTAGGTACTTAGTTCCTTGTGGAGTCTAAAAATCCACATAACAAAGTGGAGGTAATGCATGGGTTGGATGATTCGACCATCAAGTTGGAGGGATAAGGGGTTGATTATGGGGTTGTAAGTGAGTCTCTTGCTGAGTAGATAGGTGACATGGCAGAATGGAGCCTAGGGAATGGAAGTGTCTGTTTGCCTGAGTCAATAGGGTAATGCCAAGAAGCGGGGTGACAGAGAATAACTCGTTGAGCTGGGAATGCACCATAATTATAAAATTTGATTTTTTGGAAAAGTAATAACTTTTTCCACACTCAAGAAATATGAAATAGGGAAAGTAAACATGGTGGAAAATTATAATAGAAATATCTCTAGTTCTAGAAAATAAATGCCCAGGCCTAAGAGTTAGTGTATAAGCCATAATTTGTGACATGCACTAAAATCATCATATCTTTCTCAATACTCAACCAAAATGGAAAAAATATACTTGTTGGAATTTTGATTTCACCTCTTTGCTTACAAATCAAGAAATTAAAAGTTTGGTGGGGGTAGATGGGACCAAAATGTAGAAAAATCTCCCATATTTAATTGAACACTTCCAAGGTGAAGAGTGGAGACATTATATGAAGCATAGATGAATCCATTTTCTTCTACAACAAGCTAAAATACATGAGGAATAGATGGGTTTTGTAGGGTTCTCCATGCCTTTTATAGGTCATTTAATGCTCCTTGATGGTGGTTGAATCCAGATTTTGGGATTTCCCTTTTCTTCTCCTCCTCTTTCTTCTTATATATATGTAAATGGAGATCATTTTTAAAGGGTTGTTGGACATTTTTCTATCAACTCCTCTACTTCTACAACTTACTGCAGGTGTATTGTGAGCTTCAAGCCTTCTATTTTGGAGGTTTTACAAGAACTTCTATGCCTTTGTATCTCATTGTAATGGACTATGTCACATTTTGGAACCAATAAAATCAATCTTGTGGTTATTGTTCAATCCTTGTTGTGTTTCATTGCATTCTCTGACCTCTACATTACATTTGAAGGTATTTTGTGCATTCTTATAATTTCTTGCAAGCTCTAAAAAATGGTTGTGTTTAATTGAAATTGTATCATGAATGTGTGTTTATAGAACTATGTGTTCTTTACATACCCTCTCTATCTCCATTTCTTCCTATTTTCAATCATTATAGAGTGTCCCAATCACCCTTCTCTTGGTGTTATCACCTCCTTAGTGTAGGATTTCTTCATTTTATGCATTTTCCTCTCTCCCTAGTCCCTTGGAATCATAGGATATAGGATTAGATAAGTGTATTTCTAGCATTAGAGATAGTTGTAGCATTAGATTAAGAAGAGGAACCAGCCTTCTCTAGAGGTCCATCTCAAGTAGCAAGTCCCACAACTTGAGAGATGGTCTAATGTTACCCAGTTAAATTAATAGCTCATGCACATTCACATGAAAAATTAGAGGGTGTTGTAATTTGGTGATAACAGTTCTGGCATGCCCAGGTGGGACAACGAAGTCAATACTTCCATTTTTATCAACATTAGATGTGTGTCTTGGTGAAATTATAGCCTTTAAAGGCTCTGTAACAACACATCTAGTGACTCCAATAAATAAATCAACTGGTTTCAATAGTACTGGTGATTCAAGTTCATGATAAGGATCTAAAAAAATTCTAGGATAGGGAAGAGGAGTATTTGAGTACTTACATCTATCTCCAAGAAGAGGAAGAAGAGGAAGACAAGTTCAAAGATCACCATCTCCACCAAATAGGAATCTTTCAACACCTCCACCTGGTAGGCCATTCTTACAATCCAATAGAGTTCTTAGACCCATCATAATGATAGGACAAGAACCACAATGAAATCCATTTGTCAATTTCACTGGTAGTAGTTCACTTTCCCTTAATGCACATAAATCAAATTCCAGTAGTAAGCATTCAAGATGCATTCCTTTATTCATTGGAGAGAATCACATAACTCCGATTGATCATATCCAGATACATTGAAAATGTGTGTGCTATTCATGAGATTGTTGATATGGATGTGGCAGTGAAATTCCTAGCATCCTAATTCAAAGGGAAAAATTTACAATGTTCAAAAGCCTTGAGAGCTAGAATCAATTCAGAATTGGGATCAATTGTGCACAACTCTTTGTGATCAATTCAGAGAAAGGGGAGATAATTTATCTCTGTTAGAGCAATTGACCACTATCAAGAGAGATCCAAATGAAAAAATGGTAGACTTCAACTTCAGGTTTCAGAGAACATGGGACAAAATATTGATTCTTGTAAGACCAGTGGTTGAAGGTGTATTTCTCTATTTCTTAAATGCTCTCAATTTTGATATAGTTGTAATGGTGCAATCTCTGGGAGGAACAACATTTTACAAGAGCCTATGCACTAGCTATTAGAGCTGAGAATTTCCTAATTCAAGTCGGTGAACTTTCTCCAGGCCACCTATGAAAATTTATCCAGAGATAGGAAATCCTAGTTCTAGCCAAACACCTGAGTTAGCCCCTATCCCTACTCCCAGAAATAAAATTTCTAGTGAAGCTTCTACCTCTTCTAGCACCTCAGTTGAGACTCAAGGAGGTCATGAAACAATTACAAAATCTAGGGAATGAGTTGGTGAAAGTCAAGAGGCAATAGGCCCAAAGTTTTAGACCTTATAGCCTCAGTACCAACCAAATAAGCCCCCATATCAGTCAAATAGACCTCCTGCTCAAGTTAAAACCAGAACCAAAGTCAACCTCTTACTGCTAGGCCATTCCAACCGTATAATCCTAATGCAACTTATTCATCCAAAGCATTGGTTCTAGTCTAAAAAAACCTTGTTCAGGATTATGAGTGGTGTTTCCCTTGTGGTCAACCTCATAACCAAGCAACATGCTTCAATGGAATGTCTGAATTAGGATTTAATGGTGTAAAGTGTGGGTAAGCTTCCCAAGAAACAACTAAAGAAGGAAATCAACAACTAAAAAACACACTTAAGAGGCTCCTCCAAGTGATACCTCACTTGTGAATTGGCAACTAGAGGATTTCTGTGGGATGAATCAACCTCTTTCTCTAGGGTGTAGAAATAAACACAAGAGTCCAGGAAGAGAGAAATGGTTGAAGAACAATCATCAAATGCAAGTCCTTCTCAACCTTCTCTCACATCTCAAGGAGTTAGCAACTCAAATACAGTCCCAAATTCACGAATCATCCCAAGATACCTATTATATTAGTTCATGTGTAAGAGAAAGTTTCAAACAAAGGGAAATACAAAGATAGTACAACTCTATTCAATATCATTGATCAAATGAAGAAAACAAATGTAAGTATCTCTATGTGGGAGTCATTGGAAATTCTAGGACAAAGAGATCTATTGCAATAAGTCATGGAAAACTTGTCCATTTCAAACGAGTCATCCAAAGATTAGGAAAAGGTACTCACTAATGTAATAGAATAAGAGAGAGGTCAACAAAAAGAAACATCAAGCCTCCCCCATTCTATGTGTCTTTGATCATTGGGAACAACCTAGTACACAACTGCATGATTGACCCGGGGAAAGTAGCTCGTAATGCCTTAATCAAATAGTAGATCAAGTTACATCTTAAGTATGAGCACTTGTCTCAAAAGGAGTGGTACAATTAGATGGGACAACAATGGGAACCATTGGAATCATCAAGGATCTGAATCTAATGTTGCATGCATGCCCAAATGTCACCAGTCCCATAAGAAATATATGTGATTGACCTATCCCCATCTTCATGTTTCACTTATCAAGAGGCTTCACTGCTAAAATTAGGTAGGATACTGTCGGTTGATTGGTCCCACATGCTTTTCCAGAAAAGATTGAGCTAAGGCCACTATCAGGTCAGATCCAATTGTTTCATTCCACATTGAGCCTTATGTGCCAAGTCCAATTAATGCCAATTTCTCAACCTTTTATCAAGAAGATTTCCCAAACACTCAGGAAAAGAATACTAAAATTGGGAACATTCTGGATTTGACACTTGATGAATGGGCACACAAGAATACATGTCTATGATCCTTATAGAGAAATGGAAGAAGCTGAGTTCAGGCATCTATTTCCTACATGAAGATAATACACCTCTCCCTAGTGTCACCAAACCAAATGATGAAGATGAGAATGAAGTTTGGCATATGTTCTTTGATGGTTCAAGGAGCAGGATAAGGTGTATAGGAGGAGAAATGCTTGTGTCTCCCAAAGGTATCAAATACTACTTTGCTTTTAGGTTTCAATTCAGTTGTTCTAATAACACATCTGAGTATGAAGCACTTATCCATGGATTACATTGGGCAAGAAAGAGAAACATCAAGAACCTACACGCTTTTGGGGACAATGAACTAGTTGCAAATTAAGTTAGAGAGGAAAAATGCTACTAATAATGATCTCCTCAAGAGATATAAACGTAGAGTATGGGATATCATAGAGGAATTTGAAGCATTTAATATCAATTACATACCAAGGAAGAAAAACATGAGGCATAAAGACATTCTAGCAATTAGGGAAACATTTGACGTTGTTAAGAGTATTAAGAAAGACCAATCACAACCTCATATCAAAGTGGTAGTAAGACCAGCCTATTCTAGATAATAACACAAGTTAGCAGGTGTTTGAAAGTGACCAACAAATCATCAATTTCACTTGTAAGAAGAGGCTGAGTTTCTCTTTGGTAAACCAGGACAAATTGGAAAAGTAGTATGGAGATCAAGTAGTCCAACTCAAGAACAAACAAGCTACTAAAGGGAATACTGACTCTAGAATTAATCTTCAATCCAAATGACTAGTTAGGAAATAGAAAGCAAATATCAGGTCAAGGGTGAATATGCAGAACCCGTTTCAATCAGAGAAGGAAAAATGTACTCCAAATTGGCAAGGGGAGTACTCAATAATAAAATCATGATTTCATATAACTTTTTCAAGAGTTTCTTGATATCTTTGCATGGAGTTATGAAGATTTAAGAGGCTTTGATCCAAGTTTAGCACAACATACCATTGAGTTGGATCCAAAATCTAAGCCCATCAGGTAGAAGTAAAGGCTAGTAAATACTCACATCAAGCCTTTTATGAAGAAAGAGTTAAACAAGATAATTGAGGAAAGTATCATTTTCCCGATCAAGCACTCAAGCTGGGTTTCAAACCTTGTGCCAGTTCGGAAAAGAAATGGGGAAATCAAGTTGTGTGTAGAATTTTGAGACTTGAATAGAGCTTCTCTCAAGGATCATTACCCACTTCCTTCCATGGAGAAAATTTTACAAGTAGTAGCTGGTTCAAAAAGGTTTTCACTTCTATATGGCTACTCAGGCTATAACCAAATCATGGTGAAAGAGGATGATCAATTCAAGATAACTTTCACCACAAAATGGGGCACATATGCTTACAGGAAAATGACATTTGGCTTATCCAATGCTAGAGATACGTTTCAGAGAGTTATGAACATGGAATTCAAGGGGATGATTAACAAGATGGTTCTTGTATATCTTGATGACATTACTGTATTTTCCAAAAATGCAGCTGATCATATTTCCCATCTCAGAAAAGTTATTTGAGAGATGCAGACAATTTGGAGTGTCTCTGAATCTGAAGAAATGCATATTCCTAGTTCATGAGGGTAAGCTCCTAGGCCACATTGTTTCTAAAAAAGGGTTGACTATTGATCTAGAAAGAGTTCAAGCCATCCTTGCACTACCTTTTCCAAGTCACAAGAAATCTCTTCAAAGCTTCTTGGGGAGGATCAACTTTGTCAGAAGGTTCATGCTTGATTTTTCCAATCTTGGTTAAACCACTGACAATGATGTTAAAAAAGAACATGGCATTTAAATGGACAAGTAGAGGGAAAAGAGAGTTTTGAGGCTATCAAACAAGTAATATCAAAAGACTCTGACTCTTCATTAATCCATACTTCTCAAAGAAATTCATTCTCTACACTTTTGGTGGCTTGGACACCGTATACAATTTTGGTGTAACTGAATAAGGAAGGATCCGAGTAGCCTATTGGTTTCTTCAGTCAGATCTTGGAGGACTATAAGGTGAGGCACTCTTTCATTTGAGAAAGCATGTTCTAGCTGTGATAAGGAGCTTTAAGAAGTTCGGGCACCTGGTTTCAAACAACAAAATTCACTTGCTAGTGTCACATGCCAGAGTAAAATATTTCCTTTTGAACAAGGATTTAAATGAAGAAAAGAGATGGTTGGATTACCCGTGTCATGGAGTATGACATAGAAATCAAAGTAACCAAATGGGTTAGAGGAAAAGGCTTGTGTGAGCAGCTAGTCTTCAATCAGCATAAAAAGTCAAAGGATGAAGAAGAAGTTGTTCTAGCGCTCTAAGATGATCAAGAGTAAATAGATGATGTTATGCCCACTCCTTGCTGGACCCAATATATGATCAAATTCCTTCAAACATTATATGCCCTCAAGGATTAAGAAAATTTAAAAGGAGGTATTTTAGACTACAATCCATTCCATATGTTCTTATTGATGATATCTTGTTCAAGAAATATGTAAATAGAGTTCTCTTGAGGTGCATTAGAACTAATCAAATTGGGAAAGTGCTGCATGAGTTCCATGATGGAGAAGTTGGAGGTTATTTCACTCCATGAGTAAAAACCCTCAAAATCATGAAGGCTGGTTACTATTGGCCCACAATGTTCAGTGATTTCTATGCATGGATCAAGAAGTGCAAGAAATGTGCATTTTTCATAGGCAAATAGAAACTAGCAGTACACTTCCACTCCACCCAATCTTAGTTGATCAACCATTTATGTAGTGGGGATTGGATTTCATTGGAGTCATCAATCCACAATCAAGCCAAGGCCACAAGTGGATCCTCACAACTGACTATTTCACTAAGTGGACTGAAGCAATGGCACTTAAGGAAGCAAATGAGTCTAGCATACTGGATATCCATACGAGGGAATTGTAACCAGGTTTGGTGTCCTATCCACTATCATATCATACAATGATCTAGTATTCCTTGGCACCAAGATATCTAAATGGGTTGTTAAGAATGAGATATATCTAAGAACTTCATCTAACTATCACCCTTAGGGTAATGGTACAAGCTGAGGTCTATAAACAAGAACCTACTGAGAATCATAAGGACTCTAGATTGAGAACCAAAGAACATGGCATGCCAAGTTGAAATCAGCCTTATGGGCTGATAGGATCACAGCCAAGAGGTCAACTTGAAACTCTCCCTATAAGCTATTTTATGGAAAATAAGCTAGGCTTCCCATATATTTTGAGTTACTAGTACTGGAGCTTCTTAAACAACTGGAGTTATTTGAGTTTGAACCAATGGAAGATAGATATGTCGAACTCATGGAGTTGGAGGAGTTGAGGGATCAAACAATGTAAAAAATGGAGAAAGATTAGGCTTTGATCAAAAGGAGTGTTGACAAGAAGGATAAAGCCAAAAAATTCCAAGAGGGAGACTTAGTTCTAAAGGGGGATGCTGACAGGGCTGACGCAGACAAACATTCAAAGTTTGATGCAATATGGAGTGGTCCCTACATGATCTTAGGATGAAAGGGTAACAATGCTTTCCAATTTTCAAAGCTGGACAAAGAAGAACTACAGATTCCAGTCAATGGAATCTCCCTGAAGCATTATTATTGAAGTAAATTATGATCTTTGTACATATTAGCTTAGATTTCTAATTCCTCTAAGTGCTTTTAACACATTGTTTTGTTGTTAGGATAGGTTTCCCTTCCTTAAGTGCTTTGCACAGGTTCCATTGCTTCTATATGGCCTCTTTGCATAAGTTTTTCATGTTTCTAGAAAGGGTGTTTTAGAAAGAAGTTCAAATCTACATGAAACAGTTGTCATTTTCAAGAATTTTCAAAAGTAGAGCAATTAAAATCAGATGTAGAGGAGTTTTAGTTTCTCATCTTCTTGCAGCTATGGATCAGTTGCATTCTGAGCTTCTAGTTCCTCATATTAAATCAAAAAATTAGTTTCAGGGACAACTTGATGTATTTCAGGTAGCAAGCCTCATAACATCTTATGTGTTCTCAGTCTTGGTGGGAAGCCCGCTCAATTAATTCAAGGTTCTCTTGGGTTTTGAGTAGAAGATCAACCTCAAATCATCTTTACACATTCATTGGATCTTGTTCAATTGAAAATCTCCTGAGATTGTGAGTAGCTTGGGTGGTTTGATCAACTTTAGCTTCCATCAGTGTTCCAGGTAGGTTCAAGATTGAAAAAATTCATATTTCAGAGTGGGTTTCAGGAAAGAAGGTGAATTTAAAAATAAAACAATTTTCCACTCACATAAAACCTTTCTCAAAAGATTTTTCATAATGAGAGGTGGTCAATTAGCGGGCAATAGATCAACTTCAGTCCAAGTAGTGCTTCAAGAGGGGTTCAAGGTGTAAATTTCAACTTTAGATCAATTTCAAGCTATTTAAAAAGACTCCATGCCCAATGGAACAAAAAGGTAGGTGGCTCCCATTGAGTCACCAAATTCTTATCCATTTTTACCCCCTGGTAAAAATGGACAACTCAAGATTTTGAACCTGGGAAGTTAAATGAGGTTCGGTGAAGGGACAGGCCCTGGGGTCCACACTATAGACACCTAAAATCTACACCCTTCCATCCTCATTCAATTATCCGATTAAATACGTTTATTTGTAACCATCAAAAATTAAAACACACCATCACATTATTTTATCCCCTTCCATAACATCCCTTGACCTAGGTAATCCACTGGTACCCTTCAATTAATTAATTTGATTATTTAGGCCCACCTTTCCTAAGTCATAACCCACCCCATTTTATTCAATTAATTAATTAATTATATTTCCTTTCACCCCCATTCATCCCCATATGAATCCCTCCTTTCACACTAGTTAAGTCTAGTTTAAACCAATTAATAAAATTTCTAAAATCATCCCATAATTATTCTAACAAACTCATTCCTAACTTAAACCTATATAATTAAACTAATCTTGACCTTAGTCCAGTTACCATGTTAATCCCTCTAAATCCCCAATCAAATCAAGTTTGAATTAGAAAGATAATCACCCTTATCACTCCTAAACTCGAACTAACTAGAATCGTTGGTGATTCCTTCGGTCGCCTGACGATCTATATAAACCAGACTTCTCTACCTCACTTGGGGATCATCCATGATAATTCATGAGCATTCTTGCATTTTGAGACTTATGTTCAAAGTCCATCAGTGTCACTTTACATCAAGGAGAGCACATTATCATCTGGTATTCTCATTCATGATCGTCAAGTACTTTGGATTCATGTTGAATCATGTTCATCATTCAGCTGCAATCCATATCAACCTCTCATCTCTCATCATCAACCAAGGTCTGTTATCATCTTATAACTCTATTTTTTCATCTTAGTATCCTTATATGATCATTTCTTATTTCATGTTTACCCTTCACAAGACCATAGTTTCATATTAGTTAGAAAAATCTTTCATTTTATCAGTCTGTTAAAAAATCATAGCAAAATCACCTGTGATTCCTGTGCATTATGTTTTTCCTGCAGTCAGATTTCATTCAATAATTCCTATCAATCATTTTTTATCTCTTGTGTTCCTAATATTTTATCAAGCATGGCTTTTGTTAAATGGCCATAGGCGGACCCAATCATCCAATCATGAGCATCAACTCCTTACCGATCATCTGTCATCCACTTCATTGGGAGCAGTATGATCTTTTGCATGACCTCGAGTTGTGTTATTCATTTAGTCCCCCTTAGACAAGCTAGGGAGCATTTTTGAATTCACTCAGAAGATCTCGTGAAGCTACTGAATTTTTTTGGGAGGTTTACTATGAGGTGTAATGAATCCGAGCTAACCTCGACTTGGTTTAAGCATCGTTATGAGGCTGGATTAGACATTCCTGAAGGCTCTAACATTAAATCTGAATTAAAATTTGAAAGTGAGGCTAGTTTTGAAGACTCCAACCCAGAATTTTTCATGATAATATGACACTGAAGAAGAATACTCAGACTTATTCAAGGATGACTATATCAAGGAGCCCAATTTATACTTCTTCGGAGGATGGCCCAGACTACTTTGTGGGTTCAAAATTCTCTGAGAATCTGGACACTGATCTTGATTCTGAAATTTGAGCCTTAGTCATATTTCTTTCTATGTTATCATCATTAGCTGTGTGTCTTGTAATAATATAAATAAATCATAAACATTTTATCACGAATTTCATATATCATATGCTGTATTTCATTTCCATAAATAAAATTGAGTGTTCCAAAGTGGGTTGACATCCATACAAGGAAGTCCTTTGACTTCTTGGAACTGGCCTTTTCCAGACAACCTGCCTATCTATATTACTAATTCTCCTATGTTTAGTGTTTGTTATCTACAGGTCTTCTCACCATAGAGGATCTGGTTTCATTTCTTCCACGGAGCACAACAATCAAATTTTCTTCCATCACATCATGCAGGTATCACGAAAACCCATGCATATTGAGGTTTAGTAAGTCTTATTGTCTTACTTATTGAGTTAGGTTGAAGAGGTAAGATTTATCTTAAACATTTTGGCACACCCCGGTGGGACCATGTCCCTGTTAATTAAATTAGTAGTTTCATCTCTCTTTTATTTTTAAATTTTCTATGTCTGGTAATCGCCAGTGATCTCAGTAATCACCAACAATTGTACAAATCACATGTGATTCCTCTAGTTGCTTCCTATTACCTCAGAATTCACTTTTTCTTTCTATTTTAAATCTTTTTACTTTCTACACTTCCATTTCTTTGTCATCCTTTTGTTTCTGTTGAGGTTTTAGTTTCTGAAAAGTCTCTGTTAAATGCACAAAAATAAAGAGAAAAAAATCATCTATTTGTTTTGCTAGAATTGACATTTGTTTTGCTAACTTAGTGTCATTTTTTAATCTTCATTTGTAGTCTCTGTCAGTTTCTAGTTTCATGTTCTTCATTTAAAATCTAAAGTTGAGAAAACAAAAATAAATAAAAAATAAAAATAGGCATTTAGATCATTCCTTTTTCTAGTTCAAGGGCGTTTGTTAAGTAATCGCTTGTAATTAGGGAAATCCCCAGGGGATTCTTGCAATCGCTGGTGATTTTTCTGAGTGCATTTGATTACTCAATAGTTGGCCTTTTTAATCTCTATGTTTTTGGCTTTTTGTCTCTACTTTTCTTCCTAACCTGGTTACAGATTTCTGATTTTCTTGGATTTCTTTGCTCTAAGCTTAAAATTTTTCTAAAAATAATAATAAAAAAGGATCAATTTCAAGGTGAGTCCTAAAGCTTTCCTTTTTGATTTTCGTATTACATCCTTGTTTGTTTTTCCTCATCAAAAGAAACATTTCATTTTGGGTTTTTAAAATAAACAAATTGCATTCTCCTTGCTTCACATAGTCTAATTAGGAAGGAAATTTGTTGCATTCACTTATTTATTCCCCCCACACACAACCAAATCACTTTAATATCTAAACACATTTAAACAATTCCTACCTTGGTGGATACCTACTTGGATTTGATCCCCAAGAGGAGAAGACAACTTGGTGTTCTGGCTGAGTATAATCACCTGTCTTTCGGTATATTGGCAAAGCACACTTGACACCCTTATCGATTGTGGGACTAGTGAAGTGAGGGGGTAGGCCCCAATACCATGCCCGTACCGACAGATATACAATAGTTGGGCCTCACGTACCTTTGGGTATATCGAGGACTCCACCCTTAAACATTCCTGAAACCAACCATAGACTACCATTTCCTAGGACCTTTCATTAACCATCTTACACATTTCACTCTTTCATAATTAATCAAGATAAATATAAAATGATATTTTTCTTGCTTTTTCCTGTTGTTTGTAAATCAACCCAATTAGTTATTTTTCATTTTCTAGGTGTTTGTGTGTTTGTTTACCATGGTACTTACAAGACAACAAGCTCGTAACCAAATTTTGAAAACATGTCCACCCCACTACCTATATCATTTCAGTAACATGTTCCACTTTATACTACATTATCTACACCATTTCCTACAACATATTTTCTACACCAATGCAACAACAAATCCCATTTTATCAAAAAATTACATGCACTCCCCTTTCTAATGCCCAACAGACTTGGAATGAATTAGAGGCCAAATATAATGAAGAAATGAGACAACAAATTTTGAATTCCACACATCAATATCATAGTCAAATCCTTCATACATCTGGACTAGAAGAAACAGAACAACCCTTTTCTCCTAGTTCTCAATCAGAGGCATCTGAACCTCCTTTCTATAATAGGGGAGACCCTATTTTTGAAGAAATTTTAGATTCAACCCCATTGATCTCAACGTTTATCTAGCAACTAGGGGTGTTCAACTACAACCATTCACACCCCAACCAATTTCATACACCTACAATCCTTCATCTATCATTTCATGTCTCATCAATCAAAATCAAGAACCAGTCATCCAACAATTGTACTCATACACTTCAATAAGTCAATCCAAAACATCAAATGTCAATCAACCCAAAATTTCAAACATCTTTTATTCCTATTAACCAATTTGAAACATCAAATGATAATCTTCTACCAGTCAACCCAAGACATTTGATGTCTCTTCAGTTCCTATTTACGACCTTCATATGATTTCATCACAAAACACATCTGCCCAATAATTTACATCTTCACCAAACCCTTTTATAGGTTCCACACCTCCCCTAAGTAATACCGCTACTTCCTCATCTACCCCTCTAGTGTCTTCATAGTACAAACACCTCCATTGAGTTCTATAGCCTTTTCTACTATCGTATCTTCAAAACCGGTTACTAGCCCATTCAAAACATCACCATGTCTATCCCTACAACTACACCACTAATCAATACTAGTGCCATTTCTAGCACTCACCCTATTTCACAACACATACCACAACCATCATAATCCTTAATCTCCATGCCACAATCTACACCTCTTCAAAACATTCCACAACAAAAATTCCATCCATCCTCAGCTTGCTTCTGCTATATCCTTTCTAGTAGTCACTTACCTATTCACAACCACTCACCTATACATCAATGCCATTCCAGTACCAATATATACAACCCTCACAACCTTTAGCTTCTCAAAAAAGTATTCCATCTCAACTGTCCCAAAATATTCCCACAACAAAACATATCCCATCAACAAAACATACCACAACAAAACATCCGCAATACAACATACCTCAACAATACATACCTCAACAAAACATTCCACAATATAATATCTTCCAACAAAATGTCCCTTACCAGTAAAATGTTCCTCAACAGAACATTCCCCAACAAAATATTCCCTACCAGCAAAACAATTCCTCAACAGTATCAGGCATACTCATAACCTAGCCAGTTTTCATTTCAACCTGGCTCATCCTCACAGTAACAAGCTCAACCGATCCTCTCCAAGCCCTTATGAACCACATATCCAGTCTCGAATCTTGCTTCATCTACACCCAAGAATGTGCTCTCCTATGACCAAATTTGCAATGAGCCCATTCACCCTTCAGTGTCGTATAAAGCATATCTGCCTCACTGGGAACTTCCAAAGTTCATCAAATTTTACAGCAAGGAAGATCCTCAACAACACATCTTGTTTTTCATCATGCATGCTATCTAATAGCTCACGATAAGACCTTATGTTGAGGAATTTTCCCATGTCCCTTTCCATGGTCCTGCTCCTTGGATTGGTACAATAACATTCCACAATATTCCCTATTCTCCTTTGCACAACTCACTCATCTCTTCTTAGAACACTTTTCCATAAACATAAACCACAAAGTCACTATCAATGACCTATATGCCATCAAACAATTCAAGGATGAATCTATTACCGATTTTTTCACCCACTGGAGAGGTGTAATTAATCAACTATCCTTTTCATTACCACAAACAAAATTAATCAAAGTTTTCTTCCATTCATACGCCAAACACATCTCATCCACATTACAAATCCAATCATTTCAAACTTTTGATGAAGCTTTTACCATGGCCCGTAAATTGGAATTGCGAGCTCTAGAAGATGGTCGGGTTAAGCTTCATCCTAAGAAACCAAAAGTTGAGTTTCCATCTAAGTCATCATCCAACCCTCGATAAGTCTAAAACATCTACCAAAATTGTCATAGTTAAATATGCTCCCAAGGAAAAACCCACTACCAAGCATTTCCCATCAACAACGTAGCTATACACCTATAGGAGAGACTTATAGTGTAGTTTTTGACAAAATGCTTGCCACAAACATGATATCTCTCCCACCTATTCGACCCATCAACATTTCAGTATCTAAACCCATTTGGTATCGAGATAATGACTATTGCAAATACCATAGGGTTAAAGGACATGACATCAAGAGGTGTTGCACATTCCGTAATGTACTTCAAGACTTGATCAACAAGGGTGAAATCCACTTAGACAATCCAAACATACCCCCAAATCAAAATGTTGACATATTTAAACAACCTTTTCCGAACCACCCCTCATCTTTAGACCAACCACAAAAAAAACTTTTTTCCATACTCACCATACCATCAATACAATAACAAAGACATAGATCATATCCCTGGGTCCACCTCATTACCTATTGAATCAAAACCTATGGAATCAACACCAACACTCAATGAACCTAAACTTATGACTACTAAATCTCCATCTGCTGAGAATATTACTAAAACTACCCCACATCCTCATCACAAGCCATTACCAAATCCATACATGCATCCTCTACACCTCCCAAAACTACACCTAAAGCCACATCTGACAAACAACCCAAAACTCCCTTTACCTTAGGGAAATATAACTCTTCTGCATCCTCATCAACTACACCAAGTTCATCTAAAACCAAAAAGTACCTCATAAACAAGGTGTTTTTAGGTCTTCAAAATTCCCTCAGTATGTTTTTCCAGATCAAAACCCTTTGCGTTGACCTCGCTCCCTTATACCTGTTAATCACCCTATTATTTCAGGGTCAAATTCCATCTACCAAGCTCCTACATTGAGTCTATATCCTACACCCATCACTCCACAAAAAAAATCTATATTGGGTCCTCCCCCCTCACCCATCACACAATCCAACTACCCTCAACAATGGCCACCCATACAGGGTCCTTGTCCTCCATCCGTTATGACACCTAGAAAACCTCTACAACCAACAACTAAACAATCTTGTAACTAAAGTTTTACTTCCTCCCGAGGAAAATATAGACAGAACTTCATCACCATCCACGTCTACACCTAAGGGGCATTATGCCACCATCTTAGATGACCTCTTTAGTGGTCACTTATTATGTTACCACCTCCCAAGTTGTCTGATCATCAAGGATGGAAACCTTGCCTGGTATGAATTCAATGTTTTTTGTGATTACCATAGAACACGAGGCCATTCCATAGAAGACTGTAGGGCCTTTCACTTAAAAGTTTAGGAAATTGGTAGTCCACTCTTCCTTCCTTCTCAATCAAACACAACACCAACATCAACATTTTTTCATCAAAACCTAAAGAATCCATGCCTAAAACACCTTCTCATCAAGTTGACACATGCACATCACTACTCATTCACAAAATTATGACAAAGAGCCATCTGAGCCTAAGAAAAGTAAAAATTTCGTTGCTATACCTCCACCTCCTGAATTATCCACTTCATCTGATAAACCTAAGGTATCTATTTCCTTAGCTCCCAAAGTGTCTAATCAAACACCATCACCCAGAGCCAAAATTTTGATACAAGCAACAACACCCCCTTCACTATGGTACAAAATATTGTTATCAAGCAATTACACCAATCCCCCATTTAGGATGTCACTTTATGAACTAGTTCAAACATCACCTTATCACAAACAAGCTATGATAGAATCCCTTCAATCCATAACCATGTGGCCAAATGATCATGTTCCTTTCACAAACTTTGTAGGTGCCCTTAAAGAATTCCACTATATCATTTGAACCATCTAAAATTCCCTCTCTTAACCAGAACATGACCTACCACTCTTCATCACCTTTCACAAAATTTGTGCTCAGATCAATGACATCTCCATCTCAGACTGGAGGGTCATCTTGATAGACATATCTATTAATAGTGTCCACCATTAACATTATATCCTCCCTCACCTTTGACCAACTTAAACTACCCAACACCATTATCACTCAAACTCTAGTTTTACTGAGAGCTTTTAATGACACCATTGCACCTACAATAGGAACTGTTATTCTACCACTTAAAGTCAGTGTCAAAACCCTACCCAAGTTCTTCTACATTATAGAAGGAGAGTTTCAATACAACATGTTGTTAGGATGCCCTTGGATACACACCATGCACTATGTTCCTTTGACCCTCCATCGTTGTCTCAAATATGAACATGAGGGTCATAATTTCACTTGTCCCCACTGATCCAAACCCATTCACTGACTGTTACATGATGTACCACCCAAACAACGTCCTTGTACCTAAATCCACATATGAATCATCTGATGAAGTGTCTACTAGCACATCTATCCCCTCTTCCAAGATACTAGATGAATCCTCTCTCAGTGAGGCTATAAAATGTCTTACGCTCAAGGAATACCATCTCCTCATGCTTAACTCCATCCCTTCACCTAAAACATATGGTCACCCCTAAAAAATAACCCATGTATGAGACCAAACATAGGAGATATTATCTCTTACGGTCCTTTTATCTCAAAAAAAATCTCTTCTATGGGGGACTCGATAATCCTTCATCCCATGTTATCAATCCACACCATGCCATGCCATTCACATTAGACTTCAAATCCCTTGATAATCCAAACTTTGCTCATATGTATCTTCACTGCTGTGCATGGAGAGGTTTTGGCCTTGGCCGTTATGAACAAGGAACCCATGACTTGACCATCCAATGTTATTTCTTAAATCCTATGAGAAATATGGTTTAGGTTATAAAAATTCCAGCTCCAAAATATTTGAAGCCACTACATCCAAACTCACTACATCCATGTCTATTCTTGAACTAGAATTGTCATCACTAACAAACCCTAAAGATCTTATGGACATAGATGGAACTATATCCATCCCACCTAAATTTTTTTAATCAATGTTATATCTTTAGGGCCACTTACTTATCAATCCAATCACTCCACCAAATCATTACCCCTTGTTTGGCAAGAAATGGTTGAGGAAGATTCACCTACTGTAGATATCCTCCAGTGTCAAGATGACCAGGATATCCTTTCCCATATGGGAGATGAAAGACCACTTTCTTCATAAATCCCTACCATCTGACACACCAAATCTCCTTAACGAATCCACCCTCAACATTAACTTAGGCACCCCTTAGGATCCTCACATAGTTAAGGTCAGTCAATCTTTAAATCCACAAGAACTAGATGATTTCACTTCGTTCTTAGAAAAATATTACCAAGCCTTCACCTGGTCATACAGTGATATGCCCAAAATCAATCCTAACATTATCATACACAACATAGTCACGTATCCCGATGCTAAGCCAGTTAAACAAAAAATCCGTAAAATGCATCCCCATATAGCTCTCCTTGTTAAGGAAGAGTTGCAATGCCTCTTATCTACCAAATTTATCATACCCATTGACTATCCACAATGGGTCTCTAACATCATTCCTGTAACTAAATCTTCAAGAAAGTTACAAATTTACACAGACTTCAGGGATCTCAACCTCACATGTCCTAAAGATGATTTCCCTCTTCCAAACATAGATCAACTTGTTGACCTAACAACCGGCCATGAAATGCTCTCCCTCATGGATGGATTTTCTGGTTATAATCAAATCCTTATTTCCCCCAATGATCAACACAAAAATTCTTTCATCACCCCTTGGGGAACCTTCTGTTACCATGTCATGTCATTTGGTCTTAAAAATGCAGGGGCTACTTACCAACACGCCATGACGTACATTTTTCATGACCTCATCCACAAGATTGTCAAAGACTACGTCAATGACCTTTTAGGAAATTCCAAATCATGAAAAGACCATCTTGACATCCTTGAATCAATATTCACTCGTATCATTC
This sequence comes from Taxus chinensis, assembly GCA_019776745.2. Lineage (NCBI taxonomy): Eukaryota > Viridiplantae > Streptophyta > Pinopsida > Cupressales > Taxaceae > Taxus > Taxus chinensis. Next base: position 779,310,843 of record CM034149.1, on the reverse strand, counting down.
AATATTGTCTTCATCTTAATCCTACAAAGTGTGTTTTTGGTGTCCTCACCAGAAAAATTTTAGGATTCATCATATCTATCTGAGGCATTGAAGTTGATCCAGAAAAAGGTTAGAGAAATCATTGAAATGCCTCCACCATCTAATCTTAAACAATTACATAGCCTCCAAGGTAAGTTGTAGTCAATTCGATGTTTCATATCACAACTTTTTGACCGTTGTCAACCATTTCACCATCTATTTGTAAGGACATAGAATTTCATTGGGATTTTGATTTTCAGAAAGCCTTTGATGAAATCAAACAATATCTATTATCACCTCCTGTGCTTACTCCACCTCATGAAGGGGAACCATTTTATCTATACATATCCACTTCAGAACATGCTCTAGGAGCTATGCTCACCCACCATGATAATCAAGGTCATGAATAGGCTCATATATTATATTAGTCACACACTCCATGAGTATGAAACATGCTACACCGAAGTTAAAAAATTATGTTGTGCATTGTATTTTTCCACCTCCAAACTTCAAAATTATCTCCTCAATCACAAGACATATGTCATTACCAGCTTTAATCCGATTAAAACCATGTACTCTAAACCTTATCATAATGATCACATAACTCAATGGCTTATGCTAATGACTGAATTTGACCTCGAAATCATATCTCAAAAATATATTAAAGGTCAGGCCATTGCAGATCAACTCGTTGATGCACCCCTTCTAGAAAATCAACTCCCTCATGAATATTTTCCTGAATGAATCCATCAACAACATCGATGAATATGATTTTATCCCCATTAAAATGACTCTCTTCTTTGATGGTTCTAAATTCCAAGGAGGAGGAGTCAGAGTGTCATTATCATACCTCCCTAGAATATTCCACTTCCGTTAGCATTCAAGCTTAACTTTGAATGTAATAATAACATGGAAGAATATGAAGCCTTAATCATGGGTCTAACTACTACCATTCTCTTAGGTGTCCACATTCTGGAAATCTATGGAGATTCACAACTTGTCATCAGTCATGTTAAAGGAGAATATCAATGTAAAAATGAAATCCTCCAAAAATATAAAGTTGTTGTTGACTTTCTCCTCGGTGCATTCGATCATTATACCATTCAAACTATTCACATGATCTTCTAACAAATTTGTAGACACTATGGAATCTCTCGGATCCCTCATCCCTTTAGAAAATGGAAAAATCAAAGGATAACACTAAAATGTTTGTAGTCATTCAATGCTTGGACCATCCTTCACATCAAAATGAGCTTCCTCCTATTAATGTCATTGACAATAATCCACCTGATCTATGGTACACTTAGATATATGACTATCTCACCAAATATAAACTACCATCAGACTTATCACATGGTGCTAAACGATCATTTCTTCAACGTGTCACTCACTTTATCATTATAGGCGGTATCCTTTATAAACGTAGCTTTGACGGTATACTATTATGATGCCTTAAATCACATGAATCAGTCAAAACAATCAAAGAAGTCCATGATGGCATTTGTGGTGGTCACTTCATTGGAAATTCCATCATAAGCTAAATATGTCATATGACTAGGGTACTACTGGCCTACCATCACCAAATATTAATTTTACATATGTAAAGAAATGTGTTAAATTATAACTCCACTCAGATCTCATCCACATCCCTAGTCAAGTATTACAACCCCTGTACTCAGGACTTATGACCTTTAACCAATCTCAATGGGGGTTAGACCTCATTGGTGCTATCAATCCTAAATCATCCTAACAACATCATTCCATTATCACAACCACCAAATACTTTACTAAGTGGGTTGAAGCCATCCCTTTAACCTTGATGAAATCAGGGCCTATCACTAACTTCATATATCAATATATCATATGCCATTTTGGTATCCCTCATAAACTCATCACGGATAATGGAAAATCCTTTAAAAATAAAGAAGTTAAAAATCTCTGTGATACGTTCAACATCAAACTTAGTTTCTCATCACCATATTATCCTCAAGAAAATGGACAGGTTGAGGCCTCTAACAAAACACTTAATAAAATCCTTATGAAAATAGTAGATGACACAAGGAATTGGCATCTCCAAATCCTGTTTTCTCTCTGGGCTTATCAAACTAGCATCCACACACCTACAGGTGCTACATGCCTATTCACTCATCTATGGCTCAGAGGTCGTCCTACCTCTCGAAGTCCAAATTCCATCACTTCGTTTATCTCTCAAATATTTCATCCCTGATGAAGAATATCGCCAAGACTTCTTAGCAAAACTTGAACTGTTAGATGAAAAATGTCTAACAACCCTTGAACATCATCAATTCTATTAAGAACGTGTTAATAGAGCCTATAAAAAACATGTCAAAGAGTATGACTTTAAAATTGGTGATCTTGTACTTAAATAAAATCAAAATGTCACTACATTAGAATGGAGTAAATGTGGAAAGTTTTCCCCCAATTGGATTGGTCCATATGTCATTACTCACAAGTATGGGTCAAGAGTGTATCATCTTACTTATCTTGATGGTGAACCTGAAAAGGAACCTATGAATGCCTCACACTTGTGACTTTCTATTTTAAATAATTTATCATCATAAAAATAGTTACATCCAAATCCTATCACTCCATCATATCACTGTAATGATTTGAAAGTATGTGGTTATCTGTCAGCATCCTAAATACACCTTAAAGATGAGCACCATGACTCTTTTCATCACATCTTTCACTATGGACAAGTTCCTCCTTTGTAGAGCCCCTTAATCATTACATCCATGTACCTTGTACCATTTAAAAATAATGACATGGGGCATATGTGTATAGGTCATATATACATATTCTTCCCCTCCTTGATACAGTCTATTAGGGTTTTTCCCTTAACTCAAAAAATTATGTAGAGTTAATTGGATGTTTCTTATCAAAATATCAAAAATATAGTAGACTGATCCCTTGAAGGACAACTACCACTCAAAATTATAGACCGATCCCTTGAAGGATGACTATTTGTAAAAAAGAAAAAAAGTTGAAAATGTAGACCATACCCTCACAAGGATGGCTACCCATGTCAAAGGCTTCCCACATTGATCAGCCTTTTAAATTCAAAAATCATCCAAGAAAGCTTCCCAGCATTGATCAGATTTCCCATTAAGGAAGACTTCCTGCATCAATTAGTTTACCTCAAAAATTAAAAATGTAAAAGTGGGGAATTTCTCTATAATCCCGTTGAAAAGGAGATCCCTTTCTCCCACATTGAGCTATACATATGAAACCCCTTCTGTATCCTAAGAAATACATTCACTCCATATCTTATTTTAATTTTGTGACTACCTATTGATAATATTATTTAACATTTGTTAAGGCTACAAGTGCAAGTGTTTTCACACTTTTCGAAACCCATCACGTATATATCAAATCCATATTGGGGAAATTATTTCATTTTTACCTCATTTTATTTAGTCACATTTTTTGATACACCATATTTTAAGATCACATTTTAAAACCATTTGAATCAATAAAAAATTCAACCACACTTAATCATATGTGACCAAACATATTTTGTAAAGCATGTTTCTTAACTTCACATCACATACATCCATCTAACACTAACACATTCCAATAAAAAAATACATAATATAACTCATCAAAATTAAAATACAATATAATCCATAAAATTCATCATCATCATATATATAAAGTCTGATATACATCATGATCAATGTCCAAAAAAATCAATATATATCATCATCATACAAAAAAATGAGCTTCTATGAGCCTATGTCATCATATACATCAGAGTCAGCTTGTAAAATCTACATCTCTAAGTGCCGTACTAGCACCCAAAATACTACTCTCTCCTCCTGGAACATGTGTTGCTCCAGAAAAATTTGTATCTCTAACCCCTCTGGGAGTAATTGTCACCACAATCTCACCTCTGGTTCCTCCCTCACCACCATCCACTCTCTCTGGCCTCTGAGGTGGTTGTCCCATGCTCTTTGCACTTATAGTAGGTCTCATTGCTGTTGTAGCTACCCCTTTGGTAGTTAGGTAATCTATGCATAAGGTGGTGTTAGGATAGTTATTGATGATCAAATCAACATAATAATCTTTCTTAGCTCACATAGCCTCATAACGAGCCACCAAAATCATGCCAAATGAAGGAGATGTTGTAGGTGCTTCTCTCTACTTGCTGGATCGAGCCATTGTTGATAACTCCACTCTATATATAGAAGGCCCTGTAATCCCTAAAGCATTCCTCAATGAATCCCTGTGGCCCTTATACTTGTCTCTATCTGCAGAGACTTGTGCACACTATACACGAAGACCATCTCACTCCGCCACCACTATATCCCTCTCAAAAATCAGCACATCCCTCTCTGTAATAAGGACATCCCGCACATCAAGAAGGTCATCATGCTCTCTCTGAGCTATGTATCTCTCTCTCTCTCCCCCTCCATTATGGCCTTCTCATCCATCACTACTACATAGCTACAACTATGTCATCATCACCCTCATCCTCCTCATCCCTAGATCCTATCACTACTTGTGCTCAGGGATAATTTTAGTGGCGAATATTTGTAATATGGTGAAAATTTCATTTTAGGAAAATTTGAAAAGGTGATTTTTTCGGAGTGGGTCAGTGTCCTGTTCGCCTAAAATTTATAGTATATGTTTTTTTTAGGGTCGGATTTGCATACATTTGAAAACATATCCTATAAAAACCTAGGTGATTCGCCGGGTAGTATACTATGGTACCTACCACCAGTAGCTTACCAATACCGTGAACTCACATACTCTAAGCACTAGAGATTATTGTTAGCCTGTTAGTAGTTTAGAGTCAGGTGACATATGGTATTTTCTAATGCACAACAAAGGGGTTAGCTGTTGACATGCGACAGGGATATTTTGACGTGTGATAAGGAGGTATTACAGATGCGTGACAAGGGGGTTAGTTGTTGACCGCGCGACAGGGATATAGTTGACGCACGATAAAGAGGTATTGCAGACATATAACAAGGGAGTTTACTGTTGACGCATGACAAGGAGGTATTGTAGATGCATGACAAGGGGGTTAGCTGTTGACACACGACAGGGATAGTTGACACGCTATTGATGCGTGACAAAGGGGTTAGCTATTGATGCGTGAGAGGGATATACTTGACGCATGAAAAGGAGGTATTGCAGACGCGTGACAAAAAATTTTTTTGTGATGCACAACTTGGTTCTTTTGCTAATGCAAGACTTTATTTAGAATAATGGAAGGTGCTAGTCCTTAGAATATGAAGACCCTAAAAGTAACTAAGAAATATCAAAAGTCCTTGTTCAAGTATTTTGGAAACTCTACTGATACAGATATTGCAACTACCAATAGCCATATAGCTGCCACAAGAAATAATCATAATACTGACTATGTGGAAGGTAATATTGAGGTGGACATGCATTCTACATAATATCAAACAAATGACACCTCCGATAATATGCTAGATCTTGAAGATATAACTGTTGAGATGCCAGATCCTGAAGATATTCTTCCTGTTAGGGTGTAACCAAGAGTGCATAAAGTTATCACAAATACAAATACTCAGCAAAATGGAACACAAAAAACAAATTCAAATTCTGGTTCATGAAAGAGGAAACTAGGTGATTGTGATATTGCTCAAAATTCTACTAAAAAAAGTAAAACATTGAAAACAAACAAGAATATGTGGACCATTGGCAGGACATACAAGTTTGATTGGGATACCAAATTTCCATTTATCGAACTTGTATAATCATCTAATTCAGAAGAGATCCCATCTGAATGTACATGGAAATTGGGGAAAGCAACAAAAAATGCAAATGAAGCTGGAAACTATAGAAAAACATTGTGGAAAAAAATATTTGGTTGTAATGGGGGCAGATGGCCAGAAAATCAAAACACACAGGTAGAAAAATGAAAAATAATGCATGCATGTTAAATATGCAGTGGATTATGAAGCAGAGTAGAAAAACGTAGACATCTCATGGAAAAGGGAGGAATAATCACATCACAAGTTGGTAAGATGAATCAAACAAATCTACATGCAAAACTCATACAGTTCTCTACTTTATTTCACATACTAAAGAAAGGAAGACCGATTTTAGATTTCCTCGATTTCAGAGTTTTGTATCAATATAATGGAATGCTGAACGTACTTCAGTCTCATTGGTCTGAAAGTAGTGGATGTGAAATTGAAAAATGCCTTTTGATGATAGAGAAGGAAGATTTGAAAGAGAATGTAAGAAAATCAAAGTTTATCTCTCTTTCAATTGATGAAGTGAAAACAGTCGACAACACTACATGGGTATGTATCCACGTCTATACTTTAGAAAATCATATAATGACACTTCATCTGCTCAGTGTTATGAAAATGGTTGAAAACTGTAATGCTGAAAACCTACATAAAATAGTTGTTTCTCATTTAAAAGATATTTTTGGAATGAATGATTATGAAATTGCTACGAATTTGGTATATGTCGGAGCAGATGGTGCATTTATCATATAGGGTCACCGAACAGGGTTGTGTGTTATATTACAAACAACAGTTGCCCCATATATGCTACGAATTCACTGTATGGCTCACGTAATGAATTTAGTGTATAAAATGGTAAACAACTACGAAAATGTTGCTAAATTAGAAGACCTTATAAGAGAACTTCATGCTATATGGAAAGCAGCCCAAAGTGATTTCTTGAGTTCCATAAATTTGTAATTAGAATTACAAATGGAAAAAGACTTTTGAAAGATGTTGAGATGAGATGGATCTCTTTGTATGAACATGCATGTAGATTTCGTGAGGAGTATCTTTCGTTGGTTGGTTTCATATACAAATATCGTCATGAAGTTGATAGGGCGAGGGACTTGTTGTTCCATTTAACTAATTTGGAGACATTGGTTACATTGGTTGGTATTCTTCCAATGTTGTAGGAGAACAATACACTGATGAAGCTTGTACATGGGAGCTTAATATATATTGTGGATTTTATACGGATGAGAAAAATAGTATGTCAAAGTCTTGATATCTTGTACTGCTCCCAAGATAGTTTTTATACACCTATATACAAGAATTAGAAAGCTTTATTAGATCTTAAAAATCCCAGTAACTATTTGAGATTTAATATCCATGATCACTTCTGCATCACTATTAATGGGAGGGACATACCATTGCACATTTTGCAAAAATGTCAAGCTATTCCAGGATCGGAATGAGAAGATGTTTGTTTGACACGTAATCTCTTTGAGTCTATTATAGTTGAAACAAGAATAAAGCTTCAAAAATTTTAGAATCCTTATCATCAGAAATTAGAGAATGTTCCTCCAAAGATAAAATTCTTGAAGTAATGGGTGTGATGAATTCTAATTTTTGGAATACTGAAGGTGGTCATGTAAACTTTGTAAGAAAGCATTTCCATAAATCCATGGGTACAATAATGGAACATTTCACAAAGACTTCAGAGTTCAAGGGTATGGAAATCAAAGGTATATTGAATGTTGATTTATTAAAGTTTCAATAAATTTTTTTTACAACAACAATGAGGAACCAATATAAAAATTTAGATGAACCTTCTGAAAGTGGTAATATTACAATGCCGTGGCGAGGAATCTATCAAAGTTCTATCTTACAAGAAGGCATCAGTGAATATTTCAGATTATATGAGTTATGCCAAACAATGATTTTGGGGTCTGTGGAGGATGAAAGGGTTTTCAGTTCTTTATCAATTATAAAATCAAAATTGAGAAACATGTTGAATAAAAATATGGAAAGTTACATAAGGTGTTATGTATCTCACTACTCCATGGAAACCTTTCCTTTTGACAGAGAAATTATGCATTGGAATTTCCTTTTTGAAAGAAGAGGTGTGAATAATACAGCTACAAGTACAACTGTTCCCAACAATGAGAGTGGAATTGGCGCATCGTCACACTCTATAGAAGAGAACATTGAGTTTGAAGAAGCTATTGATAATGAATTCTTTCAACTTTAAATAGGAATCTCCTTCACCTTAATTTTATTGTTTGTCACCTTAAATTTTGTTTCATCTCTTGTTATCATTAAAGATGTTACATGTATATATATTTACATTTATTTAAATACAATTATTTCATCTTGTTTTTTTGAAAATGTGGGTTGACATCCATCTGAGGAAGCTCACACTTCTTGGGATTGACAATGTCAGGAAATTCACCCATCTATCTACTAATCCATTTCTTGTGTTGAGTTTTCTTAAATCAAAGATCTAGCACACTATGAAGGATGATTTCATAGCCATCTAAAACACTAGAGATAACTTAAACCCTATCATTTGACATTTCTTTATTTTTTACAATTATCTTTAATTTATTTTTATATTTGCAAAATGTTTTGATATATTTTTTAAACTTTGCGGGATAAAATCACACAATCAAATTTTACAAAGAGGAAGATTTTTCCATATTATACAATTCATAATCCACGATCCATTACACAATTCATTATCCATGATCATGCTTGAAGATAAATCTACATCCACATAAAATTCATCATCATCATCCATATATATCATAATCCCAACACTCCAATTATTATTAAATTCATCATATCATTATCATAATCCTGACACTCCAATTATTATTAAAATAATTATTTATCTATTTTAAATGTGCAGAAATGTCTCTATCCTAACACATCCCATTTTTCAAAAACAATTATCCATTATCATCATTCATCATCATCTATATCCATTCTAATGTCATCATATCATTACAAGTATAGAGAAGAATATTTTGAGAATGTTTAAATGTCTCTGTCATACTACATTCCAAATTTTCTTAAAACAGTTATCCATTATCATCATCCAGATTCCATGATCGTGCTTGAAGCTAAATCTACATCCACATACAATTCATGATAATCCATATCTATTAGACTATGATTCTATTGTAATGTCACCATCCACATCTAATGCAATCATCATTACAAGTAGAGAAGAAACATAAACACCATATACAATCTAGAAATTCTATACATAATATATAGGAAGTTATAAAATTAAATATTATATAGTATTTCTAATTTCAAAGGCTATCAAATTCAAGTTTCAACTTTTAAATCCAGATAATAAAATTTAAATGCCATGACCATCACATTAGATGTTTCAAATTTTCAAATATAGATTCTATTTTTCAATTTTCCACACTCAATATTGTTTTCAACCCTGAATTTTCTGTACCCCTTTCCACTCCTATACTCCTTTCCCTAATGGTTTCTCTACCTGCACCCCTTTCCCAAATGGCAAAAATAATCCTAGAACTTATGAGATCTTCCGCAACATTGTATAGATTCTTTAAAATTCTTTCTTCTTGCTTTGTCGCATCTCCATGGGATAACAAATTTGGATCAGTAGCTGCCTTGGTTTTTAATAAAATTTTAGGGTCGAAGCCATGCTCTTTAATTATCTGCTTCAGTGTATTGTTTTGTTTGTTAACCAAAACAATATTTTCCTTCAAATTTTTCGTTGTGGATAAACTGTTCTTTGTGGTTTCCAAGTGAACTTGGAAATTTTTTTCTTGACTCTTCGAATTTTCATATTTCAACTGCACAAAAAAAGTGATGTCAATTAAACATATTACTAAAATAAGATAAATTCAAATTAACAAAAAATATTGTTTGAAAGTGATAATACTTGCGATCGCTCTATCTCTCTCAGCATTTGCAACTACTACTAGATCCTTGTCCTTAGACCATTTGTTAAAATATGCATGGGTCTCAGCACTAACATTTTTCAATTTGTTTAATGTCTTATCCAAAATGTCATCTTTATAGTTGTTATATGTGACAGTCCCACTTCTTACTTGGGTAAGTAAGGAATCCATTTTTGCAGGTTGATTCTGGACTGCAACATATAAACTATCCCTTTGCCAATAATTTTCATAACGACTTATTATCTCATTAATAAGTACTTCATCCCTTCTCTCCCATTCTATGAGCTGACTGATATGAGGTATAATAAAATCATCGACATGGGATTAACAATCATAACCATTAACTTCTATAAAGGAAAAGGTAGCAACTATTCACCATCTGTATCTGAAGAAGATGATCTCGCTGGAGAGGTATGGTGGATTTTGGGTTGGTCAATTGTTACTTTTTTATTTCTTTGGGTGGCCTGATCCTATTTGTGATAAAATAAATCAATATTCAAACAAATAAATCTAAAGTGAAATGTAGTGAAAGTTGAATAAATTATGTTGAAATAGAAGTATACATGCTGGCCTTGAATCATCTCACGTGTATTGAAAAATCATGTTGGGTCATTGCTATCAATGACCAAGTAATCTTCATCTAAATTTATATTATTTAAAATCGATATGCATGTTGTGCTAGGCAAGCCACCAAGTGAGAGGGTTGGAGTTCGAAACAAGGAGGTAATGTTTAGTGTCCCACTAGGGGCTAGAGGAATTGGCATGCGTTTACTCATGTTCTTTTTTCCTGATCCTCTGGTTGGAATTTCAGATATTATTGGTGGAGGAGGGGGGCGGTGCCACTATTTGTACAGAAGGTGGAGGACTGCAATGTGCTGAAAAGTTCAAGAAAAATCATATGAAAAACTAGAAAAATATGCAAAAGCTACGAAATTAAATGGACTATTTAAAACTTGTACCTTGTTGTTGAGGTGTAGCTTGTTGTGGTGCTTGAGGTGGCTATGATGGAGTAGTAATTGGTGGTTTTTGAGCTGTCTGTTGCTAGGATTTTTGAGGTGGTTGTTGAGAAGACACAAATGCATGTGACTGAACTGAGTGAGTTTAGGAAGACTGTTAACTTTGAGAAGCATGTGTATGGTCCAAAGCCCCTACAATGTTATTAACATACGATTGTATGTCAATTCAATATGGTAAAATTTAAATGGGAAAATGAAAATACAAATTTGGAATTTGTAAATAATACATGTAATGGTATTACTTCTTTGGCGTTTAACGAATTCAAATGGTTGGTAGTTTGGAGATGAGTGAGCTTCCATTTTAGGTTTTGAATCTCCCGACGCCTCAATGTGTTGTTGGCCTCTTCCTCTTGATGCCACCTTTTTTCAGGGAAGGGCCTCCAAAAACATTCTCTGCAAACAATAAATAGTTAATACATGTTGTTAGTCTAATGTTCAAATACAAATTTTATAGTTTATACTTGTTATTCTTGAAATGGAATTGACAAATTCATCAACACCTCGTCCGTGCAAGTGGGAATTGGTTTGTCTTTTAAATTTAAAAGAGCCTCGTAATAAAGGCCAAAGAGATAGTTTGTGGTGTGAATGACTGGTTTTTCTGAAAGCTTTGCATTTGTAATGTCAGTTATTTTTTTTGATAAAAAGGTGCACCAATCAAATTTTTTCTTTGCTATAGTTGCAAGAATGTATGCAATGGCCCAGTTTGGTATATCTATTTGCCGACCCTGCAAAACCATTCTGGATTGAAAGAAGGAAATCATAGCAATAAGAAAGTGGTGTGCAATTCCTTGCATATCCACACCACGTCTGAATTTATTGACATGAGCTGCAAATGCCAAAAAAACCGTTGGAATTAATATATATTTGAATTGTATCAAAATAAAAAATTGAATACAAACTGACGAATGAAAATAGTTTACACTTACAATCAACATGGAAACCAAAATTTGATTTGAGATATTTCTTATCATCTTCGAAAAGTTTTTCCTTTGTTGTAACAATGGGTAAGTTTTTGAATGGGAGGCATTTAAACCGATGAATATCAACTGGGTTGATACCGAATTGAAACAATCACCCGTCGTCCAAAATAACATTAAATAGGTCATCCTCTGTATTATACGAGGAGAGAAGTTAGTTAAAAATATCTTGGTATGTTTTAAAATGTGGCATCTTAATGATCCCACCAAACTCACATGCATCAATTAAATCCTTATATTTTGAATTCATTTGTAAAACAATCTGGATGTGGGGGCACAAAGGGTTCATGTAGAGTGTCTTACCTGTGAATACGGCTTGTGGGTTGACTGGATTTTCCTTTTGATTTTTGTCTTGAGATTGGGATGCACTTGTAGTTGCCATTGTAGTTGTCCTTGAGCTTGATTGTACTTGACTTGGATAATGGATTCCTGTATACAAGAAAATTTGAGAGCCGGAAAGTGTAAACTTGAAAATGACCGGTGGGAGGGTATTTATAGGACAAAACTAGGGTTTCAAAGGCTCATCAACACATGTCAACAAGGATCATTGAGGCATGTCAACAAGGCTCATTGACACATGTCAACAAGGCTTGTTGACGCATGTCAACCATGTGTTAGTGTCTCTAAATCTACAATCTCTCTAACTAAAAAAAGTGGGTGAAATTCAGTTCTGAAAAATTGGTAAATTCACCTTTAAGTGAAACCTATTCTAGGGGTATTCGCCAGGTATTTTCCACCTCCAATTTTCAAGAGGTCTCTTAAAATGAACTCTGCTTGTGCTCATTCTGTCTGAGCACGTACTCATCTTGCCCTCTATGTAATCCTCTGTGCTAGTCAGGCTTTGTCAAAACTCCTCAAGTTGGAACCCACCATGCAGTATACTTAAGGGTACCCCCACATCATCAATATGTACCATATCTCCCTCCTCATTAGGGCCCGTAGCCCTTGAAATCTCCTCAATAACAACATGTCTCATCACTACTACCCACATAGTCTCTATATCTGTATGCTCTCACCTATGCTAAATGAGCTCATCAGGAACCCCCTGCACCAATCCAAATTGTCTCCAAACATGGTCGAAATGGAGAAAATCATGCTCACCTTCCCTACATTCCTAAAGCCACATAGGCTGTTGTAAACCAAGTAAATATCAAAGATACTCATGCCATGTAGGTAAATCAAAATAAGGCCTCCATGCAATATCCCCCACATGTAATCTAGATAACAAATATCTATAAAAACCTTTCCTTCTCCTCTTCTCGCATGACCCTTGTCTGATATCCATCTCATAAAACTAGTGTGATGATCACCAATACCCCATGGAAACCCCATTGGTTGAGAACCAATAATATTCTCTAAGCCCCAAGCCTGTAGGAGAAAAGCAACATCAACCCCGAACCGCTTGCAAGCCTTCTAGGCCCATAAATCTTTGAATGTCTAAGTATGTAGGGTAGGTCCCCACTCAAAAATAGTGCGCTAGTCCATCATCTTGGCTACTACTCCAATCATCATCCATGGGAAGTGGCCGCCTCCAGAATCTGGAAATGCGTGACAAATGATGACCATCATCATCATGGTCATCCATGCACACCCCTCTCTCTTAAATGAATAATCATGACCATAAGCAAAAGCCCTGGACTCATATCTAATATCGACAACATCTTCCCCATATAATCTGGTCATCACACCATTTCTCTATGCCTCGGTAATGATATACACCCCCTCCCTACGGATCATAAGTCTCAAGATGTGGTGAACATCCTCTAAAGTGATCATGACTTCTCCCGTGGGAAACCAAAAAGTGTTGGTGGAATAATTCCACCTCTCTAATAATGCTAGGATCAAAGTTGGACATCTATGGATCCATCTATAATATCTCATAACACCAAATTCAATAGCCTCTACATGATCCTAGTCATCATTAGTCATGACATCCCTCACATGTTCCAAAATAAATGGGATACGGTTGGGAATGAATAACTTCGCATCCACTTGTGAACATTAAAACAAATCGAAATTAATATTATCAAAAAATATCAAAAATACATAACATAAACATCACAATAATGCCAACAATATCTAAAATATTGAAAAAATCCCACTTCACTTATCAAAATGAAAATTGTCAGAGATCACAGGTTAATCACCAATGATTTACGTCAATCACCAATGATTCTACTAAATTTCCAGCAATTGCATGAATCACGAGTGATTCTGGTTAGGGAAACCGTACACCCCAAAAATAGTAATGAAAACCTAAAACTTCCAATATCACACAAAATCACTTGTAGAAGGTCACCATCTCGATCGAATCACACCAAATCACTTAAAATCACTAGAAATTATACAAATTCCACTCTCAAAGCTGTTTATTTATCCCATGGCTAAAGTGAGTAATAAAGTGCAGGGCTTGGGTATTTATATACCCCAACTTCTACCATGATCTAATCACCGGTGATTCATCAACAATCATGGGCGATTCCCCCAAACGCTTACGATTTGCCTCATTCTTAGCAAACATTATCATTTTCTCCCTTAAGCATATCAAAACACCACTTTTGCACAAGTGTGTCACTTTCAAAGGACCCAACTCCTTGGAAAATTTAATTTAAATAAACAAAATAAATTTTGGGACTTGTCATATGTCTATGGGATGCGTACCTTTTGGCCCCCCATCACTTGACCTTCCCGTCAAATCAGCCTACCTAGTGAGGATCCATACCTCTATAGGTATCGAACCCTATGGTCACCCGATCATTTGATTCCTCGATAACACATTATTTTTCGGTATCCCATTAGACTAGGGAAAATTTTGGAACGAAACACACTGGTGTTCACTGTATTGCATTGTAGTTGAGTCACCCATACAAACAAATTTTTTCATTGTTTTTGTCTAAAGATTTATCAAATCGTCAAACAAAAAGTGGAAAATGTAAATGCTGAAAATATACACCCTCCCTTACTCATTCATTTATCTGATTAAATACATTCATTCAAAACCATCAACAATTAAAACATGCCATCACATTATTTTATCCCCTTTCATAATATCCCCCAATCTAGGTAATCCACTAGTGCCCTTCAATTAACTAATTTAATCAATTACACCCACCTATCCTAATTCATAACCCACCCCATTTTATTCAATTAATTAATTAATCTTATTTCATATATCTCCATTCATCCCCATGTGAAATCCCTCTTTCACACTAGTTAAGTCTAGTTTAAAACCAAATAAGAAACCTTCTAAAAATCATCCCATAATTATTATAATGAACTCAATCCTAGCCTAACTCTATATAGCTAATCTCGACCTTTGATCATTATTACCCCTCAAAATCCCTAATCAAATCAAGTTTGAATTAGCAATATAATCAACCTTATCACTCCTGATACCGAACCGACCGAAATTGCCAACGATCTATATAAACTGGATTCTCTGCCCCTCTTGAGGGATCATCCACAAGCATTCTCACATTTTGAATTTTCTGTTCAAGTCCATCAGTGTCATTCTGCATCAAGGAGAGCATGTTATCATCTGACATTCTCATTCATGATCATCAAGTACCTTGGAATCGTGTTGAAGCCTATTTGTCGTTCAACTGCAATCTATATCAACATCTCGTCTCTCATCATCAATCAAAGTTTGTTATTAATCAAGGGATATTTTTTAGCATCAAAATTTCCCTAAACTCCCCTAAACCATCTCATTTTAGTAGAGACTTCAGAGAGCTTTCCAATGACTGTAAGAACATAAAAAAAGGACACTCTGAGCTCAAGTTATGTCTGGTCAAAGTTTAGTCAACTTTGGTCAAGAGGTCAACAAGTGGACCAAAGGCAAGGTGACATGTGGCAATTGGTGACAAGGAAAAATTTATGGTCTTTTAATTTTTTAAAAATCAGGTCCATGGTATAGATCTTGTCGTAATATTTTTGACACATTTTGAATGGACCAAATCTGAGTTCGTATGCGAAAGATATGCATAGTCAAAGTTGTGGTCAAATGATGACGTGACACACTTTGACGTGGACAAATGGCATATTATGGGTGTGACACTTGGAAGGTTTTTAGTGGATTTGGATTTAAAATAATAATTATAATATTTTATTTAATCTATTCCATGGGAATAAGCCTAATCCCATGGGATAAGGAGGATTTTGTGGACAAAAGCTATTTAAAGGTTTATCATATCCCTTTCCCACCAAATGTGGGGTTAATGGCTAAATTGGGTGCCTAAACCTATGGAAGGGGGATTTGAACCCAACACCTCATCTAAAAATATAAGAGGCCTTACCAACCTGCCACCCTCTTGTAAGTGGTATAAATAAAGTTCACTTGTATATGTAATGGACAAGTGCTAGGTCTGTGTTAAGGGAATAAGGAGGCAATTTTAGAAAAGTGCAATTTTGGGGCATTTCTGCTCACTTCCAGATCTCGAGTTATATATGAAAGTTTCTCATAATTTTGCGACGATCATAATGGTGTGATAATTTATCCAATTTGGAACTTTTGTGATAGAGTTATTTTCTGTTAAAGTCACATAAAGGCATAGAACCAAAGGGAGACACTACTGCAAGTGGATCAGGAAGGTGAAGGACATAGGCTGAGCTCCATTAACGTCCTTTGAAGGTTTGAAACATATTTTTTGAGGTTTTTGATTCATTATTGGTTAATGTAAAGGTTATTGTATTTACATTTTTTAACATTATTAATAGATCGGTTCACCATGAACCCGAGGACGTAGGAATTCTGAACCCCGCAAACAATCTGGTGTTGTGTTCTGATTTTTATTTTTAGTTTCTGATTATTTGCAGTAATTTACATTCCAAATTTGAATATGGATGCAACTATAATTAGAATTGATGAAATTGGAAAAAATCAATTAAATATGAAACAATGACTTTTTGGGCTTTGATCAAACAATGAAATTTTGAGTAAATTGTAAACTTAATTTTTGTTTTGAATTTAGTCCATAATCATATTTTTAATCAGTAATTTGGAGTATTAAGACCTCTTAAGTTGTTAAAATTGAATATCCTGTGAAACAAGTAAAAGTGTTATTTTCAAGCACCTGTTTTTGGATCAAGTTTGGTATCAGAGCAGTTGGATTGCCGGATTAACTTCTAATTGTGTTTAAAAATTTGGTTTTAGTTTCAGTATTAGTTTTAGTTTTCAGTGTGCAAACATTTTGGGGCTTGTTAATCCTATTTTGCAGTGTACAATTTTAGAAGTACAGGTTGTGTTTGCAGGAACAGGGAATCATGGGCAAGTCATCCAAATAGGAGAAATTGGATGAACTTGAAGCCATAAACCACCAACTCTAGGAAGAAAAATCTTTCCTAAGAGCTAATTTTTATTCCTTGGAAGAGGAAATAGTGCGGTTAAAATCTGAGACATAATCCTCTATAACCAAGAAAGAGGAGTATGTCAATGAGATGTTTGCAGAGAGAAAGAAGTTGACAGTTTTTCTTAAAGAGTTGCATGAAGAAATATGGACCAAGGATGGTCTCTTGGAAAAGCTGCAACAAGGTGAACACAAGAAGGAAATGCCTTCCAAATTAGATGTAAGTACTATGACAGAATGCACTGTAAGTTGTTCACATGTTAATTCTTCCTCTCATTCTATTTCAAATATTCCTTTGGGCCAGTTTAAAAAATACACTAAGGGAATTGGGTCTAAACTAATGGTTAAGATGAGATTTAATGGAAAGGGCCTTGGTAAAAATGGACAAGGTGATGCTAACCCAATACAAGTAGAGGATCAGCCTCGATTTGCAGGTTTGGGATATTCTAGTGGGAAAATGGAAATTGGATAAAGTTCCAAAGTAGCTGAAGGAAGATAAGCTTCCAACAACCAAGGATCTACACCACTAGAATTACAAGATTTTGCCATCAAGAGGAATAATGAAAGGTGTAAGAAAATAGGTAAACGAGGTAATGAAATTCCATATCCTCCCACTTACAATAAAAATAGCACTAAGGGGAAATTAAATCCTAAAAATTCTAAAACTCTCTTTCAATCTGAACAATATAGCTTCGGTAGACAAAAGTATGGTTTTCCTTGCACATTTTGTGAAGGTCTTAATCATTCTACAACATATTGTTGGAAGAGGAAAAATATGATAAATAAGTTAATGCCTTTCATGAATGATAAGGCATGTGCTAAAAACCAATCTCTCCCTGGTAAGGTGAGAAATGGAAAAATGGTTACCTCTCTTAAACAAAGGAATCATTCTCCTAGACAAAGTTCAAGGAATGAAAAAATGGGTAAGATCCTAAAAACAGGGAAGTTAAATGTTGTTCCCATTGTAAAAGGAATGGTCATGATGTTATGATGTGTTGGTATGTTCCTTCAGTGTAACATTTGAAAGTTGTTAAAAAGGAAAATAATGTCAAACCAAAATTTGTTGATCTAACTCATGTAAATGCTCATTCTGGTACTGGGCAAGTAAAACCACCTAAATGGAGAAATCCAAGTAATTGGATGGGTAAAACATTCCTCAACTTTATGTTTGCATTGCAGTAACTAGTGATGGTCTGCAAACATTTTCAAAGCTATATTTTAGGGATTTGATCCTATGTTTATATCCAACTTTGAAATAATTTGGAAGTAGCCATAGAGAAGATTTGAGTGACAGGTTCATCATACTCATATTCATCTTCTGACATTGTGGTTGGTTATTCCATTTCTGACAATAGTATGCAGGGATATGGGCATCATTAGAATGTCGATTTTGAAACTTGTAGTTTTATAGTGTTGTCAATGAGACCCATTGGGGCACCTATTTGATATTGTAATAAATAGACAGACTTGTTGTATCCACATGTGTTATTTGCACTAATTTTAAAATTACAAAAAAACCTTCATTTTTGGGCAAAATTTGATTTTTGTAACTATCAAATGTGGTTGCAATTAGGGTGTAAATTTATTACACTAACAAACTGGTTTGTAAAGTTGCACCAGGTGATCATTTTTACAAATTATGGCAGTTCATTGATTTGGGTAAGTATACAGTTTGTTATCTATCCCTTCTACATTTGATTAGTGTATGGATAGAATATTTGCAGATTCACATTGATTCAGATTTTGATTATAGCCATTTGGGGCGTTGATGGTTTAATGATTCTGGATAGTGAATATTTGCAGTTGTAATCAACATAATCACAAAATGTCAGTTGAACACTAGCTTCCGTTATATATGGTTGTTATTATCTGACTTATTATTTAAGATGGCGATACAATATTTTTGGCAGATTCACGTGGATTCAGTTGTTGACTATAGCTATTTTTGAGTGTTGATAGTCTATTTTATTCTAGATCAGTGAATAATTGTAATTGTTACATTTTCAGATGGACAGTGGGCACTAGCCTAATTGTGGGCAGTTTAGATGTCTTGTATACTGATCTGTGTTATGGAATTGAAATTTTTGTTAATTGGCTATATCACAAAGTGACTGTTGAACACTAGCTTTCTATATTATAATGGGTTTTATTATCTAGTTATTTATTTGTGATGGCATTACAGTGGGGTATGATAGTTCACAGTCATGTGCAGAGTTGACAGGGTTGCAGTGTTTCAGTTGAACACTAGCTTAATTGGGTGTTATTATCTGATCGGTTATGTAATTAGTTAATCAAATATTTTCATTTTATTAACCTATAATGTTATTTTGGGTTCTTGTATGTGTTTTTTTAATGTAGGAAGAGATATCATGTTTTGTGGGTTGATACACAACTTTTTGTGGACAAAAATCCTTCTCGGTAGGGAGGAGTGATTAGGGTGATCAAGGTGACACGTGGCAATTTTTCCTGCAACATGGAAAAATTTATGGTCTTGTAATTTTTTAAAAATTAGTTCCATGGTATAGATCTCATTGTAAGATTTTCTGACAAAAAATCATTTTATTGAGTATATTTTGTCATGATTCTTCCGAACATTTTCAGCGGACCAAATCCGAGTCCGTATGCGAAAGATATGGTAGTCAAAATTTAGGTCAAACTTGATGGAAAAAGTGACATGGCAAAAGGTAAACCAATCACATGCTGGCACGTGGCACCACACCATTTGAGCACGTGGACCTCCAGATTTTGGAAGAAAAATGCTATGCGTATCCATTCCACATGAAAATAGGAGGATTTAGATTTATTAAAAGGTTTGGATAAAATTATCTCCCATGGACTATGGAATCGATTCCCATATAAGGATAAAAGATTTCCATTTACTATTTATAGTGGGTAATGCAATCAAAGGGATTTGAACCCTTGACCTGCATCTAAAATATTAGGTAGACTAACCAACCCACCACCTTTGGAGAAGTGATATAAAAAGAACTCACAGGGTTTTGTAGAAGACAAATGATAGGTGTGTGAGAGGGCAGAATAGACCTACTTGCAGAAAACATGATTTTTGAGACACTTCCACTCAAAACCAGATCTTGAGTTATATATGAAAATTGTTTATAATTTTGATACAATCAAGACAGTGTGATAATTTTCTTGATTTGGAGATTTTGTGATATAGTTATTTTTTGTTAAATTCACACAAAGGTGTAGAACCCAAGGGAGACACTAGCTGCAAGTGGATCAGGAAAGTGAACGACAATGGCTAAGCTCTATTAATGTCCTTCGATGGTCAGATATCACATTTTTTCAAGTTTTTGATTCATTATTGGTTAATGTAAAGGTTATTGTATTTGAATTTTTAACATTATTAATGGATCGATTCACCATGAACCCGAGGACGTAGGAATTCTGAACCCCGTAAACAATTTGGGTGTTGTGTTCTGATTTTTATTTTCAGTTTTCTAATATTTTCCAGTAATTTAAATTCAGAATATGAATATGGATGCAACTATAATCAGTAATTGATAAAATTGGGAAATCAAGTGAAATCAGGAAACTGTGATTTTTGGACTTTGATCAAACAATGAAATTTTGAGTAAATTATAAACTTCATTTCATTTTTAAAAGTAGTCCTAAATCATATTTTTATCAATATTTTGGAGTATTAATGCCTTTAAAGTTGATTAAAATTGAATATCCTTTGAAATGGTTAAAAGTGAAAAAAATAAAACACTCGTTTTCATATCATTGTGCACTGGTAGAATCACACCGAAGAGGTCTACTGACATCTCTCCCTACAAATTAGTCTATGGAAAAAAAATCTAGGCTACCCATATCTCTTGAATTTCCAAATTGGATCTTTTTAAGACCAGTTTGAATTATCTGAGTTTGAATCCATGGAAGTCAGGTATGCTAAGTTGATGTAGTTGGGAGAGATGAGATATCAAGCAATGCAAACCATAGAGAAGGATCAAGCTCTGATCTAGAGGTCCTTTGACAAGAAAGTTAAATCCAAGAGCTTCGAGGAGGGAGATTTGGTATTGAAGTGGGATGTTGACAGGGAAAAACTAAGTAAACATTCCAAATTTGATGTTATATGGAGTGGTCCCTACATGATCATAGGATGTAAGAGCAAACAACGCTTTCAAGTTTTCAAAGTTGGATGGTCAATAACTATTGATTACAGTCAATGGAATCCATTTGAAACATCGTTACTAAAATAAATTTTGATCTTGTACATATTAGTTAGGATTTCTAATTCGTTTAAGTGTTTGTAGCATATTGTTCTATTGTTAGAATAGGTTTTTTTTCCCTAAGTTCTTCTCACAGGTATATTACTTCAAGATGGTCTCTTTGCACATTTTATCATGTCTATGGGAAAGAGTATTGTAAGAAGAATTTCAAGGTTACAAGAAACAGTTGTTATTCTCAAGAATTTTCAAATGCAAAGCGACTAAATTCAGATGTAGAGGTAATTTTAGTGTTCCCACTCTCTTGTCTCTTCAGATCAGTCATGGCTTGAGCTTCTAATGCCTCTTCAAGAATCATAAAATCATTTTTCTGGGGTAGCTTGATGTTTTCGGATGACATGTCTTATGGCACTTGCATGTTCTCATTTCTAGTGAGCAGGTCTCCTCAATTCATTCAAGGTTATCTTAGGTTTTGGGTAGAAGATCAACCTTAAATCCTTCCTTCTCACTCATTGGATCTGGTTCAATTGATAAATCTTATAGAACTATGAGTAGCTTGGGAAATTTCAGAGCAGTTTCAGCTCTTAACAGTGTTTCAAGAAGGTTCATGGGTGAAGGATCCTAGTTTCAATTCAGCTTGTAGTAGAAGGAGGTAAAACTTCAAGTTTCAAAACAATTTTCCACTCATGAAAAATTCAAGAATTTCTTTAACAAGATGGAAAATTCAAGCAGTAGTCAGCTCAGGTCTGGCATGTGCTTCGAGAAGATTTAGAGGTGTAAATTTGAAGTTCATATTAGTTTCGGGTTGTTACAGTGACTCCATACCTGATGGATACCTAAAGGACATTGATCACTTCACTTGGAAAGTAGGTAGCCCCACTAAGTCACTAAAATTGTTATCCATTTTCACCCCTATTGAAAATAGACAACTTCGGAACTTGGGCCCGAGTAAGTTGGACAAGAGTAGGAGACAGTCCTCGGGGCCCACTTTGAGCTAAAAAGGGATAAAATGGGAAAAAATGGGAATATGGTCTTTGAGTGCACCACTCCATTCCCCTAGCCCCCTGGTTTAGGAAAAAATCTAAAATTTCAAGAAAATCCAGGAAAAGAATGAGAAATTTGAAAAATTGGCTAAGAATCAAGTTCATCTTACCGAGATGATGGGCGGACTAAAAAATAGCTTGGTGAGCTATACATTGGAGTCTGGAGCTTGCAGTACAACTTGGATTTAAAGGATCTCACCAAGTCAGTCGGTGAGCTGTGAGGATTTGGTCACAACGGGGGCTTGAGGTAACTTGACAAGCAAGTTGGTGATTTGGGATTTGTTCCCACGAGGCAATATGTGGCGCATCAGCCGATACGGGTTGGGATGGCCCAAGAGGTAAGTGGGGCAAAGGGTCATGAGTTCTCCGAGTGGTTATTTTCCCTTAAATAAATAGTGTGGGTGTTGAGCGGGAAATTCGGGAAGGCAGGCAAGAAGTGCGCGTAAGGAACAGGGCTCAATGAGGGGTATGGGTCTAATGTGTCTGATGGTGGAGTGCGGGTAACTCCTTCCCCATGGTAGCGAGTTCCCCGCAGAGTCATTTCGCCCACAAAACAAAGCAAGGAAGCAAGGATCCTAGGGGGTAACAAAGTGGGTGAGGCGAGATGACATCGTCGAGACAAAGTAATGGAATTTTAGGTCAGCTCACCTGAGCTAGAGGAAGTGGAGGTGGTCATGGGGTAATGTGATGAGATGACAAGGATGTTAGCTCACCGAGCCATGTGGTGAGCTAGCTGGGGAATTTTAGTGGCATGCCAGCACAAACAAACCCCCTAACACATTTTTTTAACAAAATTTACTTTTCCACAGCCATATTTCTAGGGCCATTACTCAAGGAAATTTGAAACATGAAAATAAATTTGAAAAGGGGTAAAGTGAAAATAATCATTTCCAGGACCAGAGAATTAATTACACGGGTCTGAGAATGTGAAGTAAACCCAAAAGGTGACCTGCACAAAAATGGCCATATCTCCCTCAATACTCAACCAAATTGGATAATATTGTACTCATTAGAATCATGATTTTGTCCTTTTCACTCAGAAATTAAGAAATAAGAGATTTGGTGAGAGTAGGTGAGTCAAAAAATGAAGAAAACTAGAATATTTTAAATGGACACTTCCATGTGGGTAAAAATACTTCAATGAGACATGGGAGGCCATTTTCATCTACAACAAGCCACAAGACAGAGGGGGATGGGTTTTTCATGGTTATACATAATTTTTGTAGATCATTAAATACTTCTTATTGGTGGTTGAATGCAGATTTCAGGATTTCCCTCTTTCTCTCCCTCTCTTTCTTCTTTTATAAATGTAAAATGGAGAGCTCATTGTAAAGTTTTTTTGGTTGGACATTTTTTTATCTGCACCTACATTCTACAATTTGCTACAGGTATCTATGGGTTTTAAACCTTCCATTTTAGGGATTTGGAAAGAGATTCATGCCTCTTTTCTTAACTGTAATGAATTGTGTCATCTACTGAAGCAATAAAATCAAGCTCTTTGGTTATTTTTCAACTCTTTCTTGTGTTCTATTTCATTATCTAACCTCTACATTGCATTTTAAGATATTTTGTGCATCTTAATGGTTTCTTGCATGATCTAGATGGTTATGTTTCATGGAAATGATAGTGTAAATGTGTGTTTTTAGACTGTGGTGTCCTAATACCCTCTCTATCTCCATTTTCCTTCACTTTCATCCCTTAGAGAGTGTCCCAATCACCCCTTTTCTTGGTGTTATCACTTACTTAGTGTAGGATTCCTTCAATTTATGTATTTTCCTCTCTCCTTGGTCCCTTAGAATTATAGAATAGGATTAGATAATTGTATTTCTAGTATTAGGAGTAGTTGTAACATTAGTTTAGGAAGAGGAACCAACCTTCTCTGGAGGTTCATCTCAAGTAGCAAGCCCCACAATTTGAGAGATGGTCCAATGTTACCCAGTTACACTGATAGGTCCTGCATACACACATTAAAAATCATAGGGTGCTATAATTTTGTGAGAACAAGCTTATTTAATAAAATTTTTGTAGACTTATTAAAAATGTGGAAATGAGGGGAAAGGGTGTCATGCGTATACTCTGTTAGGTAAAATCTATTTCACTATAGGTACTTTGTAAGGATATTACTTGTATAAATTAGAACATATACAATAGATAACACAATATTTCAGAATAATGATCTCATTATGCAATTATAATAGCTTCACCACTTCGAGGGGGTAACCTCCAAACCATACAATAACACTCCAATACTCAATATGATGATTAACTACAACCTTATAACCCCTATATATACCATTCTAACCTATGGCCAATACTGAGGCTGACCTCCTAAGCATAATAAATCATAAATGAATGATATAATAAGATAAGGGGATGTGTGCCACATGTCGACATCTCCATCAATACATATACATCATAACATCTTTTCCCTAGGTGTATAGCATTCCTTCCCTCCTTGACATGTTTTGTCCCCGAAACATAAGAATAAACCATGTAATGAGTGTGTTGTAAATTTTTACACACTTTGCGCCATGATTGATCATCCATCCATATGTGATCCTGGTAGATGATACATATCTGAACTGATATCCATATTCTGCTGTGCTACTCTGATTCCATTTGTGACCATAGTTTATCATCCTTGGATTCCATGCATAACAAACATAAGGATTCAATGCATAACCATAATAAGGATTCCATGTATAACCATAATAAGGATTCCATGCTTCATAATTGTTGCTCCATTGATCCCCTGTATAAATAAAGTGATTATTCCTCCAATTACATGTATATCTATATTGGTTGGAAATATGATGTGCCCTGGGATATCTCCATGATTTTTTTCTCTCATGTTGATGTGGATTTCCATATGCTGCAGTTATAGTATCCTCAACCTTATCAACCTGTTTCTGAACTTTCTTTTCTTCTTCCACCTTTGCATTTGATATTTTCTTTTTCTCTTGAGTAGATAAATCATCATTTCCTTCTTTTTATTCATGTTCCTCTTTTGAATCATCCTTATTCCCTTCTTATCCATATTCTAAATCATCCTCATGGTCTATATTGACTTTTCTTTGATTTCCATTAAGCCTGATATCCTGTACAGTGACCTTCTTCTTTTTGTACGAAATCTTCATAAACTTATTTTCATATTAATAATAATTGTCCCCAATGTCTCTAACCAAGGATACCCAAGAAAAATATCCAAACCATCCATATATAAGGAAAAAATCTGAATGTAAAGTATATTTGTCCATAGTAAGTTTTAAATCTTCAAAAACTTGAATTTTCTTACCATTCACTTGAGCTTCTTTGATATTACTTTCTTGAATATGTAGATGTTGAGCCATATCCTTATTGATGAAGTTATACTTGCTGTTAGGGTTTATGGAAACAATTATAATATTCCTTTGAATGCATCCATGAAACTGAAATATGGTATCTTCCTTCTTGGGAGCTATAATATCTTCTTCTGCATCAATATCTTGTTTTTCTTCCTCTTCTTCATAGTCTTCTTCAACTTCTTCTACATTTGATTCTTCAATATATGCTGCACCACCATCTTGCTTTGAATCTTCTTCACCTTCTTGTTCATCTTCTTTCTCTCTTGATTCTTCAATACATTCTTCCCCATCATCTTCCTTTGACTCTTCTTCCTCTTTGTGGTCCCATCTATCCATAAAAAGTTGTTCCATTTCCTCCCAAGACCAATCCTTCCTGTCATTTTTTAACTCAGAAAACCAAATCCATGCAGGATCACCAAGATAATGTGAAAACCTATTCCTTGTCACGAAATATGAGAAATATATATTCTTAAATTTTATCCACCATTCTTTAGCATCCATCTCACCATTTCCATAAAAATTTGTTATCCCCGTGATCATGATTAGGGTGTAGGAATTCTGAAAATATTTTGGCAGATGGATAAAAACACAAAGAACAAATCCTAATTGAAATTTCAAGAGATTTCCAAAAAAATAAATTTTGCTAAAGAATACCAGAATTTGCTTCCTGAAAAGTGAATTTATGAAAAAACATAAAACACCAATAACATCTGCAAAACAGATCCAATAGAGCTAAAATTTTCAGATATTCTAACTTCGAGCGTTTCCAAATTATGATGTAAAAATTGGGAAAAAATTCAATACCCTCTTCAAGATATATTTGAAACAAAAAATTAGGGTTTTTTCCCTAATTTTGGCCGAAATCGCTGCTATGATAACCACCTGTAAGGATATTACTTGTATAAATCAGAACATATATAGCAGATAACACAATATTTCAGAATAATGATATCAATATGTAATTAGAATAGCTTCACCACTTCAAGGGGGCAACCTCCAAACCATACAATAACACTCCAATACTCAATATGATGATTAACTACAACCTTCTAACCCCTATATATACCATTCTAACCTATGGCCAATACTGAGGCCGACCTCCTAAGCATAATCAATCATAAATGAATGATATAATAAGATAATGGGATGTGTGCGACATGTCAGCATCTCCATCAATACATATACATCATAACATCCTTTCCCTAGGTGCATAACATACTTTTACATTTACTGTTGTTAGTTAATTATTGGTTTCAGAGTTATATGGATTGTTTATTAAAACCAGATTATTTTTAATTACTCTCATATGGTTTTATAGCCATTTTTGGTTTTATTCATCTCGTATGGAATTTTTTGCATTTCTGCAACTTCTTACTTGTCAGTACTTGGCTGTGTAATATCTATAAATATTCCAACCTCTTGTATTGTACTTGATTTGATTTAATATTAATAAAATTATTAGGCTTCTATCCCTCTTATAGATTTGGTATCAGGGTAGGTTAGAGGAGTCTGTGCATGCATATCAGGTTGGAGAGAGGTTTGAAAAGTTTTGGAGAAAAAAACTGCGCTCTAGGAGAGCCTGTGTTGCTTTCAGCAGATTCTCAGAATGACCTTACATCCCCAAAACCTTGAGTCTCATCTCTAGGTGTTTGAAAAGTAACTTTTTTTACATTGGTGTAGGGGCACCTGGAAAAATTTGCTGCATTTTTAGAAATTCTGGTTTAAAAAATAGAATCAATAAAAAAAATCTTTTTTCCCCATTATGGGTTTTCCCTATAATTTAGAGGGGCTGATAGTCACTACTACAATTAACAGTATGCTATATTTAAAGGGGTCTCTATTGTATTTGGAGCAGACCAAGTTCCCTAACAAGTTGAAGACCATGTTGTTACATTGGCAGTGCATTTGAAAGCAACCGAGCCAACCGAGTCGAGCACTTAAGGAGTTGTATTGTGTGAGTGAGTTGGATCTCTCCCAAACCAAACCGTGTTGACCCCTGTGTCATGCTATTGGGGCACACCCTTTAGCAAATCCATTGAAACCAAGCTATACCAAGTGTTTTTGAATCAAACATATCTACAGATCTCCCACTGAGACCACTTTCCGAACACCAATCTCCCTTGCTTCCATCAGGATATTTGTGTCTTTTATTGAGTTGTGTGAGCTTGTTGCAAGCTACAATTCCAATTACATCAACGGATTTAATCTTGTGCTCCCTTCAGACCTCACATTGAAGCCTCTACATCCATACAATATAATAGTGGCCAATACAAAAGAGGCGGAGCTATCAAAGCTTCTCCCAAGTGTTGGATCCTTGTATACAACCGATACAACATATCTTATAACAAAAAACATGTAGCGGGCATATAAAATCAATGCAAAAATAAGCGGACGGCCAATAAAAAATCAAAATGGAGGTGAGAAATAAGCAAAAGGAGATAATGAGAACTCAAATTCAGTTTCTGCCTGCACTAAACTACCCACGAACCGCCGACTAACCTCTGATTGCCACATGGACTCCTCCAAAGTCGCCACATCAACATTTAAAAGGTTAACATAGTTTAAAGTTAGTCTAAATATAATTCAGCCCACTTTCATAAACATGTGCTCTAAGTGCTTTGGTATATAACAATAAGGTTTTGGGGAAGTGAAGCTAGGGGTTTGACCCCCACCCCAACCCAATTATTTTTATGTATTGAATTTAGGAGAGAAATTAATAACTTCCATATATTGGGAGATCTTATACCTAGAGTGATAAGATCCTTACCCTTTGTCAGTTGATTTAGACAGTGTGCACTAATTCCCCTAAGTTATTTCTTCTATACTCATAGCTCATGTCATCACCAATCCGGCACTATGATAATTCTTCACTGGGAACTCCTCGTGCTATGATTATTTACTAATGCACAGCCTTTAGTTTGGTGGATGTAATCTGGAAACAAAACAACAACCAAACACAAGAATACCATTGACTATGATAAGACAGAATGACGACAAATCTGAAATATCAAAATAAATTATAATATTAACATGAAACTGTTACAATCTCACCCATGAGATACTTCAACAAGACTATGGGAGAAACTTTACAATTACACCTCTTGATGGCTTCTTCAACACACCTTTAACTGATGGCTTCCTTCGCACACTTCCTACAATATTTCTCACTACTTCTTTCTATGCTAAATGAGGGGGGTGGCCTCTCTATTTATAGAACTTCCAGGCTTATCCATCCTATCTCTAAGATAGGATAAGAAATCCACTCTGACGAATCATATTCCATACCTTAACTCTTATATGTACATGTAAGCTTATCTCTTAAGATAAGATAAACCTTATCATTTTATATGGGTTCCACATTTTTAGACTTTTTTACAAATAAAATACACAAAATATTTATGACCTCACTCCTTGTCCTTATTACCAATATAATATTTCTAATTCCTAATCATGTAGACCCTACTTCTCTAATTACCCAAACTTTGACATTTTAACATTACCGGACCACTTACGACAAATATTTACTTTTTACAACATTCCTATTGTACTTTGACTGTTACCGTACTCCACATTATTGGCGACACCATACTAACGGCACCATTATCTTCTATCAGACGCTACTACTAATTATACTTAACAACATCCTATTCCTAATACATACATTAATGAAATAGAAATTATGGAGGAAAATTTTAGTGTTGACATCTTCCCCCTTCCTAGCTTCTACTCCGTCCTCGGAGTAGACTATTCTGGTGCTTGGAAAATCTTCAACTTGTCGTGGTTGACCCATTTCGTAATGGGAGTGCCATCCAATTCCTCCAGTCGGTACGTACCATTTTCATGCACAGTTGCTATTTTGTAGGGCCCCATCCATTTTGGAAGAAATTTTCTCTGTCTTCTTTTTTTGTATCTGGAATCATATACTAGAACCAAGTCATTCACTTGAAATGGAGACCACCAGATCTTTTGATCAAAGTACTCCTGCTTCATTTTCTTCTTATGGCTTATATCCTTTGCTATTTCCCTCATTTCTTCTAGCAAATGAAGATGTACCAACCTTTCTTTTACTGAATCATTTTCATCCATCCTTTCATTTTTCATAACTCTCACAGTGGGAATATCAAACTCAATAGGAAGAACTAGATCAATGCCATAGGCCAACTGAAATAGGGAGTATCCTGTTGCTGACTTTGATGTTGCCCTATATGCCCACAATGCTGCATGAATCCTCTTATCCCATTTATGTACCTGCAAGGCTGCATCTTTTGCTAGAATTTGACACAGCACAAAAAATTTTCGTTCCACCTGTCCATTTGTGCTTGGCTTGTATGTTGTTGCCATCCTGCTTAATAGAAAATTTATTGACTAGGGCTTCTACCACCTCATTAATGAAGCGGCTTCCTTGATCTGTTACAATTTCTAATGGACAACCAAATCTGGTGACAATACGTTCATATATGAACCTTGCCACTTCATCCATAGAAGCTGTCTTCAATGGCCTAGCTTCAACCCACTTGGTTAAATAATCTGTGGCAACTACAATATACTTATTTTGGCGTGATGTAGTTGGAAGTGGTCCTACAATGTCTATTCCCCACTTTTCAAAGGACCAAGTGGAAGAATAGGGCATAATGGAGCTGATAAAGTCTTACGGTTACCATGAGTTTGACAAATATCACATGTCTTACAATAATTATAACAATCTTTAAAAAGAGTGGGCCAGTGATAACCTGCATCCAAGATCCTTCTTGCTGTAAGTTGTCCAGAAAAGTACCCTCCACATGTACCATTGTGGAATTCTTCTAGCAGCTCCTTTCCTTGATCACGTCCAACTGCCCTCTTGTACTGTCCATCAGGTCCTATTCGAAATAATACTCCATGCAGAATAGAATATGGACGACTGGCTTGAGTAATCTTTCTCTTAGTCTTTGCATTGGCACCATCAGGAAACTTAAATTCATTCAGATAATTCCAAATATCTATGTATTCACTAGGGATTGTGTCAAGGGAGAACAATGCTGCATCGGGAAAATCATCATCATCACAAGATGATCCTAAACCATCATAGGCTCGAGAGAGTGCATCTGCATTGACATGCTTCTTTCCTGGCCTATCTATAATATCAAATTCAAATTCTTGTAGCAAAATTATCCATCTTGCTATTCTCCCTGATGGGTTAGGCTTATTGAAAATATATTTCAGAGCCTGATGATCTGTTACAACTATAAATTTCTGCCCTAGCAAGTAATTTCTAAACTTCTTTACAACAAAAATGATAGCCATAGCCTCTTTTTCAGTTACAGTATAGTTTACCTCAGCACTGCTCATTTGTCTGCTCCCAAAGTAAATTGGATGTTCATTCCCATTTTCATCCTTTTGGCTCAAAGTACTACCTAGTGCTGCATCTGAGGCATCAGTGTACACAATGAATGGCTTGCTCCAATCTGGATTCTTCAAAACAGAATCCAGGTGAAGACACCAAGGCTTCCTTCAGTTGTCCAAAAGCTTCATGCGCCTTGTTTCCTGGTTCATAAGCAACATCCTTCTTCAAGAACTGGGTTAGTGGATGTGCAATCTTTGAGAAATTCTTGATGAACCTTCTATAGTAACCCACATGGCCTAAAAATGATCTCAACTTACTTCTATTCATAGGAAATGGTAAATCTTTGATTTTTGAAACTTTATCAGGATCAGTACCAATACCATCTCTAGATACAACATGCCCTAACAAAACACCTTTAGAACATCCAAAGACACACTTTGTAGGGTTTAGTGAGGCTTGTGCTTCATCTAACCTTTGAAATGCTGTCTCCATCTGGTGCAGGTGGTCCAACTTGCTCCCACAGATGTAAAAATCATCCAGAAATACTCTGATGAAGGTCCCAATGTAGGGTTTGAACACCCTATTCATCAAACGCGGGAATGTTGCTGGAGCATTACACAACCCAAAAGGCATAACTCTATAAGCAAATGTTCCCCAAGGAGTGGTGAACGTGGTCTTCAGCTGATCTTTCTTTGCTATACGAATTTGGTTGTAGCCACTATATCCATCAGCAAAACTATAGCACTCCTTGCCAGCTACTTCATCCAAGATCTGATCTGAAAATGGAAGAGGGTAATGATCCTTCTTTGTTGCCTTATTGAGCTTCCTGTAATCAACACAAATACGTAGCTTCCCATTCTTTTTTATTGAGATCACAATGGGAGAAACCCATTCTGAATTCTCCACAGTAAATATGAATCCTACATCAAACAACTTATCTATTTCTTCTTTTACAGTCTTTGAAAAATTAGGATTCATTCTATATGGCATTTGCTTTATGGGCTTAGCACCATCTACCAGCTCAATATAATGTTCTACCCAACTTACTTGATGGAGTTCTTTGTAATCAAAAGTGAATAGGTGTATGTACCTTCGAAAGAGCTGGAGGTAGGATTCCTTCTCACTCTCCATCAAAGCATCACCAATCTTTATTTGTTGGAGACGATCATCAACTTCTTCTTCAGATAATTTTATGGGGTCATGAGTTGGTGTGACTGGAAGGATATCCATGACTGAAACATCCACCTCACTTTCTTCATCTTCAGTTTCCACTTCACTGGTACTAGAGTAATCAGAGGATGTCCAATCATCAGTTTCATCACTTGAATCCACAGGTTCTACCTTATGATGTCGAGGGATCACATTTATCTTCACCCTCTCTCTACCACGTCCAAGTGTCATGAAACCTTCATTCCAGTAGTTTCTTGCATGAACTCTCCTTAGCCATGGTCTTCCCAGCAGCTTTGGGTATGCAAAAATACCATTTTTCATCACCTGAAAGTCTACCACACATACCACACCCATAACAGATATTGCCACATTTGAAACTACACCTTCTGGTTTAGTTTTTCCTTTATTTAATGACCTTAACATAAGTGTTGAAGGGCGATCGATTTTTAAACCCAACATATTCATTACAGACTCGGTCATTACATTAACTGCAGCACCTCCATCAACTAAGACATCATGAATTGAAATACCATTACATAATACCTCAACTTGTGGAGCATAGGGATCTACCTCTGCCTCCAAAACAGGGACCTCAACCTCCTTCCTTCTTCGAGTATTGAGTCCACCTCGCAATTCCCGCCTCTTCTCAGAAGACATAGCCAAGAGTTGACCATATGTAATATTTGCAGGCCTTTTGGACAGATCTTCCAAGATGGAGTATGGTCCTTGCCCCTGTGAAATCAGAAAATCTTGCACACCCAACTTTCTTCTCCTATGTTTCTTACTAGTTTCTTCTTTCATCTTCTTAGGATCATTTCCATCTTGATTATCTTTTTCTTTCTTTATTTTTGTTACAAACACATCTACTTCATTATTTTTACTCTTATCTACTACATCAAAAGAATTCACAGGTGCTTTTCCTTTATCATTATCTCCTTTACCAAATGTAGAAGCTCTATCTGGACAATTATACTTATAATGACCCTTTTTATAACAACCATAACAAACAACTTCAAAAATATTTCTTTTTGGACCTCTATCTCCTCCCTGAGAACTAAATTCCTTTCCTTGAAGAAGATTAATAGTTAATTGGCCCATCTTCCTAAGCAGATCTTCATACTCAGTAGATGTACTAGGAGAAATATTTGTGCTCACCGGGAGTGGTTGTGGATTCTGGACCAAAGGTGCTGGTGTAGGCTCTACTTTAACAACAATTTCTTTGGTCTCCTCTTCCATGCTTTCTTCTTGCCTTCTTGCAATCTCCTTTGCTTGTTCAATGGTAGCTGGGTGGTCATACTTCACTCGTTGTCTGATCTCCGGCTTCATCCCAAGAATGAAGTGCTTATAGAGGAGATTATCCACGCCATTCATCAACCCATCCGCTAGTCCTTCCTTCCAGATCTGGGCATCGAGCTTCCTCCTTAGCTCTAGAACATGAGCATGATAATTCCTTATCTTCTCCTTCTCTCCTTGGGATAGCTTTGTGATCTCGATCATGAGATCTACATATTTCTGTTGTTCACCAAATTCTTCAAGAAAACTTTCAGTTAATAAATCCCATGAATTTTTCACATTATCACCTAGTGTTTCAAACCACCTAAGTGCTGAACCATCCAAAAAGGTAGGAAAAAATTCAGTCCATTGTTCCCTTCTTATAAGGCCATTACAAATACAAGATCGCTTAAAATCTTGAATGAAAGAAGAAGCATCTTCATTAGATTGAGCTGAAAAAACAGGAATCTTTCCCATTTTCAAAAGTAACCACTGTGAAATACCAACCCACAAGTACAATCAACAAGACTTATGTGCACAAATAATTGGAATTACTATAGAAATTACCACGGTAAACTATGGTAAAACTTGACTTACTGCAGTAAAAACTGATTTTACTGTGGTAAACACTATTCACGGTAAAAAGTGAAGTTACTGCGGTAAATACTATTCATGGTAAAAAGTGAAGTTACTGCGGTAAATACTATTCACGGTAAAAAGTGACTTTACTGTGATAAATACTATTCACAACAAAAAATGACTTTATCATGGTAACTACTATTCACAGTAAAAATGACTTTACCATGGTAACTACTATGCACAGTAAAAACAAGGTTACCCTCTAATTGATTTTTGACTAAGTGGGAATATCTCTCCAGAAAATCCACCAACGAGGAATGGTACTGGCAACGGAACCAAAATGTCATCACCAATCCAGCACTATGATAATTCTTCACCGGGAACTCCTCGTGCTATGATTATTTACTAATGCACAGCCTTTAGTTTGGTGGATGTAATCTGGAAACAAAACAACAACCGAACACAAGAATACCATTGAATATGATAAGACAGAATGACGAAAAATCTGAAATATCAAAATAAATTATAATATTAACATGAAATTGTTACAATCTCACCCATGAGATACTTCAACAAGACTATGGGAGAAACTTTACAATTACACCTCTTGATGGCTTCTTCAACACACCTTTAACTAATGGCTTCCTTCGCACACTTCCTACAATATTTCTCACTACTTCTTTCTATGCTAAATGAGGGGGGTGGCCTCTCTATTTATAGAACTTCCAGGCTTATCCATCCCATCTCTAAGATAGGATAAGAAATCCACTCTGACGAATCATATTCCATACCTTAACTCTTATCTATACATGTAAGCTTATCTCTTAAGATAAGATAAACCTTATCATTTTACATGGGTTCCACATTTTTAGACTTTTTACAAATAAAATACACAAAATATTTATGACCTCACTCCTTGTCCTTATTACCAATATAATATTTCTAATTCCTAATCATGTAGACCCTACTTCTCTAATTACCCAAACTTTGACATTTTAACATTACCGGACCACTTCCGACAAATATTTACTTTTTACAACATTCCTATTGTACTTTGACTATTACCGTACTCCACATTATTGGCGACACCATACTAACAGCGCCGTTATCTTCTATCAGACACTACTACTAATTATACTTAACAACATCCTATTCCTAATACATACATTAATGAAATAGAAATTATGGAGGAAAATTTTAGTGTCGACACTCCTAAGAGGAGATAATTATACTGCATGGAAGACTAAGATCAAAACACAAATTGAGTTTGAAGAAATTTTTCCTATTGTGAATGGTTCCGCAACCAGATCACTAGATGATGTAGCCCAACAGAGATAGTTTGACAAGGCTAATCAGAATGCCAAAGTCATAATTTGTTTTGCAGTGTCTGATGAAGTGCAACCACACATTTGAGATGCCAAAATATACAAAGAAGTGTGGGATAAGTTAAGCACTGTATAGGAGGATAGAAACAAGAAAACAATATTGAATTTGTTTAGTTAGTTACATTCGTTGAAATTCAAACCAAACGAGAAAGTGGAAGATTTCTTGTGAAGAGTTTCTAAATTGAGGGCTTCACTTGTAGCATTGGGACAGGAGGTTACTGATACAGCTCTAGTGACCATTTTTCTGAGAGCACTTCCTCTTTCTTACCACATTTTTATGATGACACTAAACTTTTCAGATCAGACAATTACTTTTGATAAATTAGCAAATCTACTGCAATAAGAAGAAGAAATGTACAACAAAGATGATGAAGAGGAACATGCATTATATTCTTATTAGAAATAAAAAGGAAAATCTCACTCTTCTCAAAAGTCCCATAAAAAAATCAACAAGGGGAAAAACAAAAGAATAAATGTCCTATATGCAAAATAGGGCATGAGTTGAAAGATTGCTGGTTCAATATATACAAGAAAGGTTCATCAAGAAATACTAGACATCATAATTCGTAGTCTCATGAAGGAAAATGATACTACAAGAGAGGGTAAAAGAAGGGGAACTAGCGAAGATAACCCCATCATCAAGGTATTGTAGCTGAGCAAGAACATCATTCATAAAATGAGGAATTTTTTACACTGCTCGTTCGAGCGAATCATCCAAATCATCTAGTGTTGTTTTGTACTTTGGCTCAGGAGCCACTCGACACATGACTAGACATAGAGAGTATTTTATCACCCTAAGGCAAAAACCTTCAAAAAATCATGTTTCGTTAGGTGATGATTCTTCCTACATAATACAAGGTATTGGGAACATTTATCTACCTCTTGGTTCACAAAATTGTAGATTAACAAATGTATTATATTTCCATGGGTTAACAAAGAATATACTATTAGTTAGTTAGCTTCTAGATCATAATTTGAAGATTGATTTTGATAGTCATTTCAGTAAGAAAATGTGTTTGATTCAAGACAAATCAAGAGGCTCAAAAATTGTTGCAAAAGCCTCAAATGTGGGATGTAAGTTCCAACTTGACTTTGTCCACATGGATGATTAATCACTTGTGGCTAAGAATTATTCCTCTGCACAGTTATGGCATCAGAGACTTGCTCACATCAGTTTCAAATA
Organism: Taxus chinensis; assembly: GCA_019776745.2. Taxonomy (NCBI): domain Eukaryota; kingdom Viridiplantae; phylum Streptophyta; class Pinopsida; order Cupressales; family Taxaceae; genus Taxus; species Taxus chinensis. The sequence goes on along the minus strand of CM034149.1, from coordinate 779,274,319 downwards.
TCTCAAAACACTTCACCAGTACAACATGGTGGGAGTCTTTCCATCTCTCCATAAGGATACAAATAAGTGTCCTAACTTCCTAGTAGGTAAACAACACAAAGATTCATTCTAAAAAAATACTTATCAAGCTCGAGGAAAGCTTGATTTGGTTTATATCGATCTTTGCAGTCTGATGAAACCTAGTCATTTTGGATTTCATTATTTCATCCTATGTGTTGATGATTATTCAAGAAAAATATGGACATTTTATCTTCATAAGAAAAGTGAAGGTTTTGATAACTTCAAAAATTTCAAAGTGGTTGTAGAGAATGATATTGGTCTTCATATAAGATCTCTTTGCTTAGATCGAGGGGGGAATTCACCAGTAATAAGTTCAAATCCTACCTTCAAGATCACGAGATTCATTGATAGATGCCTCCTCCACACACACCGAAGTAGAATATTGTTATTAAGAGAAGAAACCATACTATCATAGAGATGGTATGTTACATGATCAATGATTCTATACTAGCGAGGACATTCTGACAGAAGTAGAAAAAACAATAGTATATTTAATGAATAGAGAGCGCACACTTTCTCTTGATGGAGTAACACCACATGAAGCATGGTCGAAGTGGAAACCATTGATTTTACACTTCAGAGTATTTGGGTGCAAAGCTAGCATGCACATACCCAAATCGAATGGAAATAAATTGGATATGAAATCTCAAAAAATTATTTTCATTGGCTATAATTAAGAGGCTCTTGGGTACAGATTGATGGATCCGAAGACCAAAAAAGTATACACCCATAGAGATTTTGAGTTCTTTAAGAAGAAGGAAGCTGAGAATCCTCCACTAGACTTACCTGATGTAAATATTTCACTTATTGTGAAAATAGAAGAAGATATTCCCACTGATGATGATAGTGATGATGATGGTGATGACCAGGAAGGACCATGACCCATGGGAATAGTAAAATGTATTCCTAAGTGGTATACTAATATGATTCAAGATGCAAAATTGGATGCTCCACTAGATACATCCACCACTAGACAACATACTCACAGTAAAAAATGAAAAGAGGTAAAATTTGCTTTGATGAGTAGAGTAGTTAAATAGATTGAGTCATGTATTGTCTAGAAATCCCTATAGTCAAAATATTGGAAATATGCCATGGATGCTGAGTATTAATTAGTGATGAAAAAAAACACTTAGCATCTTGTCGATCTTCCACTAAGGAAGAAACACATTGGTTGTAAATGGATATTTAAATTTTTTTTGAAAGAAGATGAGACCATAGAAAAGTACAAAGCAAGACTGGAAATAAAGGGGTATGCAAAAAAGGAAGGCATAAACTGTGAGGAGACATTTCCGCCTTGGCTAAGATCATAACAATCAAGATGATATTTTCTCTAGTTTCTCAGTTTGGTTGGAAAGTCCATCAAATGGACGTGAAAATTGCCTTTTTGAATGAAGATCTATAAGAGGAAGTCTCCATGACTCAACCTGAGGGATTTTTTTACCTTATGAAGAAACAAAGGTATGTAGACTTAGGAAATCTCTATATAGCCTTAAACAGGCACCCCAGGCTTGGTACATCAAAATTGACAAGTATTTCATTTAACACAGACTCATCAGAAATCCATATGATCCCAATCTCTACCTCAAAAGGAAAGGAGGATAGATTATGATAGTTGTTGTATATTTCAATGATCTAGTCATCACTAGCAGCACAATGAAGATGATCGATGCTATGAAGAAAAATATTAATTGATTGTTCAACATGACAGATCACAGGCTCATGCACTATTGTCTTGGATTGGAAGCATGGCAGACGGAGATTCACATATTTTTTTATTGGTTGAAGTATACCAAGATAACACTCAAGAATTTGAGGATGATGGATTGTAAACCTATTACTACACCTATGGACATGAGACTAAAATTATCTCATTCAAATCCATCTCCTCTGAAAAATGCAAATATCTATCGATAATTGATTAAGAGTCTCATTTACCTAACATATACTAGACCAACTATCATCTTTGTAGTGAGTTATATTTCTAGGTTCATGTAGGAACCTAGAGTTTGTCATTAGAAATCAACAAGGTGGATCTTGAGGTATCTCAAGGGTATAGTGGATCTTGGTATAAAGTACAAAAAGTATGATAACTTCTTCTTGACTGTATATTTGGATTCAGATCATGTAGGTAACATTGATGATAGGAAATCTAATTCTGTATTTGTATTATTTTTGGGATCTGGACCGATATCACCAGGAATAAAGAAACAAAACTTTGTTTCTCATTCTTCTATAGAAGCCAAATATTATGCTGCAGGTGGAGCTGTCTTCAAAGTGATAGGGCTATGTTGCATATTATAAGGAATTGGAGTACCACAGGAAAAACCTACCACCATGTATGTATACAATGAAGGTGTTCTCAAAGTAATTCGCAATCCAAATTTTCATGAGAGAATGAAGCACATTGAGGTATAAGTTCATTTCATATGTGAGCATGTATTGAAACACAACATACAACTTCAGTTTTTCCCAACAGCTGAACAACGAGAAAATATCTTCACAAAGTCACTTACATGTGACAAGTTTGAGTTGCTCAGAGATTTCCTCTCCTCATCAATTGAGGAAATGTAAAATTAAGGGGGGGAATGTTAGGTAAAACCTATTTTATTATAGGTAATTTTGCATTTATTGTTGTTAGTTAATTATTAGTTTCATAGTTATATATGATTTTTTTATTACAACTATATTATTTGTATTTACTCTCATTTGGTTTTATAACCATTTTGGTTTTATTCATCTCGTATGTAATTTGTTGCATTTTTGCAACTTCCTACTTGTTAGTGCTTGGTTGTGCAATATCTATAAATATTGCAGCCTCTTCTATTGTACTTGATTTAATTGAATATTAATAAAATTGTGAGGCTTCTGTCCCTCTTCTAGATACTTGTTGGAATGAAAAAAGAATGAGGAACATAATGGTTTATCTTGTAGGGGAATTGGCCTCCTGCTAACCTGGGCCTCACCCTTTGTCTTCATCGAGCGAAGATACAAGGTTTAAAAACAAGCAAAACAATAATAATGCCTTTTACAATACTAATGATTTGTTTTTATACAAAAAATAGTAAAAGATAGTGCCCCTCCTTTCCAAGACACACGATCATGACCAAAATTTCGTAGTATCTAATAAACACTTTAAACCTTTAGAAATCAATCAAGATGAATTAATGAGTCTTAGTTTTAAAATTCAAAAGTGGAAAAAGTAGTTTAGGGCACGGTCCCATATGGAGCAGTGACTAAGAAGAGGAGGAAAAACCTAGGAGCCAAAGAGGTAACCAGGGACATGGATGAGCCATCAATGCAATGAGCCAATACCAGATTGAGATATATCAGATCCACCCACCAACCACAAACAAAGAGCCACAAATCCATTTTAGTAGAGTGTGATGGGGTCAGTAACTGAGTAGGGGTAGGTAAGTGATATGAGAAGGGTTATCGCTTCAAAGGGAGTTAGAGAATAGAGCTGAGGTCGGGGTAGTCTGTGTGGAAGATAAAACATAAGTCGTGTTAGGTTGAAGGGTCTAATCATGAACCAAATTCCAAATAGGACAAATGAATCAATTTGGGTTAACGATCTGTGTGACAAATGTGATCAAGGCATAGCCAAAGTATATTTAAGCCAAGTGGATAGGGGTCTAAGTAGGGAAATATGAGGTAGACGAGGCATTGTGAGCAGAGGATGAGTTAACTAGAGAGAAAATTGAGTTGTGTATTAAGTCGAGGAAAACCCTGTGCTAATTCAGGTCGAGAAAAAACATCGATTCTTGTCAAGGCATAACTAGTCCAAGAAACGAATTAGGTGGAGAGGGTCGAGTATGGAATGGGGCACAAGATGGGTTAGATTGAGTAAAAACATGATAAAAAAGAGGATTTTGATAGGGAAAATCCTCTGCTAAACATGTAAAATCAACCAAATAGTCTGATAAATGTAGCGGTTCCACCATATTTAGCCACAAATAACTACATTAGCTGAAGAAATCCTTGAAAGGTTCCTACAATTTTTTTTCTTCAACCACCCAGAAATTTTCGTGATTTTGGAACCCCAAAATTTGTAAACCATCAACTTAGCAATCTGCAAACACCAAAAATCACAACCGTACTAAACCAGGACAAAGTCAAATCTATTTACACATTGTTGTCACCCTCAAAATTTCCCTCATTTTTAAGTCAAGCTTTTGAAAATTTTGAGTTGGTGCCTTTGAGAGATGTTTGAGCAGAGTGAGAAGTCTAGAGAGATAGAAAAATTCATGCTTTAAAGAAACTGGTGCTCATCTGCTATCTCGCCCTGTTAATTTATAATCTTATAGTCTGCATGGTTCCCGTCTGGATGCTTGAAAATTGTTTCCTCCATTCGAATGAGATTGTCAAATCATTTTCTATGGCCGTGGATTGCATCGAGCCTAGTATTGTTTACAATTCTTATTTTAAGGAGTAGTTTGCTTTTCGGGCATAAATAATGGAGCCTTCTCTCTCTGTATTTTTCCCACAGTCATGGATGACGAGTGAATCTTCCATGTCAATTTATTTTCTGGCGTCCACGAGTATGTGGACATTTCTAATTGAATGCGGGAAGGTGGGTCATTGGGTCACTTTTGGAGTTTTGGTTTTGTATGAAGAAAGGTAGTGTTCGATCGAGGCCCAAATTGGCTAAGTATAAAAGGATCAGTGGATGGCGCCACATGTCTCATTAGTGCACTTTTGGTATGACACATAAAAGTGAAGACTCCAAACGAGTGCCAACCCTCCACGTGTTTAGAGCCTCAAAAATTTAAATCATCCGCTAAAAGGTCTAAGGCCAGTGGAATGAACCACATGTCAGCTCAACGCAAATTTAGAAGCGAAGCTAAAGGTGGTTCCCCAAACAAGCACAGAGCTTCCATGTGTCAAGAACCCAAAAAAGTCACTCCTAAATAAGCAGAAAGGACCCAACATAAAAAATAGAGAAAGAGGAGCGGGTCCAAATTGGTTAAGTATAAAAGAACCGGTAGAAGTCTCCACATGTCTCAACAATGCACCTTCAAGGGTCGAAGCCAAAGGCGGTCCCCCAAATGAGCGCCAACTTTCCATGTGTCCTAGGTTTGAGGAGACAGAGATGACCGTTGAATCAACTAAGTATAGAAGGGTTTATGGAAGCCTCCATGTGTTAGCTTGATGTAACTTTAAAGGAAAAATCTGGAGGCAGGTCCCAAATGTGTGTTGAGCCTCAATGTGTCCCAGGTCAGACATATGGCCTCGCCAAACAAAAGGGACTTAGCCAAAACACAAAGAAATAAGACGAGGTAGTAGAAGGAGCCACGTGTCTCTTCGGTGCTCTTTCAAGAGGAAAATGCAAAGTGAGCATCCAAATGAGCGGGAAGCCTCCACGTGTCCCGGGTCAGACATAAAGCTTTTGAGAAGGTGGGCTGGTGGAGAACTTTGATATTTTGAGCCTTGTTTCCGTAAAAGGTGTAAAAGTGAAAAAGTGAACTGCGGCCCCACTCATGTCAAGGAAAAAAGTCAAATATTAAGCCCACATGAAGAGTCAAAGCGGGGAGGCAGATCGTCGGAGCCTTTTGAGATTTTGAGCTTTATTTCCAAGAGGGAAAAATTCAAATGTTGATCCCACATCAAAAGTCAAAGTGGAGAGGTGGGTCGGCGAAGAACTTTTAGGTTTTGAGCCTCGTTTCTAAAAGAAGTAAAATTATAAAGTGAGCCGCGACTCTGTTACCACTAAGGTAACACCACGTGTCAGACCCAAATGCAAAATGTGAAGTTACAGGATTGCGGGGCTGTGGGGAACTTTTTCCCTTTTGCATATTTTGCGCTAAAGGCACAATTTCAATTTTGGGCCTGCAGATCCTTTTTTGCATTTTTGCCATTTTTGTATGGATTTGAATCAAATATTCAAATGAGCATAAATTTCACTGTAGTGCTCAAAATTTGAGAAATTTTATACTGTTGGAAATTTCTTGGTCTCCTCTATGCCATGGAAGCATAAAATATTGTTTTTAGCAAGATTTGATGGTTGGAAATATGGAAAATGTATTTCAAGCTATTAATGTAGTATCTAGTTGCTTCAAAATAGATTAGATTTGATCTGATTTCCATCCTTTCTTCTCCTATACACCAAAAATACATGGGGAACCGACTGGATATCTTGATTTGGGTGAAAATATGGAAAACATCTCTCAAGCCATTAATACGGGATCCTATTAGAGTAGGTATTTACCTTAGCTCATGTTCACCTAGGTACATTATTTACCTTTATTGTAATTATCCTCACCCACTTATGTGTGTGGATATTTCTTTTATCTTATTTAGATATTAGGAGATATTATCTAGTTGTTAGGTATAGTTCTGTCCTTGATCTATGGTATTGACTAGTTCTTTCCTAAATCTATGGTCTTGACTAGTTCTTTGATGACTAGTTATTTCCTTGATTTATGGCTTAATCTACGACCTTGACTGGTTCTTAGATTGTTATTCCTTACCTATTTAAGTAAGGCCCATTCTCAATGTATTGCATTGAGTTCCATAATAATATATGATATTGCTGCTCATTTGTTTGCAAAGGTTTATGAAAAGTTATTCTGCAGAATTACTTTCATCTTATAGATCGTAGTGTTTGATTAGCATCTATGTTCTTGGCTTGGTACGATCTGGTTATCATTCCTTTCAGATCCAACTACTTCAACTAGGTCAAATCTGATATGATCTTCCATCCTTCCTTCTTCAGCGCACTAAAGACATGCTGAACCAAATTTGATAGATTGTAGGTGGATTTGCAGGGGCATTGATGGTTGGTGGTTGGGTGCCAAATCAGATTTTCTTCCTTCTCTTCTTCTCCTCTCTTGGCTTCACCTATAAATGTAAGAGCTTGGCTCATTACAAAAGGTTGGCCTCTGATACTTTTGAAGTGTAATTATAATTGAAAGTGAATCAATACAGAAGGATTTTACCCTTTTCTCTATCTTGCTCCATTGTCCCTTCTTGTTCAGCTGAAACTCGGGGATCATTTACTTTCTATGATAATAAACTTTGTGTTCTTATTGATATGATTTCTAGAACTTTGTGTCTATAGAATGATATCTTATGCTGTGAATGTGAGTGATTCTATTTTGTATCACTCTTGCTCAATACGTATAGGGTTATACTCTGCTATCTATATTTCCTAAAAGTGCTATTATATTTTTCTCTTTCCCTTCTTCAGTTATTCCATTCGTTTGTATTGATAATCTATTTTGGCATAAAATAATTTCAAGATGTCAGAGGTCCAGCCTTAAGATGAAAGTGTACATTTGTATATAAGATTTACTGCTTGCTTTCAATAAGGGAACCTCTCCCATAAAGAGGAGGGACTTGTTATCCCCTGACTGTGGTTTTGACAAAGTATCATTTTAAAACCCAACACACATGAATTGTTAGTTTCACAAACAAAGTATTTGAAAAATGTAAATAAATCAGTAATGGCAAACATATGACCAGAATTTCTCTGATATCATATTAGAGTTTATAGATCTCTGATGAAAAATAAATGCATGAGAAATTGTAAAAATCAAAATAACTAACAATAAGATGTAATATGATCAATAATTCACAAGGAACTAATGGCTCTAAATTTACTTAATGTTTCATATCATTGAATGATGCAAGTCATGTTTATGTATAAGATGAGGAAAGTACAACTTTCACCTAGATCAGTGGTGAATAAATCTCACTAACTGATACTAGAAGTAGAGTGTACTCCACATAACTAGTAAGATAACTCTACACATCTGGTAAGATAACTCAACATAACTTCTACACCTAAGAAAACATATCCCATGAGTGTATGGAAACAATAAGTGAGGTGGAATATCCTGAGTAGGATAATACAAATAAAGTGAGGAAAACAAATCCTACACTAACACATTCTCATAGGACTAATATCATGTTATCTTTGCATCAATTGGTTCAAATAAACATCTTAATATCTACTTATTGAATATGTTACTTTCCACAAGATATGAATTTCTCCATTAGTCTCTATATAACCCTTTTCATTCAGTACAATTTCATATATATTCTTATTTTAGACTTAACAGAGGATCTAATTATATAGCGTAAGTCCTTTTCTATATTCTTTGAGTGCACATTAATAGGAAAATCCTAGTTGCTATAATATTTTATGTCATTTTCCCTTCTTAATTATAGGTATTCTACTCTTTCTTTATGTTCTATCTTGAACCAACTCTTAGTATCCTACACATAGGGAGATATTGGTTCTTTCAGGATGGTGTATGAATTCTACTCAGTATTATTCATGGGTATTAAAATGATAGGATCATATAAGTGTGTCTCCACTTGATGCATTGTCATATTTTAGTCGTGATCCCACTCTTTTTGATTAAAACAAGATAGTGCATTTCATTAGTCTGTATATCAATGGCCTTAAATTCTCCCTTCAATCTTATGCTCCCTACCTAAATTTCCACATCTTCCAATCATCCAATTGGATCCAACGTTCTATAATATATAATAATTAGAGTGATACAAGTGTAAGCTAAATGTGAAGCACCCATAGCTTCCCATGTAGACCTCAACATCATATTTGAAGTGTTCCCAAAATCAAATACTACATTCCTTATTTCATATAATCCTAAAATTATATTCATCCTAATGTCTGCATGCCAATGTTTATTTTCTTTTACATACCTTTTAGGTTTCTAAGACTAAATAGATCCATTAGTTGCACTTTCTAGTAAATTATTCAACAAATTGGAGGTATTTTGTGAGATATATTCATTACACAATAAAATTACTATTTTCATAAGGTACTGTAATGTGGAAACCACTCTTCCTTGCTTCAAAATCCTCATCATCTACCCATATATATGAACATCAAATTTACATATATTCTTCCCATTGGAATCTCTGTTCTAAATGGGATTAAGTAATACCTTAGCTTCTTCTAATATCTTTTTTTTTTTCGGATCAGGATACTATCATTGTATGCATGTGTTATATGGGGCTTGTTGGAGGTCAAAATTACATTTGACCTTGAATCAAGAAGATCCAACATTTTGAGGCAACACGAGACTATCTCCAAGTGTGGGACTTATGGCTTGAGACATATGTATGGAGAAGGATCACTTCCTTATTACGAGGATTTGAGAAAACCCGCTTAATACAACCTACTACTAAAAATATTCATAATATAATAATTGGATGGGACCATGGAGAGAGAGATGTGAGAATTAAAACCTAAGCTAACAGGGGCGGTGATAACACCAGAAGAAAGGTCAATCACTCTCCACAAGGGGAAGGAAAGGGAGAAAACATGGGAGGAAAGGGTAGATAGACATGCCACATGCCAGAACCATGTAGATTAACCCTTCCCATACATTTTAAACTCATGAAAATGGAGAAATATGTAAGTATGAAACATGCACGAAACACCAAAGGAAGAATATGATGAAAAGAAAGGATAAAACACCAGAATAGGGTAGAGAATAGCCATAAAACCTGATTTCAGTTCTTAGGATGTAAACAAGTGGTTACATCCATGGTAGAAGGAAAATATACCTTATAGAGACCAAGTTTGAGGTCTAAAACTCATGGGAAGTTGGCCACCATTTTTTCATGATGTCATTACAAAAAAGAGGGATCATTTTTACAATACACGAGTTCCAAATTTATAAAGAATAGATAAGAAGAAGAGAGAAGGAGAGGGGGGCACTCATAAGAGAGATTTAACCACCCAGGACCAATCATCATAGATGCTTATAGGGAAGTATGGGTGCATGATATGTATTTTTTTGCACACCATCAAATTTTGCAGAAGAAGAAAAAATGGAGTGGTTGAGCATCGTCTTGAACAAAACAAGTGTAGATTTGAGATACCTTACAAAATTTGATGTTTCCACTTTGATCCATGACTTTGAAAACATTCCTTGTTTGGTGGGTCTAATGATTCCCATGGGTTTTTATGTTACCATTTCCTCCGTAATGCCACAAAAGGCCAATCCTTCGTTGTACAACATTATGGTTCATGTGGCTTTCATTCACACTCAAAACCCATGACTCTCTACTTCCTTGTTCTGCAACTTATGTCATGTATTTTCAGATTTCTTCCATATGTGAAGAACCAAACCAAATCCCTTGTGTATTTTGGCCCTTCCATTGTGCCTTAGACCACCTGTGGACTCATAACTAGCACTTTCTCTCAAGACAAGAAACTAAAAATCAAGATTTATTTTTATTTTTAACCTTGTGGCACCTATCCAACTCTTTTACCTTGCTTTTAGATCCCATTCAATAATATTTCAACCATAAAATTCATTCAAATCAAACAATATGTTCAAATGACTCACATTTTTACAAAATTGTCCACAAGTGCTTCTCAAGCAAATGCCATTGCTAGGTTAATGGATGGATAAATATACACTTTCCCATATCAAACTAATTAATTTTCCTAGCACCCTTTATCTTTATTGAGGTGTGTGCTAAATTTCTTGATTTAATTGTTTTGTTAGACCACTTCTCTTCACCAACTCCTCCTTTCCTTGTTTACCTTCCTTTTAACCATGCAATGTTCTTTCTCTCCCTTAAATTTACCTAGGTACACTCAAATTCCACACTTGGTACATTTTATATTACCCATTTGGTTTTACTATTTTTATTTAAAATCCAAATGTGGTCTAATTCGTAAAAGTTACCTCAAATCCACAGTTTTGTCTTCAAACTAGGTCTTTGTTTGTCTTCTATAGGTCTGTGACTAAACTGTCACAAAAAGCACAAATTTGGAAGTATAAAAGGGATCAAAACCATAAAAATATTGTTTGGTACACCTTTAGGGTGATATATTGAATATTTGAATCCCTAACTCCTTAAAAAAACCTCACAACCACAAAATCTACCAAACCCCATGTCTTTTTCCTTGTCAAAATTGTATCCTATAGACCACTTGAATACTTCCATACACAACAACTTATTGGATATTGTTAAATATTTGATCCTTCATGAATATGCATTGGAGAAATATTTTGATTGTTACTTACAAGTAATATGATTTGAAACAATGATTTCATCACTAAAACTCATCCTTTTGTTTCCAACCCTAAGAGGGTTTCTTATAGGCCGAGTAGACTTATTTTCTCTCTAAATTGCTCCCATGTAATTTCAAACCTTGAACTCACTTCCTAAGGACTATAAAAAATATCTCAAGCTTCTAATCTTGATAGTGAAGTTATATACCTCCAACAAATTCCATTTTACTATAATTTTCCCATGCTCTGCTTTCAAGAATAGGGTAACAAGGTTTAAAATATTAGTTAATTACCTTCTAATATAAAAGAATTTGATCACTCTCCTCCTAGGACAATAAGGTTTATCCCTATCCTTCCAAGAATTAAAACAACTTCCTCAAACCATCTTCCAAGCCTTTAAATAAGTATTTTCATTCCCTTAGATAATCTTAATTTGATTGTTTCTTAAGTGCACAATTTTCTAGAGAGTTTTAGAAACAAATGATATCTAACCTGAACATACAAAGTTCTTTAAAGGTAATTTTTTGTCTATTAAATCCATTAAAATATTTCTTCTCATGTAACTTCCCACTCTTGATCAAAATCAGCCTATTTAGATACCACCGACACTTGTTCATGTAATATACACAACTCAAATCAAAATTTATTTAATGATCACAACAATAGATTCTCAGAGGCCGTGAAATTCAAATTTTAAGCAAAAAAAAGAAAATAATCTTCATCTATCATACATGCGCTTCAAAAAAAAAAGTTAAGAAATAAACAATAATTACTCACACACATATTTACATTGTTACACTATGCTTGCAAACAAAAAGTACCATATCCCAATTTTTCCCCCCAGGAAAAATTGATCAAACATGACCCCGCATAGAAGAAAATTGGAAGGGTAGGTTCATCTCATGCAGCCCACATTTCAAATCCAACAATCAAGGGGTAGGTGCTCTACAATGGAGGAGCAAGGGTCGACGAAGGAGGCCAACGATGTTCAAAGGAGGCCAGAGGCTCTTAGGAGGAAAATGGAGAAAAGGCTCAAAGTTTTCAGACTTCACATACGATTCAGAGTGGGCCCAAATCAGTTAAGTATAAAAGGACCAGTAGAAGGCACCACATGTCTCAATGGTACACCTTCAAGGGTCGAAGCCAAGGGTAGTTCCCCAAATGAGCATAGAGCTTCCACGTGTCCCAAAACCTGACGAGGAAGTGTTCACCTCAAGGCCCTAAATCAGGTTAAGTATAGAAGAGATGGCAGAAGCTTCCACGTGCCTCATCGGTGCATCTCCAAAGGTCAAGCCCAAAAGGTAGTCCCTAAACAAGTGCTAGCCCTCCATGTGTCAAGAGCCCCCAAAAGTTAGAGCCAGCCCTTGAAAATTATAAGAGCCAGTGGAAGATGCCACATGTCTCTTCCATGTAACTTCAAAGGTAAATCCAAAAGTGGTCTCCAAGTGAGCGTGAGCTTCCACATGTCCCAGGTCTTGAAAATGGCCCCTCCAATAGAGTTGGTAGTTGAAAAGTCCAAGCTCACAAGGGAAAGGCCAGTGGAAGCTTCCACGTGTCTCATCCAGCACAACCTTAAAGGTACAATCCCAAAATGGAGACCCCAAACAAGTGCCAGCCCACCACATAGTCAGGGACCGAGAAAGGTGGTAGAGTAGGCCCAAATCGGCTAAGTATAAAAGAAATAGGGCCGAGGCAGTGGAAGGTTCCACGTGTCGTCTCGATGCAACTTCAAAGAAAACTCCGAAGGCAGGTCCCCCAAACTAGCGCAGGCCCTCCACATGGTCAAACAAAAGTCAAAAAGGGGACAGAGCCGGTCGTTTAAATTGACTAAGTATAGAAGGGTCAGTGGAAGGAGTTCACGTGTGTCATTCACGTAACTTCAAAGGTAAAATATGGGGGCAAGTCCCAAATGTGCACTGAGCCTCCACGTGTCCAGGATCAGACATATGACCCCACCAAACAAAAGTGGACATGTGGCCGATGTTTAGGTCAATGTGGGAAAGATTGCGGGGGCCTGGAATATTTTGGAATTTTTTTCCAAAAGGGGCTATAATTGCGGGCCCGCTTGGGGAAGGATTTTTTGCACTAAAGTGGAAAATGTGGGCCGATGGGCCCAGGGATGACTTTTGGAAAAAGTGAAGGTTGCAGGCTTGTGGGAGGAGATTTTTTAATTTTGAATTTTGGGCCTGCAAAAGGTGGGGGGTGAATTTTGGGCCCGCGGATCCATTTTGCAAAACTTGTTTTTCACCATTTTTGTATGGATTCGATTCAAATATTCAAATGGGCATAACTTTCATCCAGTGCTCAAAATTCAACAAATTTGGTACCATTGGAAAGGTCTCAACCTCCTCTATGCCATGGAATCCTAAAACTTTAATTTTGACAAGGTTAGGTGGGTGAAAAATAGGAAAACATCTTTCATGCCATTAATGTATGATCTGATTGCTTCAACAACTAGATCAGATTTGATTTGATCCACCATTCTTCCTTCTTCAACATGCCAAACAGACATGGAGAGGTAGACTTGACAGATTATAGGTGGATTTGTAGGGGCATTGATGGCTGGTAGCTGAGCTTCCAAATCATATTTCCCACCTCTTTTCTTCTCCTCTCTTCACTTCATCTATAAAGGTAAGAGCTTGGCTCATTGTAAAGGGTTGGACATTTTGGTTTTGCACCCTCCCTTCTTCTCTGGTCTGCAGATGAATTCATGGAGTTTGAACCTTCTATTAAGACTGTAATGCAATTTTTTTCCTCTTGGCCATTGTAATGTTCTGTATCAATTTGTGAAGCAATAATACATGTCTGTGGATGATTTCAACCCTCTCTTGTGTTCATTGCCTTTATCTGATCTTTCATTGCAATATTGGTTATCTGTGCATGGTGGTTGTATTACATTTTAATGGTCTATGTTTGATAGAAAAGTCTGGTGTTCAACATTCCTTTGGTGCATCACCTCTATTAGTTTAGGTTTAATTTCTTTCATCTTCTTAACCCTGTCTCCTTGGCAAGTTAGAATAGATTTTAGAATAGATCCTCTGCAAAATTTTATGTGTGCACCTGAATAGAGGAATAGGAACCAGCCTTCATCCAGAGAGCTCTCTCGATTTCAAAGTCCCACACTTTGAGAGATGCTCCATGTTATGCAATCACACTGAGAGTCTCAACCCATCGAGTTGCAGACATTCAGGGGTGCTGTGATTTTGCACTAACAGTTTTGGCACACCCGGTGGGACCAAGAGGTCTCCATTTTTATTGCAGCAAGATTGATGTGCACTTGTTGTAAGTTTTTAGCTTGTAAGAGCTTTGAAATTACACATCTGGTGACTCCAAAAGAGGCAGAGTCCACTGGTTTCAACAGCCCAGGCTTGGCAGATTCATGAGAAGAATTCAAACTAGATCAAGAACTAGAGAAGAAGGATTGTTTGTCTATCTACACTTATCCCCAGATAGAGCAAGGAGAAGGGGAAGAAGAGCTCAAAGGTCTCCATCTCCACCAAATAGAACCTTGTCAACACCTCCCCCTAGTAGGCCTTTCATTCAATCAACTAGAGTTCTTAGGCCAATCATAATGGCACATCCACAACCCAATCCCTATGTCAACTTCACTGGTAGCAGCCCACTCGCTCTCAATGCACAAAATCCAGTTCCAGTTGTAGCATTGAAGAGCATTCCATATTTCACTAGAGAGAACCAGACTACTCCTAGTGACCACATTCAAGACATTGCAAATGTCTGTGTAATTCATGAAATCATTGAGATGGACATTGCAGTCAAATTGTTAGCCTCTTCATTCAAGGGTAAAGCTTTGCAATGGTTCAGGAGTCTAACAAGCAGGCTCTATTCAGAATTGGGACCATCTGTGCACATCTCTTCACAATCAATTTGGAGAGAAGGGAGATAATCTATCCTTGTTGGAACAATTGACAACAATCAAGAGGGCTCCTAATGAGCAGTTGACCAACTTCAACTTCAGATTCCAGAGGACATGGGATAGGATTCCAGTGGCCGTAAGACCAACAGACGAAGGTGCTTTTCTATACTTCCTTAGAGCTTTAAATTCTGATATTTCCATGATGATTCAATCCATGGGAGGTGTAACCTTACCTGTAGCCTATAACATTTCCATTAGAGCTGAAAATTGCTTAATTTAGGCTGGTAAACTTGCACCTAGGCCACCTATGCCTCTATATCCAGAACTAGGAGCTCCAAGCACTAGTCAAACACCCACATTAGCTCCCATACCTGCTCCAAGGAATCAGAGTTCAGCTGAAGCTTCCACCTCATCTTCTAGCACTCCTCAAATGAGCTCCAAGAAGTCTTGAAACAACTATAGAACCTAGGAAACAAGATAGTGACTATCGAGAGACAACAAGCTTAGAGTTCTAGGCCATATCAGCCTCAAACTCATAGTATCAAGCTAGGCCCCCATACCAGCAAAATAAACCACCAAGTCATGCCACAAATCAAAATTTGAACCAAGGACAACCTCAAGCTGCCAGGCCATTCCGACCATATAATCCAAATGCATCTTCAACATCAAAAGCATTAGTTCCAACACAAAACAACATGGCACAAGAGTACGAACTGGTGTTACCCCTGTATTCTACCTCACTGTCAATCAACATGTTTCAATGGTGCACTAAACCAGGCCTTGATGGTACAGACCATTGGTGTGTCCCAAGAACCTAGTCAAGAGGAAAATCAGCACAGCAAGAAGCTCAGCAAGAGACACCTCCAACTGAAACTATGTTGGTTAATTGGAAAATAGAAGACTTCTGTGGAGTTAACCAAGCCCCTTCTCAAAGTGTAGCTGTCAATACACGGTCCAAGAAAAGGAATATTGGAGAGGGAAAATCATCAAATTCAGGTAATCCACAACCCTCTATTACTCCACAAGGTATTGGCAATCAAAGTGCAGCTCCCAATGTGCAAGGTCAGCCCAAGCCACCCCCTAGACCAGCTCAAGTGCCAGTTGTAACAACCCATGTGCAAGAGAAGAATATGCAAGGAAAAGGGAAACAAAGAGATAGCTCATCTCCATTCAACATCATTGAGAAGATGAAGAGGAAAAATGTAAACATCTCAATGTGGGAGTCATTGGCTATCCCAGGACAAAGAGACCTATTGCAAGTTGCTATGGAAAATTGGTCAACATCAAATCAGTCACCCAATCAGCAAGAGAAAGTGCTTACCAATGCAGCTCATCCTGAAGGAAATCATAGAGATCAAAAGGTAAGAATCTAAAGCCTCCTCCCTTCTATGTCTCATTGATCATTGGAGACAAGCTAGTGCATAATTACATGATTGATTTGGGAGAAAGTAGCTCTGTAATGCCAAAACAAATAGCTGATCAGCTGGGTCTTCAATATGAAGTCATTTCCAAAGGTGTGGTACAATTGGATGGTACAACAGTAACAATGGTTGGAGTAATCAAATATTTGAGCCTCACATTGCATGCATGTCCCAATGTGACCATCTTGCAAAATGTATCAGTCATAGACTTGCCACCACACTTTGCATTGTGTTTGTCAAGAGACTTCACTGCTAAAATTGGAGGTTATTTGTTTGCTGATTGGTCACACATGTTATTCAGAACAAGGTATGGAGCTAAGGCTACAATCAGATCTGAGCCTATTGCAAACTTCCATATTGAGCCTCATACACCGAGTCCAATCAATGCAAATTGTTCAACCCTTGATCAAGAAGATTATCCAAGCACCCATGAAGCTGATACCAAAGTTGGATATATTCCAGACTTGACCCTTGATGAATGGGTGAACAAGAGGCATGCTTTTGACCCTTACAAAGAAATGGAAGAATCTGAATTAGGAGTCTATTGCTTGCATGAAGAGAATCATCCTCTTCCTAACATCACTAAGCCAGACCACAAGGATGATAATGAGGTATGGTAGTTATTCTTTGATGGCTCAAGAAGTAGACAAGGTGCAGGAGGAGGAGCTATGCTTGTTTCACCTCAAGGCACAAAGTATTACTCAGCTTTCCATTTTCCAGTTTTCTTTCTCAAACAACACAGCTGAGTATGAGGCTTTGATTCATGGACTTCATTGGGCCAAGAGGAGAGGCATTAAGAATCTGCAAATATTTGGTGATAGTGAGTTGATTATGAACCAAGTCAGAGGACAACATGCTGCAAAGAATGACCTACTCAGGAGCTATAAAAACTGGGTATGGGACCTCATTGAGGACTTTGAAGCTTTCAACATTGTGTCCATACCCAGGAAAAAAGAATGATGCAGCAGATAGACTGGCAGTAATTGGGGCAGCATTTGATGTTATAGAAAGTATAAAAAGTGATAAGTCTCAGCCCCATATCAAGGTGGTTGTAAGGCCAGCTGTCCCAGATAATAACACAAGTTGGCAGGTCTTCGAGAATGATCAAAAAATTGTCAATTTTCTACAAGAAGAAGTTGAGTTCTCCTCCAGAAACCAAGACAAATTGGAACAACAGTATGGTGACCAAGTGGTGCAGCTGAGAACTAAAAAATTACCAAAAGGTCTTGTAACCTTGGAGTCAATCTTCAACCCAAATGATCAATTCCAGAAGGAGAAAGAAAATATTCAGGTAAAGGGTGAAGATTCAGAGCCCATTTCCATAGATGAAGGAAAAATGTTGCAAATTGGCAAGGTAAGTACCCAACAAGAAAAATATGAGTTCGTTCAACTTTGTCAAGAATTCCCAGATGTCTTTTCTTGGACTTACAAGGATTTAAGAGGTTTCAACCCAAGGTTGGCACAACACACTATCGAGCTGGATCCGAGATCTAAGCCTTTCAGACATAAGCAAAGGCCAGTAAACCCTCACATTG
Organism: Taxus chinensis; assembly: GCA_019776745.2. Lineage (NCBI taxonomy): Eukaryota > Viridiplantae > Streptophyta > Pinopsida > Cupressales > Taxaceae > Taxus > Taxus chinensis. The sequence continues at coordinate 779,256,423 of CM034149.1, read as the reverse complement.
AACCTCTCATGAGAAAAGAGTTGAACAAGCTAATTGAGGCCAACATCATCTTCCCTATCAAGCATTCAAGTTGGGTTGCAAACTTGGTGCCTGTGAGGAAAATAAATGGAGAAATCAGATTGTGTGTAGACTTCCATGATCTAAACAGAGCATCACTCAAAGATCACTACCCACTTCCATCGATGGAGCAAATCTTGCAGGTTGTAGCTGGCTCTGAGAGGTTTTCATTGCTAGATGGCTACTCAGGCTATAATCAGATAATGGTAAAAGAAGAAGATCAGTTCAAGATAACCTTCACCACCAAATGGGGCACATATGCTTATAAGAAGATGCCATTTGGATTGTCAAATGCTGGAGCAACATTTCAGCGAGCTATGGACATGGCATTCAAAGGATTAATCAACAAGATAGTTCTGGTGTATCTAGATGATATCACCATCTTCTCAAAGAATGTTGTAGACCATCTCTTCCACCTCAGGAAAGTATTTCAAAGGTGTAGAAGGTTTGGAGTGTCATTGAATCCAAAGAAGTGTGTATTCTTGGCACATGAGGGAAAATTTTTGGGCCACATTGTCTCAAGAGAAGGGTTAACAATTGATCCTAAAAGAGTTGAAGCCATCCAGAACACTTCCATTGCCACAACACAAGAAATCTCTCCAAATATTCTTGGAAGGATAAAAACTTTGTTCACAGATTTGTGCCTGATTTTGCCACTCTTGTGAAGCCTTTAACAATGATGTTAAAGAAGAGTCTTGCATTTAAATGGACAACAGAAGGAAAAGAGAGTTTTGAGGCCATCAAGCTCACAATATCACAGGCCCCAACTCTTATTAACCCATACTTTTCAAAGGACTTCATGTTGTATGCTTTTGGAGGGTCAGACACAATCTCAACTATCTTGGTTCAGCCTAACAAGGAAGGTTCAGAATAGCCCATAGCCTTCTTCAGTCAGAGCTTGGAAGATTATGAAGTAAAGTATTCTTTCATTGAAAATCATGTCCTTACTGTCATTAGGAGTTTGAAGAAGTTCAGACACTTGGTCTCGAACAACAAGATTCAACTGCTAGTGTCTCATGTTGGTGTCAAGGATTTTCTCCTAAACAAGGACTTGAATGAGAAGAGAGCAGGTTGGATCACTCGTGTAATGGAGTATGATATTGAAATCAAAGTGACCAAGCTTGTTCATGGCAAGGGTCTGTGTGAGCATCTCACTTCTAAGCAACAAACTGAGTCAAAAGGATGAAGAAGAGGTTGTCCTATTAATGCAGAATGAGCTAAGAGCATCCAGCTAATGATGCACCCATTCCATGTTGGACTCAAAATTTGGTGCATTTTCTCCAAATAGGTTTGTGCCCTCCAGAAATGAGAAGAAAAAAAGAAGGTACTTTAGATTACAAGCCATCCCATATGTGCTTATTGATGGTTTTGTTCAAAAGGGACATCAATGGCATCCTATTAAGGTGCATTGGGACAGTCCAAATTGAGAGGGTGTTACATGAGTTCCATGATGGAGAAGCTGGAGGCCACTTTTCTCCTCAAGTAACAACTCTCAAAATCATGAAAGCTGGTTACTATTGGCCTACGGTGTTTAGGATTGCTACTCATGGATCAAGAAATGCAAGAAGTGCACATTCTTCATAGGGAAGGAAAAGTTAGCAGCCCTACCCCTTCGCCCAATTTCAGTGGATCAGCCATTCATGCAATGGGGATTAGACTTCATTGGAGTGATTAACCCAAATTCAAGTCAAGGCCACAAGTGGATACTTACAACAACAGACTATTTCACCAAGTGGACTGAAGAAGTGGCACTTAAGGAGGCAAATGAATCCAATATCTTGGATTTCTATGAAGGGATAGTCACTAGGTTTGGAGTCCCTATGCCACTATCATATCAGATAATGCATTGGCATTCCTTGGTACAAGGATCACTGAATGGGCTGTCAAGAATGGTGTATACCTCAGCACTTCATCAAACTATTACCCTCAAGGTAATGGCCAAGAAGAGTCCACAAACAAGAACCTACTAAGAATTATCAGAAGGACTCTTGATGAAAATCAGAAGAGAACTTGGCACACAAAGCTCAAATCAGCTCTATGGGCTGATAGGATCACATCCAAAAGGTCTACAGGTAGCTCCCCATACAAGCTTGTATATGGAAAAGAGGCAGTATTGCCCATATCATTGGAGCTGCCCACTTTGGAGCTCATGAAATAGTTGGAACTAGCTGAGTTTGAACCTATGGAAATCAGGTATGCAAAGCTAATGGGAGTAGAAGAAGCAAGAGAACATGTAATGCAGATCATGGAGAAAGATCAAGCATTGATCAAGAAGAGATTTGATAAGAAAGCAAGAACAAGGACCTTTCAAGAGGGGGACTTAGTTCTAAAGTGGGATGTAGATCGGGAAAAACCAGGAAGGCATTCCAAGTTTGATGCCATTTGGAGTGGCCCCTACATGGTCATAAGATGTAAAAGTAGCAATGCCTTCCGGCTGGCTAAGTTGGATGGCGAAGAATTGCAGATTCCAGTCAATGGGATCTACCTCAAACACTGCTACTAAAAGGAGAATTTCTCACCCTTGTAAATATTAGCCTAGGTTTTCAATTTCTCCAAGTGCGTATGCACATTGTCTTGTTATAGTTTAGGTTTCAATTTCCCTAAGTGTTGGTGCACATGCTCTATTGCTTCTGGTGTATGCTTGTATATAGTTCATCTCACTCATGGAAAAGACTTGTGGCCACAAGAAATTAAATCTACAGAGTATCCATATTGGAGTAGGTCTGGATGTTTTCATTGCACTCCAACAGATCAGGTTTGTAGAAAATCAAATGAGGGAGAAGTTTCCAGGTTTCAGACAACTCTCTACTCTCACAAATCTTGAATCCAATATTTTCTTGCAAAGATAAGAGTGCATGCAGTGGAAGGCAGTTCCAGACTAGTTTTGAAATTACCAGGTAGACTCCATGCCCAATGGATACTTCCAAGGCTACTGGTCTCTTCATCTAGCAGGTAAGATGTCCCTGTGAGTCGCCAAACTATTATCCCAATTTTTCCCCCCGAAAAAATTGATCAAACACGACCCCACACAGAATAAAATCAGAAGGGTCAGTTCAGTCGTGCGAGCCACATTTTAATCCAACAATCAAGGGGGTAGGTGGGCTCTATAATGGAGGAGTCAAGGAGGCGGCGAAGATCAAACAACGTCAAAGGAGGCCAGAGGCTCTCAGGAGGAAAATGGGGAAAGGCTCAAAGTTTTTAGACTTCACATATGATTCAGACTCAAGGCCCAAATCAGTTAAGTATAAAAGGACCAGCAAAAGGCCTCCATGTGTCTCAATCGGTGCACCTTCAAGGGTCGAAGCCAAGGGAGTCCCCAAATGAGTGCATGGAGCTTCCATGTGTCCCATAACTCGATGAGGTAGTGTTCACTTGAGGCCCTGAAATTGGCTAAGTATGGGAGAGACGACGGAAGCTTCCACGTGCCTCATCGGTGCATCTCTAAAGGTCAAATAAAAGGCAGTCCCTAAACAAGTGCACTAGCCCTCCATGTGTCTAGAGCCTTTAAAAGTTTCACTGGCCATTGAAAAGTCTATGGAGCTAGTGAAAGATGCCATGTCTCAGCTCGTGCAACTTCAAAGGTAAATCCAAAAGTGGGTCTCCAAGTGAGTGCAAATCCTTTAACCATGTGCCCGATTCAAAAGGAAAGTAGAGCCACATGTCCCAAGTTGAAAATTCCCGTTAAGCTTAAGACAGGATCATGGAAGCCTCCACGTGTCTCATCAACACAAAATTCAAAGGCATAGCCCAAAGGCCAGACCCCAAACATAGCCAACCCACCACGTGTCCAGGGTCCGAGAAAGGGGATAGAGCCATTGCAAATTGGCTAAGTATAAAAGAAGGGCAGAGCCGATGAAAGGTGCCACGTGTTGACTCGGTGCAACTTCAAAGATCAACTCCGAAGGGCAGGTCCCCAAATGAGCGTAGGTCCTCCACATGTCTAAAAGTCAAAAGGGGGATAGACTTGGCTAAAATAAAAGAAACTAAGTATTGAAGCTGTCAGTAGAAGCCACGTGTCTCATCTACGCAACTTCAAAACCAAAATCCAGGTCCAAATTGTAGCAGTAGGTCCCATGTGTCAAGTCAAACTAAAGCCTCCACGTGTCCAAATAAGGGACTTATATGAAAGGTCAAAAGTAAACAAAAGGGACATGTGGCCATGTTTCAGGTCAAAGCAGGAAGGTGGGCCTTAGAAGGATTTTTTTGCCAAAAGCGGGCCAGGCGGGCCTGGGGAAGACGTTTTCACCAAAGTGGAAAATGCGGGCCAGCCTGGATGACATTTTGGAAACGAAAAATTGAGGGCTTGGGCCTGGGGATTTTGGTTAAAAGAGAATTTTGGGCTTGTGGGGCTATGGGAGGTTTTTGAACTTTTGCATTTTTTGTGCAAAAGGCGTAAAGTGAATTTCGGGCCCGTGATCCATTTTGCAAAACTTGTTTTTTTCACCATTTTTGTACGGATTCGATTCAAATATTCAAATGGGCATAATTTTGATCCAGTGCTCAAAATTCAACAAATTTGGTACCATTGGAAAGGTCTCGACCTCCTCTATGCCATGGAAGCCTAAAAATTTAATTTTGACAAGGTTAGGTGGGTGAAAAATAGGAAAAAATATTTCATGCCATTAATGTATGATCTGATTGCTTCAACAACCAGATCAGATTTGATTTGATCCGCCATTCTTCCTTCTTCAACACACCAAACAGACATGGAGAGGCAGACTTGACAGATTGTAGGTGGATTTGTAGGGGCATTGATGGCTGGTAGCTGAGCTTCCAAATCAGATTTCCCACCTCTTTTCTTCTCCTCTCTTTCGCTTCATCTATAAAGGTAAGAGCTTGGCTCATTGTAAAGGGTTGGACATTTTGGTTTTGCACCCTCCCTTCTTCTCTATTCTGCAGATGAATTCATGGAGTTTGAACCTTCTATTAAGACTGTAATGCAATTTTTTTCCCTCTTGGCCATTGTAATGTTCTGTATCAATTTGTGAAGCAATAATACATGTCTGTGGATGATTTCAACCCTCTCTTGTGTTCATTTCCTTTATCTGATATTTCATTGCAATATTGGTTATCTGTGCATGGTGGTTGTATTACATTTTAATGGTCTGTGTTTGATAGCAAATATGGTGTTCAACATTCCTTTGGTGCATCACCTCTATTAGTTTAGGTTTAATTTCTTACATCTTCTTAACCCTGTCTCCTTGGCAAGTTAGAATAGATCCTCTACAAATTTTATGTGTGCACCTAAATAGAGGAATAGGAACTGGCCTTCATCTAGAGATATCTCTCAATTTCAAAGTCCCACACTTTGAGAGATGATCTATGTTATGCAATCACACTGAGAGTCTCAACACATCTAGTTGCAAACATTCAGGGGTGCTGTGATTTTTCACTAACACAACTTCTTAAAACCTTGTTGGAGTTACTTTCATGATTCTCATTTGAAAGGAATGAATTAATCAATTAAATATTTGTCTTTTATAACCTTTCAATTATTTTCCAATGGAATGGAAGTTTCTCAAACCTCTTGGACATATGGTAGCTCTTGACCAAACATTAGAGTGCTTACCTAAAACCCCAAGTCTTAACCTTCTAAACACTCCTTAATACTCCTAGAGCTTTATAGGTTCCTTTACATGCTTTAAAATTCATAAAGGACCCATAAGGTTATTTAAAACTCCTAAAGAAAACCAAAATAACTTTCTAGATTCAAATTGGCAATTTGAAGGGAAATTACCAAATTCAAACTTGTGAAGTTCTTACACAACACCAACACACCTAGTAGACCTTAGAACACTTCTAGAACCTATCAAAATAATTTTGAAAGCAAAAATTGATGTTGATAACCCTATGTAGAAACTAGGAGTGATGATCCTGTATCAGGAACACTAGGATAGTGTTTTGTGACTTTTCTTTTTAGTCATTTCTAACTATCTCCTCCTTTCTCGGTGGCACCTGAAAATTTGTTATAAGTACATTTCAACATTATCCTTTTCTGTGCAACACAATATTTCAAAAAAATATTCCCAAGTCCTTGACGACTCATTCCTTTGTTTCCCGGTTAGGAGAACCTGTAGAACACTAAGTTCCTACATCCCATGGTAGATTGAATTGGTATCCCGCATATTTTCTAGAGCACAAAAAAAGTTAAGTACTTTTAATGAGTTGTTTAAAATTACATGGGGTGTAATTTTGGATAACAAGGATCACTAGATATCTTCACATTTCCTAATCCTTACTCTTTCCTCTATGATCTAGTAATAACGTGGAAAATTATAGTTTATAAGGGCACCGTATTAATCATTTTTATAGTACATACTTATTTTTCTTTCCATTTCTTCTCCAATGTAGAGAAATATTTAGTGTTATGTTATTATTTTACCCTATAGTATACATAAAATACTTCCCAATATCCATTTGAAGGAAAATTCAATGTAATGTGATCTAGTTATCCACATAGGTAGAATATCACTTCTTATCTCTAGGGTCAAGGTATCATCCTCATTTTCTAGAAACCTCCTTGATATCCTCCTTTTTGTGTACAATATGGTCTTTACGAGGCACACCACTATTGATTTTGGCTCCAGTATCCTCCATAGGAGTCTTGTGATGGCGATACACTCCGCATAAGTGACTGTTAAGGTAAATGAAGTGCCCAACCCATAGTATTTTTTTGAGAAGGATGAGTCCATTGTATATTAGACTGGGTTATGTAGATTACAGAGTCCACTGTGTATTAGATTGAGGTGATAGAGCATCCGACTATGCATTTGGTCAAGGAGATGAGATCATTTCTACCTCTAGGACAATTGGTTGTGTCTTTACAACTAATTATGTCTAAACTATGAATACATTCATTGTGAGATCTCCTTTTAATTCCATCAATTTCCTACATCCTTTAGCTTCATGCATTGTTGATATTCAAAAATTGCATACCATATTTTGGGGCTAATGAACATAATGTTTTACTTGAAATAACCCTAAACTTTACAAAGCAAATTAAATGAATAAACGAGGAAAACTAACACCATTTTCATTTATCTAGCCAAGATTATAAGTCTAGGAATGTAACATTAAGATAGAAGTTAAAGGGAATGCTTAACTATTATGAAAAAAATGCAAGATCTAATTAGACATGCCTACTAATATGTTTGAATTACCTAACATGAGCATAAATAGACCTAAGAGAGAAATCAAATGGTTATCGTTGCTACTCCAAACAAGGGTGAAATTACCTCTCTAAATGACTTGTTAAGTCACTTTAGATTATTCATCTACTAACCTTGTTGAACTTGACTATGAATCATATGTATTATATGAGATGCAAATCAAAACATGGTGTAAAGTATAAAGGAACGAGGTGCACTCTTTTTATACTTTTCCTTTTGGGAGAAACTTGTATTTTGGTAAATGTGAGACTAAAACCCCAAATTAGACTAGAATTTCTAATCATGATTAGACCTTGCTAATCACAATTAGTGAATTACCAAGTGATTAAGAGGTATGGAGCCTTAATCGACCGCTTAGGGTCAACTAGAAGGCTAGGATAAGCTTTTGAAGCTTGCTAAGACATTGTGGGGGTGAATGGGGGGATTTTGAGTGGTTGGAATAAGGGTTTAATCCAATATTAGGGCATATTTACTAAATCAAGGGAAAAATAGGCTTAATTAGCCTATAATCACTAATTGTTTGTTTTGAAGAGGATTTTGGCTTATGATTCATCGTAAAGTGGCATCCCAAATGCAAAAGGGGTTACACAATCAACATCACTAATTTTTTTTTCATTTGGCACACCCGATGGGAACATACCCCATTGCATTCAATTTTTAAATATTTTAAACTTAGTTTCAAAGTTTTTCATTTCAAGTTTTTAGATTAGTTTCAAGTTGCCTAGGTTAATTTCAAGTTTTCTAGTTTACTTTCAAGCTTTCTAGAGTAATTTTAATATTTTTAAAATAATTTCTCAAGCGTTTTAGATTAATTTCAAACTTTTAGAGTAATTTTAAAATTTTTATAGATCAATTTAAATTTTGTGATAGTTATTTCAACTAGATTAGTGGTATAAGTTGTGTTTTCATGTTCTTTGTAGGATATAAGGAGGCTATTGAACATTTTTCAAGAAATATTCTCAAAACAACATTCATTAAATAATTTAGATATGATGGGATTGGGTAGTTCACTTTAATACCTTTCCAATGCAAAACAAACAGAGTCATTTCAAGGTTAGGAGAAAAAGTTATGGCCTTCAGAAGATAGTTTGAGTGCCTACAGGAAATAGGAGCACATGTGCATGACTGTGAGCACCTATGTATGACTATAAACACCTATACTTGACTGTGAGCACCTTTGCATACACTGAATTTTTGGTTATGAGTGAAAAAAGTCCCTATGCATGACTGAGAGTGCCTGTGCCTCACTGGAAGCGCCCATGCATAATTGATTGTGTAAAAAATGACAGAGGGGCACCTGCGCATGAATGTGAGTGCTTGTACATGACTGAGAGTTCTTGTGCACTAAGAGGAGCACCAATGCATCAAGGGAAATTTTTTTCAAATTTAAGAATTTCAATTTTATGATTCCTATTAGTTTTTAAGGTTTTTTAGATCCTATTTTTTTCAATTGATTGATTTTAGAGCAATATTCCTAAAAAATTTATCTTAGGGTTTGATAGATTATATGTTTTTAATACCTCTTTTTGATTTTGGAACAGGGTTGTGTATGCTCTTCTCTTGCACCTAGTGTGATCTTGTGAATAAAAAACACCCCTAAACCACTTTTTGCTTCTTGGGAGTAAGTAGAAACAATCATCCTTCATTTTTTTCTTAAGGGAATGAACCTTCATTTTTGGCATGAGCTTGATCTATTAGTTGAAGAGTTTTTTCACTTGATAAATAATCAAGGCTAAAATTTGTGTATGCTCTTCCCTTGCACCTAGTGTGATCTTGGGAACCAAAAACAATTTTAGTCTTTCATTAAGAAGTACTTGGATAAATTGGAAATAAACCTTACTTTGCAAATTTTTATGGTAGTTAGTTGATTCACAAGATTTTCATTTCTATTTAGTTGGATAATTTGTTGTGTATGCTCTTCTCTTGCACCTAGTGTGGTCTTGAGAAAAAAACCAACACTAAACCCCCTTTTTCTGATATTGTGAACCTTTTTAAACTATTAATTGTTTGCTTGAAGGACCTAAAAATGATTGTCAAAGAAAGAAGGGATCTCTTCAAACCAAAATATAACATTTATGTGTGTTGTAGGTTGTCATTGGTGATCTAAACTAAAAGATAAAAATACACCAACTCACCATTCAAAACATCGTATTACAGGTTTCAGTTAAGAGCTACGGCTCGTCCAGTAAACTATGAAATAACCCCTTTGGCATAAGACTTAAGCTACAAAAATGGGGGTGGTCCTGGGAACCCTAGAGTATTTCACGCAAGAGGGAACCTCATGAATGAAATGGGAAAGTGCTCCACATTACCGACTTGACTAGTACACCTTGGTGAGATTAGAGTCAAAGATATCCATATCGTGACCCCATTGAAAGTATAACTGAATGCACTTCGATGCTCATTATATTGAAGGGGGTAAAATAAATCCAATATACTCCTTGGGAAACCTTGGTAAAACAATATTTCCATAGATATCTTGTGACACCTAGAGAGAGAACCACCCAACAAGCTTGCCGGCTTGGAGCCATTGTTTTTGTCTTAGTTAGTATGCTTGAGAGCTCTCACAAAGTGAAAACTTTGTTAGATTCAAACTCTTGTTTTTCAAACAAGGGAAATAATCTCTTAAAGTTGAAACCTTGTGATTTTCATCACAAAATCTACTTGGTGTCATTTTGTCCTAGTTTTTCACTTGTCCTAAGACAATGTGAAATTCTACCAAAATAAAACCAAGTTTATTTCAACACCACTTGGTCTACACCCTTTTTTTCTTGTTCCCCATTTTTGGACAAAAGGAAACAACATATACGTATACCGCTAGATATTGAGTGTCCACCCAATTTTTATTCTACTTGTGCGACTAGATTATAATGCCAGAGTGCAAGTATTGAAAGTGTGCATGGTAAGTACTCACGATCTAGTAGGCCCCCTTGACTCAAAAACCTATATTTGAGACTTATTATCATTGTAGTTAGGTGATTTCATCCTTTTTTTCTTTTGAGTTTTTATGATGCCAAAATTGTAGCCATACAATTGAGATATTTACACCTTGTTTCCATTGCGAAATTAGGCCTAAATGTCTATATTGTAGGGTTATGATGCTTGCATGCATAACAATTTCTTGATATACTTAGACGTAGTTTTTACACCCTAGATTTTTCTTGAGTGTTGTGAGTGTTAAGGTTACTTTGTTAGCATTGCTATAGTACCATTCTGATACTAAAATATTGTTTTTTTGTAAAGGTTGATTAGGTTTCCAAATAGAACTATTATGTTGCTCATATTTTTATGATCCATTTTACAAAGCTTAGACTTTGTTAGTGTTTATAAGATGGATTTTAGTATATCTTGTTAGGAGATTGCATCAAAATTATCTTATCATTTATGCATTGTTTGTTGTAAACTTGACCTGACTGGTGATATTGTGTTGTCACTATTTGGTTATAAACCTATCTAGACAAAATATTAGAGAATAAATTATTTGATGTAACTAAATTTTGAGTGTTGTACATCATTGTATTATTCTAAGGAAAACTTGTTTCATATATTGCCTTGCTAGGGTAGCTTGTTCATTGTTCTTTAGCTCACATGTTTGCTTTGATCTATAAATTTTGTGACTATTCTATAGTCACCTTGCTTTGGAAATTTAGCATCATTACGCTACAAAAATTTGACTAAGGTCCCTTTTTAGTAAACCTTAGTGGAAATTCTTCGCGTTACATTTCCTATCTCAAGTATGCCTACTATGAGGATGGGATCCCAAAAATTTGGAATTGATATATTTAGAGGTGACAACCCTCTCTTAGAGGATAATCTCATGGTTGACCATAGTGGTGGAGAGGAAGATTCTCCTCGTATGAATATAGAGCATCCTCCCACCAATTTTCATGATTATATTTTTCAAAACAAACATGAGGTTCTTATGCGTGTAATGGAACTAGTAGCTAAGTTACCTCCCACGATGGATCGTTCTCTTATTGTCACAATGGTTCGAGGGGAAGAAGAATTGGAACATTATCATCACCATATAGATGGCATATTAAACACAGGTCATGCGTCTACTTCTGCACGAAAAAATAATGAGGAAGTACCTTTCAAAAATTATGGAGACTATCGTTTACCTCCTATTAAAATTTGTTGCGAAGACCATGAAGAACATGTTCATCATGCACAACCTCCCCCTAGCGAAGATTGTAATAAAATAGTCATTCAAGAGGTGACGTTAGAACAATAGGTCCAAGCTGTCACTCATCAATTGAAAAGTTTGGCTACACATATACAAAAGGAACAACCAAAACTTGTCTAACAAACTATACCAAAGGAAAAACCTAAGGATTCGTTTTATGAGTTCCCAATAAACACTCCTCATCGAGAGACACGAAAGGATACTTATGAGTAATTTTTCACCAAAAATAAGGGTGCGCATATACCTAGGCTTAACCCTTTGTATAGACCAATGCCGCCACCCACGCAAGACTAGTTCTTCCACCAAGAATGGTCTACAATGAAGAAAACCCTTCAAACATTACAAGAGGGCCAAACCAGTAACAATAACAAGAAGTATCAGTTTGATGAGTTATGTCCCTACCCATTTCAAAAATCCATGCTATAGGTACCTTACCCAAGACACTTTGATTTTCCAAAATTTGACAAATATAAGGGAAAAGGTGACCCTCGTGACCATATTAAATATTTTTATATGACATGTCAAGAGGTGGAATTCAGCGACAATTATCTTATGTGCCTCTTTATACGAAGTTTAGGAGTAACGACGCTAGAATCGTTTGTACACATCCCTAAGGAATCCATATCAACATGGGCAGAACTAATAGAAATTTTCTTACAACACTTCTATTTTAATATAGAAAATTATGTCACCATGTTGGATCTCTGTAATGCAAAACAAAAAAACAATGAAAACTTCGCTGCATTTTTACATATATGGAGAGGATTAGCTAGCCGCTTTCCTTGCTCCATACCTGAAAAATAGTTGATAAGCATATTTTTACCAACCTCCATCTAGACATTACATTCCACCTACAAATGCATTGTGGAAACATGTTCAAAGAGGTAATTGAAAAAGGGATTCAAATCGAAAAAGAATTGCTAGCTAGGGGGACTCCAAAACCTTCTACCGTGATCAAAATGATTCCAAGTCCGATGAAAAACCAAATTTTGTTCATAATAAGAACAAAAATGTCATTGGTGATGGGATAGTAGAATCCAAGTAAGTACAAGCCATTCAAAACCACACTCCTTTGAAGCTTGCAAAGGGAGCTTAGCCTACGGAGTATAAGCATCGTACTTTCACTCCTCTATCTGATTCAATGTCATCAATACTAAAAAAATAGAGGCAGTTAATTTGGTTATATATCCTAAAACTATGCCTTATGTGGATGACACGCCTAAACCATCATGGTTTAGAGATAATGAATATTGCTAATTCCACCACATTAAAGGTCACAAAATATATAACTATTTGAAGTTGCAACACTGCATCTAGGACTTAATCGATAGTGGTGATGGATTCATCCACTCCAAACAAATCTCCCAATATGAAAACTTTTCCTAAACATAATTAGGACAAGAATAATAATTATGTGTCTAATGAGAAGAATTATTTTGATGCTCTCATTGGCTGTGTAGACACACCTATCGAACATTTCAAAACAATAACCCCTGTGATATCCCCTAGACTATCTATGCCTAGGAATTTTCTGAAAAAGGCTAATTATCTTTTAGTTCCACAAAGTTATGACAGTAAGGAACCTAGGTTTCGGCATTCCCATCAAAGGATGCCTATCACAACTAGACCTCACTTGATTCTTCGCGCTAAAAACCCCATTCACTTACCTGTTCCCCCATCTTCAACTCATGGTAAGTGGTATGATTTTGATTCTTCCGAATATTCCAATCCCAATAATTCTAAGTCTTCTGATTCCTCTAATGATTCCAATCCAAATTATTCCCCTAATACGACTCCTAAGTCATGGTCCTCCCTATCTTCGCAGGACTCCATTTATCAGTTGCCTCAATGACCCCCTCTTATGTCGAAGAGATCTCTAATTCAAAGTCCTTATAATCAATCATCCAAGTCGACTCCCATGTTGTATTCATCTAATCAACCTCTTGTGGTAAAACAAATACCCACACTGATTGATTCATTTCAGAATGAAGAAGATATTAGAGAATTTATGATGGTACATGAAGACATTCCTCTAAAATTTTATGAGAAATAAACTTCTTTAGACGTCAATATGTTCACATATTGGGAGGAAGATATTAACGCCTTTTGTTAGAAAATAGAGGAAAACCCTAAGATCATCAAACATGATCCTTCTCTTATTCTTCCATCTTCACATTCTTCATTGGGCGATGAAATTCTTGGGTCTAGCATTGATCCACAACCTATCTTCTCATTACATAATCATTCTTTATCTATTAGGATTCCTCCATCGCAATCTTACCTTGGGTCACCACTTAGTAGCCCATCATATTTTTCTCTATGTGGGCCACCTCCAAGTAGCCCCACATCATCTATATGTGGCTCACCTCCTAGTAGCCCATATTTGTCTTTACTGGGGGCATGTCCTAAAAGTACCTTATCTTCTATTCTTGGGCCACATCCTAGTAGAACATCTTATTCTATATATGGGACACCTCTAGGTAGTCCTTCATCTTCTATTTATGGGACACTACCAGATAGTCCTTCATCTTCAATCTTAGGGCCATATTTTTGTAGTCCTTTATCTTCAGTCTATGGGACACCTCTTGGTATCCCATCCTATTCAATTCTTAGACCATATCCTTTGTGTCCATCATATTTTTCTTCTATCAATGATTTTGGCAAACCCAACATAATTTCTCACATCAATTCTATTTGTCCACTTTCTTCTCCCACTTCTCAAGGTCAGAAAAGTCATGTTATAGATTATAAGAAACCGAAATGGTTCCTTCATCAGACTCAGATAAATAATTCCAAGAGCTTCAAATCTCACAAAAATTTAAACATTCTTAAAGTTCAGAATCAAACGTGATTCAAAAATGCACATTAACGCACCCATCAATTATGGTGTAAAGTGTAGAAACCTTTGGAGAGGGACCTCAAGCTCTCACACACAAAATCCATGTTTCATAATAAAATGAATTCATCTATTGAGTATGAGCTTGCCATGATCATTGAGATCGGGGATAGTATGAATCTTGATAAGCAAACATGCCTAGTCTTCCTTATCAAGGAGATTGCTAACATTATTGTTGGATATTTTCACACTAAGTGACTGTGTTGGTCCCACCTTTCAAAAAAGACAAAATAAAAAAAGAATGACAACATTTCAAAAAAAAATCAAAGGTAAAGGAACACACATTGCAATCGGGTATTACATACACATGGATGTTATTTCTTCCCTCCCTTGCTATTCTTCTGCAAGTCTTCCCACCATTTTCATCCCTTTGATGATATTTTGGTTAGATAATTCACACATGTTTTGTGAAATTTATTTGTATGGTATCCATTTGGGCTTGGTATTTCATCACCTTAGTAAATTAAATAATGACCGACCTCGTAGAGATCCCATCACAATCAACATCTAAACAAAACTTGTTGCGAAGAAATTTTATACGTATTTGTTCACACTAGTGATTTTCATTATTGCAATCACTTCCACCTTGTTCCATAAAGTCATTAGTGTTTCTTAACCCCTTGTCAAACAAGAGAGCTGAAATAAGTTTTTAGAAAGCAAAAAGAATCAATCAAATCAAAAGCACAAAGCTGAAAGCAAATGCTAAAAGTAAAAACAAATTGATATATAACTCTCTCTTGTGGTATTTCCAATAATCTATACCGGGGCTATGGATTCATGAATGGAAGTAGAGAAATGTTTTGATTAGAACCAAATGAATCTCCATTAGGGATATGTATGCATGACTAGAATCAGATAAATATACATCTCTCCTTCCACAATCCATTAAAATAAATCAACTTTGAAAAATTAATCATTCCTATACATTGGCTAGGGTGTCTTCACTTGTTGTCTATCAAATCTCCCCTCAAAGAGGAAATAAATTTCCACATGCACACATTAGATCTCTATGAGCAAACATGATTAGTATGTTACCAAGTGTCTTTTTTTTGGAGCTTGTTCAAACTCTAATCTAGTTTGTATCTTGTCTCACGATTCATGCCTTTGGCTAATCTCTTCTTCATTGTGAGGCTTCTAAGCTACATTAACAAAATTCACATCATTCTTCTACTTAGTTCAAAATATCCATGTGTATAATATTGCCTTGTTTCCATGTTGTTGGGAACCTTTTTCCCCTTTCACAAAACAATCTTCTACTTCTTTCTATCATGTGCTTCTTGGCCAGCTTATGCTGAGGGCATCCTTGCTCCTTCCTAACATGTCATTGGGTTGTGTTCATAAACATGTTGAACATATCTATATTGAAACTGATCCAAATTTTGTGTGTGAATATTTTTCCTTTGAATATTCCCATCTAATGCTGGGGGAAATTTTGCATCTTCACTTTCTTGCACATACGTGTGGCATTCTTCCCTTGTACATCCCATCTATCATCGGGGCATCCAAGTTTCTTCATTTTTTGTACATAGCTTCAAAAAACTTCTAGAAAATAAAAAACATTCAAATATGTTACACAAATTAAAAACATTCAAATATGTTAGTTGGAAAAGTCAAAACATCCAAATAAACATAAAAAACCCAAACAAATTGTTAAAACAAACTCAAAAGCCCAAAAAAATTGGTAAGAAAAATTTAAAAATATAAATTTATTTTACCATTGTGTGGTTCTCTTTGATACCTTTCGAACGTAAAAAAACAGAGTCATTTCAAGGTCGGGAGAAAAAGTTATGGCCTCTAGAAGATAGGTAGTGTATTCAGTGTTACATAGGTTCCTAGGTGCCCATGTTAAACACTGCAAACACAAGTGCTCAGGCACCAATGCTACATGCAAAAATCCAAACAAAAGTAAAAAAGGAAGCCAACAGAGGCACTCAGGCACCCATGTTGCATGAAAAAATAAAAAAAATAAAAAAGAAGCCAATATAGGTGCTAAGGCACCCATGTTGCAATCAAAAATTCAAAAAAATGCAAAACAATGCCAACACAGGCACCCATGTTGCCTCACAAAATGAAAAAAAATCGAAAGTAGAGCTAGCATAAGCTCCCATGTTCCCATGTTGCCTCAAAAATTGCAAAAAAATACAAACAGGGCTAGCACACACACGCAGGCGCCCATGCTGCCCAACATAGGCACTCTCCTAAGTGCATAGGCACACCCAAGATTGTGTAGGCAATAACTTTTGCTCCCAACCTCAAAATGACTCCATTGTTTTTGTGTTGGAAATGTATTGGAGAAAGATACACAATGGTAACATTAATTTTGGATTTAGATTTACCAAAAAATTATGGTTTTTCATTTTTTAAATGGCTTGCATATAACTGAAACCTGTATCACCTGCATTATCCTCAACATCGAAATTGGTCCTACAAAAACATCTTTATGGCATTCTTTCTTTTTATTGTCTCAAACGACATATAGATCATCATGATCTACCTCCATTAACAAATTTGGGTCTATTTATTATGTCGGTACTCCCGTGAAATAGTGAGTTGTCAGGTACTGTGTCATAATGTACAAATGCTTTCCATGGGACTACTTGTGTCCTCCATTTTTCCCTCACATGTGTTATTTCTTGGGGCATCATTTTTAACCCTTGTCATTATAACACAAACATTCGGGAACTACAACTTGATAACAAAAACAGTAGTACAACTGTCTTGAACGTTGTTTGTTTGATTATATGTGATTATACTTGTTTCTCTATTAGGTTAGCTAGTTTACTTTCTCGTATTGTATTACATCCTGTATGTTGCATGGAGTTAAGCATCATTTTACTTTCTCATATTGCATTGCATAATGTATGTTGCATAGAGTTACATATTTTTAGTAGTAAACAATTGTTAGTAATTTAGCTTTTCATGTTATCTTACACTTTTTTTTATTTTAAATAAAGGACGATGATATAGACCTAGGGGCAAAATGATATAAAAAGATTTCTTATGGAAAGGTTGGATGAAAAGATTGGGCTTGTCCTATATTCTTCGTTAAGCATTTCTTCTCCATTATCATTTATTACCATTACTAATTTTTCTTCTAAAAATCACCTGGGACAATAAACAATCACGTTTATCCCTATTCTTATTTCTTCTCAAATAACTAAAGGTTTCACGCCTGTTCTATCCTATTTCTACCATCCTATTTCTTCTATCCATTTCGATCATATTTTCTATTTTTGATTGACTTCTTCTATCACCCCATCAACACTTGAGGGGGCATCCTTCATTCTGCTAATTTTTCTTCAAAAATTTACTTATATATGCTATTCTACTATACTTTAAGTGAATTCACTAACTTTACCTCAAACAGGGGAAAATATAGACACCTAAATTCCATTTTTGCAATCTTATTGCAAAAATGCACACAAATAACTCTCATTCTTGCCAAATCTGTTATAATTAGTGCTTTTCACTAATTAACTAATGTTACTTACCAATTTATCCAATTAACACCATGTTGTTGATTATGTAACCCCTTTTGCATTTGGGATGTCACTTTACAATGAATCGTAAGCCAAAATCCTCTTCAAAATAAACAATTAGTTATTATAGGCTAATTAATCCTATTTTCCCCTTGATTTGGTCAATATGCCCTAATATTGGCTTAAACCATTCTTCCAACCACTCAAAATCACCACATTCACCTCCATAACATCTCAAAAAGATTTAAAAGCTTATCCTAGCCTTCTAGTTGACCCTAAGTGGTTGATTAAGGCTCCAGAGCTCTTAATCACTTGGTAATTCACTAATTGTGATTAACAAGGCCTAATCATGATTAACAATTCTAATCTAATTTGGGGTTTTTAGTCACACATGCACCAAAATACAAATTTTTCCTAGAATGAAAACTATAAAAAGAGTGCACCTCATTCCTTTATACTTTACACCATGCTTTGATTTGCATCTCATATAATACATATGATTCATGTTCAAGTTCAAACCCTTGCCTAAAACCTTCAACAAAGTTAGTAGATGACTAATATAAAGTAACTTAATAAGTCATTTGGAGAGGTCATTTCACCATTTTTTGGAGAAAGTAGCAACCATAACCATTTGATTTCCATCTTAGGTCTATTTAGGCCCAAGTTAGGTAATTCAAGCATATTAGTAGGCATGTTTAATTAGATCTCGCATTGTTTTCATACTAGTCAAGCATTCCCTTTAACTTCTATCTTAATGTTACATTCCTAGACTTAGAACCTTGGATAGATAGATGTAAAATGATGTTATCTTTCCTTGTTTAGTGATCTAATTTTCTTTGTAAAGTTTAGGGTGCTTTCATTACTGAATGAAATGTTTTGAGTGTTTGTCCCCATACCCTACAAAATTCACAGTATTCTCCACTTCTAATTTTTTGAGTTTTAGTACTGTCATTTTTGTGGTGTCTTTTGTCTCTACACTATGTGCACAATATAATTAATTTGGGTTTGTTTCCTTCTTGCAACTCTTCTAATCTACACATTATTTCATCCATTTTTCCTTCTATATTTTAACTTATTGTCACAATATCTCCATAATATTCAATATTTTATACTTTTATAACAACTTTAATTTACTCTACTTAGGTGGAAATTTTTGTCACATAATCTAAAACAAATTTTACTGGGAAAGCCTTCCAAAAACTAAAGAACTTTACTAGGGTCATGAAAGTTCAATTTGGGTTTTTTCATTATATCAAATAATATCATGTCATACTCTATGATAGATTCTCCCAACTTTTTTTTGATTTCCTTAAAATATTGAATGGTATTTCCTATGCACTTCTTCCTTTTGAATTCTTGAATAAGGGCATCACACACTTCTTTTAGTGTCTTCCTAGTCAAATTCATAAAGTATATAAACTCAAATTCCCTATAGTCTATTTATCCTACGAGTTCACATTTCTTAGTATTATAATCTATTACTCTTTTTTCTCTGCATCACATTTCAAAAGCTAGAAAGTAATGTTGTGGATCAAAGGACTTATCTTAAGGTTGAAGTCTTATGTAGAGATAAAGAATATGTGTCATATTTCCTCCTACACCAGGCTGAGTTCTTATCTAATTTTACGCATCCATATTTATTTCACTATTTCTCAAACTTGGATTCAACTGCACACTTGGTTGGTTATTACTTGCACTTACCTTTCTTTATTTTTTCTTTAATTCTTCCAAATCTAAAGAATCATTGCTAGATTTTTTGGGCCCTAGAAAACTTACTCCATACTTAAGACTCACATAACTATTATTTCTACACTCCCATCTATTTTCTTTATTTCCACTGAAAGAGACTATGCACAAAGGATTCTTAATCAACGAAAGGTTTACTTCCCTTGTGATTTATTCCACACTTAATTCTTCAACACTTGTATGTAGAATTATTTGTACTTCATAAAAATGATTCAATTTCTTCCAAAATTCTTGAAAAATTAAAAAAGTGTCTCCCAATCATTCAAAAAAATCTCGAGTAATCATTCATTAAACAGAAGAAACATGTAGTAAGTGGGAGCTTGAATAGATGTAATGAAGATGTGTTACAAGGTATGCTTTTTATGTTTGATCAATTCAATCACTTTGTTAAAGGTGTATTGCTATTATTTATGCTTC
Source organism: Taxus chinensis (assembly GCA_019776745.2). Lineage (NCBI taxonomy): Eukaryota > Viridiplantae > Streptophyta > Pinopsida > Cupressales > Taxaceae > Taxus > Taxus chinensis. The sequence continues at coordinate 779,236,473 of CM034149.1, read as the reverse complement.
ATCAAGAAGGTATGAAGGATTTTTAGGGAGACATACACTTTGAAAGAAGTACTTGAAGCTATGAAAAGATGATTGTAAGGTGTCCTATTGTGTTAAATACCTAATACTACTATGAAAATGTATGTATATGTGTTTTAAGGAATGTTTGTGGTATGATGGCGTGATCAGACCTAGAAGTTGCATTAAAAGGTATATTCAATATTATTCATAAAGATATGTTACTTTTTTCCATGTAATAAGGTTAGTGAAGATGATTGAGAGTTGTAGGTATAATCATGTTTCCTTATTATAGTCATGTTGCAAGTAAAGGGTTTGAAGAGAATGATAAGAAGTTACAAGTGTTGGACATTGTTTTTAATATTTTTCATTGATGTCAAATCCATTAATGTCAAAGAATGTTGAGGTGTCATATCAGTCCCCATGAGGTGTCAACCATGGTCAAACATGAAGGTTGATTGGTAGTGTCATGGTTTGGTGATGTTCTATAGTGTTATGGAGCATGGTCTAGTACGAATGATCACAGTTTGAGTCCTCCTAAGATGAGTAGAGGTTGTAATTTGGTATATCATGTTTATTATGATGTTTTAGAGGTGTACATGTGTATATAAAAAATATAATACAAAATTCTTTGAAGTTTACTTGAATGCTTTAGAGTTTTTCCGAAGTCTGTTCCATTTGCTTCAGAGTTTGAATTGATTGCTTTGGAGTTTGACCAAAGTTTGCGATAATGCTATTGTGACATGTGGTGAATATTAAATAAATTTTGAGTAATATGGAAAAGGTCTTAGTAAGATTGAAATATGGATAACATGTCATTTTAATAAAACATAAGTTGGAACAAGCCATTCTAGGCTTAGTCCTAGAAATAGTGCTAGTAGTTTGGCATGGTGGCATGAAATTTGGAGCAAGGAAGTCATGTTCAAGAATGTTAGAAGAATGGTGATGGTTTATATGACACGTATGTTTATTTTTTAGGCCAGTTCTCAGAGGTGTGGTGGTGTTTCATGGTCCTTGGGAAGAAATAAGGTGAAGACACGCAAAGATAACACATGTAAGTCATTGTAGTTAAAGGTTCCAAGCCTATTTGAGAAATTTGGCTAGTTTAATAAGTTAGAGGATGTTGTTATGATGCTTTATGAAAATTTTCAGGTCAAATTATTAAGGAATTGCAAGTTATGATGTTTTTGGTAAAACTAGGTTTGTAAGAGTGAAGATTTGTGCTAAAATTTAACCTTCTAATGCTCATTGTGAACTATGTGTTTTAGATGGGACCTAAATATTTTGGGGGATGATTTTCCATTGAGCTAAGACAATTTTTCAAAAATAATGAGGAAGTTTTATGTCATACTTTTATGAACGAATGTTAAGAAGATAAAGTCCTCTAAAACCCTAGTTAAATCCTTATAGTAGAGCGACTTGGGAAATATACATGTTATGGTATCCAGATTGTCATAGAAATAAAATGTGATGAATAAAGGTTGAATAGGATTCATCCAAGATAATTTTGGCATAGGTTTCATGCTCCCTGTTTTGGGAAGAAAGAGAAAAACCATAGTTTTGTGGGTTTTTACTTTTTTAGGGCTGAGATGAAGGTTCCATGATGAAAAAAAATTATTCTAGAATCCTTGTGAGGTGATCTAAGTATCCATGAAATTTTTTAGGTAGGTACAATGGAGAAAATGGGAGATACATGTGCTCAAGGTGACTCTACCAAATTTTTCCTTAAGGGCTAGAATGTTAATCTTATGCTTTGGAGTGTGTTTGGACATTTTTCTTATTTTTGATGCATCTAATGGTAATGGATAGTTTATTGAAACCTGGTATGATGTGTTTGAGCTCTTGTTTTGACATGGTGAACTAGTTTTCAGTTGAATCCATAGTGGCCTAGGAAGCCTAGTTGGATTTCTTGAGAATGTGAAAGAAAAAAGTGTGTTGGGAGAAACTTCTCCATGTGAGATATGCATGTTAGTGATTGTACATATTAGTAAAAGTTTCCTTAAATTGTTCTAGGTGGTTTCTGAGCTCAAAATTTAATTCTAAGGATTTTGTGCATGTTTCTCTCAAGACTGGTTCTTGAGTCCTTAGAGCATGAAAGAGAAGTTTCAGAGATTGGATTGGTTAAAGGCCTTCCACTATGAGTTAGAAGGAAATGTAAGATGCTAAGGAAAGTAAATTCAACTAAATTTCTAGTGATATATGTTTTTTCTCTTGCTGAATAGGTTTGATAGGTGAAATAACTTTGTTTCGAAGACCTAATTCTGGGGTCTTGAGGGCAGTTTGGAGTAGTTGTAGAGATTGAGATGTTTGGAGGTTTTCCACTTGTAGTTGGATAAAAACGTGACTTGTTATGGGAATTATAATCAGATATATTTACAACGGTATATGACTTGAGTCATAATGATAGGATTTCCTATGTCAAGTTCGTCACTCTTCGAGACTGAAATTATGGGCATTGAAGACCTAGTGGGGATTACATGCTTCTTGGTGTGTTTCATGGTAGAGTTGGATGTTTCAATACTTATTGAGATTTTTGATGTTGTAAAGGACTTGTATATGACTTTTGTAAATTTTATGAAGCCTTTAAAAAAATGTTTTAAGACCTTGGAGCTATTGGAGGATTCACTAGTGCTTAAGAAGCTCATTTTGAGCTGGTGTGTGTGTGTCTTGATGCTTGATGATGATGTATTGACCTACTTGGGTAATTTTATGATGTTTATATTACGCTATTAATATATTTTTATGTTGGTGTGACTGACCTAATTGGTCATGGCTGACCCAAGGGTGTTTTAGAGTTGTGACTTGTATATAAGCAAGTGAGGGTGTTTTAGAGTTGTGACTAGTTGAGCTAATGGGGTTATGAGATACCAAGAGGGAATTTAAGTAGAGTATTAAAGGATTAAGAAAAGATTTGATAAGACCTATGAATACACGAGAAATTTTTAAGATCATATGTGTAAGGAATATTGATATATTCAACCCTTGAAGGAGATAAATAAAGTGAGTTATAAAAGAGCTTGTTTTGATGAGGGTTTGGTGTGTGTAAAGAAGTTGGATCTAAAATTAGATCATTATCAGTTGTGTGAGTAGTATTTTACCAGTGGTCATCCATTTATAAGTGGTTGAGTTAGTGCTTGATCACCTTAGGGGGTTGTAGCCTCCTTGTAGGGTTATTGCTCTACTAAATTAGGGGTTGGTAGGGGTTGGTGCCTCACTAAGTTAGGGATTGGTTCTCCTTGTGGTATTGGTGCCTCACTAAATCATGGGTTAGTGCTACTTGTAGGGTTTATTTTCTACTAAACTAGGGGTTAGTGCTCCTTGTGGGGTTGGTACCTCACTAAATTTGAAGCATGACTATATAAAGTTTTGTTTTAGTGGGTTTTATTCCCCTTAAGGGTTTCCCACTTAAATTTGGTGTTCTCATGTACTCTCCTATATATTGATCTTGTGTATGGTTGATTTAATGTTACTTAAGCACACATATTGTTAATTTATGGATGAATGGTTATATGAATGATAACGAATGATGATTGAAATAGAATAAAGCTTTAATAGACTGATTCATCCCTCCTCTCAGTCCCTTGTGCTTCCAACAATTGGTATCAAAGTTGGTCCTTGAGAAGAAAGTTTGAAAAATTAAAGGAGATCCTCTTGAAGTGCCAGTATGACATATAGTCAGGCTCAAGTTGAATTCACTTCTATTGTTAGGATGAGAGCTTGCTTGAAACCCTTAGGATTTGACATTTGGAAAAAATTTCTTTGTGTGTGCACTCTCATTTCTAATCCAATTGATGAGAAGACTGATGAAGGTGTTAAAGCATATACTTGTGTTGATTTTGAAGCATGTTTCCATAAAGAATAGATGAATAAGATCTTTTAGCTGAGCTTAAAGATAAAGTATAAGTGTTTGAACATACAAAGGTAGAAGAATTGTGTTATGAATCCTTATCCTTAGACACAATATTTAAAGAGGTTAAAAGGATATCTGAAACTGAGTTGACTATGTACTAGAGTCATAATATCATGTTTGAAAGAAAAGGTGGTGATTATGACCTAGGATTTGAGATTGAATTTGTCCATGATATGCTTGGATCAATCAATATAAAGGTTGATGATGATATGTATCTTGATGGAGTCAAAGAATGTCATAGCCATGAGGTGTTTCTTAGTATGTTTGAGGTATGGAAGGATGATAATATAAGGTTGTTTTTATGATTTGAGATAGTTTGTTACCAGGAACAGGTCCAAGAGAGATTGAATTACTGAAAAGGTCATCTTGAAGGTTGTTCACCATTATTTCATGCTAGGTATGGGTGTTTCTATAATGTATATTTCTTTTCATTTGAGCAAGTTGAACATAGGATTGTTTACAAGATAAAATAAAGGAAGCATGATTTTGAGTCTTAAGCCCTATCTTGTAATGTTCTATAGCATAATTAAGACTCACTGTCTTATGGAATCTCATATAGAGGTCATTCTAATAATTTTAGGAAAATATTTGAATCTCAATTAATGACCTTAATTAATGATTATTGTCTTATGGAATCTCATATAGAGGTGTGTTTGTCATATCTTCATTAAAAGGTCTTAGTGCTGCTTCAAGAGTCACTATCATATGTCATGATGTGGAAGTAATTCTGAGTCTTCAAAATAATTGTAAATTTGTCCTAGTATTAGGTGGGTCAGTCCTTAAGCCATGAAGGAATCTAGGAGTATCTTGAAGAGATTGATTTGTGTCTAGAACATTTGGGTCTAAGTTTCCATCAAATTGATTGATTATGTAAGAAGGTTTGCAAATGGATGATCAAGATGAAAGCCTTGAGTGTTTTCCAACTGTGTTTTGAGACCAAAATCTAGGTAATGGTAGTTTTTCTTTTTTTAGCATGTCATGAAAAAATAAGTGATCTTGGTCTAAGGTGTTTGAAGATGTGGTGAAGTAAAATGAAATGTGAAAAGTGTCATGACTGAAGAAAGCAACTGGTTGTTCTAATCCCTCTTTGTTTTCCTGTACCAGGATTGCAGAAATTGTGTCTCCACCACCGAAGGCATATATCATGAAGTCCTTGGAGAAGTCTAGATTGACGAGAGATAGAGCTTGAGATATAACCTCTTTTATTGCCTCAAAAATTGCCTTGCCTTCAGCTGTCCACTTAAATACCATGCTCTTCCTCAACATTAGCATTATTGGCTTCACGAGAGCGGTAAAATTTGGAAAAAACCTATGGACAAAATTGATCCTTCCTAAGAAGCTTTGAAGAATGGCAACGCTTGAATTGCTTTAACTCTTTCTGGGTCAATCATCAATCCCTCCTTTGAAACAATATGTCCTAGAAGTTTTCCCTCGTGAGCCAAGAATATGCATTTTTTGGGATTCAATGATACCCCAAATTTTCTACACCTCTGAAATACCTGTCTCAAATGAAAAAGGTGATCTGCTGCATTTTTGGAGAATACCGTGATGTCATCAAGATATATTAGAACTATTTTATTGATTAATCCTTTGAATGCCATATCCATTGCCCTTTGGAAAGTGGCTCCAGCATTTGATAGTCCAAATGGCATCTTCTTGTAGGCATAGGTGCCCCATTTGGTGGTGAAATCCGTCTTAAACTGGTCATATTCTTTCACCATTATTTGATTATACCCCGAATAGCCATCTAGGAGAGAGAATCTCTCCGAACCGGACACCACTTGCAATATTTGTTCCATTGAAGGAAGTGGGTAATGGTCTTTGAGAGATGCCTTGTTGAGGTCTCGGAAGTCCACACACAACTTGATTTCTCTACTCTTCTTCCTGACCGGAACCAAGTTTGCAACCCAGCTTGAGTGCTTGATCGGGAATATAATGCTTGCCTCTATTAGCTTGTTTAGTTCTTTCTTCATTAGAGGCTCAATGTGGGGGTTGACTGGTCTTTGCTTCTGCCTGATGGGATTAGAATCTGGATCCAATTCTATGGTATGTTGTGCCAAATTCGGATTGAATTCTCTCAAGTCTTCATAGCTCCAAGTGAAGACATCTGGAAATTCTTGGCAAAGTTGTATGAAATCTGATTTCTCCTGCTCAGTGGTCACTTTGCCAATATGAAGTGTTTTGCCTTCCCCAACCGGAATTGGCTCTGAATCTTCTCTCTTGACCTGTATGTTAGCATTTTCCTTACGAAATTGGTCGTTAGGGTTGAAGATAGACTCCAATGTTACTAAACCCTTGGGAAGCTTGTTTGTCCGCAGCTGCACTATTTAATCCCCATACTGCTGCTCTAATCTGTCTTGATTCCTAGCTGAGAATTCAACCTCTTCTTGTTAGAAATTGATGATCTATTGATCGTTCTCAAACACCTGCCAGCTTGTGTTATTATTTGGAACTGCTGGCCTCACAATCACATGGATATGTGGTTGCATTTTTTCCCTTAAGATGTTGTCAATCACATCAAACATTGCTCCAACTGCTGCGAGCCTATCTGCTGTTTCATTTTTCTTCCTGGGTATGGACACGATGTTGAAAGCTTCAAAATACTCAATGAGGTCCCATACGCTATTCTTGTAGTTCTTCAGTAGGTCATTCTTTGTAGCATGTTGTCCCCTGACTTGATTGACGATCAGCTCGCTATCCCCAAACACCTGCAAGTTCTTTATGCCCTTTTTCCTGGCCCAATGAAGTCCATGAATCAAGGCCTCATATTCACCTGTGTTATTTGAACAGGAAAACTGGAAATGGAAAGCTGAATAATAGTTGATGCCTTGAGGTGAAACAAGCATAGCTCCTCCTCCTGTAACTTGCCTACTCCTTGATCCATCGAAAAATAATTGCCATACCTCATTGTCATCCTTATGGTCTGGTTTGGTGATGCTAGGAATAGGTTGGTTTTCTTCACGTATGCAATAGAATCCTAGTTCAAATTCTTCTACTTCTTGGTAGGGATCAAAAGCATGTACCTTGCTCACCCATTCATCAAGAGTCAAATCTGGGATGCTTCCAACTTTGGTGTCAGCTTCATCTGTGCTTGGATAATCTTCTTAATCAAATGCTGAACAGTTGGCATTGACTTGGCTTGGAGTATGAGGCTCAATGTGAAATTTCACAATTGGTTCAGATCTGATTGTGACCTTAGTACCATATCTTGTTCTAAAAAACATGTGTGACCAGTCAGCAGATAAGTAGCCTCTAATTCTAGCTGTGAAATCCCTTGATAAGCATAGGGAAAAGAATGGTGGCAAATCTATCATTGACACATCTTGCAAAATGGTAATGTTGGGGCATGTATGCAAGGTAAGATTCAAACCTTTAATCACTCCCACCATTGCTAGTACTATCCCATCCAATTGCACTACCCCCTTTGATATGACTTCATATTGGAAACCCAGCTGATTAGCTATTTGCTTGGGCATGATAGAAATAATTGCCCCAGAATCAATCATGCAATTGTGTACTAGTTTATCCCCAATTATTAATGAAACATAAAATGGAGGGGGCTTAAAAAATTTACCTTGTTGTCCTCCATGATTCCCTTCAGGCTGAGCAGCATTTGTGAGGACCTTCTCTTGCATATGGACATGCAGGTTTGAAGTTGACCAATTCTTCATGGCATCTTGTAGAAGATCTCTTTGGCCTGGGATGTATAAAGATTCCCACATTGATATATTCACATTTGTCTTCTTCATTTAATCAATGATGGTAAATGGGGATGAAACATCTCTTTGTTGTCCTTTAGTCTGTGCATTCCTTTGTTGTGCATGGGTAGCAACAGCTGGTATTTGAGTTGGCTTAGAAGGTGGTTTGGGCTGTTCTTGCATGTTTGGAGCTGTATTTTGCTTACCAACACCTTGTTGCTGATTTGTTTTTTGACTCACTTCACCCTCAACACCAGTAGTTGTCACCATCAAGGCTTGGTTCAAAGCACCATTGAAGCACATAGATTAGTTGTGAGGTTCATTGCATGGGAAACACCAATCATACTCTTGAGCTATGTTGTTTTGCACTGGCACTAATGCTTTAGAAGTAGATGCAACATTAGGTTTATAGGGCTGAAATGGTCTATTGGTGGGAGGCCTTACTTGGCTTTGATTTATAGCTAGATTGGTTGGCCTATTGGGCTGGTATGGTGGCCTAGCTTGGTACTGCGCTTGAGGCTGATATGGTTTAGCACTTTGAGTTTGCTGTCTTTTGATAGTCACCAACTCATTTCTAAGGTTTTGTAATTGTTTCATAACCTGCTGGAGTTCATTTGAAGCACTAGAGGATGAAGTAGAAGTTTCATTTGAAATTTGATTTCTAGGAGTGGGAATAGGAGCCAAAGTGGGTGCTTGACTAGTGCTTGGATTTTCTAAGTTTGGATGCAAGGGCATGGGAGGCCTAGGAGCCAACTTACAAGCTTGAATAAGACATTTTTTCAGCCCTAATGGAAATGTTATAGGAAGCAGGCAAGGTTGTGCCTCCCATAGATTGAATTAACATAGAAATATCAGAATTTAAAGCCTTAAGATAGTATAGAAAAGAACCTTCCGCTGTTGGCCTAATGACCACTGGAATTCTATCCCAAGACCTTTGAAATCTGAAATTGAAGTCAATCAACTGCTCATTGGGAGCTCTCTTGATAGTTGTCAATTGCTCTAGTAGAGACAAATTGTCTCCCTTTTCTCCAAACTGCTCATGGAGAACTATGCATAATTGATTCCAATTTTGGATAGAACCAGCTGCAAGGCTCCTAAACCATTACAATGCCTTCCCTTTGAATGAAGATGCCAGCAATTTGACAGCAACATCCATTTCATTTATCTCATGGATTGCACAGATGTTAGCAATGTCTTTGACATGATAATCAGGAGTGGTATGATTTTCTCCAGTGAAAAATGGAATGTTCTTCAATGCTGCAATTGGAACTGGATTCTATGCATTGAGGGCAAGTGGGCTGCTGCCAATGAAATTGACAAAGGTATTTGGTGGTAGATGTGCCATTATGATTGGCCTAAGAACTCTGGTTGATGCGAGAAAAGGTCTACCAGGTGGAGGTGTAGACAAAGTCTGGTTAGGTGGAGATGGTGACCTTTGTGGTCTTCTTCCTCTCCTTCCTTTGCCTGGTGATAGTTGTAAGTGGACAAATAACCCCTCTTCTCGAGTATCAGACCTGGTTCAAATTCTTCTCATGTGCCTAGGCAACTATTACTGCTAAACCACTAAATTCTATCCCCTTCAGAGTCGCCAGATGTGTTAGATAATGAGCCTCAAAAGGCTAGATCCTGCCAAGTTACACACCAAACCTGACAATATTAAAAAATAGAATTTAAAAGCTTGAAGGAACCAAAAGATATAGTTCTTCAGGTCAGTTATCGGGTTTTGTTGTGCAGCTACTAATCCCCGAAAGGTACAGGTGAAAACTCAGGTTATGCATGACAACTGGGAAAACCTGAAATACTAAAAACCATGAAATTTTGAAAGTCAAAATCTCAAAAATCTAAGAATACCCTTTTGAAGATTATCCTCCGATCTATCAACTGGTGAAATTTTGATTTGTTTTGAGCAAGTTAAGCCCTTGAAACGATTTCAAAGTTCAACCTGGAAGGTGAAAAATCTTAAATTGTAAAACCTACAATTTTTAGTCCAAAATTTCTTGAAAACTCCTTCAAATCCTATGGAATGACCTCTTGGTCCCACCGGGTGTGCCAAAACTATTGATGGTGAATCACAACACCCTTGAATGTCTGCAACTCGATGGGTTAAGACTCTGTGAAACCTTGTGAAATCGGAAAGCTCTCCGGATGAAGGCCGGTTCCTATTCCTCTGTTCAAATGCACACGTAAAAAATGCAGAGGGTTTACTCAAAACCTAAACTAAATTTCCAAGGAGACAGGGTAAGAAGATGCATAAAATAAAACCTAAACTACAAAGGTGATGCACCGAGGAATGAAGAACACCTGTCTTGCCAATAAACACAAACCATTAAAATGCAATGCAAGATCATGCACAGATAACCAAATTTGTAGTGAAAGATTAGGAGGATGCAAATGAATATAGATAGGGTTGAGAATCATCCACAGGCATGCATTATTTGCTCCAAAGATTGATACAATACACTACAAAATGCCAAGAGGCAAAGTTGCATTACAGTTTTAGATGGGAGGTTTGAACTCCACAAATTCTCCTGCCAAAGAGAAGAAGGGAGGGGCAAAACAAGAATGTCTAACCTTTAGAAAGAAGCCTCTCCTTACAATTTATAGGAAGAATGAGAGAGGGAGGAGAGAGGAAATCCAAATCTACCCCAACCACCTCCAAGTTGCATTTAATTCATCTCATTATGGTGGTAGGTGAGAACCCTAACAAACCCAAAAATTGGTGAATTTTATTTTGAATTTTAAAGAATTTGTTCCCACCCAATTAAAGATATCTAGTTGTAGTTGGATAGAGGACCTCGTAAGATTTCTGAAAATTCAAACCTTGCGTTAATCCGAGCTCCCTGTGAAAAGTTATGGCCATCTAAATATCTGGGTCAGGGTCTGCTTCCTGTCAGCGCTCTAAATGTTGCACCTCCTAAAGGTGTGCCTCGGCGCGTCCATCCTTATGTTGACATACTCTTACATGCGCCATGGGTGCATCCATTTTCATGTGGACATCCTTTTTTATGTGCCCTTAACCTGTGCCTTGGCGCATCCATTTTTGTGTCGACATCCTTTCATGTGCGCCCTTAACCTGCGCCTTGGCGCATCCATTTTTGTGTCGACATCCTTTTACATGCACCCTTAACCTGTGCCTTGGCGCATCCATTTTTGTGTCGACATCCTTTGCTGTGTGCCTTTAACCTACGCCTTGGCACATCCATTTTTGTGTCGACATCCTTTTACATGCGCTAAGGCGCGACTTTTTCCATGTTGACACTTTGTGTCATGCGCCCTTTACGTGTGCCAAGGCACGACTTTTGGCATGAATAAATGTTGGGTTTTGAGTTCCTTTTATTTCCATATTCTTCTGCTTCTCTATATCTACCCAGGGGAAGATATTTACAACAAAGATTTCATGAAACAATGGGAGTAGGTATAGAGAAATATTTTTTTGAAAATGTGATGACAAGATCTAAGTTGTTCAAAACAATGAAGGACTGTAAAAAAATATCTACAGGATAGTGTGAAATTTTGAATCCTTGAAGGATTTCTATAATGATCATGAAAAATAAAATTTAAGAGATAAGAACAAGTTTGACAAATTAATACATCATGACAGGGTATAGTATACATTTGCGTTTTGTTGAGGTAAGATACAAGTTTGCAAGTAGTTAATATGCTCCATCGAGGTATGTTATCAGTCACATTATTATCTTGTTGGTTGGTATTTCATAAAGGTTACTATATTGATGAAACAAGGATTATTTCTATAAGAAGATAAGGTTTGATCCTGAGAATAAAAAATGACAAAGTATTAGATGATTCAAGAAGAATTAAAGAGTTGTGTACAAGGTTCTGGGTAGAGTGTTGGTTCCAATACTATGAGGTGCTTTGATGCATCACACATCACTAAAGGATATGTATGGGTTGCAAGACTAAGATTTACGGGTGCAACAATGTTTTGTTTGATCATCATATCTGTGAGATATAGGTCACTAAGACTTCAAAGAAGAAGGAGAGATTACCGAGAAAGTGATTCATGACTATAATATTATGGATGATCCATCTCTAGTATACACGGTTGAGGTAAGTTATCATAGTTTTGTACATTCATTTAAAGGAGGATGATATATAGTCAAGGGAAGTTCTTGGAGTTTGTTTTACATGCTTAGGTTGATTCTATGGTTTGGAGAAGTTTGACTAAAATAGATTGAAGATGAGATTTAGGGAAAATGATCCTAAAAAGAGGTTATGGAAGTATGAAAGGAAAAGTTAGTAGATTTGACATGCTAGAGACTTAGAAGAAGTTGCAAAACAAGTTTGAAAACAAATTTTAAAGAGTATACACTCAGGGGGATCTATTTTGAGGCTCATTATGGGACTATGGATCATTCTTTGCTACTGTTAAGGTCAAAAAAGAGAAATTACAATCCAAGGGGGAGCCTTTGTGCAAGTAAGTTTGTCATTTGAGAATTGTTGTTATTTTGTTTTTTATTTTTCCATGTCTAGTTGTCATTATATTCTTTTTCATATATGTCAAAAGGGGAGAGTAACATCAGAAAGATGGAAAAGAGTCAAGTAGGTGTGTTTTGTCTTATGGTTGCCGTCAATGTTTTTGAAGGTGGTTGACATCAATGAAAAAGGGGGAGATTGTTGGCCATTGTGTCTAAGTGTTGTCATTGATGTCAAATAAATTGATGGAAAAGGATATTGAGGTGTCATATCAGTCCCCATGAGGCGTGAACCATGGTTAAACATGAACATTGATTGGTAGTGTCATGGTTTGGTGATATGCTATAGTGTTCTAGAGCATGGTATAATAGGCATGATCATAATCTGAGTCCTCCTAATTTGAGTAGAGGTTTTCATGAGGTATGTCATGGTTAGTATGATGTGATAGAGGTGTATGTGTATCTAAAAAATTAAATACATAATGCTTCCAATTTTTCTTGAATGCTTCAGAGTTTGTTTGAAGTATGTTCTATTTACTTTGAAGTATGAACTGATTACTTTAGAGTTTGACAAAATTTTGTGATAATGCCTATTGTGACATGTGGTGAAGGTCAAGAATATGTAGAGTAAGATGGAAAAGGTCTTAGTAATATTGAAATATGGATAACATGTCAGTTTAATAAGACATAAGTTGGTACAAGCCATTCTAGGCCTAGTCCTAGAAGTAGTGAAAGAAATTTGGCATGGTGGCCTAAGATTTGGAGTAAGGAAGTAATGGTAAATCATGGTAGAAGAATGGTGATGGTGTATATGACATGTATGATGAGTTTCAGGTTAGTTCTTAGAGGTTTGGTGGTGTTTCATGGTCCTTGGAAAGCAAGAAGGTGAAGACAAGTTGGGATAACACAGGTAAGTCATTGTGGATAGAGATTTTTAGGTATATTTGAGAAATGAGGTGAGTTTTATAAGTTATAGGATGTTGTCATGATACTTCATGACAAGTTTCAGGTCAAATTGAAGAATAAATTTTAAGTTATGGTGTTTTTGGTAAAATCAGGTTTGCAAGAGTGAAGATTTGTTCTAAAAGTTGACCTTCTGATGCTCGTTGTGAACTGTGTGATTTTCATGTGACCCAAAGGTTTTGAGGTTTTTTTTTCATTGAGATAAGACCATTTTTAAAAAATAATGAGGAATTTTCATCATCAGACTTTTATTAACAAATGTTAAAAAGATAAAGTTCTCTAAAACCCTAGTTTAACCCTCATAGTAGAGTGTCTTGGGAAATATGCATGTTATGGTATCCAGAATGTCTTGGAAATCAAATGTTATATATCAAGTTGAATAGGATTTCTCCAGGCTCATTTCGGCATAGGTTTCATGTTCCAACTATTTTGGGAAGAGATAAAAACCCTAGTTTTGTGGATTTTTACTATTTCAGGGCTGAGATGAAGGTTCCAGGATGAAAACAAAAAAATTATAGAATCCTTATGAGGTGTTACAATTATTTATGAAAATTTTCAATCAATTATAGTGGAGATAATAGGGGATACATGTACTTAAAGTGACCGCACCAATTTTGGCCTTAAGGGCTAGAATTCTAGTCTTATGCTTTGGATTGTATTTGGTCATTTTTCTTGTTTTTGATGCATCTAATAGTCATGGATATTTTATTAACACCTAGTACGACGTGTTTGAGATATTTTTTGACATGGTGAAGTGATTTTCAATTGAATTCCTATTGTCATAGGAATCCCTAATTAGCATTCTTGAGAAGGTGAAAGGATCTAGTATGTTGATAGAAACTTCTCTATATGAGCTATGCATGTTAGTGATTTTACATGTTGTTGCAAGTTTCCATGAAGTTTTATAGGTTTTGGTTGAGCTCAGAAGTTGATTTGAAGAAGTTTATGATTGTTTCTCTCAAGATTGGTTCTTGAGTCTTTAGAGCTTGAAAGAGAAGTTTTAGAGATTGGATTGGATGAAGGCCTTCCATTATGATTTAGAAGGAAATTTCAGATGTTATGGAAATTAAATTCAAATACCTCTCTAATTATATATGGTTTGTCTCTTGTTGAAGAGGTTTGATAGGTGAACCAACTCTATTTTGATGACCTAATTCTAGGGTCTTAAAGGTAGTTCAGAGTAGTTGCAGAGCTTGAGATGTTTGGAGATTTTCCACTTGCAGTTGGATAAAAAAGCAAGTTATTATGGAAATTAGACTTAGAGATATTTACAATGGTATATGACTTGAGTCATAATGATGAGATTTTCTATGTCAAGCTGGTATCTCTTCACGACTAAAATTATGGGCTTTGAAGACCTAGTGGGGATTACATTATTCTTGGTGTGTTTCATGGTGGAGTTGGATTTTTTTATGCTTCTTGAGATTTTTGATGATGCCGAGGACCTGCATATGAATTTTTTTAAGTTTATGGAGTCTTTAAATTTTTTTATAAGACCTTGGAGCTGTTGGAGGGCTCGCTAGTGCTTGAGAAGCTCATTTTGAGATGGTGTGTGTGTCTTGATGCTTGATGATGATATATTGACCCCTTATGACCTACTTGGGTCATTTAATGATGTTTATATGATGCTATTAATATATTTTTATGTTTTTTTTATCGACCTACTTGGTCATGGCCAACTCATGGGTGTTTTAAAGTTGTGACTTGTATATAAGCAAGTGTTTCGGTCATTTTGTGACTAGTTGAGCTAGTGGGGTTATGAGAGACCAAGAGGGAATTGAAGGAGAGTGTTAAAGGATTAAGAAAAAATCTGAGAAGACCTATGAATACCTAAGAAATTTTTAAGATCAGATGTGAAAGGAAGAATGATATATTCATCCCTTGAAGGAGATAGATAAAGTGAGTTGTAAAAGATCTTGTTTTGATGAGGGTTTGGTGTGTGTAAAGAAGTTGGAGCTGAACTTGGATCATTATCAGTTGTATGAGCATCATTTTACTAGTGGTCATCCATATTTAAGTGGTTGAGTCAATTTTTGATCACCTTAGCGGGTTGTAGCCTCCTTGTAGGTTTGATGCTCTACTAAATCAGGGGTTGGTGCTCCTTGTGGGGTTGGTTCCTCACTAATTCAGGGGTTGGTGATCCTTGTGGGGGTGGTGCCTTAATAAATTTGAAACATGGCTATATAAATTTTAGTTTCAGTGGGTTTTCTTCCCCTTGAGGGTTTCCAACTTAAATTTGGTGTTCTCGTGTACTCTCTTGTATCTCGCTCTTGTGTATGGTTGATTTAATCTTAAGTAAGCACATATATGGTTAATGTATGGATGAATGGTTGTATGCATGATAATGACTGATGAATGAAATAGAATAAATTATTAATGGACTAATTCACCCCCCAGTCCCTTGTGCTTCCAACAAAAATATCATGGAATTAGGTATAATCACGGAGCCATGCTTCAAGAAGATTTTTGATGATATGAGATAGTTGTATGTATGTTTATGCAATGTTCATTATGTTGTAAAGCTTCAAAATAGTTATATATTCTTCAAGAAGGTTTGAAAGAACTCTGAAATAGTTTGGCAATTTTAAGGATATGATATGCTTAATGTTGTGACCTAATGAGTCCTATTAGTGAGTTTTGTAATGCCAAATAAAGAAAGTATTGATCAATGAAATCAAGTAAGCTATTTTGGAGTGTTTTTCATGAAGGAGTCTAAGGTTCATTGGGTGCTTGGTAGATTTGTGATTAAAAGGTTCAAGGTATGAATTTTTTTCTTGTTTTAGTCTCTCATATACATGTCTTCATGTGTAATTGATGAAGTATTTTAAGTCTTTAGAAGTGTTCTAGACCTATTTTGAGAATGTATATATAAGTTCCATAAAGTGGGAAAGTTTTTGAAGATTGTACATTCTCATTTTAATTATCTTTGTGTTATTGAGGTGTTAAGAAGTTAGGGGGAGTTGTGTAGACATGTTTATCATCTTCGTGAGCATGTTTTAGTGCCAACAAGGTATGAGTTCATTCAAGACAATTTGAAGACCTGATTGAATGTGCCAAGATGATATGTAATGATAATGTTGATGTTAAGTGTAGCAAGTTTATGATAGTTGATAGAGATGAGGGGTAAGTGCACCAAGATGGTGGACAATTAAGTGGACACAACAACCCAAAATTTAGGTACCGTGAGTGTGGTTTATAAACTGCGCTCATGCAAATTTTTTATAGGCTCGGTGATTTCTGAACCTAAAATTGTGATCATGGTTTACAAACCGCGAGCATGGTTTAAAAGTGGGCTTGCAGTTTCAAACTGTGATTGTGGTCCTTTGAGACAAAAAATACATACCTGCGACTCCTCATTTTCCCTCATTTTTCCTTTCCAACCACGATTTCTCCTACACCTTTGGCTCTTACGCTTTGAATACCCCCTACAAATTACTCTTTGGACTTGTGGATCATGATAGTTTCAACCATGCCACCAAGACAAAGAGGTAAGCCCTCGATTTTGATCAATTTGTTTGCATTTTAGGTTTTTTTAAATTTTCATGGGTTTTTCAATTTTTTGTTTACGTATACAATTTTTTTGTTTTTTCAATTGCTCGACAAGATCGTAATCTTGTAAACCGTAAAAATATTCCTCAAAACCCTACAAATCATCCTCAAAACCCTCCAAACATTCTGGAAAACCCTCCTTCAAACATAGATCCACCTCTTGTGGCTTCTTTTGTCCCCACGGAACCAACAGGAACATAAGTTGATATCATTGGAAAAATCTAACAAAATAAAATTTCCCTTGAGAACCTTATTCAGAATATAAGACAAAATCATACCACAAATCCGTCCTGCATGACTTTAGCCAACACGTTACAAATATTGATTAGTGAAGTTGACTCCGTAACAAACCAAATAGATAGATGGAATACCTTTAGAGGTGATTATAGGCAGTGGTATGCAAATAAATTATCCCATGTGGCCGTAAAAGACAAAAAAAATTTGGAAAAGATCACATTTGTGCATTATTTACTGACCCAAGAACCAATGCCCCCCATGAAGTTACTTGCAAATGGTTCCCAATCCATTGGTGCCACGATGACCGAATCAAGAACAATTTTTGGGACCGATGGTGGATGGTTTTTTATTATCCACCATGCAACAACAATGAGGTTCCCCTCTATTTTTTGAATAAATTATGTTGTGAGTTCGTGCTTAATGAGGTCCAAAATTATTTTGAATTTTCTAATTTTTATGGGCAAGGTGGTGGCTCTGCATAGAGTAGACATGGTGTACGCATAGGTCAACCAAGGATCCCCCATGCCCCAAAACCCCCACTGTCTTCAGTTATCCCTCCTACAGTGAAGGAGGTTGTGGAGATTGAAACACTACATGCATTGAGGGAGCTCACTGACACTCTGACCCAACATAGTGAGCAGATTACATCTGGTGATGTTGGTGGAGGCGCCAGTTCTAGTGAAACACACCACTATGGATCATGTGGTGCCATATGCACTCCGGACAAGACATCATTTGTTGGATCACATGATTTCTTTTCTCTAGATGAGATGATGGCAGATGTTTTTGGAACTGGTGCAACAGATCTTGGTCTTTCACAGGTAAATGTCAAATAAATATTTAATATATATACAATAGTTTAATTCATGTTTGAGATTTTAATATATATGTATTTCATTGTACGTTATGTACATACATGTAAAAACTAATTTTTTATTTTATTTTAAATAGCAAAAGCCGGTGAAGGAAACATTCGTCGTCAACATGCTAGCTACTGCAGTTGGGCATGTTACAAATGTAAGTTTCAAGTTGTACTTAAATTTTAAATTTCATTTGATTGTGCACTTTTATTATTATAATGTTTCACATGTACATGTACATATTAATATATGTTTGTATTTTATACGTGTAGGAGCCTAGACGGTCATCATCTGCTCTGGGAACTGAGGCTATTGGCACGCCTCATGTGAATTTTACGCAGGTTAGTTTCTCTTTACACTTTGGTTCTAATTGTGGAATTTCACGTGGATTATGCTTTGGCTCTGTTATGTGGCAGTCATGTAGATTAATATTGATTTGTACATGTTTTTTGTATAGCTTATGACTGCTAGAGAGACTCCTCCATATATGCAGACTATGGAGGCTACTGTAGATACTGCCATAGCATCTGCAGATCCACTAACTGAGGTACAATTTTTCAAATTTGTTAAATTTATTTAGGAATTATTTCTTATTACTTAAATCTACAATATCAAATTTTGTACACGAAATATTTAATTTGAAATTTAATTATTTATATGTAGCTTACCTCTCATGAGTCTATTGTTGTCCTTGCCATGCGTCAACGACAAATTGATAGGGATCATGACATTGCGGTAAGATTTCACATGCATTTTAACTAAATTCTAAGTTTCTAAATTTTGAATGTATTTTAAAAATATGGGTGTTAAAAACTTGTTGTTTATGAATGTGTAGGTTAGGTTGCAGGCCTGCTTAGAGACACCTAGGACCACACGGATGAAATCCGCAGTGGCATCTCCCTCCACTACATCCCCGGGTTGTGGACATGCTACTTCTAACAGGGAGAAGAGAGGGAAGATGTTTCATGATTAGATTCATAGGATGTGGATGCGCGCGCACACACACACACACACACACACACACACACACACGCACACACACACATATGGGCCAGCTGGTCCTAGTTCATGATTCTTCATAGGACACAGTATATAGCCTTATGCGGCCACATGTGGTCTTATATGTATGACACACTTGGTTCGAGATGTACACATGTTATGAACTTATATTTTCAGAGACATGCCTTCAACACACTTAGTTTGATACATTATATATCCATGTGTTGGTTTTCATAACGATATTACTTCTATGTTTGATTCGAATTCATTGCACATGATATCCCTCTATGTATGTATATTCTATGTATATTAATTATATATGTATGTTTGATTTAAAATTAAAAAACTATGGTGCAAGAATAAGAAGAAAATAAACATATATCTCATGTACCATATTCTAGTGCAATAATAAGTTTTATGTATGTTATGACATGTACATGTCAAGAACTAAAATTTCACACGTTGTTGGAGTTGTCAGTAGATTTTAGGAAAATCTAGGTAGAGGACATTGTTTAGCAGTGAAGTGGGAGTTTCACTACTTGTGAGGAAAAATAAATTATTGCATCACCTATAACAATATTGGTGATTCAATTTGTGGATATTTTGATTCATATTTTGTAAGTGATTTGGAAAAACAAAGGTCGACTTCTAGTTATGCTATTACACTTGTAACTGGACCTGTCAGTTGGATTTCAAAGCTTCAAAATATTACAAATTTTTCAACTACTGAGGTAGAATATGTAGCTGCCTATCATAGTTGTCAGGAGGTAATTTGGGTAAAAATTTTATTGGATGAGTTTTGAAGATATCAATAGAAGATGAAGGTATTGTGTGACAATCAAAGTGCTATTTAATCATCCAAGAATCTAGCTTATCACAATAAGACAAAGCATATTTTAGTTAAGTATAATTTGGTTATACACGTTATTGATGAATGGATAATAACACTTGACAAGGTACACACCATAGAAAACTTTTTTGATATTCTCACAAAATTAGTACTATTATAGAAGCAAAAATGGTGTTTATCTTCTATTCATTTATAGAAAATGCGATGAGTTGGTCGTGTAATATATAAAGTGGATTGGTTATCAAGGTGGATATTATAAGATATGTGACAACAAAGTTAAATTTTAGATCCCTTTACGACAACATTTTTAGCTCACTTTCCAAAGGGGTGTGGGGGGGCTTCCCCCCACTCATGTCACAGGGGGTCTAGGGGGGCAGTGATGAATTCAACCGATCTCTATTTTTAGTAAATAAAATCCTAATGTTATTTTCCTAGTCTATTTGTAGGATGAGGAATGCTAACTATTCTCGGAAAAAGAGAGTAACTATTGTTGAAAAATTTGTAATTGTTAAAAAGTTGTAATTGTTGAAAAAGTTGAAAACGGTGGGTCGTGGCACTAAAATGACTGCACAGACATGTCTAGGTGGCCAGGTGAATGCTATAGGAGGCATCATTTCTGTGCACGACAATGTCGTTGCTTCCGGGCTACCTCATTCGGGGGGAGTCCCTTAAGAGCCCTGAGACCAAAAAATTGTTCAACTTCGACAGGTGACTAC
Source organism: Taxus chinensis (assembly GCA_019776745.2). Taxonomy (NCBI): domain Eukaryota; kingdom Viridiplantae; phylum Streptophyta; class Pinopsida; order Cupressales; family Taxaceae; genus Taxus; species Taxus chinensis. The sequence goes on along the minus strand of CM034149.1, from coordinate 779,216,261 downwards.
ACGCACTCTGTGGCACCTTGAGATATCTCATCTGATCCTACACCTTGGTGTAGGGACCCTCTACAATAGCCTATCTCTTTTTTTCCTTCTCCAATCGGTGCTCTCACTGCCCTATTGTTTGTAAATGCGCCGAATAGTGTAGTTTAAGATAGTGTAAGGCTGTCAAACGGTATATTTTGTAAACGGTGGGTCGTGGCACCAAACCAACTGAACAAACACATTTGGGTGGCTAGGTGAACGCTAGAGGAGGTGTCATTTTAGTGCACGACAACGTCATTGCTTCCGGGCTACCTCGTTCGGGCGGAGTCCCTTAAGAGCCCTGAGACCAAAAAATTGTTCAACTTCGACGGGTGACTACTCAGCACTCCATGGCACCTAGAGATGTCTCATCTAATCCTACACCTCGAGTGTAGGGACCCTCTACAATAGCATGTCTCATTTTTTCCTTCTCCAATCGGTGCTCTCGCTGCCCTATTGTTTGCAAACGCGTGAAATAGTGTAGTTTGAGACAGTGTAAGGCTATCAAATGGTATATTTTGTAAACGGTGGGTCATGGCACCAAACCGACTGTGCCAACATGTCTAGGTGGCTAGGTGAACACTAGAGGAGGATACATCATTTTGGTGCATGACAATGTCATTGCTTCCAGGCTACCTCGTTCGGGCATAGTCCCTTAAGAGCCCTGAGACCAAAAAATTGTTCAACTTCGACGGGTGACTACGTGCACTCCGTGGCACCTAGAGATGTCTCATTTAGATCCTACACCTTAGCATAGGGACCCTCTACAATAGCCATGTCTCAGTTTTTTCCTTCTCCAATCGGTGCTCTCGCTGCCCTATTGTTTGCAAACACGTGAAATAGTGTAGTTTGAGCAGTGTAAGGCTGTCAAATGGTATATTTTGCAAACGGTGGGTCATGGCACCAAACTGAATGTGCCAAAATGTCCAAGTGGCTAGGTGAATGCTAGAGGAGGCATCATTTTGGTGCATGACAACGTCGTTGCTTCCAGGCTACCTCGTTCAGGGCGTAGTCCCTTAAGAGCCCTGAGACCAAAAAATCATTCAACTTCGACGGGTGACTACGCGCACTCCATGTGACACCTAGAGATGTCTCGTCTGGATCCTACACCTTGGCATAGGGACCCTCTACAATATCCTGTCTTGGTTTTTTCCTTCTCCAATCGGTGCTCTCGCTGCCCTATTGTTTGCAAACGCGTGAAATAGTGTAGTTTGAGACAATGTAAGGCTGTCAAATGTATATTTTGTAAACGGTGGGTCATGGCACCAAACCGACTACGCAACACATCCGGGTGGCTAGGTGAATGCTAGAGGAGGCATCATTTTGGTGCGCGACAATGTCGTTGCTTCTAGGCTACCTCATTCGGGCGTAGTCCCTTAAGAGCCCTAAGACCAAAAAATCATTCAACTTCGACGGGTGACTACTCAGACTCCATGGCACCTAGAGACATCTCGTTAGATCCTACACCTCGGCGTAGGGACCCTCTACAATAGCTTGTCTCAATTTTTTCCTTCTCCAATCGGTGCTCTCGCTGCCCTATTGTTTGTAAACGCATCAAATAGTGTAGTTTGAGCCAGTATAAGGCTGTCAAATGGTATATTTTGCAAACGGTGGGTCATGGCACCAAACCAACTACGCGGACACATCTGGGTGGCTAGGTGAATGCTAGAGGAGGCATCATTTTGGTGTGCAACAACGTCGTTGCTTCTGGGCTACCTCGTTCGGGCGTAGTCCCTTAAGAGCCCTAAGACCAAAAAATTGTTCAACTTCAACGGGTGACTACGCAGACTCCGTGGCACCTAGAGATGTCTCATCTGATCCTACACCTTGGCGTATAGGGACCCTCTACAATATCCTGTCTCAGTTTTTTCCTTCTCCAATCGGTGCTCTCACTGCCCTATTGTTTGCAAACGCATCGAATAGTGTAGTTTGAGACAGTGTAAGGCTGTCAAATGGTATATTTTGTAAACGGTGGGTCGTGGCACCAAACCGACTATGTGGAACACATCTAGGTGGCTAGGTGAATGCTAGAGGAGGCATCATTTTGGTGCACAACAACGTCGTTGCTTCCGGGCTACCTCGTTCGGGCATAGTCCCTTAAGAGCCCTGAGACCAAAAAATCATTCAACTTCGACGGGTGACTACACGCACTCTGTGGCACCTAGAGATGTCTCATCTGATCCTACACCTTGGCATAGGGACCCTCTACAATATCCTGTCTCAGTTTTTTCCTTCTCCAATCGGTGCTCTCGCTACCCTATTGTTTGCAAACATGCCGAAATAGTGTAGTTTGAGACAGTGTAAGGCTGTCAAACGGTATATTTTGCAAACGGTGGGTCATGGCACCAAACCGACTGTGCCAACACATCTGGGTGGCCAGGTGAATGCTAGAGGAGGTGTCATTTTGGTGCATGACAACAACGTTGCTTCTGGGCTACCTCATTCGGGCGGAGTCCCTTAAGAGCCCTGAGACCAAAAAATCGTTCAACTTCGACAGGGTGACTACGTGCACACTCCGTGGCACCTAGAGATGTCTCATTAGATCCTACACCTTGGTGTAGGGACCCTCTACAATAGCCTGTCTCATTTTTTTCCTTCTCCAATCGGTGCTCTCGCTGCCCTATTGTTTGTAAACGCGTCGAATAGTGTAGTTTGAGATAGTGTAAGGATGTCAAACGGTATATTTTGTAAACGGTGGGTCATGGCACCAAACCGACTACACGACACATGTCGGGGTGGCCAGGTGAATGCTAGAGGAGGCATCATTTTGGTGCACGACAATGTCGTTGCTTCTGGGCTACCTCGTTTGGGCGAGAGTCCCTTAAGAGCCCTGAGACCAAAAAATTGTTCAACTTTGACGGGTGACTACTCACACTCCGTGGCACCTAGAGACATCTCGTCTAATCCTACACCTCAGTGTAGGGACCCTCTACAATAGCATGTCTTGGTTTTTTCCTTCTCCAATCGGTGCTCTCGCTGCCCTATTGTTTGCAAACGCGTCGAAATAGTGTAGTTTGAGCTAGTGTAAGGCTGTCAAATGGTATATTTTGCAAACGGTGGGTCATGTGGCACCAAACCGACTGTAGACACATCTGGGTGGCTAGGTGAACACTAGAGGAGGCATTTTTTGTGCAACAACAACATCGTTGCTTCCGGGCTACTTCGTTCGGGTAGTCCCTTAAGAGCCTTGAGACCAAAAAAAATTGTTCAACTTCGACGGGTGACTACACGCACTCCGTGGCACCTAGAGATGTCTCGTAGATCCTACACCTTTATGTAGGGACCCTCTACAATATCCTATCTCAGTTTTTTCCTTCTCCAATCGGTGCTCTCGTTGCCCTATTGTTTGTAAACGTACCAAATAGTGTAGTTTGAGACAGTGTAAGGTTATCAAACGGTATATTTTGCAAACGGTGGGTCGTGGCACAAACCAACTACACAGACATGTCTGGGTGGCCAGGTGAATGCTAGAGGAGGCATAATTTTGGTGCATGACAATGTCGTTGCTTCTATGCTACCTCGTTCGGGCAGAGTCCCTTAAGAGCCCTGAGACCAAAAAATCGTTCAACTTCGACGGGTGACTACGCGTACTCCGTGGCACCTAGAGATGTCTCATCTAATCCTACACCTCAGGCATAGGGACCCTCTACAATATTGTCTCAGGTTTTTTCCTTCTCCAATCGGTGCTCTTGCTGCCCTATTGTTTGAAAATGCACCGAATAGTGTAGTTTGAGCCAGTGTAAGGCTGTCAAATGGTATATTTTGTAAATGGTGGGTCATGGCACTGAACCGAATTGGGTGGACATGTCCGGGTGGCTAGGTGAATGCTAGAGGAGGTGTCATTTTGGTGCGCGAACAATGTCGTTGCTTCTGGGCTACCTCGTTCGGGCATAGTCCCTTAAGAGCCCTGAAGACCAAAAAATCATTCAACTTCGAACAAGTAGACTACTTGCAGACTCTGTGGCACCTAGAGACATCTCGTTAGATCCTACACCTCGGTGTAGGGACCCTCTACAATATCCTGTCTCATTTTTTCAATCAGTTCTCTCACTGCCCTATTATTTGCAAATACGCACGAATAGTGTAGTTTGAGACCAGTGTAAGGCTGTCAAATGCACTATATTTTGCAACATGGTGGGTCACCTAACTAATTGTGCCAACATGTCTAGGTGGCTAGGTGAACACTAGAGGAGGCATTATTTTGGTGTGCGACAATGTCATTGCTTCTAGGCTACCTTCGTTCAGGTAGTCCCTTAGAGCCCTGAGACCAAAAAATCTGTTCAACTTTGACGGTGACTAATCAGACTCCGTGGCACCTAGGGACATCTCATATGATCCTACAACTCGGTAGGGACCCTCTACAATAGCCTGTCTCTATTTTTTCCATCTCCAATCGGTGCTCTTGCTGCCCTATTGTTTGTAAACGCACAAAATAGTGTAGTTTGAGCCAGTGTAAGGCTGTCAAACACTATATTTTGTAAACGGTGGGTCATGGCACCAACCTTCGACTATGCACCAACATGTCTGGGTGGCTAGGTAAATACTAGAGGAGGTGTCATTTTTTGTGCATGAAAATGTCGTTTCTTCTAGGCTACTTCGTTTGGGCGTAGTCCCTTAAGAAATCCTTGAGACCAAAAAAAATTCAACTTCGACGAGTGACTACTCAGACTCCATGGCACCTAGAGATGTCTCGTTCAGATCCTACACCTTGATCATAGGGACCCTATACAATATCTTGTCTCAGTTTTTTCCTGTCTCCAATGGGTGCTCTCGCTGCCCTATTGTTTGTAAACACGTGAAATAGTGTAGTTTGAGCCAATGTGTAAGGCTATCAAATGCTATATTTTGCAAACGGTGGGTCATGGCACCAAACCGACTATGCAACACATGTCTAGTAGCCAGGTGAACACTAGAGGAGGTGTCATTTTGGTGTGCGACAACGTCATTGCTTCTAGGCTACCTCGTTCAGGCATAGTCCCTTAAGAGCCCTGAGACCAAAAAATCATTCAACTTCGAATGGGTGACTACTCACACTCCATGGCACCTAGAGACATCTCATCTTGATCCTACACCTTGGTGTAGGGACCCTCTACAATAGCTTGTCTCAGTTTTTTCCTTCTCCAATTGGTGCTCTCACTGCCCTATTGTTTGCAAACACATGAAATAGTGTAGTTTGAGACAGTGTAAGGCTGTCAAACGCTATATTTTGCAAACGGTGGGTCGTGGCACCAAACATGACGACACTAACACATCTAGGTGGCTAGGTGAATTATAGAGGAGGTTTCATTTGGTGTGTGACAACATCATTGCTTCTAGGCTACTTCATTCTAGGCGTAGTCCCTTAAGAGCCTTGAGACCAAAAAATCATTCAACTTCGACGGTGACTATTACTCAGACTCTATGGCACCTAGAGATGTCTCGTCTAATCCTACACCTCTGTAGGGACCCTCTACAATAGCCTGTATCTCAATTTTTTCCTTCTCCAATCGGTGCTCTCGTTGCCCTATTGTTTGCAAACACGCTCTCAGAAATAGTGTAGTTTGAGACCAGTGTAAGGTTGTCAAATGCTATATTTTGCAAACAGTGGGTCATGGCACTAAACCAACTGAATAGACCAACACATCTAGGTGGCTAGGTGAATGCTAGAGGAGTTGCATCATTTTGGTGCGTGACAATGTCGTTGCTTCCGGGCTACTTTGTTCGGGCATAGTCCCTTAAGAGCCCTGAGACAAAAAAATTGTTCAACTTTGATGGGTGACTACGCAACTCCATGGCACCTAGAGATGTCTCGTCTAATCCTACACCTCGGTGTAGGGACCCTCTACAATAGCCTATCTCAATTTTTTCCTGTCTCCAATCAGTGCTCTCGCTGCCCTATTGTTTGCAATACGCACCGAAATAGTGTAGTTTGAGCTAGTGTAAGGCTGTCAAACGCTATATTTTGCAAACGGTGGGTCGTGGCACCAAACCGACTATGCCAACACATCCGGGTGGCCAGGTGAACACTAGAGGAGGTGTCATTTTGGTGTGACAACATCGTTGCTTCTAGGCTACCTCGTTCAGGCGGAGTCCCTTAAGAGCCCTGAGACCAAAAAATCGTTCAACTTTGACGGGTGACTACTCACACTCCATGGCACCTAGAGACATCTCATCTGATCCTACACCTCAACGTAGGGACCCTCTACAATATCCTGTCTCAGTTTTTTCCTTCTCCAATCGGTGCTCTCGCTGCCCTATTGTTTGCAAACACGTCGAAATAGTGCAGTTTGAGACAGTGTAAGGCTGTCAAACACTATATTTTGCAAATGGTGGGTCGTGGCACCAAACCGACTGCACAGGACACATGTCTAAGTGGCTAGACTGAATGCTAGAGGAGGCGTTTCATTTTGGTGCATGAAAACGTCATTGCTTCCGGGCTACTTCATTCGAGCGATAGTCCCTTAAGAGCCCTGAGACCAAAAAATCATTCAACTTCGACGGGTGACTACGTCACACTCCGTGGCACCTAGAGATATCTCGTCTAATCCTACACCTCAGTGTAGGGACCCTCTACAATATCATGTATCTCAGTTTTTTCCTTCTCCAATCGGTGCTCTCATTGCCCTATTGTTTGCAAATGCAACCGAATAGTGTAGTTTGAGCCATTGTAAGGCTGTCAAATGCTATATTTTGCAAACGGTGGGTCATGGAACCAAAAAACTGACTATGTCCACCAACATGTCTCGGTGGCCAGGTGAATGCTAGAGGAGGTTTCTGTTTTGGTGCGCGACAACGTCGTTGCTTCCAAGCTACCTCATCGTTCAGGGCATAGTCCCTTAAGAGCCTTGAGACCAAAAAATTGTTCAACTTCGACGGGTGACTACTCGGACTCCGTGGCACCTAGAGATGTCTCATCTAATCCTACACCTCAGTGTAGGGACCCTCTACAATATTTTGTCTCAGTTTTTTCCTTCTCCAATCGGTGCTCTCGCTGCCCTATTGTTTGCAAACGCACCTGAAATAGTGTAGTTTGAGCCAGTGTAAGGCTGTCAAACACTATATTTTGCAAACGGTGGGTCGTGGCACCAAACCGACTACGCCAACACATCTGGGTGGCCAGGTGAATGCTAGAGGAGGCATTGTTTTGGTGCACGATAATAGTCGTTGCTTCCGGGCTACCTCGTTCGGGCATAGTCCCTTAAGAGCCCTGAGACCAAAAAATCATTCAACTTCAACGGGTGACTACTCAAACTCCAGTGGCACCTAGAGATGTCTCGTCTGATCCTACACCTCAGCATAGGGACCCTCTACAATATCCTTGTCTCAGTTTTTTCCTTCTCCAATCGGTGCTCTCGCTGCCCTATTGTTTGCAAACGCGTGAAATAGTGTAGTTTGAGCCAGTGTAAGGCTGTCAAATGCTATATTTTGCAAATGGTGGGTCGTGGCACCAAACCAACTATGCAGACACATCTTGGTGGCCAGGTGAATGCTAGAGGAGGTGTATTTTGGTGTGCAACAACGTCGTTGCTTCTGGGCTACTTCGTTCAGCGTAGTCCCTTAAGAGCCCTGAGACCAAAAAATCGTTCAACTTCGACGGGTGACTACTCAGACTCCGTGGCACCTAGAGATGTCATCTCGTCAATCCTACACCTTTTAGCGTAGGGACCCTCTACAATAGCCTGTCTCCATTTTTTTCCTTCTCCAATCGGTGCTCTCACTGCCCTATTGTTTGCAAATGCATGAAATAGTGTAGTTTGAGACAGTGTAAGGCTGTCAAATGCTATATTTTGCAAACGGTGGGTCGTGGCACCAAACCAACTGTGCCAAACATGTCCAAGTGGCTAGGTGAATGCTAGAGGAGGTGTCATTTTGTGTGCGTGACAATGTCGTTGCTTCCGGGCTACTTCGTTCGGGCGTAGTCCCTTAAGAGCCCTGAGACCAAAAATCGTTCAACTTCGACGGGTGACTACTCAGACTCCGTGGCACCTAGACATCTCTCATCTAATCCTACACCTCAGTGTAGGGACCCTCTACAATATTTGTCTTAGTTTTTTCCTTCTCCAATCAGTGCTCTCGCTGCCCTATTGTTTGCAAACACCGAAATAGTGTAGTTTGAGCCAGTGTAAGGCTGTCAAATGCTATATTTTGCAAACGGTGGGTCGTGGCACTGAACCAACTACGTAGAACACATCCAGAGTGGCTAGGTGAACACTAGAGGAGGTGTTGTTTTGGTGTCGCAACAATGTCGTTGCTTCCGGGCTACCTTCGTTCGGGCAGTAGTCCCTTAAGAGCCTTGAGACCAAAAAATTGTTCAACTTCGACGGGTGACTACGCGCACTCTATGGCACCTAGAGATGTCTCGTCTGATCCTACACCTCAGTGTAGGGACCCTCTACAATAGTCCTATTGTCTCAGTTTTTTCCTTCTCCAATCGGTGCTCTCACTGCCCTATTGTTTGCAAATGCGACTAATAGTGTAGTTTGAGACAGTGTAAGGCTGTCAAATGATATATTTTACAAACGGTGGGTCATGGCACCAAACCGACTGCGCCAACATGTCTGGGTGGCTAGGTGAATGCTAGAGGAGGCATCGTTTTGGTGCATGACAACGTCGTTGCTTCCTAGGCTACCTTCATTCGGGCGTAGTCCCTTAAGAGCCCTGAGACCAAAAAATCGTTCAACTTCGACGGGTGACTACGGACTCTCCATGGCACCTAGAGATGTCTCATTTGATCCTACACCTCGGCATAGGGACCCTCTACAATATCCTGTCTCAGTTTTTTCCTTCTCCAATCGGTGCTCTTGCTGCCCTATTGTTTGCAAACACACCTAATAGTGTAGTTTGAGACAGTGTAAGGTTGTCAAATGGTATATTTTACAAACGGTGGGTCATGGCACCGAACCGACTGTGCACACGCATAGGGATGGTCTTATAAACACTTGGGGAGGCATTCATTTTGGTTCTCTAAGCTCTAGGTCCTTCTGGGATACCTCCTCTGGAGCCAAGAACCCCCTCCACAAGGTACATAAATCATTGTTAATTACTTCTCTTTTCTTGTAAAACAATGAAAGCTTCTCTTAGCTTCAAGAATTTATAATTCTCTACTAACAGTGCTAACCACATGAAGGTGGAAGCTTTTCTAGCACCACTAACCTGCATATAAAAGTGTTAGTCAAAGAAATTTAAGTTTCAAATCAAAACCATACTAGATATATACAAAATACACAAATTTAATAAAATATATGAACTTAAATTTATCTAACTAACAAATTTATATATACTTAAAGAAATTATATATACCAGACATGAGCATTGTAAATTCATTCCAATGAACCATCAGGATCGGATCTACTCTGAATAGCAGACAAGATTGCTTCATGATCTAACTCTCGAACCTTCCAAAGAATCTTTTTATTAGGCCTTCCTCGATATCTATACAGCTGAATATTTGTCGCTAGAACTAGATGCAAATATAAGAGTATTTTCTTGTGTGTCTCAAAGTCTTCAAACACCTAAATAGAGGAGTTTTTTAATGGATACCATCGAAGCCAAGTTCCAGTAACTACCACTGACCCTGTAGGGTACTCAATATCTTTTCCATCTATAACAGGAGAAGTCAACTTCTTTCTTTCCTTGATGCAACGACATAAGAAATAGTTTGTTCCTTCTTCATTGTCTTCTATCGCAATAACTGCAAACACATGTCCTACAAAAAAAAAAGTTTCAACTCAAATTTAAATTGTACATATTAAAATTTCAATGGACATAACTCAATACAAAAATTGTAAATAACCATAAATACCTTGTCGCACCAAAATCAAAATTTTGTCAAAGTCCTTGGATGTTGCAACTTCATCTGCAGAAACAAGTCGTAATGCTTGTGGAGGTTGATAACTAGGAAGCAGAGTTAGAGGCCTACAAATCCATCCATCCACCCATTCTTGTGAATCACACTCAGTAGTGACAAATTCAATACAAGATGCACAAAAACATGTCAACTTTCTTGTCCATGTGGCCCACGAAAGTAGCGTCTGAGCTACAAAATGAGTGCATATCACTGGACCCAGTGAGTGTCATACAATCCTCGTAGTTAGCAATTTTTTGTTCCTCTATCAACCAAAAATATCTGCGAACCGTGGAATTTCTTGAGAACCTCGGGCCATGTTGTCAATACACCATTCCACTATGCTCTTTGCATCTTTCAATTTAGCACCATATTTGTACTTCAACTCTTCTCTTGCAAGAGCTCTTTTCACACATGCCCCTGCACCATCATGCTCTCCTTTTCCATGTCCAGCCTCAGTGAAACTCCAAATATGTTACACACCCATCTTGACGTGCATCTGCTCATCCAATAAAACATTCGTGCATTCTTAAACTGAGACGTGTAATTATCTGACCATATATAATGTTGTTTGAAGTGGATGTCCCTATCAGACAAGTTTCCATAAAATAACTGGAAACACCCTTGCACAAATTCAGTAGAATGAGTACGATCATCACTGATATAAAAGTGGTACTCTCTTAAAAAAATTTGATCATTCTCTGTACTGTCAAGAGAATGTATAAATGCTATATGCACAAAAATGGCAACTTGTACTGAGTTGTAATATTGTGATTGAACCTCCATTTGTGGTTGCAATGTGTAATTCTCTGTAAAATCGACCACTGAAACAATAGTACCAATAGGAAATGTGTCTTTGCATATCTTGAACTGTTCATCCAACCATCGAGCTCTGTGTGTATGCCTAGCATACTCATAAACAATTTCATCCTTAAATTTTCTCATAAATTGAAAAATAGGCATATGTTCTGTAACTAGCTCACACCGTTTAGACTCTTTTCCATCTTTCAACTGGTATGCAACTGATTTATATTTATCAAACTCAACTAAATTATTTCCTATTGCACCTTCAATTTTCTCATGGATGCAACTTTCCAATTTAGGTAATCCACCACATGTACCACAACTTCCATCTAAACAATCCTGACTATAAAAAAATTGTCTAACTTCTTTTTCACAAAATATCGTAGGAATGAAATCCCTAGAAGATATTGGTGGAACTTGAACACCACATTCTGATAACATAGTTTCAGAATGAAAAATAGAACAAATACATAAAAATTTAGCATAATGCATAGCAAATTCAACATGTTGCCTACAACAACAAGTGGTGCGAGCGTGGTTGATTTTCACATAGAATGGTTTTAACATTTCAAAAAAATGTTGACTAATTTTAATTTCCAGATGCTCTTGTTCAAACTTACGAAAAAATTGAGTTTGAGTCATATCTAAGAAATGCTTTGGATGTGGTTCACGATTAATAGAACCAACTCTCCCTTTTACAACATCTCTTGTATTAGGTGAAACTCTAGTGTTATCATGCCAAAATTGAATAACAAATTCTCTTATAGAATCAGTATTATATTTGTCCTTACATGGTGCTCTAGCAGAAAATGCCCAAAAATCAGTGTTATTGAGTGATTGAAGGATATTACGTCTTTCAATTACTTTCATTAGAGTTTTTTGATTAACTTGCAACATTCGACTTGTTTGCGTAATCAAATGTTGTTTTTTTTATTGATTCACTTACAACACTAGTAACAAGTACACGACGCACAATATTACTATCCCTAGTGCGTCTCTTGACACCAACAATGTGATATGCATCATGAAGGTTTTCAACAATTGTAGAGGTTTGACCACGTATATTAGATGTTGTCAATCCTAAGGTGTTTAATGTAGGTCTCATTTTATTCAATTTCATCAAACTAACCAACAACTGACATCTTTGGGAATCATTTAAAATTTCAAAATGATTATCCCAAATTTCAGTGGCTTTTCTTCTGATTTTCCATTCAGAAAGTTTGTCACACATTGGTTTCAAAATGTTTTCATCAATTTCAATAAAATAATTAGGTTTCTTACGGAAAATCTTAGGAGGTGTTTTTGTCAAAATTTTTTGTCTACAGTTTCAACCTGAATTTCTTTATTCACATTTTCATTGTCTCCTTCAATTTCAACATTTTAATTCTACATCATCGAATATTTAATTCTTCTTCAACATTGACAGTAAAAACATCTTCATCACGAGTATTTAATTCAACTTCAACATTGACAGTAGAAACATTACCTGGTTCCTCATTGCTTACAATAGTAGGGGTTAAAGATGAACCTCTTCTTGATTCACGAAGATTCCGCATTCACTCAGCATTTTGAAATTTGTTTGCCTCTAATTCGTTTGGTGTTTTTTTACTTAATGACTTCCTTTTTTGACTTCGTTTCTTGTCTCCCATGATGTTTTGCTTCCGGTGATAAGAAAAATGTGTAGAAAATGACAAAAATTTCGTAGTAATTCATACAATAAGGTCAAACAGTAAAAATCACATGGTAATTAGAACATTGGGATGTGTATAAATATGATTTATGAACCGCGGTCGATAAACCGTGATCGTGGTTTATAAAGCCGCACTCAAAAACCCGGTCGCGGTCCTATCTATATCTTCAAATCCGAATAAGGCTTGGGAAATCTTTGTTTTGCCCCAACCAAAGCTATGGAAGGTCATTATGAAGTGTAAAAGGTCAAAAACCTCAAATTTGCTCTTCCATTGAACCATGCTAAAAAACTGAAAACATTTCACAAAAATGGTGTCATCGCGTAGGGGAGACTGTTAGCTTCGTAGAAATATTGATTTTAAAGTGAATAGAATAAGATAAATATCATTTTATAATTTTTTACTAACAATAGGTCTTTAAGACATTTTTTCCTATGAATGTTCATGTCTACGTTTAAGACTGCAACTTTTGTTTTGCTTATTAAAATGTGCCAAAACTTATACCATCCCAAGCGTGGAGAAATTCTATACACGTTAAAAAAAATTGATTTCGATATTTTTTGATATAGTTATGGCAGGGCAAATGGAAAGTGCTCTGTTTTCTAAATCTTTTTAGACCACTTTCACGGAAAAAATCATAAAAAAAAATATTGCTCAAAAAAATACAAAATAAAATCCATCCCAAGATAGACAACTACATCTAACTTTTCACCAAAGGAAAAAAAAAAAAAACAAGATTTGGTCATCCAAATCAGGCAAACGGACTACAATCTTATAGGTTTTTTCAAAAACAAAAACCAAGTCATATAATTTTAAGTGTTTAATATAGCTAAACTTGTCCGTTTTTTTAAAAAAATTAGTATTTTAGAAACTAGATTCTAGATGCTACGATTCATTTTTATATAAATTTTTCTAATTTTGAGTGCGCGTATTGCTAATAATCCCTACAAGTTGAGATTTTGCTATTTTTTGCAATATGACGCCCACTTATGACCCCTTTTTTCCCCACGAACTTAGTGCACTTACCCATGAGACTTGTTATAAGGTAAGTAGAGGTGTTTACTATTTTAGCAATTTGTATTAGTTGAAGAATATATGCATGTGTGAGGGGTAACATGTTCTTGTAATGATTTCATACGCATTTTCCTAGGGGAAGCTTTGTAGCCCTATGATGGTAAAGAATCAAGATAGTGATCAAGTCAGTCATAAGATGCATGATGAGTTCAAGTTATCTACCTAAGAAAGGTATGAGCCCAAGTGTTCTATTTGTCAAGCTATTGGTATATTTGGTGTTAGAATTCCATTATTGATTAGATAGTAGCATTTGATGACTGTTTTTAATTAATGTCAAAATGGGAAGAATATGCTAGTGGCTTGAGAGAATGAGTTATATGCATTTGCAATCAATGGGTTTTCCATTAATGCCAAAGGGGGAGATTGTTGAAAATTGGTGTTGTCATTGATGTCAAAAGTTGTAAGGAACACTAAGGTTGATTGGTAGTGTCAGTCATTCATGTCATGTGCTTGTTTTCTAGTTAAGTTTCTTGGTTTATGTCACATTGATGAAGTGCCACGGTGTCTTAAGTTAGTATAGTGATTTGCAAAGGTATTACAGTGATAGATGGATGTTGCACTGGTGTCATGTAGCATTTTGAAGGCTCTTGTAGGTGGGAAAGAGAAACAATTTATTTTGGGTAGATAACATGGAAGGTGTAAGTAATGCATAGCTCCAAGCACATTTTCCATACATTCACCATGTCATTAACATTCAAAGACATTTATACAAACTAGTTACTTGTTTTAGTGGCCTTATTCCAATCATATCACTTGATTTAGATATTAAGTATTTGATCATTAATGGAAAATCAAACCTTCATTATCAAACACACTGCTTCCTACATCATCAATAATGCTTCACCATCTTAGCAGAGCTCAAGAATGCATAATACATTTACTTCTAGCAAACTGCCCTTTAGTGAATATCATTGCTTTTGGTCCCTAATTCAAGAAAATTTGGGTTTTAAGCCTTAATAACCCCTTTAGGCCTCTAAAACTATTTTTCCAAGTTTATTTCAACATTATAACATCTCTCAAATGGAATGGAATCAAAGATTCATCATTGTTTTCTAAATGGATTTAATACTGGCTTAAAGAGTCCTCAAGAACAGTCACTTTAACATTTACAAGAATAGAACAGTATGAGAATTATCACAATGAACCCCAAGCTCTCTTAGAAACCCTTTTGGATAATATTAGGGTGTATCAAATCCTATGACCCAACTCCTTGAATCTTCCCTTCAAAACTCATTTTTGCCTCCATAATACTATGCAACCTTACAAACCTAATCTGAGACTTTGTCAAGATTTTATCTTCATACCAGAAGAATTAAAACAAACTCCAAACATATTTGAGTACCCATTAAGTAGTTTTATATGTGTGATAAATTTCAAACCTTGAGGCTATCTTTAAAACCATGTCCCTTTGTTAAATGCATCACTTTTCTAACCTTTACACTATGCTCATTGTGCTCTATGAGGACTGATAAGGAAATACAAAAATTTATCTAATGGACATTCAAAATTATTTCTGAAAACTCAAGTGGAATTTTTCATAGAGGTATCTTACCAATTTCAAGCCAAAATTCATGGTTCAAGGTCTTAAATGTTAAACCCTATCCTTTGTTATGTCGCAGTTCAATCGTGAAAAACACTGTCAAGAATATCTAGGACCCTAGGCATGATCTTGTAAAAATTCCTTCTCCATTATTCTTAGGACTTGAAGGGGATCCTTTGTACAAGTTTTCAATACTTTGTGCTAATTCTAAGTTCCTCAACATGTACTCGACTATCAAACCCTGAGAGGGTTTTCTAATAAACTCGAGAAGTAAAATTCTTTCTCCAAATAATTAACTCTGATCTTCAAGACTTAAACTTTTAACTGTAGGTTTATATTTACCCTTACCATGTCCTTAGTGTATCAGAGAATAAAATACCTTTCCCAACCCTTAATTTACTTAGCATTCCTAGTACCTCTGCCCAAATCTCAAAGTCACAGTTCGAGCTAATAGTGCACCTCTGTTTTTACTTTCCACACTAGGACTGAATACTCACTAGAATGCCATTTTCACAAATTTTATTAAGTCTAATGATTTCCATACATTACTACAAATTCTTATCATAGTCAATAAATATTTTCTCATTTTGTTAAACACAGTTCATGATTACTCAACATATAAGGATATTTTGAAGGATTCAAACTTCTAAACTATGCAAAGTGTCCTATATAATGCTTCTTCACTCCTGGAAACTTATTTGAAATTTAAAATACTTCATTCAAGCAAGATTTTAGCAATAAATCCTAATCAAAACAAAAATACATAGTTTCTCAATCTCATACATTCCCTGCATGAATACAATGAAGTACCTCCAAATACTAGCTCTCAACCTTGAAATGGCACACAAACACACTATAATGAGATATTTAACTTAATCATCAATTTTTTTCAAGAATCTACTCATTACTCCAAGAAAACAGAGAAATTATAGTCATGCACAGTCTACCATGAACAAAAGTAAAATTGTCATATTGAGTTCTTCACATTATACCAACTTCTAGGGTGTAAAATGACTCCTACTTTCCTCTTCCCAAGGAATTATGATCAAACAGAGTTCTAAAACCACCATATATTCAAATTCTCCTATGAAATGTAACTTCTATTTCCTTGTAATTGCCTTCTAGAACTCATGATGGCTCATTATGCCTTTACTAGACAAAATAGGCATTTGACAACACTTGTACACATTAATGAATCTTTCTAGATTTATTTACCATTATAAAACTCCTATGACATATATAGACCCATATCATACCTCTAAACTATCAAGTTCTCTTTTCTCATAACTATGCAATTCTTCGAATTTGAATCATCATTTAGGAGGGAAAACCTCCAATTTGAAAATTTGAATTACTCATTCACTCAAACCTCCCTTTCATGACTCTATACATCTTAAGCTCTCAACTTAACTTTATATCTTGGAGAATTTACCTCTTGAAGTGTCTTCTTAATGATGCTCTTGCATTAGTAAGCATGATCAAGAAACCTAGTAGATTACCTAGTCAGTAGGATGGTTTACAAGTTTTTAGGATTATTTTAAGCATGGTATGAGTATATATAGCATGAGGATGAGGTGTTTAGCCATGTACAAGTGTCTCAAAGTGTGCATTCAGGGTTTGGACATGTTTTCTAGGTTTGTATTTGGACCTAGCTTAAACCCTAGGTGGCCTAATGAGGTGTGCTAATTTGTTTCTAAGTTAAGTTTTAAAATGTGAGCATTGGGAAATGTGTAACATGTTGTTCTAGATGCATGGACATAGTTTCAGGTCCCGGTTTGTAGGACAAAGCAAGAAAAGTTGGTTTTGACTCTACCAAGCTCCTATAAAAGTGAGAAACCTAGATCGAGAAGGATTATTTGATGCTCATTGGCACGTGTGAATTCTGCATGGGAGGTTAATATACTCATGGTATATGGGGAAGGGTCCTAGCTTAATTTTCATGGCTTTAGTTTTTTGATTAAGGGGCAAAGATTTATGAAAAATCGTTAAGAAGGTAAGGTGCTTCTAAACCCTCCTAAAACCATAGTTAGATAGTGATGGATAAGAACTTGCTCTAATTGTCCTAGAATGTATTTTTTGAACAATTCTAAATATTGGAGGTTTTAGAGGACTTCTCTAGCTTTCCTCAGGTGGGTTTTAGGTGTCATGACAATATGTGGACCCCAAAGTAAATGGCAAGTTTTTGAATAAGTTGATATTTCTCTCAAGTTTTACATTGAACATGTTGATAAAATAGATGTTAGAGTAAGTTGGGAAGCCATGATACATTTCAATAATTATTTTAGATTATTGTCTACCCCTTAGGGGGTATGTGCAAGTCAATATAGGAAGATTGGTTTTTGGGGGCAATATGACAATTTTGGTGGTCATGGTGAAAAGTTGTTCTCAACCACTTATGATCTAAGTTTTGGTTTCTAGTGCACATAGTGATGATTTTCAGGTCTTATATGACATGTTTCATGCATTTGAGCAGCTTTGAAGGTCCGTTTGTGTGGTGAGAAGGAGCTCACTTGTTTGTATTATTGGTTGGTTTTAGGTGTTAGCATGTGGATGTTAAACTTTCATTGATTTCAAAGGTATATTAATGAAAAATAAGTATGTAGGAGAGATAAAGGGATTTTGTAATGATGTTGCTAAGGCAAGACATGTCAAAGGCTTGAGAACACCTGATTAGGCATTGACTTCTTGAGAAACCAATGACAGGTACATGAAGGTTAATGATGTGAAAACATACCATGATGATTTATTACATATTATATCATGTGTATGATGTGGACATAAGGTTGGAAGGATGAATACAAGGGGACATGAATTAATTTTTTCAGACTAGCTCAGTTCAGGATGCCTAATCCCTAGGCCTAGGTAGTAAAGTGAACTTGAAAAGTGGAGTGAAGGCTTGAAATTGATGGTGAAGCATGGTAGAGGAATGAAACACATTATAGGACATGGTTAATTTGATACAAGGTGAAGAACAAGATAGTCATGATGAGCTACAATGTAAACTAGTTCAATTTTGCCTATTTCAAGGACCTAGCATGAGGGTATGAAGCAAAAAAATCTATATAAAGAAAGTGCAAGCATGGGACATGTGTAGGTAAATTTTCAAGAGTCCTCATATGAATCTACAAGTCAAAAATCAACTATTAGAGGCATGGTTGAGGTCATTGGTACGACTTCCCTTAAGGACAAATAGTTTTAACATGCCCAAGTGAGATGGGTTTGGAAGTTTTAGAGTTAACCATGAAAAGTGACAGATTTATATCATTTAGGAGGTAATCATGAAGGTGTGGACCAAATTTTAGGACCTAATTAAGTGTGGGCAAGATATTGCAATTTTACCAAAACTGGGTTAAGTAAGGTATTCTAAAATAACACTTTGACTTCTTAACATTGAATCTAAATTGTGGAGCCTACTTTAGATAAATAATAAGATACCTTTTTGAATATAATAGAGATAAAAAGATGTTGCAAAAATTTTGAGGCCAAAAGGATAAGAATTAAAAAAAATTCCATTTATTTTTGTGGAACTATTTGAAACCCTCCTAAACCCTAGTTGAAAGCGGTATGGAGAAAATTGTCTAGTTAGGTGTCAAAATGGAATAGTTTTTCTTGTTTATGAATTTTATATTGTATAAAATTACTCAAAGAATATTTCCATGGTGGTTTGAGCTTATGAATCATGGTGTACCCCACAATAAAACAACTATTTTGTGAAAAAATCAGTGTACAAACAAAATTTGCAAAGCAACACATGCTCAATTTTTTTGTGAAGGATGCTAGAGATGTGTTATTGATTTTTATGAACTCATTTGGGTTAGTAATTTGGATAAATGTTATGATACATGTGCATCTATAGTCCTATTTCTTGAGAATGCTATGAAGACAAAAACCATTCTTTGTGTTTGAAAGGTAAATGTGTTCGTACCCTTATAATCCTTACAAGAGATGGTTTGAAAGTAAATTATATGTCCTTGTATAAGTGTTTCATTCATTGGTTTATCATGAAAGTAAAATGGAATTGTTTTAAGTCATACAAATCAAGACTAGTCTTTAAGTGTTTTGAAACTAGTTTTGTATGTCTTTGAAATGCAAGATTATTTGGCCTATAAAGCTTGAGATGAAGCCTAATTTTAATATGATGAGTTGAATAAGGATTATTAACTCTCATAAATTTTTATTAATAGTCATGAAGGATTTTTTGAGTGCATGATAAAGCCTACTTTGTGGAGGAAAAAATTATGAGTTTGAAATCCTAGTTGTCCTTGTCCAAGATTATTGTCTTATTGCATGAATGAAGGTGATTGAAGTGCTTCATTTCCCTTGAAGATGAAAATAAAGTAGTACATGAGCTGATATAAGTGTTAGAATGGTTTGAATGTGTATACATTAATGAAAAGTGAAGATACTCCATGTCAGCTTCTTGAGAACTCTCAAGACTGTGTACTTTGCTAAAATGAGAAGATTAAATGAAGAAACATTGTCCATGATATGAGCTTCCAAGTCCATATTGTTGCAATATTTATATTGAATATTTCTCTTGCTTGGAATTGATTCCATAACCTGATTTGAGTGGTGGATCCATTTTTCCATTGTTCAAGTCTATATTTTTTGAAGCAATTTCTCCTAGTTGGAAACATGAGTTCATTGGAGTCTTAATATTGAAAATGGAGAGATATGGAGAAAGTATGAGACAAAAGGAAAGATATGAAATAAACATACATATGGATGACACTTGGTGTTGATTCCCTTAGGATTTATGTGACAAATCTTCTCGCTAAAAAGAAGATATCAGATCTGTCATAACTGTTACATGTTAATTTGTACAGAGGTTAGAGATGTCATAGTTGAAAAAAGAGTTACAAATTTGTTGGTTGATCTTCCTATGCTCGAGTTATTTCATGTTTTTTTAGAGGAATTCAGCTTATGAAACTGACATAAATGCTGATGTCAAGTTTAGATGAAATCACGAAAAAATGACAGTTTCTTTTGAGGTTATTTTTATCTCCTTGTACGATTTGGAAAGATGTGAAGTGGAAGAGTCTTTGGAAAATGAAGTGAAAAGGGAATTTAATCATGTCCAACTTGATGTTAATAAATATCCAAGTGTGTGAATGAATTTTTTGTTGATATATATGCCATTGAAGGTGTGGTAAAGGTGATGAGAAATTAGAAGATGATAAAATGCATATAGGACTGTAATTTTGCAGCATGTCATGAATATGAATGATTAGATGATTAGGAGGTGCACCTGAGAAATGAATCATGAAAAAAGTGTGTATATGAGAGAGGAGTTATTGAATAGTGCTTGCAACAGATGAAGGAGAGTGAGGAGAGGAGTTAACTTGAAGAAGTGATCATAGTCTATTGTGGGATACGACACGACAAAAGTGATCAAAATATTGTGAAGAAATTTGAGTGGATGCTCAACACTCATAGAGTTGATGCTTCCTTGTAAGTGAAAACTTAAAAAATATCAAGTTGAATCTTGTTTGAATTTTTGGGAGTTGAATCTTCCATGCAAGTAGAAGCTTGTTAAAGGTCAAGTGGCATCTTGACTAAATTTTGGAGTTGTAGCTCCAAGTTGAGTGGATGCTCAACATTAAATCATTGTAACATTTACAAGACATTTTTGTCCAAGTTAGTTCTTTATTTTTAGGGGGGGTTTCTCCCTTAAAGAGTTTCCCACATTAAATATTGTTTCTATGAGTAGGCTCCTTTGATGTTTTCTTGTGTATGATTTTACGATTTCATCATAACAAGGTTAAGAAAATTGAATTGTCTGTAAAATAATTCACCCCCTCTCAGTGCTTAGAATTTGCAACATAAGGAATGAGAAATAGAGGTTCAAATATTGGTTTAGAATACCACTATTTGCTATGTGTTCATGATGTTTGGCTATTGGAGAGTGATTAGGGGTTCATTGTGGATCATGTGAATTCATGTATAGTGGCTAAGTTGAATTGGTAATTAATGAATGCTAAAGTGAATGAAAGAAAGTTTTAATGCTCACTTATTCACCGCTCCCCCATCCCCCATCAGTGATTGTGCTTCCAACAATTACTGTTGTATATATCTTTCCCCACGAGTAGATATAGACAAGCAGAAGAATATGGAAATCAAAGAAACTCAAAGCCCGACGAAAATGGATGCGCCAAGGCGCAGGCAAAAGAGTGTCGACATGAAAATGGATGCGTCAAGGCGTAGGTTAAGGGCACACAAAAAAGAGTTTCGACATGAAAATGGATACGCCAAGGCGTAGGAAAAATAGTGTCAACATCGGGAGGCGCAACATTTTGAGCGCTGACAGGAAGCAAACCATGGCATAGATATTTAGATGGCCATAACTTTTCACAGGGAGCTCAGATTCATGCAAGGTTGGACTATTTGGAAAGATTACGAGGTCCTCTGTCCAACTACGACTGGATATCTTTAATTGGGTGGGAACAAGTTCTTAAAAATGCAAAATACAGTTCGCCACTTTTTGGGTTTGTTAGGGTTCTCACCTACCACCATAATGAGATGAATTAAGTGCAACCTAGAGGTGGTTGGGGTAGTTTTTGAATTCCTCTCTCTTTTCTCTCTCATTCTTCCTATAAATTTTAAGGAGGGGCTTCTTTCTAAAGGTTGGAAATTCTTGTTTTGCCCCTCCCTTCTTCTCTTTGGCAGGTGAATTTGTGGAGTTAAAACCTCCCATTTAAAACTGTAATGCAACTTTGCCTCTTGGCATTTTGTAGTGTGTTGTATCAATCTTTGGAGAAAATAATGCATGTTTGTGGATGATTCTCAACCCTCTCTATGTTCATTTGCATCCTCTTGATCTTTCACTGCAAATCTGGTTATCTGTGCATGATCTTGCATTACATTTTTACGGTTTGTGTTTATTGGCAAGACAAGTGTTTTTTCATTCCTCGGTGCATCACCTTTGTTAGTTTAGGTTTATTTTATGCATCTTATTACCCTGTCTCCTTGGCAAGATAGATTAGGTTTTTGAGTAAACCCTTTGCATTTTTATGTGTGCATCTGAACAGAGGAATAGGAACCGGCCTTCATCTGGAGAGCTTTCCCGATTCACAAGGTCCCACACTTGGGAAAAGCTCCATGTTATGCAATCAAACTGAGAGTCTCAACCCATTGAGTTGTAGACATTCAGGGGTGATGTGATTCACCATCAACAATTACACCATGAAAATTATTCTCACCAAGACAAGCACAAAGTGAGAACACCATATGGAAAGAGACAAATCTTACACATGCCCATAAATTTCATTAAAACATTCTCACATTAATAAAAAATATATCATTCTTTCATTCCTTGAAATGGGATTGGCACAAGACCCAAGTAAGAGAAATTTAGAATGTTAGGAATATTTAATGATTTATATAAATTTAATTGAGTTCCCTTCTATTGATAATTTCATGATTTATTTTATTATTTTAAAATTTACTTTAACCAAAACCTCAACCTCTCCCCGATAATCCGCCTACCTTATCAAAAAAATATCTTCATTTGAAAATTATGCAGATTGAATTTATTGATACCATAATATGATTTAGTTAGATCAACGTTGAAGTTTCAAAATATATATACATATTTCAAACTCAAGCACAAAAAATGCTCTTAATTTGAATGAATCGTAAGAAAATGGCATCACCACACAAATCAAACACACAAAGATACTCTATGGGTTTTAAAAGGGTTAGTCCGCCTACAAATTTGAGCTTATCCTTATTATTTTTTTATCTCAAATGTTTAACTTATCTTATTGATATTTTTTATTTTACGATCACTCCAAACGAGGCCAAAATTACCACCCGACACGAGCATGTTTTAACAATCCACGCAAACCGTCAAGACTAGAGCAAGGGAAAAATTCTACGAGCTGGAGGGGCACTACAATAGTTTAGGATAAAGTCATATTATTCCATGTAAACAATACAGACAAGGTGGAACAACGTATAAAATACAGTGCATAATAGCTAAAAAACATTAAAAATTCAAGGAATATGTAGTCAAGAGATAAAATAAGTACTAATAGACTAGAATTTTTATTTCTAAATCAAGAACTTAGAATGGGAACTAAGATTGATATTAAGGATTCAAGATCAACCTTCTATGCAGTGCACTCAAATGATTTTATTCAATGAGAGGTGATTATTGATTCACCAGTCCATTCTTCTTCATTTCCTTGACAAAGAAGGCTCTTCACATTCTCTATCTATGCTTAGAGAGCATTACACATTATATAGTTTGTATTTTATATACAAGGCACATACATTAAGAATTACAAAATATATAACAATATCCAAAATATATTTAAATCAGGTTTTAAACCCCTATACACTCCCAATAAATTTCATTATAAATATTGATATAAGTTTAAAACTTCAAAATTTGTGCTAAATTGGATGTGAATTCCTTTTAAATAAACATTTCTATCACAAGGGGCTCATTAGCTAGGCAATATCCTAGCATGTTCATTCATATTGAGGTAACTAAAATTGATAAAATCAAATTCAATAGACCAGTAGACATTGGGGGGTGAAAGGGTTTAATTTACTAATATTTTGAATTAGGTATTAGGGGTAGGTTAGAGAGGTGGTGGGGTTAATTTTAACATTAAACTAAAATATTTGATCCCAGTTTTTAAAACTAAATACCATAAAATTGCAAAAGTGGTGTTGTCATGAAGTTAAATTATAATCTCTTTTTGAACAGGGAAATCTCAATTAGGATATTCTTAATCAAGAAATAGTAATATTGTAGAAAACTGGGATTGAGTATACTTTTCAACACAAATGATATTACTTCACCAACTTAATTATTTGAAGAACTATTGATAAATGAATAAATTTTAACATCAACATAATTGATAACATGTCTTGAATAGATTTATAATATATTTCTAGAGAAAAGACATATTATGAAAATAATAATTGAGTGGAAAACATGATATATTTTCTATTTGATATATTAAGGTAGAAATAAAAAGGGGTAAATAAAATTGTAATGAAAAAATAGGGGATATTTTCATTCCAATAATATAACAGGAGAGGGTATTGTCAATTGAAAAATGGGAGGTAATAACTAACAATAAGATTTTTATTTAATACCCTTTGAACGGACGTGATAGACCATACTATTACTAAGTGAACCCCTAGTGATTTATATACATTTTGATGTCCTAAAGTTTATGCCAAAACTTTGATTATGTTGTTTCCATATAGTGTGTTGCTTAAGGATAATTTAAAATATTTAAAATTTAAATTTCAAAACAATCACATTAAAAAAATGGAATACTGACTCACGAATATGCACACTTGAGAAATTGATGTTTGCAAGGAGAAGGTTTAGGAAAAGTAAAACTACATAGAATTTTATTTGAGAAAAAGAGGGAGTGGATTTTTCTAAAGAGGAATTATGTTTTCTAAAAGAAGCTCAATTGGTAGAGGAAGAGCTTATTTTAAATAAGATAAACCAACATTTATTGGTATCACCATGTCACATAATATTAAATATACTCTTGTGCATGTTTTCTACTGGAATATTTTTATTGAAAGAGAAGTATTTTAGGGCACATGTTAAAGTAAGAATTTTTTTGATTGAGATTGCATTAGGATATATCACGTTGTGATAGATATTGCATCAAAACATATTAAGTTGTGATTGAGATTACATTATGGTATATAATGTTTTGATTGAGATTAAAATTAGGGTATTGTAGACACAAAATCACACAATTGGGTACATTTCTAGGTCATAAAATCATGCTAGCATTTACATGATTCCAAAGTAACAAAACTAGTGGTTGACAACTATCTTTGGCCTATTTTCTTTGTCTCTTGCTTTCTATTTGGTCTTACACACCTTGTAACCCAGCCAAAACTTAACTTATTTATATTTTATGACTTCAGACACCAGTACCAAACCGGGATAGAAGCGCTCGGGCGCTCCTGCCCCTCACTGGGCATGCCTAACCTTGTTCTATCTTACTTTCTCTTTTTTGGGGTCTCTTTTATCTTTTGGGCACCATTTTCCCTTATGGGTAGGCCTTTCAATTGTCAATTTCAAAATTCAAACAAATGAATCATATAAATACATAGTTATGTTTTCAAAATGAGGACCAGGCACTAAAAATTATTATTATCACCTAAGCTTGCATTCCAAAGGCACCAAAGCACTCCAAAGGCATCAATCTAGCATCCATTCAAGGGATAAGGGTTGCATACTTCCACATACATAACATAGGAAGGGTAATTCTATTCTATTCCATCCACACATACAATTACATTGCTACATTCTAACCCGCTATCATTTGTGCAACTTACACAAGGGCACCCTAGGGCATCATTTCTACACACACCAGAAATACATGAAGTTTTGAGATGTAGTGCAACACTCAGTCGTAAGTTCACTCTTCGAGTGACCATCGGGGTCAAACCAACTCTCCATTCTCTATTTTCCTTTTTAGGTTTTATGTGGTGTGTGGGTATGTGCAGGTGAACTTCCTTACTGTAGGTTACAGGTACCTTCGGTGATCAAGGAGTGAATATCAAGTGATCAACAAGAATCAACAACAAAACCCTTACAACATAGAAGAAATAAAATATTTAGCTCCTACATGGTCACCAACGCCTATATCCATTCACCGGTGCCCAGACGCCTTTTCTCTCCTCTAGATTCCCTTGTCCAGCTCTATTCTCAAATTCTAGAATTTACGTTGAGCAGTGATGACCATGTCTACATTCTATTTAGCACTTTCTTCTTCCCATATCACTTCATGTTCACTCAAAAATCAGCTAAGTATTCTTATCTCCCTCTCTCATTTATGGTTTTACATTATTGTTTGGTTATTTCTTGGATCTCATTGTATATTATCATTTTTGTACATCATTAGGAACAATGGTTACTCTGCAATCATATTTAATTAATTAAATTAAATTAAATCATTAGGTGAATTCACTTCCTCCAACCCAACCATATGAGAACACATCGAAATCTATCCCCTTCTTATGAATTCATGGATCAATATTCTTATTCTTCTTATACTCCAACCAAGGTTTATGGCATAAAAAAACCACCAGTACTGATTTTATGCGGGTCCATACTCAACACCATTAGTGTAGTCACAACTCGCCACACTTATCCTCCTCTAGCTCCACCCATCTCTTTTTCACCAACTATTACTTCTACAGTTCCTACTACTACCTCTAAAGGTTATGACATCATTGAGTAGCTTAAGAATACACCAGCCAAAATATCCCTCTATGATCTCAAGTATGCAGTGCACTTGATTATCATCATACTTTAGAGGACACTCTTCGCTCCATCCACTTTGAAAGTAATAATTTACATGTTTCCTTTTCTCATCTCATTCAATCCCTCAAAAATATACCACATGCCATATATTTCACTGATGAGGACATCCCTTCTTCGTTTGCTAGCGATCCTTTTGCACCTTTTCTTATCAGGGATATTACTTGCTCCATTTGTATCAAGTGTGTACTCATTGACAATATATCTGTTATAAATCTATGCGCTCTATCCCTCCTCAAGTAAATGAACATTTATGATAATTTAATTAATAAATCCTCTACTCTCATTCACAGTTATGATTCCACTACTCGCACATGCGTGGGCGATGTCGCCTAACCTCTAGAGGTTGTCCCTAAAATAGTTTCTACTTTATTATTTGTCATCGACGCGCTCATTCCAGTTCAATTACTTACTTGGTAGACCATGGATCTATGTCATGCATGTTGTTCCCTTTACAATTCATAGATGTGTTAATTTCCTATATGATGACAATGAACATATCATTGTTGTTGACCCTAACCCATTCAATTTTATCGCATAGACCCTATCACTATCATACCCATCCCTCCATCGTAACTTATTCTATATCATATTATTAGTACATATGATGTGGGTCAATCTAGTGCTTCACAACTTTCTTCTACCTCCACATGCATTTCTTCCATCCCTACACATACTAATGATCTCCTATCACCCACCATGTCTTCCTCTCTATCCACCAATACTACTCCTGTCGTGGCTCCTCTCAATCCTACATCTAGCTCCACCCTTACCAATATTCTAGACAATTTTACCCAACAAGATAATGTTATCTCTAATGATTCTATTGATGGGGTCAATGTCATAAAGCTTAACGATGACACATTGTGCAATCTTAACTTGAATTTGCTTGAAATAGATGACTCCTATTTTTAGGATAATGTTTTTGCTACTGGCCTAGGTGAATACCAGTTTGAAAAACCTCCTCCTACCACTGATTCCATGACACATTTCTAGGGGATCGTCCATACATTGGACATCTTACCGCCTACTGAATCTCCCTAAACACATTATGTGCCGCACCATGATCCCTTCACATGCACTCTTTTTATACATGAATATTATTGGCCTCATATTCCATTTGAACCTAATTACTTTGAAACTATTTGCACACATGATGGCTTAGCACACCTAGGATTCACAATTTCCAATCTCTTCTCCCCATCTCACTCTCCTCATCTATATCATGGATGTGTGTTTGTTACCTTTGCCTATGGCCACTAAGTGTTGCACTTATCAGTATTCCTTGTACATACTCCTCATTCCTCTCCACTCACACTTAGACAATCTTGGCTTGACTACATTGGTGGCATTTTGTATCCCAATAACACTGACATCTCATTTTTGATGCCTTTCGACCTTGTTTCTATACGAAATGATTAATTCCTGGGCTATACTCAAAATATAACTCGCTGGTATGCACATGATTCTCCTCAACCTCATTTTACTAATAAAGAATATGTTATGGGCATGTACAATTTAACCCACACAGGATCTTTACATGATCAACCCCAAAACATTGTTTACCAATTTTCCAATCCAAATCCAATTGGTTACGATCTCGACACTAATGATCTCCTAGATGAGTTTACTTGATACTCCTACCATCACACACTCGAGGGCATCACCTTTTCTTCTCCCTTCTATTATTATCAGCTGTCTTTAGTATCTACTACTACACTTTGTGCTCTATGCACCATACCTAATCTTCTTACTCATTTTCATACCCTTTGATACACATAATGTATCATCATTACCCTATAACACACTCTAGTTCCACGGTTCATACTCAACTGATGGGGGTCTATTCTGAAATGAACCTCACACCCGCTATAGATTTCACACTCAGTGCTTCACGATATATCTTCCTAGCACCCATTCTCACATAACACATTACCCAATGACACACTCTTGTTCTATGGTTCATTCTTGACTATTGAGTATTCTTATAAATGAACCTCATCTCACACATATCCACTGGGGCACATTGTTCCTATCATCATCACACTTTTCATTACATACCATCACACTCATACATTGCATTTGCATATCTTGGTTGCATCTCTTCTTGCTATCTTATTCTATTTACATGTTACACTTAATTTTCCATGCTACATGGATTATTAGTATGTCGTCATATTTCTATATATACACATGTGTGGTCACTTGGTATTTTTGCGGTGAATGCAGATCTCTTAAATGTTCTTACACGTTGTAATGATGCTTGGCACTATGCCTTTTACCAGTCCCACTTAGGCTCTTGGGGGAATCAAATATTACTACTATCACATACTACACATGTTCTATTGTTACATCACATTACAATCACTTTACTTTTCACTGCTATATACACACTCTTGACATACTATTTATTATTTCTAACATACTAATGGGTGCTTCATGTGTAGCATTTACTTGGCACGACTATATGCCACCATGGTTATCTAACACATTTTGCATGATATTGTTTTCCATTATATGCTATTATTTGCGGGCTATGCCCTTTGTCTTGTGTGATCACTGTATGCTTTTGTTTTTCTTCTTCCCTAATTTTATTATAACATTGTGGGTGATGTCCCATGTTTGAAACCCAATTTTTGTAATCTATCTTGTTTACACACTTGCTTGGTACAATGTTTTCTATTACTTGCTTTACTTGCACTAACACATAGTTCTAGCCTACTTTGTTTACATGTGCCTTAGTTTCTGCCATGCACATCCCCTACCCTCTGTAGGTATCCACATCAACGTAACATCAAGTCCTCTCCTTCGGGATGCATTCTCCTATTATCTTCGTATGCACCCCAAACAAGGGGGGGCATACATCGGATGAAAAAATCACCCCTATAACAGCTAAGAGCTATAGTTCAGGTCAGCACAATACATGACCATCATAGGAACACAATCACAGAATGACCCATGATATGACTTGGATCCAACACACAGTACAAACACTAGTGCCCAGACCCAACCATTAGAGCCTGGGTGCTCCTGTCATCCCCTGGGCGTTAATGTCCTAGGGCCAGATACAATCATTTTCTCAATACAACATAGTCTACAACAGTTCACAAAGCAGTTCTACAGCTACAGACATAAGCCTCTAGTCACAAAATGTATTCTATCTCCTACAATAAGTACAATCGGAACAAAAGGAACAACAAGAACAAAACAAGACACACCATATATAGTGGTGCTTATGGGGAAGAGTCATGTAAAGAGAGTAAAATTGGACCTCTCTCCTCAACACTTGCTATTGGTATGAGATCGGCTAAAAAACTTGCACTTGGCGTGAGATCGCCCAAAAAACTCATTGGTGGCGTGATATTGCCAAAAAACCTCACCTTTAACATTCAAATCAGCAATTTTAAACAACAAGACACTTTTTTATCTCTTACTCTTTCACATATCAGGTGCGCACTTTCCTTTTTACACACTTTTACATACTTTACTCAAATTTATCATATACAAAGCTTTGACTACTCTTTTTCTCTTCTTTTGCAGGCCCGACCTTATAAGAAGCAAAAAAGCACAACCTACATCAACACAACTACAACACATACACTTCACCCCTAGGGTCCACTTCCCTTTCCTAGTTTCCACGCTTCGCTTTGGATCACTGCATGCTTCACTTGTCTTCTCAACACGTTAATCGCTGCACACTCTACAAGATCATAAGGTATGCGTATCTTATCTACTTTATGTTATCAAGTATTCACTCAACAACATAAAGTGGAGGAAAATGTAGACACAAAATCATGTACTTAGGTACATTTTTAGGTCCTAAAAAATGCTAGCATTTACATGATTCCTAAGCAAGAAAACTAGTGGTTGACAACTATCTTTGGCCTCTTTTCTTTGTCTCTTGCTTTCTATTTGGTCTTACACACCCTGCAGCCCAGTCAGAACTTAACTTATTTATCTTTTATGACTTCAGACACCACCGCCCAGCCAAGACAAAAGTCTTCACTTGGAAATCAACTAAGTCTTATTATCTCCCTCTCTTGCTTAAGGTTTTACATTATTATTTGCTTATTGCTTGGATCTCATTGTATATTATCATTTTGCACATCAAATTAGGAATAATGGTTACTTTGCAATCAGATTTAATTAATTAAGTTAAATAAAATTAAATTTGGTAAGTCATAATTGCATTATAATATCTTGTAATCTTGCATTAAAGTATACCATTTTTTGATTAAGATTGCATTAGTTTCTCAAATATATATTAGGAGAGTGTTTTCACATCATGTAATCATTGCATTACTTTGTCAAATCTTTGTTATGTAATGTTTTCCATATCACATAGTCATTATATTTACCAAAATTATGTTAGGGAATGTTTTGCACATTCTATAATCATTCCATTACTTTGTGAAAGCTTTCATGGGGAACATTTTACATGTTATATAATCATGTAATAATTTGTCAAAGTTTTGGTAGAACATATTTGCATATCTTGTAGTCATTGCATTACATTTTCAAACCTCGATTTTAGGAAATGTTGTGTATATCCTATAATCATCACAATAATTGATCAAACGATTAAATGTTTGTTACATAATAACACATGAATGGCTTGACAATATATTCAAAGGCAATGTGGTCACATCCATACTACAATTAATGGATGATGTGAAAGATTAGACCGTACACAAAGTAAGTGAATTATTTGAAATAACGAATTCTCAACAAAATGTGGTCATATATGAACTACAATAATTTTTTGATGTGAAAAAAATAGCTTTTACAAGGATCCTTTCAAACTCTTTCAATTAATGAATCCCAAAGGAACATACCTTAACCAAAGGTATACCGACAAAATGAATTTTACAATGATACTCTCAAACTTTTTGAACCAATTTGAGACCCAATGGAACAAATAACCAATGGGTTTTATAAGAATGTTCTCAAGCTTTTATATATTATCATTATTTAGTGGCATGTTAATTAGATAGTGTTTTAAAACCTAGCTAACCCACAACACAACGGTAATTAGATGGTGCTTAAAAACTCAGTTAAGTTACAAACACATCCTAAAGCATTCACTATTTTCTCTAAAGACTTATATTTTTTAATTTTAATCTAGGGTTAAGGAGGAGAAATCTATTTTTACACGTTAAAATTGTTGTAGCTCGCACAAATCGAAACAAAGAAACATGAGATTAAGACTAAATGAACATATTTGTCAATTCATTTCCAACCATCTTTCACCTACAAGAAGCATCTCGCAACTGCATACAATTATCTCTATTCATTACCAAAATTTAGGACAAAGTAAATACTTCACTCCCATGTGGGCATTTCTATTTTTATATTCTAACTATCACTAGATCTTGCAAATTTCAGGAATCGTCTATTAACCTGTTGTATGACTAACTTTCTCTTGTTTATGGAGCAATTAGGCTTTAATTTTGTATACTTGTATATTGCCTAGTTAAGAATTAAGTGGGTCATTTTTGTGTCCACATTTTATTGTAACCTTTTTTTTAAAAATTGCCTAGGAGGTATTAGCGACACATGCATGTTCGGATGGCAGAATGTGTCTATTGCGACGAGCGCCCCTAACCAGCATGAACCCATACCACTATTCCTTCCTCGGACGACGGACTGGGCCCTTTACCAGCTTAGTTTACACTCAATGGTTTGGGAGACTTTATTTAAATAATTTTCCAAATTGAGTGAAAGCCGCCATATGCACTACTTGGCAATTAATGGAAAATGTGTACTTGCCTGGTGCTCCATAAATACTCTCGTGAGTCTTCTTCGCCACTAAATTATGCCTGTGGACAAATCATGATTCTTGCAAATCCAAGTTCGTATACACTCACACAGTCTGTGATAGAGTTCATCGAAATTCTAAAACCCTTTGCATACCATGCTTGAAGGCGCAAATGATCTCTTTGTTTATAGTTTATAAAAATCTGCACATCCGCTATGCATGTACCGACTATCATTAAAACTTCTTGCTGTAAATTTACATTAAATCCGGACCATCATCTCCTTCCTGCAATGCAGTGTCGCAATTCATATCTTGGCGCTTTACTTTACAGAAAATAATGAAGGCTCTCAATATTACAAACTGGTTATGGTGTTCCTTGTCTTTTTTCAGCAGCTTTCTTTCACCCATGGAAGAGCACCCACCATGATCAGATTGGGGTGAGCGCATATGTATATTATTTCTATTTTTTTGAGTTGTTCAATTGTAGCATTTTTATTTGGATACAACTGAGTTACATAGATATTGGCATTGTAATGGATTATAAATATATGAAAGTAGGTATAGGGATAGAGTCTGACCCCCACCTATTGCGTATTTTTAAAGATAGGAAAATGTTTATCTAGCCTGTATGTTTTCAATGAAAGTATCGATGCAGTATGTTTACTTCTTTTATTCGTGACTGAGTGTTAAAGCATGGAAAGTCAGCCAAAAGTGCTCATTCATTTCCCTATGGTCTGAAATAAATTTACACTGCTTTCATCTTACCTTCACCTAAATAGCGAGTATGTCTAGAGAATAAAATAGCATATTCCTGTTGACAGACTTTAACAAATAAATATACCAAGAGGTATTAAAGAGCCAATACTCTCAAGTAGTCTACATATTTAACTCTTTTTGGTATGATTGCTTATGTAATGACGAGTCAACTGCACAATAATGAACCTTGATTCTCCACTGGTCTAGAGGTCACCGGTCTTATGCACCTTAGCACTACGCTGATTGCAAAGTCAATAAGACTGACATTCTCGACGCATTTGAATCTTTTGAACAATAATGCTATAAAAATTCTCCAAACAATAAACTTCAACTACACCTGAGGCCTATATTGTTCATAAGAGTGGTATGAATTTTTATTTATTTTTTTTGAATATGATCCTTCTATTTAAATAACAAGTAAAATGCATTGAAATTGGATAATTCACTATCAAACCGGTGAAACAGTTTATGGAAGGAGTACTTATAATCGAAGGCTAAGCAGTCAAAGGATAATGTTTCATGTTACAGATGAGAGAAAGACCCTTAAAATCTTGTTGGATATGATCTAGAGTGAGATTGCAAGGCTATATTTAACAGTTATTGAATCTTATTTTTACAGTCACAATCTTCACCTGAGTTTGTAATGGCTTCCACAGTCGAAATAAAGGTAAGCTGGAAACATTTGATGAAATGTGGCTAATTTATCCTTGAGATCATGTTTACCTGTAAATGTTGATCTACATGAGAGAATTCAGTTAGAGTGGATATACTAGGAA
The DNA here is from genome assembly GCA_019776745.2 of Taxus chinensis. Classification (NCBI taxonomy): domain Eukaryota; kingdom Viridiplantae; phylum Streptophyta; class Pinopsida; order Cupressales; family Taxaceae; genus Taxus; species Taxus chinensis. The sequence continues at coordinate 779,182,710 of CM034149.1, read as the reverse complement.
ACAAGAGATCAGCGACTGTAACAACCTCCCGGATTAGCTCCTTCAAAGCATTTCGAGAGCATGTTCTCGGGTGCATAAGAATGAGCAATGCAAAGATATTCACCAATATGTTCGATCTACAAAAAAGAGCCCAGAATAATGTGACCATCTTGCCTATCGGTGTTGTGCAGAGGCAAATCCTACCTGTTCCCATACGCTGAACATCCATTTCTGTTAATCATTTTATCTCCCTGCGAATGTATCTGATACAATTTTGTTTAATAGAGAAGAGGCTTTAAAATTTGTACAGAAAGTCTTTGGAACTAATGGCAAAGTCTATTTACTTTAATAGGAAAGAACAATTGTGCCCTGATGGACTGATAATTAGCTGCTGATAGCTTACACTCATTTTTTCTATGTGACATTGTCAAGAAGGCTCTAGTATGTTCCTTATTATATTAAATAGTCTAGTTTTTTTCATTAATGTAATTTAAAAAACGAATTTTATCATTTTTAATTAGCGGTGTAAATGTGAAAATATAAGTAAAATACATCTGATTAATATTGTAAAATCAATGAGAAGGAATATGTGTACGGTTTTTTAAAGTTTAGTGTGAAATCTTGAGATGTATGTCTTTGTAAAAGTCGCTTACCGGCATGATCCCAAGCTTGTCTCTTATTCTGGTGTGTTGGCCTTTGTACTTAGCAAGGATTGATCCCTAGTGAGAGGTATGATTTCGTCAAAGTTGCTTAGGGCACGATCCCAACCTTATCCCTTATTATGATGTGTTGGCCTTTGTACTTAATAAAGATTGATCCCCATTGGGCTCTAGAACTAACAACTTTGTCAATAGACCAATGACCAACTAATCACTAATGGGCTCTTTAGAGGTATATTTTGAATAAATCATTGTTGCAAAATCACCGTCTGAATTTAAATCTAAAAATATACATCTAATGGTATGGATGACACCGCCCAAAAATGTAGATATAATCAAAATCTAGTGTGAGGAGTGCAAATGGCACTGTAGACTAGTGTTAGGAGCATTTGGGGAACTCTTGACATGTAATAAGAAACCAAAAATTGAATTAAAGATTGGGTTCATATAATTTCAATCTTTAATTTCTTGCAAATCGATCTAGTAAATTGTGACTCTTGTATACCTACAAAACTAATTGTTTTATTTCCCTAATAATGGTTCGAATGAACCATTGGCATATCTCAAGAGTTTAAAGAAGGAACAAAAGTGACTTTGAGGGATTATGTTAAAATCCATATGAATAATATGACTAGCTTATGTTGAAATGTCATTGCCAGTAAAGGATGGGAACTATAATACCGACTCGGACCTAGTAAAGTGCATGCAAAGGAAATAAGTGTCAACTATAATATAAACCAGCAATCATATTGAAATAAAAATCTAGGGGAGGAAAATCGTGAGGCGAAATTTCTCTGTGAGAATACTGTCAATGGTTTAGACAATGATCAAATTGTCTAGGGTCTTGCTTGACCTTTCATGTGTGAAAGTATGAATTTTTTTTGAGTGTTAAATAAATATTATGCGAGAATGTAATGGTCCTAGTGAATGTGATGTATACTCCAATATAAGGGGACCAATTTTTATTAATAACCTTTCTCGACAACTTAGACTCACGTCACTCTAATGGTACACACACAAAAAAACTATACTCTAAAGCACAAAAGATTTACGCCTTCAATTATGTCCCCAAACCCACATAAACTTAGCACTTATTTTAAGAATGGTCTTTTGGAGCTTTGAATAAAGCTTAAGGCCATATTGCTCCAAAACCTTTTGATTTTCACCATGGAATTTGATATGAACTAGACTGTGCAACAACAACAAAGGCCCAAAATCTATGTACAAAGTAAAAATCAAACAAGTTCAAAATGGAGACATGCAAATTGCGCACTTAAAGCGCTTGTTTTGGCATCAATAGTGAACACCTAATTGCAATAAGAAAACCTAAACTTCCTACTCTAAGGCCAAAGGCAAAGGAAAATAAACATTTGAACTCATAGTTTCGGATGAAATAGTTTGATCAATTCCTGGGTACAAAATGGGACCATGTGATCAGTTTTACAACTAGATCACATGGTGGAAATGAATACATTGCTTGCACTTCCTTGTAACACAAAGTATGAAGGGGTAAATATAGATTGTATACCTCTTCATCTTGATGAAGATTTGGATTTGAGAGAAGTGTTGAAGCTAACATCTTTAGATGTCTTGATGCTCTTCCTCAAGCTTTGAATGGAGCACGACTGGTGGCAATGGTGATTTTTGGCTCCAAACTAGCCATGGATATTTGATTGAGAAAGAGATCTTGGGAACCAATGGGCTAATCCTTGTGATTATTTCCCATCTTCCTTGCATTCAATTGCAATGATGGAGCTGGTTGAGACATCATTCCCCACTTTCATGGGAAGGTGTTTGCAAGATGGTTTGAACTTTGATTTTCTTGCAAGGTGTAAACAAATTTGTTTCCTCTTTGGTACGAGGGCATTCTTGGGGGCCCCTTCAGTACAAAGTTTGAAATGTTAAACTCACCTTCAATTTCCTCATACAAAATGATTTGGACAACATGTATGATTTCCTCCTTTGCATGCTCATGAAGAGGATATTTTGTCAAGGATGAAGGCAAGAAAATGTCGCTACAATTTCACCACCAAAAGAGAGCAAAAAACTCTATATAATCTCCTCTGAATCCAAAGCATTTGAATTTGATTATGGTTTCTCTTGCCCATACCCGCGTATGGGCCTTTGCTTAAAAGCGTTGAAAAATACTTTCTCCTCCTTCCCATGATCCAATTTGGCTAACCCTCATCATCTGCCTGATTTAGGATTATTTGCTATTAACAAATCATCTACATTGCTCAATTTTCATGATCTCATACTCCCAATCTGATATCTATGGGTAAGTGCACCAAGTTGGGGGGCCAAAAGGGGGTCTTAAGTGGACGTATTTTTCTAAAAAACAAAAAAAAACTTCAACTTGTATGAGTTTTTCGAAATAGTTACACTCAAAATTGGAAGATGTTGTAGAAATATGAATCGTAGAATTTTGAGTCTAGTTTCTAAGCTACTAAATTTTATTGAAAACAGATAAGTTTAAGTGGGTCAAATAACTAAAATACCAACAGATGCTCCTGTTTTTGTTAAAAAACATAATAGAGTGACTTTTGTGCCCCCCACCATTTTTTGAGCACCATTTAGTATTTTTGAAAACCCTTTGGTAGAAAGATAGCTAGGAGCATCTAGTTTGGGTTCCATTTTTTTTAGATTTTTATAGCAAATATTTTTTTATTTATGATTTTTCTAGTACAGAAAATTTTATGTTTTGAAAAATAACGGAGTTCCGACCGTGCCCCCCGCTAACTACCTCAAAAAATATCAAAAATAGTTTTTTTTTTTTGAATATGTATAGAATTATGCCTAGTTTGGGCTAGTATAATTTTTTTAAATTTTGATCACCCAAAAAAAAGATACACCATGAAAGATAGACATATTTACACTTCAAAAAATAGCTATAAAAAGGCATAGTTAGAAAATAAATAATATGGAAACCTTATATTAGTCAGAAAATTTGAAAAATTATATTTTTAGAAAGAAGAAACTCTTCTCTACGTCGTGGTATAATTTTTTAAAATGGATTGATTGTTTTATTTTGATTTATCATAGAGGAAGTGGCATTTTTACATTTTCTTGTAAAAACACATTGTTTGTTGTGTTTGTACAGGTCGATGCCTCAAGCTTGGGGATCCAAACCAGATCCCAAGCCTTGAGCCATGGCTTGGAAAAAGAGAAAATACAAAACGCGCATGTGTTACATAATGCGTACGTGTTTTTCTTTGTTTATATATTGTGGCCCCCAACATCCCTTTCATCTCTTTCACGGGAATTCTGTAAACATTTTGTTTTGTCTGTAATTTTCTCTACATTCTTGCACGATTTTTTAGTAGTTCATTTTGTCCCCTACCCCACTAGTTGATTTTTTCTAATCATGGGTGATAAAAGTCGAGCTAAGGACAAGGGGAAAGTGAAGAACAAGACACCGGAGCAATTGGAAGAGAAGAGAATAAAGAAATTGAAGAGAATGCAAAAACTTCGAGCAGGGCAAGGTACATCCGCTATATCAAATGTAGCTAATATATTAGAAAATGGGGATGAAATACATAATGAAAATGTAGAGAATAATGATTTTGTAATGAATAACGATTTTGCAATGAATAATGATATTTAATTGAATGATAATGTTGGTATGGATGAAGAAATTGATATGAATCCAATTGTTGAACCCTTACCTGAGAATCCAAATGTTAACCCTGAAATTTGTATGAAAACACTGAATGAAGAAAGTAACCTTGTAAACGAATCTTCGCCTCTATGAACACCTCCTTCCATTTTGCGAAGAAAACCAATTCACTTAATTGAAATTGATGAAAACATTATAAAACCAATGCCTAACAAAATGTCTGAAAGAAATGCAAGAAGAAAAGCTAGTGGAATTTAGGATAATTACTTTGAGAATTTAAATGACACACAAAGATGTCAATTATTTGTTACATTGATGAAATTAATTAAGATGAGACCTATAATAAAAACCCTGGGGTTAAGAACATCTAATGTTGTTGATCAAAATGTGTCAATGGTTGAAAACATACATAAAGCATACCAAACTGTAGGTGGAAAAGGACACACCAAAGATAGTAATGTTACACGGCGGTGCACTTATTAATTGTATAGTAAGTGATAAAATAGTTAATAAATGCTTGATTAGAAAAATAAGCAGTTCTTTGAAGCTAAACAGAAAAACAATAATGAAATCAATAGAGAGACGTAAACGTCTTGAGTCAATCCATAACACTGACTATTGGGCTTTCTCTAGCAGACTTCCACGAAAAGACAAGAATACATCTGATATTCTAAAATAATTAATTGTAAAATTTTGGAATGAGAACACAAGGGTGTCACCGAATAAAAGAGATACTGTAAAAATAAGAATAAAATCTCGTAATCATGAATCATGTGCAAAACATTTCTTAGATATGAATCAAACAGAATTGTTCTCTAAGTTTAAGAATGAAAATCCACAAATTAACATTAGCCAAAGATTCTTTGAAATGAGCAAACCCTTTTATGTGAAAATCAATCACTCACGTACCACTTGTTGTTGCAGGCATCATGTTGAATTTTCAATGCATTATGATGTTTTTTGTCAAATATGTCGTGTTTTGCATACTGACATCATGTTGTAGGAGTGTGGATTAAATGTCTCGCAAAAATTTCAAGGGAATTTATTCTAAAAATATTTTGTGAAAAATCAACAAGACAATTTTTTTATAAGAAAGCATGTTTGGATGGAATGTGCAATGTATGCGGTGGCTTGCCAAATCTGAAAAACTTGTATCCATGAGGAGAGTACATATTCAATAGGAAAATAATTGGTTAATTTCACCAAATATAAATCAGTGGCATATCAATTAAAAGATGGAAATGAATCTAAGAGGTGTGAGCTTGTTAAAAAACAATTACCTGTATCAGAATATATGGTCAAATTCAGAGAGAAATTTTTTTATGAGTATGCAAGGCACACACATAGAGCTCGATGGTTGGATGAACAATTCAAGTTAAGAAAGGACACATTCCCACTTGGTACTATTGTTTTAGTAGTTGACTTCGTAGAGAATTACACATTGCAGACACAAATGGAGGTTCAGTCTCAATATTATGACTTAGTGCAAGTTTCTATTTTCGTGCATATAGTATTCATGCACTCTCCTAAAAGCACTGAGCAAGATCAAAAAATATTAAGAGAGTATCATTTCTACATCAGTGATGATCAAACACATTCTACATAATATGTACAAGGGTGTTTCTAGGTGTTTTATGTGAACTTGAATGAAAGGAACATTAGTTTCGATCAACATTACATTTGGTCAGACAACTACACATCACAATTCAAGAATGCACGGATGTTTTATTGGCTAAGTAGGATACACAAAGAAACAAATGTACAACATATCTAGATTTTTACTGAGGAAGGGCATGAAAAAGGAGAGCATGATGGTGCAAGAGCATGTGTGAAAAGAGCACTTGCAAGAGAAGAGTTAAAGTTCAAGGATGGTGCTAAATTTACAGATGCAAAAAACATTGTTAATTGGTGTGTCAAGAATATGGGCCATGACATCTCAAGAGAGATCAATGGTTCATAGATATTTTTGGTTGATAGAGGAACAACATCTGACAAACTTTGAAGATTGTAACGACAGTTGCAGGATTAAGTGATATGCACTCATTCCGTAGTTCAGATGCAAATGCTTGGACTATTTATACTAGGTGCATGACATTTTTTTGTATATCATGCATTGATTTTGTGTGGAATGAATGTGAGTCACAACAGTGGGTGGATGAATGGAATTTTAGACCTCTAATTCCACTCGACACACATAAAGTTCCATGAGCATTACAACTTACAGGGTCTTCAGATCAAATGACATCATCACTTGACTTTGACCAAGTCTCTGATTTAGTGCAACAAGGTACATACATATATGTACATGCCATGTTTTAGATAATTTATAAATTATTAAATGGTCAACTCTTGATGTATTTTTTAATTGAATGAACAGTTTTACTTTGTGATACATAGGGAACATGTTTTTGCAGTTATTGCGATGAAATTTAATGAAGAGGGAACATACTGTTTCTTGTCTTGTTGTGTAGAGGGGAAAAAATTTTGACTTCCACAGTCATTGATGGTGAAGACCTTAAGTATCCCACTGGGTCAGTAGTAGTCACTGGAACATAGCTTTGATGATATCTTATCAAAAAATCAAACATTTTGTTATTTAAAGACTATGAAGTACATCGTACTTAACTATTCACATTTTGTCCTAGCAACAAATATTAAATTGATCAAATATCAAGGTCAGCCGTTAAATAAGAATCTGTGAAAGATTCTGAATGCATGAACCAATTCATTGGATAGAGTTGATCCTTGTGGTTCATTGGATTGAATTTGCAAAGGTATGTTCTTCATGAATTTAATTTGAATATTTACTTAAATGATTTTGTTTAAATTTTGTATGATTTAAAATTCTATTTAATTGCTTACTAACATGTTTATGTAGGTTAGTGGTGCCAAAAAATAAATTCTTCCACATTCACATGGTTGGCACTGTCAGTAGAGAATTTATTATTCTTGAAGCCAAGTGAAGCTAAGAGAAATTAAATATTAGAAAGGAACAACAAACAAAAATTCTCATTTCACCACCTATATTGTATGAACCAATATCTTATTAAAATTCTATACATAGTATTCAACCACCTATATGTTCAGATTTGGCAATGGAAAACCTTACACTGAATCAGGTTGCAGTATTTGATGCGTTTTGCAAACAGTAGGAAAGTGAGAGAACCGAATGGAGATGGAGAAATTCATGAGAGGATTTTCGTAGAGGGCCCCGACATGGAGGTATCGGATCTAACGATACGTCTCTAGGTGCCACGGAGTCTGAGAAATCACCCGTCAAAGATATAGCGTGTTTTGGCCTCAGGGCTCTTAAGGGACTATGCCCGGACGAGGTAGCTCGAAAGCACAGGTAGCGTAGGGAACCAAAACAAAGCCTCTAATAGTGTTCACCTGGCCACCCTGACATGTTGGCATAGTTGGTTTGGTTCCACAAGGTTTCGTTTGCAAACTATAGTGTCTGATAGCCCTGTACACTGACTCAGACTACAATATTTCGTGCATTTGCAAACAATAGGATAGCGAGAGAACCAAATGGAGATGGAGAAAACCGCGAGAGGATTTTGTAGAGGGCCCCGACATGGAGGTCTTAGATCTGACAAGACATCTTTAGGTGCCACAGAGTCTGAGAAATCACCCGTCGAAGATATAGCGTGTTTTGGCCTCAGGGATCTTAAGGGACTATGCCCGGACAAGGTAGCCCGAAAGCACAGGTGGAGGAAACCACCAATGTTCAATGATTTTTCCACATGATGCAACTATGTAGACTATGAACTTAGTTTTGTTGGGGAGACCACCAATGTTCCAACTTTTCATTTTGAAAGAATGAATATCTTCAATCAAACAAAGAATGAAGAGCTTGAATTTTTTTGAGGACATTACAAAAGGTTGTTTATGCCCAAAAAGAAGCCGAAGGCCATATAAATTTTCAGTCTTCAACTTTAGATGACAATGAACATCATGAAGAAAAAAAATTAGGTGAAGATGTCACTATGATTCAAGAAGAAATGCCTCCTGAAAGTCATAAAGAGTCAATTTGATTACCCAAAAACATCTGGAAGAACTTAAAGAGAAGATATGAGCAGAAGAAAAGGAAAAATGGGAAGCGTGGAAGGATCACAACTTAACTGGAATGGAAGATCTATGTGATGTTGTCGATAGAATCATGGATAATCTTAAGGACAACATGCCAAGTTGATTATTTTTATTAATCCCAACTACTTCAACTTCACAAATCAAACCAGGTAGTTCCAAAAGCAGCATACTGGCAAGAAAAACTGCAATGAAGTATTGATAATTGATCCTGAAACTAGTTTAGAATTGTAATTTATTTTTTGATTGAGCATTCACCCATAGTTTCTTTTTTGAAGGAAGAAATTCATTTTATATGTGAGAAATAGAATGTTGATTTAGTCTATTACTCTGACTATTTAGGTTAGATTTTTGTATTCATTCAATGAAACTTTAAAGCTCTTCAGTACTAACATGGAAACATTGTCAGGGCCCTATGAAAGCCTCTCACGGTTTTATCCATATCCATTTGGTTCTCTCATTGTCCTATTGTTTGCAAACACATGAAATAGTGCAGTTTGAGTCAGTAAGGCTGCCATATGCTATATTTTGCAAATGGTAGCTCATGGGACTAAACTGTCTAGGCCAACACATCTGGATTGCTTGGTGAATGCTATTGGAGTCTTCGTTTTGGTTCCCTATGCTCCCCGTGCTTCTGGGCTACCTCGTCCGTGGGCGTAGTCCCTTAAGAGCCCTGAGGCCCAAACACATTATATCTTTTACGGGTGATTTCTTAGACTCTGTGGCACCTAGAGATGTCTTGTCAGATCTGAGACCTCCATGTTGGGGCCCTCTACGAAAGCGTCTCGCAGTTTTATCCATCTCCATTCGGTTCTCTTGTTGTCGTATTGTTTGCAAAGGTGTGAAATACTGCAGTCTAAGTCAGTGTAGGGTTGTCAGACGCTATAGTTTGCAAATAGAAGCTCACGGGACCAAACCAACTACACCAACATGTCAGGGTGGCCTAGTGAATGCTAGTGGAGGATTTTTTTTGGTTCCCTACGCTCCCCGTGCTTTCGGGCTACCTCGTTCGGGCATAGTCTCTTAAGAGCCCTGAGACCAAAACATATTATATCTTCGACATGTGATTTATCAGGACTCCGTGGCACTTGGAGATGTCTCGTCAGATCTGAAACCTCCATGTTGAAGCCCTCTACAAAATCTCTCATGGTTTTCTCCATCTCCATTCAGGTTCTCTCATTGTCCTATTGTTTACAAACGCGTGAAATATGTACAGTCTAAGTTAGTGTACAGCTGCCAGATGCTATAGTTTACAAACGGAAGCTCATGGGACCAAACCAACTACGCCAACACATCGGGGTGGCTAGGTGAACACTATTGGAGGATTTTTTTTGGTTCCCTATGCTCCCCGTGCTTTCAGGCTACCTCGTCCGGGCGTAGTCCCTTAAGAGCCCTGAGGCCAAAACACGCTATATCTTCGACAAGTGATTTCTCAGACTCCATGGCACCTAGAGATGTCTCATCAGATCTAAGACCTCCATGTTGGGCCCTCTATGAAATTATCTCACATTTTTCTCTATCTCCATTCGGTTCTCTCGTTGTCCTATTGTTTGCAAACACGAAATACTGAAGTCTGAGTCAGTGTAAGGCTGTCTAGACACTATAGTTTGCAAACGAAAAGCTTGTGGGACCAAACCAACTACACCAACACATCTTGGGGTGGCCAGATGAATGCTAGTGGAGGATTTTTTTTGGTTCCCTATGCTCCCTGTGCTTTCAGGCTACCTCGTTCTAGGCATAGTCCCTTAAGATCCTTGAGGCCAAAACACGCTATATCTTCGACGGGTGATTTCTCAGACTCCGTGGCACCTAGAGACATCTCGTTAGATCCGAGGCCTCCATGTTGGGGCCCTCTATGAAATACTCTCACGGTTTTCTCTATCTCCATTCAGTTCTCTCACTATCCTATTGTTTGCAAACACGTGAAATATTGCAGTCTGAGTCAGTGTAAGGCTGCCAAGACGTTGTAGTTTGCAAACGGAAGCTCATGGGATGAACCAACTATGCCAACACGTCGGGGTGGCCAAGTGAATGCTAGTGGAGGATTTTTTTTGGTTCCCTACACTCCCCATGTGCTTTCAGGCTACCTCGTCCGGGCGTAGTCCCTTAAGAGCCCTGAGGCCAAAACATGCTATATCTTCGACAGGTGATTTCTCAGACTCCGTGGCACCTAGATACGTCTCATCAGATTCGAGACCTCCATGTCAGGGCCCTCTACGAAATATCTATCATGGTTTTATCCATCTCCATTAGTTTCTCTTGTTGTCCTATTGTTTGCAAATGCGTGAAATAGTGTAGTCTGAGTCAGTGTAAGGCTGCTAGATGTTGTAGTTTGCAAACGATAGCTTGTGGGACCAAACCAACTATGCCAACACGTCGGGGTGGCTAGGTGAATGCTAGTGGAGGATTTTTTTTGGTTCCCTACGCTCCCCGTGCTTTCAGGCTACCTCGTTTGGGCATAGTCTCTTAAGAGCCTTGAGACTAAAACATGTTATATCTTTGACATGTGATTTCTCAGACTCCATGGCACCTAGAGACATCTCGTCAGATCCAAAACCTCCATGTTGAAGCCCTCTATAAAATCCTCTCCCGGTTTTCTCCATCTCCATTTAGTTCTCTCATTGTCCTATTGTTTGTAAACGCGTGAAATACTGTAGTCTGAGTCAGTGTAGGGCTCCCAGATGCTGTAGTTTACAAATGGAAGCTCGTGGGACCCAAACCAACTACGCCAACACCTAGTCGGGGTGGCTTGTTTTTTCCATCTCCATTCGTGAATGCTATTGGAGGCTTTTTTTTGGTTCCCTATGCTACCCATGCTTTCAGGCTACCTCGTCCGGGCGTAGTCCCTTAAGAGCCCTGAATGACTAGATTGGCTTAAGAATGAATTTGATAGGGGTATGTCTAAGAACACACGGGAGTTATCAATCACCTAGTAAATATTTCTTGTTTAGTTCTGGATGGGAGTCAGCTGGCCTACGGCTTAGTGACCTTCCATTCATTGATAATTTATGCTATGATAAACCCATGGATGCTTTCAAAAGCACCTTCAAAAGGATAGGGGTAGTCATCAAGCCTAGTGAAGGGTGTGATGTGATTTCCAAATAACTTGAAATGCCTACAAATTTAAAGGTAATAACATGAATTGGATAGGATTAGACAATCAAGAATCATTGAGTGTCTGAATCAGAATGTCATTGCATCTGGAGACATTCTCAAGCATTGGAGTAATGTATATGGAGAGACATTCTCAAAATATCAACAGATGAAAGGCATCAAATTGTGATGACTCTCAGGTGTTTTAACAGGGGAGAAGACTAAGAAGCATAGAAGAATGTAGTAAGTGCATGATAAGATAGGAACCAGTACAAAGAGACCATGAGCAAGAAGAAGCACAAGTAAGGTAAATACACATATACACATTGATAAATTGAATGAATAATTACTCAGATTAGGTAACTCTTTATATACATACATTATATAAATATTGATTTCCAAAGTTTGATGCATATTATACATTGAAAATGCTAGTACATGTACATCACCAATAAATGAAAAAATAATCCATAATGTCTTAAATATTGTCAAGTGCACATCATATTAGTTTCATGTGAAAATAATCTCAGAAATGTAAGGTCTCATACAAAATTATCAAGTTCCAAATAGTATTTTAATGTGCATAATAAATACAAAAATTCCCAAATAGGTCATATACCATCAAGTTCAAATGCCATATAGGCATACATACAATGTCATGCACATAGGCATACAAAAACAATGTCATGTAAGACATATATATTTCCTACTCATCAAAATCTATCCCTCTCTTGGCCTTGCTCGAAGAAGGCCATCCCTTAGACGAAGATGGAGATCTATGAGATGACTTTGGATCATCCGAGCCCATGCTTTGAGTCCTCTTCCGCTGAATACTCGCCTGTAGATGAGCCTGTAAATGCAAACAATGTTTTTTTGTCAAAACTTAATTTATATATGTTTTCAACATGTATTTAAGACCATGCTAGAATGAAAGTATTTACATAAATACACAAACTTACCGCAAGTTGTTGATCACGCTGAATTTGCATCTCATGCTCAGATGAGTCATTGGGAGCTCCTGTAGTACGAATGGGGGTACGAAGATGATGAGATGGAGGAGTCTGTGCCCTCGAAGTCAAAATGGAGGGGGTTGAAGTTCCCTACATACACATAAGATCAGAAAATCTAACATCAGAATTAGCGAAAATAGAACTAAGTACATGTATGTACATAATGACAATATTTTAACTAATTTTATCAATATAGAACTATTGTTTTTACCCCGCCACACCTGTGAATCAAATGAACAGGGCTGCTACCTGTCGCAGGTAACTCCTACATATACAAAATGAAGGACATTATTAACATAATTTAATAATTCTACAATGAAAGACATTACTAACATGTAATTTAACATAATATGAATTACACGAGAAATTTAACAAAATTTACGTGTTGTTTGAATACCTCAGTGAGTTGTTGCACAGATGAAATCACAGGCGGCAACACCTTTATCTACTTGTCACAGAGATGGTGGGGTGTCTAGTGAAGTCAACATCTTTATCAAACATGTATATCATGTGAGTTAGATGGACATACAAGAACATACATATATATATTGACATTCAAAACTAATATATATAATGTATGTGTATGTATATATATATATATATACACACACAGATATATATATATATATATATATATATGAATAGATATATATGTATGTATATATATATATACACAGATGTATGTGAAAATTTTACATAATTAACATTCTAAATTACCTCTGTGAATGTATGTGTACGCATGGTGCTCGCTGCCTGTGGTCGGGATGAAGATGTGCCTCCCGCACACTGTAATATCAATGCATATACATGTACAAATACAATTATTTCAAAAATTTAACATATATAATTAAATCAAGTACTTCAAAAATTTTATAACACACATAACAAAACATAAAAAATTTACTTGCGAAGGTGACACCAATGATATGTAATCCAAATGTCTCACTCAAAAGGACATCTGACATAGTGACATTATCGTGTGCACCCCTAGCACCAGGTGCACCAAAATTAATACGCATGAAAGTATCATCCTCCTCAAGCCCCAAACATATGCTACCACATGATGAGAAAAGATGTGGCCTCATGCTAGTACTCCCTGAGGGAATACTCTGTATACCTCCATGAGCATCTGGCTCAGAAATCTCCCTCGTATGTCAGAAACAAGGGTCACAGATAGCCCCTGAAGCACGTGGGGTGTATCAATCTCTATTGTCTCCTTCACTGCTTGAGGGACAATCTCAGGCTGAGGGGGCTTCTATGTGGGGAATCTACCCTGCTGAATAGGTGCACGTTGTGCACCTGGTCGATCCTGTGTAGATCCTTTTCCTTGGCCCTAGAAATCTTAGAAATCAACAATTATTTGGGATCTCATTGAGGATAAAAATCACAATAGAGTTTCCTTAGAAAGTATAGTGGCACCTCGTTGTTATTACAAGGTGGAAAATCAAACACCATCCACCATCAGGTCCTAAAAATTATTTTTAATCAAATTATTATTGCACCAATGGATGGGAAACCATTTACATGACAACGGAACAGGAAAATTAGTGCGGGGGTCCGTGAATAAGGCGCATATGAGGTCTTTTGAAATTTCTTTTTTCTTTACATCCACATATTAGAATTTGTTGGAATAATAAACCCTACAACCCTCTCTGTAAGTTTTCCAACGATCAATTTTCCCCGTTGTCTGTGTCAATTTGAACAAGTAATGCCTCCAATGTGTTTGCAAGAGAGGCACAGTGGGGGTTTGTAGATTGTGAATCCCTCATTGTTTTGATTAAATCCTCAATTTCAATTTTATTTTTTCAACTATGTGGGTTGCTAAATCTTCTTGACTACCTGAGGGACTGTTGAGAAATTGTGGGAGTGTCGGGAGGGATGATAGGAATAACAGGGTTTGGTTGTGGTTGATTCCCTTGACCTCTAACTATAACAATAAAAAATATGTATTCAATTCAAATTTTAATCTATAATTATCATATTTCAATGCAATTTTGAGAAAATAATTGTTGCTTACCTCTTCTCCGTGGCACCATCGTTGATTCAGATCTTCCCAGTGATCCAGAAACGATCCTTTGAGCTTGAGATCTAGCTAAATGAAAAAACGCATGAGGGCACGGTTAAGCTCTGAAACTCACGTTTGAGGGAGATAAAATGATAGAGGCTCAGGCCTCTTTTTTTCCTTTATAGTAGGCATAATGTGTACGCATTATGTAACATGTATGCATTATGCTTTGGTAAATCCCAAACCTGAGAATTTAAAATGCGATCACGTTATAATAGAATGCGTACATGTTTTTCTTTTTTTCCAGATTCTTGTCCACTTTTTGGCCCCCCAACTTCGTGCACTTACCCTCATACCAATCTTCAACTGTCATACAATTATTTTCCTTAGTAAAACTGATTAGAGATGAGATATTAACAAGGGGCTATGATTTACTACATTCTTAGACATATATGATTTGGGATCAAGAGTTCTGATTCGATCATTTGTAGAAGTCAGATGATCCTCAAAAACATAACCCAATCTCTGCAATTCCTCCTCTCCATGAAGAAAGCAAACATCTTGTTCTACCAACATTATAGGATAACTTGGTTTAGTGAGTGTTGGGCCAACATGTGAAATACCATAGTTCCTCAAAGTTCTATGAAAAGGATTTAGAGAGTTGGGTAATGCCTTGGATGGAGATGGGAGGGAATTTTGCAAAACCAAGGAATATTTTGGGCATTGTAAGCTTGTAGAGCACCAAATGAAGGGTTGGGAAACAAAGGAGTTTCCTTATTTTTGAAATGGGATAATGGAATTTTCATTTATTACACATGAAGAAGGAATAATTTGAGATGGGGAGGAAATAATGGAAGTAAAGTAGATGCGTCTCCTTTTACTAACCTAAATGAGCATCTTCTCAACTTGCAATACAATGGTAAAATATTGAGGAAGATTGCTTCTTCATATGGATTGAATTAATACAAGAAAATCAAAATCAAAATACCTCAAATAATACAAGAATACCATACCTTGTGAGGGTGTGAATTCTTGAGGAATTTTATGAAAAGTCCTTACGAATCTTATGTTGAAATCAGAGATAAATTCCATTGAATCATGTTGTATTTTGCTGAGGTGTTCCATGAGATAAATGACATATGTATTCTCCTTGAATTGGTTATGTAGTTATTATCCCAGTTGATCCCATGAATAAATGGATTGTGGAGCCAAACTACTGTAACAATCTTTTGCTTTACCTTTTAATGACGAAACAAGAGGTCTGAGACAAATGTTCTCTTCTCTCATATTGTGAATGGAAAAATGGTTTACTATATCTTGAATGTGATCAATAGGATATTGATCTCCATTTCCATGGAAAAGAGGTAGGTTTTTAAGAGATGTTTTTGGGGATACCCTCCCACTGCTATGAAAGGAGGAGAATAGAATGGAAATGAGAGAATGGAAGATCTCTCTAGAGAGCTATGAGATAAATGGAAACATGAAAATGAGTGGAAAGATGAAGGGGACAATTTGCAAACTCAGAGAATGGGTATATTTGAACCATGGATCTATCAAGTGTGTTAAGAATTGTATCCAAAGGCTGAATACCATCAAGAACACATCAATCTTGTTGGTATGAAGTTGTAAATATATTCATACTAGTCGCACCATGCATACCAAAACTGTTGTTACTCGAAATTTCACCCTATATATGGTCATAGAAAATCATAATTTTGGGCCAACATGGGACAGTCTCTAAGTGTGGGAATTGAAAATTGAGATAGACCACCAGAAAAGGTTGGTTCCTATACTTATCATAATGTTAAAATTACTCATATAACTGAAAGCAAAACTATCTAAGCCTAATCTAAGCATTCACAGGGACCGGGATGAGAGAGATGTATGGAAATGGAATCCTAAGCTATAAAAGAGGTAATAACACCAAGAAAAGGGGTATCAATCTCCATGAGGGATAAATGTGAAGGAAATGAAAAAAGGAAAGGGAAAACATGTGTGCTACAGACCCAAAACAAGTAAATCTACTCATTCCACACATTGTAAAACATAAAGAAAAGGAAATCCTGCAAATATAACTCATACACAACATAAAATGAGAGAGAGGAGAGGTAAGAGACATAAGAAAAAGTAAGAAAAGGGTAGAGAAGAGCCACAATGTATAGATTTAATTTCTCTAAATTATACACAATTTGTTACATCCATTTAGGAGGCATTGAGAGCATTACAAACTCCAAAACATAGGTCTACAACTCAAATTTTTTTGGGACACCATTTTAACTTGACGCCTTTGCAAAAATGGAGAAGGATACATTACAATAAAAATGAGTTGCATATATAAAAGAAGAAGAGGGGGAGAGATAAAATTCAAATTTTAGAAGACCACCAACTTTTTCAACCACCAAGGACCAATTAGCATTCAAATTTACAGACCCAACATGGGAATCATCAAATTTTTAGAGCCCATACCTAAAAAATCCATGAGTTCATTTTTTGCATTTTCACCCCAAAATACACTTTATTGTGGCCCACAATTACATTTATCATGTAGAAATCTTCAAAACCTTTGGAACAATATAAATTTTTGTCTCATTTGGTATCCTGTATCAAAATTTATGAGCATTTGAAGATGATACATTGATCCACACAGGTGACTGCGAAATTGAAATGTTCAAAATTGTGAAGCAATTCCTAAAACCCAAAACTACCAAAATGTAGAATGTAAAACTGCATAATTGAAAACTATGAATGTGTGAAGAAACTCCCAAACCCTAAACCTATAAAACTACAAAATGTAAAACTACATAACTACAAATTACGAACGTGCAAAGCAACTCCCAAACCCTTAAACTATAAAATTACAAAATGCAAAACTGCATAAGTGTAAATTACGAATATGCAAATGTGTAAATTATGAATGTGTGAAGAAACTCCCAAAACCTGAATTTGTAAAACTACAAAATTGCAAAATGTAAATTGTGAACTGCAAATTACAAACATGCAAAACATCTCTGAAACTGCAAAATTGCAAAATACCCCTGAAACCCAAAAGAATGCAAAATATGCAAATTCTGAAGGTTTTTTTTTTTTAGTTTTTTAGAGAAACGATGGCTTTCTCAATCAAGTGAAGATGGTTTCAAGTATTTTTTAGTGCTTAAAATATGTGAAAAATCAAAATTTGAAGCACTAAAGGGGAAAGCAGTACTAGTTTCCCAAAATGAAGTGTGAGCTCATTTTGGTCAACTTCTTACTTGTCTCCTTTTCACCTTATGGAAAATCCAAGGGGAAAAGAGGGAGAAAAATTGTGACCTAGGGGTTCACCTATCATGAAAATTGGGCCTCGTCACTTAACTCACTCATTTGATCACCCTAACACCTTAAGTCATGGTCTTAAGAGACAAAACTCCAAAAATGATGGGGGATCACACTTTGGTGTCCCCCTTGTCCCCATTTCACCTCAGGGACAATCCAATGGTAAACCAATGGGGGAAAACTGTGAAACTGGGTTTTAGAATGCTGATGTCACCCATTGAGTGCAAATTTAGATGCCGAGAGTGTGTTTTCTACCCCGAGAGCATGGAAGGGTGTTTTGGGGTCAAACCTTATATGATTTTGACTCCAAATCACATTTTGAGATCATATTAGCCTTTATTAGGAGCTGATTATTATTAAAATTTATACTTTAGGTCTTATTCCATTCTTGACTCTAAGGGGAAGTTGTAGTGTCTTGAATTATTATAGAAGATATTTAGATCTTGTAGAAAAAGTGATGTATCCATCATGTATAGGGTTCCACGATATATTTTTTGATTAGTTGGTTTCCTCCCAACTCCTTCAATAAATCCCACAATCATCTGTACAAGATATCTTTCAATGTTGGAGCCTTCATTCCCTATGCCCAAAATGACCCGATCTTGCTTGCTTGATTCTCGACATCAATTTCTTCCACCAATTTTCCATAAAATAATTTGGATAAATTCATTGTTATCCTATAAAATTCTTAGATGAATTTAATCTTCCCTATAGGCTTCTGGAGGGTGTTCACCAATTGCAAAATGACCAAAAATGGCCCTTTCTAGGCCTTTAGGGGCAGTTGTTCTTCCTTGAATATTAGTGGCTTCATCAATCACCTTGGCCATATAACCCTAAAAATTAACACACTTGAAAATTTTATTAGAACGTTCCTTCAAGCTAGAATGAGGGTGAAACTGAGGACATGATGGTTGGAGGAAGGGTTCATAGTGTCTGAGAGAGGAAATTTTCAAGTGTGGGCGTAGTTGTCATGGACAAAATTTTCCAAATTTTCATGGTAGAAATTTAGCATGAAAAAATAATGAAAATGAACTCAATACCATTCTCCTCCAAGAATGTCACATCTTTACTTTCACCAACAAGGAATTTTCCAATTGTAGTTTGGTACACTCCACTTATATGAAAAATAATTGATGGCAATATTGCCCATAGTTAACAAGTGGTTGTCATACTTATTAGGTCAACGTTTCTCTATCAAAATAAATCACCAAAATCTTAAATACTTTTTGAAATAATGAGTATCCTCTCCATCTCAGCAAGAATGGGTGATGAAACTCTCACACATTAGGTATGACTTTGATATCACTTATAAGATGGGGAAAGGTAATGTGGTCATGGATGCACTCTCCTATACATATGAGGAATAAGATTCCCTATTTGTATTTTCCACGTCACTTCTAGAATAGACATAAAAATTGAAAAAATAATGGCAACATAAACCAACCATAGATCTCATCCAATAACTATCTACCAATCTTGTCTCATCACTTAACTACTATTGGGATAGACATTATTTACAATATAAAAGATGTGTGGTTTTACATCCCAATTCTGAAATGAGACATAAAATACTAATGAAACTACATACATCACACTTAAATATTCATTCAAGGTTTTTGAAAACATATGAGTGGGTTCATAGATATTTATCCTAGATATAGAGGAGGATATCAATTAGTTTGTTTCACCATGTGATACTTGTCAACATCACACGGAAAAAAATGTGGAAATCCTTTACTTACTACAACTTCTTCCAATTCCTACAACTTCACAGACAAAAAATCGTGGCAATCCCTAACTTACTACAATTTTTACCCATTCCTACAATGACATGGATAGATATTTCCTTTCATTTTATTAAGGGACTTCCAAATATATGGGGGTAAATCAGTCATCATGGTAGCAATGGACCAACTTTCCAAGTACATAAACTTCTATGACCTAACCTACCCCTACTCCTCTTCAAAAATTATAAAAACTTTTTTCAACCTATTTTTTGGCCTCCAAAACATTATTTTTTAAATTTTCCTAGATTGTGACTCATATTTTATAATCCATTTCTAGACATAATTAATTAGAAGGAGGGGGACATAATTGAATATGAGTTTTGGGTATCACTTAAAAATAGATTGTCAAATGGAAATAGTTAAAAAAAATGTTTGGAAACATTCCTACTATGTTTTACCTCCTAACAACAATAACATTGGGTCAAGTAGCCACCTTGGTGTCCCCGAGATTTCACCCTGAAATCTAGGACTACCCCTTTAAAAAAATTCATTCTTTTCAAAGTAACGGGTCGTTTTGTGTTTTTTTTTTCCTGTAGTCGTTTGCATTGCTCTAAGGTATCCCCAGAGAGTCATAAAATCCAAATTTGACAAATACCCACATGCCAAAAATCACTCAAATCCTTTTCCAGACCTTGTCTGCGAGCGTTTTATTTATTTATTTGTTAAATAAATAAAGCTCTTTTAAAAATAGATTGAGCTAAAATTGGAGGATTTAGGTTATATAAAGCACTTCACCCCATCATTATTACCATAAAACATTCACCCAGGGCGGAAATTTTTTGTAGATCAGCTAAATGGAGAAATTTTTCTAGCAATTGCCCGCAATTGTTTTTGTTTTGTTTTATTTCTTTTTTTGTGTTTTGGTTTGTTTTCTCTGGTAATTCATGCAGCCTATTCATTTTTCATTTCAAACCTTTCCCCAGGCCTAGGGTTTTGAGAAGCTATCCAGTATTTTTAATTACTAATTTGTTTAAGGTGATCATAGCTCAGGATTCTTTCAGAAGATTGCAAGAAGTCGCTTGGTAAAAAAAGGTGCAAAAATGGTTTTAAGAAAATAAGAAAAATATTGTCATCAATGCATAGAGCTTGAGAAAATATGCACTTTTAGAGAAAACAACACCTAAAATGGAGCCACGGAATGGAATTTATGGCACATGTAAGTTTTTGCTACTACATCTTCTCAGAACCTTTCCAAAAATGGAAAAATTTATTCTATTCTTGTGTTTTCTTCACCAAAAATCCAAAAAAGGACAAAAATGTAGTCATCATCCTAGTCACAATTTTTAAGGCTTCCTTCCGCGTCCAATTTCCACGCTACCTTAAGTGACAAATTTTCACGCAATTTTAAAGGCAGAAGTCATAATGCAAGTCACACTTTTGGAAAAGATATATCTTTCAGGCAAGTCACATTTTTTTTTGGAAGGAATCACTTAAGCTCCCAATGGGAATTTTAGTGGTCGCAGGCAGGCAAGAATTTCTTGCCTGCCTAGCAGGTTACTTTTTCCCATTATGAAAGAAAAATAACTTGAAGTACCAATGGGATTTTTGGAGCTGCCTAGCAGGTTGAATTTTCCCATCAAATAAGTTTATTCACCCATGTAAGTCACACTTTTTGGAAGGAAGGATTTAAGATGCTAGTGGGAATTTTGGCATTGGCAGGCAGGCGAAAATTTCTTCCCTGCGTTGCAAGGTGAAAATTCCAATTATGAAAGTCAAATCATGTAAGTGAAAGATGGGTTTTTTGGAGTTGCTTTGCAGGGTGAAAATTCCCATTACTTTGACTTCTTATTTTAAACATGACTTCGAGCCAAAAAATATGACCCATTTTCGGCATAGCTAAATGCCCAAAAGCTGACTTTTTTTTTAATTGTCGAGAAGCATCCAATTTTGGCGCCTAGGGTTGGAAAGGATTTATTTGTCTTATTTAGAGCATCTGCATGTTTATGTGAGTGCACAAGTGAATAAAATAATATTTTTAGCTTGCTTGGCATGCAAGCAAAGTCTAAAAATAGAGGGCAACAAGATTTATAACCAGATCTCGGTGAAGAAATTAGATATTCATGTTATGGATTGTATACTTATCTGAATTATTTGTAGGAATACTCCATTTATGCCCATATTGGTAAAGAAAGCAAAAGTCAATATCTGATACATTGAATATATCTTCAGAATAAGAGGAAGAAATAGATCCATCTCTCATAGTTGCAAAGGCTTCCAACAAAAATTCATCCTCTTGTTTCTAATGCAGCCCATGTGGAAATCATTGCATGGAAAATTCCTTTCAGGATCTTGTGCATGTGCTCCCAATATTCCAATTAAGCCTTCATTTAATTTACTTGTGTTTTCCTTCACTCGGAGTGCTTTCCAGAATTTCAAATTGCTCATATGCAATTAAAAATAAAAGATGATGTGTTTTGTCTGAATTATTTACGGAAAACATTACATTGGTGCATATAATGGAGAAGAATTGCAAAATCTTCAAGGATAAAAAGGGAAGGTAGGTCATAGGTATCACCCCCAGGAAAATCATAGTCAGTTGCTTCTAGATCCAGTTTGGTGAGAATCAAAGGCAAAAGAGTTAACCACATGCAGAATATGGAAAAAGAACAAGACTGAGAGTGTTGCAACTTTCTTCTAATTTATTTACCTCTTTCTTATTCTTTCTCTTATTTTCTCTGACAAATTAATTGAGTAATCAATTAAATTATAAAACTTAAGTGATTGGTTTAAAATAAGTTACTTGAAGAAGTCAGTTACTTGGAAATAGGTGGCAGACATGTAAAATAGAAGGTTCTATTTTTCAGTTATAAATCATGCATGTCATGCAAAGAGTAATTCCCAAAGGAAGATTTATAGCTATCCCCTTTTCTATATCTTATGCACGCGGGAATTTATTAAAAACTTCCTATTTGTAATTTCCCTCTATACACTATAAATAGAGGAAGAACCTACGGGTTAAAGGATTAGAAATTGTAATCAACATTCTTGTGTTCCAGACTTTGAGATGAAACCCTTGATATCTTTCTAAAAGATGAGGAATTGAAAGGAGGTAGATTTCTAGAGAACTTTGTGTCAACGGTGCATTTATTTCTTACTTCTATGTAGATATTTGCATAAAATTTGTGTTATCTCAGATCTAGCTTTGAAACTTTCCTTTTTAAAAATTTTTTAATTGTGAGATCTGCTTATTTCATCTATGTGCATGAGACCAACTTGGTGAACTATTGGTTGCTTTCTTCCCAGATTCAATTATTTCCCCCTTTTGCAAATATTTATTTACAACTGCTTATTTGTTGCAGAATTGCCTAGTTATTGCTCATGAGCTTTGCAATTAAAGTAAAACCCACAAAAAATTACTTAGATCCATAATTGATCAAAATCATACACGGGAGCTCACCGGTAAATGAGGGAAATTTATCTCATGACTTCCTAGGTTTTCGGCTATGCAAAAAATCTAGCCAACACACCTCTTGTAGAATGGACCTCTTGAAGTATAGTGGTACAATACCACATAATATACAACCAAAAAATACCCCCTATATGTAATTTGTGGTCATAAGTAACCATCTATTATCTTTTACATTCCATTGAGTTCTTAGGCACATACATCCTACACCTCTCTATGTACATACAAGAAAAATCTTTGAGTCCTTCAGTTCCACATGGCCTAAAAATATATGAAACAAAAGGCTAATCGACACTATTTCAAATGAATTTTATAACTAGGGGATATGATTTTCCTTAGATTATAGCCTCATAAATAGTGCTTATTGAAGATGAAAGAGTTTCTTTCCTCTACGTTTTATGGCCCTTACAAGATTCTTAAGAAGATCAACCTTTTGTCATTCAAGATAAAACTCCCATCTTCTTATCATGTTAAAGAAATTTCTCAAGAAATGGGTCAGTGCTCAGACAATGCATATTAAGATCAATGCTAACAGATTCCTCATTCTCAATCCAAAATATATCCTATATAAGCACTCATGCCAAGTTCATAAGTGATCCATCATGAAGGTCTAGATCTAGTAGCACAAAATGCAACATGAAGAAATAACTTAGAAGCCCTTCTCTAGATTCAACAACTATTTCCTAATTTTGGCTTTGATGAAAAAAAAATTCAAGGGGAGGATATGTTAGGACCCCTTTTTACTAACCTTATATTTATAATATTTGTTTTAATATAGGCTATGGACACACATGCTTTTTAATTCATCCATTGAGCTATTAATAATAATTGTACATGTATGTGAAGTAGTCTCTAGCTTGAATAGAACTAGTATAAATGTGATGTATATGATAGTGTAAATATACCACTAGTTTTATTGTATTGAGTTTTCTAAAAGGAGGTTCCCCATGCCAAATAGCTTGTAAAAAAAAGACCTTTTTATTCCAATACAATTATCCCTATTTTATATTCATAATATTTTTCCTTTATATTTTGTTGTTGGCTTAAGATGTTGTAAGAAGGTTTGTCACATGAATCCATATCGGTTTGTGGGTTTCTCAAGTTCACAATTGGTAGCTTGAGAACATCAAATTTCTCATTAACTTCCAATGTGGGGGGGCTTGGGGGCTTGTGTATATTTCAATCATCATCACCTAATTCTACGTAGGAGAAAATATCTTGACATCTTAACTTTTCTCCAACAAGAAAATAAATCTAGAACAAGCCTATGATGTTGTTGCTTTCTTTCATCATGTGGCTACATATGATGAATAATTTTATTGTTCAAGTCTTTATTTTTTTCCCTTTATATGGTTTTTTGGTTGTTTTTAATAGTTTTACGTAAGTTTATATATCCTTTATAAACAATACTTTATGGGTGCATAGTCTAATGTTAGTAAATTTATAATGGGTCAAGAAATATATTTGAATTTAATTTCATGTTAGAGGTATGAATTAATTAATTACGTATCGTTTATACCAATTGATTATCTCCCTTGTAAGAATTTAATATAAAAAGAACCCAATGTGCATCAAAGAATGTGTCAGTCCATTATGGGGGAGAATTTACTCATAAATGCACAATGAATTACAAATTTACCTAGCTGGTTGAGCTAAGTCCATATGATGCTGAAGGAAACTGAGGTAAAAGGTCAATCCCAATCTCAAGTTTAATGTTATATCAAAAATTTGTATCTTGTTAAAGTGGAAAAATTAAGTTTCCAAAAGAATGCATAGTTGAAGAGTTGATCAAATTTTCTCACTCGTGTTTCGCATTAGTGAAATGGTAACAAAGAAAATAAGAAAATCCAATATGAGAGTGTTTAGAGCTACCTCTAGATGAGATGGTGGATTTGGGTGTAAAATATCCTCCTTGCAACGAGCTCGATTACATACACAAAAAAGAGAAAATCAATAGAAAAAGGATTAGTTGATTGGATGGTGGGTTTCCTAACAATTCCGGTCTCGAGAAGTGAAAACTTCCTAAGATGGATGTCAACCTAATTTTAGATAAAATATAGATAAATTAGGGACGGATAAGGGATAAAAGAGTCTAAACTGAAACAGAGAATCTAAAATGTGTTAGAAAATATAAGAGTCATATCTGATAACAATAAATGCTAAAAGTTGATTCAAACTTGATCGGGTCAACGAAAACTCAATACGGTAGAGCACATTCGACAGTGACTGGGATAGAGTAGGCCAAAAATAGATGTAGGAAAGATAGATCTCAAGGAGTTGTTCTAAAGTTGATCTGGAATTGATGATGAAATTTTGAGGTGTTGGAAGAAATATGGATATGATGAAAACATAAAGGATGCAAGAAAATTAAAGAGAATGAGATCTATTGACAGGGTCAACGGTGACTGGTCCTAATCGGCAACAAATAGATATGATGAAGATGGGACTAAAGCTATAGGTGTGTAGAATGACAAGATTGGGAGATATAAGAGGTTGTGAGAAAATAAAATAGATAATTGACAGAATGGATGATAGAGAGAACAGATAAATGTGAATGGGGTCAACGATGATTGGGTAGGGTCGATTGTGGATGGGAGTGATCTAGGGTTTGATGGACAAAAATGGATAGAAATAATGATCTGCAGAAGGAAATGGAGATGAGAAAACATAGAAACAGGGCTCTGTGGTGGCTGATAAACCTTAAAAACTGATGAGGAAGAATGGTGGAATGGAAATTGGGGACCCAAGCATACAAAAGGAAAAGAGGACTTCAAGTCTCCAAAGTATCTCCAAGGTGGTGATAACAGTTGCAAAGAAGAGAAAGAAACAAAGGCAAAATCGCAAGAAGTCCCTAACTCTCAAATATTACATCCTCAAGAGAGGAGGGGTATGGATGTATTTATAGGGTCAATGACAACCTGGATGGGTCACCAGAAATTACCGTGGTCTATTGATTTTGGCAGTGGAATATTGATCAACTCGAGACAAGGATCCCTTATGAAGTGGGATTTGGGTTTGAGGTGAGTAATATGAGCTAGGGTTGCCTAGGGGAGATAAAAGGTGGTTGGGAGATAAGAAAGCATTATATGGGAACCTAGGGATGATAAAATGGAGTTTTATGGAGGATAAAAATATTAGATGAAGATTTAGGGACTAATTAATGGTGATTATGGATGTTTAGGGAAGATAAATAAAGATATGATTGGGATAGGATTAAGATAAAAAAATAATAATAAAAGGGGGACATGGATTTTAGGAGGGAAAAAGGGAATTTAAATAGGAAGAGAGGTATGTATGTAGAAAAGTGATGATGAGGGGAGAAGATGCAGGATGAGGGACAATGGATACCAAAAATTGGTGTCTACATTTGTCCCTTTTTGTCGAGTGGTTTGCATTGGGAAAGCCATGAGACAAAAATGAGAAATGAGGGAAGATGATGATGGTTGAGGTGCTCCCCCTCAAACTAGGGATCTATGAAATAAATAAGAATCGATCACAAGTTTGAAAGAGGTGGATGAAGAGATAAAAGGGTAGAAATTATGAGAAAAATAAAGAATATGAAAGAAGATGCACCAAGTGGAGAAATATTAAAATAAAAACAAAAAATGGCGGTGATTTTGGAATCACTTCGGAAGGGAATAAAGTACTACCTCAATGGAGATGATGGCGATGTCCTACGGACTTGTGAGTCAACAAAAAATCATGGAAATATGGAGGGAATCCAATGGTAATCCACTCAGATGGATGTATAAGCCACGAGACCAATGGGTCGAAGGAAGACATCAAAATATTCACAAATGAATGTGAGGATGATTGAGACAAAAGTCACGACAAGGTGGGGGAAAAAAGCGGATGTGATATTCTTCATATATGAGGAATCAAAAATATGTGTTTGGGGGGGACGAGGATAAAAGATGTCCATAATGGTGGACTTAGGATAAATGATGGCCACAATGGTGGGCTTAGGATAAAAGATGGTGCCCTAAGAGGGACATGAAGATGATCGCAAAGTAGATTGTTTAGAGGTGATTGAGGGTGCGTGATGAGATTGAGATAATCTCAATGGGATAAATAAATATGTGTGATGGATAACACACAAGTCAAAACTGGAATAAAAGATCATTTAAGAGAAGGATTAGATGAAAGAGGATGAGGGATAAACATTTATGGTTGGGTCGATGGTGACTCAGTGGGGTTGGTGGTGACTAGGGTTAGGTCAACGGTGACTAAAGCTAGTCGACGATGACTAGGCTTGTGGGATATATAAGAGGCAGAGGTGGATGATGGAGCTCATTTGCATTGTGCAACGTGATGATCAAGAGCTCCAAGTGAGAAATAAATTTGAAATTTTGAGCAAGATGGAGGTCGTCAGAGCATCGAGGAAGCGCCATAGGACTCAGAGGATGGTAAGTGTTGAAGCCCTAGCTTAGTTTTTAATTTATTTAATTATTCTTTATTATATTTTTTACATTTCTATGAGTTTGGAGGAAAGCGCTAGGGGCGGTCATCGGTGAATGGACAAGGTCACCATCGACCGGGTCCTGAAAGTGGTGACTCGAGTCTGGATGGCGGAAACTCGAACTAAGTAGGTGTTGACTAGGATAAGATGTGAGATTTGTGATATTTGATGATGAATACATGTGATGGGATGTTAATGACTATTTTTTTGATGGGTTTTATAGGCTAGGAACACATTGTATCTTCAAGACAGAGTTCCAATGATATATGATTGGATCAAAGGTGATGTCACTGATATTGAGTGGGACCATTTGGAGTTAGTAGGATTTGGCGGATTCTGCCATTAGCAGAGGATACCAAGATATGTTGAATTGATGATTTCCTTGATTGAGAGATGGGATGTGAGGACTTCCACATTTTGGTTTAGGAATGGGGATATGACGGTGATATTGGAGGACGTGTACTTTATCTTGAGGCTTCTGATTCTAGGGAAGCGAATAGATCCAATCAAAACTGAGAGGAGACTGGGTGCATTGACACGACTATTTGGAGCTGATGCCCCACAAATTACATTTACATCTAGATATTTTTACATAGAGGCTCGATATGAGCCAGGGACTTCTAGGAGCAGATTGATATGCATTATTATGATTGATAGAGGGAGGCCTACAAGGCTAGATTTGGAGATTTCAAACCTTTAGTCACATCATAAGAGAGCGAGGCACCAACTACTTCATAGGGAACTAGCCCGATGGTGCCATCGATTATTGTCTCATTATAGTAGTAAAAGTATGTAGGAGCGGAGGTGTGCTATTATGAGTGCATTATGACATTGAGACTTCCAAATGTGCCATGATATGCAACATACCTAGTAGGGCAACAGGCAACAGGGAGCTTAGCATGACCAACACCATCTGGGAGCATGACTAGCATGGCATAGATGAGGCAAGACCCAAGCCTAGATGCAAGAGGTGATAATGGATGGGGGGAAAGGTTTTATACTTATATTGTCTCATGTTCAATTCACAGATTAGTCGGTGGACATTATATGTAGATTTTTTAAGAGAGATTTTGATGTATAAATTTTGAGATAGAGCCTAGTAGAGGCCTATCACAGATGTATAGAAATTTTTGAAGAGGATATATATATATATATATATGTATGTATGTATGTATATATGTATATATATATATATATATATATATGTATATGTATATGTGTGTATATATATATATATATACATATATATATGTACACACATATACGTATATATATATATACATATATGTATATATATATATATATATACACACATATACATATACATATATATATATATATATATACATACATACATATACATATACATATATCTATATATATGTATGTATGTATATATATATATATATATATATATATATATATGTATATGTATATGTATATATATATACATGTGTATATACACACACACACACATACATACATACATACATACATATACATATGCAGATACATATACAGATACATATACATACATACATACATACATATATATATATATGATTTTTTTGTGGCTTATATGAAGTGTATGATGATTTATGTGATGGACTTGATTACTTTATAATAACATGGATGTTAGTTGAGAACTTGGATGTGATGTATATTTGATGATGTGATGCTTTGATCTGATAATAGATATGTGATGTGATATTTTGATTTCATGATATATGATGCATTAATGTGATGTTTGATGATTAGATGAGAACATGGTTATATGATAGGATTGATTTGATGATATTTATGTTAGATTAACATGATAGATGTGTCTATGATGTGATAGATATGAGATGATCTGATTTGGAATAGAGTAGAAATGATGGGTTTATATGATGAGTTGAGATATGAGGACGAATTCAAAGTTAGATGATGATGTAAATGAGTTTATATTTCTGTAATAGAGATAGATGTGAGACAGAGAGGAGATGATATTAAAAAAATTTAGAGGGGCAAAGATAAGAGTGTAATTGGATAGGATGCGACACTTAGTCATAGAGAGGATCATAAGTGGAAAAGGATGCATTTGAATAGGATTGGAGGTAAACGTGAAAAGGGGACAACATAAAGCATTGCACTTTGTGACCATTGACAGGTGTTAACACATCAATAACAATAGTTAGTTAAACTTAAGATCATGAGGAAAATATGGATTGTGTGCTCATAAACCTACTATAGACATGACAAAGGGGTTAAGATGGAGTTTGTACAAGGAAAATAGGATCTCCTTAGATGGAATTCCTATGTTTATGCCCCATTTTTGAGAAATATGGTGCAAATTGATCAATGCAAGAAGTTTTCCGCATATGGGAAAGTTGATCGATGTGTGAAGCTTTCTAGGGATGCTTATTTTTGGATATTTGAATTTTCTTTTGGGATTTAGAAGGTTAATAAATATGGGAAGCCTTTTAGTGTCATGATATAAAATAGTAGCTGTAACGCCCACTATAATAGACACACAAGACAACATAGAAAAATGTAGAATATTTTTTTTGACTTGCATGGAGTGTACATGAAAATGTAGGTGACTAGAAAGGCTACAACCAACACTCAAGAAGTTTGACACAACCTTGACCACATATGCAATAAGGAATCATACAATACCCATCACGAACAATTCACTTTACTCTTCGACAAGGCACAACATCAGAGAACAAACACAATACATAGTTACAACTCAGGGCATCCCATAGTGTAAAATATTTTAAGGTTATGTATTTATCATAAACATCTTTCAAGCCTTGAATTTACGATCAAGGAGATTCATGTCTTGATTCGAGCAATTCTTCTTACAAAAGTGAACTTCTTTCTTTTATATTGTTGTCTAATCAGCTTAGGATCAAGTTTTCTGAAGGATAAACATTCTATAATATGCCAATAAATTGCTTAATTCATTGATCTAAGAGCATTTTCCATTTCCCACAAGATTAATTAATCTTACGCAAGCCACTGAAATGTTGTTCCACACCTTTATTGCACAGGTGATTAAGCACAAGCTCTTATTGAGGTAAAGTACCATTTTTAGGTTTAGAACAATAATCTTCTTTGTTAAAGGATTTAAAGTTTAATAGTTACTTAAGAAATATTACAATGAATCAAGGAAAGGGTTAAGGGGGAAAAAGGTCAAAATAATTCAACTTCAGGGTCCCATGGGTTATTACTCAGTCTTTTATTGAGGCTAAGAATTTATCAAGATTATTTAAAAGTTTTATTTAGTCTTTGCTTAATTAAGTTTGCCAAGGGTAAACCATTTACATTTCAAAACGATTGAGAGAGAGAGAGATCGAAGGGTTTCTTAAACAATTTCCCTCCTACTTATATAACTTCATTTTCTTCCAAAAACTAAACATTGATTTCAGCATAAGATCATTTAAGAATTCA
The DNA here is from genome assembly GCA_019776745.2 of Taxus chinensis. NCBI lineage: Eukaryota > Viridiplantae > Streptophyta > Pinopsida > Cupressales > Taxaceae > Taxus > Taxus chinensis. Next base: position 779,151,863 of record CM034149.1, on the reverse strand, counting down.
CCATAAAAGGATAATGTTGATTAATTTAGCTTGGGGACAAACAAGGCATAAATATATTTTTATTACCAAAATATAGTTTCCTCTTTGATCGCTTAGGGGATCAAAAGTTATCAAGTAGATCACATCCACATTAATTTATTCAAATATAAACCTTAGTTTAATCTTTATAAGGATTATCCAACCCATTTTGTTATGCTTAGAAATACATTGTTACTATGTCTTAAAAGGGTTTACAACTCAAAATTTTGTCTCAAGAGCAAAGTTTATCATTACTCGTTTGGAAGCTATACATGGCTACATCAATTCTTTCCAACACGATGCACTAACCCAAAGGAACAAACCAACTCAAAAGCAACCCGATGCAACTCTCCCTTTTTCTACTCATGAAAGTCCATCTGCACATTTATAGCCTGAGTCACTTCACGAGAACTGAGCATGATAAAAAATACACATAGTTTTCATATGCTACCATTAACAATATCATAAAATGAACCTTTTATTAAAGGAAATAGTGCTAAGCTCTAACCCACTAACAACTTCTTTAATCATGTTAGAAGATTTACTATTTCAAAATTAAGAAGGGAAACCATAAAAAAATCTGTTATGAACATTGTTTCTGAAACAACAAAGAGACTACTATCATTCTAGTAGGGATCAAAGACCTAATGAGTTTGAAACAGAGTGAAGACTGTATTGGGATTTCAATTGTGTAACCATATAAATTACATGATTGAAATCCAATACTCAACATCAATCAACATTCCTTTAAATAAGTCATAATATTTAATAGGGTTACAGTTATAACTTTAACATCACATACTAACCGTTAATTTCCCTTTTCAAAGTAAATTTACCCCACAACATGCCTACACCTAAATTATTGCAAAGAACATACAGAGTAAGTTCTAATAGAAAATTTCAAAACATAAGATCATCTTGCCATGTTATGTACAATAGTCAAAGGTACGATAAATGAAATAACACATACTTAGTATATCAAACAATTTAAAATGAATTTAATGCCACCGTCTTACCAAGATTTAAAAATGAAGTCCAATCAATTTAATTACCCTAAACCTATATCAATAAAATTTAAGCAAACCACACAAGGAACTGGTATGACGATGTTACATGAATTGCCCTTAGGATTATCTTCCCCATTCCAGATAACCAAAAATGTCTAAGCTTCCTTAGTTGGCTTCAACACCCTCATTTGAGACAAGTACCTTATACAACTGAAAACACAATTCCATATATTAAAAAATTAAAACCCCCTATCCTAATTCTTTTGAATAGTAGCATATTCTTTTATTAAGATTCACTTCTAGGTACCTCTATCTCTCAATCAGGAATATAATAAATAACCAAACTCTTAAACAAGGTCAAACTTTCCTTAGCCATATTTACACACAGATGCACAACCTTCACAAAAGAAAAAAAATGGATTTAGAATACAACACAGGAACTCATCTAACTGTGCCATCACAGGTTCACAGAATCCCTATCGACCCCTTCAAAGTGGAGTTCAGGACATGTCGACGGTAAAAAAAAGAATAATATCTTCCATGTTTATAAAAATAAACATAGGGTTAGAGTATTTCAAAATCCATTAACAGCTCAATAGTTAAAATACTCATTCAAGTAAATCAGTAAACCAGAACTATCAATACACCCTCTATTATTATTAACGGCCACATGGGCTCGAATCTACACTCAAAGAAAGTGTTTATTTTGAAGAATTAGTGCCTATACTCTCATGTCAACTATCCCAGACTTGAGGTAAGGTTTAATTAACTATAATTGCACAGAAAATGAACGAATGCCAAAAGGTGAGACATGATGATCATTTGCTAAGCATTGAAGGGAAAAGACTAAGAGTTAAAGTACCCATTTCCAGGCAGAAATAACATGGAGAGTCAAAATCCCCAATCTACCAGACATCACTACTTCCAATTGACAATGCGTTCACATTTAATATACACAATTTTCCATGCCCATTTATTTTATTATCCGAAAAGAGAAGAAGGTAAATCGGGTTAATAAGCCTAGTCTCATAAAAATCATAGTAGGATAGAGTTAATATTCTATGTAAGGGTTGGATGCATCGACCTTCATAATGATTAGACAAGTAATTTTCAATGCACAATCACATACCCAAACAAGCAAGGAACCGTAATAAAACTTCCCTACACAGATTTTTATCAACAACCAACAATAGTATACAAAAATCTTATGTACCAAATACCCATAAGAAATTAAGCTATTTCAAAATGTAATAAAGAGGTAGCGAGAAGTACAACCATGCAATCCTTCTATACAGGCAATAAAAAGAATAAGGGATTCATCATGGGCAAACCCACCTGACATGCAATTTTTACGCATCAAAAGAACATTCTATTTTGGATCTAACAATTCATGGGAAACCAGAAGAGTAACATGTAGACGTAAAACAATTGTAAAACATCCATATAACTCAAGAAATTTACCATTTCAACAAATGAAAACAAATCATTTCATGAAATTGTTAATGCTTGCACATATAAATCAAATGGGTAGTATTCTTCATGCCTGAAAAAAGCTTCCACCAATTCCATGCGACTTGATTGGGCCTTGGCATAACAAACCGAGCAAATCATCCACATTTTACTTCCAGGGTGCATCCAATCTCAGTCCATGGTTCACAATGGCATGAGGAAGGGGGGGTCCAAACCCATGAGTTACATCACAGAAAGAATGTGGTCTCAAAGACAGATAATATTGCAATATAAATACAAAAACGATTATGAATGCAAGAGGTCTAGGGAGCATCCAAACTAGGCAAGGGAGAAATCTTATTTGCAACAACATTGCAAGCCAGTGCCCCATCTTGTGTTACAAGGTTTGATAACAAGATGAGGGCCAGGATATTCATCAAAGAATAAGGAGGATTGAGGTCTTCTCTGCAAAAGTTACAGTTGCAAGTGCCCTGGTAGATACATTATGCACGAACATGGTAGTATCAACAAGGAAGTGTGAACTACGATACTAAAATGCCTCAAAGAGACTTCTACGCCCTCTCCACAACACTCCATCCACCCATTTGGTAAGATATGCCTCGAGCCAATGGGCAAGATCTACCATGGTGCAGACCTTCACCACAAGCACACTCACGTAACTAGGTTACAATAATCGTACTCAGTTCACCTATCCAGAAAAAACACAGATTAGGTTTTGATGAAACTATAATTTCAAACAGACAATCCGACTTCAAGTTTTATTTTGACATTTCCTTCCAGTCAAGTAAGATCCAAGGCATGGCATGAGAAAGGAAATAGGGAAATAAATGGGAGCATGTCACCAGATAAGCAGGGTAGGTTTCATTAATACAAGCCTTGGAAAAAAAGAAATAAACGGTGGTGGCTAGCTCCCCTACCAGCTAGAGTCCAACACATGCATTGTCTTAAAGAAGACATGATGGAATGGCAGGTATTCCACCTCCAAATGTATATCAACTAAAGACCAGGTCATTTCAAAAAAAATATTAAACAAGTGTAAGCAGCCAATCAGTGGATGAAAAAAATTGGTGGGGTGGGTGGATACCTCCAAATAATTAAAAAAAAAAATTATCAACAAAAGGCTATATTTACAAGGCATGCAACGGCACCTAGACAGCCAAGGATGAACATTAAACATTTAACATGAACACTACACCCTAAACAAAGGTGCCACCAACAACAATATCCTCTTGCATGAATTAAGGCTTGGGCACGAGAGTGAACAAAGGTGAAATAAAATAGCTTAAAGGTAATTAATAATATTCGTGAAAATTGACACAAAAAATAAAATAATCGTCAATCAACAATTAAAATAACTAATATTATTATTATCATTATTTTTATTAACCTTATGACAATAAAATAATAAGTCATAATCAATCATATTAATAACGATCAACAGGTAAACTAGAAAAAGTGAGAACAAGATTTTCCTTTAATAGGATAATCGTACAGGACGCTACAAGGTCCACAACTAGAGGTGTCGAGTACGACTCGAGAAGGTAAGATGGAGAGGGAGGGTAATAAATATTCACTGTGACAAGGATGAAGTCAACTAACAATCAATGAGAGCACACTCACAAGCTTTCCACGCTTAGCAATGGGGTCGTCAGGGCAAGAGCTGGGGTAACGTCAAATGGGGCATTATAGTAGCCATCCTTTGACGGAGTGGTCTACTTTGAAATTTGTGCTTTTGATTTTGAATTTTGGATTTTTAAACGACGTTATAAAATATAGATGATAGTTGTCATTCAAGGGATCATTCTATACATTTTGAATTTATTTTATATGAATAGTTTTCCTTCGAGGGAGTAGTCTATTTTTGGATATGATAGCTTTTTGATAGGAGCATCCAAAATTTTGACTTTAGGATAGAGCTGGGGATAACCAAGTAAACCACTTGGGGAGGAAATGATAAGATGCAAAAGTGACACATATGTACCCTTAACATGATTCCAGTGGATAGAAAAGATGGTGGCAGATGTAATGATCGCGGGGTTCTGTCATCACCAATCCGGCACTATGATAATTCTTCACTGAGAACTCCTCGTGCTATGATTATTTACTAATGCACAAATTTTAGTTTACTGGATGTAATCTGGAAATACAACAACAAACATAACACAAGAATACCATAGACTATGATAAGAAGGAATGATGATAAATCTGAAATATAAGTGTAAATTATAATATCAACATGAAATTGTTACAATCTCACCCATGAGGTACTTCAAGTGTTACTGACTTCACTTGCCTTCCAACCATAACTAAGGGAGAAACTTCATAATTACACCTCTTAATGTCTTCTTTAACACACCTTCAAAATTATGGCTTCCTTTACACACTTACTCATACAATATTTCTCACTACTTCCTTCTATGCTAAATAAGGGGGGTGGCCTCTCTATTTATAGAACTTCCAGGCTTATTCATCTTATCTCTAAGATAGGATAAAAAATCTACTCTGAGGAATCATATTCCATACCTTAACTCTTATATATACATGTAAGCTTATCTTTTAAGATAAGATAAACCTTATCATTTCACATGGGTTCCACATTTTAGAATTTTTACAAATAAAATACACAAAATATTTATGACCTCACTCCTTGTCCTTATTGCCAATATAATATTTCTAATTCCTAATCATGTAGACCCTACTTTTCTACTTACCCTAACTTTGACATTTTAACATTATTGGACCACTTACGACAAATATTTACTTTTTACCACAACATTCCTATTGTACTTTTGAATATTACCGTACTATACATTATTTGCGGCATCATACCGGAAGCGTCGTTATATTTTATCAGACGCTACTACTAATTATACTTAACAACATCCTATTCATAATACATACATTAATGAAATAGAAATTATAGAGGAAAATTTTAGTGTCGACATCTTCCCCCTTCCTAGCTTCTACTCCGTCCTCGGAGTAGACTATTCCGGTGCTTGGAAAATCCTTAACTTGTCGTGGTTGATCCATTTCGTAACGGGAGTGCCATCCAATTCCTCCAGTCGGTATGTACCATTTTCATGCACAACTACTATTTTGTAGGACCCCATCCATTTTGGAAGAAATTTTCTGTCTTCTTTTTTTGTATCTGGAATCATATACTAGAACCAAGTCATTCACATGAAATGGAGACCAACAGATCTTTTAATCAAAGTATTCCTTCTGCTTCATTTTCTTCTTATAGTTTGTATCCTTCGCTATTTCCCTCATTTCCTCTAGCAAATGAAGATGTACCAACCTTTCTTTTATTGAATCACTTTCATCCATCCTTTCATTTTTCATAACTCTCACAGTGGAAATACCAAATTCAATAGGAAGAACTGCATCAATGCCATAAGCCAACTGAAATGGGGAGTATCGTGTTGCTGAATTTGATGTTGCCCTATATGCCCACAATGTTGCATGAATCCTTTTATCCCACTTATGTACTTGCAAGGTTGAATCTTTTGCTAGAATTTGACACAACACAAAATTTGTTCGGTCCACCTGTCTATTTGTGCTTGGCTTGTATGTTGTTGCCTTCTTATGCTTAATAGAAAACTTATTGACTAAGGCTTCTACCACCTCATTAATGAAGTGGTTTCCTTGATCTGTTACAATTTCTAATGGACAACCAAATCTGGTGATAATGCATTCATATATGAACCTTTCCACTTCATCCATGGAAGTTGTTTTCAATGGCCTAGCTTCAACCCACTTGGTTAAATAATCTGTGGCAACTACAATATACTTATTTTGGCGTGGGGTAGTTTGAAGTGGACCTATAATGTCTATTCCCCACTTTTCAAAGGGACCAAGTGGAAGAATAGGGCATAATGGAGCTGATGAATTCTTATGGTTACCATTTGTTTGACAAATATCACATGTCTTACAATATTTATAACAATCTCTAAAAAGAGTAGGCCAGTGATAACCTACATCCAAGATCCTTCTTTCTGTAAGTTGTCCAAAGAAGTGTTCTCCACATGTACCATTGTGGAATTCTTCTATCAGATCCTTCCCTTGATCACGTCCCACTGCCCTCTTGTACTGTCCATCAGGTCCTATTTGAAATAATACTCCATGCAGAATAGAATATGGACAACTGAATTGAGTAATCTTCCTCTTATTCTTTGCATTGGCACCATCAGGAAACTTGAATTCATTCAGATAATTCCAAATATCTATGTATTCACTAGGGATTGTGTCAAGGAATAACAATGCTACATCTGGAAAATCATCATCATCACAAGATGAACCTAAACCATCACAGGCTAGAGAGAGTGCATCTGCATTGACATGCTTCTTTCCTGGCCTATCTATAATATCAAATTCAAATTCTTATAGAAAAATTATCCATCTTGCTATCCTCCCTGATGGGTTAGGCTTATTTATAATATATTTTAGAGCCTGATGATCTGTTACAACTATAAATTTCTGCCCTAGAAAGTAATTTCTAAACTTCTTTATAGCAAAAATTATAGCTAAAGCCTCTTTGTCAGTTACAGTATAATTTACCTCTAGCACTGCTCATTTTTCTACTCCCAAACTAAACTGGATGATCATTCTCATTTTCATCCTTTTTGGCTCAGAGTACTTCCTTGTGCTGCATATGAGGAATCAGTATACACAACGAATGGCTTACTCCAATCTGGATTCTTTAAAGTAGGTGAAGACGTTAGGGCTTCCTTCAGTATGTTCAAAAGCTTCATGCACCTTATTTCCTGGTTCATAAGTAACATCCTTCTTCAAGAATTGGGTTAGTGGCTGTGCAATCTTTTAGAAATTCTTAATGAACCTTCTATAGTAACCCACATGGCCTAAAAATGATCTCAACTTACTTCTATTCATAGGAAATGGTAACTCTTTGATTTTTGAAACTTTATCAGGATCAGTACCAATACCATCTTTGGATATAACATGCCCTAACAAAATGCCTTTAGAACATCCAAAGACACACTTTGTAGGGTTTAGTGAGGCTTGTGCTTCATCTAACCTTTGAAATGTTGTCTCCATCTGGTGCAGGTGATCCATCTTGCTCCCATAGATGCAAAAATCATCCAGAAATACTCTGATGAAGTTCCCAATGTAGGGTTCAAACACCCTATTCATGAAATGCTGGAACATTTCCAGAGTATTACACAACCCAAAAGGCATAACTATATAAGCAAACATTCCTAAAGGAGTGGTGCACGTGGTCTTCAGCTGAACTTTCTCCGTTATACGAACTTGGTTGTATCCACTATATCCATCAACAAAACTATAGCACTTATTTCCAGCTACTTTGTCCAAGATCTGATCTGAGAATGGGGAGAGGGTAATGACCCTTCTTTGTTTCCTTATTGAGCTTCCTATAATAAATAGAAATGCATAGTTTCCCATTATTTTTTATTGAGATCATAATAGGAGAAACCCCATTTTGAATTCTTCACAGCAAATATGAATCTTGCATCAATCAACTTATCTATTTCTTCTTTTACAGTCTTAGAAAAATTAGGATTCATTCTATATGGCATTTTACTTTATGGGATTAGCACCATGTACCAGCTGAATAGAGATGTTCTACCCAACTTACTTGATATAGTTCCTTGTAATCAAAAGTGAATAGGTGTATGTACCTTCGACAGAGCTTGAGGTGGGATTCCTTCTCACTCTCCATCGCAGCATCACCAATCTCTATTTGTTGGAAATGATCATCAATTTTTTTCTTCAAATAATTTTATGGGTTCATGAGTTGGTGTGACTGGAAAGGATATCCATGACTAAAACATCAACCTCAATTTCTGCATATTCTATTTTCTACTTCACTAGTACTAGAGTAATCAGAGGATGTCCAATCATCAGTTTCATCACTTGAATCCATAGGTTCTATCTTATGATATCGAGGGATCATGTTTATCTTCACCCTCTCTCTACCACGTCTAAGTGTCATGAAGCCATCATTCCAGTAGTTTCTTACATGAACTCTCCTTAGCCATGGTCTTCCCAACAACATTGGGTACGCAACAGTACCATTTTTCATCACCTGAAAGTCTACCACACATACAACACCCATAACAGATATTTCCACATTTGAAACAACACCTTCTAGTTTAGTTTTTCCCTTATTTAATGACCTTAACATAAGTTTTGAGGGGCGATCAATTTTTAAACCTAACATATTAATTGCAGAATCAATCATTACATCAACTGCAACACCTCCATCAATTAAGACATCATGAATTAAAATACCATTATATAATACCTCAACTTGTGGAGCGTAGGGATCCACCTCTGCCTCCAAAACAGGGACCTCAACCTCCTTTCTTCGTTGAGCATTGAGTTCACTTCGCAACTCCCGCCTCTTCTCAGAATATATAGCCAAGATTTGACCATATGTAATATTTGTAGGGCCTTTTGGAAAGATCTTCTACGATGGAGTATGATCCTTATCCCTTTGAAATCTGAAAATCTTGCACACCTAACTTTCTTCTCCTATGTTTCTTACTAGTTTCTCATTTCATCTTCTTAGGATCATTTCCATCTTGGTTATCTTTTTCTTTCTTTCTTTTTGTTACCAACACATATACTTCATTATTTATGCTCTTATCTACTACATCAAAATAATTCACAGGTGTTTTTCCTTTATCATTATCTCTTGTACCAGATGTAGAAGCTATATCTAGACAATTATACTTATAATGACCCTTTTTACGAAAACCATAACATACAACTTCAAAAATATTTATTTTTGGACCTCTATCTCCTCCCTGATAACTAAGTTCTTTTCCTTGAATAAGATTAATAGTTAACTAACCCATCTTCCTGAGCAGATCTTCATACTCAGTAGATGTACTAGGAGAAATATTTGTGCTCACCGAGAGTGGTTTTGGATTCTAGACCAAAGGTGTTGGTGTAGGCTCTACTTTAGCAACAATTTCTTTGGGCTCCTCTTCCATGCTTTCTTCTTACCTTCTTGCAATCTCCTTTACTTGTTCAATGGTAGCTGGACAGTCATACTTCACTCATTGTCTAATATTTGGCTTCATCCTAAGAATGAAGTGCTTACAGAGGAGATTATCCACGCCATTCATCAACCCATCCACTAATCCTTCCTTCCAGATCTGGGCATCGAGCTTCCTCCTTAGCTCTAGAACACAAGCATGATAATCCCTTATCTTATCCTTCTCTCCTTGGGATAGCTTTGTGATATCGATCATGAGATCTGCATATTTCTATTGTTCACAAAATTCTTCAAGAAAACTTTTAGTTAATAAATCCCATGAGTTTTTCACATTATCACCTAGTGTTTCAAACCACCTAAGGGTTAAACCATACAAAAAGGTAGGAAAAAATTCAGTCCATTATTCCCTTCTTATAAGGCCATTACAAATACAAGATCATTTAAACTCTTGAATGAAAGAGGAAACATCTTCATTAGATTGGGCTGAAAAAATAGGAATCTTCCCCATTTTCAAAAGTAACCACAGTGAAATACCAACCCACAAGTACAATCAACAAGACTTATGTGCACAAATAAATGGAATCACTATAATAGAAAATAGAAATGACCACGATAAACTATGGTAAAACTTGACTTATTACAGTAAAAAATGACTTTACTGTGGTAAACACTATTCACAATAAAAAGTGAAGTTACTGCGGTAAATAATATTCACGGCAAAAAGTGACTTTACCATGGTAACTACTATGCATAGTAAAAACAAGGTTACCCTCCAAATGTTTTCTAACTAAGTGGGAATATCTCTCCAGAAAATCCACCAACGAGGAATGGTCCCGGCAACGGAACCAAAATGTCATCACCAATCTGGCACTATGATAATTCTTCACCAGGAACTCCTCGTGCTATGATTATTTACTAATGCACAACTTTTAGTTTGGTGGATGTAATCTGGAAACACAACAAACATAACAAAAGAATACCATAGACTATGATAATAAGGAATGATGATAAATCTGAAATATAAGTGTAAATTATAATATCAATATGAAATTGTTACAATCTCACCCATGAGGTACTTCAAGTGTTACTGACTTCACTTGCCTTCCAACCATAACTATGGGAGAAACTTCACAATTACACCTCTTAATGGCTTCTTTAACACACCTTCAAAATTATGGCTTCCTTTACACACTTACTCATACAATATTTCTCACTACTTCCTTCTATGCTAAATGAGAGGGGTGGCCTCTCTATTTATAGAACTTTCAGACTTATCCATCTTATCTCTAAGATAGGATAAGAAATCTACTCTGACGAATCATATTCCATACCTTAACTCTTATCTGTACATGTAAGCTTATCTTTTAAGATAAGATAAACCTTATCATTTCACATGGGTTCCACATTTTTTGACTTTTTACAAATAAAATACACAAAATATTTATGACCTCACTCCTTGTCCTTATTACCAATATAATATTTCTAATTCCTAATCATGTAGACCCTGCTTCTCTACTTACCCTAACTTTAACATTTTAACATTACCGGACCACTTACGACAAATATTTACTTTTTACCACAACATTCCTATTGTACTTTTGACTATTAACATCCTATACGTTATTGGTGGCATCATACCGGTAGTGTCATTATCTTCTATCAGAAGCTACTACTAATTATACTTAACAACATCCTATTCCTAATACATACATTAATGAAATAGAAATTACGGAGGAAGGCCCTTTTTCCATTTTACCATCGAGAGATGGAGAGGTTTGTGATGGAGGTGATATTTTAAGAAATAACTAAGACTGTGTTAGAGATGCTAAACGATAGGCTCCAGAATTTTACTTATGTGTGATAATGTATGGTCCAATCCACTTGGGAGAAAATTTTCCACGTTGAATCCTTTCTAAAGTAGTGACATTCTGATTTTATTTTAAGACTAGATCACCATTATTAAAGTCATGTTCCTTGAGATGTTTGTTGTAAGAACATTTTATACGCTCTTGATAAACATGATGGTGTTAAAGGGTGACTTTGCGATGCTCATCTAACAATTCAACTTGTGTTAGATGTTCCTGACAATAGTCCTTGTTAGAGACAAATTCACAAAGAGAAACTCGTAAGGATGGGATTTGGACTTCTACAGGAAGAACGAATTTAGATCCATATACAAGAGAGATAGGAGTAGTGCCCGTAGATGTGCAGATGCTAGTCTGATAGGCCCAAAGAGAAAATGGGATATGAAGATGCCAATTATGGTATGATCTACCGATAGCCTTGGGATGGATATTACAGAGAGTTTTTTCAGTGGCTTCGGCTTGGTTGTTAGCTTGAGGATAGTAAGGAGAAGCTAATTTGAGCTTGATGTTGAAAGAATTAAAAAAATTATTGAGGTATTTGTTTTTAAAATACTTTCCATTATCCATGATGATTTTATGGGGAATTCCGAAGTGATAGATAATGTGTTGATAGAAAAAATCAATAATTTTGTTGGCTTTAGTGGATACGAGTGGAATGGACTCCACCCATTTGATGAATTATTTAGTTGCGATAATGATAGAATAACGACATTGGGAAGAACATGGATTGATGAGGCCAATGAGGTCAAGTCCCCATTGTGAGAAAGACAAAAGATTTTGAGCCGGCTGGAGGGCCTAACTAAGAATGCGGAGAAGATTGGAATACTATTGGCATTTGACATATTCACAATAGTATTGATTGAGGGTGGGATAATAATATCCCATGTAGATAACAAATTTCACAACAACCAAACCACTAAAGTGACCACCATAGATATCATCGTGAACTTCTTAGATATCATGAGTAGATTAACGAGATTTAAAGCAATGAAGCAAGATGCCATCGAAGTCACATTTGTAGAGGATGCTGCCAAGGATGACATAGTGGCCAGCGCGTTGAAGAAAATACATCCTACCATTTTTAGATAGGTCGTAGGGAAGCTTAGATTGAGATAGGTAATCAAAGATTTGAGAATACCAAATATCTGACGGATTGGTATCAACATGATTGATACAAGGAATATCATGAACATAAGATGGTTAATCGAGATGATGAAAAATAATAGAAATCTTTAGTTCCTCTGTTGCCCATGGGATGAGAGACGTGAGAGATGACATCATGTCTACGAAATGATTAGATGAGAAATTGACAGTTTAAATAGTGTAGAAGTCAAAATCCTCAAGAAGAAATTCGATGATGTCCTTGTATTTTTGAAGGACTTCATTTTTTCATAGATAGGTTCCTTTGAATTGGTTAATGATGAGCTGAGAGTCACCATATATGTCGAGGGTTTGAACACCAAACATGACAGCAGTTTCAAGACCCAAGAAAAGGGCTTCATACTTGGCCATATTATTAGTGCACTTGCAATTAAGTTTGTAAGTGACGGGGATAGGAGTATCCCAAGGGGGGATGATGATAACACCGATGCTTCCCCCTTCCTAACATTTGGATCCATCAAAGAAAATTTTCATGCAGATGGGAGAAAATTCATGATCAATGGTGAAGATGGATTTGTCCGAGAACTACTTGTGAGGAAGATGATTGTCAAGAAGAGGGGATTTGGATAGTTGATCAACAATATCCTGGCCCTTGATAGACTTTTGAGAAATGAACTCTAGGTCAAACTCGGTCATGAGCATGAGCCATTGAGTGACGTGGTCATTATGATAGGGTTTTGAATGCATGGTTTTGAGAAGATGAAAACTAGTAATGATGAAGGTTTTATGATTAAGGAGATAATGAAAAATTTTAGAGGTAGTGAAAAAAAGGACAACTTTTCAGCTTCAGTGTAGCGAGTTTCATATTCGTGGAGGGTGCAACTGATGTAGTAGATGGCCTACTCCCGACCTTTCTCATCATGATGTGCCAACATGACACCTAAAGCATGATCAATGGCGGAGATATAAAGATAGAAATGATCCACCTCTTCACGTAACCCAATCTCAAAGCTCGTTAGTGGCGTTAGATGGAGTTGTTTTGTGAGTATGATATGGAGATAGAGCATGTGAAAGGGAAGGAAAATGTGGTGGCATATGCTCTCAGTAGACAGAGACATGTGGTTATGGATACTTCAGTGGGAAAATATTTACAGAGCATGATTCTTTAGCAGCTTTCTCTTGACAACTTCTACATTGCAGTTCGATCAAAGATCGAGTATCAGAGACCCCTCGAGGGGAAGTTTGATGGTTTCTCACTAGAATAAAATGGAATTTTTAGGCATAGAGGTCAGATTTATGTTCCCAGAGATGAAAGATTGAGGTAGGACATATTGACAGAGGCACATCGTGTACCCTATTCAGCCCATCCTAGGGTGAGGAAGATGCACGCTATTTTGAGATAGTTGTATCACTGGAGAGGACTTCGTAGAGACCTGGCTCAGTTTGTGTCACATTTTTTAGAGTGCTAGAAAGTGAAGGCCAAACATCACCATCCAGTTGGCCTTCTCTTTCTTCATACTATACCGGAATGGAAGTGGGACACCATTTCCATGGACTTCATTGTTGGGCTACCGATGTCAAGATATCACCACGATGCCATCATGGTCACGGTTGATAAATTTACAAAAGTGGATCACTTTTCTCTAGTAAAGACCTTTTATACAGATAGTGCAGTGACATAGGTATATCTTTATGAGATTGTCAGGTTACACGGGATTCTGTGGAAGATCATTAGTGATCGTAATCCTTTGTATACATCCCATTTCTAGACTACCATGTAGCACACCCTCGGGACAAGAATCAACTTCAGCACAACATATCAACCCAAGATAGATGGAAAGACTGAGTGGGTGAATCAAATTTTAGAGGATATGCTTAGGATGTATGTGATGGATCAGCAGTCTAGATGGGAGGAGTACCTGTACTTGGTGGAGTTCACCTACCAAAATAGTTTTCAGAGTTCTATAGGCATGGCTCCTTTTCAGGCTTTGTATGGCAGAGAGTGTAGGGCACCTCTTAGTTGGGACATGTTAGAGGATAAGGTTTCTCGTGGACCAGCTTTGTCACAGGACATAGAGCAGTAGGTGATTTTGATCAGATAGAGATTACAGGAGGTACAAGACATGTAGAAGAATTATGAAAATCAGCATAGAACGGACCATAGTTTTGATGTGGGCATGAAGGTTTTCCTTTGTGTCAGGCCACACAAGATCCCTATTCATTATGGAAAAGGTTCTAAGTTAGCTCCTAGATTCATGGGTCCTTTTGAGATCTTGGAGTGTATCGACCCTTTGGCCTACCGTCTAACATTTCCACCCAACTTGTCTCACATACATGATGTGTTTCATGTTTCAGTTCTTAGGAGATATATTGTAGATCCTTCTCATGTGTTAGATTGGACATCATTGTAAGTGTAGGATCAAGGGCAAGTGATTATGGAGCCCATTTGCATCCTAGATCGCAGGACCCTGGGCCTTAGAGGTAGAGAGGTTGATTAGGTCCGGGTGTAGTGGGACAGATATGATGAGACTTCAGCTACATGGGAGGATGCTACTTTGCTACGAGTTTAGTTTCCACATTTGTTCCAGTGACTTCCAGGAGGAAGTCGAGTCGAAGCAGAGGGGGATGTAGTGCCCACTTCCCTTTGACACCTTTTTGATACTAATCATGATACTGCTGGTTATATTATGGACCTGATTTTGGACCTTATTATAGTATGATGTTAGATGTTAGAGCATGGATTATTTTTGACTTGATTCAGTTATGATGCATGATGATTATTAGAGGCACTTTGGATATTGATGTTGATATACTGTTTGACATGGTTATACTATGGATGTTATTTGGACATGTGATATTTAGATATTGTGAGTATACCTAGAAATGGAAATTATTTGATAATGATATAGTGGTTGAGTAAAATTGTAACTGATCTTGTTGGTTGCTTGGATGTTGTTGTGATCCATATATCTAGATGATTTTAGAAATTTTAATTATATTATTTTGGATGTTCTGATATGGCCACGAGACTTGAAGGAGGTATTGTGTTTTACAGGTTAAAATATCAACAAAAATCAAACATTGGGGGATTAGAGACCAACCACATTGGAATTCTAGATGAATTCAATAAGGTAACTATGGAAAATAGTGTTTGTATGTGCGTGTTTGTGTGTGTTAGGGATTCCCATGGGGGGATCACCTTTAAATGTGACCAAGGGGTTATGTGTATTTATTTATTTGACCT
Source organism: Taxus chinensis (assembly GCA_019776745.2). NCBI lineage: Eukaryota > Viridiplantae > Streptophyta > Pinopsida > Cupressales > Taxaceae > Taxus > Taxus chinensis. The sequence continues at coordinate 779,136,176 of CM034149.1, read as the reverse complement.
TTTTGTTTAATGTTGCATGTGTTTATTTTTTGATGCTTTTCCCCCTTTCTCTATTTATTAAATGTTGTATTAATATTGTGGGTAAGCATGTTGTTAATATTGTGGGTAACTATAGAAACTAGTGTTTGTATGTGCATGTTTTTGTGTGTTAGGGATTCCCATGGGGGGGTCACCTTTAAATGTGACCAAGGGGTTATGTGTATTTATTTATTTGACCTTTTTGTTTAATGTTGCATGTGTTTATTTTGTGATGTTTTTCCCCCTTTCTTTATTTATTAAATGTTATATTAATATTGTGGGTAATCATGTTGTTAATATTAACTAATTAAAAGATATCATGAGAAAGTAATCAATAGAGTTGTTGGCCTTGATTTAAAGTGTTGTAAGAGATGTGTAAGTTAACTTTTGAGTGTGAAACAATCTACCTTCTTGGAAATTCGAAATTGTCCTTGGAGGCTGATTTTGGAGGATTGTGGGATAACTTAAACTTGTCTCATACCTCTTAAATTTATTTACCAACCATACCTATGGTTGGAGAGTTGAAATTTGACTTTTATAATGCTTTTGAGAAGGCAATTTGTAGGTTTTAATTGCAATTTTCTTACATGATTTAATTTTAGTTCTTTGGGGTGTGGGTTGGATTTGAGTGTGTAAGTAAATTGTCATTTTAATCACCCACCTATTTATTATGCATTGGAGAATGAAGTTAAATTTTGGGGTTGGGGTTGAGGATGTATGATGTGGCATCCTACATGGATCCACCTCAGCCTCTTCCCTTCCCTCTTCTATGAAATTTGAATTCTTTGCATTGTTTTGGGTTGCTTCACTTTGGAGACTTCATTCTTGGGAAAATTCTTTTGATGTTTTGGAGTTCTTACTTTTAAGAAGTTTTTGGAAGATTATTGCATGCTTGTGCTTGGCTGTTTTTAGTTGCTTGCATTGGGATAAAGCTTGTTGTTTTGGAACTTGGAACGACTCCATCATGGAGAGGTAGGAGCTTGGCTCTTGAAATGCTTCTTTTTTTATTTATGAAAATGCTAATGTGTGAATGTTTTGGCATGTTTGTGGGCTATTGGGTAGATGACCTAGGAATGGTGTAGGAGAAGACTATGGGGTTTATTTTGTGGGAGGCACAAGTGTGTTTTAGGGAGGTATAAGGGAGGAGGGAGTTGAGATTTTGGTTCCACCTTACAAAGAAATAGCTTGCATTTATTTAGCCATTATGGGGTGCCATAAGAAGTTGGGGAGGCATAAGGAAATATGAGGAATAAGGGGTACTTGGCGAGTGTTGTTATCCAAATTCATCCTCCTTTTCAGGATGAGCAAAAACACAGATTTGACAGGGAGCTTAGAGGTAGATAGATCATAAATGTGTATTGTTTTGTATCCGGGGATGAAATCTAACTGACCCTTTGTTACTCGGGTTTGTGGAGAGATGGATAACACCTTAAGAGGATGTGATCTTAGCCTAAATATTTTAGGTTGTGCCTTTCAACCAAGGTAAGAGAGCCTATTTTGTAACCTTTGATTATTGAAGAAAATGCAAATACCTTTCTTTTGCACAAATTTTATAAAGAAAACCCTGGGAAAATATGATCAACACACCAAATATGACTCTCACGAGTTGTCACTTCCAGATTATGGATATATTTTCAGCACAGGGCTAAGGTTACTGAAGACATTTGGAATCCTGATCTGTTCTACATACTTTAGCAAATGGATTTTGTTCTTCTATGGATATACAGAGTAAAATAGGGGTAGTTTGGGGTAGGATTGGTTATTTTGAATATATTTTTGGTGGAAGATCAATAAGATAGATTGGACTTTTCCAGATCCTTGAGAAACTTCACAATAAATGGAGAACTCAATAACAGAAAGCTTCAAAATAGTTAAAAATTTCCTTCAACCAAAAGGTGTGCATCAATGGAGGCCCAGACATGCACTTTTTCACACAATATTTGAGATTATAGCATGAAGGATCGAGTTAGAAGACCTAATAAAACATCAAAATCTAAGATCAGTCACGCCCGAGGTACACCCAGAGGCTTACAAAAAATATCTGTCAAACAAATGAAAGAAAAGTGATTTTAAATCGTTTATTTCATTCCCAGATGAAAGATCTTCTGAAAAATGAAATTGCAGATGCCACTAAACTATCACAAGGATTGAGATCTGTGTGATTCAAAGAGATTTTGATACAAGATTGCAATAGGAATAGGAAAAACTACTTGTAGACATTCTGAAAGTGAAATAAACAAAAAATTTGCTAGAGATTTAACACGAATTAACTTAAAGTTTATCAGATTTCATTAGCATGGGAGAGTTATTTAAACAATCTCAGATCTTTTTGATGACTATACACTCATAACCAACTCAACATGAATGAAAAATCTAACACACAGGAAGTTAAACTATTTTCTCAGAAGATGAGCTTCTCTCAAAATTTTCTTGTGAAAATGAACTCCCGACCATTTGCATGAAAAATTCATGCAATATATAAATTTCACTCACTCACTCACTTTGCCCCTCAAATCTTCCCTCCAAAAGTGGAATATTCAAAGCACCTTTGCTTTGTAATATTTTTGGAAAACGACATTTAACAAACTCACAAAAAGTTTCCAGTTTTTCTTTCAAAAGGTGAATCATTACAATACTTTCATCATTCTTCAAAGTGGAAGCACATTTTTCATTTCCCACACATGTAGATCCCTTTCATTTCATCATTTCAACTTTTCCCTTCCCAACTTTTACTCTGCAACTTTGGAACTGGTAATTCATTTTTTTCATGAACCAGAGTAAAAATTTATTTGAAAAATGCCTTGGATTCACAAATTGAACCCCCAAATTGATTAATCCAGACCCTGCAGGCCAAAACGACACGAATTGGCAAAAAAATTAATGAAGATTGATGCAAAAAACACATCTCCAAACTTCCTGGAGCTCAAATGGTGGCCAAACTAGTGAAATGCATAGCTACCATCGATTTGTTCCTCAACTTCAAATTTGAGCCCTCCACGTGGCAGATCCTGGCCTTTGGACGTCTTTTTACCTTTTTACTACTTTTGGAAAATTTTCACAATTTCTTGATTTCCTTCGCCACTCCGCCGATGAGTTTTGGGCTTGACACTTGGCGCAATATGATTGGATACAAAGTCATGGCTCAATTTTACACATTTTGCATCTTTCTGGAAAAAAGGAAAAAAATTCATTTTTCCTCTGCGGCTCTGCCCTTCCTCTTCAAGTTTCTAAAGTGGGTCCCAATGGAACCCCAGGTCCCTTTATGCCTTTAACTCCCTTTTCCCTCAAAGGGAAAAATTTTCACTTTTCCTCTGCCAACCCACACCTCTGCTATTGACTTCTCAGATGAATTTTGACCTTTTACCCTCGGGCTTGCGAGTTAGTTTGATACTTTGAGTCATTTGAATACAAGAGGAAAAATTTCCAAGTTGCCCTCGATGGTCTACCTCCCCACCTCTTTGACTTTTCAAACTGCCACGTGTCACCACAGTGTACCTTAAGGTGGTCCCAAAAATTTTATACCTTGAATGAGCGCAGGCTCGCCACATGTCCTATTCTGATGAGATTTGTCTGAATGCTTGAAACCCAGCGGAAGGCACCACGTGTCATGCTCCGAGGCAGTCTCCTTTTGGCCATTGAAAATTCTAAGTAAAATGCAAAGAAAGTGGAGACCTCCATGTGTCCCCATCTCACCAAGCCTCCACGTGTCCCCATCTCGCCAGGCCTCCACATGTCCTCCCGACACTATTTCAAAGCTAGACCAAAAATTTGATTCTCAAACGAGCGTCATTCACCCATGTGGACATATTTCTGAGTTGAGGCTTTTTATAGAATTTTTGAAGTATTTAGTTGAGCCGTGTCCAACCAAAAGGTGCCACATCCCCTGTAGATGTAAGGATGAAAATTTGACCAGGAGAAAACACCTGTCAAACTGTACAATAAAGAAACGTGAGCATTTGAGCCTGAAAATGAATTTTTCTTCAATGACAGAGAGTTTAGACTGTTGCAAGGTTCAAACACAATCCTTAGGGACACATCAACTCATTCTTCTTCAATCATTTCAAGGAAAAATTTCAAGAACACAAATTCTGATTGTGGCAATAGAGGGAACGAGAAAACGTGAGTTTTTTGAAAGGACAGAGCCCGGGGAACTCAAAATACAGACCTTTCCAAAGGAACAAAGAAATTAGAAGACAAATATGGACCCATACATGATCTTTGACCTAGAGGTAGACTAAAAATGGAAACAAAGACCAGTCAAGAAAAACATGGGGAAGCATACAATGACAGAGGTCATAAATCAATAAATTTCCAAGGGAACAAATGGGGTGAGACAATTTTGAGCACCAACACAAGCTCCGACTCAGGGATGGGCACTCCCTGCGAGTGCCACAAGAACAAAAAATAGTCCATGTGCCAAAATATCGATTGGTAAAATGGAGTCACAAGCCAAAACACCCAAAAACCAGCCGATAAACTGACCAAAACAACAAAAAATAGAGAAGAAAACAAACAATTGTACACTGTACAAGTGATATGCAAACCTCAGTTTTGGGGATCAATCCAAAAAATGCTTCAAATGTCTATCATTAACAGGTAGCTCAAGAAATTCCCCATCCAAGTCCTTGAGGAAAAAGGTATTCTCACCAATTCTTATGTCAATGGAATATGGGCCCATCTACAAAGCATCAAATTTACCATGCTTGCCCTTATCTTCATGCCTTCTATCCCACAATAGCACAAGATCTCCAATACTGAAAGCTCTTGGGTTACCTTCTTATCAAACAGATTCTTCATCCTCTCTCTAAATTTTACATGCCTCTGATGGGATGCTCTTCTTGCTTCATCAAGCTTGACAATCTGATTAATCCTTGCTTCATATGGACTGATTTCTTGGTCTTCAAGTTGTTGAACAAACTGAAATGAAGACAATTACAGATGTAAGGGCAGCAAAGCTCGTGTTCCATATACCAATTCAAACAAAATTTTACTAGTATCTCTTTTGGCAGTGTTCCTGTCAACCCAAACAAAAAATTTTAGTTGCTCACTCCACTTCTTCTTGTTCAATTCCAAAGTCCTTTTAATGATCTTCAACAACTTTTTATTGATAGACTCAACCTATCCATTTCCTTGTGGATTGTAGTTAGAAGCATATGTCAACTTTATCCCATACACTTTGCACATTGCCACTAAAGTTCCAGCTCTAAAACTCATGGCATTATCAGCAATAATCTTGACTGGCACTCCAAATATGCAGATGATATGATTCAATATGAAGTCCATTACAACTTGGTGCGTTGCCTTCCTAGTGGGGATTGCTTCCACCCATTTTGTGAAAAAAATCAGTAGCTACCAAAATCCATTTGTGTCCAACACTTAATGAATCAAATATTTCACCAATGAATTCTAGCCCCCATTATTTGAAAGGATCTTCAATTGATACAGGCTATGAAGGAAGGGATCCTGAAGCTTTCAATCTTCTGGAGAAACACTGACAACTCTCACATCTTTTGACCAACTGAGTTGCATCCTTGAAAACAGTTGGCCACCAATAACCAGCCCTCAGAATTTTGTGTGCAGTAACTCTTCAAGAAAAATATCCTCCACAAACTCCCCCATGGAAATCAATAATTATTTTGGGAGCTTCATCTTCAGTCACACATCTCAAGAGGATTCCTTCAGGGTTCTTCCAAGCCAACCCAAAGTTTGTAATGATATATTTTTGAGAAGCTAGCTTGAGGGATATTTTCTGATTTTTATTCAAATGCTCAGGGCAGCATAAGTGTCTAAGATAAAATATTACATCCTTGTACCATTCAGAACTAAAAAATTTCTCAAGAACATCTGCCCTTTCTTCCTCTACCTCATTTACTTCAGCATTCTACATATTGCTTTCAGCCATGAGCTTGGTAAGACTCAAACCTCTTACTAGCTTTGTGGTCTAGATGTCCATATCATACTCCTATAATTTATTGACCCATCTACACCTCTTTCTTGAGATATCCATCTCTGATAAGATGTCTTTCACCATTGTGTGAGGAACATAAGCAACAATTTTGGAACTAAAAATATAAGGCCTAAAAACTTTTACTGCTTTTACCAAGGAAAATACTTGTTTCTCCATGATTGTGTATTTCAAGTCAGCTGCTTGCAATGCCTTACTAAAGAAGGCAATAGGTCTTTCAACTCCATCATCATCCTTTTGCAACAAAACAGATGCAATGGTGTGCTCAGAAGCAAAGGAGAAGATTTAGAAAGGATTCTTGTAATTTGGAGCTGCTAGAACAGGAGCATGCTTCAATGCTTCCTTGATTCCATCAAAAGATTTAATGGAAACTTCTTCCCACTTGATATTTTGGTCCTTCTTCATAATGCAAGTACGGGGAGAGTCAACTCAGCAAAATTAGACACAAAACCTTCTAATGAAATTGATTTTACCAAAGAAGGATTGGATTCCTTTCTTAGTTTTTGGAACCGGGATCTTGCTGATAGCTTCTATCCTTTGTGGATCAATCATAACTCCTTCTTTAGACACAATGTTACCAAGTAGTTTTGCTCTTTGCACTCCAAAATGGAACTTCTTTAGATTGAGTGAAATGTCATATTCTCTACATCTGATCAGCATTCTTTCCAAATGTTGCAAGTGGTCAATTATTTTACTAGAAAAAATGGTAATATCATCTTGATAAACAACAATAAAATCATTGATATAGCCAGCAAAAGCAACGTCCATGGCCCTTTGAAAAGTAGCTGCAAAATTCATTAAACTAAAGGGCATCATGACAAAAACATATGTTCCCCATGGAGTAGTAAAGGTAGTTTTAATCCTCTCTGATTCTTTGACAACAACTTGGTTATAACCAGAGAAACCATCCAAAGTAGAAAGCATTTTAGAACCAGTCACTAATTGCAGCATGTTTTCCATGTTTGGTAGAGGATATTTGTCTTTCATTGATGCTCTATTTAGATTTCTGAAATCCACACAAAGTCTGATATCTCCATTTTTCTTTCTGGCCGGCACCAAGTTTGCAACCTAAGAAGAATACCTTGTGGGTTGAATGATTCCTCCATCTCTCAAATTTTTCAATTCCTCTTGCATTTTGAGAGAAAGGAGTGGGTTAATTGGCCTTTTCTTCTATCTGAATGGTTTGGCATCTTTCTCAAGAGGGATTTCATGTTGGAACAAGTCTTCTCTATATGCTTTCAGCTCAGAATAAGACCAAGCCAAATAGTCCTAATATTGTTTCAACAATTGGATATAGGACTATTTTTCTTCCTTGTTTAAACCAATCCCTAACCAAATCTTCCTTGGTTTATCCTTTGTTCCCAAGTCATGTTCTTCAACATCTCTAGATGCCAACATGTTTCTATTGATTATACAATCAACATTGTTAAAATTTGACTCAAGAGCAACCAACCCTCTAGGGATGGTGTTAGTCTTCAATTGAATGATATCCCTGCCAAACAAGGTTTCTTTTCCATCAACATTACAGACTAATGGTTCCAAATCAATATGTTAATCCACAAACTCACCTTGGTTCTGAAAAAACCTCTGAATCTGAGCATCATCATCAAATACTTGTCAATGCTTGATGTTATCAGGGACTGCAGGCCTAGTGAGTATTTCAACATCATATTCACAATATGGAGAAACGGTACAATTGTCAAATCTTGACCCCAAACACTGCTATCCTATCTGAAATAATATTTAAACTTCTATCATGATGAACAATGTTGAAGGAATCAAACATCTCAATCAGATCCCAAACTGCGTGTTTGTATTGTTTCATTTGCTGATTTTTTGTTGCATACAGTTTTCTAACTTGTTTGACAACCAACTCAGAATCTCCCTTTACAATGACATCCTTTATGCCATACTTCCAAGAAATCCTCAGCCCTAACAATAATGCCTCATACTCAGCTATGTTATTGGTGCATTCAAAGTTAAGTTTGAAAGAAAAAACAAATTCCTCTTTTCTTGGAGAGATCAAAACAACACCAGCACCATTACCAAATTTGGAGCAAGCTCCATCAAATAAAAAAGTCCATGGAGAGCCTACTTCTTCAAGACACTTAGACTGATCCATCTTGTGCTCCTTACCATCAGCAAACCCAATAAAATTATCAACATCAACATCAGCAATAATACTTCATAAGAAGCATTGTTTGGATCCTCAATTAGATGCAACATCTTCTTCTCTCCATATAATTTTACAAGGCTACCTTCAATGGGAATGGTGGAAAAAGACATATCCATTTGGACACTCCCTCTAACACTTACAGCCCACTTTCTTGACAACAACATACCCCATTTGGCAGGGCAATCAAAAATTACAACATCAAGTTTCAAATTCTTACCCGGATAGGCTGCAAGTTACACCACCAAACCTTTGACACATCCAACAACTGGCACTTCCCTGGAATCCATGGCAGTACACTTGCCATACACTATTGTTACTTTGATATCTAACTCATTCATAACTTCCAAAGGCATGACATTGCATGATGCCCCGGAGTCAAACATATAATTATGTAGCAACCTGTCCTTGATGATCAAAGTTGTGAAGAAAGGGTCAACACTCAGCTAAGATTCAACCAAGGATGTTCCCAAATATACCTCTGGTGGTTCACCAAATTCTTCCAATGCTGATGTCTTTCCTACCTCTATAATAGCAAGTGGAGCTTCTACAACATTCACATTCCTTTTCACAGAAGCCTTCTCCTCCTTCAATCCCAAATACTCAAGTGCTCTCTTCTTGTGCTCAGGGATTCTAAGCAGCTCAACAATTAGAACACTAACCTTGATTTGGCTCAAAACTTGAGCGATGTCATAGGGAATGTATTTAGGCAAAACAATAGTGGAAGGAGGGCTGGAAATTTCATCAGATGGCACAAGGTTTTTAACAATTTGAGCATGGGGTGAAGCATAAATTTTTCTTGGGATAACAGGGCTCTTAGCAGATGTTTCTTTCTTAGGAACCTCTTTTGGGATATTAGAAAGCAATGGGGTTTTATTTTTGGCCTGAGGCCTAGCTCCCTTGATAGCCTTACTTCTTGTGTTATACTCCTTCTCTTGGGCCACCACAACATTCATAAGCAACTGCCTATCCTCTTTTGAGGGTATGTCTCCATCATACTTCTTGATCATCAATGCCCTCAAGTATTCAAAATCATTATTGGGCAGCTCAAAGGCTTGTACATTATTAATTTCTAAAACATGAGGAGGAAAAATATGTACCCGTTGGATGCAATCCCAAAAGCTAGCAGCAGTCCTTGCACTTATCACTTTAGTGGATGTTGCTCCTTGACATGAGTTTGTAGGGCAGTCCATCATGCAAGCATCATCATCTGTATTACAATCATCATCTTCCTCTTCAATTTTCTGATCTATTCCACATGGAGGATGGGGTAATAAACATCTGTTACACCAGTCAATCTGATTTGCATCATCAACAACAACCACTCTAGCATTTAATGGATCAGGCACTACCTTATTTTCCTTGGCCTGAGATTGCCTATTTCCAAATCCAATAGGCCCTTTACCTTTGTCATCAAATCTTTGCTCATTCCTATGGTGATTTCTGAATCTATCTTGTGCTTGTTGCCTAGGCTGACCTTGTGAAGTTTGTCCAATTCCCTTTTCAGCTCTTGCCAACTTGTAGGAAATCTCTTTGACAACTCCTGCCAAAGTTTTCACCACTTCCTCCAAGTTTACACTCTTGCTTGCTCGAGTTTTCTCAGGGTTTATCAGATTTAACTCCATCCCTCTTAGGAGGTTTTCCAATGGCCTTGATGTTGTTCTCAATTTGCAAAGCCATAGTAAAGGCTTGCCTCAAAGTGCCAGGGTTTTTATCCCTCAAATAGTATGTTTCCTTCTTGTCAAATGTATCAGCATACTTTATAAGACAAGATTCATCACATGGCCTCAAATTCACAGGAAGTCTTCTCAATGTCTTATTGAATCCCATATTAAATTCATGCACTGACTCATTAGGATTCTTTTTAATATTATCAAATTCTGACAAAAGAAACCTAGGGTCTGTTTTATCACCATACTGCAATCTAAATGCATGCTTCATTTCAGTCCAAGAATCAATAGAGTTATCAGGCAAAGCTTTATACCATTCCCTTGCATCCTCTTCTAATGTATGAATAAACAATTTAATGTATACATCTTCAAACTCTATTTCGAAATCCTCCATCATATTGACAAAGAGTTTCAAATGATGATCACCATTTATTGCATTATTTCCTTGAAACTTAGGCAATATGTTTCTTACATCCTGTGGCACAACATTCGGATAGCCATCCATACCTCTAAAACTGATGGGACCAAAAGTATTAATGAAAATGGAGGTCTGGGTGGAGGTTGAGCCATATTATTCTAAGGAGGTGACCTTACAGGAGAAACAAAGTGATGAGGAGTGAGGGGTCTGTGTGGTACAAGGATACAATTTTTAGAATGACTATCCCCTAACGGCTCTGTCTCTTGGAAAACTTTATTATATTTTGAAAACACAATGGTAGATCAAAAAGCAAATGTTTCAAATACAAATGATAGACCCTCTCCAGATGGATAATTCACATTTACAGAGATGATACCTGATTTAGAAGTAGTTAAGGAAGTATTGCAATCTTCAACCACATGCCGATCAATTTCACCAATGGAAATCTCTTTTCTTGATGCTTGATCTCCCACAACCTTCCAAATTTTTCCTCCTTGTGAATTAGAATTTTTAAACTCTGGAAACAACCTTCTACTAGGGTCCGTAGTGAAGAAAGATGTTCTTCCTTCCAGCTTTGAAAAGATTAGTAACAAATTCACAATTGAAAGAGGTTAAGACACTGGCATTTATCAAAATCAAAACAACCCGGAGTCACCACTAAGGATTTTCACCCTAGTTGTGCAAATGCACTAAAATAATCTGTCAAATGTTTGTTCAGCACTAAAAATCATGCAAAGCTTTACAAATCAGACCCTCCTTCACCCAAATTTATCAATGGTGATTCAAACATTAGTACAATAACTGCTGAAAAAATTGGACATACAACATGCAGAACTTATAACTTTGTTCAATTCTTACAGATCTGATCAGAGAATGATGTTTACAAAATGTATTTGCACATAGAACCTGTAAGAAACATTACCAGGGCTTGAAAAACTTTAAATTCTTCAAAGAAGTCCCCGAAAGCGGTGCCAGAAACGTGTCGGTATCTAAACTTTCTCTCCTTTTCAGGTCGAGCAGCAACACAGATTCGACAGGGAGCTTAGAGGTAGATATATCATAAATGTGTATCGTTTTGTAGCTGGGGATGAAATCTAACTGACACTTTGTTACTCGAGTTTGTGAAGAGATGGATAGCACCTTAAGAGGATGTGATCTTATCCTAACTATTTTAGGTTGTGCCTTTCAACCAAGGTAAGAGAACCTATTTTGTAACCTCTGATTATTGAAGGAGACGCAGATACCTTTCTTTTGCAGAAATTTAATAAAGAAAACTTTGGGAAAATATGATCAACACACCAAATCTGACTCTCACGAGTTGTCACTTCAAGATTATGGAGATATTTTCAACACAGGGCTAAGGTTACTGAAAATTTTTAGAATCCTAATTTGTTCTGCATACTTTAGCAAATGGATTTTGTTCTTCTGTGGATATACAAAGAAAAATAGGGGTATTTCAAGGTAGGATTGGTTATTTTGAATTAATTTTTGGTGGGAGATCAACAAGATAGATTGGAATTTTCCAGATCCTTGAGAAAATTCACAACAAATGGAGAACTCAATAATAGAAAGCTTCAAAAAGGTTAAAACATTCCTTCAACCAAAAGGTGTGCATCAATGGAGGCCCAGACATGCACTTTTTCACACAATCTTTGAGATTATAGCACGAAGGCTAAAGTTAGAAGACCCAATAAAACATTAAAATCTAAGATCAATCATGCCTGAGGTACATCTAGAGGCTTACAAACAATCTCTGTCAAACAGATGAAAGAAAAGTGATTTTAAATAGTTTATTTCATTTCCAGATGAAAGCTCTTCTGAAAAATGAAATTGTAGATGCCACTAAACTATCACAAGGTGTTTCACCTGATTCTTAGATTTTTCTTTGAAATATTGATGAAACAGATAGGGTAACGGGCGTAGGAGGAATACCTGTTGAAATGCTGGTTGATGGGTTGTTGCGCGCGTATGACTTCTGAATCCAAAACTGATTGTGAGAGCTTCCCTTTGGCTAGGAGGAACTACCTGTAATAAAAAGCAAGACCACCAAAAAGAGTTAAACAATATGTGCAGTGAACTGCCTAGCATGTGCTAGATCTGGGAAGTGTGATACTTCCTAGATGGCTGTCAGTCCACTATTTAAAACAATTTAATGTGGGTAATAAAATAAATCCTATCGTAGTTGAAATGATTTGGGTATCTCATCCAAAATACAATAAGAAAGATCCAATCTAACATGCTAAGTTAAAATAAGATCTGAAGGTCAAGTAACTGGTTCAAGGTCCCTGCAGGTCTGATAGAGGTCTCAGGTAGATCACAAGTGAATAAGGGTGATGTGGAATTAGGTGGATAGGTCATTGTTCTGGGTTGTATGGGCCACATACAGAGACCGATGCTGGTTAAGGGTGACTAACAACGGTTGGGTGTAACCGGTGCCAGTTACTGTGGAATTTTGGGAATGCCATAGAATGAGTTTTGGGTCTCCTTTGTGATTGCACAAAATATTTTGGTTGGTCAGAATGAGGTATTAGGTGGTTTGGGTGGGATTTGATGAGGTTTTAATGGGTATGTGGAGGGGTGAGTATGAATGGAGGTCAAATGGGTGGCTAAGGAAACAAAGGATGACAATATAATGATGAAACCAATGAACCAAAGAAGTAAATTGTTCCACTTACTTGGATTCTGGTCCTAGATGTCTGTGAGTGAGGGATGAAGATGCTGGTAAGAGATTAAAGACTGCAGATAATCACCAATCATAGGAAAGCTTCTGCATGGGCTGCATGTGCATTCATTTTTTGTCTTGGTTGGATCAAATCCTGTGCTGGGTGATTGCTAGATGGTTATCAGGTGAATGCTAGATGGCTGAGCAAGAGAAAGCTTGATCTCCTTCCTTGCATGTGTGTTCTTGCTGAAATTTGTTCTCAGAAGATGTGATATCTCTCAGGAATGTTCCCAATGTTTGCCAACCTCCAAAATAAGGTTGTTTTAGGGATTAAAAGGTGACCGATGGCGGTTCCGGCTTAACCGGTGATGGTTAGGGGTAACCGGCATTGGTCAAGGCAGGATTTCCTAGGTTTACTAAACTAGGGAGATCCTCTTGATTTTCTTGGATCTTCATGTCGTTAACCCACGGATTAGACTGGAAGCGTCTTGTAAGCATGCAGGAATGTGGTTAGAGGAAATGTAGGCATTGATTTTTAGGGTTTGGGTAAGTCTTAGTTAGTTATGGTAACTTACTAAGAATAGGTCTTAGGGTGAGTTGGCTTGATGAGGTGTATAGGTGAGGTGCATGTGTGGATATTATACCTAATTAAGATATTTAAATAATAAATATGGTGAGGATAATGAATTAATTTAATTAGATTATTTAAATTAATATTAGTGGAGTGAAGGGGGCCATGGCTAGGTTAATGTGATGAAGGGTGTTTATTTGTCGAGGGACCGAAGGGGAGTGTGACCTAATTTTAGTGTCTACATTTTGCCCCTTTTTTGTTGCATAGCTTGTATTGGTAAGTGATGCTAACAAAAATAAGATGTGGTTTCCCCATGTGTGGGTGAAGGTGATCCCCCTCAAACTAGGAATTGACGAGGCAGAAGGGTAGAATCGGTGAGTGGTTTGATAAAAGGTAAATGTGAGAAAGGGGAAGGTGGGGAATGGGGGAAAAAGGGTTAAAGGTTCTACTCAGGTAATCTAGGTTATGGGTCAGGGTCAAAGGTAGTAATAGTCAAACGTACACACACGTATAAACTGCAGCACACTACCAGGTTGAAGAGTAGTCAAACTCTACATGGTCTAAGGTCGATAGGTTTATCCAAACAAGGTTGAAGTGATTCCGGTATCCAAGGTATAGGATATGGTCAGGAAACACAACGTAGGTTAGGTGCAGGAACGTTTAGGTATGTTCCAGTACACCAAAGGTAGGGTCAGGATAAATGGGCATGAATAATAGGCTAGGTAAGGTCATTAGGTCAACAACACAGGTAACAGTGCCACAAGGTATAGTGAACACATGAGGTCAAAGGTCACTAGCGATGGTCCAGGGTCAAAAATCTAGGTCACGGCATGGGTAAGGCTGAGGAATGAGGAAAAATAAGGAGTCCCCAAGGGAGGATGAAGTTTAGGTAGGAAATGATGAGGGTAGGAGGGTGAGGTAAATGGTTTGGGTAGAGGTTGGGTGGGGAAAATGATCAGGGTAAGGGCTAGGTGTGGAAATAAAAAGAGTGATGGACAGGGTAATAGGGTAAAATGTTGGGTTGGTGCAAGAGAGGGTGACCTATGCTGGTCAAGGGTAACTGACGCTGGTATAGGGAAACTGACCACGGTAAGGTAGGGCACGAGACTGATGCCGGTGAAGGTGAAATCGGTATCGGTTAGGTCGGGTTTGTTATAAAAACAAAAAATCCATTTTTTTGTTATTCATTTGTCATTTAGTGAATTGAGAAAATGACAAAAGAGAGAAAAGAGAGAAAAGTGTCCAGAACTGAAATGGAGCATTGAGTTGGTGGTGTGAACGGTGGGTGATTGGTTGGTGAGAGGCGGGTCCATGGGATCGGTGTGGGTGATTTGATTGGTTGGAGACATGGGTGGAGATTTAGTGATGGCAGAGGCCGGAGAGGGATCGGGTGGGCCACCGGTGTAGTGGCCAGACGTGCCATTGAGATGACAGCATCACAATGAGGTAAGCATCTAACTCTAGTTGTATTCGGTTAGATAGATTATAGGATTTGTAAATTGGTTTGTGGTTTTTGGTTTTGGGTGGGTGAAAAAATTAAATTTGGGAATGGGGGGAAAAGTGGGTAAAAATAGGAATGGGGAGGGAAATAAATGGGAGAGGAGGGGATGGGATGAGGTGCAAGGGAGGTTTAGGTAATTTTAGGTGGGTAAACGGGGCAAGTTGGGAAGTTTTTTTAGAAAGGGGGGTTTTAGGGATCACAGGTTTTTTGCCATGACAGTGACCAGCGTCGGTCAAGTTCGGCTGATCGGTAATAGGTAACTGGTATCAGTCACGAAATAGGTGACCGATGCTGGTTAAGGGATGACCAAGGTCGGTGAAAGGGAATCGACACCAGTCAAGTTTTGGGGGATAAGGGGCCAAAAGTGCCACAGGTTGGGTGATTAATATGGGTAGGGGTAAAGTAGGTTGTTGGGAAATGATAGGGGGGAAAATGTGGGTGTGATAAATGTAGATTAATGTAGTGTTTGTATTAGATGTAGGGGAGAGATCAGCTACGTATGCGGGATAGGGTTCCACCCCTGCTGGTGATAGTGTGTAGTGCAGCACCCCTAAGGAGTTGCAGCATGTGGAGGCGGTAGGCTTGAGTGGAGTTCGACGCTATCGACATGTAGTCCGGCAGCCTAGTTTGATGGTCACACTCATCGATAGATGGGATTTCGTGACCAACATGTTCCACCTACCGACGGGTGAGATCACTAGTCACCCTAGAGGACGTGTTTAGGATTCTACGACTACCCATATTGGGTACATAGGTCTACTCTATCTCCTCTGAGGCCTCGGAGGAGCTGATGCTGATGGTGTTTGGTGAGGGGATGGCCGAAGATGACATTCCATAGTGCCAACATTTGATATGGAGAGATGTACCTAGCCCATCCGGAGGAGATGAGGCTAGTGGTTCTATTGATGGAGGCAGTGTGTTGCTTCACACTACCCGATGCAGAGGGTGGATGTTTTCCCCGATCATTGATGGGGGTACTCCATGACATGATGATAGAGGAGACCCGCTTTGCCTAGGCACCAGCATTCCTAGTGCAGTTGTATAGAGAGTTATGGGTATATGGGTGGCTGCGCAGGTTCAGCCTATGTTGTACCTTCTTACTACACTACTGGGCTTATGAGCACATAACTTGTGTGTGACCAGTAGGGATGCCTCGAGGGGATGCATTCCCACCAAGATTTGTGTGGGTGGGGTACAGGTGATGGGTGCTTGCTATTGGAGAGTGGAGATCTGACAGGCCCACACATGATGTGGCCTATTTCTGGTGGTTATTGGAGGGGTTGTCTAGAGTGGACATTATATAGAGGTCATATGTGGGATTCCCCTCATATAGGCATATGCATGAGGAGCTAGTTGAGCTCCATCTTTTGAGATGGATACAGGGTCACTGTGCCAGGGAGCACGAGATGATCCCAGTAGACAGAGTCAGGTGGTAGTTTGGGCTATTACAGGATGTACTTCTGCCCTTCCCACAGTACTAGAGAGATGACGTGGAGAGGCCCTTACCTCTACCATAACCTACAGTGCCCACAGGGTAGGAGGAGTAGGCAGTGGACCGGCGGATAGATGATGCTGGGGTCACATACAGGTACAGACAGTGGTGGGTGGCATAGTTATGAGCTATACCACCCAGACTGGGGTAGCCAGATCTAGCCACCATCACGGTGTAGAGAGACACCCTACAGGGGTAGGTGGCTACTCTGATTACCCAGTTGAGTATGGTACAGACATAGCTGGTGAGCTCAAAGGTAGAGGTAGTAGAGCTACATGTACAGGTGGTTAAGTCTACAGACCCAGATGGTCGGTGGTGGGGATGGAGATGGAGAGAGGGATGATGGTCAGGTGGTGGCCTTACAGGCACAGGTGGTAGGTTTGTAGGGCCAGTTGGCCATAACCTAGGCACAAATTGGGGCCTTACAGGCCTAGATACAGGCACAGGGGTAGGAGGCACCACCATAGGCACTGGGACTGGGTCCCAGTTCACAGGCAGGAGTGGGACAGGGTCCTGCAGGATAGGTACAGGGGCCGAGACCTATGGGACCACCACAAACCATGCCTATATCTAGGTTACGGGATGCCCTAGGTGAGGCCCCAGATACTACCAGGACCAGCTGATGGTGGCCGAGATAGACTTCCTATCCTATGGAGAGTACCAGGCACAGCAGGCGTTGAGTGAGAGGACTAGATCCCGCACTCACAGTGTAGAGAGCACAGGGGGCCATCGAGCTCCGAGGCTAAATCAGGGAGAGGCCACCAGTGCACAGAGACCAACTCCAGGTGAGGCACCAGCAGGGACTCAGCCACCACCTGTGATGGGTGGGGAGATGCTAGCAGGTCACCAGACAGGGGCCGAGGAGGTAGAGGGTACAAGTGATACAAAGATGGAGGATATCCGCTGAGATGCCTGATATGGGGCTTTTGATATTTGATGTATGATAGTCATTTTTGTGATATATACCAGCCATGCTGAGAGATAGTGTGTACAAGAGGTTTTGTATGAAGATATACCAACTTGTGTACTGAAGATAGTGAGGATGTATGAGAGGTTTTGTATATTGTGAGCATATACTGGCCTACATGCCGAAGATATTTTGTATTATTTTATTGTTTTATTGTATATGATACCGGCCTGCATGCTGATGACATTTTATATTGAGTATCGGCCTGCATGCTGAAATGATTTTGAGATGATGGACATGATGGGACATCCATGTATATTGTATTGAGATACACACTTATTTATATGATGAGATACATGAGATTCTTGATTTGTTTGATGTTTTGATGAGACTTTCGATTTATTGTTTTGATATGGATAGAAATGAGGTGAGTTAGGCATGATGTAGTCAGGTTTGGTTTAGGCATGGATTGAGTCAGGTCATGGGCATGGATCGAGTCAGGTTTGGTTTAGGCATGATTGAGTTAGGTCATATGCATGGATCGAGTCAGGTTTGGTTTAGGCATGGATTGAGTCAGGTCATAGGCATGGATCAGAGTCATGGTTATTAGGTCATGTGGATAGGGTTATGTTTTAGGCATGGTTGAGTTAGGTCATAGGCATGGATCGAGTCAGGTTTGGTTTAGATTTGTTTAGGCATGGATTGAGTTAAAGTAGTTGAAGTTGTGATTCATTATTTTGTGAAATAAATATATGGGTCATATGTGAGATATGGTATAATACATGCATGATGATGGTAGAGAAATGGTAGTCGTAATAAATGTATATTGTGATGAGGATTAAAATATGAAGCAACTTGTTATATATGTGGTTTAATTTTCAAAGTTGGATATAAAAGGGAAACTAAGTAGGGTATGATGTAATGTGAGGAAGATGAAAGATGAATTGTTTAGGGTAGAGAGTGGTCGAGCTAACCTCCAAGGGCCCCATGCCCTTAGAGTGCTACCTACATAGTCCCAGTGAAAAAGGACCTCAGGCCGATGTAGTTCTCCCATGAGCTAGGGAAGAATAGGATGAGGTATGAAAATGAGCTAGTAGGTTTTAGGTATGTTGTGGGTTTAGGTCATGCTAGGTGTGGGTGGGTTATAGGCAAAATTGGTATAGGTGATGTCGATTGTGGTGAAAGAAGAAGAAGATTACCCCAAAGGTAAGTGTCGAGGACCAAGTCATGTATAAGGTAATCAAAATGTAAATAAAGATGGTCAAAAGATAAGAGGGGGGTAATAAAGCCACCTGATTGGTTAGGATCATACCGAGTAGATCATACCTTGGATTAGGTGATGAACGTAAGACCCTAAAGACATTGCATGATCGATTGTTCTATGGTGAAAAGTAGTGGCATGATCACCAAATGTCTTCGTTTCCAAGAGGTCCCTTGAGGTGGTAGGAAATGGGAGTGTGAATGGTGAGAAGGGTGAAAGGTGGTTAATTTTATATGATATGAGGTAGCATGCTCTTCGGGAAAGAGATCCAAGTCACAATGGGACAAGTCCATGACTAAAAAGTTTTCTGTGTTGACTTGTATTTGAGATAGACTGATCGATGCGGGAAGTCTATATGGGATGAGGAATTTAACTCCTTGAGGTCTTCGTGAAGCTGATCGATGCGAGAAGCTTCAAATTTTCTCGTTTTCTTTTTTTTAAGGGCTTTACATAGTTTCCTTCGAGGGAGCAGTCTATTTATAGTAGTGGTTGTCGAGAGGAAGATGTCCTTTTGAGGGAGTCATCTTTTATATTAGAAGTTTGACTCAAGGAGTTGGGTCCCATGTGAGGTCTTTGAAGTCATGGACAAGACCAAGGTGAAGAATAAGATTCTTGTTCGAAAAATAGGGTGAAACGACCATGGGATTTCATCTAAAGGTAGATGAAAAGTATCCATGAGAATCATGCTATGTGTAGCACCATGGTACACATATTCAAGAGAAGATAACAGGTGATGGGTACTCACATGATTCTTGTTTAATCATTGGTAAGGTGTATGAAGTGGATAGCACTCAAGGGATGAGCATGGAAAGAGACAAAAGGTGAGGTAGGACTAAAAATTCAACAATAGAATGGTCAAAGATGCAAGGCGTTAAGGGGCTCAGGTTCGGGTTTACCATCGAGTGAAGATAAACGATAAGCACCTGATCCATAAGTATGAGTCACGATGTATGGTCCAAGCCAATTAGGAGAAAATTTTCCCCGTTTACTTTTTTTTGCTTTGGTTACATGTTGATTTTCTTTCAGGATGAGATCACCAACTTGGAAGGTTCATTCATGGACACGTTTGTCGTAGGCACGTTTGATGCATTTTTGGTAAACTTGAAGGTGGTCAAGAGTGTTAAGACGACGTTCATCTAATAACTCTAGTTGTGCTAAATGGTCCTGATGAAAGTCATCATCATTAAGCATGTCATGGAGAGAAATGCGGAGTGAGGGAATCTAGACTTTGAGAGGTAGAATAGCCTCGGTACCATAGACCAAGAGAAAATGGTGTGGCAGCAGTGGAAGTGCGAATACTAGTGCGGTATGCCCATAGGGAAAAAGGAATGTGCGTATGCCAATCCTTCCCAGTATCGTTAACCACTTTCATAAGAATTTTGTTTAGGGTTTTGTTAGTGGATTTGGCTTGGCCATTAGTTTGTGGGTAATAAGGTGATGAGAAAATGAGCTGAATGCCGAAGGCATCGCAAAGTTTTTGCAATGTTTTATTTTTGAATTGTTTTCCATTATCAGTGATGAGGCATGATGAGGAACACCAAAAACAGAAAATGATGTGATGATTGATGAACTCACATATTTTCTCAGCTTTCGTGGAGATGAGTGGTATGGCTTCAACCCATTTTGTATAGTATTCGGTAGCGGTGATGATCCATTGATGTAGTTGGGAAGAATGGGGGTTGATCTCTTCGACAAGATCCAAACCCCATTGAGAGAAGGGCCAAAGGTCACGGGTGACCTGTAAGGCGTGACTGGGTGTATGATGAAGATTGGAATGTTGTTGGAATTTTACACAACATTTGACGTAGTCACAACAATCATAGTTAAGGGTCAGCTAGTAATTGCCTAGGTGAAGAATACGCTTAGCAACAGCAAGGCCATTGAAGTGACCTCCACATATGCCATCATGAACTTCCTTAATGGTATAAGGAATTTCAAAACTCGTGAGGCATCATAAGAGAATACCATCAAAGCTGCACTTATAGAGGAGGCCCCCCAAGATGACGTAACGAGAGACCTTTTTAAGGAAGGCACATTGTCCGTTACGGGTGAGATCAGGAGGTAAGATGGAGAGAGAAAGATAGTCAGAGTATTGTTTGTACCAAAGGTCACTCAGGTCCGGGGTAGTCGGTTCTGATAGAGTAAACTTCACGTGGTAAATAAGAAGGTGATTGGAGTCATTGTATGGTGACAAAGATTTTAGAATCAACGGACGAAGTGGGTATTTGGGAAGCCAAGTAGGCCATGGTATCTACAAATTTGTTGGTTGAACGTGGGACAGTTTGAAGGGTGTAACAGTCAAAGGTGGTCAAAAGTATGTCTACATGATGTTTATACTTTTGAAGCAGCTCTTTACAACATTGGTATATACCATTGACTTGGTTTACGACCAATTGA
The DNA here is from genome assembly GCA_019776745.2 of Taxus chinensis. NCBI lineage: Eukaryota > Viridiplantae > Streptophyta > Pinopsida > Cupressales > Taxaceae > Taxus > Taxus chinensis. Next base: position 779,115,141 of record CM034149.1, on the reverse strand, counting down.
GAATCACCAAAGATGTTGATTGATTTGACATCTAGGGCATAGGTGGCTTGGAGACCTAATACGAGTGCTTCGTATTTGGTGATATTGTTTGTGCATTCAAAATCAAGTTTGAAAGACAAAGGCATGGGCTCACCATCAAGCAGAATGAGGATAATACCAGCCCCACCCCCACACTGAAACACTTTGAACCATCGAAGAAGAGTGTCATTTGGTAAGGGGGTTCGTCCAAGGAAAGGGTAGCAATTGACTCATCTGGAAAGTCAAAATTAGAGGGTTGATCCCTCAGAAATAGGTGCGTCAGCCAATTGGTTAGTGATTTTTGACCCTTGATGGAATTTTGATGAATGAATTCGAGGTCGAGGTCCACTAAAAGCATAAGCCATCGAGTGGCATGCTGATTTTGATAAGGTTTGGCATACATGAAGTGTAAACGGGTCGGTGTTGGTCACAACATAGGTTTTGTGGTTGAGTAGGTAATGGCGGAGTTTAGTGGAAATGAAAAATAAGGCTAAGCAAATTTTTTTGGGATGGGTGTATTGGGTTTCATAGTCCAAAAGAGTATGGCTTATGTAATAAACTGCCTGGTCCCTGTGTTGTTCATCGTGATGAGCGAGCATGGCTCCTAAGGAGTGATCAGTAGCTGAGATGTATAGGTAGAAAGGTTGATCATCCTTAGGTGGAATGAGTACGGGTGGTTGGAGAAGGTACTATTTGAGGGCCTCAAAAGCTTTGTGACAGTCATCATCCCATTTAAAGGAGACATCCTTCTTGAGCAGATGATGAAATGGTTGGCACCGATCAGATAATTCTGAAATGAAACGACAAATAGACTGCAATTTACCTTGTAGGCTACGGAGTTGTTTAAGGTTAGTGGGGCGGAGGCATTTCCTAGAATGGCCTTGAATTTAGCAGGGTCAACTTCTATACCATGCAAGGAAACAATAAATCCCAGGAGCTTTCCTGAGAGAACCGTGAAGACACACTTCTTTGGCTAAAGGTGAACGTAATATTTAATGAGGCGGTCAAAAATGGTTTTGAGGATGGCAAGGTGTTCAGAGCGGTGTTTAGATTTGGCGAGAAGGTCATCCACATAATCTTCCAATATGTGATGCATGATGTCATGGAAGATGTAATTCATAGCCCGATGATATGTGGCACCAGTGTTTTTAAGGCCAAAAAGGCATGACTCGTAGCAGAAGGTCCCCCAAGGGGTGATGAATGTGGTTTTGTGTTGATCTTCTGTGGCAAGCAAGATTTGGTTATAACCCAAGAAGCCATCCATGAGTGATAGCATCTTGTGACCAGTGGTAAGGTCAACCAGTTGATCAATACCGGGTAAGGGAAAGTCATCTTTTGGGCAGGCTAGGTTGAGTTCATGGAAGTCCATGCAAATGCAGAGTCCCCCTGTCACTTTAGTGATAGGGACAATGTTAGAAATCCAGAAAGGATAATCAATGGGTAATATGAAGGAAATAGAAAGAAGACATTGAAGCTCTTCTTTGACGAGAAGGGCAATGCGAGGGTGCATTTTCCTCAGCTTTTGTTTGATGGGTTTGGCATCGGGAATGGTTACGATATTGTGGACCACTATGGTGGGGTCAATATCAGGCATGTCTATGTAAGACCAAGCAAATGCATGGTTATGATCTTTGAGAAAAGAAGTGATGGCTTCTTGTTCAGCAACATCTAAAGATTGACCGATCTTTAGGATGTGCGGGTCATCCTGAGTATGAATGTTGATCTTGATAGTCGATTCATTCAACATGGTTTGTGTCTCAGAGGGTAACAACCGATGAATATATGAGTCTTCTGCACCAAGGTAGGTGAGTATAGATTCATCATCCTGACATTGAATGATGTTAATTGAAGGTGTGTCGTCATCGATCATTTCAGGATATAGGAAGGGAAGAGAGGAAGGGGCCTCGCCCTTGCATTGATAAGTCAAAGGCCCCAAGGAAATGGTGTTTATGAAAAAAAAAAGTTAGGAGGGATAGATTCAGGATCCATCGACTCCATCGGTGAAGGTGGTGATGAAGGCAGGGCGGGTGAAGAAGGTGGAGAAGAGCTAATGTCCTTGATGAGTTCAATGCAGGCCTATTTGGTAGGTGGTTCAGGAAAGCCGATACCACTATGGTCGTTATGTTTATAGGTGGTACATGGAATAATGGTATGGCAGCCTTGCTCGTAAAATCCAAAACCAAAACCCTTCCATGCACATCGGTGTAGGAAGGTGTGGGAAAAACAATGATTGGTGAGAGACTGGAAGTCAGTGGAAAATGGGTGGGTTTATGACGGTGGTTTGGGTGTGTAAGTGGTAGTATCAAGTCCCCCATAGGTGAGACTGGTACGAAGGTGAGGATGACCATAAAGGAAGTGCTCTCCTGTGTGGTGATCATAGTGAGGATGTTGGTGAAGACTTCCGTATTCTTGTGGAGTAAGAAATGTGTTGATGCTATATAGGCGGTACTCCCCCAGAGTGAGGTGTTGAAAAACACCTTCTAAGGGATCAGTGGCTGGTATGTAGGTAGCTAGAATGGATGATGTGTTAGAGGTCGATGTGGAGGTGGAGTTAATGGATTGGGAGGCTAATGGGTGTGCCGTGGAGGTTATGGCAGTGCGTAGGAATTGAGGAGGTATGTGTGGTTGAGGTAGCGACTGTACTGGCAAGCGGAGGTGAAGAAAACGGTGGTGGTTGCTAGACACTTTAATGGGTATGAGCACGTCATTGGGTCGGTAGACCATGTTGCATGTTTTGAAAGGTGATAGATCAGATGGGATAGTGTAGGTGTGTCCCTTCGTGCTCAAACTTTACACAATGATGCGAAGTGGAAGGAACACAACCCATACCATGAATCTAGGGTCTGCCAAGCAACAAGTTATATTGGAATTCCCCCTCCAAGATGTAGAATAATTCTGGAACAGTGGGGGAGCACGCGAACATGGAGGATGATGGTGCCTAATGTAGAGGTGATAGCGTCGTTGAATGAATGCAACATGACAGGATGTTTATGCATGCAATTATTGGGTATGCGCATTTGAGCGAATGCATGGGATGAAATGATGTTAATGCTAGTGCCCCCATCAATCATCACAAGTCACACCCGTATGTCATCGATGTGGATAGAAATGAAGAGGGCTGGGTATGGGTCATCGTTTTGGTGTGGTGCAATCTCTTCCTCCGAAAAGCTAAGGGAGGCTACTTGGTGAATAGGGTGGGGTGAAGATGAAGGTAGTAATTTGGTGAGAGATGCCACATGATGGGGTGTGATAATGGAAGCTATGGGTATAGGGTCATTGGGAAAAACCTCAATAGATTGAAGAACCTCCATGAGAGCTTGACAATGAGATTCTGATGTTTGGATGAGGTCATATAAGGAAATTTTGAGGGGAGATTGGTGTAATTGTTTGAGCATGGTGCGATGTGTGACTCCATTAGAAATACGATATGTGGGGCTGCGGATAGTGATTTTAGGTATGGGTGCAGATGGTATGTTGGGTATAGGATTGGTTAGTGGGTTAGTTTCACCTTTTCTTCACCTTTATCCTTCTGAGAATGTGTAGTGACGTGTATCATGTTAATTTGAGGGGAGTTGGGAAATGGAGGTGGTGTAGGATGAGTGGTATAATGACATGATGGGCAGAAACCTACCGGTGGAGGAAAAACCCTATGAGGTGAGCTTGGGCACAATGACATTTGGGTGGTGGCATGGTAAGTTCTCATATGTGAACCATGTTAATTTTGAATCTTAGAGGTGGTTCTAGGAGATGTGGGGGTGGAGGTCGTGGTTGTTGAGTGGGCAGTGTGGGAATTGGTGTCGGTGAGGCATGGTCCTCATCGAGAAGGTCGTCGTTGTTAAAGTTGGCTTCCGGATGACATAACTGGATGAGGATGGTTTTCAAGGCCTTGCAGTTCTCCACATCGTGCCCTGGGACATGATGGTAGGCACAAATTTTAGTGTCATCAAACCCTTTTGGCTTGGGTTTGAGGGGGTAGTAAGGTCTGAGCAGCGGTAATGTAATAACAGAAGTCTCCAGGAGGTTGGTTAAAATTTTGGCATAGGACCCTGCTAGTGGGTTCGCAATGAGAGGTGAAAGTGGGTTTGGGTGTAGGTACAACTGATTGTTGAGGAACGGTCCTTACAGGAGGGGGAATAGGTCAAGCTATGGTTTTTGGGTGCTTGTGCATGGTCTTGGGGTGTCAGTCATGTTTATTTGAGTTAGGGGTATGGTAGATGAATAGGTAGGAGGGTGTGTGGTTGTTTTAACTATCTTATTAGAGAGTAGCGGAGTTTTTTTTTTGGGTTTCACCTTCTTGGGTAAATGTGATATGGGTGTACGAGGTCTAGAGGGAAAATTAGATGGGGAAGAGGACGAGTTACCCATGGGGATAACGGAGGTGTTGTGAAGGTAGATGATGCGGGTTGAGCAGGGGGTGTGAGAGACAAAGACTAAAGTGTAGTGGGTAGTGAAGAAGTTGCAGAGAGTATTGGGTGTATGGGTGGTAAAGGTGTTGCAGGTGTAGGTGTAAGTCATGTCAGGTGTTTGGGTAGATTAGAGGTCTGGGAGGAAGGAGTGGGATGTTGTGTTTTTGGTTTATTGACGGGTGGAAGTTTCTTAACTGTGCTGGGAAGCTGAGGTCCTAAGACGGATGGGACTAGTGCAGGTGTGATTGGCGCAGTCGGAGTATGAGTTCTATGGATTTGGTTCTTTTGTTTGGGTGATGGAGTAGGTGTGGTTTTGACTTTGGAATATGTAGCTAAATCAAATTTGATAGGTGGATGAGTAAGGCTGGTGGTTAGGGTGACCCCTAAGGTGGTAATAGGTTTAGTCGAGGAAGATGATGTATGTGCGGGTTTAAATTTAGATGTAGTTTGGGTTATGGGTAAAGGTGTATGTTGAGCTATGATGGGTGTCATGGAAGAAGTTGTGATAGAGGGTGGTTGTGTTCGGTTCAATTAGTCAAAGCCATTTTTGGGTAGATAGTGGAAGTATCAGCAAGCGACAGCTGCATCTATGTTGAGATGAGGAAGAAAAAGGCATCCCCATAGTAAGGCCCTATCCACATAATCTAAGTGATCGGCCAAACATGAGAACGACACATCTATAGGTGGAGTTGATGAGGACCTAATGGTAATTCTCGTAAAAAATGTGTCTTAGAGATGGAGAATTGGCTAGCTTCAGCTTTTCGTGGGTAAGAGAGCCGAAAGTAGGTCTGCAGGATCTTGGGTAGCTGATGGAGAATGCTCACCAAGAGGCAAAGGTATCTTGATAGGGTCTGTGATAGGGGAGGAGATGATGGGAGCTCCTTTATGGGTGGAGAAGGTAAATAAGTATCCTCCATGGAATGAAGAAGTAATGTGGGGTATCATTTCTCTAGGTGGAGAAGCCAAAGGTGAAATGGTCTCGATGTTAGCAGAAGACTCCTCCATAGGTGAGGAAGGAGGTGAAAGGTGTTCCTCTGTGGGTGAAAGAATAGGGGAGGTTGGTTCCGATGTGAAAGGAGGATTACAGGCTAGAATCTCTTCTATGGATGAGAATATGGGAAGCAATAGGTGCATCACTAAAAATAGTGTGGACCTCACGGGTATGGGTATCATGAGTTGATGTCTCACCGGTTTGATCAGATGAAGGGGCATGATTAGGAAATGGTTTCTTAAAGATGTGTAGGTTTTGGTTGGCAGGTGCATTAGGATTATCCATGGTTAACTCGCCTTTCTCGAGCATTTCTTGGACAATGTTTTTGAAAGTAATGAAATTACCGTCACTATGACCCTTCACACGATGATAGTTACAGAAGTCATGTTATTTATACCATGTGGGCATGGGGCGAGCAGGGTCAAAAATAGTGTGTGGTTTTATAGGTGGAAGGGTGATGGCCCCAACTTTGATAAGTTTTTCTAAGACAGAAGAGTAAGGCTCCCCAATTGGGGTGTATTTCCGCTATTCTCATCTGAATTGAAAACTCTGGACGGGTGAGAGATTAGATGAGGGGGTAGCCTTATTTAATAGATGAGATGGGCTGGCATTGAGTACCACTATGTTAGTGGTGCCCTTAGCATTTGAATAATTTTTCTGTGGTTTGGAAGAAGAAGAGGTATCATTCGACTTGAATGCCAAATTCTTATTACGTAATTGGATTTTCTTCTCTTTGATGGCACGAATCTCTAACTTTCATGCCATGGTGAATGCTTCATCAAATGTTCGAAAGGTTTGAACCTGCAGGGTCGGTGAGATATGTCTAGCACAAGCCCATGTGAAGATCTTGATGAGTTCTTTTTGTGGTAGTTAGAAGGTGAGTTGATTAATCAGGCTATGCTAGCGAGTGACAAAAATATGTGATAGATTTGTCCTCATACTGACACGTGGAGTATAGGTCGGTCATGGTAACCTTCTTGATGATGTTGATGGAGAAATGATCCAAGAAGGCTTGGGCTACCTGATTAAATGAAAATATGGAGTGTCTAGGTAACCCACTATACCAATCTAATGCAGGTCCAGTCAGAGACATGGGAAAGGTTCTTAGGAGCAAAAGCATCATTGTGAGCGATTAGGTAGCACCCGTGTTTGAACGAACACAAATGTTGTTGTGGGTCTTCCTTGCTATTGAAGCAGTTGAATTTAGGCATCTCTTAATGCACGAGATATGGACGAATAGGAAAGGATGGGTGGATGGGCTTCGTTGCAAATCTCGTCATAGGTGAGAGTGTTGCGGGAGCTGGAAATTGATGCCTCCAATGTCTGCATCTTTTCCATCATTAATTTGATTAGGTTGTTGGTAGGTTGCGATGATTGGGTGCCTCCTGTAGCGTGAGAGTATTGGTTTTGGGCATATAACGGGGTGGAAACTCCAGTATATGGTGTTGTCGTGTAGGTTGATTGAGAAGAAGGTAGTGAAATAGGGGATACATACCCAGAGTGAATAATAGATGAAACAAGAGGCTGTTGATAGTACGTATATGGAGGTGGAAGGGTCATGGTAACCCTAGTGGAGATGGGGGCTAACGATTGTGGAATGGAAAGGACCACATTCAGAAAAGGGGTAGGGGTCACCGACATCGGAGGTGGTAATGTAGCTATGGGTATATACGAGACATTAGGGGTGAATGAGGTTGTGTTTTGGGTATTTGTTGAAGGTATGGTGGATGTGGTGGGTGCAATGAAGGTAACAGACACAGCAGTCATAGCGGGTATAGGACCTAGCTACAAAACAACTGGGGGTAAGGTGGAGGCAGGTAGCACGGAATCAGATAGGGCTGACACAGGAGTGGGAGTGAGAGGTCGGGGGGATAGATACGGGCATGCCATATATCAACTGACCCGAGGCATCTCGAGTGGATGAGTGGGAAAGGTAAAACTGCAAGGTGGTAGGGTTTTGATCAAGGAGTCGTGTGAAACTCCTCATCTCCGGTAGTGATGGTGATAGGTTGAATAGGATCCATAGCTAGTGATAAAATGGAAGGTGGTGAAGGACTAGGTGGGAGTGGTTGACAACTGGCATGGAATACGAGCTCGCACTGCTTGTCTTCAGGTCAACACCATGTGAACCAGTACTGATCAGGCTGGGCCGGTTCTCTGTAAATGACACTGAAAAACCACAGGGACAGGTGAAACAGGTGGTAAAAAGTGGATTAGGTACAAAATGTTTGCTGGAAAGTGACACAGGCTAATTGATGTTAGGGTAAACTAGGGTTACAGGTAACCGTGGCCCACTATGGGAAATGTGAGTGAAAACAAGGTATATGGTCAAATCTGGCAGGTATGCCAAATCTGATGAGTTTTACAAGGCCAATGGGAATGATAGCAGTGACAGGGACTCTGAAAAGCTAAAGAAGATGAATAAAATGTCCTTTTGGGTAGGTTAACAAAATCACCTGGAACCGATGTCAGTTTGGTATAAACGACGATGGTGAGACGGTAATTGACGACAGTCGTTGGATTGACACCGGTCACTGTGAAATTGAAACAGTGATAAAAGAAAAGTGGTTATAAGTGGTTGTGAACTAAAATCTGATGAGGAATCAAACCCATAATTTAGAGAATGATGAGAATATGGTCCAGGCACACTCAAAAATAGTCAGAATACACCAACTATGATGAGGAGCGTGCAAGGAAAAAACAAAAAATAAATGAAGAGCGTGACCTCTCACCTCAAAACGCAAGCCAAGTAAAAACACTAAAAAAAATGTGACCCTAAGAGTGCCTTTTCTATTATGTTTGTTTAGCTTATGCTATTTAAGGACTGACTCATGAACTGTAGAATATAATTTTTGGTGAGTATGGATTCCTACAAAGAAGGAGATATGAAAGGTGAGACTTCAGGTATGTTATGGTGGGGGGCGGGCTTTGCTTTGAAGTATGACTCGATAGAGTAGTGAGCTGGAGAGTACCTGCTAATCCTCAGATCAATACGATCATTGACAGGCGTTCCCAGGAAAGATGTTGTTTAAGAATATGTATTTGTTTTGAATTTTGTGCAATGTGGAAATACTCAGAGAGAGAGAGAGAGAGATGTGCTTTCTATGATTCGTTTGTCAACCATCAGCTGGGAATGACTTCTAGCATATAGGTTGCCCTCAATTAATGTGAGCTAATGCGGCAAATTAGAATGCAATGCACTTATTTTAAGCCCAAATCAAAATGTGAAGTTCGATGACACAAATGGATGAATAGGAATAGGGATGCTCTTTCACTAAAATGTAGAAAACAAGAAGAAATGATTCTTTTTAAGTACACTAAAAGAAAGGTTTCTTTTAGAGAAAATAGAAAGAAAGAGAGGGTTCCCAAGGAAGAAAATTAATATGTATACTTTTTAGAAGGGAAACAAACACACAACTGTTCCTAGGAATGAATAAAATGCAAGGAACCCCGGATGGGTCCCATCGGGCGTGCCAAAATGTTTCACCTAATTCTTAGACATTTCTTTGAAATATTTAACAAAACAGATAGGGTAACAGGTGTAGAAGGAATGCCTGTTGAATTTTTGGTTGATGGGTTGTTGCACGCATATGACTTCTGAAGCCACAGCTGATTGTGAGAGCTTCCCTTTGGCTAAGAGGAACTACCTGTAATAAAAAGCAAGACCACCAAAAAGAGTTAAACAATATTTGCAGTGAACTGCCTAGCGTGTGCTAGATCCAGGAAGTGTGATACTTCCTAGATGGTTGTTAGTCCACTGTTTAAAACAATTTAATGTGGTTAACAAAATAAATCCTATCGTAGTTTGAAATGATTTGGGTATCTCATCCAAAATATAATAAGAAAGATCCAATCCAACATGCTAAGTTAAAATAAGATCTGAAGGTCAAGTAACTAGTTCAGGGTCCTTGCAGGTTTAAATGAGGTCTCAGGAAGATCACAAGTGAATAAGGGTGATGTGGAATTAGGTGGATAGGTCATTGTTCTGGGTTGTATGGGCACATATAAAGACCGATGTCGGTTAAGGGTGACTGACGGCGGTTGGGTGTAACTGATGTCAGTTACTGTGGAATTCTGGAAATGCCACAGAATGAGTTTTGGGTCTCCTTTGTGATTTCACAAAAGATTTTGGTTGGTCAGAATGAGGTATTAGGTGGTTTGGGTGGGATTTGACGAGGTTTTAATGGGTATGTGGAGGGGTGAGTATGAATGGAGGTCAAATGGGTGGATAAGGAAACAAAGGATGCCAATATAATGATGAAACCAATCAACCAAAGTAAATTGTTCCACTTACTTGGATTCTAGTCCTGTATGTCTGTGAGGTGAGGGATGAAGATGCTGGTAAGAGATTGAAGACTGCAGATAATCACCAATCATAGGAAAGCTTCTGCATGGGCTGCATGTGCATTCCTTTTTGCTTGGTTGGATCAAATCTGTGATGGGTGAATGTTGGATGGTTTCCAGGTGAATGTTGGATGGCTGAGAGCAAGAGAAAGTGCTTGATCTCCTTCCTTGCATGCATGTTCTCACTGAAATTCGTTCTCAGAAGATTTGATATCTCTCAAGAATGTTCCCAATGTTTTCCAACCTCCAAAATAAGGTTGTTTTTGGGGATTAAAAGGTGACTGACAGTGGTTCTGGCTTAACTGGTGACAGCTAGGGGTAACCGGCGTTGGTCAAGGCGAGATTTCTTAGGTTTACAAAACTAAGGAGATCCTGTTGATTTTATTGGATCTAGTGTCATTAACCAGTGGATTAGACTGGAAGCGTCTTGTAAGCATGCGGGAATGTGGTTAGAGGAAATGTAGGCATTGATTTTTAGGGTTTGGGTAAGTCTTAGTTAGTTATGGCAACTTACTAAGAATAGGTCTTAGGGTGAGTTGGCTTGATGAGGTGTCTATGTGAGGTGCACGTGTGGATATTATCCCTAATTTAATATATTTAAATAATAAATATGGTGAGGATAATGAATTAATTTAATTATATTAATTAAAGTAATATTAGTGGAGTGAAGGGGGCCATGGCTAGGTTAATGTGATGAAGGGTGTTTATTTGTCGAGGGACCGAAGGGGAGTGTGACCTAATTTTAGTGTCTACACAAGGATTGAGATCTATGTGATTCAAAGAGATTTTTGATACAAGATTGCAATATGAATAGGAAAAAACTACTTGCAGACATTATGAAAGTGAAATAAACACAAAAATTTGCCAGAGATTTAACATGAATTAACTCAAAGTTTATCAGATTTTATCAGCAGGGGAGAGTTATTTCAATAATCTCAGAGCTTTTTTGAAGGTTATACACTCATAACCAAACTCAACATGAATGAAAAATATAACTTAACCTGGTTCTTCTCGAAAAGTTTTCTCAGAAGATGAGCTCTCTCTCAAAAATTTTCTCGTGAAAATGAACTCCCGACCATTTTGCATGAAAAAATTCATGCAATATATAAAATTTCACTCACTCACTCACTTTTCCCCTCAAATCTTTCCTTCCAAAAGTTGAATATTCGAAACACCTTTGCTTTGCAAATATTTTCTGGAAAATGACATTTAACAAACTAGCAAAAATTTGACAAGTTGTTCTTTCAAAAGGTGAATCATTACAATACTTTCATCATCCTTCAAAGTGGAAGCACATTTTTCATTTCCCATGCATGTAGATTCCCTTTCATTTAATCATTTCAACTTTTCCCTTCCCAATTTTTACTCTGCAAACTTTTGGATTTGGTAATTCACGTTTTTCAACGAACCAGAGTAAAAAATTTATTTGAAAAATGCCATGGATTCACAAATTGAACCTCCAAATTCATTAATTCGGACCCTGCAGGCCAAAACAACACATGAATTGGGCAAAAAAACTCAATGAAGATTGATGCAAAAAATACATCTCCAAACTTCCTGGAGCTCAAATGGGCAACCAAACTGGTGAAATGCATAGCTACCGTCAATCTGTTCCTCAACTTCAAAATTTGATCTCCCTCCACATGGTAGATTCCGGGCCTCGGGACGTCTTTTTACCTTTTTTACTACTTTTAGAAAATTTACACAATTTTCATGATTTCCTCCGTCACTCTGCTGATGAGATTTGGGCCCTGACACTTGGCGCAATATGACTAGATGCAGAGTCATGGCTCAAATTTTACACATTTTGCATCTTTCTGGAAAAAAAGGAAAAAAATTCATTTTTTCCTCCACGGCTCCGCCCCTTCTACTCTTAAGTTTCTAAAGTGGGTCCCAGTGGAACCCCAGGTCCCTTTATGCCTTTAACTCCTTTTTTCCCTCAAAGGGAAATTTTTTTTACTTTTTCCTCTGCCCAGGCCCGCACCTCCACTATTGAATTCTCAAATGAATATTTTGACTTTCTACCCTTGGGCTTGCGGGTTAGTTTGATACTTTGAGTCATTTGAATATAAGGGGAAAATTTTCAAAGTTACCCTCCCCTACCTCTTTGAATTTTTAAACTGCCACATGTGATCATGGTGCACCTTGAGGCGGTCCCAAAAATTTGATACCTTGAACAAGTGCGGGCTCGCCATGTGTCCTATTCTGGTGAGATTTGTCTAAATACTTGAAACCCAGTGGAAGGCACCAACATGTCATGCTCTGAGGCAGTCTCCTTTTTGGCCATTGAAAAAGTCTAAGTAAAATGCAAAGCAAGTGGAGGCATCCGCATGTCCCCATCTCACCAAGCCTCCACGTGTCCTCCAGGCACTATTTTAAAGTTAGACCAAAAAGTTGATTCTCAAACAGGCGTTGTTCATCCCACGTGGACATATTTCTAAGTTGAGGATTTTTATAGTATTTTTGAAGTATTTTAGCTAAGCCCACGTCCAACCAAAAGGTGCCCATGTCCCCTGTAGATGCAAGGATGCAAATTTGATAGGGAGAAAATTCCCGTCAAACCGTAAAATATAGAAACACTAGCATTTGAGCCTCTGAAAATGAAGTTTTCTTCAATGACAAAAGAGTTTAGACTGTTAACCAAGGCTAAAACATGATCCTTAGGGACACATCAACTCATTCTTCTTCAAGAATTTCAAGGAAAAATGTCAAGAACCAAAAATTCTGATTGTGGTAATAGAGGGAACAAGAAAATGCAAGTTTTTTTGAAAGGGCAGATCCCAAGGAACTCAAAATACAAACCTTTCCAGAGGAACAAAGAAAACTAGGAGACAAATATGGGACCCATACATGATCTTTGAACCCAGAGGCAGACTAAAAAATGGCAACAAAGACCAGCCAAGCACAACATGGGGAAGAATAAAATGATAGAGGCTATAAAATCAATAAATTTCTCCAAGGGCACAAATGGGACAAGACCAATTTTGAGCACCAACAGGGAGCCATAAGGAATGTCAGGGTTTTTGATATACTATATTTTTGGTGGTTTATAATTCAGGTGGTGATACCCATTTCCCCTTTTGGAAGGCTTAAGAAGCATCCCCCCATAGTTTTCTTGCTCCTTTTCCTTGCTTGATAAATCCTTAGTATTGTTTGTCATGTTTTAATGTAGTTGTAAAACTACATTCTGTTTTTGGGACTGTGTTTTATTGTGAAAATGTTGCTTGTGTATTTATGAAAGCTTGTTGTTGCCATGAGTTGGATCACATCTTTTATTTCATTGTGGTTGGGGGCTCAGGGGGCCAATGAAGAAGGATGGCTTCCCCCTCTTCATTGGAGTGTTGGTTGGGTGGGAGAGCATTGCCTTTCCCCTACTCTTGTTGTGACCACAATTTGGAAGAATGAGAAAATACGCATGTTGTTGTTCTGGAGCTAAGAAAAAAGATAGTTTGACAGTCCCTTGTGAAATGAAATCTTATTGTATCCCTTTCCCACTTTAAATTGGATGATCTATATATTCATTGTAATGGAAAGATACTTTGTATAGGACAATTGAAAAGTTGAAATTCGAAATGTAAGAGTTATACTCTGTATTCAATTTTTGGAAAGAATGATACATATTTTGTATGTTGTATTTTTAAAATCAAATGGAAAAGTAAGTTGTAAGAGTTCATTTTGAATTAATGGAAGTGTTTTCCTTGTTCATATGATATTAATTTCCATTGGAAATCTGTGTTTAACATGCACTATGAAATCCCTGTTTAGAAAAGTGGAAAAGTGAAACACGTGAGGAGAAAAATGTATTATTTTACCTTGTTTATAATATAATAATTTTGGGAAATAATAGAAAACTCGCATTTTTATTTTTAATGTTTGTTTGAGAAAGATAAGAAAAACTATTTTATGACCAGCATGGAATGAATTCAATGTTTTATTTCATGGCCAAAGAGATAGTTAATTTCTATTCTGTAAATGTATACCGCTTCTTTCAATTCATTGTATACTTTGTAAAATTCCTTTATCAAATGTTCAAATTAACCCCTGCAAATAGATAAGAGAGGCAAATGAAATAATCAATTGGACTTAATGAGGATAAAATGATCCTAAACCAAACTAAAAAATAGTTAGGAAATGTCTTGAAAATCTTCCAGTCGAGCCAAAGGCAAATTTGCAGGCTTATTGCTAGTAAAAAAAAATGAAACTTGTAATTATCGAAATGCAGATCAAACCAAAAATTTTACACTTGCTATATATCCTAAACACTTTCTTAATGGAAACATCCATGTCTATTTGACACGTTTGGAGGAGAAAAGAATGACAAATTTTGAACAAAATTTTATAAGTTAAAATTACCTAGTTTGCACTGTAAAAGCCTGCATAACGTTTTCATAAAATTTAACCCTTAAAATTTATTAAAATAACAATTTAATGATTTTTGTGTAAAGAGGACATCGAGATCTTTCCAGAAAATTCCTCGTTTTTTTCCAAAACTGGGCTCTCTATCAAAAGTTATGGCCTTCTAAAGTTTCTCTTCACTTGGCGTCAAAAAAACGTTTTTGGGAAAAAAATTTCTTTAGCGGGACCCCACAGGCCCGAATTTTTTCCCTTAGAGCTTCGAAGAAAATTTTCTCCAAATTTTCCCCCTCTACCCCACAGCCAATCAGAGGCCACCATGTGGCACCACGAGGTGTCAACGGAGGGGTGGATCCCTTTTTAACTTAGCGCTTCCGGAAAATTTTGGGAAAATTTTCCAAATTTTCCCCGCCGGCCTGTAGCCAATCAAGAGCTGCCACGTGGCAATCACGAGGTGCTGGTGGAGGCACATGCGAATGTTACCACTATTTTCCCTTCAGGATGTTAAATAAAATTTTCTCCCTGCCACCCCTACTTTCCCTATGTTGGCTTAGGAGACGCCATGTGTCCCTCACAGACTCGCGGGAGCGCGAGTGTAAAGGTGGCTTTCCGCCCCCTTGGGAAAATTTTCTCCCCACGGCCCGCAGACCCGCCCATGGGGAAATATTCCTCCCCGTGCCCTGCTGAACCGCCCTTGGGGAAAATTTTCTCCCCTGGGCCTGTAGGGCCCACTCTTGGGGAAAATTTTCACCCCAAGGCACACCGGCCCATAACTTGAAAAATATGAGTTAGGAGGACTTCTTTATATCACTGGAAAGGTGAGGAAAATTTCCTATCCAATGGGAATGATTTGGAGAAAATTTGAATGTATTAATTTTGGGTAATATCAATTTGAATCTTCAAATCCTGTTAGAGAGTGGGTATGGTGAGGAATTACCCTCTTAACCTAATTGAAACTTCTAACCCTATATTTTGGGACCTTGTAACCTCTAATAATTGTTAATTAAAGAAAGAATATTCTAGTGGTTTAGAATTGATCTGGAACTTTTTAGTGGCAACTATCATTTTGTAACCTAGTTGTAGAATCTTTTAAACAAAAAAAATATTCCATAATTTTTCCTAACTAATCCTAGGTTGTTCTTGGAGTCTCAAGTGGGTTGTTTTAGCGGGCATCACACTTGGTATCGAAGCTGTGGTTCAAAATCTTGGGCCATTGGCCACACTAGGAAAACTTAAGACATGAAACTTAAACCTAGCACACTTTTAAATCTAGAAAACAACTTAGTTTAGAAATTACATATTTTAGTAAACATGAAAACTAAGTAAAACCTAGAATAAGGAACTAACTCTTGTCTTGCTCTGTGCATGGAGGCACAAACAAGATGAGGAGCCTTTTCACATAGACCTAGGCATACCACCTCCAGAGCATGCCGTAGCAGCTATCCTACCACAGATTTTGCAGACTCTTTAAGATGTTAATGTTGCTCTACATGGAGGATCAGTAGGAGGGCATGCAGCCAGAACATGATAGAGTCACTTCCATTGAGGGTCATGTATCTCCTCGACCCAGCGAGGGAGCATGGAGGAGAGAATTTCCATGCAGAGTCATCCATAGTAGAGTCACCACAGAGAGGATAGGTTGACTGAGTTTCAGGACATAGAGAGAGGTCTCGGAGCCCTAGGCTTAGGGATGAGCATACAGAGAGGCTGTAGAGGCCGTCAGACCATAGCTGCAGATCACATCAGGGAGATCCTGAAGCTTCAGCCATCACATTATTCTGGTGACACAGGTGGATTTCAGGAAGAGGCTTTGTTAGGTGAGCTTGAGGGGATGCTTCAAGCTCTGTCCTTGTTCTAGCAAACATGAAAGCTTGTGTTGTGATCCATCTACTTAGGGATGGAGCTTGGTGTCTGGTGGCAGATAGAGGAGCAGAAGCTCCATGTTGATTCTGAGACAGTTACCTGGGAGCTCTTTGAGGAGTGCATTTAGGAGTAGATATTTGTCGTGGAGGTTCATATAGCAATAGATAGATGAGTTCCATGACCTCCAACATAGACATCTCTTATAGTGGCTTAAGTATGAGAGTAGATTTCTGGATCTACTCTAGTATGTTGATTACATGCAGGATGAGTAGGTGTGGATCCACAGGTTCATCTGGGGCCTAAATCTAGACATTGGAGGTGTAGTGTGGATCCATCATCCACAGACATTAGACTGAGGCCATCGAGAAGGACTATATAGTAGAGGAGACTCAGGGAAAGACCCATCAGGCTAGAGACCGAGTCCAGAGCCACATACAGCAGATGTAGGACAACAGATCGAGGGGGTCAGTACCTCTTCCTCATCAGTGGATAGGGTTCCGCATAGTCATCTTTTAGACCACAACATTAACAACAGTAGCAGCACCAACAGTCCCGCCCACTCTTATAGACCTCCACAAAGGTTTGATGCATAGAGAGGTCAGAGTATGGGGCCTCCCCCTTAGGGGTACCATCAGGACACATGGTGCCCAGAGAGCTCACTCAGTAGGAGCTCACCAGCAGAGACCTTGGCAGACCGCAACTGGATCATTAGGATCCACACCATATACCTCTAGGAGCACCGGTCGGACCTACTACACAAGGGAGAGGATCAAGCGGTTGTTTTTGGGTGTGGTGTTACTGGACATTTTTGTAGAGACTGCCCATAAAAACCCTAATTACAAGGGGTAAGACACAAATCTCAAAGCCTATTGTTGGTGATATGGGGTGCAGTCATAGGATGTACACAGTGGTTGAGAACCCATCTAAGTAGAGCATCAGAGTAATAGTTATTGAGACTACAGGTAACATTGGAGGTATTCCTACCTCCATTTTCTTTGATTCTAGTTCTTCTGATTCTTTTATTGCACCATATTTAGTAGAGTGATGCACTCTGGTGGCAGTTAGGTAGGGTCATAGTTGGGATGTTGAGATGGCTTCTGGAGCCAAGATCTCTATAGACTCCTTAGTTAAGGAGTGTGTGGTGGATTTGGGACCTTTCACCACTACCTCGGATCTCTCATATCCTTCCTTTGGGCTCTTATGGAGTCATCTTGGGCATGGACTGGTTGTTTGCTCACAGGGCCAAGATGGATTGTTACCACAAGATTATATCTTGTGCATAGATGATTTAGAAGTTGAGTCAGTGATATCAGGGGTCAGGAGACCCATTTCTATTCGCACCATTTTCCATTATGTCAGCTTAAGCGGTGTGTGTGACAGAGGTTGTCAAATGTATGCTGTTACAGTCAGTGACAGATCAGAGGATGGGTCTAGTGGACCATCGCTAGATGATCATCCCATTTTGAGAGAGTTTGTAGATGTCTTTCCAGAGGGAGCTACCGGGGTTACCACCCCCACATGAGATTGGATTTTCATATAGATCTGGTTCTGGGAGTAGATCCTATCTCACGAGCACCTTACTAGATGACTACCCTTGAGCTTTGCGAGCTCAAGTTACAGCTTGAGGGCCTTCTGGAGAAGGGCCTAATTCATCCTAGTGTGTCCCCTTGGGGTGCACGGGTGATCTTTGTAAAGAAGAAGGATGGATCCTTGCGGTTGTGTATTGATTACCGCCAGCTAAATAAGGTAACGATCAAGAATCATTATCCCCTTCCACCACATTGATGATTTATTTGATCAGATGAAGGGAGCTGCAACTTTCTCTAAGATAGACCTTAAGTCAGGCTACCATCAGCTGAGGATTTCAGAGGTGGACATTCATAAGACCGCCTTTCATATGTGATATGGCCACTATGAGTTCACAGTGGTACCTTTTTGGTTTGACTAATGCCCCCACAATATTTATGAGTTTGATGAATGGGGTATTTAGGAATTTCTTAGATCGCTTCGTGCTAGTCTTCCTTGATGAAATTTTGATCTTACTCACATACATGCGTGAGGAGCATGAGGGGCACCTTCGCTAGGTTCTTCAGTGTCTTCAGAGAGCAGCAACTTTACAGGAACTTGGAGAAGTGTGCATTCTTTCAGACGGAGGTGCAGTATTTGGGTCATATCATTTCTAGGGAAGGTATCACCATCGATCCTTCCAAGATTAGAGCTATCATGGATTGGCCAGCACCCACTACTATGACTAAAGTGCGTAGCTTCATGGGCTTAGCAGGTTACTACAGAGATTTGTTCAGGACTTCTCTCAGATTGCACACCCCATCACTTCCCTTTAGATGAAAGGGAAGAAGTTTTGTTTGGTCGGACAGGTGTGAGAGAGGTCCTTCAGTACACTGAAGGAATGTCTCACTACAAGCACTTATTCTTGTAGTGTCTGGATCCACAGGTGAGTTTTTCATTTGCAACGGATGCTTCTTTAGCAGGACTTAGAGGTGTGTTGATGCAGGAGGGGCAGAGTAGTGGGCACTTTGAAGTCTCACAAACTCAAAGATTAGGAGCTTAATTATCTGACTCATGATCTTGAGCTTGTGGCAGTTGTGCATTACTTTGGTTTGATGGAGGCACTTTCTTCTTGGTCATAGGATTCACACTCAGGAACAGATCACTTGAGTCTTCACCACCTCTTCATGTAGCCCAATCTCAATGCTCGTCAGTGGTGTTGGATGGAGTTTCTTTTTGAGTATGATATGAGATAGAGCATGTGAAAGGGAAGGATAATGTGGTGGTAGATGCTCTTAGCAGATGGAGACATGTGGTTATGGCTACTTTCAGTGGGCATAGATTTATGGAGTAGGATTCTTCAGCATCTTCCTCTTGACAAACTTATACATTGCAGTTCGAGTAGAGATCGAGTCTCAGAGACCCCTCTCAAGGGGAATTTTGATGGTTTCCTCACTAAAGGAAGATGGCCTTCTCAGACACAGAGGTCAGATTTATGTTCCCAGAGATGGAGGCTTGAGGTAGGACATATTGACAGAGGCACATCATGCACCCTATTCAGCCCATCCTGGGGTGAAGAAGATGCATGCTAACTTTGAATACAGTTGTATCACTAGAGAGGACTTCACAGAGACATGGCTCAGTTTGTGTCACACTTGTTTAGAGTGCCAGAAAGTGAAGGGTCGAGCATCAGCATCTAGCTAGCCTTATCTTTCCTCATGCTATACCAGAATGGAAGTGGGACACCATTTCCATGGACTTCATTGTTGGGCTACCGATGTCAAGATATCACCACGACGCCATCATGGTCACGGTTGATAAATTGACAAAAGTGGCTCACTTTTCTCCAGTGAAGACCACTCTTATATAGCTAGTGCAGTGGCACAGGTATATCTTGATGAGATTGTCAAGTTGCACGGGATTCCATGGAAGATCATTAGTGACCGTGATCCTTTTGTATACTTCCCATTTCTGGACTACCATGTAGCATGCCCTTGGGATGAGAATCAACTTCAGCACAACATATCACCCTGAGACAGATGGATAGACTAAGTACGGTGAATCAAATTTTAGAGGATATGCTCAGGATGTATGTGATGGATCAACAGTCTAGATGGGAGGAAGTACCTGTACTTGGTGGAGTTCACCTACAATAATAGTTTTCAGAGTTCTATAGGGATGGCTCTCCTTTTCAGGCTTTGTATGGTAGAGAGTGCAGGACACCTCTTAGTTGGGACAAGTTAGAGGACATGGTTTCTCTTGGACCAGCTTTGTTGTCAGGACATGGAGCAACAGGTGATTTTGATCAGATAGAGACTTTACAGGAGGCACAAGATAGGTAAAAAGAAGTATGCAGATCAACATAGGATGGACCATAGTTTTGATGTGGTCATGAAGGTTTTCCTTCATGTGTCAGGCCACAAAAGAGCCCTATCCGTTATGGAAAAGGTTCTAAGTTAGCTCCTAGATTCTATAGTTCCTTTTGAGATCTTGGAGTGTATCGGCCCTTTTGGTTTACCATCTTACATTACCACCTAGCTTGTCTCGCGTACATGATGTGTTTCATGTTTCATTTCTTAGGAGATATGTTATAGATCCTTCTCATGTGTTAGATTGGACATCATTGCAGGTGTAGGATCAGGGGACAGGTGATGGTGGATCCCATTCTCACATCCTATATTGCAAGACCCTGGGCCTTCAAGGAAGATAGGTTGATCATGGTCCTAGTGCAATGGGATAGATATGATGAGACTGCAACTATCTTGGGAGGATGCTAATTTTCTATGATTTCAATTTTCCCCATTTGTTCCAGTGACTTCTCATGAGGAAGTCAAGTCTAAGGGTAGGGGGATATAGTTCCCACTTCCATTTGACACCTTTTTTTAATACTAAATCATGATACTATTGATTATATTAAGGACATGAATATGGACTTTATTATTTTATGATGTTAGATGTTAGATTCATGGATTATTGTTGACTTGATTCAGTTATGACGCATGATGATTATTACATGACATTTTAGATATTGATGTTGATATATTATTTAACATGGTAATACTATGGATCTTTTTCATACATGTGATATTTGGATATTGTGAGTAGACCTAGAAATGGAAATTAATTGATGATGTTATAGTTGTTGAGTAAAATTGCAAATGATCTTGTTGGTTTCTTAGATTTTCTTGTGATCCATAAATCTATATGATTTTGGAATTTTTAATTTATATTATTTTGGATGTTCTAATATGGCCATGAGGCCAGAAGGAGGTATTCCTTATTTTTTTAGGTTTAAAATATCGCAACAAATATCAAGGGATTGGAGACCAATCACATTGGAATTCTAGATGAATTCAACAAGGTAACCATGACAACCAATATTTGTTTATGGGTGGTTGTTTGTGTTAGGGAGTTCCGATGTGGAGGAACCACCTTTAAATGTTACCAAGGGGATTTTGTGTTTTTCTTTATTTGGATCCATTTCTAAAATGTTTTTCTTGTGTTTTTTTTGTTATGCATTTTGACCTTTTCATTATTCGTTAAATGGTGTCCTAATATTACGAGTAATCATATTCTTGATATTAATTAAATAAAAGAGGTCATAAGAAAGTAATTAATAGAGTTGTTGGCCTTGTTTTAAAGCGTTGTAGAGAGATGTCTAAGTGATGTGTAAGTTAAATTTTGAGTGTGAAATACTCCACCTTCTTGGAAATTCGAAATTTTCCTTGAAGGATGTATTTTTGAGGCTCGTGGGACAAGTTAAAACTTGTCCCATACCTCTTAAATTTAATTACCACCCATATCTACAGTTTGAGAGATGTGATTAGAGTTTTGTAATGCTTTTTGAGAAGGTAAATTTGTAGTTTTTAATTGCACTTTTCTTACATGATTTAATTTCATTCCTTTGGGGGTGTGGGTTTGATTTGAGTCTGTAAGTAAATTATCATATTATTCACCCACTTGTTTATTGTGCATTGGAGAATGAATTTTAATTTGGGGGTTGGGATTGAGGATGTGTGATGTGGCATCCTACATGAATCCACCTTATTCTCTTTTCTTCCCCTCTTCTATAAAATTTGAATTTCTTTCCTTGTTTTGGGGGTTGAGTCACTTTAGATACTTCATTCTTTGGTGAAAATTATTTTTCTATTTTGGGAGCTCTTGTTTTTTTGGAGAAGTTTTTGGCAGATTTTTTGCATGCTTTTGCTTGACTGATTTGGACATGCTTGCATTGGAATAAATCTTACTATTTTGGAACTTGGAACAACTCCGTCATGGAGAGGTAGGATATTGACTCTTTAAATGCTCTTCTTTTATGAATAAATATGTTAATATATGAATTTTTTTGGCATGTTTGTGGGTTTTTGGGTAGATGGCCTTAGAAATGGTGTAGGAGAATACTATGGGGTTTATTTTATGGGAGAAAAAGAGCATGTGTTTTTATGGAGTTATAAGTGTTGAGGAAGTTGGGATTTGGGGTTTCACGTTACAAATAAATAGCTTGCATTTCTTTACTCGTTATGTGGTTCGATAAGAGGTTGGGGAGGAATAAGGAAATTTGAGAAATAAGGGGTACTTTTGGAGAGGCATAAGGAATGTCAGGGCTTTGATATACTATATATCTGGTGGTTAGTAATTCAAGTGGTGATACCTATTTCCCTTTTTGGGAGGAATAAGAAGCATCCCCCAATAGTTTCTTGATCCTTTAGCTTTCTTGAGGAAGCCTCAATAATTTTTTTCAAAGGTTTAATGTAGTTATAAAACTACATTCTATTCTAGAACTGTGTTTTTATTGTGGAAAGTGTTGTTTGTGTGTTTGTGGAAGTCGGTTTTTACCATGAGTTGTATCAAATCTTTTTATTGCATTCCGGTTGGGGGCTCGAGGGCCATATTGAAGAAGGATGGCTTCTCACTCTACATTGGATGTCTTCGTTGGGTGGAGAGTGTTGCCTTTCCCCTGCTCTTTTTGTGATCACAATTAGGAAGAATGAGGAATATGCATGTTTGCTATTCTAGAAATGAGATAAAGACAACTTGAACAGTCCCTTGTTGAGATAAAATTTTATTGTAACCCTTTCCCAATTTGAAGTGGACGAACTTGTAAATGTCATTGTCAATGGAAAGATACTTTTTGTTGACATATGAAAATATGCAAAGTCGAACTGTAAAAGAAAGGATACGCTGTTTTCTGTTGTTGGAAAGAATTTAAAAGAATGATATGTATTTTGTATGTTGTATTTTGAAGGATCAAATGGAAAGAAACTTGTAGCAAAGTTGTCATTTAGGAATCAATAAATTAGTTTATTACCTTGTCTCATATGATATTACATTGTGGCAGTGGAAATATGATCTTGTAACATGTAATATGAAATCTCTGATTGGAAAGTGGAAAAGTGAAATGCATATGAAGAGAAAATGTATTAGTCTATCTCTATATTGTGAAGTGCATGATTTTGAAAAGAATAGAAAGTTACATTCTTGTCTTTATTTATCATTTGATTGAAGGAATGAAACCTTTTTGTAAACTAACATTAAGTTAAATTCAATCGTACAAGGCAAGTGAAATGAAGAACCATTGAGTGCTAATTTTGTTTTTTCCATTTTTGCTTCGACGTTAAAGTCTATAACTTTCACCATAAATGAACAAAATGAACATGAAATAAAGAAATAATAATAAGAAATTAAAATTGAACTATTCCAAGATACAAATAAGTTCAATTAGATTAAAAACACTTAACATGAAATCATTCATATAACCTTAGAAAAACTGAGTTCAAAGCTTTCACAATCATTTTGCTGTCAAGTCTGTAAAAGTTCAAATTGGAAATCAGTCAATAGATCTACAGTCAAAAACTTTGTCTGTCAAAATCCACCTAAGAATTTCAAATTGGAACTCAATGTTTATTTAAAATGTTGAGAGAGGAAGAAGATCAAACATGATCCTAAATCTTACCTAAGTTAAAAGTTCTAGTAGTTTGCATTATAAAAGGCTTCAGATAGTTTTTCTTGAAATTGACCATTTAAACTTTATAAAAATCAAAAATTAATGATTCCTAAGTAAAGAGGACGTCGATATATTTACATAAAGTCCTCATTTTCCCACAACTAAGCCCTTCGTCAAAAGTTATCGCCTTCTGAATTTTCTCTTCACTTGGCATCAAAAAAAAAATTGGGAAAAATTTCCTTGGCGGGCCCGAATTTTTCCCTTAGCGCTTTGGAAAAAAATTCAAATTTTCCCCACCAGCCCATAGCCAATTAGAGGCTACCACGATGCACCAAGAGGTGTCAGCAGAGGGGTGGATCCCATTTTAACTTAGCGCTTCTGCTTAATCGACTTAGCATTGGGGATGATAATGATGTTTTGAACAACAATAGAAGGAGCTAGACATGACATGTCAGCATAGGACCATGTAAAGGCTTGAATGTACTTAGAGAGGAATATGGTGAAAGAATTAAACTCTTGAGGATCAATGGATTAAACCACTTTGAGGATGTGAGGCTCATGTGGAGCCCCAATGTTGATGTTAATAGTGAATTTGTTGAGGAGAGTAGATGTGTCCAGAAGCAAGGACTTATGAAGATAGGAGCCTTTGGCCACCATATAGGAAAGAATAGGATTGTTGTCAGTGTATTGGAGAATTTTAATGGTAAGGTAATCCTCCTCTAGCATATCGGGAAATTGAAGAGGAAGGGATGTTAATAGTAGGGGTATCTAAAAAAGATAGAAGAGATGGATACGATATCGTCCGCATCCATGGGATTGTTGGATATGGAAGAGTTGGATGAGGGATTAATTTTAATGATACAAATTATTTCTCCAAAATTTTTGATTTGATTTATAATGACAAAATTAAACTTCAAGAAATGCACATGTATTTGTTTTTCCAGCAGGTAGAGATGTTTTATGTGAAATCATAGAACATTTTTACTCTTTCTATCCACATGTAGTTAAACCAAGAAGTGAAGTTCTCTCTATATATTTAGTAGCAGCATAATTTGTAATATTTATATATTATTATTTTTTCAATTAATGAAATTATAAATTAGTAATTAATTAATAAAATTATCAGAGCTCGAGGTTGATCTGAGTGTGCTTATGCAATAATATTTATTGTTGGATAATACGTCCCCTCATACTTAAGTGACCCTCTAATGCATTTTTAGCCCACTTTTTTCATACATATGTGCATGCCTTCAATGTTGGTGGCTCTTCTACATATCTGTCGCATGTAGGAGTAAATTTATCACATGTTGATCCTAACTCTTGGCTTCATAAAAGAATGACAAGAATTCAATTATTAGGGCAGTGGAGAGGATGTTTATATTCACTTTCTCTCACTTACTTCTATGTTTTTGCCTTAAACATTTTTCAATCTTCTAATACATTACAACTCTTCAATAACAAAAAAAAAGAATGAAAGGTAAATGGAAGGAGATAACAACATGTTAGAGTTTGCAATTAAAAAGAAAATCATCATGAAGAGAGGTTTCAACATGCCCTCTAAAGAATGTGATCACAAGGGATGTGGAAAACAAATACATTTAATTAGTAACCCTACTTATTTTTCTACAAAGTTTATAAAGAGCACATTATTAGCGATTTAAATATATGCAAGTAAAGGAAAAATCATTAGAATCAAGATGAGATCAGGACCTTGTTTAGACTAAAAATTGTTGTGAAGGGGTATGATGACACGACTTAGAAATTTATATCTATTCATTTGTAAAATCACCAAAAA
The DNA here is from genome assembly GCA_019776745.2 of Taxus chinensis. Taxonomy (NCBI): domain Eukaryota; kingdom Viridiplantae; phylum Streptophyta; class Pinopsida; order Cupressales; family Taxaceae; genus Taxus; species Taxus chinensis. Next base: position 779,089,921 of record CM034149.1, on the reverse strand, counting down.
AAAACATCAAAGGTCATTTTTTGAATATGTTGGTAAGTGATATTTGCTCTAACTTTTCAATTAGTTAAAAAGTTGAATTTTGTTTTGTAGATTCTAAAGCTAGCTCATTTCTAAGGGAAAGTTCTTCATCTTAGTTTGGTGAATATTTCTCCAAAACTTGTTGTTAGTAGCTTCGCCTACACTCCCAATTATGGTAAATTTTCTTCCTTCCTTATGAAAAAATGCATGGATAATGATTATAGGGGTAATACTCTTACTCCACCCATCTAAACTCCTCTCTCTTATTTTGGCAAAGGTCGTACCTCTCCTTTCCTAGCTGTTGTCTTTGATGCCCATGACATTGATAATACTTCAAAGTATAACATGTCCCTCTTTTTAGTGTTTAGGTGGGTTGTGTTCAAAGACCTAGTAATGCAGGGTATGAGGATAACACAAAGTTATGCCTTTTCTAAGGTGACCATTGTGCTGCTTAGGGCTAGCTAGATAAATTCATCAATTTTCAAAATTACAAACATAACAACATCACAATCTGAACATATTTGTGAGGATTTTAATCTAAAAGATTTTAATCACATTATCTCTTGAGAAGAGGGTTTGTGTTTATAAAGTAATTGTTTTCGATTGTTATGCTTATCTCTTGTTTTTATTATTACTATTTTGGTAAATTACCCAAGTCCTCACGAGCTTGTTCTATATATTTCTTTTAAAATGTGCGGGACTGAAGATGATAATTTTTTGATGACTGGTTTTGTGTTTTAGCTTTTCAAGTGAACTTTATAATTTTATAATCCTTTTTTTTATTACTTATGAGATAAGAGCCCTCTTACCCTCCTTTAAATCCATCTAAAAATAAATATAGACCAAATGCCAAAGCCAAATGCCAAAGCTTCAAACCCTAGACCTTGAGTTTGGCATAGCTTAGTGGTAAGCTCCAAGATCGTATTGTTGTGCCTAGCCCTCAAGCCTATCTTTACGTTTTGAATTTTTTTTATAATAGTATTCAAAACATTATTTTATTTTCAAGTCTTCAATAATTTCTCAAATTTAACTGCACAATTATATTTCTCAAAAACATTAATTTTTTTATTAAGTCTTTAATATTTTGTCAAATTTAATCACATGATTAATGATATATATGTGCAAATTTAGGAAGTTTTTATAATTACATGTTTAAACTTTCAAATGATAAAATTATTAATAAAACTTGTTATTTTTATTAATATAAATACTTAAGATATTTTTTTCATTATAAAATAAAACCTCCACACTACTTTTTTGGTACATAATATTTGTAAAGGGATGTATTTTAAAACAAAGTAAAATAAGTGTAAAATATAGAATGAAGGAAAATTAAATTTACTACATAAATAAATAAAATAAAAGTATTGTTAAAATCATTTTAATTTAATTAAAAATGTAATTTTTAAATTTTTATCACATTTTTCAAAATTTAATTAATATATAAAATTAAATAAATTTTATTTTATTTATTGATATTGATATGTCATATTTATTAATTTACAAATCTTTAAAAATAAAGGTAAAATAATTCAAAATCCAAACATAATTGATGAAATAAATAATTTATTTTTAACTAAAATATAAAAAATATATAAATAAACATGTTTCTCTTAACACAATATACACTACAAAAATTTAAATTAGTCCCAATCGCTTTATTTGCTGGCAACGGAAGGGTTTAGCTATATGCTAGGTCATTGTGCCTCTTAAGGATTCATTAAATGGATCTCACTACTCACCTTGGATCAAAAACTCATCAATGACCATTTCACGGATGATTCTTTTCTCAAACTCTTAGAGAAGGAACAATCTATTCAAAATGCTTTGGAGTGTTTTGATACTTTTTGTTTGGCTAGAAATAATTTTCGCTCTTTCATTCAATGGGAGGGAAAACCCAATGCTTTCGATAGTCCCAATCTCCTATTCCTCCTTGGTTGGAAGGCATACAATGGAGCTGGATTCAGACATGTGTTCACTTTATGTTTCTTGGCATCCCCTTTTTCCTTCCAAGCCATATCTACATAGGTATGGACTTATTTGGTTCAAAGGGTTGAGCGTAAGATGTCATTTTGAATTACCAAGCCTTTCTCTTTGACAGGAAAGTTTCAAATTTACACCAAGGTGTTAGCTGCTACTCATATTGACTATTCTTCTTGTTGGGCCCCATCTAATGTTGGCTATGCAAAACTTGAGAAGTTGTTGTGAGACTTTCTATGTGCTAAACTCTAAGGGGCATAAAGGATTTTACAAAATTATTTGGGATTATTTACTGCCAGAATAAAGAAGTTGGGGGCCTTGGATTTCTTGACATCAAACTCCAAGAATGGGCTCTCTGTGTTAAGTGGCTAATCCGTAGCCTTGAAGGTAATGATGCTTGGGAAATTTTGGTGAAATTTTGCTCCGACATTGAATTTTTCAAGGATCTCCTTGGGCAGGAAAGCCTTTAAAGGTCTCAACTTCCAATCCCTTCCCACTCTCTCTGGTGGTCTTATATTCTCACTTTTCATGATGATCCTCTAGTGTTGGCTCCTTGGGATAAAGCTATTTGAATTTTCAGGAAAAAGGAGATCAAGGTGGTGGGTGATTTATTTTGCAGACACTCTAGATCATGGATTTTGTGGAGTATATTGGATACTAAATTTAATCTTCAACATCGAGATGTAGAATCAATTAGAAAAATCATTGCTTACATACCTAAAGAATATGTACAAAAGATTGGCGTCACCTTTCGTGTCATGTGGTGGTGAGAATGGAAATGGCCCTCTGCTACACCTTTTAACCATTTCAAACTCCACTTGGGATACTCCCCTAATGGATTTGCAATCAGTGCCCACTGATACTCTTAATCATAGATGTCATATCACCTCCCAAGATTTTGTTTGGGAAACATCAATTTCATAATATGGCAAAATTTTCATTTTAGGAAAATTTGAAAAGGTGAATTATTTGGAGTGGGTTGGTGTCCTATTCGCCTAAAATATATAGTATATATTTTTTGGGGGGTCGGCTTCGCCTTCATTTGAAAACATCTCCTATAAAAACCTAGCTGATTCACCGGGTAGTATACCTCAAGTAGCTTAACAAATTACCAATACTGTGAAATTTGAACTCGCATACCCGTAAGCACCAGAGATTCAAATTACTGTTAGCATGTGATTGTTGACACGCGATAAATGCAGTGTTGACACGTGACAAGGGAATTGTTGATGCGCGACAACAACTGTACTGACGTGCGACAAAGAAACTGTTGATGCGTGACTTGGGCAAAGAAGTTGACGTGCGAAAAGGGCAGTGTTGACCCGCGATAGTATATTCAGACAGTGGACGCGCGACATGAAATGGGTTGTTGACGCGCGACAAATATAGAGTTGACACATGACAAAGACCTCAGACAGGGGACGCATGACAAGACCTCAGACACTGGACAGAGTCACTACTTGGTTCTTTTGCTGACGCATGACTCTTTTCAGAATAATGGAAGGTGCCAACTCAAAGAATACGAATAACCTAAAAGTAAGTAAGAAATCTCAGAAATCACTCTTCAAGTATTTTGGAAACTCTGCGGATACAAATATTGTAAATACCAATCATATAGATACCTCCACAAAGAATCAGAATATTGACTGTGTGGAAGGTATTATTGAGGTGTACATGCATTCTGCATAGTATCAAAGTCAAACAAATGAAACCTACGATAATATGCCAGTTCTTGAAGATATTGTTCCTGTTGGGGTGCAACCAGAAGTGCAACTAGATATCATAGATACAAACACTCAACAAAATGGAAGACAGAAATCAAAATCAAACTCCGGTCCAAGAAAGAGGAAACCAGGTGATTGTGATATTGCTCAAAATTCTACTCAAAAAAGTAAAGCATTGAAAACGAACAAGAATATGTGGACCATTGGCAAGACATACAAGTTTGATTGGGCAGCTAAATTTCCATTTATTGAACCTGTACAATCATCTAATTCTGAAGAAATCGCATCTGAATGTACATGTACAATATGTACGTGGAAATTGGGAAAGCAACAAAAAATGCAACTGAAGCTGGACACTATAGAAAAACATTGTGGAAAACAATATTTAACTGTAACGGGGGCGAATGGCCAGAAAATCAAAACACATAGGTGGAAAAATGAAAAAGAATGCATGCATGTTAGATACACAGTGGAATATGAGGCAGAGCAAAAAAAACACAGACATCTGTTGGAAAAGGGAGGAACGATCACATCACATATTGGTAAGATGAAAGAAACAAATCTACATGCAAAATTCATACAATTCTCTACTCTTTTTCAAATACTAAAAAAAGGAAGAGCGATTTCAGATTTCCTTGATTTCAAAGTTTTGTATCAATTTAACGGAATGCTAAATGTACCTCAGTCTCATTGGTCTGAAAGTAGTGGAAGGGAAATGGCAAAATGCCTCTCGATGATAGAGAAGGAAGATTTGAAAGAGAATGTAAAAAAAGCAAACTTTATCTCTCTTTCAATTGATGAAGTGACAGCAGTCGACAACACTGCATGGGTATGTATCCACATCTATACTTTAGAAAATCATATAAGGACACCTCATATGTTGGGTGTTATGAAAATGGTTGAAAACTGCAATGCCGAAAACCTATATAAAATAGTTGTTTCTCATTTGAAAGATGTTGCTGGAATGACTGATTATGAAATTGCTATGAAGTTGGTATGCATTGGAGCAGATGGTGCATCTGTCATGTAGGGTCACCAAATAGGGCTCTATGTTAGATTACAAACAACAGTGGCCCCATATATGCTACCAATTCACTGTATGGCTCATAGAATAAATTTAGCGTATAAAATGGTAAGCAACCATGAAAATGTTGCTAAATTAGAATACCTTATAAGAGAACTTCATGCCTATATGTCAAACAGCCCAAAGCATTTTCTCGAGTTCCAAAAATTTGTAATTGGAATTACAGATGGAAAAAAACTTCTGAAGGATGTGGAGACTAGATGGATCTCTTTGTATGAACCTACATGCAGAGTTTGTGAGGAGTATCCTTCATTGGTTGGTTTCATGCACAAATACCATCATGAAGTTGATAGGGCAAGGGACTTGTTCTGTTTAACTGATTTGGAGACATTGCTTACATTGGTTGGTATTCTTCCAATGTTAAAGGAGATCAATACAATGATGAAGCATGCATAGGGTAGATTAATCTATATTGTGGATTTTATACGGATGAGAAAAATGGTATGTCAAAGTCTTGATATATTGTACTATTCCCAGGATAGTTTTGATGCACCTATTTTTGAAAATTGGAAAGATTTATTAGATCTTAAAAATCCTAACACCTTTTTGAGATTTAATATCCACGATCATCTCTGCATCACTGTTAATGGGAGGCAAATACCAATGCACATTTTGCAAAAACGTCAAGATATTATAGGATCGAAACGAGAAGATGTTCCCATGACACGTAATTTGTTTGAGTCTGTTATAGTTGAAACAAGAATAAAGCTTAAAAAAATTTCAAAAACCTTGTCATAAAAAATTAGGGAACGTTTCTGTAAAGATAAAATTCTGGAAGCCATGGGTGTGATGAATCCTAATTTTTGGAATAATGAAGGTGGCCATGCAGACTTTGTCAGAAAGCATTTCCATAAATCAATGGGTACAATAATGGAACAATTTACAAAGACTTTAGAGCTCAAGGGTATGGAAATCAAAGGTATAGTGAATGCCAATTTATTAAAGTTTTAGTCAATGAATTTTGCAACAAAAATGAGGAACCAATATAAGAATTTAGATCAACCTTCTGAAAGTGGTGCTATTACAAGGCTGTGGCGAGGAATCTATCAAAGTTCTATCTTACAAGAAGATATCAGTGAATATTTCAGATTATATGAGTTATGCCAAAAAATGATTTTGGGGTCTTTGGAGGATGAAAGGGTTTTCAGTGCATTGTCATTTATAAAATCAAAACTGAGAAACAGGTTGGATAAAAATATGGAAAGTTGCATGAGGTGTTATGTTTCTCGATACTCCATTGAAACCTTTCCGTTCGACAAAGAAATTGTGCACTGGAATTCCCTTTGTGAAAGAAGAGGTGTGAATAATACAGCTACAAGTACAAATATTCCCAACCTTGAGAGTGTAATTGGCTCTTCGTCACATTCTACAGAAGACAACATCGAGTTTGATGAAGCTATAGATAATGGATTGTTTCAACTTTAAATAGGTATCTTCTTTATCTATCTTTTATCTTTATCATTAAAGATGTTACAGGTCTATATACTAAAAATGTTAGGCAATTCACCCATGTATCTACTAATCCATTTCTCGTGTTGGGTTTTTTTAAAACACAGATCTAGCTCATTACCAGTTGCAGTGATGATTTCAACTTTAAGGAGGTATCTTTTTCCCCTTAATCTTATTGTTTTTTACTATTCATTTTTTTCAGCTCTGGTTATCATTAAAGATGTTACAAGTCTATGTATTTACATTTAGTTAAATACAATCTTTTTATTTTTTGAAAATGTGGGTTGACATCCATCCGAGGAAGCTGTTACTTCTCAGGACTGACAATGTCAGGCAACTCACCCATCTATCTACTAATCCATTTTTTGTGTTGAATTTTTTTAAGACAAAGATCTAGCACATTACCGGTGATGATTTCAATTTTAAATACGTATCTTCTTCAACATAATCTTATTGTTTGTTACTTTACATTTTTTCATCTCTTGTTATCATTAAAGATGTTACAGGTCTAATTCTATATATTTACATTTATTTAAAGATATTGTTGGTCTTAGTTAGTTGTAAACCAAGTCAATGGTGTATACCAGTGTCATAATGAAATAATTCAAAAGTATAAGTATCATGTGGACATAATTTTGACTACCTTTAACCGTTATGAGCTTCAAACCACCCCACGTTCTACTAATAAATTTGCAGATACCATGGCCTACCTAGATTCTTAGATACCCACTTTTCTTGCCGACTCCAAAATATTTGTCACATACAAAGGTTACAATCAATGTAGGAAACATTCCGAGGGAATGGGCCCTTAGAGGTTAGCTCGGCCACTCTTTACCCTAATCAATCTTCCCCCATTTCTCCATTTTACATTTTTACTATTAGTCACTTTACATTTTTTACACTACATGGAAAGTGACACAAACATACAATCAACCAACATACATACCTACCATTTTTTTTACAACATCTTACCATACACGTTCATTGTCATTTATTTTTTCATGTTATCAATAACTTGAAAATTAAATTAAGACCAACACACTTAAACTCAACCATGCCTAACTGACATAGACTACACCATGCCTAACTCACCTAACTCAACCATGCCTAACTGACCTAACTCAACCATGCCTAACTGACCTAACTACACCATGCCTACATGACCTAGACTCCACCATGTCTAACTGACCTAACTCCACCATGCCTCACTGACCTAACTCAATCATGCCTACATAACCTAGACTCCATCATGCCTAACTGACCTAACTCCACCATGCCTAATTCATCTAGTTTCCATCCATACACAAATAACAATGGAAATTAAAACACAAGTACATCATCTATATCATAAATCTCATCATCTATAACAATAAAATATTTGTATCAATACAAATATAGAGAATAATTATCTTAAAACATGTTCAAAAGTCATTAATGTCATTATGATCATATCGTTACAAGTATAGAGAATAATTATCTTAAAACAAGTTCAAAAGTCTAGAGAAGAATAATTACTGTGCTTGATGATAAATCTATCCACATTAAATTGATCATCGTCCATATATATCATATCATTATCGTAATTCATCATCTTTCATCATCATCTATCATTAATTATCAATTATCATCGTTCATCATCTACGTCCACATACAATTCATGACAATGCAAGTAAACAAGAAACATACATATAATTCATGATAATCACCATCTAATGCAATTAAAATTAAAGACTGTATATAAATCCATATAATTAAATTCAAATACCATAGTACATACTCAATAGTAGAAGTTTTCAAATTCAATATTTAAAGTTTCCTCAATAATAAAAGTTTCTAGTTTTCAAAACCCTCTTTTTCTTTATCCAATTCTACTCCTCTGCTCTCTTCCCCAATGAATTCTTCCACTGTGGCTGTACCTCTTTCCCCAACACCAGAAATAACCCCTGAACTTATAAGATCTTCCGCAGCACTGTCCAGATTTTTTAAAATTCTTTCTTCTTGATTTGTCGCATCTCCATGCGACAGCAAATTTGGATCAGCTGCTGCTTTAGCTTTGAATAATATGTCAGGGTCGAAACCATGCTCTTTAATTATCCGTTTTAGTGTATTGTTTTGTTTGTTAACCAAAAAAATATTTTGCTTCAAATTTTTTGCTGCAGATAAACTATTCTTTGCTGTTTCCAAGTGAACTTGCAAAACCTTCACCTGACTCTTCAAATTTTCATATTTCAACTGCACAAAAAGAGTAATGTCAATTCAAAATATTACTAAAAAATGAAAATTTCAAATTAACAAGAATGATTGTTTGAATGTAATAGTACTTACAACCGCTCTATCTCTTTCGGCATTTGCGATTGCTACCAAATCCTTGTCCTTGGACCATTTGTTAAAATATGCCTGGGCCTCGGCACTAATATTTTCCAATTTGTTTAATGACTTATCTAAAATGTCATCTTTATAGTTGTTGTTATACGTGACAGTCCCACTTCTTACTTGGGTAAGTAAGGAATCCATCTTCGCAGGTTGATTCTGGACTGCAGCGTATAAACTATCTCGTTGCCAATAATTTTCATAACGACTAATAATTTCATTGATAAGAACTTTAGCCCTTCTCTCCCATTCTATAAGCTGATTGATATGAGGAAGAATAAACTCACTGACATGGGATTAACAATCATAACCAATTAAGTTCTCCAAAGGAAAAGGTGGCAACTGTTCACTATCTGAATCTGATGAAGACGATCTTGCTGGAGAAGTATGGGGGCTTTCAGCAAGATCAACTGCTACTTGTTTCTACCTTTGGGTGGGCTGATCCTGTTTGTGAAAAAATTAATCAAGATTTAGATAAATAAATTTAAATCGAAATGTAATTCAAAATTGTAAAGCATATTTAAATTGAAATTTGAAGTATACCTGCTGGCCTTGAATCATCTCGCATGTATTGAAAAACCCAGTTGGGTCATTGCTATCAATGCCCAAATAATCTTCATCTAAATTTATATTGTTCAAAACAGATATGCCCGTTGCACTGGGCAAGCCACCAAGTGAGAGAGTTGGAATTCGAAAGGAGGAGGCAATGTTTAGTGTCCCACTAGGGGCCGGAGTAAAAGGCATGCATTTACCAATGTTCTTTTTCACTGTTCCTCTAGTTGGCATTTTAAAAATTATTGGTTGAGTGGGTGTCAGTGCCGCGGTTTGATCAGGATTGACATGTGCTGAAAAGTACAAGAAAAAAATGAAAAATAGGAAAACAATTCATAAAGTCAAAAATTTCGAAATTAAACGTACTATCGAAAAGTTGTACCTTGTTGTAGAGGGGTTGTTTTTCTCAGTGCTACGGGTGGCCTTGTAGGAGTTGTACTCAGTGTCTGTTCAGAAGATATGAATGCATGTGACTGTATGGAGTGAGTTGGGGAAGAAGGTTGAGTTTGTGAAATAGGTGTATGTTCCAAAGTCCCTGCAATTCATCAATATTAAATGTTGTCAATTCATTTGGTTAAAATTTAAATTGAAAAATAAATATGCAAATTTGGAATTTGTAAATAATATATGAGAAGGTATTACTTCTCTGGCGTTTAACGAGTTCAAACTGTTGAGGGTTTGGAGAGGAGTGAGCTTCCATTTCAGATTGTGAGTCCCCCGAAGCCTCAGCATGTTGTTGGCCTCTTCCTCTCGATAACGCCTTTTTTCGGGGGAGGGCTTCAATAAATCTTCTCTGCAAAACATTAAAATTTAAGTTTTAATAACTGTGCACTGTAATTTCGAAAATTGAAATACAATTACAAACTAAATAGTTTATACCTGTTGTTCTTCAAATGGAATTGACAACTTCATCAACTCCTCATCAGTGCAAGTAGGAATTTTTTTATCTTTTAAATTTAAAAGTGCCTCATAATAAAGGCCGAGGAGATAGTTTGTTGAATAAATGAAAGGTTTTTCTGAAAGTTTTGAATTTTTTAGGTCAGTTCTTATTTTTTTGGATAGATATGTGCACCAATCGAATTTTTGTTTTGAGATAGTGGCAACAATGTATGCAATGGCCCAATTTGGTATATCTGTTTGGCGACCCTGCAAAACAATTCTGGATTGAAAAAATGAAATAAGTGCAGCAAGAAAGTGGTGTGCAATTGATTGTGTATCCACACCATGCCTGGATTTATTGACATGGGCTGCAAATGCGAAACAGTGAAAATTACTATAAATTTATAACAGCAAATTGTATCAGAATAAAAAATAGAATAAAAAATATGAATTAAAACGAATTATACTTACAATCAACATGGAAACCGAATGTTGATTCGAGAAATTTCTTGTCTTCTTCCAGGAGTGTTGCCTTGGTTGTAACAATTGGTAAATTTTTGAACGGAAGGCCCGTAAACCGATGGATGTCATTTGCTTCGATACTGAATTGGAACATTCGGCCATCGTTCAGAGTCACATAAAAAAGGCCATCCTCTGAATTGTAGGATGACAGAAGGTAATTCAAAATATCTGGATCTGTTTCGAAATGGGGCATATTAACGAGCCCTGTAAATTCACACGCATCCATCAAATCTTTATATTCTGAAGACATCTTTAAAACAGTATGTATGTGAGGGCATAAGGGATTCCTGTAGTTGATCTTGGAAATCGATTGAATTGGATTCTCTTGATTTTTTTGCTGAACTTGCAGTTGGGAAGCATGTGAAGTCGACATTATAGTTGTACTTGCATCTTTGACAATGATTGAGACCTGTAAAAATTCAAGAGCGGGAAGGTGAAAATGAGAAAATGACCGGTTGAAGGGTATTTATAGGCTAAATCAGGCGTCAATGGCTTCAATTGACGTGGTCTTAGCTAATGCGCGACAATAGTCTTAGCTGACGCGCGTCAATAGTTGACACACGTCAATAGGAGTCAGAGACATTCAATAGGAGCTAGTGACGCGCGTCAATAGGATCCAGTGACGCGCGTCAATAGGAGCCAGTGACGCACATCAATAGGATCCAATGACGCACATCAATAGGATCCAGTGACGCGCGTCAATAGGATACAGTGACGCGCGTCAATAGGAGCCAGTGACGCGCGTCAATAGGATCCAGTGACGCGCGTCAATAGGATCCAGTGACGCGCGTCAATAGGAGCCAGTGACGCGCATCAATAGGATCCAGTGACGTATGTGAGCCAGTGACGTGTCAATAGGATCCAGTGACACGCGTCACTAGGATCCTATTGACGCGCGTCACTAGGAACTAGTGATGTGAGTCACTAGGATCCTGATTGACATGTCAATAGCGTGACAGTCAAGACAATTGACGTTCCATTGACGCACGTCAGGAGTGATTATTGACGTCTTGTTGTCACACGTTAATGATGGAGCCATGAAAAACCAGGTGAAATTTTTGTTTTGGAATACTGTCAAATTCGCCTTTCGCTGAAACTGGTTCTGGGGATATTCGCCAGGTATTTTCCACCTACAATTTTATAGAGGTGTCTTAAAATGAAATTGATGGGCGGAATATTGGAAGGAATGGGAATCACTAGTTGAGTAGATTGGTGGGTTTGAGAGATTATACGAGAGGATTGGTGGGAGCCAAGTTCGTGTTGTGTTGTGGAAAATTCATTCATGACTCTTGGGAGGAACAAAAAACGTTGTGATGTGAGGACTTGGGTAGACTCAGGATGAGAATGATAGACATAAATTTGTTAAAGAAGGGGCCCCTCAATGGGGAGGTTAGTAGATTTATGAAGGAGATAGTCATTCAAAGCAACGAGGTTGGCATCTAGGATCTCTTGGAATTCCACACACCCACGAGGAATGATAGGAGGTCCAAAAGTATCTAAAGAGGTAGTGGATGAGGGTGTGGCCGGTTTAGAAGGATTGGAAGAAAAGGGGTTAGTCTCAACATGGGAACTATTTTGGACAACTTGGGACTCAAGGAGAGGAGGAATGGAAACAATAGGTTGGAAAACTACATAAGAAGTGACCAAGGGAGTGGAAGAGATAATAGAAGGGGCTGAAATTTTATGGGAAACAATGTTGGGAGTAGGAATGTTGGTGGATGACATGGCTTGTTCAATTTTTCTTGGTTGAGAATGTGTAATAATGAGCATGCAACAATTCAATAAGAAACTATGATGAATTTGTATATTTCAAACAAGTCACACAAGAGATTTTTAATTATCTTGATTATTAAAGAATGTGAGAAAAAAAGAAAAAGGGCTCAAAGGGGGACCTGGGAAATGGCCAAACTATGGATGGTTTCACCTAGTTTTGGTTGGCGTCCTCGATATACTCAAAGCTATGTGAGACTAAAATATATGATGACTACCGGTATGGGGATATTAGGGCCTATCCCCACACTTCACGTATCGCAACAACACTTAGCCAATATACTGATAGTAAAAAAATTCTATTGCAGCCTGGAAATTGCGACGAAATTCCTATTGGGTGATGAAATCCTAATATTTCCACCTGGAAAAAGATGTTTAAGATGTGTAGGTTGATGTGTGTGTTTTGGATGTGTGTGCAAGATGTGAATGCAAAGTATTAACCTCCTAATTAGATTATGTTGTCAAGCAAGAATGAAGAGGTTCTTTTTAAATCCAAAATCAAAATGTGAAATTTGATGAAGTCAAGCAGACAAGAAGGGAAAGAAAATCTAAAAAGAGAAAATATGGAAAAATGAAGAATACCTGAATAACGTTATTTTTCCCCTTTTTTTTATTTTTTTATTTTTTAAGCAAGCAAACATATTTTTGATCTAAATAAGCACTCCACCAAGCAAGCAAGTGAAGCTCCTATTTGCAAGGGTTAATAGAAAGAGAAAAATGGAAGATAGAAATGAAAATGAAAAAAAAATGAAAAGAACTCACCAAAAAAGGGTACTCCCTCTGAGCGTGCCAAAATGTTGATCAATTTTTCTCACTCTTGTTTTAGATTAGTGAAATGGCAACAAAGAAACCAAACAACTCCAATATGAGAGGGTTTAGAGATACCTTTAGATAAGATGGTGGATATGGGCGCGAAAGATCCTCCTCGTATTGAGCTTGATTACCTGTAAAAAAAAAGAGAAAATAAATAAAAAAAGGATTAGTAGATTGGATAGTGGGTTTCTCAACAAGGCCGGTATCGAGAAGTGAAGACTTCCTAAGATGGATGTCAACCCACTTTTAAATAAAAGATAGATAAAATAGGGATGGATAAGCAATAACATAATTTGAACTGAAACAAAGAATCTGAAATGTGCTAGAAAATATAAGAGGAAGATATGATAATAATAAATGCTAAAAACTGATTCAAACTTGATAGGGTTGACGATGACCCAAGACTATAGAGCACAGTCGACGACGACTGGGACAAAGTAGGCCAACAATAGATGCAGGAAAGAAAAATATGAAGGAGATGTTCTTAATTTGATTTGCAACAAATGATGAAATATTGAGCTGTTGTAAGAAATATAGATATGATGAGAACATAAAGGATGCAAGAAAATTAAAGAGAATGAGATCCGATGACAGGGTCGACAATGATTGGTCCCGGTTGGTGGCGAATGATTCTGATGAAGATGGGATATGAAGTTGTAGGTGTGCATAATGGCAATATTGGGAGATCTAGGAGGTTGTGAGATTAGAAAATAGACAATTTCCATAATGGATGATAGAGAAAAAATAAATGTGAACGGGGCGGGGTCGACGATGACTGATTAGGTTCGATGATAACTGGGATTGATCTAGGGTTTGATGGACAAAAAATGGATGGAAATGACGATCTGTAGAAGGAAATTGAGTTGAGAAAACGTAGAAACAACGCTATGAGGTGGCTGATAAAATTGAAAAACTAATGAGGAGGAATGGTGGAGTGGCAATGAGGGACCATGCAAAAGGAAAAGAGGACTTCAAGTCTCTAACAGTGAGGCAAAAAATCTCCAAAGTATCTCCAAGGTGGTGATAGTAGCTATAAAGAAGAGTAGGAAATGAAGGCAAAATCGCAAGAAAGCTCAAAGTCTCAAAAATTGTATCCTCAAGAGAGGAGGGGTATGTGTTGGTGTGTGTATTTTCCACATCATTAGGTGAGTCATCTCACTTAGGTGAGATCGTAGGTCCATGTGTCATTTAGGGGTCATTATGAGATTCTCTTACGCGTCAGTGTGTCAGCACATCAGTGCGTTAGTGCGTCATATGCATCATTGGGAGTTACACTTCTATTCTTGGAATGTAACTCCCCCTCTCTACTCGAGTTGTCATGATTGCAGCACTGGGGGTTACTCAACACCTCCTATATGTACACCCCATTTGATCTATGAGATAGAGGAGAGTTTTATGGCTTAACCAAGTTCTGCCCGTGTTTCAAATCTTTGCATGCACATTCGGTTGATGCTCGCTCCTCCTGAGATCTCTTTACGCTGTCAGTTCGCACATCCGTTGATGTGCATGTCGTCCTCGTGATCCTCGCTTGCAGGTTTTAAACCCTCTTTCAATATGTGCGTATTTATAGGGTTGATGACGATTGTGGTGGTCCGCTGATTTGGGCGGTGAAAGATTGATTATCTCGAGATAAAGAGCCCTTATGAAGCGGGATTCGGATTTCAGGTGGTAAATATGAGCCATGGTTGCCTAGGGGAGATAAAAAGTGGTTGGGAGATAAGAAAACATTAAATGGGTGTAGATGGTAACGTAAGGATGATAAGATGGAGGTTTAGGGAGAATAAAAAGATTAGATGAAGATTTAAAGACTAATTAATGGTGATTAGGGATGTTTAGGGAAGATAACTAAATATATGATTGCGATGGCATTAAGGTGAAAAATAATAATAAAAGGGAGACATGGATTTTAAGAGGGAAAAGGGAATTTAAATAGGAAGAGAGGTATATATGTACAAAAATGATGACTGAAGGGAAGTGGACACAGGATGAGGCACAAGGGATACCAAAAATTGGTGTCTACAATATTCATTAGTGCAAGTGATGTTGTACTCTAACTAGAATTAATTCAAAAAAATATATACCGAAAGACTAAAGCCACAGAAGGTGTTCATTGCAACGTTCAACATATTATTGTTTGTGGTCAAGTGGCATGGATTAAGTACATTATCTATAAACGCGATGTTTGGTGAGGTGATCAACACCACATAAACTCCCATTGTAGACATAGTGAGGGACACAGTCCCACTATTTGATTTGTACCCGCTCGGTGAGGGCACAACCAACACGAGGAGAAAAATAGGAGAGAAGTGGAGTGACATGGCACACCTATGTTGAATATAGGACCATGCTCATGTATTCACTTGATGTTGTAAAAGCTAGTCAAGCTTAGTGCAACTAAGCTATGTTATGAACAATTTGTTATTGTTCACACTTCTAGAGCTTTGATATTGTGTTTATCGCTATCCACTTTTTTTTATATGATCTCATACAATGTGTGTGTTCTTATCCCTAACCAGAGTGGTTATGAGGCCATTCCTAGTATAGATGTAATTTGTATAAACTCAGAGCAAGTCTTAGTTGATATTTACTACCCATATTGGATTTCGTTATATTTTCTCGTTGTTGTTTATTTCGAAATGAGACATGTCCCACTTTTCATGCAATATCATTCCTTTCCTTTTTGAACTATGTATGTACTAAAGGGATATTATTGGAGATTTATCTAGGTTAATTCAACATATTATCTCAAGTTGAAGGCTTTCACAATAAATTGTTTAATTAGATTACTAAAGTTTTGTGGGATTTTTACTCATTTGATTTCAAGTCATCTCAGAGATCAACACCATGATTAGTCACTAACATAATGATATTGTTCCCTCATATATTTCTTGTAATAATCACAAGCAAAGGAGACCCACTTAACACACAATCACTTAAAGCATTTGTTAATAGGGGGATCAATAAATATAATCCACTGATTTGCGGTTCTCATTCTCTAGCCTCTTTACCCAAGGGTGATTTATAATGCATTACTCTCTCTAAATCCTTTCCAATGATCAAATAGGGAACACCCAAAAGATTGCTAGGAGTGCTCAAATGTTCATAACAAACCCCAAAAGCATAAAAATGTTTTGAACAAAAGAGCCCAACCCAAAAATGTACAAATAATTGAACAAATAAATTCATCCTATACAAATGTAAACATATCAGTCTACTTAAAAGGAGATATATGGAGGAAAAAAAAAAGACTTAAAAAGGCACAGAAAAGGGTCAAGACCTATCCATAATCAACCACACACTAATAACACCAAATTTAAACTAATAATCAACAAATATACACACATGTACTAAAATTATGCAATTTAACATCTACGTAATGAGTGCCAAGAGGCTCTTTATGGGTGTCCATACATGTCCATATGGGGCTTTCATCTTGTTTTCAACATAGGTAAGGAAGAGTTTGGAGAGGGTACACATTTTTGCTTGGCGAATTCTTTTTAACGTTCAACTTCTTTAAGAAGGCCCTTACCTACTTAGTGCTCTTCGTCCCCGCTCCCTCGCAATCAAAATCTTTTCGCATTCCTCCCTAAAATTTGAATTCTTATAAAGGGAAAAGCTCACCCTGTAAAACTTCCATGGCCATTTTTTGGCCCTGTACGTTTGAATGAGGCCAATCTTCCGAACCCTGAAAGCAATGATGACAGGCGCCACAATCTTTCTGGTTTTTGCCATCTTGCTCTGCAATTTTCCTCTGCCCAACTCAAAGACTCAATCCTCATGGCCGCCTCAGCAAATGCCCACAGACTCCACTGCCCTTCTCTGTGCTCAGTCTCCCTGTTATGAAACAGGAACAGGCCGACTCGACCTTCCCAGATGCCAGGCTTGCAACGAAAACGGAGAATTCCCGGGCGAGGAAGAAAATCCACATCTCTATGGCCATTTTTCTTCTCAGAACGATGAAGTCTCTGGTTCAAAGGCTCCTGCGCGCAGCAAAAGCAATAAAGGCATACCAGTGGTATCAGAGCAGGTTCCTGGTTTCTACATTTTTGGGGACTCTACTGTAGATAGCGGGAACAATAACTATTTGGGTACTTTTGCCAGAGCTAATATGCCTCCCTATGGCAGAGATTTCGATACCCACATGCCCACGGGCAGATTCTCCAATGGCCGTCTCACTATAGATTATTTGGGTATGCACATTAATCCTTGGCTTCTTGATTTTTTTTTGTTCTTTTTTCTTGAATCTTGATTTTCTTGGCTGCGAAATTTGAGTATGGATTTGTTTTGTGTTACAGCTCTGTTTATGGGATTGCCCTTCGTTCCTACATATCTTGGAGTGGGTGGAATAGTAGAGAATATGGTGGCTGGCGTCAATTTTGCATCTGCAGGGGCAGGGGTTTTGCATTTTAGCGGTGATGATCTGGTTAGTGACTGTTCTTTCTTGTTTGTTTTGGCTTTGTACCATACAATCTTCATGTTATTTTACTCTTGTAGGCTGCCTTTTAAGGCTCTGTTCTTAATGGTTATGCTCCTGTAATCCTTATAGGCTGGTTAAGTAACACTGTATTCTTAATTGCCATAATGAATTGCCATTTCTTGTTTAAGCCTGATCCTGTTTAAATTTTATGGGTCGGCTAGGACTTGAATTTTGGACCTCGAATTATTCTGGGTTGGTGTTGGGTGCTCTATCATTGAGTAATCTGAGGGAGTATGTTTTCTTATGCACCGACTTCCTATGGAAACTCTGTTTCATGCCAAATTTTCCTGGACCTGCTAGGACTTGAACTTGGGACCTATTTAGTTGTCTTTTTTGTGCAGTCTGGAGTTACCTCATTGTTTCAGATACCCCCTCAAACTACATGTTTATGTCTGAGCTCCTAAAGAAACTGTAAAATTGTCATGGACCAGCTACGACTTGAACTTGGGACCTATCGAGTTCTTGTTTTGTTCAGAGTGGAGTTATCTGCTTGTTTGAGACACCCCCTTAAACCATTCTGTGCTTGGATCTCTGATTCACTTAATTTTTCACGAACCTGCTAAACCAAGAACCTGGGACTTCCATGATGTATATTACCATGGAGCTTTTGACCTCTTTGTGGTTGAAATGTGGATTGTTTTAAACAAGTATCAGACACCACTTTCCTCGAAAAATTGTGGGTTAATGGCGAAATTAGGTTTGATTGTGGGTATTGTTGATTTGCAGGGGCAACACATATCCTTATCGCAGCAGACCGAACAATTCTCAGAGATGTCCCAAGACATGTCGCTGGCTTTCGGCGCAGACGAAACAAAAGAGAGAATATCCAAGTCTATAATCTACGTTTCCGTTGGAAGCAACGACTACATTCACTACTACCTGCGAAATGTCTCCGGGATTCAATCCCTTCAGCCTCCCTGGAAGTTCAACAAGCTTCTCGTGCAAGGCATCAGAGATGAATTGATGGTACATATAAGAAAACAAAGAAACAGTTCTCTGTATTTAATTTGAGCTGCCTTATGCATAGTCTTTCATGGGTTTTCTGTTATGTTTTGCAGCATTTGTACAATGCCAATGTGAGGAAAATGGTGGTGGTGGGAATAGGGCCTCTGGGCTGTGCTCCACATTTCTTATGGGAAACAAACAGTCAAAGCGGCGAATGTGCAGAGAACATAAACAACATGATTATAGAGTTCAACTTTGCTTTGAAATACATGGTGGACAGCCTCAATTCCATACTCCCTGGCGCCACTATAGTTTACTGTGACATATTTGAGGGACTCATGGATATCCTCCACAATCCCCAGGTTTATGGTAAGTTTTTAATCTTCTTGTCTGTCTTCAGATTACGTGAAATAATTTTTGGGACTCGGTTGCCTAGTTTCAAGTCAATTTACTTAGAGCCATAAAGCAGTTTACAAATACCCAATTCTCACCTACTTAAAATAAGGACAGAATAGTCTTTATTTATGCTTAAAAATTGGTTAATAGTCTGATTGAAATGATTTTAATTACATCCATAAAAGGGAGTACAAAGTGATTTACAGCAGTCCCAACTGTTTATATAAGATGATATTTAATCGCTCATAAAAGTTGATATTGCAGATTTAACTGTTTCTTTTTAAAAATAATTCAGACATGGAGCCACTGTTAACATTCTTGTATATTTGACTCATATTTTTATAAGCGGTGCAGAAAACATATATCCTTTCCTCCTATTCTTTTTTAAAATTTTTTCTCTAACTTTATTTCAGTTATGTTTGTCTTTTCCTTTCATTTAATTTGGATGCATTTTTTTTTAGCAAAGAAGTTGAATTGAACTCTGTAACACAATATTTACTGTTCCAACTTGTTTTCTTTCTCCACATAATCTTAAGAGAATGTGGTGGTTCAGGGTTCGAGTACCCAATTCTACCTACTTAAAGTAAGGAAATAATAATCCTTATTTATATTTAAAAGTGGTTAACAGTCCCATGTTGGTGAGTTGAATCTCCTTATAAATAAGTTTTATTGAAATGAAATAATTTTAATTAAATCCATGAAAGAGGACTACAAAGTGATATATAACAGTTTCAATTGTTTATATGAGACGATATCAAATCGCCCATAAAAGATGATATTGCAGGTTTAACTTTCTTTTTAAAAATAATTCAGACATAGAGCTAACTGTTAATATTTTTGTATATTTGACTCGAATGTTCTTGTAAGCAGGGTAATTTAGGGAGGTGAGTAAAACACATATTCTTTCTTCCCATTCTTCTTTAAAAATCATTTCTATCTTTCTTCTCTGAGTTTATTTTTGTTATGGGTGTCTTTTCCTTCCATTTAATTTCCGTCCACATATATATATATATATATATATTTTGAAGAAAGAAATTGAATTGAACTCTCTAATACAATATTGACGTTTCCGACTTGTTTTCTTTCTCCACATACCATTCTAAAAGTTTTTCCATTACTCTGTTAAGATTCAGGCATTCATTGTTTATAAAAAGTAACAAGAATGTGGTGGTTCAGGGTTCGCATATCCGAACGATGCCTGCTGTGGGCTGGGGAAATTCGGAGGCGGATTGATTTGTGCATTTCCCAGCATGGCGTGCAGCGACGCGTCGACCCATGTTTGGTGGGATCAGTTTCATACCAGCGACGCTGTTAATTCCATCATGGCGGACAATCAGTGGAATGCCAGATTTACAAAAGTTTGCTATCCTATGGATCTCCGTGACCTGGTTTCGGTTGATTCTTGAAAGGCCTCCTGTGGCTCCTCTGTTATGGAAATTCTTTCTTTCATTTTCAAATTTCTGGAATTTTTGTATACAAATTCATTGACTTGCGGGCAGCATGGAACTGGCATAATTTTTTGAAATTACATCTGTAAATATTTGAGAAAACGGGTGTTCGATTAAAAGCATTGTAATGGTTATGGTTTTTTTAGCGTCTGGTTTTCGTTGAAATTCTGGTGTGCAGGTTAATGTATATATAGTTTGGTGGGGGTTCAATTGTTTTTGTTTTTAAAAAAAAATAGAATCTTATGAGTACACAGAATTTTTAGGCTTAGACCTCAAGGATTGAGGGGTACCATTCTGCCAAATTTGTTTTGTACTTAACAAGAATCCCGGTGGGCTCTTTGTGAGCCAAACAACTTCACCAATGGGTCAATGGCCATTCAATTACTTGTAATTTTTTGAAATAAACATCATATTTATACAATTTACATATTTAAAACAAAAATAATATAATTAAATAAAATATGTTAATATTATTAAATATATATTAAAAATAATTAAATAAATCTAGACTATTGTGTTCTAAAAGAATTTGGTTGAATCTAATTTTTTTTTATGGATGATTAGATAAGTAGCAACAAAACCTTTGTTCTTTTTCTTTTTAGCAACAAAACCTCTGTTCTTTTTCTTTTTGGATACCCTTTATAGTCCAACACTAAACTAATTTTTTTTTTGTGTACCCAACTCCTATAAAACTAATAATTTCAATAAAAAAATAGTTAAATAAACATAAAACAATATTTTATGTAATTTAATAATATATAAATAATGTTATTTTATATTTTTAAATGACAATATTGAAACATTACAGTCACAAATTGACAAATATAAGTAGCCTTTGTAATTATTTATTTAAGAGATTTGTATCGTGTTAGATGACATGCTTAATATCTTTTTAATCAATTATATTACATTCCTTTCTTATATTCAATTAAATTATAATATTTTAAATTTGTTTTGAATAAATGAAATATTTTAATAGTGTTTATGAGAACAAAAGTCAAGGCCGATACTTATTCAAAAAATACTTAATGTAAAAATGTTTAATTGTATTAAACATGTTATGCTAAATCTCTATAAAGAAAATTCTGTCTGTGGTATGTCACATTCGGTATATTACCTGATATCAACCGTTTATCATGATTCTTTTGTGAATTTTATGTGCTTTGCAAAATACTTACCTGAACATTCACACTCAACATGGTTGAGTCAGGGATTTGGCTGACATACATAGTTTTTGGCATTGTTTTTAATTCAAAGTTCAAAAAACAAAGAACTTGAAATGTTCAATAATGTTCACAAATGGAGAATTGTCCCCATTGCTATCGTTCTATACTAAGTTTGCATTATAAGAATAATTCGGATTCAAATTAACTCTTGATAACTGTAAATGCTGCTTAGGAATATGGGTTCTATCAGGAATATCTCTCTCTTTTTTCTATGTATAGGAAGCTTCAGTGGACTACAATTTCATGAAAGTAATGTATTTTTGTTCATTCACAAAATAATTAAATGTAATATATGTCTATCTGCATTTTGTCTATTGTCTTCGTGTATTAATAGATTTTTGGTATTGTGCTTTCTTTTAATCTGATCAAAAGAGTAGTTGATAATGTTTGTAACCATTGAAAGTAATGAAGAGATAAATGAACGAACATAAAACTATGCTCTGGAAATAGAAATCTAATTGTTGGAAAATGCATTTGGTTTATAGTCTTTGTATATAAATAGATTATTGGCATTGCGCTTTCTCTTAATGTGATCAAAAAAGAACTTGATAATATTTGTAACCATTAAAAATAATGAAGAGATAAATAAACTAACATAAAAAATATACTCTGGAAACAGAAATCTAATTATTGAAAAATACACTTTGTCAATTAATTTCTGTGTTTTTGTCTTGCCAATTACTATTTTACTTTAATTTCTCATTTCAAATCTATTTTATATTAAGTAGCAATGAAATTAGGAAAAAAGCAAGTGAAAAGTTAATCTTCAAACCTACCTTTTTATATATATTGGTATTCATATTTGAAATCTACATGTTAAAAAAAAATTAAAACTCTCCCATTGTTTAAATATTGAGTTTCAAAACGGGTGGTTTTTAAGTCTATGTTTGCGTATTGCATCAATCTTTAAACATTTTTTAATTAGTGAGCTTGTGCCGTATTTGTTAACATAAGCCATAATATAATATAATTGTCTACAATGATTGTGCAAATGGTTTGACCATCTGCTCGAAGTTGATAGTTTTTGATTAAAATATCAACTAGCTGCTGCCCGAAATGTTTTCTTCTTTTATTCAGATAGCTTTTGGCAGTGTAATCCAACAAATTGATATTATGTTACTGTCATTGTATTAAATGAATTTATGGATACTATCACAAAATTGGCCACTTATTTACTTCATAAAATTCCAGATAATTGAATAAATGAATAAGTGCTCGGCCATTCTAATTACTTGTAATTATACAAATACATATTATACTAATATTATTTTACGACTTTTATTATTTAAGATGAACTTGATTTTTTTATATAAAGAAAAGTAGCTTCTCCATTATATTACATTAAGTGTAATGAATCTAATTTTTCCAAGGGGAAGGCACCAATTGGTGAACATGCACAAGAGATATGTATCTTTTTGTGAGGGTGGGGTCCATTAAGGCGACTAATAATTTCAAATCAATATAGTTGAGGGGAACTAGTAAATGTGCATATTTGCACAATTTTGATATCTTACACATTGTGAACATTAACATTCAAATAATCGTATTTGAGACTTCCATTTAAAAGCCAACTTAGAGCATTAAAATATGAATATCAATAACATAATTACTTTAGTGTACATAATCAAAACTACACTAGTTTATGCATAGGAACAAACTTGTTCACATTCATCCCATTTCATAGCTATTCAAGTACCATAACTCCACATTTATGCACTTAAATGCTGTTGGAAATGAGGTGTCTCAACCTTGCTATTTGATTTATTCATTTAAGATTTTCTTACAACTGTTTCACATTGTTGGTGCTTTGAAAATAAGTTGTCAAAATATGCCCATATGATAGTATATCATGGAAGGGTTATTTTTAGAGATATTATGACAATTTTTATGACATCTTTGAGGGTCAAAAATCAGGGAGAATATTGTGAACGTGAGAGCCTAATTTTAGACCAAAATCTTGCCCTTTAATGCAATCCACCTCATGAGAGGTTTTGCACATGGTTTTGTAAACCACATATGGTTTCTTGTATAACCAGAGGTATATAAAT
Source organism: Taxus chinensis (assembly GCA_019776745.2). Lineage (NCBI taxonomy): Eukaryota > Viridiplantae > Streptophyta > Pinopsida > Cupressales > Taxaceae > Taxus > Taxus chinensis. The sequence goes on along the minus strand of CM034149.1, from coordinate 779,066,220 downwards.
TGAAGGTTTGAGGAATAGTTTGTGTGGTGAGTTTTGCAAGTATTGTTATGTTGGAATGTAGCCCGAATTCTTCCAGAATTGTTTACTGGTAATACTCCTGTAATAAACTTGCTCTGCAAGTGTATGTAATCTTGTTGCTAGATTTGAAATACATTGAGTGGGATTTTGGAGTGTGGGGGTTTTCATCCGAAAGGGTTTTCCCCACGAATATCTGGTGTTTGTGTTAATTGTTTATTTTCTTGTTGTGAATGTGTTGCTGGAAGTTCTGTAACTGTTTGATTAACTTTTAAAAGTTTTGCATAATATCTCTCCTCAAGATTGGCATAGGAAGTTGTTTCGCTACTCTAATTTCCTTACAAGTGGTATCAGAGCCTAATCACCTTTGGTTTCAGTTGTGGGTTGTTGGGTTTTTTGTGTTAATCAAAGGTTTGAGTGGGAGCTTGTGCAGAGGATACTTTGTGATCTTGTTGCAGATATTTTTCAAATGGTGAGCACATTTGGGAGGATTGAGGTAGAGAAGTTTTCTGGCATAAAATTTGAAATGTGGAAGCTGAAGATGGAAGATCTGTTGACTGATCGGGATCTATGGGATGTTGTGGATGAAAATGTCCAAAGGCCTACGGATCCAACTTTGGCTGCAAAATATGATGTAATGGATAGAAAAGCTAAAGGTCTCATTAGACTATGTCTTGCAGATTCAATCCTGATAAATGTTCACTGAAGAATCCACTTCGAAGAAGCTTTGGAAGAAGTTGGGTGAGATATACCAAGCTAAATCTCTAGTAAATAAGATTTTCTTGAGGAAGAAGTTGTATTCCTTGAGAATGGAAGAAGGTGGACAAATCTCTGAGCATCTGGAAACATTCAATATGTTGGTGACCCAGTTGACCTCGGTTGGGGTTAAGATGGACGAAGAAGAAAGGTGCTAAAATTTCTTTTGTTTGTTTCCAGACTCATGGGACAACCTAGTCATGGCCATTGGGAGCACTTCAGTCACTCTGAAGATGAAGGATGTTGTTGGTTCTCTACTCTCCGAAGAGATGAGAAGGAAGGTCTCTCTGAATGCCAAAGAGGCTTTGAGTGTTCGAGGAAGACCAAAATAATGAATGAGGAAGCGTGGCCAAAGATATGAGAAGAAGCATGGCCTGTGGTATTCCAAGAATAAGGGGAGATCAAAAGGAAGATGAAGATCCTGGTACACTCGGGCATCATGGTTGATAGACTCAGATATGGATCCTGGAAAGCATGAAAACTGATGGTGGTAAGGTGTATTTGGGTGATTTGGACACTTACATATCCCAGACTAAAGGTTAATGCATGTAATTTTTCTAAAGCAAGAAGGTGTTATGATAGCAAGAGGAAGAAGATTGGGTAGAAGAAGAAGAAGAATCACAGCAATGTTGATCAGATTTCTGATTCTAAGCATCCAGTCATAGATACTAAAAAGGAAGATGAGAAAGCTGGTTCTTGCTCCTATGCCTTTATTAAGCTAACTGTTCTTTAAATTTCCAAGGGACCACATCCTACACTAAAGCGGTGATACACCAGAAAAGGAGGGTGTGATAATGCATGGTTAGATAGACTCCATAATCTAGCATGCTTTATTCCAAGCATACACAATGTTAATCCCTAAGAACAAAAATGGATCAAAGGGGCAAGAAGAATTTAGATAAGCTTCATGAAAAGTTCAATCTATGATGGTGGTCAAGGTGTATTTGGGTGATAATTCCAATTTCCTTGACATTTTAAATTGAGTCTTGCAAAAGGCTCCCCATACTGGTGCTGCAGTATTCATGTGAAACCAAATTTTCTGATGGACACGTTTTCTTAAAAATATCAATCAATTTCTAATCAAATCTAGAATTTCTAGAGTTAGAAGATTTGATGCAAAAGTTATGTTCTTGCGGGCATATCCCAGGCGTTTTCTGTCACTAGCAAGAAAATTATTTATTATTTAAATATATCTGTTAGCAAGCTATGAAAATCGGAGAGTGTTATGGGTTTGTGCATTGTACGCATCCCTTTTCTAAAGGGACAAATTCTTCCGAACCGCCCGAAATGTGAAAATTGGTGAGAGTCCCAGTGCTGAAGTTCCCTATGGCCGAACCGGCTGATAGATGTCCCAAGAGGATAGTCCCGCGCGTCCCGGACTGTTTTGGGCTGCCTTGAGATTGGGTACGTCCCGGATTGTAACCAACTTGATGGATTTTTGCGTCCCGCGCGTCCCTTTGTCCCATGTTCAAATTGCTGCGCGGGCCGCCTGGTGGCCTTTCGGCCAGTTGAGATGTGCAATAACACTTCCATGATAAAACTAAGCTCAGAAAGTTAGAAAAAATACTTCCTTTTGTCTGAAAAAGGAGAGGGTTTCCTCTTAAAACTAAGTAATTTGGATGGTCATGGCTTCTGGGTACCCAAGGGTGCTTTGTCTACCAAATCAAAATTTCCTGCAGATAAGACCATGTTATGGCACCAAAGGCTTGGCCACATTGGAGAGAAGGGTTTAAAATCCCTAAAAAATAAGGACCTCGTCAAGGGGTTGAATGATTGCAATCTGGAGTTTGATTTCTGTGAGCATTGTATTTATGGCAAACAAAACCGTGTTTAGTTTTACTTGTTTATTCATAAGTCTTCATGTATATTGGATCTGATCCATTCGGATGTATTTGGTCCTGTTAATGTTGCTTCTATTGCTAAATCAATTTATTATGTTACTTTCATTGATGATTTTAGTAGGAGAACATGGGTATATTTTTTAAAGAGTAAATCTGAAGTTTTTAGTCGTTTCAAAGAGTTCAAGGCTATGGTTGAAACTCAGGCTAGAAAAGAAAATTAAATGTTTGAGAAATGAAAATGGAGGTGAGAACTGTTCTGTAGACTTTGACATATTTTGTACAGATTGCGGGATTAAAAGACAAAACAATGCTATATTCTCTGCAATAGAATGTAGTTGCAGAAAGAATGAATAGAATGTTGATGGAGAAGGCTAGGAGAATGTTGAGCGGAGTTGGCCTAGAACAAAATTTTTGGGTTGAAGATGTTGCTACTGCTTGTTATTTGATAAATAGATCTCCTACATTAGTGCTTATTGATAAAACACTAATAGAGGTGTGGTTGGGGAAAAAGCCTTCACTTAGACATCTGAGAGTTTTTGGTTGTGAGGCATATGCATACGTGCCTAAGGAGAATAGAAAAAAGTTAGATTCTAAGGATGTCAAATGTATCTTCATTGGCTATAACTATGGTGTGAAAGGATATAAGCTTTGGGACCCTGTTGCACAAAAGGTAATTCACTCTAAAAGTGTTCTTTTTAAAGAGACTAAATCTTCCCCTATTAATTTTAAGCCAAAACAACATAAAGAAATTGAACAGAAAAAGGATGTGGTTCAACTTCCTTCTACGCCTAAGAAATTTGATTCGAGACCCAAGAATAGATAAGAAGTTGAGGAGAGCTCATCGAGCCCTGAATCTTCAGAAGAGGAAAAAGAGAAGGAAGAAGTGGAAGAATCTCCACCTCAGCCTATTTGAAGGTCTACAAGGCAAAGGAAACCACCTGAAAGGTATGGGTATTCACCCGATGATTGGAGTGTATATTTTATTTGAGTACTAAAATTGATGAACCAAGATATGTACAAGAGGATTTGGGTATGAATGATGCAGAGTCTTGGAAAATATCCATGGATGAAGAGATGTCAGATCTTAAAAGGAATGCTACATGGGACCTTGTACCATTTCCTGAAGATCAGAAACTTCTTGGATGTAAATGGGTGTTTAAGAAAAAGATTAGTTCAGATAGAAATGTTGAAAAGTATAAGGCACGGTTGGATGTGAAGGGTTACTCTCAGGTCAAGAGGTATTGATTACGGTGAGATATTTTCTCCTATTGCTAAAATGACATCCATTTAGTTTTTATTATCTATTGTAGCAGATTATGACCGAGAGGTTGAACAAATGGATGTGAAAAATGTTTTCGTTCATGGTGATTTGGAGGAAGAAATCTATATGACACAACCAAAGTACTACATGGTGAAAGATAAAATCAAGTTGGTTTTTAATTTAAAGAAATCCCTGTATAGCCTTAAACAAAGTCCTAAGATGTGGTACCATAAGTTTGATACATATGTGTTGAGTTTGGGATTTTTGCAATCTAAATATGATCAGTGTGTATATTTTAAATCTGACGGTGATTGTTTCATGGTAATTGCTTTATATGTTGATGACATGTTGTTTACTAGGCAAGGAAAAGGTTTGATTGCAGAATTGAAATATCAACTCTATGTGAAATTTGAAATGAAAGATCTTGGTACAACAAAACACATACTTGGGATGGAGATTAAAAGAGATCGTGAGAACAAAAACCTATGGCTTGTCCAGAGTAAGTATGTTTTTTATGTTTTGTAAAGGTTCAACATGCATGATTGTAAACCACTTTGTGTTCCTATTATATTGGGAAAAAATCTCTCTATTTCACAATGTCCTTCATCCCCATCGGAGATGGAAGACACGAGCAGAGTGTCTTACCAGATTACAGTTGGAAGCTTAATATATGCTATGGTCTATACAATACTAGACCTTGCCCAAGTAGTGGGAGTTCTTTTTGTTTTATGTCTAATCCTAGAAGAGTGCATTGGGATGAAATTAAGAGGGTCTTTAGATATTTGCAGGGTACAATAGAGTACTCTTTATGTTTTCATGACAAAGGAGATCAACATTACCTAGGTATTCATGGTTTTGTGGATACAAATTGGGCTGGTGATGTTGATAGCAGAAGGTCCACAATGCATATGTGTTTAATCTTCATGGTGGTGCAATAATTTGGATGAGAAAGTGATAAGCTGTGGTCTCTTTGTCCACTATTGAGGTAGAGTACATGAAAGCTGCTCATGCCATTTGGCTAAATCATTTATGTTCATATATTGGATTGAAACATGGTGCAGTTACAATTTATTGTGACAGTCAGAGTGCAAGCTGCCTTGCAAAGAACCCAACTTTTCATGCTAGGACCAAACACATTGATGTTCAGTATCACTACATGAGATATATGGTCGAGGATGGAAGGGTGAAGTTGGAAAAGGTAGAAATAATTGTGAATGTTGCAGATGCATTAACTAAGCCCATGAGCACACAAAATTTATGTGGTGTTCCGAGTCTATGGGCATTTCATCCCCTAGCAGTTGATCCATGATGGTATGTTTCCCTTGGCCCTTGCAATGTATTCAATAAATTGGGAGATTGTTCAAAATGAGGTTTCTCAACCTTGCTATTTGATTTATTCATTTAAGATTTTCTTACAGTTGTTTCACATTATCGGTGCTTTGAAAATAAGTTGTCAAAATATGCCCATATGATAGTATATCATGGAAGGGTTATTTTTAGAGATATTATGACATCTTCGAGGGTCAGAAATTAGGGAGAATATTGTGAATGTGAGAGCCTAATTTTAGACCGAAATCTTTCCCTTTAATGCAATCCACCTCATGAGAGGTTTTGTACATGGTTTTGTAAACCACAGATGGTTTCTTATATAACCGGAGGTCTATAAATTGAAGGTTTGAGGAATAGTTTATGTGGTGAGTTTTGCAAGTACTGTTATGTTGGAATGCATCTTGAATTCTTCCAAAATTTTTTACTAGTAATACTCCCATAATAATCTTGCTCTGCAAGTTTATGTAATCTTATTGTTGGATTTGAAATACATTGATTCAAATTTTGGAGTGTGGTGTTTTTCATCCGAAAGGGTTTTCCCCACGAATATTTGGAGTTTGTGTTAATCATTTATTTTCTTGTTGTGAATGTGTTGCTGGAATTTCTGTAACTGTTTGATTAACTTTTAAAAGTTTTACATAATATCTCTCCTTAAGATTGGTGTAGGAAGTTGTTCCACTACTCTATTTTTTTACAAATGTAAAACCTTTCAAGTTATCAAGATGAAATTAAAAGTAATTTTAATTTTAAAAGAAACAAAGTTCTCTAAATTTTTGGTCAAAATTTCCCTTCCTTTTGCCACCTTCACCTCATTAAATGTTGCATATACAAACAAATTTGTGCATTAGACTCACCACTTTTCCCACAAAAAATCAGAATTAATGCTAAGTAATAACTATCCCTTCAAAATTTGAATAATCTCTCAAAAATATTATAATTTGAATTTAAATGGGATGTAGTATTATATATTGGATGAATATGGTTAAAAATATTTTTGTGGAAACAATTGATAGAGCACATAACTAGCAGAGTTATGTACCAAATTTGGATTTGTAGGGAGGCCACATATACAGGAGGTAAATGAAAATTACCTTTTACATATTGAAAGTATTAAAGGAATGTCTAAATATGTATAGAATGTATAGAAAAATATTAAATATGTGAGAATATCTCCATATCCAATGAATATGTGAATCACTTACCTTAACATATGAGGAATATCAAAATAAAAATAAGTGTTGTCTTTGTTTATGCAGTTAATATTTAAATATCCATGTTTAACTTTATATTAATTGGTTGAATATTAAGAATGCCAGAAAATAGATGAAATGTTAAATACATGAAGAATGTTTGCATATGCAATGAATATGTGAATCACTTACCTTAACATTTGAATATAAATAAGTGTTGTCTTTTTTATGCATGTAACTTAATACAACACTATTGCCTGTGCTCACCAAATGTTGCATCGCCCATAAACACGCGAAAGACTAAATATTTTTTGAATATACTGTTGTAATTTTTTCATTGAAATGTATGTGTTTAAAGGAAGAATTTACACACGTTTATTGTGTACATTCCGTAGTTTCAGTGTATAAAGATAGTTTGTAGAAATAATATTTGAATATCCACAGTTAACTTTATATTGATTGGCTAAATGTATACTGGAATTATTGAACATACACTGAATATACCACTGTAAATTTGTCATTTTCTACTACGCATTCAAACTTTTAATGCGCACTTAAAATTCTGTTAATATATATATATATATATATATATATATATATTAGATTTAGTTCAGCTCATGTTCTTATTACATTACTATTATTGAATGTATACTTATATTGCAAGGGAGCCCACATATTCAGGAGGTAAATGAAAATTATCTATTTAATATTTAAAGTATTCAAAGAATATTTGAATATGTGAAGAATGTTAGAAAATATACAAAATGTTAAATAAATGAAAAATGTTTGCATATGCAATGAATATGTGAACCACTTACCTTAACAAATGGGTCATGTTCTGAACTAATGTTTTTTCAAGCATGCACATTGAACTATTGTTTTTTCAAAGCATATTCATTTATTTCAATGTTATTTGTTTAATCCTCCATTCACCATAAAGTATTCTAGTACAATGTAGTAAATGTAAAAAAAATAGGGGTTTTTCACACATGCGACTTACAGTTTCAAAATATAGTGTTGTTATTGAATATACAATGTTGTTATTGAATATAAACTTATATTTTTCAGAATTAATAAATATATATTGATTATACGACGGTAATTTTGTAATTTCAAACAATGTATTAAATGATAAAATTACAATAGTATGTTTAATGTATATTTAGTAATTTTAGAATGTATGCATATTCAATATTCATATCGCCAAAAACTCTCTCAATTAAAACTTATTTACCACTAACCTTCAAACAATATATTCAATGTATATTCAATAATTTTAGTGTATATCCAATATCTGGATGCAGTTTTAGTTTGTGGCACGATGTGAACACTGAATGCCCCAACAAAATACCCCTTACAAATTTCAAATTTACATGGTGAACCGACAAATAATTTTTCTCAAGTGAAGAACAACATGTAACCACATGCAAACATTCTTCTAATAAAAAATGCATTCAATTCACTTAACATCATCCCCCACCAATCCACTAACATTTACCATCAGTTCGCATTGTGTGCTAATAACACATTCAATGCAGCCATTTACTGCTTGCTTTTACATTTGGTAGTGCACTTTTGGGGATGAGAAGATGAACATCCCTGATCCTTTCCACCCTGCAATGGAGCCAAAAGCTATCCACTTTGAATCACCAAGTGGGTCATTAGGTGGGATCAACCCCTAACGTTAAACATGGATCTTTATCAAAATTATGCCCTGCAGAAGCCCACATTTCAAAATTATTTGTTCCAGGTCAAAATGAAAATAGATTATCAGAGAATATACTATAATTATTAACATTGATAATTTTCGTAGTTGTTTGGATATTTTCTCTCCAGGTTTAATGCAATGAGCTCATTGACAAGTAATACCAGTTTTTCAAAGGTATATTCATTATATATTGAGTTGTTTATATATATGTTCTTGTTTAAACAAACAATACCAATTTTACAAATGTATATCTATTCTATATTGAGTTGTTTCTATACAAGTTCTTGTTTAATATTACGTTCATAAAAAACTCTGATGATTCATCTTATTTTAGCCATTTGTAGACATTTCTACATAGGGTTATTTATTTTACTTTGTCGTAAATAATTGCAGTCTAGCATGGTATTCAAGAGGAGAGCAGGAAGGAGGAAGTCACTAATGGACCCTAAAAAAGGAATTCAAACTTGATTTATATACCTAACTTGGAGGAAGAGTTAGTTGAAGCTAATAAATTTTTTTTTCTGACCATCCCAAATAATAAAAAAGAGCTAAAATTAACACCACAACTAGAGGTAACTAATAATGTTGGCGGGAAGCACACAATAGCTTCCAAAACCATTTTCCTCAAAACTGAGTGGAAGATTCAAGACATCACTTGAGAAAAGAGAGATGTAGAAGAGAATGATGTTAGAAGCACTAGGATTGAGACAGGGGGTGAATCAGTCCATAAAAAATTCATTAAATTGTACTTAACATGTGTGAACCATTAACCATTCAATCATGCAACAATGTGAGCTTATTAACATGAAACATCCATCCACAAGAACATGAATTAGGAGAGTACACAAGAACACGATATATAAAGGGGGAAACCCTTAAGGGGAAGAAACCCCACTAAACCTCTACTTATATTACTCAAAACAAAGGACTCAAGTGAATATTACACATCACATAAGAATCCTTTAGTGAGATACCAATCCCACAAGGAGCACCAACCCCTAGTTTATTAGGACACCAATCCTACAAGGAACACCAACCCATATTTTAGTGAGTCACCGACCTCACAAGGAGGCTATAACCCCCTAAGATGAACAAACACCAACTCAACCATCTAAAGATGAAGATCACTGCTAGTGCAAAATCACAGCACCCCCAAATGAGTAGTCAGATCCACTTTTCTAAGGAAGAGTAATTTGGTGTGATTCACATAACATTGAGATTTTCCAAAGTGTGGGACTTTACAGAGTCAGAAAAGCTCTCCAGATTAAAGGATGGTTCCTATTCCTCTATTTTGGTGCATGCGTGAAAACTTGTAGAGGGCCTATTCCTAAACCTAATCTAAGTTATACCAAGGAGATAGGGATAAAGGGAATGTAGGAAATCAAACTAAGCTATAAGGTGATGCACCAAAGGAATGATGAACATTTGTTTTGCTAATAGAAACAAACCAACAAAATGCATATGATAACCAAGCACATATAACCAGATCTATAATGAAAGATAAGATGAAAGTAAAAGAGACAAGAAAGGATCTAAAATCGATCACAGACATGTTTTATTGCTCTGTAGATTGATACAATGCATTACAAAGTGGCCAAAAGGTAGAAAACATATTACAGTCTAGTGGAAGGTTTGAAACTCCACGAGTTCCTTTGCTAGAAGAAAAGGGGAGCCTACAAAATAGAAGAATGTCCAACCCTTTACAATGAGTTTTGACCCTACTTTTATAGATTTAATCAAAGAGAAAAAAGAAAGAGAGAGAAATGGGAAAAGTAGGTTGAAGCACAACCACTGCTATTAATGTCTCCTACAAAATCTACCCCCAAATCTACCTTGGCTGCATCAATCTTTGGTTCGGCGCCTCAAAGAAGGAGGAAACAACGGAGTAGATCAAATTTGATGTGGTTGTTAGGGCAGATAGGTCTGCATTAATGTCTTGAAGACACTTTCTCCATTTTCCTTTACATAACCTCCCCAAAATTAAAGTTTCAGATCTTCATGGTCGTGGGCGAGGCCAAGATATTTCCAACAATGTTAGATTTACAACATTTCGAGCCTTGAGTCGAAAGATATGCCCCGAAGTTTGTGTCAGGTTTGTACAAAAGGGGGGGAAAACCAGTTTGAAAAATGGGCCCTTCTTTAATATGGGACACGTGGTTAGTTGGCGCATGTTATGAGGGCAGCCTCTGTACCTTGCTTTTGGAAAATCGTGGGGCTGACACGTGGCTTCCTCCGCTGGCCTGCTCAATTTCTTTGTTTCTCAGCTAAGTCTTTTTCTTGGTGAGGTCATATTTCTTTGACCGGGGACACGAGGCAGTTTAGCGCTTGTTTGAGAACCCTATCTCTATTCATCCCCCCAGTTAGCATCATTTGGACACTTGGAACTCTTCGCCGGTCTGCCCTTATGCATTGACTATTCAACCTGACTCTATCCCCTTTAAAGAGACTAGACACGTGGAGGCTCTGCACTCATTGAAACTCCTGATCAAAATTTTCCCTTGAAGGAGTGTCGGGTTGACACTTGGAAGCCTACATGGGTCCTTGGAATTTTCAACTATCTTTACCTTAATTTTTTGGACCCTGGGCTACGTGGCGAACTGGCACTTGTTTGAGCCTCCGTATTTGGATTCAACCTTCGAGATGCACCACTTGGACACGTGGTAGTCTTTGCCGGTACTTCTATACTTAGCCTATTTTGAGGCCCGCCCTACCTTCCTTTTGACCTTGGTTGACTTATTTTCTATGTAGAGGGTTGGAACAAGTTTGAGAACCTGCCCTTCGGCTCCCATATTAGATTTGTGCCGAGCCGACACCTGGCACCTTCCTATCTAGCCAAAGAATTTTCAATGACCGCACAAATTTTGGAGTCCTGGATGCGTGGAGGCGTGCCACTCATTTGAGATTCCTTTCTTGGATTCACCTTGGAGAAGCACCATTGAAACACGTGGATCTATCTGTAACATCCTCCATACTTAGCCAATGTTTGGACTAATTCTGAACTGTTTTGAGCCCGACGACTTCAGATCTTCTCCGTTTCTACCTTTAACTACTCCTGGATTCTTTGATACTGCTCCACTATCTCTGACCTTGCTATTCTATTTTCGAGCCCACATGTAACTTGTTAAATAGATTTAAGACACGGATTCGCTCGACATAGTCATTTAGTATTTTGTAGGCCCTCTCACTCCATCATAGAGCCCCTCTGCAACTAGTTTGCAAGATTTAAATGTGGTTTCTCTTGTTCTTTCTGTGCAGGGTCATTGTTGATCCAATATTTTCTAGGGGGTGAAATATGGATAACAATTTGGTGACTCGCAGGGGTATTTGCCTGCTAGATGAAAAGGACCAGTTGCCTTGTCATATCCATTGGGCATGGATTCGAAAATGATGGTCTGATATTGATCCTACCTCTGATTCCTGAGCCCGACTATTTGCACTCTCAATTTTCATAAGAAATCTTGAAACGATGGTTTCTGAGAGTAGAAAATTGTTCTGACTCGGGGCTTTTATCTGTCCCTGAATGGACTATGTAAGAGCAACAAAACATCACCACACAACTATGTACAAAATTTGAAATCATACATGTTCCAAGTAGAACATGTAGAGTGTGCACAAGCACTTCTTCTGCTGAAAAAAAAATCTACTCCTACTCCTATACTAACCAGAAAGAAAGAAAAGCGTAAAAAAATCCCATTACAGGTAGGGAGAAATAGCTTCCCTTTCTCAAAAGGGGCAGCCATGCAAATGATTTGACACTGAATATGGCTTCTTGGATGAATAAAAAATTGACTTTAAGCCTATCCTCTACCCAAATCATCAATGTATCTACATTAACCAAAAATACCTCCTCAAGCTGATTGGTATTGGGCTCTTGGAGGTGTTGATGATGACCCTTGGTACTTTTATGCTCATCCTCATGCCCTGAAGTAGGCATGAATGGTTTTGGCTTCTCCCTTGGCTCTAATAAAGCCAAATACTCGATTAGGAAAGGTATGGTCCTTTGAATCTGCCCATGGTTCTGAACTCTAACTCCAAAAATGGAGTCTTTTTGCTGACCCTCATGGATGGATGGTGTGGGAAGAATGATAGCCTCATACTTTTTCTCTGCCTCTATAGCAGGTGTGACTTTTAGAAGATCAAAATCTTCCAACTTTGATTCAAAAGGCATGTTGCAAACTGTAGGTTATGTTTGCATGCTCTCTTCCATGGCAGCAAGCTCTTGTGATTGAAGAATGAATGATGGGGGATAAACGATTACAATTTCAATTGGCTCCCGCTGCTCAAAACATTCTTTTAATTCTGGTAGGAAATCAAACTCTTTATTGTCCTACTGTAACAAGGTCTCTCCCTTTTGCATGGTGATCTTAAAATCTTTGTTATCTTCACCATATGAAGCTTCATCTTCAAACATGAAGCTAATGAGTTCAGGCTCCTCCAAAAGATCAAACTTTTGGAGAGGTTGAATGGGAGAGGGGGCTGTATTTTCTTGTGCAACTGGCTCATGATTCAGTGCCTCTGAATTTTTCTTAGTCACCTCCATATGCTCCTTTTTAACTGGGCTTAGAGATGGTTGTTCTTCTTCCTTCTTTTTTGAAGAACATAGAAGGCTCATATCTTCTAGCCTTGGTCTCAGAGAGCTGTTATGAAGTGCAAGCTACTGTCCTTGAATGTCCTCCTTCATGGAAATAGGCTTATATGCTTGGAAGATGGATGTGAGAGGAGAAAATGATGTGATCTCCTCAGGATCCTCTTCACCAAAGCAATCTTTTGAGTCTGACAAACAGTCTGCCTCCTTGCTGTCCTGCTACAGGTGCTCTACCTCCTCCATGGTGTCCTCCTGATCTAAAACTTGCTCACCATGGTTTCCCTCTTCCTCAAACATGAAGTTTGAAAGGTCAAGCTCTTCTTCAACATCAGAGCTTGAAGGGGATGAAGTGGGAGGAAGAACTAAAGGTTTTTCTGTAGCCTACTCCACACTCGAGGCCTCTGAAACTATATGGTCCTCCTCCTCCACTGCAAATTCAACCTCAGCCACCATTGGATCTTCAAACTTGACCTCCTCTATTGGCTTGACCATCAAGGGGATATTTTTAAACCTAAATTTAGCAGCCAAACTCATCAGATTGTCTGTTATTTCTTTTCTGTTGGGATCCTCTTCTTGTTGTCCTTGACTGGATTCTTGATTATCTTCCCAACATGGACTTGGGAAAGCAATAGGAGTGGCAGGTTGGGGTTCAACCAGCTTTGCAATTGTTTTTGGTGGGGAGGGAGGTGGTACTTATTTTTTGTTTGGACAGGATGATTGTTTGGAAGGGAAAAGGCTAGAAGAACTGAAATGGGATGGAAGACTAGGCAATGGAGAAATGGAATCAACACTTGAGGCAACAACTAGGAAGCTTGGGAATTGGAGCTTGGGTTGAGATGGTGCTACTTGAGAAAGAGAAAAAGAAAAGCTATGAGATGGTGGACTTACCCATTGACAAGGTTAACTTGACTCCAAATCATAAGCCTCAATCTCCTCATTCCATTGTGCAAGTTGGGGCAGCATTTCAACCATGAAGTCTAACTTTTCATGAGGGTTGTAATGTCTTTGAAAATGGACTTCCCATGGACAAGGTGCCTTGTAACCAATCTTGAATGCCTTCATTTGTGCTACGCCCCTTGAATGAACCATGCCAGCCTCCATTTTTGATTTTTTTCCAATAAACCAACATTCTTTGTGTAACTGCCACCATTATATGTGCCCCCTTGTTCTTGATAAACTCCATGGCCAAATTGACTTTGACCCTGCTCATATGGATAAGCATAATGGTCCTGGATCGGATTATAATGTTGATTTGGATGTGTTGGGAAATGCATTGGAGGTGTCTTACATTGCTATAAGTGTGAGTTCCATGAAGGGAATGAAGTCATGATTACAAAACCTCATGGAATGGGAGAAAATGAAGAGATGGAAGAAGAAAATGGATGAAAATGAGTGGAAATGGATGGAAAAATTCTGTAACTCAGAGGATGGTTTATTGACTGGATGGAGTCACCAGATGTGCTTTGAACATGCCTCTAAAGGCTGAATCTCACCAAGAACACATCAACTTGATGAAATAAAGTGAAGACCTCTTGTCCCACAGGGTGTGCCAAAAATGTTAGTGCAAAGTCACAACACCCCCAAATGAGTAGTCAGATCTACTTTTCTAAGGCATAGTCATTTGGTGTGATTCACATAACATTGAGATTTTCCAAAGTGTGGGACTTTGTAGATTCGGAAAATCTCTCCAGATTAAAGGTTGGTTCATATTCCTTATTTTTGGTGCATGTGTGAAAACTTGCAGAGGGCCTATTCCTAAACCTAATCTAAGTTATGCCAAGGAGACATGGATAAAGGGAATGCAAGAAATCAAACTAAGCTATAAGGTGATGCACCAAAGGAATGATGAAAATTTGTTTTGCTGATAGACACAAACCAAAAAAATGCATACAATAACCAAGCACAGATAACCAGATCTATAATGAAAGATCAGATGAAAGCAAAAGAGACAATAAAGGATCTAAAATCAATCACAGACATGTTTTATTGCTCTGCAGATTGATACAATGCATTAAAAAGTGGCCAAAAGGTAGAAAACGTATTACAGTCTAGTGGAAGGTCTAAAAATCCATGAGTTCCTTTGCCAGAAGAAAAGGGGAACTTGTAAAATAGAAGAATGTCTAACCCTTTACAATGAGTTTCGACCCTACTTTTATAGATTCAATCAGAGAGAAAAAAGAAAGAGAGAGAAGTGGGAAAAGCAGGTCGAAGCCTAATCACTACTATTAATGGATCCTACAAAATATACCCCTAAATATTCCTTGGTTGCATCAATCTCTGGTTCGGGTGCCTTGAAAAAGGAGGAAATGTCAGAGTAGATCGAATCTGATCTGGTTTTTGAGGCATATAGGTCTCACATTAATGGCCCTAAAGAATGCATTTCTTCATTTTCCTTTACCTAACCTCCACAAACTCAAAGTTTCAGATCTCCATGGTGTGGGCGAGGCCTGAGATATTTCCAACAATGTTATATTTGCAATATTTTGAGCCATGAGTCGAAAGATATGCCCCTTCGAAGTTTTCATTGGGTCCATACAAAAGGGTGGGAAAAACCAGTTTGAAAGAACACGCCCCTTCTTTACTTCTAGGACACGTGGTTGGTTAGCACATGTCTAAGGGCGGCCTTTGTATCTTGCTTTTGGAAAAGTGCGGGGCTGATACATGTGAATTCCTGCGCTGTACCTGCTCAATTTATTTTTTTCTCGGCTAAGTCTTTTGCTTGGCGAGGTCATATTTCTTTTTACCAAGGACATGCATGGCAGTTTGGCGCTTATTTGAGAACCCTCTCTCTATTCATCCCTCAAGTTAGCGTCATTTGGAAACTTGGCATTCTTCACCTGCCTACCCTTATGCATTGACTATTCAACCTGACTCTGTCCCCTTTAAAGAGACAGGACGCGTGGAGGCTCCACGCTCATTTGAAACTCCTCGATCAAAATTTGCCCCTGAAGGAGCATCGGGTTGACACTTGGAAGCCTCCGTGGGTCCTTGGACTTTTCAACTCTATTTACCTTACTTTTTTGGACCTTGGGCTACGTGGCGAAACAAGCGCTTGTTTGAGCCTCCGCATTTGGATTCAACCTTAGAGATGCACCGCTTGGACACGTGGCAGTCTCTACCGGTAATTCTATACGTAGTCCTATTTTGAGGCCCACCCTACTTGCCTTTTGTCCTTGTTTGACTTATTTGCTACTGTGGAGGGCTGGCGTGAGTTTGAGAACCCACCCTTTGGCTCCCATCTTGGATTTGCGCCGAATCGACACCTGACACCTTCCCATCTAGCCAAATACTTTTCAACGGGCCGCACAACTTTTGGGGTCCTAGACGCATGGAGGCATGTCACTCATTTGAGATTCCTTTCTTGGACTCACCCTTGGAGAAGCACCATTGAAACACGTGGATCTCTCTGCAACATCCTCCATACTTAGCTGATTTTTGGACTTATTCTGGAATTATTTTGAGCTCAAGGACTTCGGATCTTCACTGTTTCTGCCTTTAACCGTGCTCCTGGCTTCTTTGATACTATTCCTCCATCTCTGACCTTGCTATTCTATTTCCAAGCCCACATGTAACATGTTAAATAGATTTAAGACATAGATTCACTCAACAGAGCCGTTTCTTCTCTTTCTTCTTGTATAGGATCATTTAGTCTTTCTGCAGGCCCCGTCACTCCATCATAGAGCCCCTCTGTAACTCGTTTGTAATATTTAAATGTTGTTTCTCTGGTTCTTTCTGTGCTGGGTTGTTGCTGATCCAATATTTTCCAGGGGTGCGAAATATGGATAACAATCACTTCTAAAAATTATTTCTCAACAATTGATTGTGATCACTAGTTCAACTCCATGCACGAAAAACTCCTTTGAAACACACCTTCTTCTTCTTTTCTCAAACATGAATTATCCTATGTTGATTAGGTCTAATGAACTTAAAGTCCTTATTATATTCCCTGCTCAACTTCTCATCCTCTTCTCTAACCTGTTCTTGACCCCTCATAACAATCTCACACTCTCCTCTAGCTCGCTCATCCTTATGCACACAAACTAGGTTTTCATCTCCAACTAGGTCATATATGGATGCCTTTATTTAGCTCACCATATTCAGATATCACTCTAGAAAATTAGATAATCATATTTTCCTTATCATGATGGTCACTGTACGCCGGAAAAGTGACAGGCGAGCGTGAGAATCTACAAGTGACTCTTCCGCGTACCCAACCTCTTGAGGTCGTGTCGAGACAGCCGGTGGGGGTAGAATATTCGTTAGATCCAGACAAACTAGTTAGGCAGTCTAATGTCTTCGACACGTACTAATGGAATTTGCGAATCTAAGGCAAAGAAGGCCCTTCTAATTTGGACTGGTGTGATAGATTTGATCGGCAAGGATGACTGCTCGAAGGCTCCAATCAATATCAAGCTCTGGCGTGATTCGATCTATGGGTTGCGGAATACGTGGAAAATGACCTGGGATAGTTTCGTGTATGTTTCCAGATAAGGTCATAGACTGGATGGTGGAAACAATTGACTCTACGGACGATTCTCTGTCCTAGTCCAGAATTCTCTAGCTTCGTTAACCACTATATCTAGTAAGGTCAATTGTTCAATGATGGTGGGTGGAATTGGAGTGGATTGGAATACTAGTATGTGTAGGCCAGTGTCTATATCCGATTGACTTGTGGACTTGTTGGGCTGTGGGATCTGTGGATTGCAACCATAGATTCTTGGTTGTTGCAGTGCTGTTATGGTCATGCGTGAAATCAAGTTCTAATCCATAGTATCCAGTAATCATATGCTTTTTCAGCTTCTATGTTTAGGACCAACAATTGTGTGATCTTCTCAGAATATCTCACAGGCATTCGTGCAACCTGGATCCTTAGACTGGTATCTATATCTGTGAGAGTATCTCTTGCACCTGGCTGTGGGACCAAAGGATCACAACCGAAGATTTTTTCTCTTTCGAACCCTTCTACAGTAATGTGAGTATTTACCTAGGGCAATCTGTAATTTGGTTGGTTTGACCAAAATGCGTGTGCTTGGTTGTCTTCTATGTTTAATCCTCTCAACTGAGAACTGATCAGTTGTAAATTTGTTGTTGTTCGGAATACTTGTATTCTGAAATTTTGGTCTATGTATTGCTATAATGAGATTTGGTTGAGGCACGATTGGCTCAAATATATATTCTCTAGGCTCCTGAGGTCCCGTGATTGTCATATGAAACAAAATGCAAATCTAACCATACCGAAGCAAATTCTAACTGCGTGAAATAAATCTAACATATATAACTTTTATCTTTCTAAGAGATCTTTTAACAATTTTAAGGAAAGAAAACTATTTTAAACGTATCTAGGAATAATAAACAATATTTTAAAACAGACAAGATAACCGAGTGTGTTATTTGCCTGTGTGATTTGTAGAATTATTTCTAAATAGCTTGTCTAATCTATTTGCAAGATTCTCGATCCTACCTCAGAAGTGAGGAGTGAATCATAGTTTCTCAGAAACTATCAATCCTCACAGCTTCCCTGGCAATATCGAGAATAGAATTCACTGAAATGAAGCAATTATCTACTCTATTTGATATGATTCTAACTAGAACTTTGAAAGTTAAAACCTGGATTCCGCAGAACAGTGGCGAATCCGATGGTGTGTGTGATCTTGTCCCCTCAGTATGATCTCCTCGTTCTTTCGTGTTCACGTGGATCCAGAAAAGCGTGTAATGCTAGCACTGATAAGAGTAGATTTTAGGACAAGGACAACTCAGAATGCAGACCCGAAAATGCGAGTAGGAGAGAGACAATGCAAGAGTACAGAGCTTGGCTTATGTGATTCCTAGCGGGATTTTACTGCGAGTCTTGCAACGTGAAGCGACCAGAACCTATAACTATCTTATTCAAAGAGCAAAAACTTGCAACTTTAATGGCTTCCTAAGCTATTCCGTTCCAATGGATTGGATAAAATAACAACACTGTTTGCAACAAGCTGGATATGTGGGCTTACCAACAGCTGAATAAAGCTAACCAAGCATATAATGGACTGAACTAAGAACTCTAAGCAATAATAAAATTAAATCTACAGCAAAGAGAAATTCAGAGGCAAGCTTCAAGGCCGATTGAATGAAATGACAACACTGCTTGCACAAGATGGGTGTAGTGGCTTACCAACAGCTGAGCAATCTAATTAAAGATGCAAGTGAATTCAAGCTATGGCTTCTAAACTAGATCAAAAGCTAAAATACTAAAATGAGGAGAGCAAAGATCAGTCTTCCAAATCCAGCCAAACTTCAGCCCCTTTGCTTGTGCACAAAGGACATGCATTTATAGGAATTCAATCACCCAAAAACCAAAACCAAATGGAACTCCTAAACAATAAACAAAGGAAAAACACTATTCCAGGGGACCAAAAACATAAATGCATGCTCAATTCGGCAAAGAAAGCTTGTGAATCGTGATATTTCACGCGAGTCACGTCAAAAGAACGTTCTGGAAAACGCGCACAGGACCGCCGCTCTGAGCAGGGGCGGCGGTTACAGGACCGCCTCCCTGATAAGGGCGGTGGTCATGAGACCCGCCGCCCTAAAGGGCAGCGGTTTCATTACTAAAGATCAAGAGGCCAAGAAAAGAGAAAAAGGGGAAAACAAAGGGTGCGGGGGCTAGGCGGGGTATGCGGGATGTTAACGCATACTTCGAGAGCTTTTCCGGATCCCGAACACCTTGCGAGGAGACCTGTATCATCATTGGGGCACTTATTACGTTGTTCCGCAGTACAGTACCTTACAATTTTGGGTATGTACAATCACCAAGACATCCTACAACTCCAAACACTCCCCTTTAGGTCACACTTTTATTCCCTCTCCTCTAGCACAAACAAGCTCTTCTAATTTGCTTTTATACCCGTTTCTTCATTAGAAAAAAACTTTGGTCAGCCATCATGATGAAAAATACATCCCATATCATAGGAACATGATCAAATACATCACAAAAGGGACCATGTAGGGTCTCCAACATCATCTTCATAGCATAAACCCTCATTTGGATCAGCTTACCTAGTTGGTTTTGAAACCTACAAAAACAATCTTCACAAATGAAGCTCAACCAACATCAAATCACCTCAAAACATACAAGTACTATATATAAATGGAATTCCCTTTAGCGCATGCTCCTGAAAAACATCATTAGACATCATGAATATGACATTAGATGCCACAAAATAGCACTGCACCCAGACTGCTCCAAACTGCCCCAAAACCACTATTCATAAATAGGGCACACTTTATATCCTAGGGCCTCAAACATGATATGAAATCATCATATACATGAAGTAAAAATATCATGATTCAGTAAATGATAAATTAGTTAATAGGTCATGTTATCTGATTTTCCCCCTCAGGTGAAATCAGACAAACATGACCTTGCACAGAGAAAATAGGAGGATCGAGTCGGCCACGAGAGCTCACATTTAGGGCTTGAGCTGAGTAAGTTGAAGTGGGTTGAGCACATTTACTAAGGAGATCGGGAGTTCGAGCTATTTCAGGCAATGGAGGAGCTCCATAGTCTGAAATTTAGACTTTGGAGGTGAGATCGTTCGGAGATAGGCCGAGGTGAAATTTGGGAACTCAACGGAAAGAAGTGTGAAAAGGGGAGAAGAAAGTATGAAACACGAACTCTGAATTTCAGAGTTTGGGGTTTCAGATATTCAGAGGTTTTATGAAATTTTAGTCTGATGAACATTAGCCAAAACCCAAAATCTCGAAACCCTGAAACACGAACTCCTGAAAACCCCTGAAACTCAAACTCCCGAAACCATGAAAACACAAAGGTTCGAAACCCGAAGTCCAAATTTTGGAGTTCAGGGTTTTTGGCATTTCAATTTTTTTAGCTCAAGTAATGAACAATGCCACAACCTCCAAGTATAGATAACCGAAGCTCTGAATCCTGAAAGTTTTAAATTTTGGATTTCGGAGGGTCCGATGCAGGGTCAAAGCTCCGAAAAAGAAGATCAACCACTTGCATTTATCGTAGTATGTCACCCTCATCTTCAGATTTGCCATAACTTTGACTGGGAGCTCCGATTTGCATAAAATAGGAATTTTTTGGAAATATCTCAGTGTCCTCTAGATAAAAAAGACTAGTTGTCTTAATTTTAATGAGATTAAGTATTTGAAAATAAGGAAATAAAATCTGACACTTTTGAGTAATGTTTCCAGATTTCTCACCTACAAAAATGATGAAGGTATGGGCTTCCTTTATTTCCCCAACAAGGAAAGGTATATGGAGGTATGGATTTTACAGTGGCACTCATCATTGTTGGAGGTGATTTTAATGCAGTTTTAGGGTGGTTGAAGCAATATTTCAAATTCCTTCTCGTCTCTCTCTCTCTTTCTCTCATTCTTCCTATATATTGTAAAGAGGGTCTCATTTCAAAAGGTTGGACACCTTGTATATGCCCCTCTCTTATTTATTTTCTGGTAAGAGATTTGTGGAGCTCAAAACCTCCCTATTGAACATTGTAATGTAAAATCTATGCCTTTGTCCCTAAATGTGATGTATTGTATTAAATTTGAGAGCAATGAAGTCAGATCTATGGATGTTTCACACCCTCTTTTGTGTTATATTGCATCTTTCTGATATTTCATTGCATGCGAGGTTATTGTGTATTGTTGTTGTTTTCATTGCAAGGTTTTTGTAGTGATGTGTTTATAGTGCAAGTTGTTCAACATCCTTCTTGGTGCATCTCCTTCCCTTAGAGTAGGTTTTGTTTTCATGCATTTTATCTATCTCTGTCTCCTTGGAAATATTAGATTAGGGTTAGATATACAACTCTCTGCACTTTGGAGTAGTTGGCACTAGGATAGGATAGGAATCTCAACCTTCTCTAGAGGGTTATCTCGATTTCAAAGTCCCACACTTTTGGATAACTCCATGTTTGAAAAATCACACTGACTGCCTCAACTTTTCACTTGCAAGCAATCAAGGGGTGCTGTGATTTCTCCATAACAAGTCCAATGGGGAACTTTGCCACAAATTAAAAAATATTCAAAAACTTATTGTTTTTTGGGTAGGGCCCACATATAATCAATACCTCTAAATTACACCTAGAGAAAGTTGGAGGAGTCCTCTATAACCAAAAACCATCACTTTTGTAAAATGAATCAATTCTGGGTCACTACAAGCAATTTCCTCTAAGTCACTCCAAAGCTAGGGTTTCAAGATGGTTACAAACTAGTTTACCTTCTTAATGATTGTTCATAAAAGTGTGATGATAAAAAACCTCATTATTCTTGGAAAATATTAGATCTTGGGTCCCCTTGCAAAGTACACACTCCCCAACGAGCATCAAAAAGTCAAAATTTAGCTCTAAAACTCAACTTTTGAAACCTAGTTTAGGGAAAAACTCAATATATTGCAAAATATTTATCACATGAACCTAAAAATTTGTCCACACCATCATATGAACCTGCAAAAAAATCTCTAAAGATTAATCATTCCTACACATACCTGAAACTCTCCACACACCATGAATTTCCCATGCTTTCTAGCCTTGTCTTCACTGTTCTGCTTCAAAAGGACCTTAAAATTACAATGTCCCTATGAAATATGACCTTGTAGATGTCCTGACACCTGTCATGTAATCGTAAGAACACACCTCTTATTCTTGTGCCAACCTTCTCTACCTCATTTCACATGCTAACATCTCATTAGTAGTTGACCTTCTTAACGATTTGTCATAATAATGCGACAATTAAAAACCTCATTATTCTTGGAAAATCTTCATAAATTATCTACTCAACTACCCCCAGGATCTTGGGCCCCCATGCAAAGCACACACTCGTCAACGGGCATCTAAAAGTCAAAATTTAGCTCTAAAAACCCACCTTTTGAAACCTAATTTCATAAAAAACTCAATATCTTGCAAAATATTTATCACTTGAACCTAAAATTTTGCCCACACTATCATACAAACCTGCCAAAAAAAATCCAAAGCTCAATCATTCCTACACATACCTAAAAATCTCCACACAACATGACTTTCCCATGCTTTCTAGCCTTGTCTTCACTATTCTTCTTCAAAAGAACCTTAAAATTGCAATGTACCTATGAAATATGACATTGTAGATGTCCCCACACCTGTCATGCAGTTGTAAAACACACCTCTTATGCTTATGCTAACCTTCTCTACCTCATTTCACATGCTAACATCTCGTTAGTAGTTTACCTTCTTAATGATTTTTCATAATAACGTGATGATAAAAAACCTCATTATTCTTGGAAAATCTTCATAAATTATCTACTCAACTACCCCAGGAGCTTGGGTCCTCATGCAAATCACACACTCCTCAACGAGCATCTGAAAGTCAAAATTTATCTCTAAAACTCACCTTTTGAAACCCAATTTTAGAAAAAACTCAATATCTTGCAAAACATTTTATCACTTGAACCTAAAATTTTGTCCACACCATCATACAAACCTACGCTAAAAAAATCTCCAAAGCTCAATCATTCCTACACATACCTGAAAATCTCCACACACCATGACTTGCCCATGCTTTCTATCATTGTCTACATTGTTATGCTTGAAAAGGACCTTAAAATTACAATGTACCTATGAAATATGACCTTGTAGATGTCCCTACACCTGTCATAAAATCATAAAACACACCTCTCATGCTTGTACCAACATTCCCTGCCTCATTTCACATGCTAACATCTCACGATGCTTGCATTAGTTCAAGAACAAGACCTAGAATGTCTTGTTTCACTACATGACTTACTCAACATGAACCTATGTACCATCATGCAGACCTACTAACAATCTTGACACATATCACTAACCATGTTAGACCATGTGACAAAATTTGGAGCTCATTCCTTGACCATACAAGCTAGAACCATGCACTAAGACACCATGAATTGACACCAAAACACCATATAATGAAAACAAGATTAGGAACTACCAATCAATCTTTAACATATCTAATGAATGAAACCTCATGAAGACACCTATGTACTAAATACTCCCTTTGACATCATTGAAAACAACTAAGAAACTAAGTCCAATAATATCCTACTTTGTCATTGATGACAACCAAATTCTAAAACATTGATGGCAACCACACAAGAAAACACCTATAAGAATCCTTTTCATGTTTCTAAGTACACTCTCCCCCTTTGAATTCTATAACAAAGGAAATATAACATCTTGACATGAAAACAACAACAACAATGCTTAGACACATACTTACTTGCAGCTCCTTGGTTTGCTTTCTCAATTTCTTGACTGAAGACAACATTTTGGACCATCTCTTATAACTCTCATGCTTCTTGTGAATCTGTTTCAAACCTTTAAATGTTGCTGAGAATCCATCGAATTGTTATGAACCACCTTCAATGCTCCCGTTAAACATATATATACCAATTAGGGTTTTCTTGTTTCTGTACGAATCTTCTTAGATTTGTACCTTCTTGTGACTTCACACTATATTTTTCAAATGAAAATTTTTGATACTGACAACCACATTATGAACACATTTTTACATCCTTTTCAAACCAAAAAACAAAGCATCACATACCTTTTGGCTGTTATGTATCTTGGAGCAAACTAACTCCCCCTGGAAAGTACTTACCATACTGATTAAAGACAACACTCACTCACATGATTTTTGTAACTTCATCTTGGATAAATGATCATACATGACTCCCCCTAAAATGATATATCGTGTTGTTCATCAAATCCGCAAACATATGAAGGAGAAATTTTTTTTACCATCTATTTATTCACCATATAATCTGTCCCCACTATTATTATTGCATACATGCCATATCACTATCTCAATATGATATAGGTCACTTCAAGATATAACAAGAATCCTTCCACCTTTACTTCTAAAAATTTACAAACTTAGACTAGGGAAGTGATCATCAAAATAATATTACGTACGTTATAGGTACCTTCAATATATTAATTTTCATTATGTAAACAATATTCTTGATTCATTTATTGTATCTTTCATGACTTCAACCATGGAGATATTTCTATCAACATGTCGAACCTACATTTGTTCTTCATCCTTGTGGAGACTTAACATAGCTCAAAACCCCCTAGATTAATCCATATATTCTTGAAAAACTTAGCCCATAAACCTATACAAGGTCTTACGATACTCTTGTTATACCTTCACTATTCTGCAACTGATTCCACTAGTCTTCAATAACATATTTTATGCAAACCTTCATTCCCATGATCTCAACCAATACTAGGATCATGTGCCAAACAATTGAATCTCATAATTCCATAAGAAATTTAACAAATAGAGTTTTGCATACCAGATTTGCATCTTCACCGGTCTTCTTCATTCTTGGATATCACTTAAACTTGCTGAAATAGTCTTGATTACTTGTTATCCTATCTCTTAAATCTCTGTACCATCTTGACTTTTCAGGCTTCTCAAACACCTTTAATGATATAATTTTGCAATAAATATGTTTATACCAACACTTACGAGACCATCAACCAAGAGTTTTCAACCTGACATGAGAATCTCCTTATTTGTGATAGATCAATCATCTTGAATAACCTCTATACTTATTTCTTAAGAAAGAATATAAATTTATGCTTATACTTGACAACATTGTACCATGAATTCATCTAAAGAAAACATACCCATACCTTTCACTTCTTAGGTCTTCAAATCCTTCAAGTATATTTATGAATCTTTGCATACTGCTCAGTTAAACATCCTCAATCTTGCACTAGCACAAGAAACTCAGACCTTCAAGAGAATATAATCACATTACCAGGATTTCTTATTCTATTTCATCTTACTCTACTTAGGTTTCAATAACATACTTAGGTCCCTTTGACTTTTCAATTATCACTATCACTTTCTTATTGCTCATGAATCACTCTACCCAAAACTCTTACGTTTTTAACTTGGTTTTCCACCTACTAGGTTTTCATTCTTCCATCTAATGCTCATAGATTGCTCAATTCTTGAAGAAACAAAATAGACCTTCTAGGTATTCAAACTATCAATAATGAATCAAGACTTGTCAAATATTCCCGATGGTCATACCTACTTGCTCACTTGTATTGACTGAAACAAACACTAGAACATATCATATATGTCTTGAATTTGAATCTTCTTGTGACCATACCTTCATGAGACAACATGATGCCTGATTCATTCTGATACACCTCAAGACTCATGAAGCTGATGACTTAAAAAACTAGATTTTGGCATTATCAGATCCTTAAGCTACCCATATTGTGTAAAGACATATTGGTCTTATCAGACCAATTTTCATCTTTAAGAGATACAAAAATTTCATAACGTTCTTAGCATATATAGGCATATTTTCATAACAACATAAAACCTTAAGAGCTACTATCTACTCTAGCATGAAACACCATCAAATAGATGCATATATGTCACAAAAACCTTTAAATAATTGTTTCTCCCCCTTGGAACAAGCACAAGAATCCATCATAAGATATCTAATCTCATGACATAGATCTATGATGGACCAAAAGTACAGACCATCATATCTCATGCAAACCACATTTGAGGACACATTCCTACAACATCTCGTCTAGAAGACTAAGGATTCAAAGATTCTTCTTGACACTACAACCTTGAGCCTTGTAAAAAATTCAGGTCACCACATACTTAAATTAGAACTTGAGACACTTTCATAGGATAGGCCCAAGCACCTTTCAAGTTCATTTGAATTCATCTTCAAACATAGAATTCTATGCCTGATATACAAACTTTAAGAAAACTCTCATAGAGATAATAAACCTTTCATACTTGATGGAACCCTTAACCAAATTCTAGGAGAAAGCCTTTAACCTATGTACCCTTCTTATAGCATAACATCTTGATTTCATTAGGTGTAAACACAACTCAAACCATCTATCACAACAGATTCTATTTTATTGTTAAATGCAGTCACCTAAAACTTCCTGAACCCTTTTAACATAGCTATAACAAGATAAACTTATTCATTTCAAACACAATCCATGATTCACAACCACCATAAGAATCATGATGATCACAATAGAGAAATCAAATTAGAATACATACCGTGGAATATAGTGATACAAAAACCTTTTCATCTTAACAACAAATTTTATCCAAGCTCTTGATTCTTTTATAAATTCTAGGTTTAATGTCCATATCCTTTGAATGTATAGTAGTTAAGAACACACAATTCTCTTGGAACTCAGTTGTTTTTACTGTCATAGAAAACATACCTTCTTTTCTTGAATACAGATCAAAATTAAAGTTTATTGTCTTAATTTCTTCCTTCTTAACCTTGTCTATAAAATCTTACTTCTTGACTGAATTTGACATATCATTGAATGTATTTGACATCCATACTTATTTAAATTTGGGAGATTCAACCTTATTATCTTGTCTTGATGATTCATGAAATAAAATCCTTGTATATGACCCTTGTGGTGATACCTATGGAAAATAACATCTTGCACATATTTTGACTTATGAATACTGTGATCTCTTCCATTGCTCCATGAATAAACACAACTAAAAAACCTCATAGAATCCCTTGTTCTATGACTAAAACCATTTCAAGCATGACAATAACCATGAAAAGAACCTGCATACCTCATGACATTAGGTTGACTCACTGAATTTGTTTACTTGACGTTGCTTGCACTAGCATACATCTTTTGATATCTACTTGAAATAAGACCAATATATTGACGTGGTAGATCATAATTCTCATAAGAATTGCTCATTCCTCTTCTATGATGTGTTCTTGACCCCTCATAACAATATCACATTCTCCTCTAGCTTGCTCATCCTTATGGACACAAACTAGGTCTTCTTCTCCAACTAGGCCAGGTATGAATGACCTTCTTCATCTCTCCATATTTACATCTCACTCTAGAACTTTATAGAATCATATTATCCTTCTCATGATGGTTAATAATACCTCTTATAGCTCCAAATCCTTCCATTTAGGTCATACTTTTCTTCTCTCTCCTCTAGCACAAATGAGCTCTTCTTGTTTGCTTTTATACCCATCTCTTCATTAGAAAACACCTAGGTTGGAAATCATGATGAAAAATACATCCAAACATCATAGGAACATGATAAATACATCACACAAGTGACCATATATGTCTCAAACATCATATTCATACCAGAAACCCTCATTTGGATCAACTTACCTATAGAAAGCGAAGCTCAACTAACATCAAATAACCTCAAAACATAAATAACTTGATCTCATACTCCTTAAAAAAATCATTAGACATCATTAATATGACATTAGATCCCCCAAAACAGCTCTGCACCTAGACTACTCCAAACTATCAAAAAACCAATCCTCATAAATAGGGAACACTTTGCATCCCAGGGCCTCAAACATAATCTAAAACCATCATATAAATGAAATAAAACTCCCATGATTAAATAAATGGAAAATTAGTCAATACGTCCAATGGATAAATTTACCACAAACTGAAAGGCTTCAGAAACTTTCCTTTTTGGGTGGGTCCCACATACAACCAAGACCTATAAATTACACATGCAGAAATCTGGAGGATTCCTATATAATTTCCAATCATCAATTTTGTAAAAAGAATGATTTCTGGGTCACTACAAGTAATTTCCTCCAAGTTGTTCAAAAGCTAGGATTTCAAGAGGTTTAAAAAGTAGTTTATCTTATTAACGATTGTTCATAAAAAATGTGATGATAAAAAAACCTCATTATTATTGGAAAATATGCATAACTAACCTACTCAAATTCTCCCAAGATATTGGGTTCCCATGAAAATATCACACTCCCAAATGAACATATGAAAGTCAAAATTTAGCTCTAAAACTCACCTTTGGAAACCCAGTTTTGGTAAAACCTCAATATCTTGAAAAATATCCATCACTTGAACCTAAAATTTGGTCCAAACCATCATATCAATTGTAAAAAAAATACAAATCTCAATCATTCTTGTACATAACTGAAAATCTCCTCACACCATGACTTTCCCATGCTTTCCAACCTTATCTTCACCATTCTGCTTCAAAAAGACCTTAAAATTGCAATGCACCTATGAAATATGACATTGTATACCTCATACACCTATCATGCAGTCTTATAACACACCTTCAATAATTTTTCCAGCTTGATCTACCTCATTTCACATGCTTACATCTCATTCTTCTTGCACTAGGTTAAGAGAAAGACATAGAATGTCTTGTTTCACAACATGACTTACTCAACCCGACTAATGTACCATCATGCAAACCTAATAACACCCTTGACACATATAAATGACCATGTTAGACCATATAACAACCTTTGGAGATCATACCATGACCATACAAGTTAGAACTATGCACTCAGACACCACGAATTGACACCAAAACACCATATTATGACCGATTTAATTTAAATTGAAATTAAACCTAATTGCAGAGTAAATACTATTGTAAATGATGTAAAAATCCTAATATACAGTGAAGACATAATAAAATAAGCATATAAATGTGAAAACCTAAGCAAGAGAGGGAGATAGAGAGACTTAGCTGATTCTCGAGCAATCTGGAAGTGATCTGGGAAGGTGAATACCTAAAATAGACGAAGGAGAGTGTTGTTAATGCTCATTGGAGGTTCTAGACTCTGAAACTGCACAAGATAAAAACACCTGGGAGAGAATAGGATCACCTGGTGCGAGTGTCTAGATTTGGTAACTGGTTTCCAGGTGAATGCTGTGTATCTGGTTCTTTCAGGGCCAAATGATGTTCATTGTACTTTCCTATTTGTCACTTTGGAGTCGTTATATGATATGAAAATATACGTAGAACCTACAAGAAAAGAGTTCACCTACACATACCCATAAAATGCATCAAACCTAAAAAGGAAAATGCAGAATAGGAGTTAGACTTTGACCTTGGTGGTCACTCAAAGAGTAAACTTATGACCAAGCATTTCACTACATATCAGACTCCAAGTAGTTTTGTGTGAGTAAGTGTGTACAATGATGCCCTAAGAATGCCCTTTTACAAGTTACACAAATGATAGTGAGCTAGATCTAGAATGTAGATAGATGTATAAAATGTGTGGGATGAAATAGAATAGACTTCCCCTCCCATGTTGTGTATGCTAGAAGTGATGCCAACCCTTGTCCCTTGAATGAGTGTACTAGATGGATGTACTTTGAAATGTTCTTTAATGCCTTTAGAATGCAAGACTTAGGTGATAGTATAGATAATGTTAGTGCTTGGTACCTTTATTTTTAAATACATAACTGTGTATTTATATGATTCCCTTGTTTGGATTTTGTAATTAACAATCTAAAAGGAAGAACCCAAAGTAGTAAAAAGTAGTTAAGAGGTGAAAGGGTCCAAAAGGGATAAGAAAAAGGTAAAGAAGGGATAGGAGCACCCAGGATGAAAGGAGCGCCTAGTGCTAGTGTTCCAACTGGGCACTAGTTTCTAGAGGCCATAGAAAGATAAAACAGTCAAATGTTGAACAAGAGTGCCAGATTTATTAAGGCCGATAAAAATGCATAAGACAAAGCAAAAGACTAAACCGAAGTTGTCAAATACTAGTTTTCTTGATTAGGAATCATGTAAATGCTAGCATACTTTTAGGACCTATAAATGTACCCAAGTACATAGATTTTGTGTCTACATTCAAGTCCCCCACTTTATGATGTTGAGTCAATACTCAATAACATAAAGTAGATAGAAGATGTATAACTTATGATCCTATAGAGAAGAGTGTGGCCGATGGCATGCCGAGTAGATAAGTGAAGCATGGAAGTGATCGCAAAGTGAAGCATGAAGAGTATGAAAGGGAAGTGAACCCTAGGGATGAAGTGTATGTGTAATGTAGTCTGTTAGAACCAGTGTTTGCTGATATGAGATGCCCCTTGTTGCGTATTAAGGACATGGACCTACAAAATAAGAGCGAAAGACATTAGTCAAAGTTCTATATATGAAAAATATGAGAAAAATATGTATAAATATGTAAAAGCAGTGTGAAAGGTAGTGATAAAGGAAAGCATGCACTTGATGTATAAGAGTATAACAGGATAGAAAGATGTCCTAAAATATTGTGGAGGGTGAGTTTTTTTGGGTGATCTCATGCCAAAGTGAGTTTTTTGGGAGATCTCATGCCACAAGAGAAGATTGTTGGGGAGAGAGGTATAAGTTTTCCCTCCTTCGATGATTGCTTCCTGAATAAGCAACACTACAGGTGACAAGTTATAATTTGTCTCAATTATGTCTGATTAGTTTTGATTATAACTGAAATGTACTGGTAAGACTGAAATCTATGTAACTAGAGGCAAGTTCCTGCCAATATAGAACTATATTGTAAACTTAGCTTATGGATATTGTGTTGATTTGAAAAGTTTGACTATGTGTTTTCCCCTAGGACATTAATGCCCTTAGGGGAGGATGCACCCACACCAAACACGTTACTGTCTACTTCTGGGCACTAGTTTCCTACTCTATGTGTTGAGGTCTAAGTCTGATTCTAAGCCATTGTTCTGTAACTATGTATTCTGTGTTGTTCATATACTATGTTATTGTGTTGTGTTGTACTTTTGAGATATGAGCTATAATAGGGGTGATTTATTCTCCCAATAGATGCCCCCATCATTTGGGGTGCATGTGACGATTGTAGGAGCATGTGGTCCAAAGGAGAGGACCCTGATCTACTATGAATATATGAGTATGGATACCTGCAAGGGGTAGGGATATGTGTATGATAGAAACCAAGGCAGCATGACAAACAAGAGTAGGCTAGTAACAAGTGTTAGTAGTAAAAGTAACTAGTATGTAAAAAGAAGACAATGTAACAAGCAAATGTGAAGACAAGATAGAACATGAGAGGTGGGTTTCATACATGGGACATCGCTCACAATGTCACAAGACAATCAAATGCCAAAACAACCAAAAGCTTACAATGAACAAACAAGACACATAACATAGCCTGCAAATAGTGACATACAATAGACAAGTATACATGTTATCAGATAATTGTGGTTGTATATAGTCCTACAAGGACAAATGCTACACATGAAGACACTTGTTAGCATGTCAGAAAGATAAATAGTATGTCAAAGTGTGTATATAGTAGTGAAAAGTAAAGTGATAGTAAGAAGAAGTAGTAACTGATGAAACAATACAACCTGTAGTGTGTGAGAGTAACCAAAGTAGATGCACCCTAGGAGCCTCGATGTCAAGATTAGCAAGGGATTCAGTTTTGAACATCATACATCGTGTAAGGAGATGTAAGAGATCTATGCATTCACTTATTAGGGACCAAGTGAATGCGCATGTGTAAATGATAAAGATATTGACCATATTGGGTATCTGTCTAGCATAGTAAGAAAAGTGCAAGATGTAAGTAGAATAAGCTAGCAAGAATGATATGCAACCAAGATATGCAAATGTCTGTATGAGTGTGATGGTGTGATATGAAAGATGGTAGGAGAAACATTTCCCCCTAATGAATGTGTATGAGATGAGTTTAATTTAGAAATGATCCCTCACGGTCAAGAATGAACCATAGAACAAGAGTGTGTCCCCTGGAAATGAGTGTTTTGTGTGAGAGTAGATGATAGAAATATGTAGAATGAAGCACATAACATGAAGTGTAGATGATTTGAGGTTCATTAATGAAGTGTGCCCTCAACTGTTAAGTGTGAACTATATTACTAGAGTGCGTCATTGGGTAATGAGTGTACCAAGTGAGAGTAGATACTAGAAAGATATATCGTAAAGCAAAAAAACATGAAGTGTGTATGATGTGATGCTTGGAAATATGAGAGAGAGAGAGAGTGAGAGAGAGAGAGAGAGAGAGAGAGAGAGAGAGAGAGAGAGAGAGTATTAGATGCTATGAAAGATATATTGTGAAGCATAGATAATGAAATGTACGATGATGTGAGGTTCATTGATGAAGTGTGCCATAAACATTCAAGTGTGAACCGCAGCACTAGAGTGTGTCATCGGGTAATGATGGTATAATGTGTGCACCGAAGATGTAGGAGTGTTTGAAAAATATTAGACTGTAAAGCACAGAGCATGAAGTGTGGTAGTAGGATATTAGAGACATATTTGATAATGATGGATAGGTGGAGAAAGTCATGATGTCTCCCTAAGTGTCCAAGAGATAGAAGACTATCCAACGATAATGTAGGGCAAGGGACCTCCACCGAATATACCGAGGAGACAAAGACATATGACCATGATCTAAAGATGGTGGTGTGGGAGAGTAACTATGTGCACGTGAAGGAGACCATGATGTGGTGAAGGAATGTGGAGAAAACCTATAGGAAGGGGCTTCCCAAGAGGGGGACTTAGGCCAATGAGGTGGACTAATGGGCCGATGAGGCGAAGAAGGTGGAGAATGCTTATGAGAATGGGAATGCCTCGAATAGGGCACTTAGGCCATGACGAGGTGGTCTAGTGGAATGATTATGAAAACAAGGTGGTGAGATAAGTCCATGTGTGAATAGGAGGGCTAGGTACGGAAGTAGCTTTAGACTTGAGAGGTGTAGGAGACCTAGATGTCATGACTGGTGCATGGATATCAACAAGAGTGGGATGAGGAAATGGTGTGTGTGGTGGAATACATTTGATAGTGACAAGTTTTTTTTTATGGATGAACTTAAGACATAAGTGATGCATGGAGGGGATGGTTTAAGAAGCGCAGAGCCAAGGGAGACCTAAGAGCATCTCACAAATGATGATTTCATGAGGTAACCAAGAAGGGTGTAAAGACAGTAAGAGACCCGGACTGTGATAGGAAGTACGACACAATCATAATAATTATGAAACTGGAAATGTGGTTAAAGATGTTGGACATTTGATAGCTAAAAGAAGTGCTACATGGAGCATGCATTAGTAACAACCAATGGATAGACCATATTATTATTGATGGTATAAGAACCAATAGAGGAATTGATATGCATATGAATCATAAGAAAATGTAGACATGATAATAATGATCCGAGAACGTGATAACAGGTGGTAGACACGTCAAAAAAAGAAATAAGGAAGTCAAGAGGCCCTCGATGAAGAGAGGAGGCACAACACGATATGTATGATTTGCATAGACTAATCAATAGCTTACTTATCATGCTTTGGTAAAGGTTCATTAAATATTTTTAGCTTTTGATTATCATTGATCGATTTAGTAGCAGATGGCTTATGGAGCTTGATTGCATTGTTATAAATAAGATCTTGAATAAATATTTTTAAGATGCAAAAGTAGTGATCAGTGTGATGGCCTAATGCATTAGTTGGTAGTCATAACATGCGTGTGTTTTTTTTCATAGTTTCAGCCATAGTGGTGCGAGAAGGATCAAGATTAAGCAACAGAGGAAGAGTAATAATAATTGGTTTCAATAAGTTATGCGGTAAGAGAAGCCAAGAGTGCGTAAGGTAACTTAGTAAAATTATGCCTCAAATGGGTTGTAATTGAAGCTTGTCAAGTGTAGAATACAACGTTAACATTTGCTCTTGGCTTTAGTGGGCTTAGGAGATGGTTTGAAAGTAGACTTGACATGAAATTGATTAGAAGATGAAGAAGTATGATAGTATTTTAGTTTGCCCATAGATAATAGTTTTCCCTCGCGTAATTTAAGTGTGTGTGCAGAGTTGATAAAAAGAGAGAGATGTCTCAAGATAAAACACTCTCTTGAAGTGGAGGTATAAGATACTTTGAATAAAGATATCTTGCAATTCGGAGTCAGCTAGTACATTAGTCATCTTAGCAATGTTGTTCTTATAACATGCAAAACATAGTCTATTAGACGCTCATTAGATCCTTGTTTAAGTTGTTTAAGTTGAGCATAAGAGTTCTTAGTGCTGAAATTGATAGAAAAGTGTGTAAGGAAAGCATCAGACTAAATCGTTGTAAAAGAAGTTACCAAGTGAACAGTTAGATCATTGAACCAACGCATGGTATAATCTTGCAAGATTCTAGGAAATAATTTAGCCAGTAATGTAAAATCATCTGCATAATCAAGACATGCCACATGAAAATATCAAATATTCTCTTGGGGGTTGTCAATAGCCATTGAAGATAGGAAGCTTGAGTGCAATGAAATTGGGAGGTGGCATGGATGAGAGGATATGAGTGGGTGTAAAGTGGATGTACGAAGGATAAGTGAGTAATTAAGAGATGGAGAGGAATGTGAAGTAGCTTTCTATGATTGATGGATTTGAATTTATAAGATCCTAATATAAAGAAGTTAGGTCATGGGTTCCTGAAGAGGAACCATGTTGTGTATGGGAGGTATTGGGAGTAATGAGGGGAGCGGTAGTTGTAGCAATGGAAGTAGGAATGTTAAGGGGTTGTATAGAGGCCATGATAGTTGAGGAGGAACTCACAAGAGGGTGAGAGCAACAATCTCAAGCATGTTTGGTAGTGAGTAAAACATTTAGGACATGTGGGAATATGCGTGGGGTGGGTCGCATAAAGTAGTACAAAAATAAGTGAGCTTGTCTAGTTGTTTTCGATCAACGTTGGTGTCCTCATCATATGATTGTTCACTATCATGAAGTTTTAATGTTTTCAAGAGGGACATTGTTTGAGTTAAGCAAAGGATTAGACAGATTCAGCCATTGATGTGGAGAACTTGCAGACAAACTGAGGAGGAGATTAATGTACTCAAAGGAACCAAAATGACCACTATGTGTGATAGACATAAAAATAAAATGCTAGAAGGAAGGTAGGGTTTGAGTGATGGGGCTCACCAAATGATTTAATATAAATATAAATTAAATCTGATTGCAAGAGTAACTATTATACAATAAATGATGTGCAAATGCTTAATATACAGTGAAGACACAATAAAGACAAGCATGTAAATGTGTAACCCTAAGTAAGATATGGAGATTTAATAAGTCTTATTTGATTTCCCGAGCAAGTCTGGAAGTGATTTGGGCAAGTGAACTACTTGGAATAGACTGAGAAGAGTGTCGCATTAAGGCTCATTGGAGGTTCTGGACTCTAAAACTACACAGGATATGAGTCACGTGGGAAAGGGCAGGAGTGCCTAGTGCTGGTGTCTGGAATTTGGTGCATAAGTGTCCAGGTAAATGTTGTGGATCTGGTTCATTTTAGGTCCAGATGATGTTGGTTTTCCTTTCCTGTGCCTGTCACTCTGAATTCGTTGTCTAATTTGTGAATGTACTTATAACCTGATAAGAAATAGAGTTCACCTGCACATATCCACAAACCACATAAAAACTAAAAAGGAGAATACATAATGAGGGAGTCAGAACTAACCCCGATGGTCACCCGAAGAGCGAACTTACGATCAATTTCTGTACTACATCTCATACTCCATATAGTTTTGTGTGTAGAGTGTGCATAATGATGCCCTAGGATGCCCTTGTGTAAGTTATAAAAATGATAGGGGTTGGATCTTAAATATAACACATGTATAGAATATGTGGGATGAAATAGAATAAACTTCCCCTCCTATGCTATGTATGCAAAAGAATACAACCCTTGTTCCTTGAATGAGTGTGTTAAATGGATGCTTTGAAGTGGTTTTATGCCTTTGGATGCAAGCTTAGGTGATAGTATGCAATGCTAGTGTTTGGTACCTCATTTTGAAAGCATAACTATGTATTTATATGATTCCGGTTAGTGCAAAATCACAACAATCTTGAATGGCCTGATTGTGAAGTGGGAATTCAGTGTGATTGCACAACATGGGACCATCTCTCAAGCTGTGGGACTTGAAAAACTTGAGATGGACCTCCAGAGAAAGTCAGTTCTTGCTTCCTAATCTACCTGCCACAAGTTACTCCACTGTAGGTAGAATCTAATCTATCCTAATCTAACCATTCCAAGGGGAGAGAGAGAGAGAGAGAGAAGAGGAGATGAGTAGAGAGAGAGATGAGAGAGAGAGAGAGAGAGAGAGAGAGAGAGAGAGAGAGAGAGAGAGAGAGAGAGAGAGAGAGAGAGAGAGAGAGAGAGAGAGAGAGAGAGGGTAAAAGAGCCTACACTAAGTGGTGATACACCAAAAAAGGAAGTGGTTGAATCACAGACCCAACTACCTGAAGTGGAGAGAGGTGAGCAGAGGAGGGGGTGGACATAATGCACCACGAACTAAAGATAGATTTCACACATAACAACACTTCAAAAACCATTAAAAACGGCTCCTAGAACCTATAAAAAACATCAAAGTATGCACAATATACCCTGTAACGATGAGAGGTAAGAAGAGATAATAAAATGAGCCAAGAATGGACATATGCGTCATGAAATAGATTCTTTTTCTCCAAAAAGTTACACGGTATGTCGTTAGTGGGAAAGAGGCAAGGAAATGCCATTACAAAGCCCTGTAAGGAGGCTTAGACTCCGCATTCTACCCTAAGGAAGAAAGAGAGAGGGGGTAGGTGAGAAAGGATGAACAACCGTTTGAATATGCCCCTCCTTTACAATATATAGGAAGAATAAGAGAGAGAGAGAGGTGGGAAAAATTTGAATCCTGCTTCAACCACCTTGAGATATGTATTGAATCCTTCTTTGAAAGCTCAACCACTTTCAATCAATTCCCCTCTCAAATCTACCCCAAATATGTCATGTCTGTATTAATTATTTGTTTAGCATGTTGAAGGAGGAAGAACAACATATCAGATTAAATCAAATCTGGTAGTTGAAGAAATCAGATTATGCATTAATGTCTTGGAAGATGTTTTCCCTCTTTTTAACCCACTAAATCCTGTTAAGAATGATATTTTATGTTTCCATGGCGTAGAGGGTGTCGAGAGGTTTCCATAAAATATTCTCCCGCCCAAATCTGAGTTTCTAGTCAAAAGATATGGCCATTTGAATATTTGGGTCATGGGCGCACAATATTTAAAGAGTCTGTCTGTACCAGGTTGACGTGGTAGCCTCGTGTACCTTGAAGATTCGGCCCCTACCTTTCACTTCTGAAATTGTGCCGGATTGACACATGGCGGCTTCCGTGGGCTCCTTGGGCTTCTTTGTATTTTTCCTAAGTCTCTTTGCTTGGTGGGGCCAAAAGTATGACCTTGGACACATGGAGGTTTGACGCTTGTTTGGGAATTTCCTTTTGGGGTGCACCTTTGAAATTACACCGATGAGACACGTGGCGAGATGGCGCATGTTTGGAAACTGCCTCAAATTTTACTCTTTGAAATTGCGCTAAACTAACACTTGGCTTCCTCTGCTGGCCTACCTCTAATTTGACTATTCAACCCCAACTCTGTCCCTTTTTTGGACCTGGGACACATGGAAGGCTCGCACTCATTTGAAAACCCGCTCATAATTTTACCTTTGAAGGAGCATCGTTGAGACACGTGGTGCCTTCTGCTTGCACTCTTATACTTAGTCATTTTGGGCCTGCTCTCACTTTTGAATTTGACCTCTATTGACCGTTGGCCAGGTGGAGGGCTAGCGCAAGTTGAGTCTCTGCCTTGGGCTCCCATCTTAAAATTGTGCCAAGTCGACACTTGGCACCTTCCACTAAGTTGAAGACTTTTCAATGGCCGGTGTAACTGTTTGGGCTCTAGACACATGGAGGCCTAGTGCTTGTTTGGGTCTGCCCTTTTTGGATTTAACCTTTGGAGGTGCACCGTTTGGAAACTTGGCATATTCCTCTGTCTCCTCCATACTTAGCAAATTTTTGGTTTCGTTTTGAACCATTCGTGAATCCCGAATTATTTGAACCTTCTCCGTTTCTTTTCCTTTGCGCCTATGGTTTCTTTGACACTGTTTTATTTTTCCCCAACCCTGCTACTCCATTTTAGAACTTTCCTGTAACCTGTTCATTGAATTTGAAGCATGGGTTTGTTTGACGAAACCATTTTTTTAATTTCTTTCCTGCACGGGGGTCATGGGTGATCCAATTTTTCTAGGGGGTGAAATTTGAGATAGCAATTCCCTTGTTTGAATTTTGTAATTGAAAAATAAAATGTCGACCCAAAGTAGTAAAAATTAATCAAGAAGCGAAAGGGGTCCAAAGGAATTAAAAAATATAAATAGGGATAGATGTGTCTAAGAGGACAAGAGTGCTTGACGCTAGTGTCCCAACTAGGTGGTGGTGTTCAAGGCCATAACAAGATAAAACAATCAAATGCCAATAAGAGTGAAAGATGTATAAGGCCAATGAAATTACAGAAGACAAAGAAAAAGGAAAAAGGAAGTTGTCAATTATTAGTTTTCTTTCTTAGGAATCATGTAAATTCTAGCATGCTTTTAGGACCTAGAAATGTAACCAAGTACATAGATTTTGTGTCTATAGTGACAAAAATATTGGGCACTATCAATCAATCTTCAACATGTTTGATGAATGACACCTCATGGATACACTTATGTACTCAAGAATCCCTTTGATATTAACGTGACACTTGACATCAATGAGAACAACTAAGGCAGTAAGTCCAAAAAATGAGTATTTCATTAGATCTGCTACAACAAGTGGGGTGTATTAGTGGGTTCATTATCAAACTAGTTGAATGGTATCACAAAATGAAACACAAAGGTTCCCCAACCATTTTAACGTCTCAAGAAGAGTATAAAATTATACAATATTGTAAACATGTGGCTAATATGGGTCATGCTATGAAAATAATCTCATTAAATGCTCATGTGGCACACATATGTAAGACAAGGACTACTCCATTTACTAGTGGTATGTATGGAAGATCTTGGTGGGAATGGTTCAAAAATAGGCATAAAGATTTTTCTTTAAGGATCATAGAAGGACTTGATTTCGACGTGTCGATTGTGCTTAGGATTGACATAGTTATTGCATTTAATGAAAAAATGGATCAAATGTATAAAACTGAGAAATATGGACCACAAAGGATATGGAATTGCGATGAAACTAGTGTGTAAGCTACTAATAATTATGGGTTGAGGGTGATTGGAAATACGGGAAGTAAAAGTGTACTCCACATACTCCCAAAGAGTAGAGAGTAGATCATAATACTTTGTTGTATTAATGTAGAAGAGTAGAATATACTATGCTTATATATTTTTAAAGTCCAATGGAAATTAGCTAACTAACATTTCAATTGTGATCTTGGTACATGTATAGAAGCCAACCCACACACATGGGTGATAAAGGAATTACTTCTGAATTAGATACACCAATTTTCTATATCAGCTCTAGGAAGTATTTCACCATCAAATAAACATATACTCATTTTTGATGGCCACGGTAGTTGTTGTCACATAGATCTTACACCCGTTTGATTAGTTAGTTGATCCAATACAAAATGGGAACATCCCCAAGATGTGGAACCTTGTCTCCTTGGGATGAACCTATAGAGAAGGCCAACTCCTACCTAAACTACATGTAGAAATTGTATAATAAATCTTCATTCTTATTAAATTACTTAACTATACTTATAGTAACTCTAACTAGGTTTCACTTCAGGGAAAAGGGGAAGAAGAAAATGAAAATGCAAGTGGTGATACACCAATATTTTAGAGAAATCTTCAAATTTCTTCAACAAGCACAATAAAACCTCAAGAACTGATAGATATTTTCACAAATCTCATGAAAAACACTGCTAAAAGGTATAACAAAGTAGAGATTCAATTGTAAAAGGGATGAAACATATACAATCCCCCTTTAAACATGACAAAAGATACTAATAATCCACAAGACACAAATGAAACCAAAAAACATACACAATATGATAGAAAATGAGAGAGGCTAGATCAATGTTTTTTGATTTAAAGGCTAAAAGCATGTGTTATAATCTTAAAAAGAGCAAAATTTTGCTACACCAAAGTATAGGGATCCTTTTTTTTATAGTCATATATATAAGTCAATATCATTCGATTAGAGAAAAACACATATTGATGTATATTTAATGCATCTAATAAGAAAGAGAGAAATAAAGAGATGAAATGATGTGAGTGATCAAACCTCTTCAATGTTTGAAAGTGTCTTCCTTGACCAAAACAATTCACATGTTCCTAAAATCAAGGGAATTCCCCTATATCCCTTCCTTATGTTCTTAAATTGCATATTTTCTATATTTATAAGTTTACAACTCACCATTCATTAGTTGTCATACATATTTACTTAGTATGATGGAGAGTTAATGATGTAGGAACATCTTATCCTAGAGTCATAATATTAGTTGGGGGTGTGTGTCATAATATTAGTTGGGGTTGTGTGTCTATTCCCTTATGGGAAATTTTGTAAAAGTTATTAAAATCCTATAAAATTCAGTAGAAGTCAGTTAGGGGTAATTAATCAGCTAGGGATAAATAATCAAATAAAGTGAAGAAGCTTCGCTAATCGAGAATGATCCCGGGAAAGGGGAATAAGTTATAACCATTTTCCATTCCCCGAGTTTGTTGATAATATTTTGGTGGTGGATATAACTGATCCCAAAATAGTCTTCTATATTCAATTTTTGTCATTGTGAGTGTGTATTAATAGGGGTGACCTTGGGCAAATGGTGCGTGTAAGTGTATTGGTGCAGTAATGGTGTTGCAGTAAAGTGTGAGTGTAGAAGAAAGGATTTTTATTTCCTGTTGAATTAATAAAATAAGTGAAGGAAGTTTGGCAATACTTTTGTATTTTTTAAAGTTTTAACTATCACTTTGAAATGTATTGAGCTTCTGTAAAAATGTATAAGCCTGCATGCAATTGTAATTGGATTATACCTGAAGAAATTTTGGCTGAGCTAGAGAGGATGCACCATTTAATGGTATCCAAGCATGTATATTCCCTCAGAGGTTGTGAATACAAAGATGTCTTCTGTAAGTGTAATAGTGCAGAAGTGTGCCTGCAAGTGAAGTGGTTTTACGGTGTGGAAGAAAATATTGAGAACGAGAACATTGAGGGAGTTAACGCCTGCGGAAAAAGGGAGAGTGATCTAACTTGTTTCTAATGCATGCAAGGTATATCTTCAATCAAACGCTTGTGGGCATGGTAAGAGTCATATATACGGTCAATAATAATTTATTCCAGCAATAGAAAATTTGGTGAATTGTATTAAAATTAAAACAAACAAGGACTTTCCTAACTATTTTCAATAATCAAATATTGGCTGAACTAAAAAGAATTGAATCTCAATGTGCATGCACTGATAATGGTGGTTTCTTCCATGTGGAAGAGTCAAGAATGAATTGTTAAAATAATTTGTTATTGGAGTCAAGTAGTGTTAACGGAAAAGGGTGAGATTCATGAAAATAGTGATCAGTGTATACAGGAGCAGAAGTGTCTGAATCTACTAAGGAGTAATAACATTTTAATTGGAGATATTTGGTGTTGAATAAACTATTGGAGAAGAAAACAAAAATTTGATTATAACATTGAGTGTGAACATGCATGTTTGAGAATACAAAAGTCGATCATCTTAAAAAGGTGAGTTGAAGTTAACTTCCTCTTATTTCATCGGTTAATTCGATTAATATAAGGAGACTATATTTTATAAAGGGAGTTGTAAGAATAATTCCAAAACATTAATTTGACAAGTCGATATATTGGAAGTTTTCAAAATAAACACAAGAGGAAGATTTTGGGCATTGAGAAGAATATTTTTAGGGAGATAATATAAAAAAAACCTATTCCTCTGCACCGTATTGTTTGCCAGATTACTTGTACCAGATTGCTTGTACAAAGTTTTGGGGATAGAATAAAATCCCTTTGTGGTGAATTTTTATAATGGAGTTCAGTAATTGTAATATTTGTGTACGCTAAGAAGTGTTGTTTGACAGGATGATGGAGCAAATGGGGTAATTGGTGATGCCATTACATGCCAAGATAGAGACATTGGGGGATGTTGTTAGAGGAAAAGAAAGATCAAAATTTGAGCTAATGAATGATGGCAGAATGCAACAATAACAACATGAATTTCTTTTAACCAGGAGGTTGTTGAATTTTGATCAGAAGGAAGAAGACATGATGACCAAAAGCATTATTTTTAGAACAAGATGCAAAACCAAAGGTAAAGTAAGTGAGGTAATTATTGACAATGGAAGTATATACAATATTGTGTCTGAAGAAATGGTGTCCAAATTGAATTTGAGAAGAATGCCTCACCCTAAGCCTTACAGGGTTGCATGGCTAAGAAAATACCATCAGATCTTAGTAAATAAACAGTGTATTGTTCCTTGTAAAATTGGTACATTGGTTGATGAAGTTGAATGTGATGTGATTTCTATGGATGTGTGCCACCTTCTATTGGGTAGGCCATGGAAATTTGATAGAAAGGTTGTATATTATGGGAGGCAAAACAAATGACATTTGGTGAAGGGTCGTGTGAAACAAACTTTGTTGCATTTGAAGGATAAAGAAGATGAGAGAAGAAGTATGTTATTTGGACCAAAGTAATTTGTTGATGAAAGTGATTTAAATTTTTCTTATGAGTATGTAGATGTAGGTAAACACGAAGAAGAATCAGTGAATATTATTGACAGGGAATAAAAACAAAAAGAGGAAAGAAGATGGAAACAAAATATTGAGAAATGAAGGGAAAGATGAAACAAGTGCAAAATATGATGAACTTGAAGCAGAGGAAGATGCTGATTTGAAGGAAGAAATTGAGCTGTTAGAAATTCGTTTTGCTTCCCCAAATACAAGGATGGTGGATATGGTGAAATAAGAAGGAAACAAAGCAGGTATGATAAATGAAAACAAAAAAGGTTGGAATGAAGGATGAGCACAACATAAATCAGGTTTGAGCTTTACAGTAAGACTTACAGGAAAGAAGAAACATGGTGTTAACCAAAATGAATTGGAAGAGGTTGATGAACCTTTTGAATAGGGTTTAAATGTAGTTATCAACATGTTTACAAAATTTTGGAAGGTAAATCCTAGTAGTGAACTTGTAAAGAAATGTATCCAGGAAGAAAAAGGATAGGAGCTAGAAGGATTTAGTGAAAATAAGAAGGAAATAACAGATGTAAGT
This sequence comes from Taxus chinensis, assembly GCA_019776745.2. Lineage (NCBI taxonomy): Eukaryota > Viridiplantae > Streptophyta > Pinopsida > Cupressales > Taxaceae > Taxus > Taxus chinensis. Next base: position 779,022,638 of record CM034149.1, on the reverse strand, counting down.
ATCATTTCATCTAAGAATGCAGAATTTGGTTTACTTGCATGACTTGAGTGATTGAAGAAGGATATGAAGAAAGACTTGAGATACAAAAAGATAAGGTATTTAACGCCTTGAATAAAACAATTGTGCAAAGAAAATCATCAGAAGGAGGAAGTAATATATGTGATGAATATGGATGTGATGATGGTGAAGGAAACACTCTCCAGTTGAATGCAAAGGAAGCAATGAAATAAAGAAAGGTTGAGTTTTGCATTGATGACGTCTAGTTTGTAAGTAAGGTGAAACAAGCATATGAAGAAGATACAAGTGAAGAAGAGAAGAAGCAAGTTCTCAAGAAATTGGAAGAGGAAATCAAGCTTCATTTTTTTTTCAAACTAATCTTGCATTAGTCTTTGAATGTGCAGGTATAAAAGAGGGAAATGAACTATTGGTCAATTTCAAAAAAGATGAAGAACTTAAAGATACAACTAAATATAGAGGATATTATAAAACATCACAAGAACATTCAGAGGATGGAGTAGAGAAAGAGAACTAACCAAGACAACCATACAAAGAATCAATGAGATGTGATCAAGATTCAAGAATAGAATGAGGAACTTCATCAAACAAGACAAATAAGATAATTATCAGGAACTGGAAGAAAAAGAAAAAGATGTATATGATTCATATTGTTCTGGAGCTCAATTTTATTCAGATGGGGAGTTTGATGTAGGAGTATCTTTGATCCATAAACTTATACTTTGGAACTCTATGAACCACACAATTATGTTGTTCTACTTTCAACTTTGGAAAATGACATATTTGCTTGAAATTTAGAGCTTCGTGACTGATTATCTAGTGCTATAGAAAGGAAATTGCAAAGAAGGAAGTAATTCAAACTTCAACACCAACAATTTTTATCCTGGAAACCTCCAAGGAGGAAAACCAGTCGGGAAGGGCAACTGCTCTTTCTTCCCACTTTTATTTGGTCTAACATAGAAAATTACAGATTACAATAAGTATGAAAAGAAGCAACAGTGTAAACCTTCTCTCAAATTACTTGCTTGCTCTGTTTTTACACCTTGCTCCTAAAATTCCATTCCAGCACCGAAGATCTCGCTCACTGCACCCATTATACTTTGATTCTCGATCTCTCTCGATCTCTAAATATTATTCTCTTGCTCCTTTCATGCATTTATAGACCTTCCCATGTCCTCCCGTGCACTGGAGGATGTGAATGGGCATGTAAGGGAAGAGACGCGACTGGGTGTTTCAAATTCGCATCTATTCATGCTTCATTTTTGTTTTCTATCTGGAAGTGACATGACTGTCGCCCTACATAGATCGGTGGTCCTAGGACTGCCGCCTTGGCTGGGTGGCGGTTTTAGGACCATCATCCTGCAGGGCAATGGTTCTGAAACCGCTGCTCTGCACAAAGCGGCAGTTCTTTCGAGAACCTCTGTTTACCTCATTTCTTTCACTTTTCCTATTTCTTCTTCTTGGTGCTGATGTAACTGATGAAGTGGTGTGTTTTTCTGGATCCCTATGGATCATACCTCCCATACTTGAGAGGATTTCGGTCCCACAAAATCTTAGTGGTGGAGTAGTAGAGGAATCAACTTCCTCTTGTGATCATTCAAGTACCACTGGGTCTACCTTGGTGTCTTCTCTCATCCAACCTGCCAAGACTCATGTGGATATCTAGTTTCCAGTGATACATCCTCCTTTGAGATGCCTCGAGTACAATCCTCTTGGAAGGTAACTTCTGTATCTTTCCTTCTTTGTCATGCATATATGGCGTTAGTGGATGCGAGCTCTTGCAACTTACTATCGCATGCATCTAAATGAAGTATGGCCTAAAGGTTTCTTCTCCAACCTGCTCAAGTATGGAAAAGGTCCCATATTGTAGTGGTTTAGTCATTTCTTGTCTTTATCTCTTGAGATGGATTGGCCGAATCCTCTCCAAGTACGTTGCTGCTATAGTCACCATCGTTCCTTATATCTCCTCTTCTTCTTGCTGCCCCACGGTCAGGTCCAGTGAATCCGTAGGTAGATACGGTGACTGCATAGCGGAAGTGTATTTCACTCCTTGAATGAGCAGTTCCTGTGGTTACTTCTTTTGCAAAAAATAAAAAGTGCTATCCAAATTCTCCATCCTTTGGTCAAAAATATCCACTCTCACATCCATTTTTTTTCTTCCAATGAAAGCAAAAAAACTGATGATTTGCCCGAATAAGTCTTGGTGCTTGGTTGGCACTTACCATAGCCTTCTTTGATTTTATTTGGTGTGCCTAGATGTTAAAACTAACTTCATCCTTGACCCATTTGAATCAGTTCCCCCTCCTTGTGAACACATCATCCCTGATATACAAGTAAGGAATTCCGAAGACAACATCAAATGCATCAAGTGGAATAATATAAGCCTCTAATACATCTATGTATTGGGCATTTATGCCAAACTGAAACTTACACTTCCTTGTAACTTATATTTCTACACCCTTCTTAACCCATCCCAGTGGGTATGGATGTGGATGCGTGTAAGTCTCCAGACCAAGCTGTTTTACAACCGCCTCAGAAATCAAATTTGACTGAGAATCAGAGTCTACTAAAGCGTTTACCTTAGTCTTCTTGATTTGGATTCTAATTTGAAATAGCTTACTCATCTCTTCTTCTTCTACTGCCCCATACATGTTAGTGGCCATGCATCCCAACCTCTCGTCTACATCCGAATCATCCTCAATCTCCACCTCTCTTTTTGTCTTCATAGTGGCCATGGATTTCTTGGAATCCTTGGTTCGGTGCTTTGGGTGCAATTCTAGATGCAACTTCTAACATGTGGCGTTAGTATGTCCATTTACATCACAATTCTTATAGAAATTCTTAGGATCTTTACAAGTATGTGAAGCAGTAGTGGCATGTTTACCTTTCCATTTACCTCTGTTACTTTTCTTCCCATGTTCTTTGTCCTACTGTTCTGTTGACTAGTCTCCCTTTGGCTCTATTTCTCCTTGCTTCTTCTCGTCATCAATGTAGTATGCTTGTACACAAGCTTCATTGAGATCCTTGGGCTTCGTGGAGATTACCTTTCTTCGAAGGTGAGTGTGAAGTCCTCCCAAATACTTGGTCAGAATGCCCTCATCCTCCAAGTCCATATTAAGCAACATGGCTTGTCTTCAAAATTCCATAGTGTAGTCTTGCATGCTTTGACCGCTACCCTATTTAAAGTACTACCACTTAATCATCATGTCAGTCTTATGGCCAATAGGATAGAAGTTAGCTCTAATCAACTCTTTAAAACCCTTCCAAGTACTGACAATAGGACGTTTCTTCTTCTCACAAGTGGCTAGATGGGTTTCCCACCAAACCAGAGCATGACCTTCCATTTTGAGACGTTCAAAGGTGACCCTTGTGCCTCAGTCAAATTATGCACACTAAAGTAGACTTCCAACTATTTTATCCATTTATCCAGTAATTCTACATCTACTTGTCCTTCAAAATTCTTTATTTCCACTTTTGTTTCAACTTTAAAAGGTGTATCTGCAGATTTTACCTTCTCGCTTACAATTGGTGTCTCTTCATGCTATTCCCATTATTCCTCTGCGTGGCTCTTTTCGATGCCGAATTTTTCAGCTAGTGCTTGAACCACCAAGTCCATGGAATCTTGCTTAACTAAATCCATATTTTACAGATCTGAAAGCTCTTCTTGTTTCTTATGTAATCTATCCATTATGGTTTATAGCATCTCGACTCTACGGACCAAGTTCTCTTCCTCCATTTGAGCTCGAATTCTCTGTTTCCACTTCTTCGTAGAAATATCTAGCTCGCAAGGTAAAAATTATTCACCTTTGGACCTTGTCACTATCCTACAAAATCACAAGAAAGATTCGAATACCATAGTTCTTGATATATAATTATCTTTGATACCAAAATGATCTGTAAACTTCTACTTTGGAACTCTACGAATCACACAGTTATGTTGTTCTACTTTGAACTTTGGAAAATGACATATTTTCTTGAAATTTAGAGTTTTGTGACTGATTATCTAGTGCTATAGAAAGGAAATTGTAGAGAAGGAAGTAATTCAAACTTCAACACTAACAATTTTTATCCTGGAAACCTCCAAGGAGTAAAATAAGTCGGGAAGGGCAACTGCTCTTTCTTCCCACTTTTATTTGGTCTAACATAGACAATTACAGATTACAATAAGTATGAAAAGAAGCAACAGTGTAAACCTTCTCTCTAATTACTTTCTTGCTTTGTTTCTACACATTGCTCCTACAATTCCATTCTAACACTGAAGATCTCGCTCACTGCTCCCATTATACTTTGATCCTCGATCTATGAATATTATTCTCTTGCTCCTTTCATGTATTTATAGACCTTCCCATGTCCTCCTGTGCACTAGAGGATGTGAATGGGCATGGAAGGGAAGAGACGCGATTGGGCATTTCAAATTTGCGTCCATTTGTGATTCATTTTTTTTTTCTGTTTGGAAGTGACAGGACTGCCGCCTTGTGCAGAACGGCTGTCCCAGGACCGCCACCCTAGCTGGGCGGTGGTTCTTTCCAAAACCTCCATTTACCTCATTTCTTTCACTTTTCCTGTTTCTTCTTCTTGGTGCTAATGTAACTGTTGAAGTGGTGTGTTTTTCTGGATCCCTATGGATCAATATTCTCCTAAAGTCATAATATTAGTTAGTTGTGTGTGTCATAATATTAGTTGGGGTTGTGTGTTTATTCTCTTATGGGAAATTTAAATAAAATTTGTAAAAGTTATTAAAATCCTGTAAAAGTCAGTAGAAGTCAGTTAGGCGTAATTAATCAATTAGGGATAAAGCTAATTGAGACTAATACTAGGAAAGGAGAATAAGTTGTAACCATTTTCCATTCCCTGAGTCTGTTGAGACTATTTTGGTGGTGGATCTAACTGATTCCAAAACAGTCTTATGTATTCAATTTTTGTCATTGTGAGTTTGGATTAATAGGGGTTCCCTTAGGGAAATGGTGTGTGCAAGTTCATTGGTGCAGTAATGGTGTTACAATAAAGTGTGAATGTATAAGAAAATATTTGTATTTCCTGTTGAATTAATAAAATAAGTGAAGGAAGTTTGGCAGTAGTTTTGTGTTGCTTTATAGTTTTAATTATCACTTTGAAATGTATTGAGCTTATGAAAAAAGGTAGAATCCTGCATGCAATTGTAATTGGATGTACCAGAAGAAATTTTGGCTGAGCTAGAGAGGATGCACTAGTTAACATGTTTCACTTAGTCAACATCATTATGGTAGTTTCTTTATGAAAATTTTGACTTACAAAAAGTGTTTGAGGTTAAATAAGAATGAGTACAGATCTAAAACTTGGAATATATCATCATGTTTGTTTTAATATCCTAGATAAACTTGGTGGATCCTTGGAAATGATGGGAAGATTGAGATATTTATGATAGTATGAAAAACTTCCCATAACTGAGATGCCAACCAATCCTAAATTCTGTCACAATCTTCATGCCCAAGATGACTTCGTTGGTTCCCAAAATTGGTATAAAACTTCTTGTTGTTTTAAGATTATGTATAAAAAGGAGGGCCTATAGAAGTGATTGGAAGGGCATGATTTTCATGGAAGTTGTCCTCGTTGCCCTGTCTTTCTTGTATAACTGAGGATGAAAATATTTTACTTTCCTTTCTTGAAAATGCCCAAGATGATTGATTCAGGAACTAAAAATTAGAATATATCATCTTGGGGGTCTTAAAAACCTACATAAAATTGGAGGATCCTTGACGCGAATAGGAAGAGAAATATTTTTATGATAATCCTAAAACATGTTTGTTTCTACCTATGAAATCTCCTCATTCCCATACACTCATACTAATGTAATGAATGTATTGGAATCATATAGATATAATGAAAAAAGTATATTTTTAAGGTTACACGTAACCTTATCATGATGTTTTACCTTTTTGGAAGTCATTTTGATTATTTTAAATGCATATTTGAATCCTTACAGCTTGTAAATATCAACCTTGCCAAAAGTGAGTCATCATGATTTGGAGACACCCTTCTTTGATCTTCAAACCATTGAAACATTAAATATTCCTGAAGAAAGGATCAACATGACCCCATTTTGAGCTCCATAGTTTATCATAAGAGCACAAAAATTTTCCATAGAAGTGCCAACATTTATCATAGAAGTGATAGATTTTATCAAAGAAGCACCGAAGTTATTGTCATGGAATCAAAAAGAGGATGATCCATATGATCTAATCCAAATCTATGGCATGTGTATCCACATTTAATAAAACCACTATAAATATCATGGTTAAAAATAGAATACTATCTTTGGAATGTTTCCCACGAACTACAAAAATACTCCTAATTAATAGATTAAGAGTCTTCAAATCAATCATACATGGTTCTATCATTGATGTACAATCCTTAGACATCTTCTTCCTAGATCCTAGGAATATCATCAATCAACATGAGCATTTCTGAAGACAAACTGACAATTTCTGGAGTTAGAATGACAATATTTGGAGCTATACTGACAATCTCTAGAGTTGGACTGATGATCTCTGGGGCTAGACTAACGATCTCTGGAGCTAGACTGATAATCTATGGAGCTCTTCTCACTTGTCATAACCATAATATTATTACTTATATGACACCAATTTGACCTATAAAATAAATTGGTAAGAGTACATAGATCATAATCCCATCTAGGTTGTTTGATCCATGAGATAGGATAAGGGCTCAAAATAACAACAATAGCCACCTGGCATACATAACAATCCAAGAGGCAAAATCATTGGGAATTGATCTAATCACTTTTCTTGCACACACTAGCCATAGGCTGCAAAATCTAGATGTTAGTGTGTTTTCACCATTTAAAACCGATTTCAAGTATGAAAGATCCAAATTAATGGTCAAGCATCACAAAGTAGATGTGAGAAGACTTGAATTGGTGGCTCTTAACAACAAGGATTTTACAAGAGAATTAAATCCATCAAATATAAAAGATGTATTATGAGGATTGGAATATGGCCTTTGAATAGAGATGCATTGGTCAATGACATGCACCATAGTGATGCATTTAATGTTAAGCTATCTGAGGAGGAAAATATATGGAGAGCAGTATGGAGATGGATAGTTATAAAAGAGATGAAATTGAACAATTTATTAGAGATATTGGAGAATCAATCCAAAAATATGATGATCAAATCGAACAAAAAAAGGATGTAGTAAGCCAACAATAAACTAATATAATTCAGAAATTAGAGGTGGAGGTGATAGAGTTACATCAACAAGGTAAGAGAACATGTTTAAGCTAGATTAGACAAGGTAGTCAAGTTATAATTCATGTTCAAGTTGAATAAAAAACACCAAATCATGTGATTCAAACGTAATAATCCGTCACAACTGATGACAAGATGTGTTTTCCAACAATAGCTAAACAAATTGAATGGTTGAAAGAAGCTGATACAAACTAGGGGATTCCAATCGACCTTTTTGATGAAAACATTTCTATATCCATGCCATCCCCTCATCTCAACATGCCAAGTGGAATAGTTCACTAGTATGTGGAATGTACCACATGGAAAAATGAATATGACAGTCAGTTGGATGTTGCAAAATTGGGGTGCTTAAAAACATTTATATAAGACACAATAGACCAACCATGCAATGTATAATTAGGAAACCAGGTTGGTTGTTCACTACAGAAATTTCTTAAGCTTCCAATCGAAAGGATTAATGAGATATTTTAATGTGCAAATAGAGGGAATATAAGGCTGAGTAGGTAGTCAAAAATTATCACATCGTCTAACTACTTGAAAATGATTGACAAAAAATACCCACAAAGGAAGTAATTGGAGGAGTTGAAAGTGAGGAAGAAAGAACAAATTGAGGAGAGGAAGGTAAACAAAAGTATTGCACAAGAAAAAAGGGAAGCAAAAAAACTTGAACAATAACTCAAAATAAGAGGAGGGAACATGAAAAGATAAAACAACAATAGGAAAAGGATAAAAAAGGAACATGAGAAGCTTCAATGGGAGAAGGAGAGGATATAAAATAAGTATAAAGGAAAAGATGATTGATTTGTAGATAAAATACTATTCCTTCATAACATCCATTTATGATGTATTTCTACAACATTTACACTCTGAATTTTCAAAATGTGGCCAATTACCAAGTTAGCAACACATCTACTTATAAAAATCAAATGTAGTTTCCTTCAACATCAAACATGTAATTTATGACAAAACAAATGTAATTTTATCACGTTGGTAATATGTAATTTTCTCCAAAAAGTACAACAAACATGAAATTTCCTACTTTTAGTTAAAAGGAATGATAACCAGATTGTACCATGCCAAAAACACATATGAATCAAACACCACGATCAATAAGATGAAAGTGATTCGCCACAATAAATTTACATAAACCTTTGCAAACAAATGAGAAACAATATCATATATTATTATGGAACTCAACGAAATAAAATGAGAATGGGCCTTATATAGGAAAGGATTAAAAATCTAAGAACCAGTCAAGGTTGTAGATCAAGCCATAAATCAAGGAAATAACTAGTCATCAAAAAACTAGTCAAGACCATAGATTTAGGAGAGAACTAGACATAAAGGATCTAGTCAATACCATAGATCAATGAAATAACTATACCTAACAACTAGATAATATCCCCCTAATATCTAAATAAATAGAAAGAAATATCCACATACATAAGTGGGTGAGGATAAATACAATAAAGGTAAATAAAGTACCTAGGTGAACATGAGATAAGGTAAATACCTACTCTAACACCCCCCCTCAAGTGAAGGTAGGGGTCAAAATAGAAGTGGCATGTCCACAATATGAGTCATGATAACTAGGCCTAATGAGGTAATCATGTACAATATATCTATGAAGAAATATCGAACCAAAAGAAGGAAATAATCCTACTAGAAGGAAAGAGAAAGAAGAAGAAGAAGGAAGATGTTCTCATAAACACCCCCCAAGAATAACTTCTGAAACCCCAAGGATGCCACACAACTTAAGGTAGTGAGGTGATGCAAAACAATTTGTAAAGATGTTTGTAACCTACTGTTAAGTCTGATTGTACTCGAAGCAAAAAACTCCATCCTGAATGTGCTAACAAATTAAGTGGATGTGTATCTCAATATGCTTGGTCCGTTGGTGCTCAACTGGGTTATAAGAAATGTGAATTGCACTTTTGTTGTCACACCAAAGTACATGTTAGTGCAAATTCACAACACCCCCAAAATGACCTTCAGATCTACTTTTTCTAAGGCAATGTCATTTGGTGTGAATGCACAACATTGAGTTTTCCCAAAGTGTGGGACCTTTACAAATGGGGAAAGCTCAATGTTGTGTATTCACACCAAATGAAATTTCCTTAGAAAAGTAGATCTAAAGGTCATTTTGAGGGTGTTGTGAATTTGCACTAATAGTTTTTGGCACACCTGGTGGGACCTTAGAGGTCTTCCAATTTATTTTTTACAAGTTGGTGTGTTCCTATTAAAGATTCATCCTTTGGAGGCATATTCAAAAGCACATCTGGAGACTCCATCTGGTAAATAACCCATCTCAAAAGTTGCAGACCCTCTTTCCATTCATTTTCCATTAATTTCTATTGATTCTTCTTTTCCATCCCTTGTCACTCTTTTCCATTCCATGAAGTTGTGCAATCATGACTTCATTTCCCTCATGGAATTCACATTTACAACAGCAGTGTCATTCAAATCCACCTCCAACATGTTTCTCAAATCCTCCAGATCAGCATTTTGATCATATTCAAAACCGGTATGCAGACCCCATATGAGCAATGCCAAAATTAGTTTGGTTATGAAGCATATCAAGCACAAGAGTATGCATATGATGAGGGCAGTCAAGAAGGAAATGCAAATTTGTTGGAGAAAAATCTAAAAAATGGAGATTGGCATGGTGCAATCTAGGGCTCAAGCACAAATGAAAGCATTTGGAATCATTTGTGGAGCACCTTGTCCATGGGTGGGACCTTTTCCAAGGCATTATAGCCCTCAAGAGAAGCTTGAATTCATGATTGTAATGCTGCCATTACTTATAAAATGGACTGAGGGAATAGAGTTGTATGATAGGAGTATTCAGCAACCTTTTCAATGGGTAAGCACACCATCTCATACTCTTTCTTTTCCTCTTTCTCAATCTGTATCATTTCAGCAGTGTCAAGCTTCAAGTTTCCCGATCTTCTGTCCCAAAAGTTGATTTAACTTCTCCATCCCCTAGTATTCCACCTCATCTCAATTCTTCTGTCATTTTCCCTTCCAAATAGTCATCCCCTCCATAAGAGCTAAAAGAAATACCTCCCATTCCAAGGAAACAAGAAGTTCCATCTCCTCCACCACCAAAAATAATTACAAAATCAATTGATTTACAACCCACCCCTCCTCTTGCATTCCCAAATCCATGTTGGGAGAATGAAAATCAGAACAATCAGTCATGAAGGAAAACAAGAAGAAGATCCAAAAAATGATGAAAAGATTAAAATTTTATTGAATTTGGCTCTTAAATTCAAGATTACAAAAATCCCCTTGATGGTGAAACCAATAAAGGAGGTTGGAGTTGAAGAACAAGTGGTGGCCAAGGCTGATTTTGTTGTAGCAAAAGAAGAGCAAAAAGAAGAAGTAGATCAGAAATCAGTTTTCCTAGAATGCAGTGTCTATTTTGGCACTCTACTTTAAGAAAATGCACACCTAATTCAAGTTGCACAATCAGTCATGGAAAGAATCTCTGAAGAAGATCTTGCAATCCCAACTTGTTCTCTAGAGCAGCAGATTGAAGAGTTTGATTTGACAAACTTCATGCTAGAGAAAGAGTTTAATCAAGAGAAAGATTGTCTTCAAGCAGCAAAGGAAGGAGAAGCTGCTCCAAATCCAAAAGAAGAGGAGCACATTCCAACTATGGGGGAGAAAAGTGTAGATCCAAAAGCTTTGAGTACAAAGCAGGCTATAGAAGAGCCTTCAGTTCTTCTTTCTACTTCATCTCTCTCAAGTTCTAGCACTGAAGAAGAGTTTGATCTCTCAAACTCAATGTTGGAGGGAAAGAAACCATGGTGATCAATGTAGATCAAGAGAGCACCATGGGAGAGGTTAAACATTTGCAGCAGGATAGCAATGAGGTAGTTTACCTATCTGATTTGGAGGACTATTTTGATAGAGAGGAACTAGTTGAAATCACGTCATTTTCTCCTTCATCACCCACATTCCAAAAACAAGAACCTACTACCATGAAGGAGAGCATTCATTTACAGCAGCCTGTATTTAATAACATCCTTTTGGAGCCAAGATTGGAAGCTATTAATCTTCTATGTTCTTCATTGGAGGAAGAAGGAAAACAGCAGAAGAACTTCATCACTTCTCCCACATCATCCATCCAAGAAGGTCTACAAGAGGACTCCATTTTTGGAGTTGAAAATCAGAGCAATAGGCATATGAAATGGATCAAACCTTGCCCAATAAGGTATTTGGCTTCATTGGAGCCAAAGGATAAGTCACAACCAAACATGCTTTCTTCTAAGCATCAGGTTGAGCATCTAAGCACCAAGGATCAACTGCAATACCTCTACAATCCAAATGCAAAGCAACTAAAAGAGGTATCTAACTTGTTTTCAGTTGACACCTTGCCGATTTTGGTAGAATACCAGCTTCTTGTTGATTTTCCACTCATCCTAACAACCATGATCAGCTCCAAATCAATTTGCATGGCTTCCCATTTTGAATAAAGGAAGCTATTTTGCACAACCAATTGTTGGGTTTGTTTATCTCACCTTTGCTTCCAGTTAGAGTAGAGTAGGTAGGTTTGCTTTCAGCAGAAGAAGTGCTTGTGCACACTCTGCATATCCCACCTGGGGTATGTATGATTTCCAATTTTGTACATAGTTTATTTGGTGCTGATTTTGCTCTTGCACAATCCATTTCAGTGGCATTTGGTGAAGATCAAATCCAAGTTTTAGTGGGTTTCCAAGTGGTTCAAAGGTCATATTTTCATATTTCAGATCAGAATTCGGTTATCAGGCTTGACTCCATGCCCAAATGGATGCTTCAAAGGCAGTTGACCACTTCATCTAGTAGGTAGATGACCCCTCTGAGTCGCCAAAAAGTGTTATCCAAAATAAGGCTAGGCTTATTTTTGGCTAACTCCTCCTCCTTTTCCTTTGCTGGTACTTAAATAAATTTTTGGCATGCTTCAGGGAATCAATTTTTTTTGGAAATTGCTCCATCAGATAGAGAATTTTCTCACCTTTCCAGAAAGGTAAAATTTTCCTCCTATCTCCATATATTTTGAAATTTATGACTCGATGGATTTTTTTGGGGAAATTTTCCCTTGACATGGCCGCATCCAATGAGAAGATGCCACATGGTGGCAGAGGTCGGGCCAACAGAGGTAAGTTGAAAAAATTGCCAAGAAGGTTGGTGGAGGCACAAAGGGTAAATTTTGGCCCATAGACCCATGGAGGGAAAGGAAGTGTGTTGGAGGAGGTAGGGAGGAATTTGGGCACTTAGCCCTTTTGGGGAAAAAGTCAAAAAATCCAAAATAGGCCCGTAGGCCCATGGAGAAAGATGGAGAAAAGATTAGCAAGCCCACCAAGCAATGTGAAAGCGACACGTGTCTAGTCAGTGGTGGGCGTCGAAGGCACAAAAGGTTTTGGAAAAAATTGCCAAAATTGTAAAAGGCGTAAAGGAAAATGTTGAAACACATCCCCACGAAGTGACCCAGGTGCCGACACGTGGCAGTGGAGCACAGGGAAATCTTTGGAATTTTGCCCAATGTGAAATCAAAGGGAAAAAGGTGAGGTTGGACCCCGAATTTCCATCAGTGAATGGGGAAGCACCATGTGGTAGAGGAGTGGGCAGGGCATGGAGAAGTTTTGGGAAATTTTCCCAAATTCAAAAAAGAGGAAAATTTTCAGGTTTCAGCCCACCAACCCAAATTTTTCCCTAAAATTGTCATTTTTTCCCTAAATCTTCAAAGGGGCATATCTTTCGATCTCGAGCTCAGATTTTCATATTCTTTATATCATTGGAAAGCTGGTGAAATTCTCCACACGATGGACTATTCAATTTTGAATTTTGATGGATATTTGCAAGAGAAAAATGGGGAAAACGTCTCTGGCATGCAAAAAACACAGAAAACCGCCCCCAACCACCAAAATTAATGAAGTATGGGCCTCTTTGTTTCTCTACAGAGCAATGTACTTTGGTGTATGGGTTTTTTCATGAATCCCATCACTTTTCAGGTGAAATCGAAGGGATTTGTCAGTGGTTGGAGTTCCAAATCAATTTACCTACGTTTTCTCCTTTCTTCCATTCTGCTCGATGGTTAAAAGCCAGTTTTGGCTCATTGGTAACGAGTTGTTCATCATTCTTCTCTGCCTCTCCCTTATTTTCTTCCCCAGGGTAAAAAATGGAGTTTGAACGTCCTCCCCTACTCTGTAATGGCAATTTTTTCCTCTTACCAACAAAATTATGTTTTATACAAACTGCTGGAGCAACAAAAACGTGTTTTGTGATGCATCTATCCATCCTTACTCATTTTTTTACTTGTTTTCTTCTTGCTTATCTTCATTGCAGCTATTTTTGCATGTTTTAATGTTCATTGCAGGTTTTGGAGTTGTGTTCATGTAGTTTTGGAACATTTTTTGTGTGAAATCCATCCTTGGTTTTGTGATGCACTTGTCCATCTTTTCCATTTCTCACCTCTTCTTGTTCCATGGCTTTTTTGATAGATGTTCAGCATTTTCCTTCTCTGGTGTATCACCATTTTAGTGTAGGCTCTATTTTTCCCTCTATTCTCTCTCTCTATGTCTCCTTGGCATAGTTAGATTAGGATTAGATTAGCTTGCCTGCACTGGAATAACTTGTGGTGGGTAGTTTAAGAAGAGGAACCAACCTTCTTTGGAGAGCTTTCCCCATTTGCAAAGGTCCCACACTTTGGGAAAGATCAATGTTGTGCATTCACGCCAAATGACATTGCCTTAGAGAAAGCATATCCATAACTCATTTGGGGGTGCTGTGAATTTGCACTAACATCAAACTAGTGAGTTAGGATGAGTTAGGTTGTAGAGGTGGATATGCGAATAATTTATTAATAAATTAATGTAATCTAGCTCATGAAAAAGGGGGGGGGTTAGAAAATGTGGGTTCTTTTGATGCCCAATTAACTGGGATGTAGGGAGAATTACCTAGGTTTAAGGGGTTTCCAGTTAAGTGGAATGCTATGAAATCAATAGAGCTTAAATTTGAATCTGTATAAATAGACCAAATGAGGTCATGAACCCCTGGTGCGAGTAGCGGACAAAGTGGGAAGTGACTATTTTTGCTCGAAATAGTGCAAAACCCTTTTAGTCTAAATTCATGTGACTACTATGAGGAGAATGTGCAAACCAAGATATAAGCCCTATTTAAAATAAAATATGGGAGGGAGAGTATGGGTCAAGTACATAAGAATTCTAACCAACTGCTATACAATGTAGGATCACAAAGTGGGTAGTGGTACATGTGGATGTAAGAGTAAACCTCAGACTGAAAAGGAGATGGAATTGGCTTGCAATCAACCATATTTCAAAACGATGCTGAAATAAGATCATGGGTGTACTTTTTATGACTCAAATGAATCCCTGAATCTTGTCTGAGAAATATACAAAAGAATCTAGAAATAATGGTCAATAACCCAAGATATTTCATGTCAAACTACATAGAAAGAGCCCTCTGAATAGTCTGAATGTGGGAATTAAGAGCTGCCAATAAGTAATAGGTATCATCAACATACAAGACAAGTATCACAATATCCTCACCAACATGCTAGAGATATGTTTATATGATAGATGAGTGGAATTGGTAAAAATAACCAGTAGATAGAAGAAAATAACCCATCTTCTCATACCAAGCCTGAGGGGCCTGTTTGAGACCATAGAGAGACCTTTAGAGCATACAAACAAGAGAAGAGATCCTAATGAAAATAGGAAAGTGTGTGCTCCATGTATATTGTAGAGGTTTAAATCTCCATAGGATGGTAAACTCTACCAACTTATCCCTTTTGTATTGGGACGAAAATATTTGTTGATGAAGGTCTTAAAAATAAATAAGAAATTGAAGACGGTTTTTGTGTCATATATCTTGTGGCAATTGGTTGAAAAATTCATCAGTGTTGATCAATACTTAAATTGTGACTAGCCCTTTGGTAGTAAAAGATAGCCTTATACTTTAATCAATGAGACCCATCAGCTGCATATTTGGTTTGGTACTACCCACTTACACCTAATCATATTTCTTCCTTTAGAAGAGATACCAAATCCCAAGTATGATTCTTCATCAAAGAAGAATACTCAGGGACCATTGCATCATCCCACTCCTATATCCCATGATCCTATGAAAAATACTGTGGATCACTGGAAAAACTACCTGACACAAAATTCCAAAACCTATAAAATGTGCTTGATGATGTCTAGTGGGTGGAAGATCCTGCATGAAAGGTGTTGCCTCAGAAACTGTATGTAATCGAGCCCACTTAGTCTATAAAATGACAACATCTTCACATGGGCGGGATAGGTATCCTCAACAATCTTTAACCTCCTCATCAATTCCGTGAAAGAAAGGATCCTGAGATGTCTACCATGAATCCAAAAACTCATGGAAGAAATGATCAGGCCATACATGAGGAATAAGCACTCATCAAACCCTTGAACATCGAAAAATAATGTGATATGAAGGGGTCTAGACTGTCCATAACATTGCTAATGGTCCTCACAATAATTGAGATCAAAGCTTACAGATCTTCTTATCGAAAGATGTCCAAAGCTTCTTTGGCAAAATCATAAGCCTCAAACGATGGCTCCCAGGGATAAAAAAATAGACATTTGTTGATCTAGTTGGACCATGGAGCTTCCTCTAGGAGGTCAAGATGCTACCAGTGCCCTAGCATCTACCAATGTGAGTAGGAAACCTGAATGCTAGTTTCACAATTTGGAACTAGTATTCTACAAGGGGTTAGGAGGTAATCTGTAGCCATGCTTAAAATTACCCATCGCATTAAAGAATTCTATTCAACTTGGTATGTCTTAGCCATTATATGTTGTCAATCATAATGAGGAACAAGATGTTGTAGTGAATAATGACCTTGAGAGGCCGAAATTGAATTCATTAAAAAAAAATTTATGTAATGCATATGAAGAGGGTATCTCCTCATTACAATGGTGGAAGGTTCATAATGCAACTGAAGATTGTTTCTAATAAAAGCCTCATACCTAATGTGAATTCAATTTGGTTTTATTGTGAACATAAACCCAAGGTTGCTCTCGAAAAAGTTATCACTTTTTTAAGTGCATACTTAGCTCCCCATTGAAAGAAATGGGTATTGGAAAAACTATCAAGTCCTTCCTGCATGGTGACAATGTGAGTAGTGTTGAGAATCCCTCGCACAAATTGTTAGCTAGATGTCCTTGCCTTTTTCCCTAATGCATAGCCAGACAAAAACTGTCAAAATTGAAATTAGAGAGACCATATGTAATATCCATGAGATGTCAACTCCTACTCATTGGACTGATCTTAATTGAGCATAGGTCCCTCATTATGGTCTAAAACTTACTATTTAATCTGCATGAGTCTAATTTTGTCCCTATAAAAGAATATTAAAACCCATCAGAACTCACTCAAAGATAATTTAGCTAGAATTTTTTAGCATCAACAAACCTATGAGAATGATCGGGGCGCCAAAAAGTGGTCTTTGTTATGCCCGACATGTGGTGTATAAGTACTAATTTTAATTGTACCAGTTAAAAAATATACATTAAAGATTGAATTTGACCTGGTAATGTTAATAAGAGGTTCATATAGGATGAAATTTTAAAATCGGGATACCTTATTATTTCCAAATATCACAGGGGTTAATATATATACCTTTTCCCTCAAGAAAAAAATGATAATAATTAGTCCATTGATTCTCAATTTTAACAATGTAGAAACTCAAGTATATGAGATACATATGACTCAAAACTTGGATATAATATCATAGTTAATTAGATGCCCATAATCTATTATCATAACTACCTTATGGTTACAAAGAACATCCTATTTCAATATTAAGTGGCAACATTTTCATGCTGATATATAAGAAGGTTGTTAATTAAGAAGAAATTAATAATTCAATAATTAATCTCTAAAATAATTCGCTTGAGAAAAAATATGTTAAATTCATGACCAATATTATTTTTCTTTGATTTATTAAAGAGCATGAAAGGAAGAATTATTCTTATTTATAGGACTCCAATCGTAGTTTGGCGAAGTTGTTTAAGGTCTTTGGGTGGTTAAGAGCACTTTGAGATGGACAAGGGCTGGATTTGGTTTTACTCTTTACAATAAGTTTTCCTTTGCCCTTAGGATTAGATGTCAACTAAATGCCTTTTGAATAGTGTAAGAAGACTCAAGGTGAGACAAATTTGGAATTCTTATTTAGTAAGTCTTTCACAAAATGATAGAATTCTAAATCAGACATTTTGAATGTGTCACCTAAGGCATTTGGATGCTAGAAAAAATGTAGAATAAAATATTTAAAATTGTAGACAGAGTCAACTTGTCTCATAGAATCAAGTAAACACACTGCTTGACATATTTCTTATCATCTTCCAAAATTAAAATTTATTTCAACTATAAATTTTCTTAATGTTGGTAATTTAGTCTATAACTAAATTGGAAAAATTCCATTCAGGTCCTTTTATTAAGAGAGTTGATCTAAATTTCTACATAAGTTGCATTGCTTTCATATGATTTCCACTTTACCAAATAAATCCTCCATTAGATGTCTCCCATATTTTGAAAAGAAGAGTCACATTTACTTCCAAATGAAATGCTTATTGTCATTACCATAAGTTCCTATCAAACCCCTTATGCAATGGTAACTAGAACACTTTTTCATATTCTCTAGTGAAAAATGGTTGTTTTGAAGAAGTTAAAGTCTTGAAACAATCCATTCTACTTAATTATTACTTTCCAATCTTGGTTTAAACCATTCTGTGGTAATTTATGTTCTTAATGCAATCTTAACATTATCTAAATGGTCATAGTGTAGATAAACGCCCTCCTGAAAATTTCACCAAAATAAATGCAAGAAATGCAATTGAAAAGCAATTGCAACAAGTAGCCCCCCATATTTTGACACTTTATTTGACTACGTGTTATTATACTGCAAATTTCAAAATAAATATTTCCAATGGAAAGAGCATTTTTGAAAAAAGAATTCATGTCCACTTTTGCAAAAACTATAACACACTTGCATAACATTCTGTTACCAATCAAAAGAGTGGAAGAAGTATTTTCAATATTATGCTCTATTTGGTTTATTTTAGATTGCCACTAATCCAAAATAAAATGATATGGGGGCTGAAGTTATTATTCAGGTCACTAGGGAATCACAAGATTCTAAGCCCTATAAGGAGTAAGTCAACTTATGCGTGTCATTCAAAATGATGGATACTAAGTATTTTCTTCAAATGATGGCACACAGATTCTCATGCACAGTCCATACTTGGTGTTACCCCTGCCAAAATGAGAATATTATTCAGCATGAGGGAGGTAGAGAACAATGAAAAACATATTGCACGTAACCAAGAATTTGCACAAATTGAAGAAAACATGTAGATCTCAAGAAACATCCTTCTTTGACGGAAACCCAGTTTCAAAATGATTTGTTGGTTTTTCCTTTTGTTGGACATTTTGAGAAAAGTAATGTAGTTTATCTGCAATAACAAAATAAAATACCTAATAATCAATTGAAAATACCTCTATGAAATGGTCAATTTTATAGTTTAGATCTTAGGGTTTTTCCACCTTCCGAATGCTAATGGAAGACTCATTTTGAATGAAAAGATAACAGTTTCAATGAATTAACAAAAGTACAAACATTAAGAAGGCCTCAAATCTTATGAATTATACAAAGAACTTATTTGCAAAATAAAGGTCTTCGTCAGATTAATTCTCAATAGTAATCTCCTATCTGATACCATAATAAGGAACGATAACCAGATCATAATCAAGACAATAACACATTCATGATAATTAAATGACCATGATCAATAAGATCGAAATTAATTTTACTAAATAAACTAGATTATACATAAACCTTTGCAAACAAATTCTAAAAACAATATTCATATATTCAACGATTCATACTTATAGAAATAGCCTCAAGTATGTTGGTAGGCCTTTCTGGTATTAGGTAAGGATCATACAATCTAAGTACCAGTGCAAAAGTCAGTGTAGATCAATGTCATAAAAAGGAAAGAACTAGTCATCAAGAACTAGTCAAGACCATAAGTATTTAGGAGTGAAATAAAAATTCAACACTATACACAAGATCAATAAAGAACTATCTAAAATGCAAGGAAAAAACTAGCTCACTATTTACAATATCAGCCATGATAAATATATCCAGAAGTAAGACCAGTGCAATTCCCCATAGAATCTCAAATATTTTCAATTTAGTGTCGAAATGATACTTAATGTAAAATGACCTACTACATAACAAAATGTATAAAAAACAGTCATTAATGTTCCCAAAATTTGAAGTGGATGCCCTTACACATTGTTGGGTTTTAAAATGGTACTTTGACAAAACCACAGTATAGGGGGACAACAATTCCCTCCTCTTTATGGGAGAGGTTACCTTATTGAAAGCAAGAAGCAAAGCTTATATACAAATGTACAACTTTCATCTATAAAGATGGACCTCAATGACATCTTGAAATTCATTTTATACCAAAATAGATTATCAATACAAATGAATGGAAGAACTGAAGAAAGGAAAGAGAATAATATAACAGTACATTTCAGTAATGTAGATAACAGAGGATAACCCTATATGTACTGAGAAAGAGGTGATACAGAACTAGAATCATTCACATTCATAGCGTAAGATATCATTCATAACACAAAGTCATAGAAATCATATCAATAAGAACACAAAGTTTCTTATCATAGAAGATAAATAATCCACTAATTTTAAGGTAAACAAAAAGGAACAATGGAGGAAGATAGAGAAAAGGGTAAAATCCTTATGTATTGATTTAATTTCAACTATAATTACACTTCAAAAGTATCAGAGTCCAACCTTTGCAATGAGCCAAGCTCTTACATTTATAGATGAAGCGAAGAAAGGAGAAGAAGAGAAGGAAAGAAATCTTATTTGGAAGATCAACCACCAACCATCAATGCCCCTGTAAATCCACCTATAATCTGTCAAATCTAGTTTTGTATGTCTTTGGCGTGCTAAAGAATGGAAGGATGGAAGATTCAGATAAAATTTGATTCTAGTTGAAGCAGTCCGATCACATAACTAATGGCATGAAAGATGTTACCCAAATTTTCACCTATTAAGCTTGGAAATCATAGTTTGCGCTACATTTGGCCTCTAGGGACCACATTCCCACAATTTTGTGTTAAAATAATCTTCTTTCAGCTCTAGGATTCCATTGATTTTTGTTTCCAATATACATGAGATCCCTAGAAGATCAAGGGGATCTGCCTAGTTTCGTAAACCTGAGGAAATTTTATTTCTAATATTCATCTTGACACCAATTACCCTAAACCACCATCAGTTAAGTCAGAACCACCATTTCTGATTCAATTCTTTCCTAATCCCCAAAGACAACCTTGAATTGCAAATGGTTCTAGGTTGGATAACACACCTTTTAAATTTAGTAATTCCTTGGGACAGAGATAACACATCTTGGTGAGAACTAAGTTTCTGTGAGAACCACCAATCATGCAAGGAAATCAGATCAAAGCATGAATCTCTTAGCCACATCACATTTTCTGCTATTCATCCAGCCAATACTCACCCTAGCACAGGATTTTATCCAATCCAAAAAGATAGGAGATGCACATGCAGCCCATGTAGAGAGCTCCCCAACGATTTGATGATCACCTCCAGCAACATTCAAGCTCTTACTAGCATGTTCATTCCTCACACACAGGCATGTCCAAGAACTAGATTCTATGTAAGTGAAACATGTTATACTCCTCTGGTTCATTTCATTTAATAATTTTATCTATCATCCTATTGTTCTACCTAGCCACCCATTGACCTCCTTTAATACTCACCCCTCCACATACCCCATTAAAACCTTGCCAAATCCCATCCAAACCACCTAATACCTCATCCCGACCAACCAGAGTCCTTTGTGCAATCATAAAGGAGACCCAAAGCTTGTTCTGTGGCATTTCTAGTATTTCCACAGTAACCGGCACCGGTTATACCTGAACGTTGTCGGTTACCCTTAACCAAAATCAGTGTTCGTATTTGCCCATACAGCCTAGAACAAAGACCTACCCACAAAATTTCATCATCACCCTCATTCACCTGTGACCTACCTGAGACCTCTGTCAAACCTATAGAGACCCAGAACCAATTGTTGACCTTCGGATCTTATTTTAACTTAGCCTGTTAGATTAGATCTTTCTTATTGTGTTTTAATGAGATACCTAAATCATTTCAATTAAAATAGGATTTACTTTATTTACCGCATTAAATTGTTTAAAACAGTGGACTGACAGCCGTCTAGGAAGTATCACACTTCCCAGGATCTAGCACACGCTAGGTAGTTCACTTCACATATTGTTTAACTCTTTCTGGTGGTCTTGTGTTTTTATTTCAGGTAGTTCCTCCTAGCCAAAAGGAAGCTCTCATGATCAGCTATGGATTTAGAAGTTACACGCGTGCAACAACCCATCAACCAACATTTCAACAGGTATTCCTCCTATGCCCATTACCCTATTTGTTTCATCACTTTCAAAGAAACGTCTAAGAATCAAGTGAAACATTTTGGCATGCCCAGTGGGACCCATTCCAAGGTTCCTTGCATTTCATTCATTCCTAGGAAAAGTTGTGTGTTTTTTTCCCTTCTGAAAAGCATACACACTAATTTTCTTCCTTGGTAACCCACCTTTTCTTTCTATTTTCTCTAAAGGAAACCTTTCTTTTGGTGTAATTAAAAAGAACCATTTCTTCATGTTTTCTGCATTATAGTGAAAGAGCATCCCTCTTCCTCTTCATCTTATTGTGTCATCCAACTTCACACTTCGATTTGGGCTTAAAAACAAGTGCATTCCATTCTGATTTATCACATTAGCTCACATTAATTGAGGGCAACCTATACACTGGAAGTCATGACCAGCTGATGGTTGAAAAACAAACCGTAGAAAGCACATCTCTTTCTCTCTCTGAGTCTTGTCCAGATTGCACAAATTCAAAACAAACACATATTCTTAAACAACATCTTTCCTAGGAACACCTGTCAATGATCACACTGATCTGAGGATTGACAAGTACTCCCCAACTCATTGCTCTGTCGAGTCATACTTCAGAGTGAAGCCCGCCCCCACCATAACATACCATAAACCTCACCTTTTAGATCTCCTTCTTCATAGGAAGCCATCCTCACCAAAAAATTTATTTCACTAGTTCATGTGTCAGTCCTTAAATAGCATAAGCTAAACAAACATAATAGAAAAGGCACTCCTAGGATCGCATTTTTCTTAGTGTTTCTGCTTGGCTTGCATTTTGAGGTGAGAGATCACGTTCTTCATTTTGTTTTTCACCCTTACATGCTCCTCATCATAGTTGGTGTATTCTGGACTTCACCTGAGTGTGCTTGGACCATATTATCATCATTCTCAGAATTATGGGTCTGATTCCACATCAAATTTTAATTCACAACCACTATTCTTTCATCACTATTTCAATTTCACAGTAACCGGTGTCGGTCCAGTCGACCGTCACCGGTTACCCTCTGACCGCTGTCAGTTATACCCAACCGGCGTCGGTTCCAGGTCCTTTTGTTAACCTACCCAAAAGGACATTTTATTCATCTTCTTCCACTTTTTACAGTCCCTGTCACTACAATCATTCCCATTGACATTGTAAACATCATTAGATTTGACATACCTGTCAGATTTGACCTTCTACCTAGTTTTTCACTCACTGGCCATTTTCTACAGTGACCGGTAGCAGTTACCCCTAATCGGCGTCATTTTTCCCTAACCAACATCAGTTAGCCTATTTCACTTTCCAACCAACATTTGGTACCGAATCCACTTTTTTCCGCCAAGTTCACCTGTTCCTGTTATTTTTTTGTGTCATTTACAGAGAAGTTGCCCTACCTGAGCAGTACTAGTTCACATGGTTCTGACCCAAAAACAAGCAAGTGCACTCATATTTCACATGCCAGTCGTCAAGCACTCCCACCTAGTCCTTCACCACCTTCCATTTTATCACCAGCCATGGAACCTATACAACCTATCTCTATTGCTACCGGGGATGAGGAGTTCACATGACTCCTTGACCAAAATCCTACCGCTTTGTAGTTTTACCTTTCCCACTCATCCACTCGAGATGCCTCGGGTCATTTGATATACGACATGCCCATATCTATCCCCCCGAACTCTCACTCCCACTCCTGCATCAGCCCCATCTGGCTCTGCGCTGCCCGCATCTACTTTACCCCCAGTCATTTCACAGACTAGGTCCTATACCCGCTATGACTGCCGCGTCTGCCACCTCTGTGGCACCCGCCACATCCACCATACCCTCGATAACTACCAAAACACAACCTCATATGCCCCTAATGTCTCACACATACCCGTAGCTACACTACCACCTCCGGTGTCGGTGACCCCTACCCCTTTCCAGAATGTGGTACTTTCCATTCCACAATCATTAGCCCCCATTGCCACTAGGGTTACCACAACCCTTCCACCTCCATATACATACTATCAGCTACCTCCGATTTCATCTATTATTCACTCTGGGTACATACCCCCTATTTCACTACCTTCTTCTCAATCAACCTACATGGCAGCACCATACACTAGAGTGCCACCCCCTGTTTTATGCCCAAAATCAACCCTCTCACGCTATAGGAGGCACCCAATCATCACAACCCACCAACGACCTAATCAAATTAATGATGGACAAGATGTAGACATTGGAGGCATCGGTTTCTAGCTCTCGTAACACTCTCACCTACGATGAGATTTGTAATGAGCCTATCCACCCATCCATTCTTATTCGTCCATATCCCATGCATTGGGAGATGCCTAAATTCAACCACTTCAATAGCAAAGAAGACCCGCAACAACATTTACGGTCATTCAAACATGGGTGCTACCTAATCACTCATGATGATGTTTTTCTCTTAAGAACCTTTCCCATGTCTCTGACTGGACCTGCGTTAGATTGGTATAGTGGGTTACCTAGAAACTCTATATTCTCATTTAATCAGGTAGCCCAAGCCTTCTTGGATCACTTCTCCATCAATATCATCAAGAAGGTTACCATGACTGACCTATACTCCACACGTCAATATGATGATGAATCTATCACGGATTTTTTCACTCGCTGGCGTAGCCTGATCAACCAACTCACCTTCCAACTGCCACAAATAGAACTCATCGAGATATTCACATGGGCTTGTGCTAGGCATATCTCACTGACCCTGCAGGTCCAAACCTTCCGAACATTTATGAAGCATTCACTATGGCATGAAAGTTAGAAATTTGGGCCATCGAAGAGAAGAAGATCCAATTACGCAATAAGAATTCGGCATTCAAGTCAAATGATGCCTCTTCTTCTTCCAAACCACAAAACAATTATTCAAAGGCCAAGGGCACTACTAACACAGTGGTACTCAAGGCCGGCCCAGCTCACCCTTCGAAATCAGGCCACCCCCTCATCTAATCTCTCACCCGTCTAGACATTTCAATTCAAATGAGAACAGTAGAAATATACCCCAATTAGGGAACCTTACTCTTCTGTCTTAGAAAAACTTATTAAAGCTGGAGCCATCACCCTTCCACCTATAAAACCACACACTATGGTTTTGACCCTGCTCACCCCATGCCTGCATGGTATAAAGAACATGACTTCTGTAACTACCATCGCATAAAATGTCATAGTGATGGCAATTGCATCACTTTCAAAAATATCGTCCAAGAAATGCTCGAGAAAGGTGAGTTAACTCGTGGATAACCCTAACACCCCTACCAATCAAAACCTACACATCTTCAAGAAACCATTTCCCAATCATGCCCCTTCATCTGATCAAACCGGTGAGACCTCAAATCATGATACCCATACCCGCGAGGTCCATGCTATTTTTAGTGACGCACCTGTTGCTTCCCAATTACCCCACATTCCTTCCATAGAAGAAATTCTAGCCCAAAGTCCTCCTTCCACATCATAACCAACCTCCCCTGTTCCTTCACCCAAAAAGGAACACCTTTCACCTCCTTCCTCACCTATGGAGGAGCCTTCCGCTAACATCGAGACCATCTCACCCTTAGCTTCTCCACTTAGAGAACCAATGCCCATGGTACTTCTTCAGTCCATAGAGGAGCACCCATTACCTCCTCCACCCATAGAGGAGCACCCATTACCTCCTCCACCTACATAGAGGAGCACCCATCACCTCCTCCACCTATCACAGACCCAGTTGAGATACCCTTACCTCTTGGTGAGTAGTCTCCATCAGCCATCTGAGCTCCTGTGGACTTATTTTCGCTCTCTTACCCATGGAAGCCGAAGCCAGTCAGTTCCCCATCTCTAAGACAAACTTTATGGGAATTTCCATTAAGTCCTCATCCACCTCACCTATAGCCATGTCATTCTCATGCTTAGCCAATCACTTAGATTATGTGGATCGAGCCTTGTTATGGGGGCCTTCTACTTTTGGCCTCAACACAGATGTAAATGTCACTTGCTGATACTTCCACTATCTATCCAAAAATATTCTGACCAATCAAACCAGGAACATGACAACCACCTCTATCCCAACTTCTTCCATGACACTTAGCATAGCTCAACACACTGCCCCTACCCATAACCCAACATACATCTAAATCCAAACCCACACCTACATACATCTTCTTCAACCAAACCTATTACCACCTTAGGGGACACCCCAACCACCAGCCTTACGCATCCACCTATCAAACTAGATTTAGCTACATCCTCCAAAGTCAACACCAAACCTACTTCAGCACCTAAGTAGAAAAACCAAGCCCATAGAACTCATACCCCCAGTTGTGCCAATCCCACCTGCATCACCTTCCCCTTTTCCGTCTGTGTTAGGACCTCAACCTCCCAATACGGTCAAGAGACCTCTGCCCGTCAATAAACCAAACACACAACAGCTCATCCCTCCACGAAAACCACTAGCCTACCCAGGCACCTCTGACACGACTTACACCCACACCTACAGTATCTTTACCACCCATACCTCTGATACCCTCCACAACTTCTTCACTACCCACTACACTTCAGTCTCTATCCTGCGCACCCCCTGCATGACCCGCATCATCTACCTTCACAGCACCTCCGTTATCCCCATGGGTAACTCACCCTCTTCCCCCATCTTCCTTTCCTTCTAGATCTCGTACACCCATATCACCTTTACCCAAGAAGGTGCAACCCAAAATCAAAACTCCGCTACCCCACAATAAGGTAGTCCAAACAACCACACACCCTCCTACCGGTTCATCTACCATACCCCTACCTAAACAAACTCGGCCGAACACTCAAGACCCTCCAGCACCCAAAATCATAGCTTGACCCACTCCCCCTCCTACAAGGACCGTTCCTCAACAATCACCTACACCTACACCCAAACCCACTTTCACTTCTCATTGTGACCCACTAGTAGGGTCCTATGCCAAAATTTTAACCAACCTCCTTGAGACTTCTGTCATCACATTACCGCCACTCAGACCTTATGACCCCCTCAAACCCAAGCCAAAGGGGTTTGACGACACCAAAATTTTTGCCTACCATCGTATGCTAGGGCATGATGTGGAAAAATACAAGGCTTTGAAAACTGTTCTTATCCAGTTGTGCCCTCCTGAAGAAAACTTTGATGATGATGACCTTCTCGATGAGGACCCCATTTCACCATCACCTATTCCTATAGTTCTTCCCTCATTACCTACTCAACAACGAAGACCTCCACCCCCACGACTCTTAGAGCCATCCCCAAAATTTGAAATTAACATGGCTCACATCAGAGAACTCGCCAAACCTCCACCCAAATGTTAGTGTGCTCAACTCATCTCACAAGGTTCCTTCCCGCCACTTGGCTTTTTCCCTTCGTGTCGTTATACCTTCCATGGCTCACCTACCTCACCTAGTTCCCCACCTCAGATCAACATGATCCACGTTGCTACCCATGCTCAGAAGGAAAAAGGTAAAGAAAAGGTAACAGACCCACCAACTAATCCTATACCCAACATACCATCTGTACCCACGCCTAAAATCACTATCCACAGCCCCACATATCCTATTTCCAATGGGGTTACACATCGCACCATGCTCAAACAGCTACACCAATCCCCCTCAAAATGTCCCTATATGACCTCATCCAAACTTCAGAATCTCATCGTCAAGCTCTCATGGAGGTTCTTCAGTCTATCGAAGTTTTACCCAATGACCCTACACCCGTGGCATCCATTATTACCCCCCACCATGTAGCCTCACTCACCAAATTACCACCTTCACCTACACCTTCACCTACTCACCAAGTAGCCTCCCTTAGCTTCTCAGATGAAGAGATCGCACCGCACCAAATCGATGACCCAGATCCAACTCTCTTCATCTCTATCCACATTGATGATATACATGTACGACGTGTTATGATTGATGGGGGTGCTAGCATTAATATCATTTCATCTCATGCATTCACTCAAATGTGCATACCTGACAATTGCATGCATAAACATCCGGTCATGTTGCATTCATTCAATGACACTATCACCTCTACACTAGGCACCGTCATCCTCATCCTCCATGTTCGCGTGGGCCCCCGCACTATTCCAGAATTGTTTTATGTTTTGGAGGGGGAGTTTCAATATAACTTGTTTCTTGGCAGACCTTGGATTCATGTTATGGGTTGTGTTCCTTCCACTTTGCATCGTTGTGTAAAGTTTGAGCATGAAGGACATACCTACACTATCCCAGCTGATCCATCACCTTTTAAAACATGCAACATGCTTTACCGAACCCAATGATGTGCTCATACCTATTAAGTCGTCTACCTCCATGACCACTACAGACTTCACCTACACCTCCACTTACCAGTACAGTCGCTACCTCAACCGCACATACCTCCTCCATTCCAACTGCTGCCACAACCTCCACGGCTGACCCATCAGCTTCCCAATCTGTTAACTCCACCTCCACATCAACCTCTGACACATCATCCATTTTAGCTACATACATACCAACCACTGATCCCTTGGAAGGCATTTTTCAATGCCTCACTCTGGGGGAATACCGCCTATATAGTGTCAACACATTCCTTACTCCACAAGAGTACAAGAAGCCTTCACCAACACCCTCAGCTATGATCACCGCATAGGAGAACACTCCTTTATGGTCCTCCTCATCTTTGTACCAGTCTCACCTATGGGGGACTCGATACTACCACTTACACACCCGAACCACCATCACAAACCCATCCATTTTTCACTGATTTCCAATCTCTCACCAATCATGTTTTTTTCCCACACCTTCCTGCACCAATGTGTATGGAAGGGTTTTGGTTTTGGTTTTTATGAGCAAGGATTGCCATACCATTATTTCATGTACCACTCGCAAACATAACGACCATAGTGGTATCGGATTTTCCGAACCACCTACCAAAAAGGCCCTGCATTGAACTCATCAAGGATAACAACCCTTCTCCACCTTCTTCACCTGCTCCACCTTCATCACCACCTTCACCGACGGAGTTG
Organism: Taxus chinensis; assembly: GCA_019776745.2. Lineage (NCBI taxonomy): Eukaryota > Viridiplantae > Streptophyta > Pinopsida > Cupressales > Taxaceae > Taxus > Taxus chinensis. Next base: position 778,993,845 of record CM034149.1, on the reverse strand, counting down.
ATGGATCCAGAATCTATCCCTCCTAACTTTTTTTTTTCATAAACACCATCTCCTTAGGGCCTCTGACTTATCAACACGATGGCGAGGCCCTTCCTCTCTTCCCTTCCTGTATCCTGAAATGATCGATGACGATACACCTTCAATTAACGTTCGTTCAATGTCAGGATGATGAATCTATACTCACCTACCTTGGTGCAGAAGACTCATATATTCATCAGTCGTTACCCTCTGAGACACAAACCATGTTGAATGAATCGACTATCGAGATCAACATTCATACTCAGGACGACCCATCACATTTTAAAGATCTGGTCAATCTTTAGATGTTGCTGAACAGGAAGCCATTACTTCTTTTCTCAAAAACCATAACCACGCTTTCATCTTGGTCTTATGCATGACATGCCCGGTATTGACCCCACTATAGTGGTCCACAATATCGTAACCATTCCTGACGCTAAACCCATAAAACAAAAGCTGAGGAAAATGCACCCTCGCATTGCTCTTCTGGTCAAAGAAGAACTTCAGTGCCTCCTTTCAGTTTCCTTCATCTTACCCATTGATTATCCTCATTGGATTTCTAACATTGTCCCTGTCACTAAGGCGACAAGGGGACTCCACATTTTCACATGGACTTCTGTGACCTCAACCTAGCTTACCCAAAAGATGACTTCCCTCTGCCTGGTATTGACCAGCTGGTTGACCTTACCGCTGGTCATGAGATGCTATCACTCATGGATGGCTTCTTGGGTTATAACCAAATCTTGCTTGCCCTAGAGGATCAACACAAGACCACTTTCATCACCCCTTGGGGTACCTTCTACTACCGAGTCATGCCTTTTGGCCTTAAAAACGCTTAGTGCCACATATCAAGCAGGCTATGACTTACATCTTCCATGACATCATGCATCGTATATTGGAAGATTACGTAGACAATCTCTTGGCCAAGTCTAAACACCACTCCAAACACCTTGCCGTCCTCAAAACCATTTTTGACCGCCTCATTAAATATTACGTCCACCTTCAGCCTAAGAAGTGTGTCTTCGTGGTTCTCTCAGGAAAGCTCCTGGGATTTATCATTTCCCTATGTGGTATAGAAGTTGACCCTGCTAAAGTCAAGGCCATTCTTGAAATGCCTCTGCCCACTAACCTTCGACAACTCCGTAGCCTGCAAGGTAAGTTGCAGTCTATTTGCCATTTCATTTCACAATTATCTGATCGGTGCCAACCATTCCATCATCTGCTCAAGAAGGATGTCTCCTTTAAATGGGATGATGACTGCCACAAATATTTTGAGGCCTTAAAACAATACCTTCTCCAACCACCCGTACTCATTCCACCTAAATATGATCAACCTTTCTACCTATACATCTCAGCTACCGATCATTCCTTGGGGGCCATGCTCGCTCATCGTGATGAACAACACAGAGAGTAGGTGGTTTATTATATAAGTTGTACTCTTTTGGACTATGAAACCTGATACACCCATCCCGAAAAACTTTTCTTAGCCTTAGTTTTTCGTTGCCAATAAACTCCTCCATTACCTACTCAACCACAAAACCTATGTTGTGACCAAAACTAACCCCTTACACTTCATGTATGCCAAACCTTACCAAAATCAACATGCCGCACACTGGCTTATGCTTTTGGCCAACCTTGACCTCAAATTCATCCATCAAAAGTCCATCAAAGGCCAAGCTATCACCGACCAATTGGCCGATGCACCTATTTCTGGGGATCAACCCTCTAACTTTGACTTCCCATATGAGTTTATTGCTACCCTTTCCCTGGACGAACCCCCTTACCAAATGACACTCTTCTTCGATGGTTGTAAGTGTCAGCATGGGGGTTGGGCTGGCATTATTCTCATACCTTTGGATGGTGAGCCCATGCCTTTGTCTTTCAACCTTGACTTTGATTGTACAAACAATATTGCCGAATATGAGGCACTCGTATTAGGTCTCCAAGCCGCCTACACCCTAGATGTTAAATCAATCAACATCTTTGGTGATTCTCAATTGGTCGTAAACCAAGTCAATGGTATATACCAATGCCGTAATGAGACACTTCAAAAGTATAAACATCATGTCGACATACTTTTGACCGCCTTTGACCGTTATGACCTTCAGACCGTCTCTCGATCAACTAACAAATTTACAGATACCATATCCTGCTTGGCTTCTCAAATACCCGCTTCACCCGTCGATTCTAAAATCTTTTTCACCATACAATGACTCCAATCACCATCTTATTTTCCTCATGAAGTTTACTCTATCGGAACCGTTGCCTCTAACATGAGTGACCTTTGGTATAAACAATACTCCGACTATCTTTCTCTCTCCATCTTACCTCCTGACCTCACCCATAATGGACAACACACCTTCCTTAAAAAGGTCTCTCGTTATGTTATCACGGGGGGCCTCTTCTATAAGCATGACTTTGATGGTATTCTCTTACGATGCCTCATGAGTTCTGAAATTCCTTATACCATTAAGGAAGTTCATGATGGTATATGCAGAGGTCACTTCAGTGGCCTTGCTATTGCTAAGCGTATTCTTCACCTTGGCTATTATTGGTCAACCCTCAACCAAGATTGTTGTGACCATGTCAAGCATTGTATAAAATGCCAACAACATTCCAACCTTCATCATACACCTAGTCATTCCCTACAGGTCTCCCGTGACCTTTGGCCCTTCTCTCAATGGGGTTTGGATCTTGTCAGAGAGATTAACCCCCATTCTTCCCAGTGCCATCAATGGATCATCACCGCTACCGAATACTACAAAAAATGGGTGGAAGCCATACCACTCATCTCCATGAAAGTTGAGAAAATATGTGAGTTCAACAATCATCACATCATTTGTCACTTTGGTGTTCCTCATCGCCTCATCACTGACAACGGAAAACAATTCAAAAACAAAACATGGCAGAAGCTTTGCGATTACTTCGGCATTCAACTAAGTTTCTCATCATCGTATTACCCACAAACCAATGGCCAAGCCAAATCCACTAACAAAACCCTAAACAAAATTTGGATGAAAGTGGTTAACGATACTAGAAATGATTGACATACGCACATTCATTTTGCCCTGTGGGCATACCGCACTAGTATTTACACTTCCACTGCCGCCACACCTTTTTCTCTAGTCTACGGTACAAAGGCTTTTCTACCTATTGAAGTACAGATTCCCTCACTCCACATTTCTCTCCATGACATGCTCGATGATGATGACTTTCATCAGGACCATTTGGCACAACTTGAGTTATTAGATGAATTTCATCTTAATGCTCTGGATCACCTTCAAGTTTACCAAAAATGTATTAAACGTGCCTACAAAAAATGTGTCCATAAATGAACCTTCCAATTCGGTGACCTTGTCCTGAAATAAAATAAACATCTAACCAAAGCAGAAAAAAGTAAACAGGGAAAATTTTCTCCTAATTGGCTTAGACCATACATCGTGACTCATACTTATGGATCAGGTGCTTATCGTTTATCTTGACTCGATGGTAAACCCGAACTTGAGCCCCTTAATGCCTTGCATATTTGACCATTCTACTGTTGACCTATAGTCCTACCTTACCTTTTTCCTCTGTCCATGCTCGTCCCTTGAGCGCTATTCACTCCATACACCTCACCAACGATTTAACAAGAATCATGTGAGTACCCATCATTTGTTATCTTCTCTTGAATATGTGTACCACGACACTGCACATAGCATGATCCTCATGGATACTTTTTGTCTACCTTCAGATGAGATCCCATGGTCATTTCACCCTACTTTTTGAACAAGAATCTTATTCTTCACCTTGGTCCTGTCCATGACTTAAAAGCCCTCACATGGGACCCAACTCCTTGAGTCAAACTTCTAATATAAAAGATGACTCCCTCAAAAGGACATCTTCCTCTTGACAACCACTACTATAAATAGACTACTCCCTTGAAGGAAAGCTATGTAAAGCTCTAAAAAAACAACAATGAGAGTAATCGAAGATTCCCGCATCGATCAGCTTCACGAAGACCTCAAGGAGTTAAACTTCCTCAAACCCATATAGACTTCCCACATCGATCAGTCTATCTCACAATATCAAGTCAAAACAACACACTTTTTAGTCATGGACTTGCCCATTGTGACCTCGGATCTCTTGCCTCAAGAGCATGCTACCTCATACCATATCATAAATTAACCACATTTCACCCTTCTCACCATTCCCACTCCCATTTCCTACTACCTCAAGGGACCTCTTAGAACTATGACATTTGATGATCATGTGACTACTTTTTCACCATAGAACAATCCATCATGCAATGTCTTTAATGTCTTATGTTCATCACCTCCTCCAAGGTATGATCTACTCGGTATGATCCTCACCAATCAGGTGGCTTTATTCCCCCCTCTTATCTTTTGTCCATCTTTATTTACGTTTTGATTACCTTATACAAGACTTGGTCCTCAACACTTAATTTTGGGGTAATCTCCTTCTTTCGCCACAATTGACCCAACCTACATCACTTTACCTATAATCCACCCACACCTAACAAACCTAAACCCACAACACGCTACCTAGAACCTACTAACTCATTTTCATACCTCATCATATTCTTCCCTAGCTCATGGGAGAACTACATCGGCTTGAGGTCCCTTTTTTCCAGGACTATGTAGGTAGCACTCCGAGGGCATGGGGCCCTTGAAGGTTAGCTTAGCCACTCTCTACCCTAACCACTTCATCTTTTCATCTTCCTAATATCACATTCTACAACTAACTTAGTTTCCCTTTTATACCCAAATTGGAAATTAAATCACACAAACAACTAGTTCCTTAACATCTTTATCATCAGCACAACATACATTTACCAATGCCTCCCATTTCTCTATCATCATTTTGCATATAATATACCACATTTCACATATGACCCATATTATCATTCATTACATAAAATACTGAATCACAACTTCACCAACTTTGAACTCAACCACACCTATGACTTGACTCGATCCATGCCTAACAAACCTAACTCAACCATGCCTACCAACCTAACTCAACCATGCCTATAACCCTAACTCAACCATGCCTATAACCTGACTCGATCCATGACTATGACTTGACTCGATCCATGCCTAAACTGACCTGACTCCATTATGCCGAACTCACCTAATTTCCATCTATATCAAAATAACAATCAACAAAACTCAACCATGCTTACAACCCTAACTCAACCATGCCTATAACCTGACTCGATCCATGCCTAAACCAACCTGACTCCATTATGCTGAACTCACCTAATTTTCATCCATATCAAAATACCAAATCAATAAACCAACTAATCCAAATCTCATTAACACATCAACACATCAAGAAATATCATGTATTTCATCATATAAATAAACGTGTATCTCAAATATACACTGGTTATCTCATCCTATGTCCATCATCTTAAAATCATCGGCACGTAAGCCGATACATAATACAAAATGTCATCATCACACAGGCCAGTCTCATATCTACAATAAAATAATGGATCAATGTAAAATCTCTTTGGAAAAATGCCTCCATCAGTAGAACCACTAGCCTCATCTCCTCTGGACGGGCTAGGTACATATCTCCATAGCTCAAGTTGGCGTTATGGAATCTCAAATTGGCCATCCCCTCTCCAAAAACCAACACAATCAGCTCCTCTGAGGCCTCGGAGGAGATAGAATAAACCTGTGCACCCAATATGGGTAATTGAAGAATCTAAAACACGTCCTCCAAGGTGATAGTAATCTCACCCGTCGGTAGGTGGAACGTGTTGGTCACAGAATCCCATCTATCAATGAGTGCGACCATCAAACTGGGCTACCGGACAACATGCCTATAACGACAAACTCCACTCAACCTAATTGCTTCCACATGCTGTAACTCCTTCGGGCTAGCTACGCCGCACACTGTTACCAGTAGAGGCAGAACCCTATCCCGTATATGTAGCTATGCTCTCCCCTGCATCCAATACAAGCACAACATTAATTTACATGTATCAATCCATATTTAACAATTATCATTTTCCTACACCCTATTTTCACCCTACCTATTTCAACCTCTTAGCACACATCACTTTTGGACCCTTGTGCCTAATAATCTGACCGGTACCAATTCATCCTAACTGACCTTGGTCACCCTTTAACTAGAATTAGTCACCTGTTTAGTGTTCCACCTAACTGCCACCGACCAAACTTGACCAACACTGGTCACTGTCGTGAAAAAACCCAGGATTTTCCAAACCCCCCTTTTTCTAAAAACACCTCCCCCTTGCCCCTTTTCCCCACCTACAATGACCTCAACTACCCTTGGACCTCAACCCACCCCCCCCATTCCATTTATTCCCCTCCCCATTCATCATTTTACCCACTATTCCCCTCATTTCCAAATTTAACCCATTCCCACCCATAAAAACAAAACACAACCAAAAACTACAAAAAAATATATCCTAATCCTCTAATCTATCTAATCCAATACATCTAGAGTAGGGCGTTTACCTTGTCGCGCTACTGTCATCTTGGTCGCGTGTCTAGCCACTACATCGATGGCCCACCTGATCCCTCTCCGGCCTTCGCCATAACCAAATCGCTACCCGCAACCTCTACCCACTCACATCCCTCACACTTATCCTATGGACCCGTTTCTCACCACCCAATCACCCATCATTCACACTGCCAACTCAATGCTCCATTCCGTCCAGAAAAATTTCTCTTTTCTCTCTCTTTTTTCATTTTCTCGATTAGCTAAAAGACAAATGAATAACAAAAAACACGGATTTTTTGTTTTTTATACCAAACCTGACCTAGCCGACATCGGTTACCATTGACCGGCAACAGTTGCATGCGCTACCTACCCTTCGTCGGTTGACCTATACCGATGCCGGTTCTCTTTGACTGGCATCGGTCATCCTCACCTGCACATTGCCCTAAATTTTACCCTTTTACCCTACCCCTACGTCCTTTTTTTCCTCACCCAACCTTCACCCTAATCATTTATCCCACCCCACCTTTACCCAAACCATTTACCTCACCTTCCTGACCTCATCATTTACTACCTCCCTTTGTCCTCCTTTAGGGACTCATTACTTTACCCCTACCTTGTCCTTACCCGTGCCGTGACCTAGATATTTGGACCTGGACCATCGCTAGTGACCTTTGACCTTAGGTGTTCACTATACGTTGCGGCACTGTTACCTGTGTTGTTGACCTAATGACCTTACCTAGCCTATTGCCATGACCATTTATCTTGACCCTACCTATGGTGTACCGGAACATACCTAAATGTCCCTGCACCTAACCTACGTAATGTTTCCTAACCATATCCTAAAACCTTGGATACTAGAATCACTTCAACCTTGTTTGGACAAACCTATCGACCTTAGACAATGTAGAGTTTGACTATTCTTCAACCCGGTAGTGTGCTATAATTTATACGTGTGTGCGCGTTTGAATGTTACTACCTTTGACCATGACCCATTACCTAGCTTACCTGAGTTGACCTTGTTCCTTTTTCCCCTGTTACCCACCTTCCTTTTCATCACATTTACCTTTTATCAAACCACTCACCGATTCTACCTTCTGCCTCGTCAGTTCCTGGTTTGAGGTGGATCACCTTCACCCACACATGGGGCAACCACATCTTATTTTTGTTAGCGTCACTTACCAATACAAGCTATGCAACAAAAGGGAAAAAATGTAGACACTAAAATTAGGTCATACTCCCCTTTGGTCCCGCGACGAATAAGCACCCTTCATCACATTCACCTAGCCATGGCCCCCTTCACTACACTAATATTAATTTAATTAAATTAATTCATTATCCTCCCCATATTTATTATTTAAATATCTTAATTAGGGATAATGTCCACATACATCTCACCTGGAAACCTCATCAAGCCAATTCACCCTAAGACTTATTCTTACTAAGTTACCATAACTAACTAAGACTTACCCAAAACCCTTAAAATCAATGCCTACATTCCCTCTAACCACATTCCTACATGCTTACAAGAAGCATCCATCCTAATCCACAGATGAACAAAACAAGATCCGAGAAAATCAAGAGGATCTCCCTAGTTTAGTAAAACTTGGGGATTCCTACCTTGACTGACGCCGGTTACCCCTAACCATCGCCAGTAAAGCCAGAACCACCGTCGGTCACCTTTTAACCCCAAAAACAACATTATTTTGGAGGTTGGAAAATATTGGAACATTCTTGAGAGATATTACATCTTTTGAGAATGAATTTCAGTGAGAACACGCATGCAAGGAAGGATATCAAGCATTTTATCCTACTCATCCATCTAGCACTCACCCTAGCAAGGATTCGATCCAACCAAGTAGAGAGGAATGCACATGCAGCCCATGCAGAAGCTCTCCTATGATTGGTGATCACTTGCAGCCTTTAACCTCTTACCAACACCTCCATCCCTCATTCACAGGCATCCAGGACCATAATCTAAGTAAGCAAAACATTATACTTCTCTGGTTCATTTCATTTCATTATTATATTATCACCTATTATTTACCCAGCCACCCATTGATCTCCTTCAACACTCCCCCTCCATATACCCATTAAAACTGTGCCAAATCCCACCCAAACCACCTAATACCTCATTCTGACCAACCACATTCTTTAGTGTAATCACAAAGGAGACCTAAAACTCATTCTGTGGCATTCCCAGTATTCCAAAGTAATCGGCACTAGTCATTCTTAACCATCGTCGGTCACCCTCAATTGGCATCAGTTTCTGTATTTTCCCATACAACCTAGAACAATGACCTATCCACCTAATTCAACATCACCCTCATTCACCTGTGACCTACCTGAGACCTCTGTCAGACCTACAGAGACCCATAACCAGTTGTTTGACCTTCGGATCTTATTTTAACTTAGCCTGTTAGATTATATCTTTCTTGTTATATTTTTGATGAGATACCCAAATCATTTCAATTATGATAGGATTCACTTTATTTACGGCATTAAATTATTTTAAACAATTGATGGACATCCATCTAGGAAGTATCACACTTCCCGGATCTAGCACATGCTAGGCAGTTCATTACACATATTCTTTAACTCTTTCTGGTGGTCTTGTGTTCCATTTCAGGTAGTTCCTCCCAACCAAAAGGAAGCTCTCACAATCAGTTGTGGATTCAGAAGTTACACGCGCGCAACAACCCATCAACCAACATTTCAATAGGTATTCCTCCTATGCCCATTACCCTATCTGTTTCGTCAACATTCAAAGAAATGTCTAAGGATAAGGTGAAACAAGAGAAATGATCCGATCCCAAAATAGGGAGAACATCTCCTTCCAAAAGAATATGATGGTGAAGCCAAGATCAATTTACTAGGAATCTATCTAGACTTTCAACTATGCAAATAAAGATGAATCTTAGATTGGTCCAAGTGAACCACCCATGCTTAGGTTCTAGGTCCACCAATTCTAAATTCTAGATAAAGGAAAAAAAAATCATTTTGAGATTGTGGATTTCTACTAATGCCCCCCCTCTTGTCTTTTTTTGAAGTGATGGTATTAAAATCTCTAACCAAAAGAACCAGAGCATCATCCAAAGCCATTATGTCCTCTGATAAAACATACTAAAGGTTAATTTTGGCAATCAAACTATTAGGGGCGTAGATATTACATAGAAAGAAGGAAATATCAAAACGAGGAACCCACACCTTGCACCATTAAGAATGATAATTGGATTTAATGAGAGAAATCAAAACCTTATTAGATTTCTAGAAAATCCCCACTCCTCCTAAACCTCCCTTTAAATCAACAAATATCCCAAGCCAACCCTTTATATTTGAAATACCACATTTTAGATAATCAACAAAATACATCTTTATTTCTTGAAGGAGACATATGTCTACTTCCTGTTCTAGCATACAACACTTGAACAAGTGTTTCTTATTAGAGGCATTAGGTTCCCTAACATTCCAAGAAAAGAGCCTCATTTGTTCTTCAGGAGGGACGTGTTATCCCTACTTAATTTTGGAAAAAAATTACTAATTTTAATCCGCTTACCTTCTTCTATCTCCTTATTAGTCTTATATTCATTGCTGGGTCTACTTGCCGGTGTTGAGGGATTGACATTTGGGGTTATGACAGGCCCTAGGTTAGTTACTAGAGAACAGACCAAATCTGAACTGTGCCAAGGTAGTGAGACCTCCTTGGCTCCCCTGAGCTCCTCCTGAGGCTTGGATTGATTTTCTTCTCTGAGAAGATTCTACTTGTCCAACGCCTTTATTGAGATACCATGACTCGCTTTGATGCCTTTATGAACAGTATGGAAAATATTGATTGATTCCACCATCAAATTTTTGGATTCTTTAAGGAGCGTATTTGGAGAGAGGTCTGGAACCAGAACAATGGTTACTTCCCTAGGAGAAGCCTGAACATGGGGATTCAAACCTTGCAGAACATTTGAGGGGTTCTTGGGAATCCATCTTGAACCAAATGGATTACAAGGAGCTCTACACTCCCATTGATGATGGCCAATTTTATCACATTCGAAACATTTTTGAGAAACGGTTTCAAGCTCCACCTTCTGAATTCAAGTGACCATTGGACCCTCAATAGAGATGGAGTCCAAAAGAGGTCTGGAAGGATCGAAGAGGATGAAAAATATAGAAAATTCTATTAAGGAACCTTCCAAAGTATGAGGATGAATTTGAGTGAATTTTCCAAAACTCCCATGAATTTTAGCCCGTATTTTGGGGTTCCAATATTCAAGAGGAAGGGCATAGAGACAAATATAGACTTGCTGAAATTCAGAATCAATCTTAAGTGGATCCATGTCCGGGACCTAATTCTAAAGGTGAAGAACCCATTTGGCTAAGAGAGAGGCTTTGTTGAGAAGGACATCTTCCTTCCTAGCTTCACTACAAAATAGAATAAAAAAGAAACCTTTGGCTATAAAGCGAATGTGCAAACCTGGGCCCCACTACTCTTCACACCAAGTTAATATTTCACTTAAGAAGAACTAATTCCCCACAAATTTAGCAATTATATCTCTACTTATGAAAATATTTATTTGACCCTCCAAACCATTCTTGTCCCTAAGCATGAATTTTCCATCTTGTGCCAAAATTAGAGGAGAAAGATCCTTTGTGGAAAATTCGGGAGCCTCCCAGGCACAACCTAAAGAATCATGGAATGGAGAGCCAGAACCAGAAGACTCAACGCGATCCAGAGGATTGGAGATGGAATTATTTCGATTAATTCTCAACCTGAGTGGAATGAGGGATTTAGGAAAGGGGGAATCACCTCCATTTGTGAGTAGGAAGCCTTCTCATTCTGGCGATTTGAATTCAAACACTTATTTAGTAGGAAATAAGATTGTTCCGAACTATTGGGAGTCCATTACGAGCGGCTCCTCTAGTCTAGAGGAATGGTATAAGCGCTAGATAGGGGGAGCGGATATCCAAAGTTAAACGGCTGCCATCTATCATTGCATCTTAGATGTGCACCATACCTAGCCACATCAAAAGGAACCCACCTTGCCATTAAAGCTCGTCCTAAATTTGCATATGAAAAAGATAACTTCACAATTTTTTTCTATGCAACCTCTCGGGAGAGACACAAGGTTGGTTATCCAAAACTGTGGTGAAAAAATTTATAAACAAAATGCATTGAAATAAAAAAAAACATTGAAAAAACAATATTCAATGTGCATGCTTGGAAAAATTATAGGTTTGAATGGAACCCATTACTCAATGAAAATAATGTATAGTTAATAAAAATAATTTATTTTGAAACTGTAAGATACATGAGTGAAAAACCTCTTTTTTTTGGACATTTACTAAATTGTATTAGCACATGTTTTGGGGGAAGAAAAATAAATAACACTATGTAGATTTGTCTAAAAATGGGCAAAACACGATGAACTAACAGATATCGGAATGAAAAAAATATTAAACAAGAACATGCATGGAAAGAAATCAATATAGAATGAATATATGTTTGTAAATTTGGCATTGCTTTATTAAAAAAGAACATGCACAAAAACAACTCAATACATAATCAATTTTATGTATTGTAGTCCAATGCACTCATTACATGAAACCCTAAGAGAAAATATCTAAACAACTATGGAAACATACTCATCTCGTGACCCACATGGTGATTGGAAGTTGATTTAGACATGTCTTTGGCTACATTGTTGGGTGGAAAGGTTCGTGTGGTTGTTGACATGAACCTATCTTTGGCTCCGTTGCAGGGTTGAAATGGTCAGGAATGTTCATCTTCCCAATCCCAAATGTGTATTGCCAAATGCAATGACATGCAATGAATTCTTATATTAAATGCATTACTGGAGTGCAATGTGGCATGATGGAAGAGGATAATGGAGTGGTAGGGGATGATTTGAATTGAATTGAATGTGTTTTTGGATTATAAATAAAATTTTCCGCTTTCCATGTGGTTGAATGAAAATATTTGCTTGGGAAAAATTATTTTTCGATTCATTATGAAAATTTAATTTTTAATGGGTTTTGTGTAGTGGGACCACCATACAGTTATTGATGTGGCACCAAGGTGGCATCAAAAAATTTTCTAAAATTGCGAGCAAATTTTTGATGTGCTATAAAAAAATTAGACTCCCTCTTACTCAAAAAATTTATTGAGACGTCATTGAATATAGGGTGCTCAACAAGTGATGCCTTTCCCCTATGTCATTTTTGAATTTAAAATGGAGTGACCATTATGTATTTTTTGAATATTGAAATGGATTGAGCATTACCTACAAAAATACTAAGCTTATACTCTTGGTTATTTTAATGAGAGAGAAAAGAATTTTTAAAATTAAAAAACATTTATGTGCATGTGATTAAAACATTTTTTTGAAATATGTATTCTACTCACTTGTGTGATGGAAAATTGCATTGCTCAATCTTGTGGTGGACCTTCGACAAGTTTATCACTTTACAAACAATCTTCTAGTAATAAAGATAATCATGTAAATATTTCATTATCCTAACTCCTCAACATTTGTAATATTGAGCCACATTTTGAGAATCAGGAACCCAACTTCTTGGTCAGATTCCTTCTTGGATTAGGTTGAAATTTCCACTTTTCTCTTCATGTTACAATTTTTCATGATAAATTAATTTGTTTATGAGCACAAGAAGGAAATGTTGAAGCCCTTGAATGCCCATATTGCATGGTGTAATGATGAACATATAAAATGGAAATCCCAAAGTGATCTAGATGATAACCAACTGCAACCAAATAGTCTTCTTTGTAAAGTTAAAAATGTTATGCTCCTTTCCAATGTACATGGATTGACATTGGGCTTTGACAATGGTTCCATCCTCTAGGTTGTATATGTTGTCAACAACATAAGTGAAAAATTGTTTGCCCTAATGTCATTCATGGTAATCCAGTTTTATAATTATATCAGTCTGACTTGGGATTTTTGGTACCCCCCTTCATGTTCCCATCCCCTAGTCTACCATAGGAACCACACGTAGCTTCCCCTAAATATGGCTTGGTATCTTATAATGAACAAAGCACATGGGCTTACATTGTTACATAAAATAACTATATATATAAGAGGGATTAAAAGACAAAGTATTATTATCGTAGTTTCCTTTGGGGTCAATAGCCTCAAGGACATGTATATCTCCTCCTAAATATCTTTGTAGAGTTTCTCTAAAACGAGCCTTAGTCTAGATGTTACATTTACGAGAGACGAAGATGAATCTCTTCACTAAATGTAAGCACTAAACCATGTTTTATGTCCGTTGATAATTTCTCCCTTCATCCATTACATTTCTTCTCCTCTCCCTTTCCCCCAAGTCATTCCTTCCCTTTCCCCCAAGTCATTCCTCCATTTGATTTTACGTAACTTGTAATGTACTTTTAGAGACATATAAATATTTCATTTGAATCAATATCCTTTACGCTAATACTGTCCATGTTTTTAATTTTCCCTCGTTGCTTTTGTCTCTTTTACATTCTCATTTGCTATTTTTGTACCCATTGCACCTTTATGTGTGATTTATAGTATCTAATATTCTTGCAAGACATTTTAATGAGAGAAATGAACATTGGTTCCATAATTTTAAAAAAGGACAATGTTATTGTAGATATTTTTACTAATTTGTAAACATAAGATGAAATTATAATAAGATGCATTGTGTCAGACCTGAAATTATAAAAAAGGGGCCATATTTAATTTCTAGCCTCTAATTTTTACTAACCGTTTAGATATCTAGACCATGATCTTGACTTCATAAAATCATGTTTGTATTATAGAAAGTGCATTGTTTCCTATATATACTAATGGGATGTTTTATAACATCATGCATTTAGGAAAATAATTACATATTATGTATGACAAGGTGGGGGAGGTGGAGAAAATGAGACAAAAAATGAGTGATATTCTTGAACAAAATGGAAAGATCTCGTGTTAAGAAGAAATGTGGGAGAAGGGATTATTATTTGAATAATAGATTATTCACTCACTAAAATTATTTTTTGGATATATATTATGTTTATAAATAATTCCTTATCCATGCTTTTTTTAAATACTATTAATGCATTGAAACTATAAAAATAATATCTTTATTATTGTTCCGCATACTCAAATAACTAGCAATGAATAAGCTCTAGATGAAAAAGGTCACCGAGATCAAGAACACGAGAGATCATACTATGGGTAACTATGTTATAATACATTAATTCAAATGCGTAATATGTGTTTATATATATATATATATATATATATATATATCTATATATAGATTAGTGTGAGTAAATGTTTGAAGGCCAATTGAGTACTCATAGGTGGGGTGTATATGATTTGGATGGTTTAAGAATAGAAAGACATAAAATTTGGCATTTAAAAAAAAGTTTTCATTCTTCCATTTTCAAAAAACCTTCATCAAACATATTCATTTGAACAATGATTTAACCTCAATGGTTAATTTATTAGAGGCTAGTAACCTATTGAATATTATCCTAATCAATTAGTTTCCAAGGATAATTACAAAAATATCAATATAATACATGAAACAAGATAGATAATGCTAAATAAATGAAATGAAGTATCAACACATGAGAGGGAGAAGTCCAGTATTAACTACTACTCTAATTTCTGTGTTGATTTGGGTAGACCTGATAACTAAAAATGGTTGGAAATGATCTTGTAGATCTTCATCTCTAAAACCATGTCTTGAAATTGTGCTAGGTCTAGGTTGTATGGTAGGGTCCAAAGCATACCCTTGATATGGACCTTTCTATAAATTTTGATCCCTTTAGGTTATTTGGAACTAGTTCCTATGTAATTTGATTCTATACTCCCTGATTCACACGTTTTTAACTCCAAATTTACTTAAAACCCTATTTTTAGCACATGTTCTTGCAAAACAAACCCTAGACTACTCTATAAAACACTTAAAAACACATTAGCATAAAAAATATTGCACATTCTTGAGTCAAACTGAACTCAAACGGTCACCCTACTATGATTTCACCAAGAAATACACTACATTTTAGACTCTATGTAATTTTGGCGCACGCGCGTGCGTGTATGTGTGTGTGTTATTGTAATTATGTCCCGTTGAATATAGGTTTTCCCTTGTGCGTGTTGCATGAAATAGCAAGATATATTAATTTGTCCCCAATTTAATGTGTGGTATGGAATTCATAATAATTCCCTTCTTATGTTGTGATAATGCAGTCCAAATGCAGTTCTTAGTTTGTTCTTTTTCTCAAAGGATGATAGTGGATAGTAATAGTTGCCTCCTTAATTATTTTAGTAAGATTAGTATATATATGAGTTTATTTACTCAAATTTTGACACTAATGACACAAAAGGCTAACCCCAAATAAAAAATTCAAATAAGATAAGAGTGATGAAGAAGCCCAATGGAAAAGACTTGGAGAAAAGCAAAGTGGGACCAAAGTGTATGGAATGGCCCATAACATATGAGTGCTATGGCCAATTTCGTACGCTTTGGTCTGGAAAGCTAAGAAAATAAAATAGTTAAGACATGATGATAGGGATCCCCGTGACATGACCAAAAGTGGAGGAAATAGTCCTAAAAACCATGTGGAGTCATAATTGAATAAGTCAAAAGAAATAAGAAAAAGGACTTGTGTCAATAATGTCTAATATTCTTGCTTTTAAATCATGTATATCATAACATACTAAAAGTGTATTGTAATAGTAGTAAGTGCATATTTTAGTGTCTACATTTTCCCCCATTTATGCTAGTGAATGAAATTTTCTATTATTAAAGAGATAAGATGATCATATTTATGGAGAGATAAAGAAGATGTAGTTGTAAAAATGTTGAAAGAGAAACTGTGATGTGGTGTAATGTGGATAATCATTTTGGTCCATGCAGAATCAAAGGAAACAATATGTTGTTGTAGATATGTAATCAGAGAAGAGATGTTTTGTGGAGACTTCGGAGATTTGAGCCTTAGAGTTTGTAATTGGATATGGAGTGATCAATTCTCAAGCCAATATGTGTTCATTAAGGGATTTAAGCATCCCGTTGTAAAAGGAAGAGTGTTAAGAGAGTGGTCTATTTTTCCCTCACCATAACACTTCCCAAATGAAGCCCCCACCAATGTAGATAGATTTAGGTTAGATGTTTATTGAAGAACCCCAAAAAAGTTGAAAAGGAAACAACATCTCATTCCCCCCGCAATGCATTACATGGGTATAGATAGTAGGTTTAAATTTTGGAAGAACAAGATTATCTGTATTGATTTTTTCCCAATTTAGGTCATCTGAGGGTAAAATTTGCAATATTGATTAGAATTTGGATTTTTTTCCATGATTGAGTTGTATTGAGTATTAATATTTGGTTGAATTGGTGATATTGACATTGAAAAGTTTGTTACTTTCTCAATTAAATTGGTAGGCTAGTCATGTATGAATAACTAAATGTTTCCCCCCTTTCAACGAGAGGGTGAGATGTGAAGGATCAAATAATTAATTTGAAAGCAAAGATAGAATAATTAAATGGTGTGAAAGTTGTAGTAAGATAATCTGGAGTATAGATAATACTGGGTAAGTATTGAGTGTTCAAGATGAAATACTTGTAAGATTGGATTTGGGTGTAAAATGGATGACTTAATGTGGTAGATGCTGAGAACATGATCCTAATGCTACAGATGGCATTGGAAAGTGATGAACTGGGCTCAAGATATGGGAGGTAAGGTAAGAGTGTATTCAGTTGGCGGGCAAGTGTCTATAAATAATATAGTTGTATAAGGACCTTGGATTTTACTATATATAGTAAATAGTAAAATTCTAATAGCAATTTCATTTATTACTTCTATCAGTTATGTTAGAAAGCTTTGAGTTGTGAAAAATGCATTGCATGCGCGAGATGCAATCCTGATCAAGTTCAAGAGATTTGTAGAGGCAATCTAGACTCAGACGTCCGATGAGCCAGTATGTAGTGTGTTTTGAGACTGATATATGTAGGAAAATAAGATTTATATTTAATTTTTTGAATTTTTCATTTTTTGAATTTCTATACATTCTAGGATAAGACCATATGCTACAGTCATGTGGATTGTATGATTTGGTCCCAAGACTATATTCTTGTTGTTTTTAATTTTGCATAGTTATTTCTAAGTTAAGGGACTGAAACATGTTTTTTTTTGGTTTATGGTTTGTGATTTGCAGTGGGATGTGCATGCTTAGGAGTTTAGTGGTGTCTGCCACATGACTATGCTAGCATCACTAAGTCTGAATGATGTAGGATGGGATATTTTGGATAGAGTATGCCTATGAAACATGGCTAGATTGTGGGATTTTTCCCCAATAATTATATGATTATAAACTTGTGTAAGATATGGTGTATGAATACTTGTACCTTTTGTCACCCAATAAGGGAGAAGAAAATGATTTGGAGGATGTGTATTGCATCCTATTATTACCTATAGTGGGAGAGAGAATATAGGTACTACTAGTAGATGTTGTCACATCAGATGAGGGATGCTAGGAGATTTTGGGTGGGCGGCCAAGGTAGGGAAGACTCTACTGTGCGCTTGGATGAGATTGTTATAACCATAGTTATGTGCGTGTACAAATTCATAGTAGTGGTATTGGCTTCCTTCATGGCAGTGGATGGTGGTGGCGTTACTATATCCCATTGTATGGTACAAATTTACCATTGGATAAAGGAGTAAGTTATGAAATATGCTTGGGGCCGATGTATGTTTTCCCATATATACAACGACTTATAAAATTTTATGCAGGAGGGTCACAAAGGACTGAATTTGCTACATATATGGGCATATGAGCATATAACAATGTTTATACCCCTTAGTGGGCCCCATACCAATTGGACACGATTAAATATTGATGCGATGAGGTCGAAAATACATGGATGCCACTGAGTATGACACTATGAATTCCAAATAATTGATGGATAGGATGTTCCCGGGGCCAGTTATATGAAAACCTTACAAGGACTATGGGGGATGTGATGAGCAAATGATAGAGTTACACTATATGAAGTGGTCTTTGTGGTTGAAGGATAGGTTCCTTGGACATGTAGAATTAGTTCAATATGAGAGGGCTGACCTTTCAATTTTGTGTCATGTAGGAGGTTCCCCCTGGATCCTTACATTTGGTGATGATCACTACATGCAGTAAGGAAGAGTTGCTACTACAACCAGTAGATGAGGTGGATATAGATATTGTCCCGATTCAGGGAGATGGTGTGGGTTATACTCCCACATACACATTTTAGTAGGTAGAGTATTGATGGATACTTCTATTTCCTGTTGTAGTTGATGGTGTAGGTGGGCCATTAGGTAAGCCAATAATAGGAGTGGGTGGAGAGGGACCTATCCTTGATGATGATTTCGTGGAAGCCACATTATCACAATGTGATTATTGAATGATATTTTTGTTTTGTTTATATATCGAGTAAATGTGAATATAATTAAGGATGTAATGGTGTGCTAATATTGGGTTCATATGATGAATTGTAGTGATGCTTATTGAATGACGATTATAGATACTGTAGTGAGCATGTTGACCCATAATGTTCCACCAAATGTCATTGTGGGTGGTGGAATATTAGAGTGTGTGGATGACATTGTGGGTGAGCATGCCCATATATTTGATCCAACAAATATGGAAACAACCACTTGTGTGGTGTTACTGGTTGAGAGGGATGAGGTACTGAGCATGAGAGAGCCCATAGGAGGTGTCCTATCAAAATTTATATTTAGATGGTATGTGGAGCTACAAATGCAACACACAGAGACCGGATTGGAGATAGCAGTGTTATGGTATCAATCATAGGATTATCAATCTCAATCATGAAGGCATAGATCTAGTGGTGAAGCCTTGAGTTTGATATCTCCCATGGTTATACGTACTGGTAACATTGAGGAGGATTGAGGTCATTAGCCCACATTGTATTAATTTTTTTTATTGTATATATGATCATTGGGATTTGTATTATGTTATCATGTGTATAAATGACTTGTGTTATTGATTCTCGATTATTATGTTTATGTGCATGATGATATGAATTAAAAATTAATATTAAATTATAATGATGATGATTTTGATGTTGTGCATTATACATTTGATGTTTAAAATATAAAATGAGTGTGTAGTGTAGTAGATGTGATGAATTTTATTTTTTAGTTAGTTGGTGTAGCTAAGAAATGTGATTTCTTGAGAGATGATTAAATATTAGAACCTTTAGTATGGAAAGTGATGTATTGTAACCATTTGCATGGAGAACAATCCATAAGTAATCAAGGAGAAAGAGTTCTTGAAATCATATGATTAGAATGAAAGGAGGGTGATCCCCTCATGCCGATGATGAATCGTAAGATGTAGCCAACATACATATGGCCAAAAAACTAAGAATCAATGTATAACCTATTTGAAGGTGAGGTGGTGAAAGATTATTTGTGGTTTGAGTGATGAAAAATGATATGTAGATGAAGAAGTACCCAATGAGGGTGGAATAGTAACTATAACAACATTGTTAAGGTTGGGATTTCATAATACAAAGTTTTGTAATTTAACGATCCATTTAAGCTTAGTATTGGTAATATGTTGTGCAATCAAATCTTGTTGTGGGGTCAAATATGGTGGAGGGATCCGTAGAACCAACTTAGTAGTAGGAAAATAATCATGCAATGTAATAAATTTTGGCATGTGACATCATGACACTGTAGAATGTGATCGATTAGGATGTCATGCATGAAATATTATGATACCCTTATCTTCAAGTAACTTGTGCTTATCATAAACTATATAACAATCATTATCTCAATGCCCATTTATCCTATGGAAGTTGCAAAAATTTTGACTACAATTTCATTGCAATCAATGAGGAGGGTGGTGCCCATTAGAAGCTAACCAAATCAAATGCTCCTAAATTATTTTGTGCGAGATATAATGCAGCCTAGCAGAATGAAAAAAGTATAAAGGTTCCCTCTTAGGAGGAGGATTAAAACATTATGGATGTATACGGGGAGGTTATTTGAGGCAAGATGTATCACAATGTTGAATTAAATTGGCCTCATGGGGATGGGGGGATGAATAATGTGAAATTATTGCAATATTGTTAGTGGATGGAGTTTTATTATGTGAGGTAAGTGGTAGTGAAGGAGTGGTAGATCATGTGGCATATGTGGGTTTAATAGAGCACAAATTAAGTAATTCTTTTTCTAAGTCAAGAAATCGAAAAAAGTGTTGTAAAAGAGTCACATGTGTCATATGATAAATTTTTCTTAAGAGGAACAATCAAGACATGAAAAAAGATATATTGTATTTCTAAATCAATGGGATGATATATTAAATGATGCATGCATGATTTGAAATGTAAGATAAAATCACTAACACATTCTGTTTCGCTCGGAATGTTTCGGCTTCTGGGAATAGAGTTGCTTCTATCCTTTCATTCCTTTTAGAAACAGATGAGGTTAGGGTTAGGAGGAATACCTGTTGAATGTCGAGATGGTGTGCGCGTACCGTAGAGAAAGTTCAGGCTGACTGCGGAGAACTCCTTTTTGTCTTGGAAGGACTACCTGAAAATAAGAACACAAGACCACAAGATTTTGATTAAACAATAAATGAGGAAACTTCCTTGGGCCCAGGAAATATAAAACTTCCTTTCGAAGGTGGTCAGTTCCCCTGCTAATATGAATTAACACAAAAGACTGCAAAATATCAATTAAATTGTTTCGTTAAACTAGGTAGGGGAAAGGCTGGTTTTCTGGTTTTGATGAGAGGAACCGATGCCGGTTACTGATAACCGATGCCGGTTACTAATAACCGATACCGTTAGGTTCTGGGATCTTCTTGGTAGCTATGGTGTTTTGTAAGGCTGGTTTATGGATGATATTAGGAAATGGGATGGTTAGAAGCAAAAGAATGACAATTAGATGCAATGGCACGTTGGGTAGTGGATTCAGAAACGGATTTAGGAGGACTGAGATTCAAGAAGCATAAGAAATGTTATAACAAAGGACATGCAAGATGTGACTTACTGGTTTTGACCAAGATGCAAGTTGATCTCCTTGGTTGTAAACACTTCTGGTTTCTTTACTCGTCTCTGCTCTGTCAAGTGAACATCTGGACTCTGTTCCTCACTCGCAATGCTCTCTGTTGATCCAGAAATCCTTTGACTGATCTCCAAAATGAAATTCCGATCCGTTGTTTTGGTTTGGGGAGCCCATTTACAGGGAACCGATGGCGGTTGCATAACCGATGGCGGTCGAGTAGGAACCGGCATCGGTAAGGAAAAAGTAGGCTATTTTTAGTAAAATAGCCCACCTTCCCTGCTTTTCTCCTGAGAGATCAGTTGTAGGCTTGGTCAAGTGGCTAGAAGGTCGGCTTTGGGTGCGAGTAAGGAGGCATTAGTTATGGATGTGAGTCTAGACCAAGTCATGGGTCTTAATTAGGTTAGTTTAGGGTTAGGGCTAGGTCATGATGAGGTGGCAAAGTGAGGTGGCCGGTAAGGTGATGTGGATTTATCAATTACAAGGTAATTAATAAATAATTGTGTAAAGTTTAGGTAATGAGGTTAGGTTGCGAAATGGGATGCGGGTCACAAGGGGTCGTAAGACATGAATTTGGTGTCTACATTAGCCCCTTATTGTCGTGTAGCTTGTTCTGTAAAGCTGCGCGGACAATAATATGAAGTGGTTTCTCATGTTAAGGATATAGGTAATCCCCCTCAAATCTATCACAGATTGAGTGAACGGGAAATCAGGGATAGGGTTGATAAAGGGTATATGTTGTAGAGAGGATGGTAAGGTGGTGGGGTAGGTCCAAGGAAGCAGACGCATGTTGAAATGCAATATTACGACGAGGGTACATGATTTGACAAGCAAACCAGCAATGTGTAGGCAAAGGTCGATAGTTTATCCAAACAAGGGTGATATAATCCTGGTATCCAAGGCATAGGAAGTAGCTCCAGGGTATATAATAGGTGAGGTATAGGAATGTTTAGGCATGTTCGGCAGTACCAAATGGTTGGTTTGGTTGAGATAAACGTCACGGTCTAGGTCTAGGCAAAGTTGGTCGACAGATCACGTCAAGGACCCTAATCATGCTAAAACACGAACAGGTGAGCTCGATTGAACAAAAGGTACATGATGGATGGATAAAATAAAACGTTGATTGTGGGTATGGTATTGAAGTGATACGGCCTTGGGTCAGGCCAAGTGGTTGGGTGGTGGCCCTGGGTCAGGTTAGATGGGTAGGTTGAGGCCTTGGGTCAGGTCAAATTGTTAGGGCGAGGCCTTGGGTCGGGCCGGATGGGTAGGTTAAGGCCTTGGGTCGAGCCGGATAGGTAGGTTGAGGCCTTGGGTCGGGCCTAATGGTTAGGGCGAGGCCTTGGGTTGGGCCGAATAGGTAGGGCGAGGCCTTGGGTCGGGCCAAATAGGTAGGTTGAGGCCTTAGGTCGGGCCAAATAGGTAGGGCGAGGCCTTAGGTTGGGCCAAATAGGTTAGGGCGAGGCTTTGGGTCGGGCCAATTAGTAGGTTGAGGCCTTAGGTCGGGCCGAATGGTAGGTTGAGGCCTTGGGTCGGGCCGAATAGGTAGGGTGAGGCCTTGGGTCGGGCCAAATAGGTAGGGTGAGGCCTTGGGTCGGGCCGAATAGGTAGGTTGAGGCCTTAGGTCGAGCCGAATGGTAGGTTGAGGCCGTAGGTCAGGCTGGACAAGTGAACAAATGTTGTGCAGCAAAGGTGGATAGAGGCGATATTGGTGAAAAAGAGGCAAGGAGTAAATAAGGGCAAAGAATGGGGTGAAAGTTGGGTAGCGAACCGATGTCGATTCTGCATGACCGATATCGGTTAAGGGACCGATACCGGTTCCTTAGGGCAAAATGAAACCGATATCGGTGAAAGGCGAAAAACCTATAAAAAGAAAAATACGGCTTGTCATTGTCACTTTTGTTATTTGCAATCCAAATCGACTTGTCTGACGTGGAGACTTGGGATTAGAGGCTAGATTGACTGAGGTGGAGCTATGTGTATTGGCGGAGAGAGTTGATAGTGGACCCGATTAAGGAGGAGGCAGCAGTTGATTGGCCGGAGACCCAGTAGATCAGGATTGGAGCCATGGCACAGGCAGGAGGAGCTAGAGGGGGCTGGACCAGCTGGACCGCCACCACCCATCCCACCACGACGAGGTGTCGTCGTTCGGGTAGATTCGAAACCTCTTTAATTTGGTGATTTGGTTGTATTATGCTAAATTGGAGGTTTGGGTAGGAATTAACCTTTTTTAGGAAATAATGAGAAAATGGAAATGAATTGAGAAAGGGAGAGGGTAGATAGGTTAGATAGGCTAAGGTGGGTAGGTGGGTAAGTTTTTAGGGTTTTTGAGTGGGTAGATGGGTAGAAATAGGTAAAAAAAATGGGTTTTGGGGGGCCGCGGGGGGGTTCGGCTCCGGGAGAGGACAGTGACCGATGTCGGTCACTAAGTGACTGGCATCAGTCGCACAATTTCAGGGAAAGGGAGGGTTGTTGGTGGCCGGCGTCGGTCATGTATCGGCCGGCATCGGTTGTGGGTTTATTTAGGGGTTGGGTTGGGGTTGGGGGTGGGGTGTGGGGTTGGGTTGGTTGTTTTGGGTTGTTGGGTTGGGTTGTGGGTGGGAGTGGGGGTTGGGTTAGGGGTGGAGAAGGGTTAGGTATGGGGTTAGGTTTTGGGGTTTTTGGGTTGGGTTGGGTTTTGGGTTTTTGGGTTGGGTTGCGGGTCGGTGTGGGGGTTGGGTTAGGGGTGGAGAAGGGTTAGGTGTGGGGTTAGGTTTTGGGTTTTTGGGGTTGGGGTTGGGTTTTGGGTTTTTGGGTTGGGGTTGTGGGTCGGTGTGGGGGTTGGGTTAGTGGTGGAGAAGGGGTTAGGTGGGTTGGGTTGTGGGTGGGAGTGGGGGTTGGGTTAGGGGTGGAGAAGGGTTAGGTGTGGGGTAGGTTTTGGGGTTTTGGGTTGGGTTGGGTTTTGGGTGTTGGGGTTATGTTGCAGGTCGGTGTGGGGGGTGGGGTTAGGGGTGGAGAAGGGTTAGGTGTGGGGTTAGGTTTTGGGTTTTTTGGGTTGGGTTGGGGTTTTGGGTTTTTGGGTTGGGTTGCAGGTCGGTGTGGGGGTTGGGTAGGGGTGGAGGAAGGGGGTTAGGTGTGGGGGTTAGGTTTTGGGTTTGTGGGTGGGTGGGTGGTGGGTGGGTGTGGGGGGTGGTAGGTTGTTAGAGGGGGGCAGTAGAGAGTCAGTGTATGGTCGGGGGGATAAAAAGGGGTGTTTAGATGATAAAGTAGATGTTGTAATAAAGAGTAGGGCTAAGGATGTGGGTTGGTTTTATAGGCACGTCAGTAGTTGACGATGCAGGATAGGATACCCCCACTATTGGTGCGGATGAGGCCACACGTATCTGTGGCTCATTGGGCCATCATGCGTGAGGTGGAACTTGGTGGAGTCTAGAGGTATAGAGTGATAGAGAGAGATCACAGCCTGATGGTCGCCCTCATCAAGAGATGGGATCCAGCGTCTAATGTGTTCCATCTCTCGACTGGGGAGATGACCGTCACATTGGAGGATGTGTATCGCATCCTTCGGTTACCTATCGAGGGAGAGGCAGTCTTCCAGGTAGATTCAGAGACTGCGTTAGACAGCATACTGCAGGTTTTTGGGGATGCAACCGCACTACTGACCTACCATAGCGCGAGTATCGGGTACGGTGACATGTACCGTGCGCATCGTCACGAGACACGACTGGCTGTGTTGATGATGGTTGGGATCACCTGCTTCGCCCTCCCGGACTCAGACTCAGGGAGGCTACTTCCCACGAGCATTGATGGGGGTACTGCTGGAGATGGTGGAGGAGCACACCTGTTACGTCTGGGCACCAGTATATCTGGTGCAATTATACAGGGAGCTATAGGGGCTATCACCGGAGGAGGCGATTTGGTATTTGTTCTACATTTTTGTTGCATTATTGGGCATACAAGCACATCGTATACATCAGGCCAGTAGGGTTACCCCAGTAGCCAGGGCCACAGGTCATATACCGATATGGCTTTCAGAGGTGGTTGGGGGTCATGGGCCAGCCACGAGCAGTTATGGCAGGTCGGGATGTGGCATACTATAGACATCTGCTAGAGGGCCGTACAGCAGTAGACATTGTATGGAGACCCTACAGAGGTCACCATCCTGGTAGAGGAGCCCGCTTACAGTTGTGCCTAATCCAGTACACATTTTGGATAGCAGGACAGAGGCCAAAAGAGTATGAGCGGATACCCCTGGAGAGGGTATGCAGGTAGATGGGGTTGCGACAGGACGAGCCACCTCCTGTTCCTCAGTACAGGAGAGATGATTTCGAGGCCCCACTACCTGCACCATAACCTTTGGATCCAGATTGGGTAGCAGAGAGGCCAACAGGTGAGGGTATAGATGATGCTGGGTGTACGGGAGCATACAGGGTGTGGTGGGCTGGGCAGAGAGTAGCCAGGATAGTACCCGCCTGCACAGCTAGACTTGGCTACAGTGATAGGAGAGAGAGATCAACTCAGGGATCAGGTGCAGCTCTTACAGGGGCAGCTAGCTATAGCACAGGCACAGATAGGTGTATTACAGGGGCAGCTAGCCCAGGCTCAGGTACAGGCACAGGTAGCACCACCACCAGCACCACAACCACAGGTGCAGGTACAGGTACAGGCAGCAGCACAGGTAACTAGCACCACCACCAGCAGTGGTATAGCCACAGCCCCAGGCACAGGTACAGTTGCAGGTAACATAGCCACAGGCACCACCAGCGGAACCAACACAGGCACAGGGGGCACTGGTAGTAGGTGTCAGGGGACCAGCCCCAGTACCTACGGTGGCTCGAGAGCGCTACATGGAGGCTAGAGCGGAGGCCCGATACTATCAGGATATTCTTGATGGTACCAGGGCTGATTATCAGCCCTATGCGGCACATAGAGCAGAGACCTCTCAGAGCCAGAGGTCTTAGGGAGGTGCAGCCACAGCTGGTGGGTCCGTCACAGGCAGGAGGCGAGAGGCACCACAGGGACCAGCGGGGAGAGGTGCCGAGGGCAGTGAGGAGAGTTGAGGGATCCCAGACATGAATTTTGTATTTAGAGATGGGCACCGGTCTGCGAACCAGGTGTATTGATATAGGCCTACGTGCATATGTATTATTCATGTATTCATTTATTTCATTTATTGTATACCGGCCTGCGAGCCGAGTAGGGGTTGTATAGTGGATACCGGCCTGTGAGCCAAGTATATATCTATTTTTGATACGAGGGACCGGCCTGCGAGCCGAGTTGAGATTTTTTGACAGTAATTGCGGCCTGCGTGCTGGCTTTGGTGGATTATGAGATCACAGAGGCCCCGATGTAGGGCACATTGTATTTTTGAAAATTTGTATATATATAGAGACGATTTTTTGATCCTCGTGCAGTGTTCAAAATGTGTTTAAATATTTTGTTAATGGTTGGTAATATGTAATGTATGATAAGTTTTAGTTGACATGTTGATAGATGGATGATGTTGATGTTTTTGTTTTTACACGTATATATGAATGTCAGGTTATGTGATGAATTGGTGGTTTTATGACATTGTGATATATGTAACTGATGAGTTGGATCCAAATGATGTATAGATTGATAGTTGTCTTGATATCCGTAGTTGATGGTTTGTGTATTTGTATAAAATAAATGATGTTAATGAAAGTGTAATGCTATGTGTGGTGGATGAACAAATGTGGTAAATTGTGTTGTTTATGAAGGAAAAGAGGTGGGTGCGACAAAAATTTAGGTGAGAAATGAAGAAAAGAACGCTGTTGGGAAAAGATAGGTGTGTAACTGATATCGGTTAGGGAACCGATATCGGTAGCTGATAGACCGATATCGGTTAAGTAACCGATACCGGTTATTTAGGTATGAGCTTTTCTAAAAATAGAAAAGCTAGGGTGGCAACTGAAGTTTTAAGTTTAGAGCCATGCAAGAGGTTAAATACGCGAACGCGACGCTTTTTGACGACTGAGACAGGTATTTACATGAGAGATTTGAGTGATAAGGAGAAGAGAGATAGGAATTTGTATGAGAGTTTTGGGTGATAAGAAAAGAGACTGGGAAGGTGAATGCGATCAGAGATTCAGAAAGTAGAAAGGTAAATTTGAAAAGAGTGGTGATAATGGCAGGACGAGGAGAAACATCCAGCAGGCAGGGACAAGAGGGAAGACAAGGGCCACCTCAAGCTACTGCAACCCCCAGAGGTAAATGTTTTGGTTGTGATTTGATTTTTGCATGTGTTATGAATAAGAGATTAAGTGGGTAGATATGAAGAAGAAAACATGATAGCAAGGGTTATAGGTGAGGTAAGTGTTACGTGGTAGGTAATCAAGGGTTTCGGGTATGTCCTGTGTATACAGAGAGGAATAAACGAGCAATTTATTGTCGTAGGTGGTTATTTTAGGCAAGATGTATGTAATTGACAGTGACCGGTAGCGGTTAGGGAGAACCGGTATCGGTTACTCAACTGATATCGGTTATGTATAACCGATACCAGTTACTGGAGGAATTTCCAGAATGTTTGAAAAACCCTGACGGATTGAATGGTTGTTTGTTGTTTTGGTGTATGCAGGCAGAGGAAGGATTGAGGATGAATGATAGTGTGCCAGGGCTGTTGTCATGAATCCGAGCGGATGTAACACCAACTGAATGGACATTGATAAATCATTTGGGGTTAAGTGGAATCCACTATTATTCATGAATTGCACGGAACCATGCTATGTTACAGGCATTGATTCAGAGATGGAATCCCGAGACAAATACCTTTTATCTGCCAACAGGGGAGATGACAGTAACATTGGAAGATGTGTTTCAGATTTTGAGACTCCCTATTACAGGAGAACCAGTATATCAGGCACTACCTAGCGCGGCACGGGGAGCGATAACAGCAGTATTTGGTCCATACGCACGAGATTTGACACAGCGAGGTTTATCCTTTACATATGGGGTAATGTATGCAGCACACCCTGAGGAGACAAGGTTAGCAGTGATATTAATGATAGCGGTAGGGTATTATGCGTTACCGAGGGCGGAAGGGGGAAGATTTCCAAAGGCATTGATGTGTGTTATTTGGGAGATGATAGAAAGGAACGTGACTTTTGCATGGGCACCTGCATATTTGGCGGAGCTATACAGGGGTTTATGGGTTTGTAGGCGAAATCACAGGACGACACTGGATAGTTCATACTTATTACACTGTTGGGCCTATGAGCACATTGTTTGTGTGCGACCAATAGGCCGACCCATCCAGTCGGGAGAAACCGGAGTGCAGAGGTTGGGATTCAGACGATGGGTCCAGACAGAACAAGAGGCCAGATCCCAGGCCGTGACGGGTGATATTGAGTATTACAGGAAGGTATGGGAGAGAGTGATGGTTGCGGATATCTGTTGGAGGCCATACGGAAACTATATGGTAACAGAGAACATAGCTGAGGAGTTGAGGGGTGTAGAGCGATTGAGGTGGATCGCAGGGCACAGGCCGGGTGAGTATGAGAGGATTCCTATAGATCGCGTGCGGCGACAATTTGGATTTGTGCAGGATATACCCCTAGCTTATAGACCATATATGAGGATTGACACCGAGGCAGCATTCTCACCTCCCCGGCCAACACCTCCAGAAGGGCCTGAAGAGGTAGCAGCCGATCGCAGGGTAATGGATGCGGGAACGACAGAGGCCTATAGATTATGGTGGGTAGCAGAACTGCGAGGTGTACGTGAGTGCCCTGACATAGCGGTGATTACAACAGAGAGGGATCGTCTGCAGCGTTTGGTTCAGCAGCTCCAAACGCAGGTGAATGAGACAAGAGGATTGTTAGCAGTTGCGGAGTCACGGGCGGGGAGACTAGAGGCTGGAGTCCTCCATGCGAGAGGGCGTATTCATATGTTACAGGAGAGATTGGCAGATCAGTGGGTGGTACCAATAGCCGTGGTACCTTTGAGGATAGAGAGGCCCGGCGAGAGGGGTCGACGATCACGATCATCACCTAGTTCGGGATGAGGCGTGAGGGTCTGAGTAAATGTTAGCAAGGTATAAGAATAAATAAGGATGCCGACCTGCGTGTCGATGATAGAGAAGATGTATTTTTTTAACATCTAAATAAAACTGAATATGTATGTTGATTTGAGTTACGATAATAATAAGATTGTTTGTGTTTTGATTTTCGGTGTTTTGAAAAAGGATAAAGAGGACTGTGATTAAATAGAAATACACAAAAATATTTATATTCACCACACAGGATAGGTTATGGTAGGGGATGGTCGAGCTAACCTTGGGAGACCCCATGTCTCCGAAGTGCTGCCTACATAGCCCATTGCACAAAGCAAGGAGGGGCCTCAGACCGATGTAGTTCTCCCTTAGGATCAGGGAGAGGCAAATTCAGGCAATTGGGTACGGTTTAGGTAATTGGTTGGTTGGTAAAAATATTAAGATTAGTAAAGGTAAGGTGGATGGTGTTGGTAATGAATTGGTGATGCTGTAAAAGGTATGAGGGAAGCGAAAGTTAGCCTACCCAAGTAGTAGGGAATCGGGTCCTGATTAAGGTCAACACACAATCCTAGATGTGAGGCAAAGCAGAAAGAGTGCTCCGTAGATGAAGAGAGCTAAACAAACCACACCACGTAGAACGAGCTTGGAGCCCTAGGTACCGTGCATAGACGAGAAGTCAATAGGTGAAAAGAGTTGTGTGATCACAATATATCGAGCGTACATTACGTCCCTTGAGTTGAAACAAATGGTGAGGTGAGGTGGATGATATAGCTGAGGTACGGAGAACTTATTACAAAGTGAGTGTTCTGACGGAAGAGAACCTACCCTAAATAGACAAGTCCATGACTCAAAATTCCTTTTGAATGAGGCTTTTCTTTTATTGAATGTAGACTGATCGATGCGGGAAGTCTACAAGGGATATTGATTGTATTATTCTTGAGGTCTTCACGAAGCTGATCAATGCGAGAAGCTTCTGATAAAGGCTGACTGTGTATAGCTGTCCTTTGAGGGAGCAGTCTATTTATAGTAGCAGATATGATTGTAATGCATAGCTGTCCTTCGGGGGAGCAGTCTATATATAATAGTAGCAATAGTTCGGCATATAGCTGTCCTTCGAGGGAGCAGTCTATATTTAATTTAGATGACTAGATGTTCATTTGGCGTGAAGCATCTAGTTTAGTAGGAAGTTTGACTCAAGAAAATCCCATAAGAATACGGCTTATTTTAATACTTTGAAGTCATGGACTAGACTAAAAAGGGGAAGGCATCATCAAGGGGAGGTGAGGATCAAACTATGTGAGCTTGATTGTTATTATGAGGTGTAGGAAACAGAGTGTATGTAGTGGTAAGTGAGCTCAAGGGACGAGCGACAGGTAGATAAGAAGTGATATAACACTAATTTCAACAGTAGAATGGTCAAAGATGCAAGGCATTAAGGGGTTCAGGCTCAGGTTTACCATTAAGCGAAGCTAAACGATAAGTACCAGATCCATAGGTATGAGTGATTATATAAGGCCCAATCCAATTGGGAGCAAATTTTCCACGTTTGCTCTTTTCTAGTTTGGTTACATGTTGATTCTCTTTGAGGACAAGATCACCAACCTTAAAGGTACGCTCATGAAGTCGCTTATCATAAGCACGTTTAATGCGTTTTTGATAGATTTGAAGGTGATCAAGAGCTGTAAGACGGCGTTCGTCAAGAAGCTCCAATTGGGCTAACCGCTCTTGGCGGAAATCATCGTTGGTGAGAATATCCTGAAGAGATATTCTAAGGGAGGGTATTTGTATTTCGAGAGGCAAAACAGCCTCGGTACCGTATACCAAAGAAAAAGGTGTGGCATTAGTAGAGGTACGAATGCTAGTACGATAAGCCCAAAGGGCAAAGGGAATGTGATCGTGCCAATTTCTTCCGGATTCATTGACAACTTTCATGAGGATTTTGGTTAGTGTTTTATTAGAGGACTCGGCTTGCCCATTGGCTTGTGGATAGTAAGGTGATGAGAAACTAAGTTTGATACCAAAGTTGTCACAAAGGTCTTGCAACAACTTGTTTTTGAAAGATTTTCCATTATCTGTTATCAGGCGATGAGGAACACCAAAACGACAGATAATGTGGTGGTTAATGAACTCGACAATTTTTTCTTTTTTGATTGAAATGAGTGGAATAGCCTCCACCCATTTTGTGTAATATTCGGTCGCTGTGATTATCCAACGGTGACGTTGTGAAGAGGTTGGGTGAATCTCACCAATAAGGTCTAAACCCCATTGTGAGAAGGGCCAAAGATCTCGAGCGATCTGGAGCGGGTGGCTAGGAGTATGTTGAAGGTTGGCATGTTGCTGACACATAACACAACGCTTAACATATTCGTAGCAGTCGTTATTGAGAGTAGGCCAATAATAACCAAGGCGAAGGATTCGTTTGGCCACGGCAAGGCCGCTAAAATGTCCACCACAAATACCGTCATGGACCTGTTGGATGGTATGAGTGGCCTCCGCGCCAGTTAGACAGCGAAGGAGGATGCCATCAAAGCCACGTTTATAGAGGAGTCCCCCCATGACAACATAACGCGAAACACTTTTAAGAAAAGCACGTTTGCCGTTACTAGTAAGGTCAGGTGGGAGGACAGAGATTGTAAGGTAGTCGTGAAATTGGTGGTACCAGGTATCCTGTGAATTAGTAGACACAGTATTTATCATACAAACTACCGGGGTTGAATAGGATGGGGCAAAAATTTGTTGGACCACGACGAATAATTCAGAGTCAGTTGGCACGGTGGGAATTTGCGAGGCTAAGCAAGCCATAGTATCCGCAAATTTGTTAGTGGAGCGGGGAATGGTTTGTATAGAATAGTGGGTAAATAAGGCTAGAAGTGAATCCACGTAGTGTTTGTATTTTTGAAGTTCCTCATTTTTGCATTGGTAGACGCCCATAACTTGATTGACTACCAATTGAGAGTCGCCAAAAATGTTGATAGATTTGATGCCTAAGTGTAACGCAACTTGGAGACCCAGAACAAGGGCCTCGTATTCCGCTGTATTATTAGTGCAAGGGAAATCAAGTCGGAATGAAAGAGGCATAGGTTCAGCATTGAGAGGAATGAGAACAACGCCGGCTCCTCTGCCGCGCTGGCATTTAGATCCATCGAAGAAGAGGGTCATTGGGTACGACTCCTCCGTGAGGGAAAGAGTAGCGATGAGTTCGTCGGGAAATGTGAAATTGGTAAATTGTTCCCCAGGTAAAGGAGCTTCCGCAAGTTGGTCTGCGATGGTTTGTCCTTTGATTGATTTCTAGTGGACAAACTCAAGGTCGAGGTCGGTGAGAAGCATGAGCCATCTAGCAATGCGTTGGTTCAGATGAGGTTTGGCATACATGTAATGGATGGGGTCTGTATTGGTGATGACGAAAGTCTTGTGATTTAGAAGGTAGTGTCGGAGTTTGGTGGCCACGAATGATAGGGCAAGGCACAATTTTTCTACATGTGTGTACCTAGTCTCATAGTCCACCAAAGTACGACTTATATAATAAACGGCTTGTTCGCGATTCTCAGAGTCACGATGTGCAAGCATGGCTCCTACAGCGTGGTCGGTGGCGGAAAGGTAAAGGTAGAAAGGGCGGTCGTCTTGGGGTGGGATAAGCACGGGTGGCTGCAAGAGATAGGATTTGAGAGCTTCGAAGGCTTGGTGACATTCTTCGCTCCATTGGAATGCAATATCCTTTTTAAGGAGGTGATGGAAAGGTTGACACCGATCCGAGAGTTGGGAGATGAAACGTCGGATAGATTGAAGCTTACCTTGTAAACTACGCAATTGTTTGAGATTTTTGGGTGGGGGCATTTCTAGGATAGCTTTGACTTTAGATGGATCGACCTCAATGCCACGCAAAGAGATGATAAAGCCAAGAAGTTTTCCCAAAAGAACACCAAAGACACATTTCTTCGGTTGAAGGCGGACAGAATATTGTAACAGGCGATCAAAAATAATGGTTAAAACATTGAGATGTTCACTACGATGTTTAGACTTGCCGAGAAGATCGTCGACATAGTCTTCAAGGATAGTGTGCATAATGTCATGAAAAATGTAGGTCATAGCCCGCTGATAGGTAGCACCAGCATTCTTAAGGCCAAATGGCATGACACGATAACAGAAGGTTCCCCAAGGAGTTATGAAGGTAGTTTTGTGTTGATCGGTAGGGGCAACCAAAATTTGGTTGTATCCTGAAAAGCCATCCATGAGAGAGAGCATCTCATGACCTGCAGTTAGATCAACAAGTTGGTCAATGCTAGGTAAGGGGAAGTCATCCTTAGGGCAAGCGAGGTTAAGATCCTAGAAATCTGTGCATATCCGAAGTCCCCCTGTCACTTTAGTGACAGGTACGATGTTAGAAATCCATTGAGGATAGTCAATAGGCAAGATGAAGGAAACAGAAAGGAGTCGTTGGAGCTCCTCTTTGACCAAGAGAGCAATGCGTGGATGCATTTTTCTCAATTTCTGTTTGACTGGTTTGGAATCGGGGTTTAGGGTAATGTTATGGATGGCAATGGTAGGATCAATTCCTGGCATGTCAGCGTAAGACCATGCGAAAGCTTGGTTGCGAGCACGGAGAAAGGTAGTAAAGGAGGCTTGTTCTGATGTGTTAAGGGATTGTCCAATCTTCACAATGTGAGGATCCTCCTCCGTGTGGATATTGATTTCTATGGTAGATTCGTTCAGCATAGTTTGGGTTTCAGATGGTAAGGCTCGTTGAATATAAGAATCATCCGCGCCAAGGTAAGTGAGGATGGAGTCGTCATCCTGGCATTCAACAACATTAATCAAAGGCGAATCCTCTTCGATCATGTCTGGATAAAGAAGGGGCAAAGAAGATGGGTCGTCATTATCGCATTGATAAGTGAGAGGACCTATGAAGATAGAATTTATGAAAAAAAAAAGTTAGGAGGGATAGATTCAGGGTCTATAGATTCTGCGGGTGATGATGGCAAAGTGGGTGATGATGGTTTGGTAGGGGCGACGTCTTCTTCTTCCAGGATACAGCTGACAGGAGGTGTCTCCTGTGTAGGTGTTTCAGGAAAACCGAGACCATTGCGATCATTGTGTTTACGGGTAGTCACGGGAATGAGTGTATGTCGGCCTTGTTCGTAAAGACCAAAACCAAAGCCTTTCCAAGCACAACGAGTCAAGAAGGTGAGGGCGAAACGAAGATTTGTCAAGTAT
Source organism: Taxus chinensis (assembly GCA_019776745.2). Taxonomy (NCBI): domain Eukaryota; kingdom Viridiplantae; phylum Streptophyta; class Pinopsida; order Cupressales; family Taxaceae; genus Taxus; species Taxus chinensis. The sequence continues at coordinate 778,959,115 of CM034149.1, read as the reverse complement.
TGAAAATCGGATTGGAAAGGAACCACACCAAGAGGAGGTTCAGGGGTAATGGAGGATGCGTCAACACCCCCATACGTTAGGTTAGTGCGGCAATGGGGTGGTCCGTAAGAGATTATCTCCCCCACGCGACGGTCGTAGGTGGGATGTGCATGTAATTGTCCGTACTCCTGCGGGGTAGGGAAAGAACTAACGTTATATAGGCGGTACTCCCCCAGCGTAAGGCGCTGAAAAACATCTACTAAGGGGTCGGAGGTTGGAATGTTAGCTGCGGGAAGGGAAGTGGTTTTTGCGATGGTGGTTTCATCAATTGAAGGCGTAGGCGCGGTTGAGGTGGATGGTTGAGGTACATTTGAGGAGGATGGTTGGGTTGAATGTATGGGTGTCTTGATTGGTATAAGCACATCGTTAGGGCGGTATAACATATTGCAGGTTTTAAAGGGGGGAGGGTCAGCTTTTACGGTGTAGGACTTCCCCTCGTACTCAAATTTTATGCATCTATGTAATGTTGAGGGAACGCATCCCATGGCTCGGATCCAAGGACGACCCAGCAATATATTATATTGGAACTCTCCCTCCAAGACATAGAAGAGTTCGGGTAAAGTACGTGGTCCTACGCGAATGTTGAGGATCACGGTGCCTAAGGTAGAAGTAATAGCGTCATTGAATGACCGCAACATGATGGGGTTGGCACACATGCAACTAGAAGGGATATTCATTTGTTGGAAGGCTTTTGAAGAGATGATGTTTAGGCTAGCGCCCCCCGTCAATCATAACCCGACGTACTCGAATGTCTCAGATGTAAGCGGAGATGAAAAGGGGCAGGGTCAGGGTCTTCTGTACCAAAGTCGACAATTTCATCTTCAGAGAAACTGACTGCAGCAGCTTGTTGTACAGAGACAGAAGTGATTGGGGCAGTGGGTTGTTTGGTGAGAGAAGCAACGTGATTGGGTGTTAGAATGGAGGTGACAGGCAGGGTTTCATTAGGTAAAACCTCTATCCCTTGAAGGATCTCAACGAGAGCTTGTCGATGAGATTCAGAAGTCTGAATGAGATCATACAGTGTCATTTTTATGGGCGATTGGTGAAGCTGTTTAATCATATTTCGGTGGGCAATGCCATTAGAGACGGGATAGGCGGGTCCGCGAATGACCACTTTAGGTGGTGGTGCAATCGGGATGTTTGACGGAGAAAGAGATGCCGCAGGTGTGTTTTCTTTTGCTTTCCCATTGTTTTTCTGCCCTCGAGTAGCGACACTAATCATATTAATCTCGTAGACCTGAGATGAGGAAGATGGTTGGGATAACTCATGGTCTTCAAGAGGTGGGGTTGTAATAATGATAGATCTTGGTGAGGCGGGGACAGATGGTATAGGAGAGGGAATGGAAACTAAAGGTCTCTCCCTTCGTAAGTTGTCTTTCTTAATCTTTCTATCTGGGAGAGGTGACTGACGAAGGATGGTTTTTAGAGCTTTGCATCCCTCCACATCATGTCCTGGTGTGCGGTGATAAGCACAGATTTTAGACTCATCGTAACCCATAGGTCGGGGTTTAGACGGGTCATAAGGTCTAAGTGGAGGTAGGGAAATGGTCGCATTCTCCACCAACATAGCAAGGATTTTGGCGTAAGATCCTTTGAGTGGGTCAAAATCGGAAGAGGATGAGGGTATTGGTTGTGCGGGTTTTGGTAATGTTTGGGCATGATTGGTTCGTGGTGGTTTAGCCGAGGGGTGTTGATACATGGTTTTTACTAAACGTGATTTCTTTGGCGCAGAAGCTATGTTGGATGATGAGGCCGCAGATGATGTGGTATCAGAAAACAACCATGGGGAAATAGGAGTGACTGAAAACAAATCTTTTGATGATGGAATTTGTTTAGGGTTGATAGGTGGACAGGATACGCGGAGTGACGGTGTTGCTATACCCTGGAATTTCTGTATAGGTGCGGAAGGCGTAGGTTGTTTTGAAGAAAACGCAGGAGGTATGATATATTGATGTAAGGTAGAGGGATGGGGTCCCAATATGGAAGGTAGGTATGACGATGATGGTTTTGATTGTGATAGGGGCACGGATTGAGTTTGTCTCCTAGGTGGCGGAGCGGATTTATTTTTGGATAGATCGAGTCGCTTAGGCGGGTGCGTTAGACTGGGCATTGGTGAGGTCCCAAGCGTAGGGGAAGATCTGGTTAAGTTGATAGAAGTGGACGGGGCATTTGGTAGAGGTGAGGGGGGTGAAGGTGAGAACAGGGGCATTTTAAGCTTCTGTAAGCACTTCGGGTATATGGTGGAGACATCAGGATCAGTCATTTGCATTTGAGTAGAAAAAGGGGTACTCAAACGTTCCCATAGGGCCTGTCTATCTTTTGTGGAATGACAGTCTCCAGGTGTGATTTGTAATTTTTGTACGGAAGAAAGGTGGGTTGTAATTCCAGTCCACTGCGGGTGTGACACAGGAGGTAGATGAGGCACTGTATCAATAGATGTTAAGAGGTCAACCGGTCGTTGAAAAGATTTAGGCGATGAGGGACTAATAGGTAGGAGGGCGTGTTCGAGGGGATCTATCACGTTTAAAGAATGTGGTGATGTTAGTGTAAGAGATTTCTCATCTAAGGATGTCAAAAGGAGTGGCGAGCCTTCCTCTTGTGTAGCAAGAGTGGTAGAAGGGGACGTTTGGGAAATAGATAAATTAGATAGCATCCGCTCACAGTCTTGTAGGGATGTGGTGTAAGAAGACTCGTCGATGAGAAGAGAAGTCCGGGAAGTTAACTCTTCTATGGGTAAAGGAATGATTTCACTTTGGCTTGATGGTGGTGAAGGAGGTTCAAACTCCTGTGTTGGTGGAGAGGCTTGATTTAAAATTTTTTCAATAGAGGCTTTTGGCTGAGAATCGAAGACTGCATGGATCTCATGAACACTCTCCTCGGCTAAGATATCTTGGTTCACGTTACTGTTGGACGAGTGATTCGGGAATGGCTTGTTGAAAATTTTCAGATTTCGGTTAGCAGGGGCGTTAGGATTATCGAGGGTTATATCCCCTGCGTCAACCATTTCCTGCACTATGTTTTTCAACATCTTGCAGTTTTCATGACTATGTCCTTTTACGCGGTGAAAGTTACAAAAGTCATTTTCTTTGTACCAGGAAGGTATTGCGCGGGTGGAGTCAAACCCAGAGTGAGGTTTAACAGGGGGCAAGGTGATAGCCCCAGCTTTGAGCAATTTCTCCAGGATGACGCCATAAGTTTCTCCCAAGGGAGTGTAATTGGTGGGCTCGGCTTTGTACTTATAAGTGGTTTTCGGCGGAGTATTGGACGGTGTTTGAGATTTGACCATTACCGCGTGGACAACTCCTTTTGATTTAGAAGAAGTGGACGCGTGAGGAGTGGTGGTGTTTGGCTTGTTGGTAGAATCAGGAGTTCGGAAATTGGGGTTTTTGTTACGCAACCACAATTTCTCTTCTTCTAAGGCTTGAATTTCAAGTTTCCGAGCCATGGTAAAGGCCTCGTCGAATGTGCGGAAAGTTTGAATTTGGAGGGTAGGGGAGATGTGCTTAGCGCAGGCCCGCGTAAATAGTTCGATGAGTTCGGTTTGAGGCAAGGCATACGTAAGTTGGTTGATAAGGCCCCGCCATCGTCCAACGAAATCTGGGATAGATTCGTCTTCAAATTGTCGGATGGCATAGAGGTCAGTGATAGATACTTTCTTGGCAATGTTAATGGAGAAATGATCCAAGAAAGATTGGGCTAGTTGGTTAAAAGAGAAGATCGAGTGCTGGGTTAAAGCACTGTACCACTCCAAGGCGGGTCCTGATAAGGACATGGGGAAGGTGCGGAGTAACAAGGCGTCATCATGGGCAATCAAATAACAAGCATGTCTAAATGATCGCAAGTGTTGTTGAGGATCCTCTTTACTATTAAAACGAGTAAACTTTGGCAACTCCCATTGAGGAGGATATGAATGAAGGGGGACAGAAGGGTGAATGGGCTCCCGACAAACTTGCTCGTATGTCAAGGCGCTACGACTTCCTGAAACGGAAGCCTCCAGGTTTTGCATTTTGTCCATCATTTGTTTGATGAAATCTTTGGTTGGATGAGATGATGGTGCCACAGAATAGGGATGTCCCCCATATAAGGTGTTGAGGTTACTGGATACGTGTATGGGAATGAAAAGGTAGGCGGAGCTTGAGAAGGAAAGCTCGTGTGAATAGGTGGCAGAGAGTAAGTCATGAATGGAGTGGTCTGAAAGAGAGATGAGATAGGGGCAGTTGGTGGTAACGATACGTGGGGTCCAAGGTTAACCAAAGGAAAGCTAATCGGGGTCGTATGAACCTCTGAAGCTGTCGGATTGGGAGACGGGGCTAGAGATGCAGGAAGTAAGGCAGTGTTATCAGGAGGAGTGGGAGCTAAATGAGCAGCTATACTAATAGGCATGCCAATAAGGAGCTGACCATCAGGCGTACGGTCAGGGGCATGAGACAAATAGTATTGTACAGCGCTGGGATTAGCATCCAGAAATTTGGCAAAGTCCTTGTCTCCTACAAGAATTTGGGGGATCTCACTGGTGTCCGTAGGGTTCCCTATAGAATGTGAAGGGGGTGATTCAGGCAAAGACACAGAGCAGGCATGTGAAACCATGGCGGCGGCTTGCTTCCGAGTGATGACAACCATAGACAAGAACACACAGGAAAGTTTCAATCTATCAAGAACAAAAACAACCTCAGAATGATGAATTTGGCAAGTTGCTAGTTTGTCAGGGGCTGATGAAGACAGTAACCGATATCGGTTTAGTAACCGGTGTCGGTCACAGAGCAAATGACGTCGGTCCCTTAACCGATGCCGGTGTCAAAAGTCTAGGATAAGAAGATATAAAAGGCTGCTAATTTGATTTTTAGCAACGTTGAGTATATTTATCAACTTATTGATCACAGAAGACAAAGTATGACAGAGAAAACAGAATTTGAAAACAAGCAAGAGGCACACGCAAATCTAGAGACTAATCCTAGGGTTAATTTTAGTTATCGTGGGCTTATGCCTTTAGACGTAAGATGATGTCAGAATCCTAAACAACAAGACCTAGGGGAAATGTCAAGTTTGTTTTGGCTTATAAGGTTACCTCAATCAGGCGGAGGAATACCGCGGAAAAGGGGGGATGTTTGAGCTGTTGTGTTAATTGTGAAGTGATTCGGTATGTGTTGTGCAGTGAAACTAAGGTTAATTTCCTGTCAATACCGTGGATATCACCCCCACGTGTACGACCTGTTACTTAATCTATGTTCACTAGAATTGAAGAACAACAAGCAGGAATGCAATGCACGTGTTTTAAACCCAAATCGAAAATTATATTCGATGAAGCAAGAGAGATTTCTTTCACTAATGTGAAACTAGGAAAGAAAGAAAAATTATTTAGGAAATATATAACAAAAGCAGCAACAGCAAATATGCTTCCTAAAATGAAAATAAGCAAGAGAAAGAAACCCAAAATGTGTCCCACCAGGCGTGCCAAAATGTTTCACTTGGAATGTTTCAGCTTCTGGGAATAGAGTTGCTTCTATCCTTTCATTCCTTTTCGAAACATATGAGGTTAGGGTTAGGAGGAATACCTATTGAATGTTGAGATGGTGTGCGTGTACCGTAGAGAAAGATCAGGATGACTGCGAAGAACTCCTTTTTGTCTTGGAAGGACTACCTGTAAATAAGAACACAAGACCACAAGATTTTGATTAAAAAATAAATGAGGAAACTGCTTTGGGCCTAGGAAATATAAAACTTCCTTTCGAAGGTGTTTAGTTCCCCTGCTAATATGAATTAACACAAAAGACTGCAAAATATCAATTAAATTGTCTCATTGAACTGGGTAGGGGAAAGGCTATTTTTCCTGGTTTTGATCACAGGAACTGATGCCGGTTACTGATAACCGATGCCGGTTATTGATAACCGATACCAGTGGGTTCTAGGATCTTCTTGGTAGCTATGGTGTTTTGTAATGGCTGGTTTTTGGATGGTATTAGGAAATGGGATGATTAGAAGCAAAAGAATGACAGTTAGATGCAATGGCACATTGGGTAGTGGATTCAGAAACAGATTTAGGAGGACTGAGATTCAAGAAGCATAAGAAATGTTATAACAAAGGACATGCAAGATGTGACTTACTGGTTTTGACAAAGATGCAAGTTGATCTCCTTGGTTGTAAACACTTCTCATTTCTTTACCTCGTCTCTGCTCTGTCAAGTGAAGATTTGGACTCTGTTCCTCGCTCGCAATGCTCTCTGTTGATCCAGAGATCCTTTGACTGATCTCCAAAATGAAATTCTAATCCGTTGTTTTGGTTTGGGGAGCCCATTTACAGGGAACCGATGGCGGTTGCGTAACCGACGGCGGTCGAGTAGGAACCAGCATCGGTAAGGAAAAAGTAGGATATTTTTAGTAAAATAGCCCACCTTCCCTGCTTTTCTCCCGAGAGATCAGTTGCGGGCTTGGTCAAGTGGCTAGAAGGTCAGCATTGGGTGCGAGTAAGGAGGCATTAGTTATGGATGTGAGTCTATACCAAGTCATGGGTCTTAATTTGGTTAGTTTAGGGTTAGGGCTAGGTCATGATGAGGTGGCAAAGTGAGGTGGCAGGTAAGGTGATGTGGATTTATCAATTACAAGGTAATTAATAAATAATTGTGTAAAGTTTAGGTAATGAGGTTAGGTTGCGAAATGGGATGCGGGTCACAAGGGGTCGTAAGACACGAATTTGGTGTCTACACATTCATCCTTTCCTTGATGTAATGATGGTAAGCACTCATATGTAACCTTAGGTCTATTATTAATGATAAACCACCTAATAAATTATTATTCCATGCCAAGAAAACTATGCACAAATCCACAAGGCAAATGATGCAACCAATCTAAGGAAATTCCTATGAGACTACTAGGGAATGCTTTGATAAACAACATCTCATTGGAAAATTAAGGTATTACTACCCGACAATCCTTAATATGCATGTAAGGGTTACCTGTTCCATCAAATTTTGTAAAAAGAGGCATGGTAAAACGTTTAGGAAAGGAAGAATTATATATCTTCTTAGTTTCCAGAAATTTTGTTATTATCGGGACTAGAATAATAGGCCCTACTTTGAAGAGTAAGCTTATGAACATGATTTTGTAAGTCACCTACAACATGCATGAGAGAAATGAATTCCTACAGAGGAATAACATAAATAGTAAGAGTCTTATTGAGAGGTTGCACTTAAGGCAGTATTAAGGGTTATGAGTTCCCTAGGAAATATTGAAGCTAACATCTTATATAAACCTAAAAAACATTCTATATTAGATAAATTAATTAACTGTAACTAAATATTGGATTAGTTGACATGTTATCCCTCTACCATCTAATAAAAAATTAATAATTTCTTTGCAGCTTTAACTGTTTAAATTAGCCGGATAAATCTCTAATATATACTCTATCGTAATCCTCATTTTCTCATATCTTTGCCAACTATGTTTTCCCTGATTTATTTACACATTCACCAGTAATTATCTCTTCTCCAAAAAACCTTTGAAGACTCTAAAAAAATAAAAATTATTAAAAATAAATGAGTATGAATTGTATTTAATAATCCTACAACAATGGAATTTGCATAGGTATTAGGGCTTGCTAAATATAAAAATATTAATAAAATTATTTAAAATTAATTTTATTTTCAATGAAAAGAATTAAATTGTTGTGTAAGGTTGACCACTAACTCTTACTAGCATATATGATTAATAAACTGATCTACTTATTAAAACTATAATAATATAAAATAAATTAGCACCCCCTAAATGTTGGAGCCCTTGGTAGTTTTCTAGTGTTCCTAGGGCTTAATCCCACTTTGGTTGTACTTTTCCATTATACATGTATCCATGTGAATACTATTGGGTTGGAATTGAATATTTGGATCAGCTAGGAGAGAAGTTGTATTGGTAGTAGGATGACTATTAGAAGAAGTAAGAGGAATGGAAGCTTGGAAACCTTTATCAACAAATTCCTTAACAAGGGAAGAAGAAGAAACAATAAAAGCATCATTATCGTCACCATATTGTAAAATATATTTTTGAAAATAAAGAGTATAAATGCATACATCATTTATAATAACATTATTCTCACAAGTATCTAAGACATCTTGTCGTAAAGAGAGAGAAGGAACATTAACATCATTTATAATAAAATCTTGTGGATGAGTAGTTATAATATTATTCAGAGGAGGAAGGGAAGAAACACATGTATGTACAAGTTTGTCTCACAAGTATTCAATCTTTTGGGAGGAAGAAGAGACACAAGAATCATTTGTACTAATATTTTGTAGATGAGTATCTAGAGAAGAAACACAAGAAGTATGGACAACATCACCAAAAACATATTCATTATAAGTGAAAGATAAATAATCCTCTATACATGCATCATGACTAGTGTCCCTATCAGAGAGAGATTCAATATCACTCTCATTATAAATAGAGTAATTGGATTCAAGAGGTGGGAAGTCATCTATGACATGTGTAGAAAAATTATATGCAACTAAATTAATATCATCAATGGAAGAATGAGGAAGATGAACATCATGAGTAGAAATGAGAGAAGTACAGAAATTTATAGAATTATGTTCCAACTAAAAGGTAGGGTCATGTTGCTGATAAATACACTCATACACTTGGGGATGATTATCTTCAGGAAATACAAAAAACATTTAAAAATGCATGTATGAATTATAACTATTCAAAAAAGGAGCTATGCGAGGGGAGTTGATGCAGAGCATAATAATCATTTAACCATTCAACCAAGTCAGAAATATCAAAACTCCAAAAACAATCCCTTATGCTTGTAAAGTAGTTATTTTCTCAAGACAAGAACCTTTCAATAATGTAATTTTTACCCCTATAGTACAAATTGGATTATTTTATGATAGAGATATGTTGTTACTTCTTATATCATACCAAAAAAATAATCAAATTAGATGAAATGACAAGGAATCTTCAATTTGTTCTCCTTAGTCCAAAACTACATCCTAGCTTCTCAAGCACAATACAAAAGGTGAGTTAGTGGTTGGAAAAAAATACAAAAAAATAGAACAAACACAAACTAGTTTTGATCACCCATTAAGCTCCTCATAGCGTGTGATCAATTTCATGAATCAAATCCTTTGATAAATAAATTTTCCACCATCCTCCTTTTTCCACTTATTCTATCTCCTTGTAGCCCTCCCTTGAGAGTTTTTTTGACACAAAATTTGATACAAAGACCCTTAAAACAAACTATTTACCTTTCTAAGTATCCACTTGGGGGTTTCATCATTGTGTAAAATTTTGAAGTACCTTTCTTAAGGAAAATTGGTAAAATTACACTTCCTCAGTTCCAATTAGGTCTCGAATGATCTTTTACAATTTTACTAGAAGACTGTCATCAATTCCCAATGATTTTGACCTTATTTTTCAATGATTCTATTTATATATGTATGGGGGATATGTGAATATGTTTTCTACAAAATTTTAGACCCTGAATGCATGTGCAAGATCTCCAAATTGCATTAACCTCACAAACTCTAGGAATGTTTCTTGAAGAACCTAGGTAAGGATATTTTGTAATAAATTGATTAAAACCCAATTCCAAGACCAATGACTTCTCCATGAGGTCTGTATTAACCTAAAAAAATTATTATCTTGACAGTAAGATCCGAAATATCAACACACTGTGCAAAGGAATCACAAACCTACCTGCTTTGTCCTATAAAAATAGGGGTATCTTAGATTTTCTAAGTATTTATAGAAAATCACAATCAATATTATTTTTACAAGGTCTATAAGGTTGGATTGGGGGTCTGAACATATTCTATACTCTCTTCTTAGTCACTTTCTTCAACCTTGATTGCATTCTCTCACCAAAATCACAATCTAGAATGAATCAAACCCTCAAACTGGTTTGTCATAGGAATGTTAAGATCTATCAATCCTAAAACCACACTAATATAATGCAATATCAAAAGTATCAACATAAAAAAATGTCAAAATGTTTCTTACCAGTCATGACCCTCCTTCAAATTGAATAATCAAGGTTAAATGATCACTAAAAACACATCTACAGATTTGAAAACGATCCACAATTGTTTACAAACAAGAATTTTCTCTCAAACGTTCTTGGAGCTTCTTTTCTGTTATTTCTCATTCAAATGATGACCAAGTTAGTTAAAAATATGTCTTAAATATGTTCTTCTCCACCTCTAACTAATTTTTTGAGTCTTCTAAACACTTTACAACTTATTGTTTTATATGATTACATTATTATAAGGTTCTCCTAGACAAGACCTCTTAAGACCATAAGCATTAACCAACTTATCATGAATCCTAACCTTAGAGATGAAGTAATACATTCTTATCATGACTTATTTTCTCCATTAAACACACAAAATACCTTAACAAGCCAAAATATCCCTAAAGAATTCAAATTTGCATTTTATAGGGAAAAGGAGAACTAGTCCATAATTCAAAATTTTGACCACTTGAACACAACTAAACAACAACAATTTAATTCCAAGGAATTCTAAGGACTCATAGAATATTTTTAATCCAAAATTTATAGCTTAATATAAATTCATGTTGAGGAGAGATGATCCTTCATTAAGAGTGGGTATTACGATTACACAACATCTTGTTATAAACCATGGAAAAGTATGTACAAGAAGATGAGAAGACAAATAGATATGTATCACAAAAGCTTAGGGATCCTATGGTAACTAAGGGTTGGTCAATGTTTGGCTCACAAAATTATTTAATCTAAATGGTTAATTTATTAGGGCGTAGTAATTGATTGAATATTATCCTAATCAATTAATTTCCAAGGATAATTATAGAAACAGTCATGATAATATGAAACAAGATTGATAATAGTAGATAAATGAAACGAAGTATCGACACATAATAGGGAGAAGGAGACTTAGCTGATACTTTTATTTCTGTGTTGATCTGGGATGATCTGATACTAAAAATGGTTGGAAATGACTTTGAAGAGCTTCGTATCTAAAATTGTGTCCTGAAATTGTGCTAGGACTTGTTATCACAAAAAACAACACCCTCCGATTTTCATACCTATGTGAATGAGAAACTAGTGTTTTTAGGTAATATTGGATCATCTCTCAAGCTGTGAGAACTTGCAGGCTTGAGATGATCCTCCAGAGAAGGCTGGTTCCTGCTCCTAAACTACCTACCACAATATACTCTAATGCAGAAAAAAATATCTTATCCTAATATAACTATTCCAAGGGACCAGTGAGAGAGAGAATTAAAAATAAATCCTGCACTAAAGTAGTGATACACTAGAAAAGGAAGTTGCTGATCACAAATCCAACTGTCTAAAATGGAGAGAGGTGAGAAATATGGAGAGGATGGAAAAAAAGCATCATATACCAAAGATAAAGTTCACACAGAACACCACTTCAAACCCATTAAACACAGATCCCAAACCTACAATAGACATTAAGAAAAATACACAGTATACCCTGCATTGGCGAGATGCAATAAGAGACAATAAATAAGCAAAGGATGGAAAAAATGCATCACGAAACAGATTTTATTGCTCCATGAGTTCAAACAATACATCATTAGTGGGAAAAAGATAAGAAAATTCCATTACAAAGAAAAGAGAGGAGGATTAAACTCCACATTCGACCCTAGAGAAGAAAGAGAGAGGGGGGTATGAGAGAAAAATGACCAACTTATCTACAAATGAACCCAGGATTACAATTTATAGAATTAAGAAGGAGAGAGAGAATTACAATCCCAAATTTGTCTTTTCAACCACTTGCAAGTTGTGATAAATGAGTGTAATTGATGGCTCATTTCTTGGAAAAGTCTCCCCATGCTATCCCATGTGCTGGCAGCAGTGAAAAGTGTTTGGCCATGCCTCATTAAATGCATCCCAACTACCAATTAAAACATTATTCTAAGCCTGACACATTTTCCTTGAAATAATCATAAAAGTTCATCAATTTTTGGATTTCTTAATTGTTGTGCGTTGGGCTTAGAGTCATAATTACAACAAGACCAATTTTGTGAAAATCCATTGGGAATTGCAAAAGTTATGGTCTTCTGAGTGTGAGAAGCTATTTTGGGTTTGCTAGAGATTTCTTGCCTTTTATGGGACTGAGCATTTAATTTATTAGAGCTAGAGATGTTTCCATTTTTTACACATATAACCTTAATAAAAATGAAATATGATTCCCATTTCATAGAGAGCATTGAGACCTTTCCAATGATATAAAGTTTGTCAAATTTCGAGTACTGGATCAAAAGTTATGCCCATTCAAAGTTTTGCGCAAAAAACTGTTGTTTTCCCTTGTTTTGCAGATTTTTCAATTTTCTGCGAACTTTTTTTTTGCAGATTTTTCCGCGGAATTTGTTTTGCGGATTTTTATGTGGAATTTTTTCTAGAGACGTTTGTTCCATGGAATTTTCTATAGAATTTTTTCTGTGGATTTTTTTCTCAATTTTTTCGCTAACTCCTTAGATTTTTTTTGGATTGGGGAATTAGAATAAATGAAGTAGAGTTGCCCAAAGCCACATTTTCCTGAATTTACTTGTTTTTGATCAAATTTGGCTAGAATTGAACTTCTTTGCCTCTAAAAGAAGGGGAAATTTATGAAATGACCCCCAAGTTCCCAAAATTATTGCCAGTGCTCCAAAATTATGAAAATTTTACCTGAAAACCACAAACTCAACCATGAAGCTCTATTAACTGCCCAAGTTTAGTTTTCTCTGGTTGTCCATTTTTACCAAGGGGGTAAAAATGGATAAAAATTTTGTAACTCATGGGGACATCTACCTGCTTAGATGATCTGATCAGTGACCTTGAATCATCCATTGGGCATGGAGTCAATGTTATAAACACAAATCTCATCTAAAATGCTAAAATATGGTCCTTGAGCCACTTGAAACACTACTGGAATTAAAGCTGATCTCATAAAATGCTACCTCCAATGTACTATGCACGAGCAAAAAAATGCCACCACACACACTATGTAAAAAACTGAAAATCATACACACCCTAAGTGGGATATGCAGAGTGTGTGAAAGAATTTCTTATGCTGAAAGCAAACCTACCTACTCTATGCTAACCGGAAGCAAAGGGAATTCAAACAAATCCTTCAACTAGAAGGAAGAAGTAGCTTCCTTTCTCAAAATAGGAAACCGTGTATATGATTTGGTGCTGAACATGGCTGTTATTATGAGGTGAAAAACTGACAAGAGGCTGATCCTCCACCTAAATCACCAAAGTACTAACATCAATAAAAATACCTCCTCAAGCTAATTAATATTGGACTTTTGGAGGTGTTTATGGTGAATCTTGGTGCTTTTATACTCATCCTCATGCCTTGAAGTGGGAATGACTAGTTTTAGCTTCTCCCTCAGCTCCAATGAAGCTAAGTACCTGATTGGGCATAGACTAGTCCTTCGAATGTGCCCACTACTTTTGAAATTAGCTCCGAAAATGGAGTCTTCATGTAGACCTTCTTGAAAAAGGGGGTTGTCTACATCTTGATCTTCTTCTTCTTGCACATATACAAACAACTGATGTCCCCTTTTGGTGAATGGTATGGGAGAGATGATGGCATCCTCTTTCTCTTCCCCTTCCTTTGCGTCTAGTGTGGCTTTTGGAAGATCAAACTCGTCCAACTTTGATTCAAGAAGCATGCTGCAAACTGGAGTTGTGCTTGCACGTCCTCATCTATGGAGGAAGGTTCTTATGGTTGAAGGATGAATGATGGGGAAGTGAAAAATTGTAATTTCTACGAGCTCCTCCTCATCAAAACATTCCTCCAAGTCTGATAGGCAATTAAACTCTTCGTTGTCATGCTGCAGCAAGGTCTCTCCCTCTTGCATGATGATCTTAAAATCTTCATTATTTTCACCATATGAAGCTTCATCTTAAAACATGAAGTTAGTGAGTTCAAAATATTCAAAAAAATCATATTTTTTGAGATATTGAATGGGAGAGAGATCTATAATCTCTTATGCAAACGATCTCATGATTCAATGTCTTTGAATTTGTTTTGGCCACCTCCACATGCTCCTTTTAACTGGACTTAGCGCTGGTTGTTCTTCCTCCTCCTTGACTGCTTGTGCAACTAGAATATGATCATAAATATTTTAAAATAAATTTCCATCATGAACACTTCATTCAGAGCATACGAACTGTTGACTTCTTATTCCACTGCTGCTACAAAATCAGCCTTAACAGCCACTGGATCTTTAACTTTGACCTCCTCCGTAGGCTTAACCATCAAGGTAATATTTTCAATTTTGAATCTTAGAGCCAAGCTCACCAAGATTCTAATCATTTCTTCTTCTCTCTTGGATCTTCTTCTTGCTGCTCTTCCTTGACTAAATTTTTGATTGTTTTCTCCCCAAGATGAACTTGAGACATCAATAGGAGGGGTGGGTTGGGTTACAACAAATTTTACAATTACTTGTGGTGGTGGAGATAGAACTTATTGTTTATTTAGAGGGGATGACTACTTGAAGGGAAAAGGGAAAAAATAATTGAGATGAGATGGAAGATTAGAAGATGGAGAAGGGAAATCAACACTTGGCGCAACATACAATGGGCTTGAATCTTGACATTGCTGAAATGATATTGATTGAGAAAGAGGAAAATAAAATCTATGAGGTGGTGGACTTACCCATTGACAAGGTTGTCTTTCCCTTTTCTCATATGCCTCAATATCCTCAGTCCACTATGCATGTTGAGGAAACATTTCAACCATGAAGTCAAACTTCTCCTGCGGGCTATAATGTCTTGGAAAAGGGCCAATCCATGGACAAGGTGCCCTGAAACTAATCCTGAATGCTTTCATCTAAGATGTAGCCCTAAACTACACCATGTTTACTTTCATTATCTGAGTTTTCTTGTGTAAATTAGCTTCTTCATGTGTGGAACTACCTCAAAGATCTATATATCCATGCTCTGAGACAACTGTATAGTTTGGAAATGACCAAACTGATTTGAATCTGGATCACCTGGATAGGTATAGTGTTGATTTTCATTGTGAAACCTTTTTGGAGGTGTGTTGAAGTAACCTAGAGATGGATATGAATATAACTATTGTTGCAAGTGTGAATTCCACTATGGTAATGAAGCCATGACCGCAAAACTTCATAGAATGGAAGATAATGAAAGAGAAAGAGAGAGAAAAATGGATGTGAAAATAGATGGGGTGATGTTGCTGATATACACTCATACACTGGGATGAATTATCTTCAGGAATACAAAACATTTAAAAATGCATGTATGAATTATAACTATTCAAAAAAGGAGCTATGCGAGGGGAGTTGATGCAGAGCATAATAATCATTTAACCATTCAACCAAGTCAGAAATCTCAAAACTCCAAAAACAATCCCTTATGCTTGTAAAGTAGTTATTTTCTCAAGACAAAGACCTTTCAATAATGTAATTTTTACCCCTATAGTACAAATTGGATTATTTTATGATAGAGATATGTTGTTACTTCTTATATCATACCAAAAAATAATCAAATTAGATATGAAATGACAAGGAATCTTCATTTGTTCTCCTTAGTCCAAAACTACATCCTAGCTTCTCAAGCACAATACAAAAGGTGAGTTAGTGGTTGGAAAAAAATACAAAAAATAGAACAAACACAAACTAGTTTTGATCACCCATTAAGCTCCTCATAGCGTGTGATCAATTTCATGAATCAAATCCTTTGATAAATAAATTTTCCACCATCCTCCTTTTTCCACTTATTCTATCTCTTGTAGCCCTCCCTTGAGAGTTTTTTTGACACAAATTTGATACAAGACCCTTAAAACAAACTATTTACCTTTCTAAGTATCCACTTGGGGGTTTCATCATTGTGTAAAATTTTGAAGTACCTTTCTTAAGGAAAATTGGTAAAATTACACTTCCTCAGTTCCAATTAGGTCTCGAATGATCTTTACAATTTTACTAGAAGACTGTCATCAATTCCCAATGATTTTGACCTTATTTTTCAATGATTCTATTTATATATGTATGGGGGATATGTGAATATGTTTTCTACAAAATTTTAGACCCTGAATGCATGTGCAAGATCTCCAAATTGCATTAACCTCACAAACTCTAGGAATGTTTCTTGAAGAACCTAGGTAAGGATATTTTGTAATAAATTGATTAAAACCCAATTCCAAGACCAATGACTTCTCCATGAGGTCTGTATTAACCTAAAAAAATTATTATCTTGACAGTAAGATCCGAATATCAACACACTGTGCAAAGGAATCACAAACCTACCTGCTTTGTCCTATAAAAATAGGGGTATCTTAGATTTTCTAAGTATTTATAGAAAATCACAATCAAATATTATTTTTACAAGGTCTATAAGGTTGGATTGGGGTCTGAACATATTCTATACTCTCTTCTTAGTCACTTTCTTCAACCTTGATTGCATTCTCTCACCAAAATCACAATCTAGAATGAATCAAACCCTCAAACTGGTTTGTCATAGGAATGTTAAGATCTATCAATCCTAAAACCACACTAATATAATGCAATATCAAAAGTATCAACATAAAAAATGTCAAAATGTTTCTTACCAGTCATGACCCTCCTTCAAATTGAATAATCAAGGTTAAATGATCACTAAAAACACATCTACAGATTTGAAAACGATCCACAAATTGTTTACAAACAAGAATTTTCTCTCAAACGTTCTTGGAGCTTCTTTTCTGTTATTTCTCATTCAAATGATGACCAAGTTAGTTAAAAATATGTCTTAAATATGTTCTTCTCCACCTCTAACTAATTTTTTTGAGTCTTCTAAACACTTTACAACTTATTGTTTTATATGATTACATTATTATAAGGTTCTCCTAGACAAGACCTCTTAAGACCATAAGCATTAACCAACTTATCATGAATCCTAACCTTAGAGATGAAGTAATACATTCTTATCATGACTTATTTTCTCCATTAAACACACAAAATACCTTAAACAAGCCAAAATATCCCTAAAGAATTCAAATTTGCATTTTATAGGGAAAAGGAGAACTAGTCCATAATTCAAAATTTTGACCACTTGAACACAACTAAACAACAACAATTTAATTCCAAGGAATTCTAAGGACTCATAGAATATTTTTTAATCCAAAATTTATAGCTTAATATAAAATTCATGTTGAGGAGAGATGATCCTTCATTAAGAGTGGGTATTACGATTACACAACATCTTGTTATAAACCATGGAAAAAGTATGTACAAGAAAGATGAGAAGACAAATAGATATGTATCACAAAAGCTTAGGGATCCTATGGGAAAAATTGTGTCTGCTTTTATTTCATAATGTCTTTCAAATAGTTTTTTCATGTTCCCATTGCAATCTTATGTTAAAATCCCTCTAAATCACATGGGATGTCGTCCATGTGTTAGTATTTTTGGAATTTACAATTTCATTATGAGAAGAGCTTTCATCTAGTAATGAAATAAACAATTTAAGATCATTTTACTTCCACTATGTTGATAAAGATTGTTTTTAATCCTATTTTTGTATCTTTGGCGTGACTAATAAGGTATTTCCAACATTTAATTGAGTCATTAAAATGAGCCTTTGTGTTGAATTCTTGAAGAATTTGTGAAACCATGCATCTCTAGGCCTCCATTTATGCACACCTTCTAGTTGAAGGAATATTTGGGCTATTCTGAAGCATTATGTCTCATTAGTTTTCTAACTTGTGGGCTTGAGATGATCCTCTAGAGAAAGCTGGTTCAACTTCTCTTGAACTACCTACCACAATTTCAAATACTCTAATGCAAGTGCCCTTGAACTATCTAATCCTAATCTAACAAATTCTAAGGGACTAAGGAAGAGAGAGAATTGAAAATAAAACCTAAACTAAAGTGGTGATACACTAGAAAAGGAGGTTGCTGATCATAATTCCAACTGCCTGAAATGGAGAGAGGTGAGAGTTAATGGAGAGGATGGACAAGATGCATCACAGACCAAAGATGAATTTCACACAGAACACCACTTCAAACCCATTAAACATAGCTCCCAAAACCTAGCAATAGACATCAAGAGATATGCACAGTATACCCTGTAATGGTGAGAGGCAAGAAGAGACAATAAAATAAGAAAAGGATGGATAAAATGCATCACGAAACAAATTTTATTGCTCCATGAGTTCACACAGTACATCATTAGTGGGCAAGAGGAAATAAAATTCCATTACAATCTAGAAAAGAGAGGAGGCTTAAACTCCACATTCAACCCTAGAGAAGAAAGAGAGAGGGGGAAGGAGAAAAAATGACCAACTCCTTTACAAATGAGCCCAAGATTACAATTTATAGAATTGAGAAGGAGAGAGAGAATTACAATCCCAAATTTGTCTTTTCAACCACTTGAAAGTTGTCATAAATGAGTGTAATTGATGGTATGTTGCTTGCAAAAGGCTCCCCATGCTTCCCATGTGCTGCAGTAGTGAAAAATGTCTGCCCATGCCTCATTAAATGCATCCCAACTACCAATTAAAACATTGTTCTGAACCTGACATGTTTTCCTTAAAATTATCATAAAACTTCATCAATTTCTAATTTCTTGATTTTTCTGTGTCAGGCTCGGAGTCATGATTCCAACAAGACCAATTTTGTGAAAATCTAAATAATTGCAAAAGTTATGGTCTTCTGAGTGTGGGCAGCTATTTTGGGTTTGCTAGAGATTTCTTACCTTTTACAGGATTGAGTATTTAATTTATTGAGATAGAGATGTTTATTTTATTTTCACCACCTAATTGTCATTAAAATTGATAAATACAATTCCCATTGCATAGAGGGGCATTGAGACCTTTCCAATGATATAAAGTTTTCCAAATTTTGAGCACTTGGATCAAAAGTTATGCCCATTTGAAGTTTCGTACGAAAAACTGTCATTTTCCTTTGTTCCGACGGATTTTCTAGTTTTCTGCAACATTCCGCAGATTTGGTTTTCTATGACATTCTATTCATCTTTTATTTACGGACTTTTCATGGATTTTGTGGCTTTTTTCCGTGGACTTTTCTGCGGACTTTTCCGATGGATTTTTCTGCAGCCTTTTTAGATTTTTTCTACGACACTTTTCTTACCCACTGGATTTTCCGTGGACTTTTATGTGATTTTTCTATGGACTTTGCCTTTTCTATGGAATTTTTCTGTAGGACTTTTTCTGTGGATTTTTCTCACATTTTTTTGTGAAACTCCTTATCAATTTTGTTCTAGGATTGGGGAGTTAGAAAAAATGGTACTTTGCCCCAAAGCCACATTTTTCTGCCTAACTTTTTCTGACCAAATTTTTACAGAAATGAACTCCTTTTCCTCTAGAAGAAGGGAAATTTTGTGACCCCCATTTTATTCTGCAAGTTTCCATGAATTATTTCTCTAAAAACCCTAGACTCAACCATGAAGCTCTATCAACTGCCCAAGTTTAGTTTTCTCCAGTTATCCATTTTTACCAAGGGGGTAAAAATTGGATAACAATTTGGTGACTCATGGGGACATCTACCTGCTAGATGATCTAATCAATGGCCTTGAATCATCCATTGGGCATGGAGTTAACCTGATAAACACAAATCTGATCTGAAAATTTCTAAAATATGGTCCCTGAGCCACTTGAAACACTTACTGGAACTGGAGCTGATCTCACCAAATGCTACCTCCAATGGACTATGCACATGAGAAAAAAAACACCACACACACTATGTACAAAAACATAGAAATCATACATTCCCCAAGTGGGACATGCAGAGTGTGCACAAATAACTTCTTCTACTGAAAGAAAACCTACCTACTCTACGCTAACCAGAAGCAAAGGGAACTCAAACAAATCCTGCAACTGGCAGGGAGAAGTAGCTTCCCTTTCTCAAAATAGGCAGCCATGTATATGATTTGGTGTTGAACATGGCTGTTATTATGAGTGAAAAACCGAACAAGAGGCTGATCCTCCACCCAAATCATCAAGGTATCAACTGGAAACAAGAAAATACCTCTTTTAGTTGCTTTGCATTTGGATTTTGAAGAGGTATTGCAGCTGATCCTTGGTACTCTGAAACTCATCCTCATGCTCAGTTCGAGCAAGCATGACTGGTGGTAACTCCTCTTTTGACCTCCAATGAAGCCAAGTATTTGATTGGGCATGGTCTATGATCTGTGAATTTACCCATTTGCTTGAAAATTCAACTCCAAAAATGGAGTCTTCCTGTAGACCTTCTTGAAAAAGGAGGTTATCTGCAGCTTGATCTTCTTCTTTTGCACATCTACAAACAACTGATGTCCCCTTTTATGAATGGTATGGGAGAGATGATGACATCCTTCCTCTCTTCCTTCCCTTCCTTGTTCATGTGATTTTGGAAGATCCTCTTCTAACTTTTGATTCAAGAGGCATGTTGCAATGAAGGTTGTGCTTTGCACATTCTCTTCTATGACAGTAAGGTTCTTGTGCTTGAAGGATGAATGATGGGGTAGTGAAATTTGTAATTTCTATGGACTCCTTCTCATCAAAAAATTTCCTCTCAAGTCAGAAAGATAATCTAAAATCATTCCCTTAAGTTGTCCTGCTCAAAGTGTTCTCCCTCTCCATATGTCCTCTTGATCTTCAAATGCTTCCATGAAAAATTCCCCTTCATCAAACATGAAGAATTTGAAAGCTCAAACTCTTCTTCAAAAAGAGCTCAAGGGATGAAGTGGGAGGAAGAACTGAAGGTTCTTACTTTGGCCTTCTTTGTGATTGAATCCTCTTCTGAATGTATGTTTTCTCCATAGTCCTCAGATTCTCCTCTTTTAGGACTTATGGAGTGGTTGTTCTTCCTCCTCCTTGACTGATTGTGTAGCTTGAATATGATCAACAACTCTCTTTAAAAAAGTGCCATCATGGACACTACATTTAGAGAAAATTGATTGTTGATCTCTTGTTCCACTGCTGCTACAAAATCAACTTACCACCACTGGATCTTGAACTTTGACCTCCTCCAGTAGGCTTAACCATCAAGGGGATTATTTTCAATCCTGAAATATCTAAGAGCCAAGCTTACCAAGCTTCTAATCATTTCTTCTTTTCTTGGCTCTTCTTCTTGCTTCTCTCCTTGACTGATTTTTGAGTCTCTCCCCACATGGACTTGAGAAAGTAAGAGGAGTGGTGGGTGGGGTTCCACTATTTTTTTCTTTATTTGTGGTGGAGGAGGAAGGTATTATTTTGGCTCTTGTGGAGGGGACTTGGATTTGGAAAGAAAAAGGGAAGAGCAATTGAGATGGGATGGAAGACTAGAAGATGGAGAAGGGAAATCAACACTTGGGGACAACATACAATGGGCTTGAATCTTGACATTCTGAAATGATAAAGCTTGGGAGGAGAAAAAGGAAGCATAAGGAGGTAGTGAACTTGACCTTACCCATTGACAAGGTTGTCTTGCATTTTTCTTCAATGCTTCTATCCTCAATCCACTGTGCAAGTTGGGGCAGCATTTCAACCATGAAATCAAGCTTCTCTTGTGGGCTATAATGTCTTGGAAAAGGGCCTTCCCATGGACAAGGTGCCCTGAAACCAATCTTGAATGCTTTCATCACAGATGTGTAGCCCTTGGACTGCACCATGTTATCCTCCATTTTTTGAATCTTCTCCAGCTAAATCAACCATTCTCCATTTGGTAGCCTCCAAAATCATCATATGCATACCCTTGTTCAACTGATATGTTTCATAACCAAACTGATTTGACATTGCTCATATGGGTAAGCATAATGGTTGATTATTCATTGATCATAATGCTGATTTGGAGGAGTTTGATAGTAAAATATGTGTTGGAGGTGAACTGCACCACTATTGCTGCAAGTGTGAATTCCAAGATGGGAATGAAGTCATGATTGCACAACTTCATGAATGGAAGAAATGAAAGATGATGGAAAAAAATGGATGGAAATGGATGGAAAGAAGGTCTGCAACTTAGAGAAGGGGTTGTTGACTAGATGGAGTCACCAGATGTGCTTGAAAGTGCCTCCAAAGGCTGAAATCTTACCAAGAACACATCAACCTGATGAAATGAAGTGGTAAGGTGCTTCAAACCTGTCCCACCAGGGTGTAGGAACTATTATCATGCAAAAAATAGCACCCTTAATTTTTCATGCCAGTGTGAATGAGCAACTCACGTGTTTTTGGGTAACATTGGACCATCTCTCAAGTTGTGGGACTTGCGGGCTTGAGATGATCCTCCAGAGAAGGCTGGTTCTTCTTCCTAAACTACCTAGCCACAATCTACTTTAATGCAGGAAAAACTATCTATCCTAATCTAACCTTCCAAGGGACCAGGGAGAGAGAGAGATGATGAAAATAAATCCTACACTAAAGTGGTGATACACCAGAAAAGGAAGTTGTTGATCACAATCCAATTGCCTGAAATGGAGAGAGGTGAGAAATGGAGAGGATGGACAAGATGCATCACAGACCAAAGATAAATTCACATAGAACACCACTTCAAACCCATTAAACACAGCTCCCAAAACCTGTAATAGACATTAGAGATATGCACAGTATACCCTGCAATGATGAGAGGCAAGAAGAGACAATAAAATAAGCAAAGGATGGACAAAATGCATCACGAAACAAATTTTATTGCTCCATGAGTTCACACAGTACATCATTAGTGGGCAAGAGGAAAGAAAATTCCATTACAAAGAAAAGAGAGGAGGCTTAAACTCCACATTCAACCCTAGAGAAGAAAGAGAGAGGGAGGCAGGAGAGAAAAATGACCAACTCTTTTACAAATGAGCCCAAGATTACAATTTATAGAATTGAGAAGGAGAGAAGAAATTACAATCCCAAATTTATCTTTTCAACCACTTGCAAGTTGTCATAAATGAGTGTAATTGATGTTATGTTGCTTGAAAAAGGATCCCCATGCTGTCCCATGTGCTACAACAGTGAAAAATGTCTTCCCATGCCTCATTAAATGCATCCCAACTACCAATTAAAACATTATTCTGATCCTGCCTGAAACGTTTTCCTTAAAATCATCATAAAAACTTCATCAATTTATAAATTCTTGATTTTTTACGTCGGGCTCAAAGTCACGATTCCAACGAGACCAATTTTGTGAAAATCCGTTGAGAATTGCAAAAGTTATGGTCTTCTTAGTGTGAGCAACTATTTTGGGTTTGTCTAGAGATTTCTTACCTTTTACGGGATTGAGGATTTAATTTTTTAGGCATGGAGATGTTTTCCTTTTTTTTCACATATACCCTCAATAAAATTGAGAAATATGATTTCCATTTCATAGAGGGTTGAGACCTTTCCAATGATATAAATTTTTCAAATTTCGAGCACTGGATCAAAAGTTATGCCCATTTGAAGTTTCACGTGAAAAACTGTCATTTTCCTTTGTTCCTATGGACTTTTTCAGTTTTCTGCTATGTTTTCTGTGGACTTTGGTTTTCTACAGGATTTTTCCGCAACTTTTTTTGTGGAATTTTCAATTTTATCTGTGGCTTTTTCTGCAGACTTTTCTGCGATTTTTTCCGTGGATTTTTCTGGCAATTTTTTCGCTAAACCTTAGAATTTTTTTGGATTGGGGAGTTAGAAAAAATGAAGTAGAGTGCCCCAATTTATGCGGCACATTTTCTACGGATTTTTCTGTGGATTTTTCTCAAATTTTCCTAACAAATGAACTTTTTCCTCTAGTGAAGGGAAATGCACATAATGACCCCCAAGTTTTTTCAAAATTATTGTAAGTGCTCCAAAATTATGAAAATTTACCTGAAAACCCCAGACTCAACTATGAAGCTCTATCAACTACCCAAGTTTAGTTTTCTCCAGTCGTCCATTTTTACCAAGGGGGTAAAAATAACCTTGAACTTCACACATGTTCTTACAAAATAAACCCTATCTACTTTACACAACACTGAATCACACATTATTCTAAAAAGGAATGCACATGGTTGAGTCAGACTAACCTCGATGGTCACCTCCCTGTGATTGCATCAAGTGCTACACTACATTTCAGTCTTTATATACCTTGTGTGTGTTTGTGTGTGTGTGTGATTATGATTGTGGCTCATTGAATCTAGGTTTACCCTTGTGTACATCACACGAAATAACAAGATAGAATACTTTATGCCCTATAAAATGTGTGGTATGAAATTTAGAATAATTCCCTTCCTATGATGTGATAATCTAGTCTAAATGTAGTTCTTAGCCTATTTTTTTAATGGATGATAGTGGATGGTAATAGTTGCTTCCTTAATTATTTTAGTAAGATAAATATATATACACATTTCTCTTCTCAAATTTTGACATTAGTGACTCAACAGGCCAACCCCAAATATAAAATTCAAATAAGAGAAGAGTGATGAAGAATCCAAATGCCAAATACTTGGAGAAAATAAAAGTGGGACTAAAGCATATGGAATGGCCCATATTGTATGGGTGTTATGGCCCATTCCATATGCTTTGGTCTAAAAATGGTGTAGATCCCTGTGACATGATCAAAAGTAGAGGAAGAATTATAGAAAACCATGAGAATGAGTTACAATAAAATAAATCAAAAGTAATAGGAGAAAACAAAAGTCGAACTAAAGCATATGGAATGGACCATATTGTATGGGTGTTATGGCCCATTCCATATGCTTTAGTAAAATCTCATAAAATAAAAAAATTTAAGACATGATAACATGGATCCCTATTACATGATCAAAATTAGATGAAGTATAGAAAACCATGAGGAGTTATAATAAAATAAATCAAAATTAATAGGAAAAAATGACCCGTGTCTTTAAGGTCTAATATTCTTGCTTGGAAATCATGTATATCAGAGCATATGAAAAGTGTATTAATGTAATAGTAATATGTGCATATTTTAGTGTCTACAAATAAACATATGATGATGTTACCTTAGAGTGTTTTCATTTCCTAATAAATGATAGAAAATCCATAGAACAATAAATTTTTCATCCCTTCCCAAGTATCTTACAGCTCAAGTGCAATTTCTAGTTAGACTGATAAATAATCTTTTCAGGTGGGCATTACCTATGACTATGCAGATAGACAGATGATATTCTCTTTGACCATGGGAAAGCCTATCCATGATGGGAATGTCATTGATGTGCATTACACTTAATAAAACATTATATATGTATGCTTCTTTTTTATGTGTATACTATGTGGTCTTTATAATGTAATTTCTTCCATTTTCCTTGAAATGTTCTCATTTTTTCTTTTGGTAGGATTTTGATGTGACCATAGTTATGATTGACTACAAACATTCCCTTATTTCATGCGTTTACATCTTTACTAAAAAAATTGGTAGTTTTTGTTATGGTTGGATATAGTTATATTTTTACATAATTTTTTAAGACATGACTAAGAAATCAGGGACACAATTTTACATGGATTGTGTAGACATTCAAAATCCACTACCGTAAAATGTAAAAAGCTTGTTAATTTTCATCTTCACCTATTAATCAAAACCCATTTTGTTAATTAATTAATTTCTCCCTTCATTCAAAAGAATTCCCTCTTAATTCACTCTGCAATTGCTTCTACAAGATAACCTAAATCATATTGATAATCTTCTAGTTGATTAATTAAATTCCCTTCCTTAGTTAGTATCCATTATCATACCCTTCTTTTAACATTATTATTTTAATAAATTCTATGGACACATATGATTTGTATGTTATCCCTTGAGCTATTAAGAATAATCCCACATGCACGGGTAATAGTAGTTTATAGAATATAACTAGTTTATTAGGGAGTGCATATGCCTAAGGAAGTTATCCAAAAATATTATTATATTGAACTTGATCAAAGGATGTTGCCCACTTGAAGTGGCCTATGATCTGGGAACATGATTTGACTATTTTTGTTCAATAAACTATTCTATAATGCATTGTGTTATTCAAATTAATCTATCTTATGAGGTTTATTACATATGGTATCAGAGATATTTTTAGGTCTACTTCAGCTGCAACATTTTTTTAGATCTCAAGGAATAAAAAAAAAGGGTGTGGCACTGTTAGTGTGTTGTTTTGAAATATAAAAACTCCAACTTGTTTCTCTGACTTGTTGTTTTGACCTATTTTTCTGACTTGTTTTCCTGAATTGTTTTCCTGACTTGTTTCCTTAAATTGCTTCTCTGAATTATTTCCCCGAATTTATTCCTTAACTTATTTTCTTGACTTGTTTCCTCAATATGTTTCACCAACATGTTTTCTTGACTTGTTTCCCTAACTTGTTTCCTTGACTTGTTTTCATGACCTGTTTCCCCGACTTATTTTTCTGACTTGTTTTACTAACTTGTTTTCTTGACTTGTTTTCTTAACATGTTTCCCCAACTTGAAAACCTAACTGATAAAAAAATATAAAATCATTTTTTCCCTCTTTTCGGGTACCCTCACCACTCTAATCTTGAGACTGTGGAGATAATTCTAGCACCAACTTATTCTTCTATTTTTTTTCCCATACAACCAACTATTTTTGGCTCCAATTCGGCCCAGTTTCCATTTTTTTATTCGTAGATAAATTATACCATTACAATCATCTTGTGGAGCTAATAATTTTAACATATAAATTTAAACAACCTTTTCTCGACCCTCAAAACCCATCTTAGTCATGGATGTAACCCGTGTAGGCATAAAAACATGGAGGAAAATATAATCTCCTTGAAGGAATAATTGTCTGAGATTACACAAATGATGTAAGGAGCCAATCAATAAAATTTCATCCTCACCAAGAATCCCATATTGAGTCCACTTTGGAACATAGCTTTTCTTCTCCAAATATGTTGCGTGGTCCCAAGCTTGATTTTCCTTGATTCAATGGTACATATCTGATTAGGTGGCTATACCTCCCAAAGTAATTCTTCAATCTCCAAAATACGTACTAAGTGAAAAAGGTTCCTATTGCTTATTTTCCCTTGGAACAAGAAGCCCTACAATGGTTCCATTGGTATTAAAAATATCATGAGGAACCAGAGTGGCCACGGTTTGCATCCTTCATTATATAGCAGTTTGGCCCTATTGATTATGCTTATTTCATAGGAGCACTCACTAAACTTTGACAAATAGGATCAATCCATAATTACCAAAATGAATTAGTGAAAATGGCCAATCATGTGGAAGGTTTGTAAAATGTATTTATCAAGAGTTATTTCATCAGTGGTCTAAAGGAGGAAATATGCTCAAAATTTGAAATATTTAAACCCAATACCATGATGAAAGTGTTGGGATTAGCTAAATTAGCAAAGGAGAAAATCACAACACAATGCTGACCTTTCATGTTACTTCATTCAAAAATTCTAGTAGTCCAACATGCTCCCACGGTGCCTCCTCCAACGAAAAACCCAATCAAACATCTTACTCAAGAAGAAATTTAGGAACACAAAGAATAAGACCTATGTTACAATTGTGATAAAAATTTCACTAGGGGTCATCAATGTGTGGAAAAAAAATTATACCTCTAAAAATTAATTCACCCCCAAAATAGACAATTGTGAGGATGATCAAGAAGTACAAGTAGAAGAATCATCACTAGATGTATCCCCTCCTCAGGATTATAAAATAAAGATATCACTCCATGCCTTTGTAGGTGTCAACACCCCTCAAACCATGCAGGTACAAGGGTATTTCAAAAATATTCCTCTCATAGTCTTAATTGATTCATGTAGTACACATAACTTTATTGATCTGTGATAAGATAAACAAGCAGAATGCTTTGTCTATCCTTGTTCTAGAATTGAAGTTATGATTGCTAATGGTGGTACATTTCTTTGTAAGGGAAAGTTTCTTAATGTTTTTTTATTACAATGGGAGATTATAATATTCTCTCTGAAATGATTGTCCTACCCTTGGGTGGATGTGATGTCATTTTTGGAGCTCAATCATTGTGCACACTTGGACCCTTCTTATGGGACTTCTATAAACTATAGATGTAGTTAACTGAAAATGGGAGAAAACACACCTTAAAAGGTATCACTGAAGGCTCTAATAGTATTATTATTTCACATCTTATACAAAATCTTATAAAGAAAGGATCACATGGGTTCATTGCTCAATTATTTTCTATCCAACTAAGTCCACCTACCTCTTCCAGGATCACCACATATTTACAATCCATTTTGAAAAAAACATGCTACTGTATTTTCCAATCCCATGGGATTTTTAGCTTCACATCTAGAGGATCATCATATCTATATCTTTCTAGGAAGTGCTCCTCCCAACATTCGGCCCTATCATACCCGTTCATCTTAGCATTGGTCCAAACTCCTAACCAGTTTTACTTAAAAAACACCACCATTAAGGAAAAATTCCCTATTCTAGTGATTGATGAGATTTTAGATGAAATTTATGGAACTCAATTTTTCTCTAAATTAGATCTCCACTCTAGATATCACTAGATTATTATTAATGAGGAATATATTCCTACGAAACGATTCCAAACTCATGATGAACACTATGAATTTTTTGTCATGCCATTTGGGATTACGAATTCCCCATCTACATTCCAAATCTAGATGAGTAAAATATTTCATCCATTTATTTTTCAATTCATCATGGTTTTTATTATGACATCTTGATCTATGGTAAAAATAAGGTAGAGAATATACAACACATTGACATGGCATTCTAGCTTCTCACAGATAATAAGTTGTGCACCAAACACTCAAAGTGTTCCTTTGGCTAAACAAAAGTTTAATATCTTGGGCATATTGTCTTTGTAGAGGGTGTTCATGTGAACCCAAATAAAATCAGTTCCATGAAAAATTATATGCTACCTAAAACACTTTGAAGCCTTCATGGATTCTTGGGTCTCACCAGATATTACAAGAAATTTGTGAAGGATTATGGTAAAATTGCATGACTTTTGAAAAAAATGTTAAAAATGATACTTTTGCATGGAATGAGGTAGCCACACAAAAATTCGAGGCCTTAAAACAATCTATGTGCAATACACCTGTATTAGTCATGCCAATTTCAAAAGGAATTTTGTCATCAAAAGTGATGCATGTGGAAATGGATTGGGTGTTGTTCTCCTCTAGGAAGGTTTCCCATTTCCTTCACTAATAAATCTCTATCAAGAAGGAATATGGTATTGTCTACCTATGAGAAATAAATGATGATAATTTTACATGCAATAAAAAAGTGGTGACCATACTTGTTAGGGAGGCATTTTTACATCAAAATAGACCATCATAGTCTAAAGTACTTCCTTGATAACAAGCCCCATTTCATTATCAATAGAAGTGGGTCTCCAAACTCATGGGGCATGACTATGAGATCACCTATAAGAAAGGGAAGTAAAAATATGGTTACAAATTCACTCTCTTACACTTTCAAGGATCAAGTATCCGTTTTGGGCTGTTTTTGGGCCCTGGTTTTTCTACAAAGTATCTATTCCCATCCCAGAATGACTGAAACAACAAAAAAAATAATGGGAAAAGGATCCATCCATGTAACACCTAATTCAATTTTTTTTTTTATGATCCTATCTCATGACCACACTACTCTTGGGACAACACCTATTTTTGGTATAAAGGATGCTTTTTGTTACCACCTAAAACTAAGCTTCATGATGCAGGAACATCACTTGTACATTTAAAAATTTTGGTTTTCTAGTCATTTTAGGTTTGTTGAGTCCATTTGGTTTTCCTTGAGGTGTGTCAAGTCCATTGGGACTCTCTAAGCATGTAATACATGGTTTTGAGAGTTTCCCTCAAAAACCATAATTTGAATATTTGAACTGTCATGTTAGTATGTTAGTCATCTAGTTGTTAGTCTAAGCCATAACTACCTATTTTCCTCATCAAAATGTAAAGTATTCAAATATAAGGGTTTTTTGAGATTTGTAGACAGTTAGGGTGTGAGAAAAATCTTTGTATCAGAGCCAAAAAATGGCTCATGCAACTTTGTAAAGACATGAAGTTATTAAATAAAGTCTTCTTAGCAAAATTGTGCATAATTGCTTAATGATAATAAATATTTGGTGTTGTGTTTATGAGGGATTATAATTTTTATGTGTTGTGTGTGAATGAATATGGATTAAAATGACTTATTTATTATGTTTACAGGATCTTTACATGCCTGTGAGGATAGGTAGTGGGTATGAAGGAGGTATGCCAATTGTTTGTGATATTTCATGTTGATTTGGGAGAGGAAAAACATTCATAAGTTTAATTATATTAAATATAATAAGATAAAATTTGGTGTGAAGGTAGTGTGAGGCATGAAGGAAGGTTTCATAAAGTTTCATAGGAAATGACTAAGTTTTTATAGGTAAAACAGAGAAAACTCAGTCTCAAACCCTCGTTTTGTGTAAGAAACTAGTCACCAAAATTCTTGTGAATCATGTTGATGAAGGCATAATAACTCAAAACAAACTAAAGATGAAATTTTATGCTCATCAAAACATAAAATTTTCAAGTGGAATGAGGTTCTGAAAGTGTATAAAAATCTAGTTATGGATTTTTGAATGCTTGTTGGCCTGTGATTATCCCTATTTGGACAAATTTCTAAAAAACACCATAATTTGTGTTTTATCATGTGGGGTATTCTAAAATTTGGATTCTAGGGTCTTTATACCCATAAAAAATATGTGTGTAAAATTTTATCACTAAATTCACAACTCAGAAAAATATATGACTACGTTTCAGTTTTGAGTTCTTGAGAGACCTAGAGGAGAACAAACCAAAACCAAAAAATGAGAAAAACAAAGCCAAGGAAGTATGTGAATGGTAAAAATTCTTTGAAAAATATGTAATAAGGAATATTAAGGTGACTAAGGAGTTGGAATAGAGAAAAGGAGTCAAAAACCTAATTTTTGCCAATAAACCCTAGGAAGGTCTAGCAAGACAAGTAAAAAAGTAAAATTTGTTGTTGGGTGTGTTAGAGGAAGAGTTGAGAGAAAAAAATAGTAGAACTCTAGATGAGCCAAATGGGTATCAAGAAAAAAATTAGTATTCTTTTAAAGTTTGTACATTTCTCCCAATTTCTTGATTTGTGCTCTAGGAGGGCTAATTGGTGGAGTTAGTCAAAATTGCTAAAAGGAGGATAACCTTTTATTGGAGAAGAGTATGTCTAAGAAATTTGGTATGCATGTTAATGAGCATAATGGGTAGTAAATTGTCCTCTCCTCCCTCTACCCGTGTTCTCAGGACCAACAAAGAAATGGAAGTTGCTCAAAATATTTTACACATTAGCAATGTTGGTCAGGATCATGCCTCACAGGATGAGAGGGATAATACTCTTCTCAGACTGAATTTATTGGAGAAGGAGGTTGTGAATATTAAGAAGGATATGCATCAATTAACCAAGTAGAAGGGGAAGATAAAATTGAATGATGATGTGGATATTGAAATTGAACAAACTAAGGATATTTACAGAAAGTTGAACTTGTTGGAAAATAGATTGGGGAGGGCCAAAGACAGACACGATCACAATATGGCCATTTTCAACGCCATTAGTGAGTTCCTAGAGAAACAAGTTAGATGCATTTCAAAGTTGAGCGGGGTCCATGAAGCCATTTGGGGGACTAAAAAAGAAATAAATCAAGTTATTTCAAAGTTGAACGTGAATGATCCAATGCACACTACCACTCTAGCGCTTTTCACTTCTTTACACACTATAAAATCTAGGATTGATAGGGCCTCTAAGAAATAACTCCCCTTGGTCTGGTTGGTTCCATTTGTGTTGTTGCTTTGTTTCGGATAGAATGTTGTATTTTGGCTGCTTAATTGTAGTTTTATCCTTGTTTTGCTTTTTCTTAGTAGCTACTGTTTGGGTTACTACTGGACTTTATATACTATCTGGATTCAAATCTTCTTTTGATGTTTTTCTCATGTTTGATTTGGATGTTGAGCCTCTCTTGTAACTGGGTATAGTCCCTCCAAAACTATTTGCCATTAATAAAAAAACAAAAATGAGCATAATGGGTAGTTAGAAAATTTACCAGTCGAACATGAAAGTTAAAAATGAATGAGTTTTGACAGAAAAACAAGGTTTTGAGGGCTTTGAAAAGTGTGTTAAATGGTATTGTGAAACTAATTTGGTGGTTTGATCAAGTTTGTATGATTTTTTTGAGTAGGTATAAAGTGAATTTGAGAATTATATCACTAATTTAATGTATTTTTGAATATTGAGAAAGTTTAGACTACTGTAGCAAGGTGTTGGCTCTTTGAGAAAAGTAAATGTTCAAGTTGACTTTGTGACTTCTAAGAATTTTTTTTTGGTGAGCTGAATGAGTTTATGCAGGGATCTACATCACTTCACCAAGAAATTTTATTGAACTCGATGATTTACTGTCTGTAAGTCATTTAGGATTCTTTAAAAACTATGAGAGTGTTCATAGGAATTTATTTTGGTAGGGTGTGAAGGAAGATATAAAATAGTTAATGGCTAAATGTGATGCATATAAATGAAATAAGGGTGAAATAATGGAAAGCTTGGGATTTTCGTAACCATTGCTAATTCAAACTAGGATACAGACTGATATTTCAATGAAATTCATTAAAGACCTCCTTAAATCTACTAGAAACTTAGTAATCCTAGTAGTGGTGGACCGCCTTTCTAAGTATGCCCATTTTTGTGCCTTATCCCACCCATATACTTCCTCGGCCATCTCCCAATATTTCATTGAAAAAATATTCCACCTACACAACATCCCCACCTCAATTGTCTTAAAATGAGATGCTAGATTTCAAAATGTATTTTTGGACATAATTACTCCACAATAAAGGTGCCAAATTACGGATGAGATCTAGATATCACCCGTAAATAGATGGCCAAACTGCAATTGTTAACAAATGTTTGGAAAAAATCCTTTAGTGTTTTACCTTTGAATAATAACAATGGGTCAAGTGGTTACCTCTTGTTGAATGGTGGTATAACACATAGTATCACACCTCCACACAACATAATCTTTATGAAGTAGTTTACATCCAACCACCACCACCTATCCTTCCCTTACACTTCTGGCAGTTCTTGATTTTTGGTATTAAACACCGAACTTATCCAAAGGGATCAAATTATTTGAACTCTTCAGGTAAATATCCATATGGAACAAAACCATATGAAGAATCATGAAGATTAGCACCAATCAGTAAAAAACTTGTAATCAGGGGATACGGGTTTTCTACGTTTACAACCATATAAATAGTATTACTTGAAACTTAACTAGAATCAAAATATTTCCCCTAAGTTTTATGGACTAGACAAAGTTCTGCCAAAAAATTGGTGAAATTGTCTACAAGCTCGAGTTTTCACCTGGATTGCAATTTCATCATGTATTATATGTCTTCATTTGAAGAAGGTTCTTAGATAACACATCACTGCACAAATAGTACTACTTGAGCTTTAAAAATAATAAATCCTTCATGAACCTCCAAAAATTCTTGAAAGAAGCTGATGCAAACTTTGTAACTACTCTATCATGAAGGTTTTGATCCAGTGGTATGACATGCAACCAAAATATGTAATTTGGGAGCCCTGTTTATAGATTTAAAAATAGTTCCCACAGTATCAACTTTTATGAAAAATATTATTTTTAAGGGGAAGGTGATGCTATGACCCTCTGTGTTACCCTTATTTTTGCATTATTATTATAATATATGTTACACATATGATTTGTAAGTTGTCCCTTGAGCTATTAGGAATAACCCCAAATGCAAGGGTAGTAGTAGTTTATAGAATAAAACTAGTATATTAGGGAGTTATTAGGCCTAAGGAAGGGATCCATGAATATTATTATATTGATATTTCTTAAAAGAGGTTTCCCCCTCGAAGTGGCTTGCAATCAGGTAATGTGATTCTAGTATTACTGTTCAATAAACTATTCTATACTACTGATGAAATAATTTGTCATAGGACATATTATGAGATTTCACCAATAGTCATGGGGCTAAGCCCCTCCTTCTTGGGTATGTTGAGGATACTATTTATTGAATGCACGGACCAACTAAACTGTTGGATGGCTGTTGGGAAAGGGACCACACAGGAATACTCCATTAAACATGTGGAAAACTGCTTGTATAATGTACAAGGGAGGAATTTTCTTTAAAGGGAGGTAAAGAGGAGATGTGAAAATTAAGAAGGATGGGTTGATGTTGTGAGTAGACTTACAAATTTCACACACATTATCTAGAGTAGGTCCACATTCAATAGGAATAATTCAAACATCTAAGAAAAATAAATACTAATAAATCAGAGACACAGTTCTATGGATTCATTAATCAAAGACACAAAGTTCCTTTTTGGTTATACAATATTGCAATGCTTGTGAATTTGTAAAGTAGATAGTATGGAAGAACATAGAAAGGAGATAGAATATTGTAGTTTATTGTTTATAGTAGTAGTGAAATCCAATAATTATTAACAACCATTAAATGCTAACCCCTTGGAATAAAGAAGCCATCCCAATTCATATCTTACAAAAGGTCTCTTACTCTCCCCTCCATGTTACTTTTTATATCACCACCACTTGTGACCTTTCAAATTCCATAGGAGTGAAATTAATCCCTTTTATTATTTTTGAAAAGGAACTTTTACGATAAATAATTAAGTCACTCAAGTGAACAAGATGAAAGAGTGAAAAAGTACATTCCTAATGAATACATAGAATATTATAGAGAGATATGGAGGGGGAGAGAGAGAAGTGAAAATACAGAGGTAGGGAATATCTTGTTGATAAAGAACCTAATTCTGATGGATCTTGAAAGAGTAATCCATGAATGAAGTTTCTTTCCTTTAAACTCATGATGAATACAAACACTATGATTATGACTTCTCCTGTGAGATGCAAACACACTCCAAAACATTGAATAAGCATTCAAAAACACTATTATGAGATATGAAAAGAGATGACTACCTGATCGTGAAAATATGATGATCTTCTCCTCTTGGAGAGAGAGTTGACCACAATGTTTAAGTTGGAATATGGTGATCATCACCTTACTCCTCTTTACTTCAAAATTCAATTTCAAGAAAAATATGTCTCCTTTTTTAATGGAGTCAACCTTAGGATGTTCAAACACCTTCTTTCCTGGCTATTACTCATTGGAAAATGCTTTCTTTTCTAGATAGAATAATTATTACCATTCTAAACTGAAAGTATATATTGTGAAACTTTGAGTTTTTCTAGTCACTATGATATTCTTCAACTGTCTCAAACACATCCAGGTGCTCTTTCATTAGCATGGGTGATTTAACATCCCTATTTCTTGACCAATATTTTGACACTTACTTTTTTAGTAAGCCTTAATGTAGGAAGCCTATTTTTAGTTACCAATTTCTCAATTCAAAACTGTTGAGTTTTCTTGATGTGTAAGGCGTAATGGAAATTCAAAGAATGAAATCTTGTAGCACTTACTATTTATAGACTATAAATCTTAGGAAGGATTATTATTTTTAGAAGTGGGTCTTCTTGGTGTTGGAACTAAATGAGAGTAGTCTCAAAAGTTTTGTTATTTCATAAGGATGATTTGCTCAAATTTTTAGAGGATCTAAATAGCTAGAATTTCGTAGATCTGAAAAATGATTTTTTTACAACAGGAAAATTTGTTTGGCCATTAAAAACAATGTATAACACCATTGTATGCAAGGTTGTAATAATTTTAAAGGTGTTTTTGAGAAGGAGTTACTTTTAAAATCTCATGGGGATTAGACTAGGGGATTGGAAGATATGAAAAAAATCCATTTTTTAGTATATGAGGTCTCTGACATATTTTATAACAACATACAACAATAAGGGGAGAGAGACTGGGAGGGAAAATGGAGCTTTAAAACTTAAAAAGTGGTTAAGTGTTTGAATATGAAGCTTTTTGATCTCACTTGCACACCTTAACTCAAGTTTGACTCAAACATGAACTCAACTATGGTTAGGTGAGGGTTGAAGTGGAGTTATACCCTAAAAAATAGAGGAAAATAGGGAAAAGAAGTGTGATTTTCACCAAATCATGCTAAGTGTTATCTGTTGGTTTCGTGGGAGTGAGATGGAGGGGCTGGAAACTAGCACTCAGGGCTCAATTGAGGTTTTGCATGTGTTCAAGGTTTAACAGAGAGAGGGTTATCACACGTTTGTGTCCCTTATATCCATTTTCACCTTAGGAAAAATGAAATGGGACACACAACCTTATAAAAATGAGCCATTAGTTAGCCTATCATGAGGAGGGGGTCTGATTTCAAGTTGGGTTCAAATTTACACTCCTAGTACTTAAACAGCTTCAAGTTGGAGTTTTTTAAGTGATGAAAGAAAGAAAAAGGAAGGGGGAGCACACTTGTGTGTTGCTCATGTATCCTTACATGTTATAACAAGTAAAAATGGAAATGAAACCTTGAAAAATGTGCCAAGGGGTAGCTTCACATGAGAAAGGCACCTATTTTTGCATTATGCTTACCTAACCACCCAAGTTAGAAACTTTAATTTAAAAAAAGATAAATGCATAGGGGGAGAACTTTTGATGTACCTCATGTCACTTTACACCTTCAAAAAGTGAAATGGGATAAACCACAATGAAAAATTTTTCCCAAGCCTTTAAGTGATGCTGATGTCACCATCCCAATGTAAAATTAGAACACACAACTTGCCTTTTTTCTCCCCCGAGAGAAAAAGTTACAGTTCAATGGTGATATATTATATGATTTTGAATCCAAATAATCAAATGTGTTCATATAAACCACTTTACATACATTTTTCATCTTGAAATTTGAGTTATGGCACCATTCACCCTTTTGACATGAAGGAGAAACAACAATGACTTGAGTTATCATAGGAGATCTTGAAGATTTAGACAAATATTGCTATATCGATCATGTGGAGAATTCCAAGAGTTTTCCATTAAATATTTGTTAATATTCTAAATCCTCATGGAACTCTTAGAATATTTATAATAAGGTTAATTTCTCTGTTGGAGCCTTCATTCATGTTCCCAAAATGACCCAATTTTTCTTAAATTGTTCTTGACATCAGTTACCTCCATAGATTTTGCCTAAAATTCCTTAGATCACTTCATTGTTCTCCTGCACAACTCCCATATAGGTTGAATCTTTCTTGTTATCTTCCAAAGGATGTCCTTATGTTGTAAAATAGCTAGAAATAGCCAATTTAGTGCTCTGAAGAGCACTATTCCACCTCAGAGCTTAGTATTATTATGAAATAAGCTTGGATCCACTCTTCCACACATGAAACACACTTAAAAACCATGTTATCACTTTCCCATAAGATATAATGAAGATGAAACAAATTCATAGGGACTATGTGGTTTGATAGGTTTTAGCTGGAGGAAGGGTTCACAATAACCAGGAGAGAGGTTTTAAAATGGTGGGATTAGTTGTTGTTGGACCTTTGAATTGCACACTTATCTGGATAATGGAAAATTCATAATTCTACGGGAAAATGGGTTTGTCTCTAAGCATGAGACTTTCATCTTGAGATATACCTCTGGAGAAGGCTAACTTCCCATACCTATCTAACCTAATGCTAGCATTACCTATAAGATAATTTAAAAATAATACATCTAATGAAATAAGGTTAGATAGATGCAGAAAGTAAAACCTTATCTAAAACATGTGGTGATAACACTAGAAGGAATGATCACTCTCCATGAGGGTAAGAGA
This sequence comes from Taxus chinensis, assembly GCA_019776745.2. Lineage (NCBI taxonomy): Eukaryota > Viridiplantae > Streptophyta > Pinopsida > Cupressales > Taxaceae > Taxus > Taxus chinensis. Next base: position 778,921,503 of record CM034149.1, on the reverse strand, counting down.
AGAAGGAAAATCTAGAGAGGAGAGGGTAGACACGTGCCACATACAAAAACTATGTAAAATATTCTACTCTATGCATCGAAAGCACACAGAAATGAAGAAACCTACAAGTGTGATACACATAACATACCAGAAGATAATAGAGAGGAAAAAACACAATAAACACAAGTATAAGGTAGGTAATATGCAAAAACACAAGATTTCATTTCTTAAAGTATGTAAAATCGATTATAATAATGGAAGAAGGTGGGAAATGAATTAATGTTAAGATATGAGGTCTAGAAACCATGGGAAGTTGGCCACCATCTTGGCATGGTATTCGTTACAAACAAGAGGGATCTCCTTTTACAACAAGAATGAGTGTCATATATAAATAAAAGAAGAATCTGAGAGGAGAACGAGATGCCAACAAGAGAGAGATTCAACCACCAAGGAACAATCACCATTAATTTCATAGGTGAAGAATGGGCACATGACATGGCTATAATCACACGCCATCAGATTTTACACTTTGAGGGATAAACATAGTTCATAATTAAATTCAGGTTGGTGAATTGGTTTGATTTCAATTAAATGTAAAAATGCTCTGCTTTTCCATTATTTCTGGATTTTAGATGATTCTGCTTTGATCTGTGGCTTTTTTATGACTTTTTCAGTAGATTTCGAAGTTTCACAACCTCTGTCATGTCCTTCACAAGCATCATTATGACTTTTGAACTTACGTAACCTATAACTCCACACTAAATTCCATTCTCCACATGCCACATAGGTCTATTATTATTGTTGTATGACATTGTGACCTGTAACCATGTCCCTTTTTTACTTGGATTTTGAAATTCATGAAACAATATACTTAGAAAACCTATAGAGCACTCCGTGAGTGTTTTGTGTATTTTGACCGTATTCACATTTTAAACCTTCCCAATTTTTTCACACAGTGTATCTTGGCAATTTTAATTTACATTGTTCGTTCACTAGAGAGGAATATAGATATTTTTACATGATGTTGTTCCCAACTCTGTAGAATTCCATATTCTGCAAGTCCACATAACATTATATTCTTTACACCGTTGCGCTCTAAACTTCCCCATTCCCTTGCTCCACAGATCTCGGCCTTCGCCAACTTTCTAACTTTTCATGGGCATGTAAAAACCATGACAATCTGAATTTCCTTTAGCCCACAAGAAAATAATTTTTATGTTTGTGAAACATTGAATCAATGTTGCGAAGGAATAAAAAACCTCCGTGAAACACCATCTCCATCAAAATCCTTCCTAAGTCCTAATCTTAAATTTATTTTTCCCATGAGTTGAGAGAACCCGTGGAACACTACATTCATGCATTATGCAGAAGACTAAATTAGTGTTTTATAACTTTCCTAAGAAAATTTTTATAAGTCCCAACTTAGATGAGTCATTCAAAATTGCATGGGGTGTAATTTTGGACAATAATTTGGTGACCTCCACGGAACATTTGTCTGCTAGATGATGAAGACTAGTAGCCTTGAATCATCCATTAGGCATGGAGTAAAGCATATAATGTGAAGAAAACTAATCTCAAAAATTTGATTCCATCCCTGAATCTGCATTAACTTAACACTAAAATAATATTGATTCTTAGGAGCTTTGAATAAAAAATGGAAAATACTCCAAAATATCCTAATTTTCCCATGAAAACTACTTTTACTGCTCTGTGCAAAGCCACAAAAAGCCACAAAAACTATGTACAAACATGAAAATAACACATGCTCCAAATGGAAACATGTAGAGTGTGCACACATACTTGTTTTTCAATAAATAAAACTAATCTAAGACTACTCTAAGGAGAGATAAAGGAAGCTAAACAAAACCTAAGATTGGTTGGGAAAAATAATTTCCCTTCCTTACAAAATTGGACCATGTAATTAGTTTAGCAACTAAAACACATGGTGGGAGTGGAAGCATTCCTTGCACTTCCATATTAGTCAGATTATCATCCAAAAAGAGAAGGAATACCTCCTCAACTTTCTCTGCATTTAGTTTATAGAGGAGTTGCAGTTGATCTTTGATGTCTTGATGATCTTCCTCATGTTCTAAAGTGATTATATAACTGGAAGAAACTCAAGATTTGACTCCAAACCAACGAAATATCTGATTGGAAAAATGTTCCTTTGAACTATTTGGATGATTTAAATGTTTTTTTGATCTTCTTCACATTTAGCTCCAATATTGAAGCTATTAGAGATACGTTCTTCTTTACTGTAGATGAAAATAAACTTATTTGGACTTGTTGTTTTCTCTTTCATGAACATCTCTTTTAACACCTTAGTGTGTGGGTTTACCTCATCTTCATCCTTTTCCCTAATCTAGTTTTCCACAAATAATGTAAAAAATTTAAGGCATGTGGAGAAATGCAGATCATTGCTCTTAATCCTTTCACCTTGCTCACTTAGAAAACTTAATTCCTTAAACATGTAGATGTCACAAGTGTTGAAAAACACTTTCTTCTCAAGCCATGGTCCAAAACGGTCCTCTTTCAAATCCTCCTACTATATTTTCATGTTATCTTCCTCTTTTTGTATATTTTCATTCTACTCATCCTCCCAATCAGATTCACGTAAATATTAAACAAATAAGGAGTTATCATTCTTGGCAGAATTGGTTGGAGATTAGACATTGGCAATGGGTCACTCTTTAGATTCATTAGAAAGAAGAGATGGTTTTGGCTCAAGAATTTTGATTTGATCATTTGGGGAATTCAAATGATTCTTCAAAACATGTTCTGATCCCCATGGTTCCTCCTCTCCATGAAAGTAGAACACATCATGATCTATCCACCTTGTATGATAACTTGGTTAAGTATAGGTTGGGTAGAGCATTGGGAAGGAATTTGAAATACTGCAACATCTCAAAAAATTATGGAAAGGTTTTAGAGGGGAGGGTAATTCCTTAGTTGAAGATGGGAGGGAATTTTGTATATTATAGGGGTTTTTGTAGGCATGATAAACTTGTAGATAACCAAAAGAAGGACCAGGAAGCAAACACTATTCATGTTTTTGGAATGTGATAATATATTTTTCTTTATTTCTATGCGGGTATGGAGAATTTGAGGGGGTAAAGAAAGAATGTAAGAAACAAGGATGGGTTTCCATTTTCTATCCTAAATAAGTATCTCCTCTTCTTATAATGCAATGGAAAAATATCGAGGAAGAGTACTGCCTCCTAGGGTTTGGATCAACATAGCTAAATCCTTATAAAAGTACCTTAAATAATACAAAAAAATGTTGGGATGAGAATTTGACCAAGTATGAGACATACACAAAGGTCAAAGGATGCACAAAAGGGTACGCACAAACCCATAAATGAATTATTTACAAAAGATAAGGTAGTGCATGGAAGGATGCATGAGGGAAATGAAGAAGCACACATGAAGGCTTACAAAAAGGAAAAACTAAGTCAGAATTTTGGTCAAATTTCTAAGGAAGACTAAAAATAGGAAAAATCGTAGTTTTTCGTGATTTTCAAGGCAATCTAAAATAGAAAAAAACATGGATAAAGCACATGTAGGGATAATAATAGGCTTGAAGTATAAATAGAAAGAGGCAGGTCTATTTATAGCACATACGGAAAAAGTTATTTGTACCACACATGATAAAGACAAAACTTCCAAATTTAAAGTAGGCCACTTATGGAGAACCATAGGCTAGACATCTATTTACAAAAAAGTGCAAGTTGGAAAATCATGCAAACTATGTATATGAGTGTTCTAAGTCTAGATTAAATCATGTAAGAAGTGAAGGACAAGTTCTCACCCTATATATATATGTGTGTAGATATATATATATATATATGTGTGTAGATATATATGTAAGAAGTCACTTGATGTATAAGTCTAGAGTCAGCTTGAAAGAGTTAAGGTCCACAAGTGAGCTCTGTGAGTTCAAGTATTGTTAGAGTCCTCCCTTGCACATGAGTTTTTATATTGAAGGGTTGTGCCTCTAAATATTGTAATACACTATGGTTATAATGATTATAAATCTCCTTTTGGTTGGTGATCAATTATCTTTTTGTATGATGTAGTAGTTCATGTTATTCATGTGGTATGTTTGCATGTTATGTTAACCAAGAATGCATGAATACATATTGGTAGTCAGACATAAGGAGGGACCTGGTAAATATGTGCATCCTTCGGGTGAGCACTTATGCTACACCTGGGTGATGTTCTGGTGTGTTTGACAGTGTTGTGTTAGAACTATATTTCAAAGTGAATTTTTGGTTCTGTTCCAAGGACCTTCTTTCATTCAAGCTCTCACAATGTGGTGAGCTTATGGTGTTTTATTTATCATTGGATAACATTGAAAGGTGGATACACAATGGAGAAGATAAGTTTACACAAATATACAATACCGGTGTTAAATTCAATCCACATAAATGTTTCAAAGACAACATGTATGATGAGATTTATGAGACATTCTTCAGACTATTTCCATGGGAATTGTATGAGTGGTTAACAACATATGCATAGAACAAAGGAAGTAGGATCGGTTGAAAGCAGATCTAGAGCCAAAATAGGCATCAAGTGTTAGATGAATTGGATGCACCATGCATGCATGGAGTAAATCATTGGTGGGAAAGTGTCTTGAGGAATTATAATTTAGAATACATGATCTCTACATATTTATGCCTGGAGGAAGATGCTTTCAAATTTATTAGATATCCTAGAGGATCGTACTTACTTGCACTTCCACTTTCAATCAATATCTTGATGGCCAAACTCAAACTTGAGAACTTACTGATGGCTAGATAAATACCTGTCGCACACAATGACAAGGAAAAGGGTTAGGAAGGATAACATTGGGTCAGATGGAACTAGTGGATAGAGAATAATGCTTGCACAAATATAATGATATGAAAGAAAGGACGATCGAAGAGGAATTTAAATGTAGAGGAATAGGGTCGAGTGATAGTTTTGGGAACCCTGTGAGAAGTGAGGGCATGAAGAACTATGTCCCTCTGATATTGGGAAAGTGCATTAGAAGGAACCTCTTAGAATCTGGTGAAAATGAGTCTAGTGAAGAGTTGGAAAGCATTGGTGCACATATAGACCACCTTAGACCCTTATACCTTATACTTGATACTCAAGATTTAGAAGTTCATATCGAGGATCATCATAGTGATAGAAAATGAGAAGGAGAGTAGGGATTTCCATTTTGAGATGGAGATACAATAAGATACGTGCTAGTATTAACTTAAGAGGTGCAACAACTTAAAGTGGTGCAAATGGTAGTGGATAGTTCCATGCAATAGGATTTGATAGTTAGTCAGTAGATTTTATTTAGAAGTAATATCTTAGGCACAACATCATGAAATATTTTTAACATGCTACTCACTAAAAGTTTTGGTGCATAGTTTAGTTCTACCATGGGAAAACCGAAAATTTCTTCCACAGGCCCACAATGCATTCTAGCTTAGGTGGTTCTGGTACTTACCCAAGTGGAGGAAATCCTAGTGAATGTTCAAGGTTAAGATCTAGTCCTCCCCCAAGTGGGATAAATATATGACAATGAAATAGCCCACCACCACCACAACATCCTCAAGTTTTATGTTATCTGTCACTCCACTTTCCTAAGTACAATGGAGTAGAGGACATAATAGAGCACGTGCACAAATATAAATTTATATCGAGATACAAGGTAATCACCATGTCATATAGGAAGACCAGTCAGGTCATTACTACATTGTAAGGATGTATGCACTATTGGTACCATAAGTATGATCCACACCAAACAACAATCAATTATGAAACCCTACACGCCACATTCTTGGATGAGTTCCATATTCATAAGTTTGAATGAAAAAGCATCAACACACTGAAGGATATTAAATAAGGAATATTTAAGAGTGTTTGGGAATATGATGCACGGCTCAAGAATCTATTGTTTAAGATCTCATAGGATATCCACAAAAATCAACACATGAAGTGGTTCATGGGTGAAATGGTGACACCTTTCAGGGAAGGCACTGTCACATAAGATGCTCAAAGATCCACATGAGGCCTTGGAAGCAACCCTACATGTTGAAGTAGTTGAAAGCATGGATACTGGAGTAAGCCCATTCCTTAAAGCATAGATTGTAGCTATTGCCACATAGTTATAAAAATTATCTACTAGCTTGGCACATAACACTCAAAGTGGTATTTGGTGTAAATATTGTGAAGTAGAGGTACCTACGTAGAATAGTTTTCCACACAGGAATGTACACACTCTACTAGCATATTATGAGATATGCCATGAGGATAATGATGTCAGACATTATCTACTCTTCTAGAAAACTACATATACGAATGTGTCACTCTACTGTAGTATTTGTTATGCACATATGCATGATATAGCTGATTACCATCTAATTGATCAAATCCATGAGTCTTTTGAAATGTGGTTGCGCTAGGCTAGTATAGATGGGAGTTCAAAAATGCATGAAGGGAAACATTAGTCAAGGTACTTGCTAAACTTGTTTGTTGCATGATCATTATTAGTGGGAGTGTCTAAAGAACATGTATTACGTGTACTGCGAAAATAGAAGCAAGGTATAAGACTATCTAGATTTATATGAAAACATGTGTAAGAACAAAAAGGAGAGAGGTATGGTATTGATACACACTAAAAACGCCAGGAAAGGGTATTAGAAGCCAAAGGAACTGACAATTGTAAAGAAAGAACCTTTTTTAATTACAACATACGCAGAAGCTTCACACATGCGAGAGGATGCACAAACTAAATCTCTCATATGATGTGAGGATGTTAGACCAAAAAATAAGTATCCTGATGTAGGCCAACAAAAGGAAGTGTTCTAGAAAACCATGAGTATTATCAGAGATTTATAGGGGAGATAGAAATCTTAAAAGAGAAAGAGTGGGATAGGGAGCACATAATACATACAAAGGTTCCTAAAAAGGGTATTGATGAACTCAAGGAAGTATGTCGTATTCTTAGACAAGAGAATATCATACCCCAACTAGGATAATGGTTATGTGAGAAGGTTCCATGCATAGAGAAGGAAAAGGAAAGACAAATACTATATGTAAATATGCCACCAAAAACCATGGATATGATAATGAAATCACCTTGAATGTAGTTATTGATGGTTGGATGGTGAGCAACATCCTTATTGACATTGACATAGAGGCAAACATTATTACCTTGGATGCATGTAATAAAATGGGGATGACATGAATTCAACCTTCTTCAAGTGTATTGTGTATGGAAAATAAGACCATGGAAATGCCGATTGGATTTTTTAAGGATGCAAGCATCACTATACATGGGAAAAATTCAAGGGTAATTTTGAGGTTATGGAGTGGTAAAACATAAATAACTTCCCTATTTTTCTTGGCCATCCATGTTGTTATGTAAACAATGCATACCTACACTTCAATAAGTGGTGTATTAGTTTAAAAAATGAGGATGAACACGTAGTGATTCGTATGGATGGTACAAGGATTGCACGCTACACTGATACCATTAGTGAAAAATATCTAAATCATATCTATGCATAAAATCTGTGCGATCCAAAGTGTGTTGAGCCAAAAAAAGAGGTAATTCTCAAATGGGGGGATGTACATTCAATTAGTGACACAATAAGCATTTCTTATGATGATTGGGCCCACGAAAAATATGAAATGGTTAGTTGTGAGTGTTGAGGGAACATGTAATAAGAATGATCCGACCAAGGATAGTTAGGCAGTTGGAAAAGATTGCGCTAACATGGTACATAGGAGAAGAAAATCCTAAATCCTTGTTGTGCGCAATGGAAGAACAAATGCATGATGAAGGAGATTGAAGTAATATGCTTGTTTACTCATTAAGAGGAATGATAAAACCTTGGTGGGATGTGCATAGGGATTATCTTCTAAGATAGAGCGAGATAAGAATGACCTTCTTGACACAGTTTGTTAGTGACAAAATTGCCTAAAAAATATACTCATATGATGGAAAAATGTCTCCCAGGACTCATATACATGCTTACGAGAAGAATTGGTTGGAAGGAACAGATGGGCTACCGCCATCCCTTTGGGTTCATATGTTCTATTCCACCTTACGCGGGTGCACATGTGCATGATAAATACATGCTGAGATGAAACATGAGGCTATCAATTAGAAAGATATGATATCGAGTATGGTGCACACTTAATTTTTTTTTCATCTAATCCTTCTGTACACAAGGCATTGTAGTTGATGAGACACATCACCTTGGGATATAGTGCAAAGGTGGAAGAGATTATACCTCTATTATATGGTGAGAATCTACCACTAGCATGCGCTAATGAACACACATGGTTAAAGTCTGATAAGAGTCTGTTATACCGTGCTTGGAAGGAAAAAGAGAAATATAAGATAATGTACCTAATTGATGATGAAGAAGTTGAAGACTTGAATATATAGCACATAGAGGGAGATCACGAGGTCCTAGACTGTTGCAGATCACAAGCACTAAGAGGGGGAGGCGAATCAGTGTAGCTTAAAAATTTTACACTATTGGTACAATTTTATATTCTTTACCAATCTATATGTATGGGTAGTAGACAATCAAACACATATTCACCATATACCCATAAATACCGAACACATAGATTTACTGTGGGAAACCCTTTCAGGAGAAAAACCCACCAAAATTGTTGTTTATATTACATAAAGCAAGGACTCATAATATTATAACACATCTTACATGATTTTTTTAGTTAGACACTAATCCCACAAGGAGCACCAACCCCTACACCTATGCTTATATTACACACAAAAAAGGAATCAAGTGAATATTACACATCACAAGAGATTTCTTTCTATAGGCACCCACCTACAAGGAAGCTATAACTCCCTAAATGTGTTAAGCTAGAACTTAGACTTCTTTACTTATACATTTTGATCATGTAGTTATAAAAATTGCTAATATAATGAATTATGATCACTTTTTTGGCTCAATTTGTGTTCTTTATCTATCACACTCTTCTACTCATTCGTTTTTCTCTCTTTTTCCAATTCAAATTGCTACTTTTATGCTATGCTTATATGATCATGTTGTTCATTAGTTTGCTTGATCTTACCCTTTTCTCTTCTTCACCACCATAGCTTTTCTTCACCACTATAGCTCTTCTCAGCATGATTTCATTGTATTTTATTTTCTCTGCCTCTGTTACTCTTTTGGATCTAGTGCCTTAGTTATTTTTCATGAGTAACTTGAACTGAATAACTTAGAGTTTTTATTTTATTGCACTAAGAACTCAAAATTTCTTTCTTCAAAATTTACATCATGTACTCTTCCTGATCTATCGCCTGTGAATCCATATCATTAAATGTTTCTAGTAGAGTCCATATTTTATTCCTTCCTTTTTTGAATTCATTCCACCTTCTTCCATGCATCTAAAAAACCAATTTATTAGCTGAATTCTGAAAATAGAAAACTTGCATTGTTTAGAATTTACATTGTGTAATTAAAATGGTGACCCATCTTCTTTGAATGATTTTAATTCACTTTAAAATCGGGAATATCCATCGAGCTTATAACCAAATTGCCTCATGGTCAACATGCATTAAATGCTGATAGTTGGAACAAAGAATTTCATTAGTTTGTGCAAAGTTATAGTTGTACTTCCAGTTGTAATTTTCTGTCAATCGAATCTCCTTCAAAATCTAAATGAAAAAATTCACTCCTTTCAATTTGAACTCTAACGAATTGTCCTTGATCCACTCCAGTTCACTTTGATTATTTCGTGGCTTCCTTTGGTGTATTTGATCTTTTCGTTCATATCACATCTTATCCTTTTATCCTTCAACTTTTCCCTTCTTTATGTGGTTTTTCAGTTATCCGTGCAACATCTGTATGCATTGTGTGAACATTTTAAACTTCTCGCAGATTACTCCTTGTTTGCTACCTTCTGTGGATTTTCTACTTTTCTATTTATTCATGGATTTCCTTCTGTTTGCAGAAAAATTCTATACATAGCGGATTTTCTACTCATCTATGGTTTTGCATCTTTTCCCTTTATACATGGAATTCTCCAAATCTTCATACCCACGGATTTACCTTCTAACCTTATTCACTCTATGGTACTCTCCTGTCTTTAGCGGATTCTTCTAGAGCTTTCCTTTAGTCCATGGTTCCTTCCTTGAGCTTCTTTACTCCGTGGATCTCTATTTACTTGGAGGCTAACACCTTATATCCACGGCTTAATCAAATGATGTCTAATTCCTTTAGGGCTTATCCTTGATTATCTCAAAACCTCTGTGGGTTAACACTACCAATCAATCTTCATATTTTCATCTTGCTCACTTTACCAAATGACTCCTTTTTCCATTAATGCAAATGGATATCAACTGATCCATCTCGACATCAATGAAAACATATATAATAATGATAAATATTCAACAATCTCCCCCTTTATCATTGATGGAAACACTCCAACCTATAGAACACTTTATAACCTTATAAGCTTTTAACAGAAAAATTATTACTTACCTGGTTCCGCCTTTCTCCTGTTCTTCTATGTCCATGGACTGGTTTCTAGTTTCTTCATTTCTTCCCCTTTTGCTTTATGATCCATTGGTTTCTGACTTCCAAAATTTCCCCTACTTTGAAAACAATGACAAAGGTCCATCTATGCCGCATATAACTGAATGTACTTGTATGTTAGTTTCTTCATGTTCTTACCTCAAGAAGCTCCCCATAGGCTTATGCTTTTTATCCATCTGTTATGGTGTTTGTGTGATAATGCTCCCCTTGAGATGTTGCAGAATTTGATAAATTTGAGCCAATAGATTAGATCCCCCTCACTTTGGCACTGTGTTTAGGAGTGAATAATACCTGAGAATTCTCCCTTCCTTCTTTGCACACCCTCTAGTTGTTTGCGGGATCAAGAATGACCCCTAATTCATTCCTTAGGTGTTCAAATGTTTCTCTTGGTAGCGACTTAGTCATTATGTCTAAAATTTATTCTTTAGTGCTCACATATTCTAGGATTATCTTCTTGTCATTCAATTGTTCCCTCAAGAAATTTTATCTTATAGGTATATGCTTGGTATTTGAGTGGAACACTAGATTCTTAGAGACACTTATTGCACTTGTACTGTCACATAATAAAGGAATTAGATTTCATATTTTACCTTGTAATTTCCAATGTCTGATTCATCCATATAAATTTAGTGCAACACATCACCGCAGCTATATACTCTTCTTCACATGTTATGAGAGCCACTGATGATTGTTTCTTGCTTAGCCAGGATACCAAACAATTTCCAACAAAGAATGTTCCTTCGCCTGTGGTCTTTCTATCATCAACACTTCCCACCTAATTTGCATCTGTATATGATTTTATGCCAAAGTAATTTCTTTTAGGGTACCATAATCCATATTAAAATGTGCCCATGAGATATCTCAACATTATCTTGACCACCTTGAGGTATATTTCCTTTAGATCTTCTTGAAATTTTCCAACCAGTCCTACCGCCTACATGATGTCTGGTCAAGATGTTGTGGAGTAAAGTATACTACTTATAATTGATCTGTATAGTGTTTTGTTGGCCTTTGGTGAGTTATCATCTCTTCTCAGCTTGCATGCAACTTCCACTAGTGTCCCAATAGATTTGCAGTCTTCCATCCTAAATCTTGTCAACATCTCTTTTATATACTTGCTTTGGGAGATGAATATACCTTGATCTGATTAATTGATCTGTAGTCCCAAAAAGAAAGATAGATCTCCTAGCATTGACATCTCAAATTATTCTTTCATCATGTATGCAAACTCGTATGTCATCCTGTCATGATCTCCACCAAAAATGATGTCATCCACATATACTGTTACAATAAGAAGATGTTCTCCTTCTTCTTTTATGTATAGATTTATGTCTATAACTCATTTTCTGAAACCTTTCTCAATGAGGTAAGAGTCTAATCTGTTGTACCAAAATCTGGGAGCTTGTTTTAATCCACACAAGGCTTTCTTCAACCTGCACACATAGTCTTTATCTTTAGTTACTGAAAATCCATCAGGTTGTTCAATGTATACCTCTTCATTCAACAAACTGTTTAGGAAGGCTGATTTCACATTCATCTGAAATAATTTGATCTTCTTGTTTGCCATGTAATTCATGAATAGTCTTATTACTTCCATTCTTGCCACAGGTGCAAATGTCTCATAAAATTCAATTCCTTCCAATTGTGTGTATCCTTTGCACACTATCCTTGCCTTGTTTCTTGTTACTTATCCTTTCCCATTCAGCTTATTTATGAATACCCGTTTGGTGCCAATTACATTCTTGTTCTGTAGTCTAGGTACCAGTTCCCATGTTTCATTCTTCTCAATTTGATCCATCTATTCATTCATGGCATCTACCCAATGTGTATCTTTTCTTTCTTATGTAACATTTTTGGGTTCTATCATGGAAATGAGAGCTATATCTTCATGATTCTGCTTCTCTCTGAGTCTCCTTCTTGTTAGGATTCCACCATCCTTGTGTCTAATGATATTATTTGCAGGATGATAATTCTTTAATTACCTGGAGAGTGCCTTAGTGTCTAGTCTTTCTTCTTCTTCTTCTTCTTCTGCTTCAGACAGATTGTTCAAGTCTTCATCATCCTCTTGTTCTTCATTTCCACCAGTATGCTGAGTGCTAGTTTTTCCATATTGTTCCTCATACACCTTCACATTAGTGTTTTCCACTATATTTTGCAACTGCTTGTTGTAGCATCTATAGGCCACACTAACCGTCGAGTATCCAAGGAGTATACCTTCATCGCTTCTTGAGTCAAATTTGCCTAAGTTTTCTTCATCGCTTCTAATGTAGCATTTTCTTCCAAACACTTTGGTGTTCTTCACATTTTTAGGCCTCTTCTTCCATAGTTCATAGGGAGTCTTATCATTGTTTACTCTTAGCTGAGATCTATTCAAAAGATAGAACACGGTATATACTACTTCACTCCAATACCTATTTGGGATTCTGGATTAATTTAGCATGGTCCTTTCCATCTCTTGCACTATTATTTTCTTCCTTTCAACAACTCCATTCTTCTGAGGAGTCCCCATGGCTAAGAATTGTCTCCTAATTCCATGTTCTTCATAGAAATCATCAAACTCATTTGATCATAATTCACCTCCTCTTTTCGATCTTAGGAATTTGATTTTCTTATTTTTCTCATTTTCAACTAATGCCTTGAAATTCTTAAATCTATCTAGAGCTTCAAAATTTTGTTTTAAACATCCTACCCATGGCATTCTTGTATAATCATCTATAAGCAACATAAAATATACTTCATATGATATTCCTTCAATTCTGGTAGGGCCACATAGGTTTGTATGAATCAATTCCAGTTGTCTTGTTGTAGAGTACTCCTTTGAATTGAATGACCTCCTTGTCTATTTTCCATGTAAAAATTCCTTACATAATGTGTCCATGGGTTTAATAATATTAGGCATGTGTCTCACACACCCTTTAGCAGTAAGTTTAACTAAATTCTCAAAGCTCATATGTCCAAGTCTTCTGTGCCATAGCCAACTATGATCAACTTTACCTGTGAAGCATTTCTCATTGTTTATCTCATTCAACACATACATGTTGTTCTTTGTCTGCTTGGCCTTTGAAAATATTTTTCCTGTATTTCCTTTGATAATATAAAATCCTTGGTCATGAAATATGACATTGTATCCTCTTTTACACATTTGACTCACACTCAATAGGCTATGTTTTAAGCCTTCAATATATAGAAAATTTTCTGTAATATTCTTCCCATTATCTAAATTTAATGTCCATTTTCCAACTATGTTGGTAAATTTTTTGTCACCAAATCTCATAGCACTTGATTCATTATTTGAAAAAGAAATAAATTTACTCTTATCACCTGTCATGTGACTGGAACATCCACTATCCAAATATAAAATTTTATCCTCATTCTGTACATGGAATGTGGTCTGTACTATTGAGAAACATTCTTTTCTCTTACTCACGTATTTCTTTACAAATATCCAATTTTGTTGTTTAGGCGACTCTTGTTTCCTTATTGGTGGAATATTTATTTTCTTCTGATAGGTGTACTAAGCATTATTAAAGTTTGAAATGGTGTAAAGATGGGCCATAATTTCTTCTATAGCCTTTAGAGTTATTTCTACACTTCACAACTTTATGTCCAAACTGATTACAGGAGAAACAATGCCCATAAAAGGAATGTGTGTACCTCATTGCACAGGGGATCCTAGGAACAATGATTCTTATTCTCATGGGTTTATAGAAACATTTATTTGTAGTAGAGGAATTACTTGGTATAGCCACAAACTTATTTTCTTCATTATTTTCTGAATATTTCTCCTCGCATTCTCCCTTGAAGCCAATTCCAGACTTGTCAGTTGTATTTCGTTGGCCATTGAGTATATCAGTTAGCACAATATAGATATTTTCTAGCTTTTCATACATAGCTAGTTTGTTAAACATTTGGTCCATCTCAGATTTCAACTCCTCTAATTCTGTGTTCAACATTGAGCACTCATCCTCTTTTGATTTGTACTACTTAGAGATCTTCTCCAACTTAGTTTCAAGTTCCTTTATCTCATTAACACCCTCTTCTTCTTTTTGTGATTGTATTTTCTCAAAGATGTGGATTTGTTCCTCATAATCCTTTAATGTGCATCTTAGTTTCTGATTTTTCTTTCTACATAGTTCAAGTGCAGTTACCAACTCTTCTTCAAGATTTACCTCAACTTCCTCTTCATCAAAATCTTCAAATTCAACTAATTTCTTCCCTCTAGAGCTACTTTCTTCATCCACGCCCATAGTCATAAACAAACATTTTGATTGATCTTCATTATCTTCATTTTCTGAGTTTTCTATGTTTCTCAATTCTGATTCACTAGATTATTCTTTAGAATAGAAGTTTCTTTTTTTCTTGAAGAATTTGTTCTTGTTATTTTTCTTTTTATACTCGGTTTCTCTTCTATTATGTTTATGACTGTGTTCTTCATGTTCTGACTGATTGTCTTTATTTTTTTTTGGGAATCTACTGGAAAAATGACCTACCTATTCGCAAGCAAAGCATTTGAATGGGAGTTTTCCTTTGTACTTACCAGAGCCTCTTTTCAATTTCCTCACGAAAAATGTCTCAATCGTTGCTTCATCCATCTCATCTCCGAAACCTGATTCTTATTCATCTTCTTGACTAGAATTTACTTCTTTCTTGACCTTGAAAGCCACTTCTTTCTTGGTGATATTGGTTCTAATGGTTCTCATCTCGTATGTAGCAAGGGTACTCTATAGCTCATCCATTGTGAGATTCTTCATGTCCTTTGCTTCCTCTATGGCGGTAACCTTTGCATCATACTTGCTAGTTAGGGATCTCAAAACCTTTTGAACAATGAAATATTTGTATAGATTTTCTCCCAAGCTCATGATCATGTTTATGACCTCATCTGTTCTCTGCATATATGCCGCAATACTCTCATCATCCTTTATTTTCAGATTCTCAAATTGAGCTCTGTAAGTCTGTAATTTTTTTGGTTTAAATTTCTCATCTCCTTCATAGATGTTCTGCAATTTGGTCCATTTATCCGTTTCTATTGTGCAATGGATTACCTTCATGAATTTTATCTCATTCAAGCCATATAAAATAAAATTCATAGCTCTTGAGTTGTACTCATATTCTACCTTATCCGTTGAAGAGGTGATTGGTGTGGGTGGAGCTGTATATCCTTTTTCAATATGCTCCCAAATGTCAAAACCAAGTGATATTAGATATGTATTAATTCTTATTATCCAAAAAGCATAATTTTTCCCTGTGAATAGAGTTGATCTGGATAGAGATAAACTACCTTGTGCTTGATTTTCTACCATGCTTGTGATAAGAGGATCTCCTTGAAGATGTTAGGATTTTGCAAAAAGGATTCGCTCTGATACCAATTTTTATAGATCACAAGCACTAAGGGGGGATTTTGAATCATTGCAGATTAAAAAACTTACACTCTTGATTCAATTTTATATTCTTTACCAATCTATATGTATGGGCAATAGACAATCAAACAAGTATTCATCATACACATAAATACTAAACATAGATATTTATCATGGGAAACCATTTTGGGAGAAAAACCCACCAAAACCATTGCTTATATTACACAAAGTAAGAAATCATAAGAATATAACACATCTTACAAGATTTGTTTAGTGAGACACTGATCCCACAAGGAGCACCAACCCCTACACCTATGGTAATATTACACACAAAAATGACTCAAGTGAATATTATGCATCACAAGAGATTTATTTCTGTAGGCACCCACCTAGAAGGAAGATATAACTCCCTAAATGTGCTAAGATACAACTTAGACTTATTTACTTATACATTTTGATCATGTAGTTACAAAAATTGTTAATACAATGAATTGCGATCACTTTCCTGGATCGATTTGTGTTCTTTCTCTATCACACAATCTTCTTCTCATTCATTATGCTCTCTTTTGCCCATTTAAATATCCACTGTTATGCTCTACTTATCTGATCATGTTATTCATTATTTGTTCTATCTTACCCTTTTCTCTTCTCCACCGCTATAACTATTCTAAGTATGATTTCATCGTATTTTCTTTTCTCTTCCTTTTTCACTTTTTAAGCTCTAGTGCCTTGATTATTTTTCATGAGAAACTTGAACCAAATAGCTTAGAGTTTTTCTTTTATTGAACTAATGACTCAAAATTTCTTGCTTCAAAAATTTACATCATGTACTCTCCCTGATCTATCAGCTATGAATCCAGATCATTAAATGTTTCTAGCAGAGTCCATATTTTGTTCTTTCCTTGTTTGGCTTCATTCCACCTCCTTCCACACATCTGAAAAACCAATTTGTTATCCGACTTCCAAAAATAGAAAACTTGAATTGTTTAGAATTTGCATCGTGTAATTAAAACAACGACTAATATTTTTAAAATTATTTTAATTCACTTTGAAATCAGGAATCTGCATCAAGCTTATAACCAAATTACCTCATGCTCAACATGCATTAAATGATGGTAGCTGGAATAGAGAATTTCATTGGTCTATGCAAAGCTCTAGTTGTACTTACAGTTGTAATTTTCTGTCAATCAAATCTCCTTCAAAATCTGAATGCAAACGTTCACTCTTTTGATTTGAAATCTAACGAATTTTCCTTGATCCACTACAATTCACTTTGATCATTCTGTGAATTCCTTTGGCATCTTTTATCTTTTCCTTCATATCCCAGCTTCTACTTTTGTCCTTTGGATTTTCCCTTCTTTACGCGGTCTTTAAATTTATCCGTGACATCTAATGCATTGTGTGGATTTTGTAACTTCTTGCGGCTTCCTCCTTGTTTTCTACCTTCTGTGGCTTTCCTCCTTTTCTAGTTATTTTTAGCTTTCCTTTTTTTTTAATAAAATTCTATACATAGTGGATTTTCTACTTATCCACGGTTTTGCATATTTTCCCTTTATATGCGGCATTCTAAAAATCTTCATACCCTTGGCTTTACCTTCTGACCTTCTTCCCTCTTTGGCACTCTCTTGCCTTCAACGAATTCTTCTGGATCATTCCTTTAGTCCATGATTCCTTCTTTGAGCTTCTTTATCTCGCATCTCTCTATTTACTTGGCTACTAACACCTTATATTCATAGCTTTCTCAAATGTTGTCTAAGTCCTTTAGGGCTTATCCTTGATCATCTCAAATCCTCTATGGGTTGATACTACCAATAAACCTTCATCTTTTCATCTTGCTCACTTTACCAAATGAATCCTTTTTCCATCAATGCAACTTGATATCAACTCATCCATCTTGACATCAATGACAACATATATAATAATGACAAATATTCAACACATGCCTACGTAAATGAACACTCAAATATTTTTTCATCTAATCCTTATGTACACAAGGAATTGTAGTTGATGAGACACATCACCTTGGAATATAGTGTGAAGGTGGAAGATATTATAAAACTATTATATGGTGAGAATATACCACTAGCCTACGTAAACAAACATAAATGGTTAGAATCTAATAAGAGTTTTTTATACCGCGCTTGGAAGGAAAAGGAGAAACATAAGATAATGTACCTAATTGATGATGAAGAAGTTGAAGACTTGAATATATAGCACACAGAGGGATATCATGAGGTCCTAAATAAGGCAGATGAGAAGGTATGTGCATACCATCTACCATTTAAAATAAAGAAGGTGAATAGTTTTATAGATAATGTGCCTAAGGAGGAAATCATTGGTGACTATTGGTATGAGGAAGATGTAACAAAGATAGATGAATTTTTACATGAATTCCAGGATCATTTTCCTAGAGGATACCAAGATCCAAAGGGTGTTCATCCTTCACAATGGGAGATGAAGAACAAATTAAAGGAGGGAGTGAGGCCAGTCCCTAAACAACCATACAGGATGAATACAAACTTGTGCATTAAAGTGAAGAATGAGATCAAGAAATGTTGAAGGCATGTATCATTAAGCCAATTAAGGAATCAGAATGGATCATCCACACGGTCAAAATTATAAAGAAATGTGGAAAGACACATATTTGTGTGGATTATAGGGTATTAAATGTTTTTTGTGTTATTGATCCTTTCCCTACACCGTTCACTGAAGAAATCCTCGAATGTGTAGTAGGGCGTGAGATATATTACTTCATGGATGGTTTCTCGAGATATCACTAAGTTAGGATTGCACAAGAAGATCAAGATAAAACCACATTAACAATAGAATGGGAGTTTTTTACATATACTGTCATGAATTTTGGATTGTAGAATGTTCTAGTAGTATTCTCATGCATTTTAGGGAAAACCTTTGAAGAATTCATCCATAACTTTCTGCAAGTGTATCTCGATGATTGGAAAATATATAGAATTGTCAAGGATCATTGTGACTAGTTACGCCTAATGTTTGAATGATGTAGGAAACTCAATATATCTCTAAACATTAAAAAGTGCATCTTTGCTACATTATTTGGTACTTTTTTGGGCCATATAAGTTTCAAAGAGGGAATTCTAGTTGATCCAGAAAAGATAGTAGTTATATTGTGGTTAGAATGACCAACTAACCAAGTGAGGTGTATGGATTTCTTGTTCATACAGATTATTATACAAAATTCATCATGGGCTATGCCAAGATAGCTGCACCACTAGAAGAAATGTTGAAGGATACAGGGAAATTTTATTAGAGGGATGTAAACCAACAATATTTTGAGCCTTTGAAGGAAAATTTAACCACTGCTCCTATCCTTCCCTTCCCTTCATGGATTTTACCTTTTTATGTTCATGTAGATGCATCAGGGAAAACAATTTGAGCACTACTAAAATAGGATAAGGTAATGTTGATCATCTAATTTTTTTTGCAAGTAGGAAGCAAACACCTACAGAACATAATTACACAACTACTGTGTGTGAATATTTTTCTATGGTGTATGCACTTAATAAATTTAGGAAGTATCTTATTGCAAATCCTTTCATATTTTATATTGACCATATGGAATTGAAGTATTTTGTCAATAAACTAGTGTTACAGGGTCAGATATCTAGATGGATCTCTATTGTTATAGGAATTTGAATTTATAGATATAGTCAAGATAGAAAAGAGTAATCTGGGACCCGACCATATTTTTTGAATCAATTCTAGTGACGATGCGTAAAATATAGAAGATATAATGTTAGGTGCTTAGTTGTTTAGGTTACACCATGTTCCTACAGATTTAGAGGATATCACAGTATTTTTGTGCACATGTATTGCATCACAAGGAAAGAAGTCTATGGAGAAGAAACAAATGGCTATACACACTGCACCTTATCTATTAATATGTGGAGATCTGTATAAGATGGGAATAGATGAAGTATTGTGCATATGCATATTGAAGCATGAACATGAAGAAATAATGGAAGAGGCACATGGTGATGCTGTAGGAGGAAACTATGTGGGAGAATCCACTGTGCATAAGGTACTCCTCATAGTGTTATGGTGGGAAACACTTTACAAGGATACAAATGAGTTTCTAAAGGATTGTGACCATTTCCAAAGGATTGGAAATCTAGGAAAATGGGATGAGATGTCTCTGCACCCCACAGAATTTGTAGAACCATTTGAAAAATGGTATATAGACTTTCTTGGACCGATTGCTCCAGCTACGCAATGTAGATGCACACAGTACATCATTACTTACACAGATTATTTAACAAGGTGGGAAGAAGTTATGCCTACCAATGATTTAACTGCTACTACAAATGCACACTTATTATGGGAGAACATTATTAATACGTATGGATTCCATTTGAGCATTACAAGTGACAAGGGAACTCATTTTATTAATGAAATAATAATAATATTATAAGCAAAGTTCATGGTAGATCATCAAAAGAAAACTCCCTATCACCCATAGACTAAGGGAACAACAAAATAATTTAATAAAATCTTGGGTCAAACCTTGACTGAGATTTGTGATGTTGGAAGAAAGGACTAGGATGATAATGTATATGTTATACTATGGGCATACATAACCACTTATAAAAGGTTAAAAAAATAAAAACCATTTTAGTTGGTGTTTGGTAAAGAAGAAATATTGTTGGTTGAGTTCATGTTACTATCCTTGTGTATTACACATGTAGGAGGACTCATGGATAAATAAGAAGTTAGAGAGTGCATTGAAAATTTGATGCAATTGGATGAATGGTGCATAATTATATGATGAAGGAAAAAGTAGGAAAAGGAAAGACAAAAGGCTTGTCATGACAAGCACATTAGGAACAAGCCTTTTACAGCTGGGGGATTGGTTCTTCTTTATGATTCTAAGTTTGCACGCCTCTTAGGGAAGTTAAAAGTACATTGGTTGGGATGATCCAAAGTAACCAAGATTCTGGAGACATGTGCATGTTAGTTGTAGGCACTGGGTGTGGCCTCGTTTCCTAGTTACTTAAATGGGAGTAGGATGAAGCCCTACGATAAATAAGAGTATTTTCAATTATGTTGTAATAAGGAAATATTTCCATTTAGATTATATTTCCCATTCAATTTTGTCTTATTTATTTATAATAAACATGTTCATGCGTAGGAGATGCTATATTTGTCGAATCATGATGCATAAAGCACCACATATAATTTTAGTGTGAGTTATGTGTGATTTAGATTGTGTAAACCCTTTGAGATGCTAAATGAAAGTTATCCTTGTGCCAATGTCATACCAAGATAACGGTGATACAAATAATTTTCCCTAGAATATGATAACATGTGTGATATGGAATTCATAGGATAATCCCTGAGGTATGTAACGTAGGAAGGGAATACTATCATAAATTTTGGTCCTTGAGAAAGTTACTCTTTGCAACAAGTAATAGATGCATGTGTAAGAGTATTAACCAAACTTTTCCTAAATCTAGTTACATGGTGTGGAAGGGAACATAGGAGGATCTGCATCCTAGGAAGTAGTTGCACACTAAAATTTTATCCATGCCACGTGTAGAAGGAAAAAGTGGATGATATAGAATCAGTGGACATACAGTGGTACAAATATCACCTACCATACATACCATATCGAATACTAAAAAATAGGAAACCTGTAAATAGGTGTGATGTAATAATGTGTGATGTGTCACATGTGTGAATGTGTGAAAGTGTGTGTAATGTGTGTGTGATGTGTGTGATTCACTTGTTTTGATTTCAAAACATTAACAATAAAAGTAATGCCAACAACCAATGTGATAAAACCAAATCTCTTAGAAAATTATGGAAATGATGTAGTAGTCCAAATTTTAAAAACAAAGTGAAAGAGGAATAGAGGTGCCCAAAGAAGTGATAGTAGCGACTGAGCACTCCTATCCATGAATGGAAGGTATTGTAGGGTCGGTCGAAAGCTTGAATTATATAACAAAAATTACATGATAGTGAGGAGAATACACTAAGAAGAGTCCAATTCTAGTAACTTAAGTAGTTAAGACCAAGTAAAACACCAAACACGCAATTGAGACTGAGTGGTAAAGGGTTTCTGAATTCAAGGCAAAAAAATTTCTAAGTTCATAGTTTATAGAGGCAAAGTCACACGTGTAAAAAGTAATTCATTGATTTCATAGAAGGCTACACCAAGTGAAAAGTAACACATTCTCCTCATGCACAGATGAGATGGTTCTCGGAGATGCAGTACTTCATGCATTGATGGTGCATCTAAAGTATAGGAAAATAAAGCAATGTGGCAGTCCCATGTAGTTTTGTAATAGACTGCTCGATGTCTAAGTGAGTCCTAACCATTGTGCATACCTTCTCTTTGTAATGTTATATAAGTGCACTAGAACATAGGTAGATCAATAAATAATCCCTCAATATGCTACAAGGTGACAAAGATAAGGTTGGAGGCATATCCCTATCACTAATTTAGTGATCTATGCTAGAAGAGTAGTCCTCATCATTAAATATGTACTACTATGCTTTTGGAAATTCACGTGTGAATAAATGTAAAAAATGATCCAACATATGTCCAATGGAGGACTAATTTTCAAGATTGTGAACTCACATGATAGAAAATATGCATCACCACAGAACTTATTGGGAAGTGTGAAAAGAGATGCAGGGATAATTATGATCAGACTCTCCCCTGGACTATAATAGTGAAGACCCACTGTGCAACTCACTAATAAAAAAAAAATCCATAGTGAAACTCATCCCACTTTAGTGAACCAAGGTGAGTGATCATGATATATCTGATAAGACTGATTAGTTGGATACTAAAGTGGTCACTATTTTCACCCTTGATAGATTTGATTAGGGTTTTTACACTATAATAAAACAAGGAATGAAATATAAGCTACAAGAAGTTCCTTCATTATTACACACAAGATGGTGCTAATGGGACCAACTGAAATCAATTATGTGTCATATCGCTGAGTAAAATTGTAAATAGAGGTGAAAATCCAACATGATTGAATGTAGCCAAAAAAAGGATACTCATAGGGTCCCAATATCCCTAAAACTGAAATTGAGTGTTGTAGGGAAGGACTTAAACACTTCATGATGTCCTAGATGGGAAATTAATTTGAACTAAGCCATCTGAGATTTGGTTTCTATGCCAAAATGTGTATCTGTAGGTGAAAACTATGAAACTGCTGAGATCAAAAGTTACGTAAGGTGTTCCCAGATGTATGGTATAATAGGATGTGTGACACATTCAGAAATGGGTTAGGAACTTACTGTACGGATCTTCCCAAAAGGCATAGAAGTATGTTTATGACCTTGTTGTTATGAAACACTTCTATATTTCCATGATTTATATGTAAATAATCTATGTAGTTGGGGCCTATGGTCCTACCTATCCTTAATCCTTGAATTTACATCTCTGTGTAATCTAGGTGTATAAATACAATGAATAAAATGAATGCCCCCTCTTTTGAGGTGTGCGTAATAGAGAGTTTGAGTGCATGGATAAAAATAATAGACGTGTAACCATGTTTGATAACCTTATGCCTAGAAAACACATGAAGGGATTGATGTGGTGGCCACCATTGAATAGCCATCATTACTTTGGCACTTGGAAGAGGATGCACAAGGTGGAGTACCACAAAACTACTTGCAAGCTACAATAATTAGAAACAAGTATAATAGTAGGAACAATGTTAATAAGAGAAATAGGAGTAAAACCACCATAGTAAGTGCATATGTGAATAGACAACGATGTGCTAAAAATAAGCATGTGCCAAATCCAGTGTACATAAGATATGTTTAACGTTGAGATAGAACATGGTTGGACCCAAAGTGTCACAATACAATCAATTCCTTTGAGTATGTATTCAAGAGATGCAATGTCACAAACCTGAACATGCATGATGCTAAAAATCGTGGGACACCTCATAGTGTGTTAGAATTTAAGGATTCTAATAAATACGGATTTAATCAACTTAAATATTATATAATGTTACAATAAATATTTAAATAAACATTACATCATAACATAAGTAAATAAAGAAATACTTATAGGAAATAAATAACACAGTGACACAATATTTATAGTGGAAAACCCCAAAAGGGTAAAAACCACTTTGAAAATAACCTTTTACTTCAGAGAACTTATTTTACATCCAGTAAGATCACCTCCTCCTTAAAACCCTATTTACCAAGGGTAAAACCAAATCACTTGATTTGCACACCTTTGATATATTTCCCTGAATATATCAAATGAGGACCTAAAGTCCTTTTTATATAAGGTGATCGGGTATGTCTCCCGACCCACCTTTTCAACCTAAATGGTTGACACATATACCTAGGTGAGTGTATTTAATAAATATAAATATAAATGATTCACATTATTAAATACTTACCTAATGTATATTACCTAGGTATGAATATTTAATAATAGAAAATAAATATTTCATATTATTAAATATTTAACCTATATAATAGTGATGGACCCATATTAATTAAGGGTTGGCCAAACCACTTAATCATTATGTTCCAACACTCCCTTTAATGTTAAGTGGGATAACATATGCCAATAGATTACCTGCCCGTGGTACACTACAGGATTTACAATCCTTAAACCATAAAGGTTTTAAGCTAGCATATCGGGTGAAGGAATTATAACACCTTCATCATACTCAAGTTACCTTTTGGTACAAAAGGATTTGGAATCCCAAAGATCATCCCATGATCAGTGGCTAAGTATGATTTGTGAGTTTTACATATTCTCACAGGTTCTCATAAAAGGTTATTGAACCCAAGCATATAATAGCCTTTTATAACCAAGGACCTCCTTAATAATATGCTTGTATTGGATGTTTACCAGTAAACTCAATAGCACTAAAGAGTTTACTAAAGACTACCTTTAAGATCTTTCTACACTTCTTTCTAAAAAAGAAGCCGAGGAGGTATACATGCCCGAAGGTCTTTTTACACTTGCCTGAAGGTCTTTTATTTTTTACAAATGCCTGAAGGTCTTTTTACAAAAACCAAGTTCCATTAGGAGGTGACATTTTCATGCACACTCCCCCTCAATGGAAACTCCGACAATCCAAGCTTTTCACAAAAGTGACAAAACTTTACAGCACTCAGGGGCTTTGTGAAGATATCAACAACCTACTCTTCAGTCGACGAACTTGAGATCTATCTCACCACTTAGCACCTTCTCACGGATGAAGTGTATATGTATCTCAATGTGCTTCATCCTCTAATGTTGTACTGGATTATGTGTAAGAGATATGGTGCTTTGGTTGTCACAAAACAAAGGAACAATATCGTGGATCCTTCATCTTTATCTCATCAAACAACCTCTTTAGCCATAGAGCCTCTTTTGCAGCTTCCATTGCACTTCTATACTCAGCTTCTATTGAAGAGATAGAAATAGTTGGCTGTTTTTGTACTGCACCAAGTAATGGCACCTGCACCAAATTTAAACACATAACCAGAAGTAGATTTTCTATCCAATACATCACCAGCATGATCAGAATCACAAAATCCATATAAGTTAGCATTTTCATTCTTAGTATAATGCAACCCATAATTGATTGTACCTTTAATATATCTAAGAATCCTTTTTGCAAGATTCCAATGATCTCTATAAGGTTCCTGCATAAACCTAGAAGCAATTCCTACTGCATAGGAAATATCTGGTCTGGTGATAGTTGAGATATATCAAACTACCAACTAACTGCCTATATAAATTAGGATCAAATTTTTCACATGCAGGTTTAGGATCAATTTTCAGTCCAACTTCCATAGGAGTAGAAATTGGTTTACAATCAATCATGTTAAAAATTTTCAGTACATTGGTTGCATATTGTGCTTGAGAAACAAAATAGAATGTTTATCTTGAAATACAACCATGCCAAGAAAATGATGTAAGAGACCTAAATCAGTCATTTCAAAGTACTGTTTCAATTTTTCTTTAATTCTACAAATTAAAGCAGGATTATCACCAGTCATAAGCAAATCATCAACATATATACAAACAATGATAATATGAGATCCTTCTTGCTTAATGAATAGATCATTTTTAGAAGAACAATTAAAAAATCCTAACTGTTTAAAGAAAGAATTAATTTTCACATACCAAGCTCTAGGAGCTTGCTTTAAACCATACAAGGATTTTTTCAATTTACAAACATAGTTTTCTTTACCAGTTTCTTTAAATCCTTTAGGTTGAGACATGTAAAGTTATTCTTTTAAATCACCATTCAAAAAGGTATTTTTCACATCCATTTGGTGGATTTCCCACCCAAATTGAGTGGCAATTAAAAATAAGGTCCTAACAGTACTCATTTTAGCTACAGGGGAAAATGTCTCAACATAATCAATACCAGGTTTCTGAGTGAAACCTCTAGCAACAAGTCTAGCTTTATGTTTGTCAATACTACCATCTGTATTATATTTTACTTTGTATAACCACCTAGACCCTATAATACTTCTTTTCTCTGGAGGTGGAACCAACTCCCAGGTTTGATTTTGAATTAGGGCATTATATTCAGCTTGCATTGCATTGATCCACTTCTCATCTTGAGAAGATTCTTCAAAAATTTGTGGCTCAGGTTCATACAAGGTCATTAATGCATGGTACGTATGATGGCTTCTGGTCATTTTCCTAAGATCAATAGGATTAGAACTCTCTAACACAGATTGAGCCCATTTTGGTTTCTTAACTAGGGAGTTAGGAGATTCAGAAGCATCTATAGTATCAACACAAGAAACATCATCATGACCATTTACTATATTCTCAATATCAGAATCATAACCATTATTAGAAATATTGACAGAGTTAGGAACATCTTTACCATTATCAGATGAACAAAAGTATTTTTTCCAAAACCACCACATTGCAGTTTTCAGTTACTTCCCTTTTTACAGGGTCATAAATCCTTAGAACCTGCAGTGTTAATACCATATCCAATGAAAACACAAGAGAAAGAAGTCATATCAAGTTTCTTTCTTTTCTTTTTAGGAATGTATAAAGAAGCAGGACTACCAAAAAATTTAGATGAGAAATATCATATTTTTGATTTGACCATTTTTCTAAAGGAGTTGAAAGATGAATAGTATTTGGTGGGAACCCTATTTAGAATGTAGACTATTGTGTTCATTGCTTCTGCCCACAGAAATTTGGGAAGACTAGCAGAATGAAGCATAGTGCGAGCCATATCTAAAATAGTCCTATTCTTACGTTCTGCAACACCATTAGATTGGGGAGAATGAGGAGAAGTTAATTCCCTTTTAATACCACAATCAATACAAAAAATTTCAAATGCTTTGCTAACATATTCACCCCCATTATCTGTTCTAAGTCTCTTAATTTTATAATTTGAAGAGTTTTCAACAGATGCTTTAAATTCCTTAAATTTCCCTAGTACATCAAATTTATTTTAAAGAAAATATGACCAAATCATCCTGGTGAAATCATCAATGAAAGTCACAACATATAAAGAACCATTTAATGAAGCTACTTCAAGAGGTCCTCTAACATCACTATGAATAAGTTCTAGTGGGGAAGATGAACTCTCTTCAAGATGTGAGTGAAAGGGTTTAGCACTTTGTTTTGAGCGTAAACACCCTTCACACACATCATGAGAAGAAGACAACACAGGAAAACCTTTCACAAGATTATATCTAGCCATTTCATATAAACTTCTATAATTAACATGTCCTAATCTTTCATGTCATAGTTTTGAATTATTCAAACTTTGAGAAACAAAACAGGATGTAGAATGGAAATCATAAAAAATATACAGACCATTTCTTTGAATTCCTTCAGCTATTATATTATCATTACTATCCTTGATATACCAAGTATCTTTCAAATTTTGAATAGCCAAAACATCATGAGTTAATTGAGAACATAATAAAAGGTTATTTTTGAGCTTAGGAACAAATAAAACATTATTCAACACACCATTATAAATATATTTCTCTAATGTACCACATAGATTCATTAGATACATTTGATTTATAAAAAAAAGAAACAAACTTTTAATAGAAATAAATCTAAATTTTATAGATCTACATAAAATATTTAATCATAACTAATTTTGTCATTACAATGCATATTAATTAACCTCCCATGATCAAAATAATAACCCGCAATATAAAGGGCTTTGCATTATACCCCAGACTTATATATATATAAATATATCTAAATTCTACCATATATAAGTGAAGAAGAAACCCTTAAGAATGCAAAATAACTTCAAATTTCTGGAAAAAAAAATAATGTAGACAAAGATCCAGCCAGCTTAAATTTGACGTCTAAATGACTGTCATATTGCCTTATGTTTGGTTTGTCGTGACGGTCATTTGACCGTCAAATTTAATGGAGTCAAAACTTTGTTGTGTATTTCCAGAATTTCTTCTTCTATATAATATTAAGGAGGTTATATTTTAATACATTATATTAACCTATTATAATTTATAATGTAAAAATATATTCACTTTAAAAAGAGGTATATAGTTTATATAATGTAAATAAAAAACAACATATAGTCTATAAAAAATTATAAACTATAGTATATATACTTTTTTTAAAAAAATAAACACATATAACCCTTATTACGGAGGCCCCTCATGAAAAAAAGATTTAAAACATTTACCAGGCCATGTAATTTTAAATTCTACATAAACCTTAGAATTTACAGAGGAGACAACATTTTTCACACATCCAATGGAAAAAATTCAAATCCTATTTTGATGGAGCTTTGTCTCCTCCTTCATTTACCATTGAAAAAATTCAACCTGCACATATTAAAACTATAGAAAAAAATATTTTTTCACGGAAGGTAAGAAGTTTCAAATATTTTCCACCTGTGAATTCACCTTGATTCTTCACAAAGTAAAACTTTTAGGTTGCACTTATTTTAAATACCCTTCCGGGTTGGTTGAAAAAACCCTGTACAAATTAAATAAATAAAATATAAAACATTTTCTCTTAATTTATTTTTACATTTCCGGGTTGGTTGAAAAAACCTGTACAAATTAAATAAATAAAATATAAAACATTTGCTCTTAATTTATTTAATTTACCTTTCTAGGTTGGTTGAAAAAACCCGTACAAATTAAATTAAATAAATCTTAATTTATTTAATTTACCTTTCTGGGTTGGTTAAAAAAAACACAAATTAAATAAATAAAATACAAAAACTTTTGATCTTAATTTATTTAATTTACCTTGCTCTGTTACCATGTTAGAATTTGAGGATTCTAATAAATACGGATTTAATCAACTTACATATTATATAATGTTACAATAAATATTTAAATAAACATTACATCATAACATAAGTAAATAAAGAAATACTTACAGGAAATAAATAACACATGTGACACAATATTTATAGTGGAAAACCCTAATAGGGTAAAAACCACTTTGAAAATAACCTTTTACTTCAGAGAACTTATTTTACATCCATAAGATCACCTCCTCCTTAAAACCCTATTTACCAAGGGTAAAAACAAATCACTTGATTTGCACACCTTTGATATATTTCCCTCGAATATATCAAATGAGGACCTAAAGTCCTTTTTATATAAGGTGATCGGGTATGTCTCCCGACCCACCTTTTCAACCTAAATGGTTGACACATATACCTAGGTGAGTGTATTTAATAAATATATACATAAATGATTCACATTATTAAATACTTACCTAATGTATATTACCTAGGTATAAATATTTAATAATAGAAAAATATTTAATATTATTAAATATTTAACCTATATAATAGTGATGGACCCATATTAATTAAGGGTTCGCTAGACCACTTAATCATTATGTTCCAACAACCTCTAGGAAGTCCAGTTGAGACCGTGTGTGCAAAAATCCTAGAAGAAGAAGGGAAATATTAAGAAACACTTGAGAATGGAAGAGGAATCAGAGGGAGAAGGGGGTCCTTTAATGTAATTCATATTGAGGAAGAAGAATAGATCACACATTCTAAACATGAGAAAGAATATTATGAGTGCAAAGGACATGAGATGGAGCATGAGAATGAACAAGAAGAGCATGAATATGAGTAGTAGGAGCAAGATGATGTGAACCAAGGAACAATATAGGACACCAATCCTCCACACTGTGATATTGCGCAAGAGACACCTCAAGAATGTGTGGTGAGACCAAGACTTGGATATTCATCGAGAAGGCCAATACGAATGCTCATCCCCTCACTCTAGAATTTCATATAAAGATGACACATCCTAAGTTATAAGGGCTAGATTTAAAATATCTATGGAGGATGAAGAAATAGATTGTTGTAATAGCCTAGATAAGTCTAAAGCTCATGTTAGAATGTGTAATATGTTGTCTTTTTCAATACAGACTCACATGGAAGATACAAAGTTTTCGTTAACTAAAGAGGCGATGCATGTGATACAAGGGAGGAAGGACCCATCAAATCCCCTTCCAGTTTTGGTTTCTACACAACTTTCAAACACACAAGAAAACAATTCCTTGATAAATATGTCCAATTAAGCCATGTGCCAAAATATTACTAAATAATCCACAATATGTGAAACACATAAGAATTTTGAGAATGTGAGTAGGAAAAATAAGAAGTTAGACTTGGAATTAAATAATACCAAGAAGAGGTTGTCCAATGTAAATACTAAGGTGGGTGAAAATTATGTATAACATCATGCACTCATGTCCTGAGATAATTTTGGAGGCCGAGATTGAAGGAAAATGGGCAATTGAAAACTTAGAAGAGTTGGTCAATTTATTATTAATAAGGGATAATAGAGGAAGAGAACATACTGGTAGAGGAAACTGGTGGTGGATAATTAGGTAAAAATTAACAAAATAATAAAGGATTATGAAGAGATTGACATGAAAGAAAATGAGACTTCATAGAAGGCAGATAAGATATTCATCAAGTTCAAGGATACCTCAATTATAGATGCATGCCTTGACAAAAGAATAAGTGGGAATGAGTCTCCTTCAGGCCTCATTGTATACAGGATACAAGGCTGAAATGCGTAAGAGTTTTTGTAAGAGTTAGAGGACATGAAGAATACTATTAAAAATAAGTGTGACAAACTAGAGGGAAAGCTAGGAAACATGCAGGCTCTGGTGATGAATGGGCGAGATGTCCTTGAAGAACTAGCTTGTGAATGGAACATTGTTTTGAAGAAATTACAAGAGAAGTCTGGTGGAATGATCATACAGAGCATAAAAAATATCATGGAATCATTTCTACGAAGGTTAGATAAGACGCTTGAGGAATGGAAAGGGATGGAAGAAACCATTAGCACAAAATTAATTGAACTCCTACAAATACCCTGAGCCTAATTTTTGGTCTTATGTGCGCATACATTTTTCAAACATTATTTTAATTCTTCATTCAAAATTATTTGGGGGTTTTTTCCCACATTATTTTAGATAAGATCATTTATTCATTTATCTATAAATTCTTGCATTTTAGAGGATGGACAATATACCTAGTGTGGCTTAATGTTAGGTTGATGTTGGTGAGAAAACTTGTCAATATGGAAAAAATAGTTATCTCCACCAAATGCTCACAGAGGCTACACCCCTCTGCATTGAATGGTTCAAATACCATTATTGAATTTAAAATAATATAATGTTATCTAAATGTGGTGGGTTATCAAAATAGGTTGGGGATCACACAAGAACACTCCACTGAAACTGTGGCAAATTCCTTGTATGGGGTACAAGGGAGGAAATTATAGTGATGTAGGGTAAAGGATAGAAATTAGGTGAGGGAGGTTATATTCATGAGTAGGCTAATTTTAGATTTCACACCCAATAACTAGATTAGTTCAACATTCAATATGGAAGAAATAAAAAACGAAGGTATCTAGTGAGAAGAATAAACCCAGACAAAAAGTTCTTAGATTCGTTTACCAAATATATAAAGATCTTTCTAGATCACTATGCTTGCAAATTACATAAGAGAGAAATAGAAGAAATATTGGAAAAGGAAAATGGAATTAAATTAGCTTTCATTTCTTGTGTAGTGATGAGTACAAATCATCAATCAATCTACAACAATTCAAAATTGTCACATAAAGTACTAACTTTCAGGATTATTTGAAATGGAGAATCCATCCCAATTTTATAGCAATGTGAATTGACCTCTCATCTTCCCCAAATGACTCTTCATTTTATAATTCCACTTGTGACCTTTCATTTTCCATCAGAAGATACAAATTAAGTATTTCTCTTATAATTTCAAGAAAATACTTTTACAATTTTGAAAATATGTCACTTAAGTGAATAGGAAATAAAATACAATGATTATGCTCAATGAAGAATTTGAAAGGAGAGAGAAGGAAGAGGGAGAAAGAGAGGAGGGAGGAGATGAATAAAATATACTCCTTATGATGGTCTATTAGAATTCCTTGATGCAGTCATGGACTATGAATGAAGAACTATGACCCTCTATGATAGAAGAATCCTTCTCCTAAACAGTGAAACACTTGCAACATTGAACTCTTTTACACCATGAGAAACCTCCTTTTTAATGATCAATAATTGTAGCCCACCCGGTACATTGAGTGAAGAAGTGAAAATAACTTGATCACTAGACCACTATAGAACATTGAAGGATTTCCTCACACCCTGGAAGAAACCATGAAAATCTTCCACTCCCTTTAGAAAAATCATGCATATCGAATGAGGACTTGAAACAACTTTCTTTTACAATGCAACCATGATGATCCTGTCACGCCGAGGACATTGATGACAAAAAATTAGGAATCAACCCATATGAGTCATGATTCATCTTTCACTCCTCTGTAAGCATGATTTTTTCATTTCCATTCCCATGAGTAGATCTCGTGAGATATGCGTCACAACTTAGTGACAGGTAGAGAGTTATAGGAACTCCCAATATTGTAATTTCTTATTTGAGACATCATGTGCTCACCGCACTCATGGAGGTAGGGATTTGCTTTCTAGTTGAAGATTTGATCTCAGTGAAATATTGAATTAAAAATGTGCATGCAAAGGAGAATAATGTGTGATCATATTGAGATAATTTTGGTCATATAATAATTTTAGTATGTTGCACATGGGTGCCCATTCTTACCAATTTTGCCATTTTTTTTCCAAATTGACCACTTTTGACTGTTTCTGCACTTGAAGGAGTGTCTTGAGATACCCGCAACCAAATTATCCTTCAGAATTAATATTTTTAGTAAGATATGTGTTAGGGACTTAGTAAAAATAGAATGTGGTCTTCTTGATGTCATATTTTGATGAAACCACTTGCATAAGTTTTACATAATTCATTTCGAAGGTCTGCTCTAATTTTCAAGAGATTCTATGCGTACTAGAACGCTGAGAAGTGATGAGGTACCTTGTTTCCATTTCACTGCTATGTCATGGTAGAAATTAATGGATTACTTGAGATTTTTTAAAAGGTTTTTATATCCCACCTTATATTATAACGAAATCAACTTCATTGAAATAGGTCTTTTCTATTCAATTATGTGCTCAAATGTTTTAGCTCGATCCGTTTTCTGAAGTGATGAGAAATCGAAGGAAAAAAAATCTAGGGAAAAAAAGAAGGTTTTTTCACCATAAAAATATAGGGCATCATTCAATATGTTGTCGATTTCTCCTTGAATTCATTTGGAAATAGAGAAGATTGAAAAAAAAATCCACCTTGATCCTTGCACCAATTTATGAGATATGAAAGTTTTATTTTCTTGGGTACAAAGTCATTCAGGAAAGAAAATGCAAATGGAGCCTTTAAAAAATTTAAAAATTTGTGAAATATTTATTCATTGGGATCATTGAAATATAGAGGGAGGAATGTAGGAAGAATAATGGAGGAGAAAAATTAGGAAAAAATTTGCTAAAGTTCCGAGTAGATTTTGAGAAAAATGGAGGAAGGTCAAAGAATGTGCTATCTCCTTGGTTTTTTATGCCTTGGGGCGGGTGGCACATTTTTTGTCCATATTTTCCCCTTATAAAGGGATAAAGGGAAGAAAAATATTGCACTATAACCCTATGAGGACGACTAGAAGACATGTATTGTTAGAGGATCGAGAGGGAGGAGCTTATTTTTGGCACCTGGGGCTGAGTTGAAGTCATGTGAGGAACCAAGTGGGAGCAAGGTGGGCAGTAAAAATTTTTTGTCCCTCTTTTCCCCTTGGAAAAGGGACAAAAGGGACACAACAATGTGCCTCGGCCTCATGGTGACAAGTGACGGGCATGCATGACATGAGGTGGGGGCTAGAAAATTGTCAAAAGGTGGTTACGGAGGCCTCCTAGGGTCATGTGGTGGGTCCAGGAGATTAAGAGGGGGAGAGATAAAAATGGGACAAAAAATTGATCCTTATACTCATTCTTCTATGTGGCACTGGAAAAATGACTAAGTATGGAGCTTGTATCTTGGAAAGGACCTAGAAAAAGATGTTGTCGGATCTCACAGATGTATTTTTAGGAACTTCATTATATGAATTTGAATAAAAAAGGAATTTTTATAATAATGAAATTGGTCTCAATTTCTGATTCAGACTTGAAAATTCATCAAAATTGGCCTTCTTTCTTGGGATCTCCAGTTGTGTCTACCAAGAATGAGTCGTGGAAATAAATTCATAGGTCTTGTTAAAAATATGAGAATACCACCATGTAGGGAATTGAATCAAATTTACATTGATATATTTTTTTTCCTCCAACTCAATCTGGACCTTTTAGAATCATTTTCCAATTCTTAGGTGCTTTTTTGCAGTGTAAGCTCCTTCACCCTCAAAAACCCGCTTTTGCTGATCTTACTCCTAAACCTGACAAATATTTCCTAAATATTCCCAAATAAATTTCAAAATGTTCTCAAATAATTAATACCACTCCTTGATGAATTTACGCCTTGAACTATACTTTGAAGAATGTGAACCCACCTGAGAAAGGATAAACATAACCCTTCCTAAGCATGTTGAAAGATCCTCCTTGAAAGACATTGTCTCAGAAGAATCTTATGAACTTGTTTTCATCTCTCTAATGCATGGTAAAGGTTAAGAACACATACATGACAACTAAAGGATGGGTATATGCCTAACACAAGGGATGTATTGATCTGGAAGGTTTACAATAAAAAAATTTGACACTAAGGTATAGTTGTCATGTTTCATCACTAAATTTTGACCTTGCAAAAGTATATGAGAATAATTGGCTATAACTTGGGTACATGTTCTAGATTGAGATAAGTACGGACAAAGCATGCAAGAACCCCAATATCTCAAGAAATTGTGTGGATAAGTACCTTATACATTGGCTTACAGAGTCACTAGAAAGATATACTACATAACTTCCTTTATTGAACACACACACAACAAAGGAAAAACACATGAGATAGGAAAGGAAACAAACAACACAAGGGAAAAATGAAAGGAAACATGTAAAAATAAAAAAGTGAAACAACCTATATCACCTATGTACATGCGGGGGACAACCCGATTTCATTGAAGCATGGACTTGAACTAGGGGCTTACCCTTAAATGGGTATTGCTAGATGCCTTACATTTGCAAATCCATTGACAGGTTCACTGAAGTATGAAACTCTCCTATGATTCTTGAGAAATATATCATTATTACTTAGGGTAATTTATGATCAATATTTTCATTACATTACCTCTGTTTCCATGACACATTATTTCTAGCTTCTCCTATTTTCATAGGTTCATTTCTATTTGTTGATTCTTTGTAGCTACCATGAAGGTGATTCTTATGTACTCTTAACTTACCATTTCCATAACAAGACATTTGTTTTTCATTGTGCATTTTCTTCATGACCACTTCTTTCTTGGTTTTATTCTCAAGAAAATGTCTCAGAAACTTTTGGCATCATTCTCCACTTCTTGATTTTAGTTGTTTTTCATTTTTCCCATGAATTTTTCTTTCTCATACTATGAGTATTTTTCCATACGCTGACCTATTTGGTGTGTCACATATACTGCATCATCTGATTGGAAAGAGAATGAACTCAAGGATGGATATACAACATGGAAATTTCCATCTTCCTCACCTTGTACATTTTCGTATTCCTCCTCCATTTTTATGTTGAGAGCATCTATCTATTGAGTGGAGTGAGCACTGAAAGGTTGATAGTATATTAAGAAAGTTTTCATTTAAGAAAAAAATCAGCCTTAGGACCAAGCAACCATCCATTTGTCCATTTTTTGTTTTGAGAATGTTTCCATCCTCATGAAAAGGAAACAAGCACAACATTAGAGATGAAATGTCATCATTATTATTTTTTTTCCCATTCTTGATTTTTTAGAACAAAGAAATCCATTTTCGCAATGAAACCATCATATCCTTAAGTATATTCAAGTTCAAGAGGTGAAATTATGTTGCAATTATTGCATTCATTTTCATCTTATTTCAATGAGAAATAGAAGCTTTCAAGTTCACCAACACACCTATCTCATGGAAACTTATACTGATCCTCGGGATCATGATCGAAAAAATTAAAGTTATCAATCAAGAAAGTGTTGAGCATAATTTTCTCGTCTTGATTTGCATTTCTCATCACTTCAAGATTGATTTATTTCAAGTCAAGGATCTCATTATTGCGATCAACATCTAGTGGAACAACTTAGTTTATACTCTCATCCAATGAGATGTACACCTTTTCAAACTCGGATTTCATCAACTCATCATTATGCTCTTTGACCGGATATGTGATGCTTGGACATTCCTCTACCAATAAGGGAAGATCAAGACCATCCTTGAAGGTCATGAATAAGTTTTCAAATTTGGAATTTTGGAAAAATATGTCTTCCATTGGGTCATTTGGCCTTTGATAAAGTATACTTCATTTCTCTTATGGGAAGTAGTTTATTTGTTTTACCTTAGATTGGGATGGTGTCGTATGACCAATCTAGCTACATACCTCCTCCAACGTCTTGACAGAAGCTTCGACTTAACAAAATTCTTTATAAGGTGGGCATGTCTACTATAAGGATCCTCATTGTGATTTTCTTTTCAGGGAAGTCTGCCAATGCTACCTTGGCATATTTTATTTTTCCAATGAGAGGTACTTGTTTCATTTCCATGGAGAGGCATTGACCAAAAGTAAGGGAAAGAGATATACCAAGAGATTTATTAACTTTCACAAGCATGATGTTGTCTGAGGTACCAGAGTTAATGATGTAATTGTTTAGCTTATATCCATTGAAAAATAGCTATATAAAGGTTATACCTTCCTAGAGGTAGAGGGTGTGGAGACAAGACAATTTAGAGATGGAGTGGATTGAGATGCACCATCGAAGAAGTGCCATGGATCTAATGGCTCAAATAATGCATAGGTAAATGATGTGATATGTGAATTATTCCAAGACAAAACAATGCAAGCATACAAGAATGCAAATTATGAAAATACAAGAGAGAAAATTGCAATAAAACATAAATATCTCTAACTCAATATGATCAAATAGAATAATATAAGATATGTACATATATGATGTGAATGTGTAACCTCCTCCTATAATCATGACAATATCCACCTATAATAGTGGTAACTAACAATGAGAATGGTCTAGTCAAGTGGTGCCTAACACCTACAATGGTTTATTCAAGTGATAACCAATACCTATAATAGTGTAGTCAAGTGTACACCTAAGAAAACATATCTTATAAGTGTAGGGAAATTCAAAGTGAGGTGGAATATCTTGAGTAGGATAATATAAATAGAGTGAGGAAAATAAATCCTACACTAACACCCCCATAAGCACAAGTTAGGTGGGAAGTGAAAAAGGAAAGTGGGTCTTAGAAACAAGGCCTGATGAGATACCCATGTACAAATGAAAATATCTCATAAAGTGGAGAAAAGGAGAAAACCCTGTGGAAAAAAATCCCCCCTAAAGAGAGACAAGAAAATCACTCCAGAAAATTGGAGAATAAGTGGCAGCAGTGGGGCTTAGTAACTCAGCCTGATGAGGTACCCACGTAGAATGATCATCCCCCACAATAGAGAGACAAAGAAGTGAGGACAAGAAGTTCCACCAAGAAGAGTGTCGATGATGTGGTCCTCTAAGTAAAGATTGAAGAGAATTAACCTACACCAAATAATGGTACTACACTTGGGAAGGACAAAAAATGAGTACTAAAAGTCGGCCCACTCCACAAAGGAAGAAGAATCCTATAATACTTTTATCTCTGCATCTAGTTTGCAACTAAAAGGTGGCATAAGTATAGAAAATTTGTGCATAAAATACAATGGTAATGCCATTGCAGTATACATGTTAGAGAGGGAAGATGGTTGGGGCCTAATAAACCTCATAAATGGATCCAAGAGAAGAGGTGGATCATAAAACATCTCTGAAATAGTGGAAGTGACAAATTTCCCAAGGTGGGCACTCCAATTGAGAGAGATGAATGGGTCCTAAAAAATGTGTAATGGCTCAATCAAAGCATATTATTGTAATGAAAAACAATTAGAATATGCAAATAGACATCTCAGGTTGGGAAGATACTTGTCCTAATGGGGTTGCTCAATGTGAGAAATGTAGACACCTAAAATTGGTTATCCAATTTAGTGTCCCCCCGTGTGTGTTTGTTTTCTCAGAGTAACCTGGGGCATGTTTACATCACCATTTCTCCCTTAGGGTATTATTTAATATTTGATTTAAACATCTATCCTAAGTTTATTTCACCCCATTATGTTTTACCCATAGATAATTAAATATTAACTATTTAATTATATTTTCTACACATATCTTAACCACTTATCTACCCCATATCAATTCCTAACCTCCCATATCTATTTTATCCATCTATCCCCCCTATTTCTCCTCCTCCCAAACTGAGCAGTGGGATATTTCCCATATTTGAGGTGGAAGGATCACTTTCATCTTTCCAAAAATCATCCCTTTTGGCCATTTCAGGAGTTTGTTCCCTGATCGGCACCGACCGGTACTCAGTCGACGCTAATTTTTTGAAACGGCGCCGATTTCATCTCGGTCGGTACCGATTACAAATACAGGGCCAGAATTCAGTTCTGGTTAGATAGAAAGAACAAGAGAGTTTTGACCATCAAGTCTGAGCATTATCTATCAAGTGAGAGCAAA
This sequence comes from Taxus chinensis, assembly GCA_019776745.2. Taxonomy (NCBI): domain Eukaryota; kingdom Viridiplantae; phylum Streptophyta; class Pinopsida; order Cupressales; family Taxaceae; genus Taxus; species Taxus chinensis. The sequence goes on along the minus strand of CM034149.1, from coordinate 778,882,505 downwards.
TCCTATCCAAATCAATCCCTGAGAGGAGTACCGTTACTCTGCTCCTACCACATCGACATCGTGAGCCTTCATTGATCTCCTGGTGACTTTGTTCCTACATCTAGCATAGGTGGAGCCTTGTCAGTATCCCTACGGCTCTTACAGATCTAGCAGAGATCGACGATCTAACTTCCACTATCTGTTTCTCAATCTTCCTCCAATTTTCCCCGAGTTGATTCCGATCATACCCAGTCGATGCCGATACTATCTAGTCAATGCTGACTCTATCTAGATGATGCCGACTTATCTCAGTTGATGCTGATTTCTTCTCAGTCGATGCCGATTTTCCTAATCGATGCCGATCTTCCTGCGGACAGGTAAAATAATTCAGGGAACACAAATCCAGCATTGTTTTCACACTTTCCCATTTTTTTTATTGGTTTCTGTCTACTGTTTAATTTTCTATGTCTACCATTTTTAATCAAAATATAGACATTTACTTAGCATCTTTTATCATGTATGCGTCTTTCCTTAATTTAAAATGTGGACTGACATCCGCTGAGGGGGCTTATCACTTCTCAGACCCGACTTTTCAGGTAGTCCACCCAAATATCTTTTAACGTGGTCTTTTTCTGTCAAGCATTTGTGTCTCGCAGGTTTCTTGGATCTACTTTACAGGATCACTCATGTGCTCCCGTCTTGTCTACATTATAATTCTTTTCCATCTACATCTTTAGATCTTGTCTTATCTATCTAGGTATCGATTTCATTTGATTTTTTCAGGGTTTTTGTGTTTATTTTGGTACATTAACTTGGATAGGTAACAAGTGTGCAAATTCTTGATCTACATTCTGGCACGCCTAGTAGGACCCAACCAAAGTCCCTTATTGGTAAGTTCATTTATTTTCCAGTTTTGAGCTTCTGTTTTGTTTCTTCATTGCGTTTCATCAATTCTCCGTAGCATTTCCTTCCTTCATTTTTGGTCTTGCTTCTTTCACTTATAATTTGCAAAGTTAAAGTTTATTATTTCTTGCAAAACTAAATTCCAATTCCTATTTCGAAGATCAATAAGCCTCTCATTTGATTTCAAAATTGCATTCTTGATCCATCTTTTTTTGCAAAATTGTTATTTTATCGAAAGTTTTCTAGTTCTTTAAATTGAAATTTTCATTCTACTATCATCTAGATATATCTTTCTAGATTTCTTGGGTGTTTGCTTAACATGTTCTTGCGGAGCACATTGCTTGTTCATGGGATTGTTTGAGGGGAAGAGCTCAACAATGTGCTTTTTTGAAGTCCACACACCTTGGAGAGCTAAATCTACAGGTATTCCTCTTTTACGGTGTTTTCTCCTTTATAAGAACTTAAAAAGAATTTGTTTGTTTGCTTTCTATCACATTCAAACATTTCGATTTTGGTGCTTAAAAATAATTTAATCGCATTTGGGAAAGAATTTGTTTGACTTTTCTTCATCGAAATCCAACACTTTGTTCTTAGTGCTTAAAAAGAACTTTTCCTTTATCATTTCTGCTTTATGCTATTCATCTAGTCTTCCTAAATAGGCTGGAAAAATTAATCAAAATCGGTAGTGACACTATTTTATTTTTATTTTTCACCATTGCACACAAAGCCAAAATCACTAGGTATAAAGCATCAAAACAAAAAATTCCTCCCCTAGCCTCACCTACTTGGAAGTGACATCCAAGAGGAAGAGCCTACGCAGGGTACTCGGGTCGTGCTATAAAATTCATGGAAGTTATGGTATATATTGGCAAAGCACCCGACTCCCTTATCACAATAGTGTGTGAAGTGTGGGGGTAGGCCCCTATATCAAGCCACATACTGGTCTTTTACTGAAGTGCCTTTGGGACTCCTCACCAAAACATTCCCTAAACCATCCTTAGTTTGGCTATCTGAGTAGTTCCTGTTCTAAAAATCCCTCCCTAATATTTTCTTTCTTAAAAGCAAGAAAATATAAAAGAGATAATCACCTACGCTACTTGAATTTTCTGTGCATTAGTTAGGTCAATCTTCTTTTCTTATATATTTCTACTTGTTTACGACGGTCATCACTTAGTTACAATCTAGAAGAATGGCTTAACTGGCCCCTTCTTCCTCCGAGATCATCACTAGTGTGGATGTTTCAACACCCCTCGGGTCTTCCTCGGGACCGCTATTAGTTAGTTCCCCATCTTGGTCATATAATCCTTTCTATTAGCCTAAAGCAATCCCACCATGTCTAGCTTCCCCCAGTCCTTCAGAAATATCATCTACTTCTGATATAGAGTATGTTCCTCACGGGGGATCCTAAATTTCAGGTGCTCCTTGATCACAATTTGGTAGCCCTTATGGACTATCTAGTACATAATTCCATTTGAATATCTGATCAGGGACCACCAATTTAGTAAGTTTACAATTATCCTCATGAACCATCCCAAGATTTTGTATAGAACAGTTAGCATTCTTTTTCTCACCTCGAACCATGAAAGAGGGTGGCGTACACTTGTGCCTCCTTTTTCTCTTCCACCGACCATGTCAATTAGTTCTCAAATAGTCTTGCCTATTCCTAATGTCGTAGTTACCTTGACTATTCCACAACCAACTTTTGAGAAGTCCTCTTCTCTAGCTATAATGGGTGCACTTGTGCACCCACAGATTGTTGTTAATTCTTCTATGCCATCCATTGCGTCCTAGGATCAGCACCTCTTTGTGAATTCAACCCCCGTTCTACGAGTTAGTTGGTTCCTGCTTCTCATCCTCTAGTTGGTCTTTCTTCCAATGTTCCAGCGACATTGACCTTCACCAATCCTCTAGCATCAGCACCCTTAATAACCAATCAGGTAGTCAAAAGTCTCATTCAGACCTAGTTCCCCACCATGTCCAATCAAATCAATACCCATGTTCCTCAATCCATTCCAATTCAATCAACAAGTGTAGGAGCCCACCAATCACAGGCTTCATCTTTCATTCAACCACCTTTTTTCTCAACCACTTGTCATCTCACAGCCTATTTATACACAGGATCCTTCACAAAAAAATATCTCACCAGGTGTCACCCAGAACACCTAGTTATTCCTCTTATCATCTTGTTAATTAACAGATGAATCCCCCATTGATGCCTCAACAAAAATCCACCATTTGCTTCTTATGTAGGACATACCAGTATGCCTCCTCCTCAATCTGACATGGTCCAAATTATTTTTAAGAAAATCATAGACCTAGAAGCTTTCCACCAAAGGGGGTCATCCTTCATAATATTTTGAAGAAGTGTGTAATGAACCCATTCATCCATCAGTGGCTTTTAAGCCTTATCCTCCGCAGTGGGAACTTCCTAAGTTCTCAAATTTTTATAGTCGAGAGGATCCTCAACAACACCTATGAGCATTCAAACACGCTTACTACCTGATAGTCCAAGATCAAGAGCTTATGCTTTGTACTTTTTCCTATGTCACTAACAGGGCCTGCTTTATACTGGTACAATAACATTCCTCAATATTCCTTGTTTTCTTTCTCTCAATTGGCCCAGATGTTTCTTAAAAAATTTTCAATAAATATCACACATAAGATCTTGATTACAGATCTTTATAACATTCATCAATTCGATGATGAGTCTATTGCAAATTTTGTCACTCATTGGAGAGGGATAATAAACCAATTGTCTTTCTCCCTTCCTCAATCACAATAGATCGAGTTTTTTACTTGACCTTGTGCTAATAATATTTCTTCCACTTTAAGGATCCAAACTTTTCATACATTTGAAGAAGCCTTTATGATGGCACGTAAACTTGAGTCCCGTGCCATTGAACAAGGAAAGTTAAAACTTCACGCTAAGTCTAAACCAGATTTTTCTTAGTTTACAAAAACAAACCCTTCTGCTTCTAACAAAGACAAGAATCAGGGGCCTACCAATGCTATTGTATTAAAAACATCATGAGCTGACAACACTTCTAATCAAAAACTACGCAGAGAGACTCCTCGTCTTCTTGAAGAAGGACCATTGTCATCTTGATCTTTTACTTCGTTGGGGGAATCATATGCTTCTATCTTGGAAAAAATGTTGGAAGTTGATATGATCGATCTTCCCCCTATTAGAAATTTTGATGAGAAGCCAAGAACGTCCATTCTAGTATAGGGAGAATGACTTCTTTCGTTATCATAGAACCAAAGGCCATGACATTGAATGATGTCAGACCTTCAAAAATCTTGTCCAAAAATTCATTGATAAAAGGTAAGATCATTTTGGATAACCCAAATGCTCCCCCAAATCAGGTTCTTGATGTTTTTAAACAACCTTTTCCCAATCATTCCCCAAACAATGATGCTTCTGAGTCTTAAAAACCAAACACTCATACCATCTAGCTTCATTTCTACTAAAGAATCTTCTTCTAAAACTAAGCCACCTATGAACACATCGACTGAATCAGAACCTCTTATCATTTCACTAATCGTCTGGGATTCCACCATCTTCAGACACCCCGTCTTTGAATATTCCCACATTGTTAGAGATGGATTCATCTCCCTCTGCCTCTTTATCTGATCTTCCGCCTATGCCTAAGAAAGTTTCATCCTCATTTGTCTCATCGTCAGATATTCTTTTGATGCTTGAGGTAATTACATCAATTTGAGTTTCCACTGCGAATACATCTACTTCTGTTTCCCCCATTTTTGCTACGCGACTATGCCATTGGTAAACATACCTATAGTTGTACCAACTTCAACGGAAGCGTCTTCAATTTTGACTCTTCCCGTTTCCTTTCCCACAGTAGTTACACCCACAATTACTGTACCAGAAGTACCTCCCTCGCAAGGAACTGCTTCTTCATCATCCACTTCTTCCATCACTGATACTATTTTTCCTATTAAGGGAAAATCTAAAGAAATAGCACCGGCACCTACACTCTCGGTTCCTAGACTTAAACCAAGACAACTAAAGTCTAATGTTACATCATCATTGCACCTCCTCATCTCCTTCCCCCAAAAAGGCTACAATCACCTTATGCGGTTGAAGTTGTCACCATCCCTGAAAAAGGAAAACCCATATTTCAGACTATTAAGACTCTTGGTGCTTTCCCTCAAAAATCTCTTTCTGCGCCTCATAAAAGATTGGATTTATCAAATGGGAAGGCATATTCTTCTTCTACAATACCATGTCAGAACCATCATCTTCTTCTTCTACAACACCTTCTTCACTGGTGCCTTGTAAAGAAAATTCACATACTAGAGAGGCATCACCTCTTTTATCAGGACCATCATCTTCGTCACCAAAATCCAAGGCACCCTCTGTTCCTCCGATCAGACCTATTTTGGGAGCTCCTCCCTCATCTAAATCAGCATTATCTAAATTGTCATCTGTTTCGATCAAGTAGCCTTCCCTATCTCTGAAGACCACAACACTTGTCACATCTTCATCTTCTTCAAAATCTATCTTAGGAGCTCCTCCTCTACAGAAATCAATCATGCCTCACTTGCTTCCATCTCAAGTGTCCAAGGTTGCTTCTCCCAATGTATGAAAAAGTAAAATGATCCCTAAAAAGACTGTCAAACCAGACATGCAGGTTCTTTTACCTCGGCAATCCGTGGAGGTAAAAGAGGCACCTCCATCATCTCTGTCCTCATCTTTGTCTACCAGATTCTATACCGAGATTCTTCGCCAACTTATCCAGTATTCATCCATATCCCTTCCTCCGATCAAACCCTATAATCCTAAAGGAGTAAAACCTTCCTGTTCAACTCTGATTTGATTTGTGCTTACCATCGCACTCCAGGACATGACACCGAGGGATGTAAAGCCCTTCAATCTGTCCTTAACAGTCTTTTGGAAGAAAGTGATCTTCTGCTAGAAGAAGAGGAGGAACAAGTATCTCCTGTCATCTCAACCACATCTGAGCCTCAATGATCTACTCAGGCCTCTAGTTCTATTAATTCCACTCCAGATGGTCTTCCACCTTCTCAAATCGACACGATTCATATCACCACTAGAACACAACAATATGATAATCTATCATCATCTACATCTCAGCCACGGGTTGTCATTTCTACAGCCCCTGAAGGTATTCCTCCTTCCACATCAGCCTCGAGACCTAGGGTCTCTATTCGTGCTTCACCTCGGGCTCAGATTCTCATGTCAGTAGAGGAGAGTGTTATGAAACAACTTACCCATGCTCCAATCAAAATGTCTCTTTTTGACCTCATTCAATCATCTCCACAGCATCGCCAGGCTTTGATTGATAATCTGCACTGTATCGCAGTGAATTCAGATGAGTCCCCAGCATTTTGAGATGATTGTTGGATTGAATAAACTGTCAACGGCCATTTCTTTTGAAGATTCAGAAATTCCTTCCCTTTTCTTCCGAGGATTTGGAGGCTCCCCTCTTTATCACAGTTCAAATCAACAACACTATGTTAAAATGCACTATGATTGACAATGGTGTTGCACTTAACGTCATTTCCTCACACACATTCGAGCAACTTAAGTTACCAAAGAACATAGTGTCACCCCCACCTTTCACCCTTCGATCATTTAATGATCAGCTGGCAGTTACTTTAGGAACTGTGGTCCTGCCCATTCGAGTAGGTAAGAAGCTGCTTCACAAACTCTTTTACATTGTTGAAGGGAAATTCCACTACAATATGATCCTCAGATGCTCCTGGATTCGTGCAATGCATTACGTTCCATCAACCCTCCATCGATGTTTAAAATATCAATATGAGGGCAAAATCTATACTCATCCAGGAGATCCTTTTCCTTCTGCACAATGCGACATGACCACCAGGGTCTGCCCCTCTAAAGGAGAATGCTTGTTCTACTGACAAGGCTTCATCCTCTTCCATACCTGTAACAAAAGTACCAGATTTACAAAATCTAGAAGAGACATTACAGCGTTTCTCACTAGGAGAGCTTCCTCTTCTCTCTTTTGACACCCATCTCAAACCTAATGAGTATGGTAGACAAGAAAAACAACCTGAATATCAGCCAGGTCTTGGTCACGTCATCACCATTGGTCTGCCCAATCAATAGACTAACTTCATTTACGGTGGTCTTGATACACCTCACTATCTCTTAGATTCTCCTCCTAGGGCCAAACCCTATTCAGCAGGGTTTGATTGTCTACAGAATCCCACGTTTGCAAAAACTTATTTATATCGATGCGCGTGGAAGGGTTTTGGCCTGGGAAAGTATGAACAGGGTGTGCATGACCTCGCGTCCATTCCAACTCTCAAACCACATCAAAAGTTTGGTTTAGGATTTAAACCTCTTTCAAAAGCCACCATCACTATTCTCGATGAGCCTCTTCCCATTGAGGAACCATCTTCTCCTGCTAGGTCAGAAGCATCATTTGATGTGGATGATGCCATTTCCATCCCGTCTAACTTTTTTTTTTTAGTCAATACCATTTCCTTAGGACCGCTGACCTATAAAACTAATAACAAATCCACTTCTATACCATTAGTCTTCCCTGAAATAGTTGGAGATGACTCTCCTACTATCAACACTATCCACTGTGCAGATGATGATTCTTTCCTCACCTATCTGGGGGCAGAGGATTCCTATCTTCCTAAAACCATTCCTTCTGACACATCTACGCTTCTTAACGAAGCCACTGTCAATCTTAATATAGGGACTTCTAAAGACCCTCGCATCATTAAGGTCGGCCAATCTCTTAATCCACAGGAGTTAGGAGACTTTACCACTTTTCTTTCCAACCATCGTCAAGCCTTCACTTGGTCATATGAGGATATGCCAAGACTCGATCCTGATATCGTGGTCCACAATATCGTTACTCTTCCTGACATCAAACCAGTTAAGAAAAAATTGCGTAAAATGCACCCTCGAGTAGCCCTTCTTGTTAAAGAAGAGTTGCAACGTTTGCTTTCTGCTAACTTCATCCAACCCATTGATTATCCACAATGGGTTTCAAACATAGTACCAGTAACCAAAGCTACTGGGAAGATTCAAATTTGTACCGACTTCTGGGATCTTAATCTTGCTTGTCCAAAAGATGATTTTCCTCTACCTAATATTGACCAACTCATGGATTTAACGGCAAGTCACGAGATGCTTTCTCTTATGGATGGTTTCTCTAGGTATAATCAAATTCTCATCACACCAGAGGACCAACATAAGACTTCCTTCATAACTCCTTGGGGGACTTTTTGTTATCGTGTCATGCCTTTGGTCTTAAGAACACAGGAGCAACCTATCAGTGAGCAATGACCTACATCTTCCATGATCTCTTACACAAAACTGTGGAAGATTACATCGATGATCTCCTCGGTAAATCCAAACGCTGTCAGGATCATCTTTTCACTCTTGCACCTCTCTTTGAGAGGCTCATTCACTTTTTTCTTCACCTAAATCCATCTAAGTGCGTGTTTGGCATTCTCACTGGTAAACTCTTAGGCTTTATCATTTCTATTAGGGGTATTGAAGTGGACCCCACAAAAATAAAAGATATCATTGAGATGCCTCCCCCTTCTAACTTAAAGCAACTCTACGGTCTTCAAGGATGCCTTCAATCGGTACGTCATTTTATCTCGCAACTGTCAGACCGTTGTCAACCTTTTCATCATCTCCTCCGTAAGAATGTTCATTTTGAATGGGATGAGCATTGCCAAAAGGCCTTTGATGATCTCAAAGCTTATCTTCTTTCCCCACCTGTGCTTACACCTCCATGCGATAGCATGGGGAGCCATTCTATCTTTATATTTCTGTGACTGACCATGCTTTGGGAGCCATGATCTCGCATCAGGACACTAACAGTAAAGAACAAGCCATCTATTACATTAGTCGCACTCTCCATGAGTATGAAACACGTTATTCCAAAGCTGAAAAGCTGTGTTGTGCTCTCTTCTTTGCAACTTCTAAGCTTCGTCACTACCTCCTCAATCACAAAACTTACATTGTCACAAGTGTCAATCCACTCAAGACAATGCATGCGAAGCCTTATCACAATGATCGTATCACTCGTTGGCTCATGCTCATGACAGAATTTGATCTCGAGTTTATTCCGCAAAAATCTATCAAGGGTCAGGTCATTGCAGATCAATTAGCTGATGCTCCTCTTCCGGACACTCAAGTCCCCCTTGCTCAATTCCCCGATGAATATATCCAACAAATTGATTTCGGTCTTTCTCCATTTAAAGTAAAACTCTTCTTTGATGGATCCAAATGCCAGCAAGGGGGAGGTGTAGGTTTCATTATGATTCCTCCTTGGGGTGCACCTATCCCAGTCACACAAAAACTTAACTTTGAGTGTACCAATAATATGGCTGAATATGAAGCTCTTGTTTTAGGTCTTCAAAATGCCATTAATCTTGGCGCCCACCATATCGACATCTTTGGTGACTCTGAACTCATCATTAATCAAGTCACGGGTGTCTATCAATGCAAAATGATATCCTGCAAAAATATCATGATATCATTCTCTTTCAACTCCAATCTTTTGATAAATTCACTATCTAAGCTATTCCTCATACTGCGAATCGATTCGTAGATACAATGGCTTCGTTAGCCTCGCTGATTCCACCTTTTATCGAAGACTCATGAATTTATGTGGCTATGCAACGATTAGATCAACCATCTCATCTCAGGCAACTAGCTTGAATCAATTCCGTCACAACTAATACTCAAGATGAGTGGTATCAAAACATCGTTGATTATCTATCTCATTTAGTGCTTCCTCCATATCTGACTTCCAATGGTAGAAGATATTTTATCCTACACGTTAATCTCTATACTATTCTAGGCGGAGTCCTCTACAAACATGGCTTTGATGGTATTTTACTTCGGTGCCTCAAAACTCCTGAATCATCTAAAGCTATCCTGGAAGTCCATGATGGTATCTGTGGTGGACATTTTAGTGGCTTGGCTGTAGCTAAACACATCTTACGTTTAGGCGATTATTGGCCTTCTCTTAATCGAGATTGTTGTGAATACACTAAGAAATGTGTCAAGTGTCAACTACATTCCAATCTCACACATATCCCTAGTCAGGCTTTGAAACCTGCAGTGGATTTGTGGCCTTTTTCACAATGGGGTCTTGATCTCATTGGTCTCATCAATCCCCACTCTTCACAGTGTCATGGGTCTATCATTACTGCCACAGAATACTTTACGTATTCACTCATAAATATGGGTTTGGGGCTTATCGTCTATCTTCCATGGATGGTGTACTTGAAATAGAACCTCTTAATGCCTTGCATCTAAGGCCCTTCTACTGTTAAAATCTATCTTACACGATTTTAGTCGTAAAACAGATCTTTCATCCATCTAACAACCAGTCATATATTTTCATGGTGATTCAGAACTATGTGGTTCTCCACGTTATGTCTTTTCTACCTTAAATATGAGTATCACAGCTCTACTCATGGCATTTTTCTTATTGATATGTTCCTCCTCCTAGTAGGGACACCTTAATCACTTCTTCATCTATCCCAAGTATATATCTTAATCAAATCTACTCGGGGCATGAGTACGTGCTTTTTATACATTTTCTTCCCCTCTATCTGATCTATCTGGTCTACACTCAGCTTCTTTAAAAAAAAATCCAAAATCTCCAAAAAAAAAGGTGCTATCCTAAAAATTCCCAAAAGATAGATTGATCCCTCGAAGGACAATTATCTATGCATTTTCAAAATGAATTAAAAGATATAGACCATGCCCTTGAAGGATGGCTACATTCGAAATATAGAACATGCCCTTGAAGGATGGCTACATTTGAAATACAGATTGTTCCCTTGAAGGACGACTGTTTGTTTGTCTTCTTAGCATCATTGAAAGACTTCCCATATCAATCAGTCTTTCTATATCTAGCAAACTTCTCGCATTGATCAGTTTGCTCTTCTGTCAAAACAAAAATCATGAAGCTGAGACATAAGACCTTTTGTCGATCATATGGAGAACCCTATTTTCCCAACAGTGAGCATGTATTCTGTCCTTTGTAAATTTTGACAAGTTAAATACTTACTTCTCCTTCCATTTACCTTCTAGATCTGGTTTGCGACTAGCTAGTGTCATGTTTATTTTAACCTCATATATGGCCTTGTATGCATGGTCTTTTGGTTGCCTATCAAAGTCTCTATTTATGGTCTGTTAGGGGCCTAGCTTATCATTCTTTTTATTATCTAGGTGTATTTCCTTTATTTTCTAATAAAGGTCATTTCATTACGTCCTTTTCTCTCACAGAGAGTATTTCCCATTATTATTTGTTATTCATCCAATTAAATTGAAATTTAACATGTTAATTTAGTCAAAATATATCATCTATCTATATTCATCTTATCTACTTTTTCCAAAAAAACATATCAAAGCATGTATTGTCAACACATGTGGATCTACCTATCTATTTTCATCAAAATTAAATTAACATCTTAAAGATATCAAATCTATCAATCACATCTATCCCTTAAATCATCTGAAAACGGGTACATCACAGTTACACTACATCTATCTATATCTATTTTTCATCAAAATTAAATCCAAATATCACATCAAATCACATCACATCTATCTATCCTCTATGTCTATGTCCATCAAATCACATCTATTTGTCCTCTATCAGCATATGTCTATATCCATCATAGTTACACTACATCTATCTATATCTATTTTTCATCAAAATTAAATCCACATATCAATCACATCATCACATCTATCTATCCTCTATGTCTATGTCCATCAAATCACATCTATTTTGTCCTCTATCAACATATGTCTATATCCATCACAATTACGCTACATCTATCCATATCTATTAAAATTAAAAGAATGAGTACAATCATATGACACATAAAATGATGAATCTATATATATACATAAGTGTCTGTACAACAAAGAATGGATGGCTTTTAATCAAGCCATCTATATCATACATCAAAATGCCTTCAAATTGAGGCTACATCAATATGTCGATACAAAAATATAACACATCTATGTCATGAAATCTGATAGGTGGAAGACGTTATCTCCTCCACCCTCCTCTGGTCCACGTTGTCTCTCCTGGCCACCACCTATCGAGCTAGAAGCACCTGCTTCTGGGGGCCTACTGCCACCTCGGTCTCTCCCAGTGCTCCCACCCTCTAATGCACCACTAGTTGTAACTGTTGCTAATCTCCTCCTCGCACTGTAACGAGGCACATCAGGGGCATGCTATGCTAGGGCATCCTCATAGTATCTCACCTCGACAAGGAGAGACTGATAAGTACTCATGCTCACCATACTAGGTGCTCGTAATGGCGCTGCTGGTGCTGGTGCTGGTGGCCCTCCTACAGTCATACCCTGTGACCCAGACTCTGACATAGTACCTGTATCACCATATTTGGCCCTGAGGGCCTCTTTATGCCGATGGTAGTGATCCCTCTGCTGGATCGCTGTATCTTGCTCCTGACAAGATGTGTCTGTCTCCAATATCAGGGCATCCCTCTCCTTTGTCAGAGCTTTGATCTCCTTGAGGGCAACCTGGTGTGTCTGCACTAGGGTGGTATGCTCTCCCTCTAGCCTCTCTAGCACTGTGGCTATATCCTCTTCGTTGGCGTCTATGGATGCTGGCAGGTGTCATGGTAACTTTGTCGAATACCATGCAGCATAGCCGTCATCCACTCCAGCATCATCATCATTGTCTGTGGAAGGTGGGGCCTCCCTCAACGGATCTAACGGGATCAAAATCGATAGATCAGTCCCTCTACTATCTCACCTGTATGGCCTGTAGGTGGTCGGAACTGTCTGCACTAAGCCGAACTACCTCAATACCCGTATAAACGGGATGCACTCCCACATATCTAACCTACGGCCCCTAACCACCTTACTCCGTCCCAACCCCACCAGGCGAGCCTCCTGACCGGCCCATGTCGGATAGACCCGATGTGGTCTCCAAATGACCTGCTCTGGTGTCAGCATCCTAAAACGCTCAGCATACCACTCCTCCAATCTCCCTGTATCTCCCAGGGCCATGTCAGCCCACCATCGACGAAATCTATAATCGAGGGCCCCCATTGCTACTGGCATCCATGGAAGCCCAGATGGCCTGATCACTGCTATGTGCTCATATGCCCAACAATGGAGCACAAAACTAACATCGATGCCTATCCTTCTACCGGTGGTGTACATCCATAATTCATAATAGATCTGAGCTATCAGGGCATCGGAAAACGTGAATGCCTGTCTAAACTGTAGGATGTCACAAACACAGTCTAGTAACAGCAATGGAAATCTCCCACCTCCTGAATCTGGTAGAGAAAAATAGGAGATCGCCATCTGGATCAGTACTATCTGTCTGCTCCTGGCATCATCCTATCTATAATGAGAGGCTATCCTCACCACCCTAAACACTATCTCTGAATCATCTGCCATGTTCCCATACAATCATCCTAGGGCCCTCTGCTGCTGCTCTCATGGAGTAATCTCAATCGGGTCCCTGGTGATCGAAAGCCTCAGGATCCTATATATATCCTCATGGGTGATGGTCATCTCACCCATCCTGAACCAAAAAGTGCAAGTCCGGCTATCCCATCGTCGTACTAGTGCTCGCATCAACTCTACATCTCGCGGCACTCGTCGGTAGTACTGGAAGCCCCCGAGCCTGGCTAACTCTAGGTGGCACCAATCTGTGTCAGTCACATCAGTGAGAATGGTCTCTAGAAGCTCGAGAATATCATCCCTCATATGCAAAGCCTTTCGTGCCTCCATCATATGACACCATGAATAGTGTTAGCCACTTACTTATCCATATCCAAATATCACAAAAAATACATTCTATCAATTTCTTAAATCTAAACATTGCAATCAGCGTCGATTTAGTAAAATCGACGTCGATCCGATTTAATTGACGCCGATCTAACTAAATCGGCGTCAATTTTAACAATCGACGCCGATCTAACTAAATCGACGCCGATTGCAGGGCCAAATGCCCCACAATGCTCTGGCCTCTCATTTATCTAGTTTTTTCTTAAATTTTTTTGGCATTCTAATATGCTATTTCATGATAAAATTATATAGGGACGTTCGGGTAGATTCACTTACCCCCAGTCGTGTCCTCTTCCGCTTCTGACTGCTCCCAGAGGCTTCCATGGTGCTCAAATCCAATTTTTGACTCTCTCTAAATCAATCATTAGGGTCTAAATAAATCGTTCACGTTTTCCTTTCGCATATTTATATGGGCTCGGCACGGTTAGCGCCGATTTGTGTGGTTGGTGCTGATTCTTATGGTCAGTGCCGATTAATCTAGATTGATGCCGATTTAGGCCTATTGTTGCCGATTAGTTGTACTTTTGCTTCTTCACCTCACTTTCTTCCATCTCCTAATCTTCTTGCCATAGTGTTGATGCTTGGCTTATTTATCTGGTCATTATTGTGCCCTGAGTGTTGCCTTTTGGCACATACTTTTGATATTATCACCCATTTCGAGCATGTTCCTTGTACATGGTGCACTTGCATTTTTGGCATCTTAGAGTTAATGAGTCTGTAGGCACTAACGTCGTCTGCTTTGTAGACCATCTGGTTGTCCTTACCAATGTGTCTCTCTTTAGGTGCTACTATTTTGTAGCCCTCCTTACACTCACAGGTCTATAGGTACTAACGTCGTCTCATGTGGAGACCGTCTAGTATGTCCTACCAATGTGAGTTCCTTAGGTTGCTGCCATTTTTATTTTTTTTTGTGCGTCATTAATGATCAGATCTACTCCAGGCATCTAGCTGGGGCATCCTACGTTTTCATCTACCTTTTTCAAAATTGGGATCGGTTACTCTTTCGGGGCCCATCCCATCCCTATTTTGAGGGGGATCACATCATCACTTTTTCTTCCTTTCTTCCAACTCCTTGTTTTTGTCTCACAACTTTTCTTATCGCAAGTTACTTGACAAAAAGGGGCAAAATCTAGACACTTAAAATTGGTTATCCAATTTAGTGTCCCCCGTGCGCGCTTGTCTTCTCGGATAACCTGGGGCATGTTTACATCACCACTTCTCCCTTAGGGTATTATTTAATATTTGATTTAAACATCTATCCTAAGTTTATTTCACCCCATTATGTTTTACCCATAGATAATCAAATATTAACTATTTAATTATATTTTTTACATATATCTTAACCAGTTATCTACCCCATATCAATTTCTAACCTCCCATATCTATTTTATCCATCTATACCCCCTATTTCTCCTCCTCCCAAACTGAGCAGTGAGATATTTCCCATATTTGAGGTGGAAGGATCACTTTCATCTTTCCAAAAATTGCCCCTTTTGGCCATTTCGGGAGTCTATTCCCTAATCGGCGCCGACCGGTACTCAGTCGACGCCGATTTTTCCGGAGCGGCACTGATTTCATCTCGCTCAACACTGATTACAAATACAGGGCTAGAATTCAATTTTGGTTAGACAGAAAGAATGACAGAGAGTTTTGAGCACCAACTCTAAGCATTATCTATCAAGCGAGAGTGAATTCTGTCCAAATCAATCCTTGAGAGGAGTACCGTTACTCTGTTCCTACCACATCGACATCGTGAGCCTCAATCGATCTCTTGGTGACTCTGTTCCTACATCCAGCATAGGTGGAGCCTTATCAGTATCCCTACGGCTCTTACAGATCCAACGGACATCGACGATCTAGCTTCCACTGTCTTTTTCTCAATCTTCTTGTAATTTTCTCCAAGTCGGTGCCGACCGTACCCAGTCGATGCCGATTCTCTCTAGTCGACGCTGACCTATCTCAGTCGACGCCGATTTTTCTCAGTCGATGCTGATTTTCCTAATCGACACCGATCTGCCTACGAACAGGTAAAATAATTTAGGGAACACAAATCCAACATTGTTTTCACACTTTCCCATTTTTTATTGGTTTCTGTCTGTTGTTTACTTTTTTGTCTTTCATTTTTAATCAAAATATAGAAATTTACTTACATATTTTATCATGTATGCTTCTTTCCTTAATTGAAAACGTGGATTGACATCCGTCAAGGGAGCTTATTGATTCCCATACCCACTTTTCGGGCAATCCACCCAAATATCTTTTAACGTGGTCTTTTTTTGTCAAGCATCTGTGTCTCGCAGGTTTCTTGGATCTAGTTTGCAGGATCGCGCATGTGCGACCGTCTTGTCTACATCGGCTTTCTTTTCCATCTACATCTTCAGATCTTGTCTTATCTATAAGGTATCGATTTCATTTGAGTTTTTCAGGGTTTTTGTGTTTAGTTTGGTACATTAACTTAGACAGGTAACAAGCGTGGAAAGTATTGATCTACAAGAAATGTTAGACAAGAATGTATTAACATCACAACATGAAGTACGAGGATAAGATTGCCGCTAAGAGGTACTTGAAGTTTGGAAAGATGAAGAAACTATGTACTCAAAGGTAGCAATTGGTGTATATGGAGTGTCGTTAATTGAGAAATCAAGATGCAATGGAGCATGAGAGGAAATGGTAACATATGTCTCAAAGGAAGGTTCTCTAATAGAACGCTATTGCAAAGAGTGAATAGAATCATAAACATAGATGAGAATGTGTTCTATGGAGGAAACAATAGGGAGAGTGTGCTTAATGGAAAGATCCTATGGTGAATGGTCAACATGGGACATGTGAGTAGTAATAGGTGCAAAAGAACACTCAACAATGAAAGGGATGTGAGAAAGGGGAGAATATATGAAGGCACTAGAAAGGTCCAGGGAAGAATCACTCTTTGATGGTGAAACAAGATTACCATACAACTATCAGATAATGGTCCAGGAAGTGAAAGGGAACTAAGTGTTCTCCAACAAATGTAATATTTCCCTAGAAATAGTAAGACCAAGAAGGCCATAGATCATATCATTTTTGTTAAACCACTCATTCTTATGTAGAGGCTCATCAAGATCAGGAATTAGTCTATGAAGGTAGGGCAGAAAATGATGCATAGGGCAATGATTGATAATGCATGACTTCTAATACATAAATTTCCTAGAGTCGAACATAAAAAAATAATGATGAAACTCCATAATGTAGATAAACCCCCAAAGAAATCCCAGATGGCACTTTATAACTTAGTGTGAAAAGTACAAGTCCCCATAGAGTTTTATAAGAACCCTCAAGAACGCGACACTTTATAAAGTAGTGAATTTGCAAAAATAAATGAAGCTATCATATAGATCATGAGAAAAATACACTTTTTACCAAAATGACACTCAAATCTGAGTTACTGGTGAAAATGTATAGCAAAACCGTTTCCCACAACTAATGACTTATTTAATTAAAAATTTACAAATTGATTTAAAAATGCCAGAAATGAGGGAAAGGGGATCGTGCGTATACTCATTGGAAGAAGGACGAGATGATGAACATCAAGGGACATCGGGATCATTTGAAGATGCATTTGTGTGCAAGATAAGGGAAAAAGTGTTTACACAAGGGGGTTTGGCCACTGTATGATGGAAAAGCAACATGTGAGCATGAGAATCTACAAGTAACTCTTCCTTGCACCCGACCTCCCGAGGTCATGTTGAGATAACCAGTGGAGATGGAATACATGTTGGATGTGGATAAGCTAGTTAGATAACCTTATGTCTTCAACATGCAATAGCAGGATCTGTGAATCTAAGGGAAAGAAGGCCCTCCTAACATGAACCGGTGTGATAGATCATTCAGTGAGGATAGCTGCTTGAAGGCTCCAATCAATATCGAGTTCTACCGTGATCCGATCTATGGGCTATGGAATTCATGGAAGATAACCTGTGGGTGCTTCGTATATGTCTCTCGACAAGGTCATGAAAATGGAATGGCTAAATATGTAGTGGATCTTTTGGTGTTTTATGGATGATTCTCTGGTCTAGTCCAGAAATCTTTCGCTTGATTAGCTGCTACGTTTAATAATGATAGTTGTGTTATAATGCTTGGTGGGAGTGGAGAGGACCTAAATACTAATTTTTACAAACTAGCGTCAATGTTGGGTTGATTTGTAGGCCCATTGGGTTGTGGGACCTTTGGATCACAACCGTAAGTTCGTGGTTGTTGTGGACCTCCTATGGTCATGTGAAGAATCAGTCCCTTCTTCTATCGGTTATTGCTGCAACAGTATTTGGTTAAGGTATGATTGGCTCAAAAACATATTCCCTGGGCTCCTTAGGTCCCGTGATTGTCATACAAGATCTTGTAGGTCTGTTGTTGTTCGGAAGACCTGAATTCTGAGATTTTGGTCTATATCGGTTATTGCTGCAACAGTATTTGGTTAGAGGTATGATTGGCTCAAAAACATATTACCTAGGCTCCCTAAGTCCCCTGGTGATTGTCATACGATGTGAATATAAACCTAACTGAAATGAAATTAACTATGCAAGATATATCTACAACATGTATATATGCCTCTATTTTTTGTATTTTTAATAGAATTTTAATAGAATAAAAAGAGTAACTAATCTAATATATTCAGAAAATGACAACTAATCTAATAAAAAAAATTAAAACAAGCAAGGTAGCTCAGTGTAGCTACTTGCCTATGCAGTTATGAATTTTATCCTAAATAACTAGATAGCTGATTAAATTAATTGAAAGATTCTCAATCCTACCTCATAAGTGAGGAATGAATCATAGTTTCTCAGAAACTATCAATCCCCCACAGCTTTCCTGGCAATATCAAAAATGAAATTTAACTGAAATGAAATATTTCACTACTCTATTTGATATGTTTTAACTAGAACTTTGACAGATAAAACCTAGAATTTGCAAAACAGTGGCGAATCCAGTGGTGTATGACTTTTTCCCCTCAGAATGATCTCCTCGTTCTTTTCGTGTTCACGTGAATCCAGAAGAGCGTGTCTATGTTAGCATCAACAGAAGAAGGTTTTTGAACAATGGCAGCCTTGGATATAGACCGAATAAAATGTGAGTAGGAGAGGGATAGCGCAAGTGATAGAGCTTGGCGTATGCAATTCCTAGCGGAACTTATTGCGGGAATACAACACAAGTGTACTGAGGGATTCTAGAATCCACCTTCTGTGAAGAACAAAACTTGCAATTCTAATGAATTCAATCTATAACTAACACTTATCTGCTCTAAACTAATTTGTATGGATAGTAATGAACAAGACTGAAGCAAGAAGAATTAATGGCTTCCAACAGCAAGGAAAACTAGCATGGATGCAAATATGAAAACAAAATGAGCTTCTGAACAAGAAATTGACAGACTCAAACAATGAAAAATGAGAAGTTGAGGGGCCATTTGCTTGAAAACAAGCTGGCTATTTATAGATTTCACATTCACCCAAAGGTAATTCCTATTAGAACTCTTTTACCATTAAACAATGGAAAAACACTATTCCAGAGGACATAAAACATTAATACGAGCCAAGGCAGTGGAGAAAAGCTGGTAAAAGTTGAAAATTATGCATGTCGTGATCACAAGAACATGCTAGAAAATGCGTGAAGGACCACCGCCCTGAGCAGGGCAGCAGTTACAGGACCATCGCCTTGATCAGGGGTAGCGGTTACAAGACCGCTTCCCTGACAGGGGGGGTAGTTTCATCACTTAAGGTCAAAATGCTTAGAAAAGGAAGGCAGAGGAATAAAACAAAGCACAAGGAACAAGGATAAGGGATTTGGGATGCTAACATATACTTCGTGAGCTTCTCTGGATCCGAACACCTTACAAGGTGACCTGTATCATCATTAGGGCATGTGTAACATCGCTCCGGTGGTACAGTACCCTAAAATTTTGGGTATGTACATATTTCCCCCTCAGAGAAGCGTTTTAGCCATGAAGAGGTGTAAAATGGTGGGTCTGAGTATGGTGGTCCCAAAAATGGGAAGCTTTAGAAATTATACCTAACACACCCGTGTGTCAAAATATCGCCATCCAATTTCCCGCCACCTGCAAAATAGAAAGAAGACTCAAGTGCAGATAGACAAAACAAATTGAAAAATAATTACTAAATTAGTACAAAGTGAGGACTTACCGTTTGTGTGGGGATGAGAACTTACCTTTGTTGGAGCTCTAAACCTGTGAAAGGGGCATTTAAAATGAGTCAAAACACTATATATATATATATATATATGGGACCATTTTCCTATTCATTTGCGCGTTTTCGATTTGATTTTTTTTGAGCTCTGGGACCCACGGTGACGGTTTCCAGCGAGAGTATAGTCGAAACGTTCGTATTGAGATAGCGATCATGCCTCCGCGAGTAAAACCTCAACCCACGAAATCTCAGGTTAGTTCTTCTTGATTTAACGTTCTTGCACTAGAAATGTTAAAATGTAGAAATATTTGTCTTGGGGGGGTCATTTTTAGAAATGTCAGTTTTTAAATGTGTCTTTTAGGGGGGGGGCGCCTAATGGGTAGGCTTTTGTTTTAGTTAGAATGGTCGTCTTTTTGCATTTTTAAGCATTTTAGGGCATGTGACCCATTTTGAAATGCGGGACAAGACCACCTCCTTGAGCAGGGTGGCGGTTACAAGACCGCCACCCTTTAAGGCGGGTGGTTATGGAACTGCTGCCCTGCTCAGGGCGGCGGTTCTCTTCAGAATGTTAAAACAACACTGATTTGATTTTTATTTCTACATTTTTAGTATTCTTATTTGCTTTAATGATTTTTTTTTTATAAAATCTTGATACTAACTTGCTCCTTTTTTCTTGTTTTTGAGTGTTTTGCAGAAGAAGGAAGAGTACATCAGATGGAGCTGAGAGAGAGAGAGAGAGTGATCGGCTTCTAGTAGTGCTAGATGCACTTTCTCAGGATGAACAAGATACTCTTCAGAGGGTGGGTATACTAAGGATCACACGGGTTCCCCATGTTACACCTGCCAGTCACATACTATGTGACTTATTTTCTTACTAGGATGCAGATCGGAACACCTTCCGATTTCCAGGTGTTAGGGGTGAGTGAACTATCACCCTAGAGGATGTCTACCACATTTTAGGATTCCCGATTATTGGAAGGAGACTTTCATTTGATACAACAGTGTCTAGAGCTCAGGTGACTCAGTAGGCCACCTATATGGGAGATGTAATTGTCTCCACTGGTTCGAAGAAGGGGGTGAAGGTCTGTTCTATTCCTGGTTTTCCCATCCCTCTAATCTGTCAGGCTATTATGGGCATCCTTGATTCGAGATTGATCGGAGAAAAGGGAGGGGATACTTTAATCTATTGTTGGGCCCCCCATCATTGCACAGATTGAGGCACATGGTTGGATTTATGCCTGGGGAGCCGATATACTTGGGACCACCTATCATGACTTATACAGGGTGGTTCGGTTACAGGGACAGTCACTGAGCCATCCGACTTTAGTTATGAGTTGGGTCTATGAGCGCATCATCCCTTATGGGAGAGGCATAGAGGTGGTGGATCCTGGAGCCATGAGGGGTGGCTAGATGGATAGAGATGACGGTGCTTAGAGCACCCCACCAGCCAATTGCTTCCCTGACTACTGAGGATATGGAGGCCACACCTTTTCAGGCCATGGCAGGATTATGGGGTGAGGATACCTTCACTTTGATTTCCTGCTCTACTACAGGGCAGCTTGTGGATAGGACGGGGAAGGTAGAGACACACCCCTTTGATCGAGTGCCTCAACAGTTCGGCCTTGCTTACATTGACATGCTTCACCCAGTGGTGCCAGTGTTTAGATTAGTTTGGGAGGCTAGGGTTGGACTATTTTTTCTCCTGGCGTCCCCATTGCAGCCAGGAGGGTGGTACACACCTGAGCGAGATTCCGTGCTCCTCAGGAACCTTTACTTTGGATTGCTTCCGGTCCTGCCCATAGCAGTGATGACCCCATTTATATAGACTCCAAGTCTCAAGAGTTCACAGGGGGAGAGACAGAGGATGAGATCGAGGACATGGAGGTTAGTGAGTCAGGTGGGGGAGAGGATAGTGATCCTGAGTGGCATGACACTCATGATATTTTACAGGCTGAGAGGGCAGAGCAGAGTGCGGAGAGGGTGACTCTAGTCTCAGAGGAGTTACCTTCTCAGGACCTAGGTGGAGAGGATGATTCCATGGTAGGACGTCATGTTTTCCTAGACATAGGAGGGGGACATCAGTCAGTGGCGACGTCTGTGGCAGGTGCGGATTCCTAGAGATCCTTCTTGGAGACCTGGAGATACGAGTGAGTTATCACTCCTCTTTTGATTTTTGCTTTTTAGCTAGGGTTGCCTTAGTTGCTATCTCTCTTTTTGTTCATCCTTGGCTTCAAATTTTGTTTATTTTCTAACTTTTTTTCTCCTTTGCTTGCAGAGACTGTTGATCAGTGGTGAGAATTAATTCACTGGGGTATGCACTGACACCCTGATGCTCCCTATGGAGAAGACTTGTGCTAAGCTATCCATGGATGTAGGGGAGCCTTCAGCAACTGGTAGGCATACCGATTTTTTTTCCCCTATTTGGCATGTGGCCAAGATGGTGACCTCCCTCCATACCAAGTTAGCTGAGTGTAGGACTGCAAAGTGCCTGATGAGGAGGAGCCACTCTCATAGCGAGACTACAGCTACCATTCGGGACCGTGAGCCCTCAGTGCACTCAGAGCACCGGCATAGCCAGAGTCCTAGATGTGATCGTACGCCTTCTGAGGGATCCCATAGGGGTTGAGAGGCCACTTGGCTCCTTTTGTAGTGACTCTTGCTAGACTATTTATACGACTATTTTGTATTTTTCGGGCTCATTAAGCGTTTTAACCATGCCTAGTGCATGATGGCATTGTACATGAAACCTGATTATATATATATATATATATATATATATATATATATATATATATCTTTAAATTCTTGGTATCTTGAATTGTGTGATTCATTTTCTCATGTACACTATATGTTTGTAAATTTTTTTTTTTATATGCTTTTCAGAATGTATGCAATGGAGAACAAATATCACAAATGTTTTCTTTTTGTATTTCATGATGCTGATGTATGATGATGTGGACACTATGTGATCTTGAACTTTAGTTTCTATAAGCAATTTTCTGGTACTTCATATTGTTTTGACAAAATGTGATGATGAGCTGGTACGATGAGCAGATAAACTTGCCCACTCCTAACTCCACGCAACTAGTAAGATGTGAGGGCTCACCACCGAGAGCTAGAAAGGGCACAAGCTATGAGGTGTGTTGAAATGGTAATGATGGTAGATAGACAAAGAGTTGGTGGAACCAAATTAGGACACTACAAACCTATCTTACTCGAGTGACTCCATAGTTTTAGAATGCAACTTGCTTTGCAGTTTATCCAGACTTAGATCCTTAGATGGCCACTTGGTTGACAAAATCTAATTTTTAGGGTTTTCAACTCTCTTGGAATTTTGGACATCTAATTCATTTTTTTTGACTCAAGATTCAAAAGGTTTGTTTGAACTATTTGCTTATGACTTTCAACATTTACTGTCAAGCGGACCCCCTACACCTTGCCCCATGCTACTAGTAGGAATCATGGGCTTATCACCATGGAAAAGGCACAAGAAAGTAAAGGCATTCCCATCCTTTCCCAACCCTATGTCACTAGTAAGAGATGCAAGCTCAACACTGAAGGTTGGTAGGGCAAGGAAATGTATAAAAGTAAAATTTTCTGTTTGATCTATATTTGACTTACTTACTTGAGAAAAATGTCAGTATGTTCTTATTTCCAAAGAGATATATATATAAGATAGATGTGACACCATGAAGCTTCTAAAATAGACCATAGGCAAGACACCTATCCTAGGAAGAAACCAAAAGTGAGAACAAGCATGCAGGCCTTGGTATGGCTACAGTTAAGACTTTGTCATATCTAGCTTTAATTGATGAAATGATTCTGAAATAGCTGATGATGTTATGAAAATGAAGAAGTATGATTTGAAAGCTCCTACCAATACTATCAGAAGTTTGTAGTGAATTACTTAAGAATAAGTCCCTTGATCACCAAATTTTACGAAGCAAGTGAACAAAATAAACCTATCTAAATGAATATGTAATGTAGATATAATTATACAAATAATGCCTATGCTTCATGCGTAAAATCGTTTAAGGTGCAAGGAATTGACTGATTCAATGAATTCTTCACCCTCCAGTGTGCACAAGAGATACGCACCATTACCATAGTCTTTCATGACTCGATATGGGCCCAACCATTTGGGCCAGAACTTTCTTCCTTCACCGGTTTTCTTATCGATCCGGTTGTCTAGCCTTAAAACTAGATCTCCTTCATATATTTCTCACTCATAGACATTTTTGTTATACTTCCGGCACATCTAGCTAGCATAGGCTCTATGCCGCTGTTCAGCATTTAACCTAGCCTCGTCTAGGCTTTCTAGTTGGGAGAGACATGCCTCTCTATAAGCTTCTTCATCTAGAATCCCTTGTAGGGAGCTGCAGAGATTGGGTATTTCAACCTCAAGTGGGAGAACTACTTCTACAACCGAATACCAGTGAGAAAGGAGTTGCTCCTATTGGTGTTCTTATTGAGGTTTAGTGGGCCCACAAGGCCGAATATAATTTTAAATGCCAATCTCGTTTGTTTTCTTTTACCGTTTTGAGGAGAATAAATTTCAACATTTTGTTTGTCATTTCGGCCTGCCCATTGGATCGATGGTAGTAAAGGGAGGCTGTGTGATGGTTTATCTTGAAATTTCTACATAACTCATGAACCTCATCATTTTTAAAGGACGTGCCATTATCTAAGATAATGATTTGTGGGACACCATACCTACAGATAATTTGGTTCAAAATGAATTTGGCAATCACCAAACCTGGTATGGTGGTGAGGGGCATGGCCTCCACCCATTTGGTACAATATTCCATGGCTATGATTATAAAATTATGGCCATCGGTGGATGAGGGAGAGAATTTCCCTATTAAGTCTAGACCCCAAGTGGAGAAGGGACACGGAGTCGCTATTGGTTGTAGGGATTATGCTGGCATGTGAATCTCGTGAGAGAATTCTTGACATTTGTGGCATTTACGTACAAATTCCACTGCGTCATGTTCGAGAGTGGGCCAAAAATAACCCATCTGATGTATTTTGTGTGAGCAGTTGCATGACCACCGAAGTGGCCCCCACATATCCCACTGTGGGATTCATGAAGAATCTTCTTGGATTCTTCTATGTCGATGCATCTTAGAAGCATGTCGTCGAAGGCTCTATGATAGAGCACTTGGTCTAAAACAACATATTTAGTGGCAATAATGCATAACCACCTTCCTTGTTATGGCATGACACCTTCTGGATATGTGTGGTCCATGATAAAGATTAATAATATCAGTATACCAGGGACATGTAGAGATGGGGGGTCTGGTTTCAACAAAGAATATACATTCATCAGGAAAGTCTAGATCTACCAGCTCACCTCCATCTAGTGGATTATCAGCCAACCAGTCTATAATTATTTTTCCTTTGATGGATTTTTGGTTTACAAAGGTTAACTCAAATTCTCCCATTAGGGTTATGAAACGTCTAACCTTTTTAGATAAGGACCCTTGCGAGAGGAATGTCCGTAAATGGTTTATCTTCACAATGACCTTTGTTTCTTGATTTAACATGTAATGTCTTAAACATTTTGTGGCGAAGACTATGGCAAGGCATTCTCTTTCTGCCTGTGTATAACACATTTCATAATCAAGTAATATTCGGCTAATGAAATAGATCACACGTTCTCGTTTATCATCGTCTTCTTGAGCCAGCATGCAGGCTAGCGAGACATGAGTAGCTCAAGAGTATAGAATTAAAGGGCAGTCTAGCTTAGGAGGCATTAGCATGGGTGGTGACAACAAGAAATGCTTAACTACTTCGAAAGCCTCATTGTAGTCTTCAGTCCAGTCGATACTATAATCTTTCTTGAGTAGATTGTTGATTGGATGAATGGAAAATATTAAATCTGGGATGAATCTTCAGATTACACTGAGTTTCCCAAGAAATGACCTGATTTCAGACTCATCCAAAGGTGGGATCATTTCGAGAACAGCCGTATTTTGGCCAGATCAACATCAATCCCTTATGAAGATATAATGTATCCTATATTTTTTTCCTCCTGTTACACCGAACACGCACTTCTCTGGGTTTAATGTGACTCCATATTCAATTAATCATGAGAGGATGATGTGGAGTACTTTCAGGGTGATCAAAACATTTCTTGGCCTTGGCCAACAAGTCATCCACATATGAATCCACAATTTTATGGATGAGATCATGGAATATATAAGGCATTTCCTGTTGATACGTAGCACCAGTGTTCTTAAGATCAAATGGCATGACATCATAACAATAAGTTCCCCAGGGAGTTATAAACATGGTTTTGGCTTGGTCTTGTTTGGATATTTTGATTTGATTATATCTCGAGAACCCATCCATGAGAGATAAAAGCTCAAATCTAGTTGTTGTGTTAATGATGACATCAATGGATGGTAATGGGAAATCATCCTTGGGACAAGCTTTGTTAATATCCTGAAAATCTATGCAAATGCGTATCTTCCCATTATTTTTGAGAACGGGGACGGATATTAGATACCCATTGTGAATAATCGACTGGTTTGATGAATCCTACTTGGAGAAGTTTTATCACTTCTTCTTTTACCATGAGAGCTACTTTTGGTTTCATTGGTCTTGAATTCTGTTTAATTGGCTTTGCATCTGGTTTAGTGACAAGATTATGTACCACAACTTGTGGTGTGATACTTGTCATTTCTTTATAATTAAATGCAAAATTCTTTTGATGTTCTTTAAGGATTTGGGTGTGTATTTCTATTTCTTTCAGAGTTAGCGAGGATCCTAACTTCAAAATTCTTGGTTCTTCCTCTGTTCCGATGTTTATGTCAATGGTTTCTTCTATCAAAGAAGCGTTACCTTCTTCAAATTCAGGTGGGGATGGAGGTAGTTCAAAGCTTTCCCCATTTTCTATCTCATAGATATCGAGATCCTTCTGTGGAGGAGACTCTACTGTGGGATTTCCAAAGTAGGAAGAGGAATGTGGTATCAGGGAAAGATCAACTATAGGGTGAGCAAGGTGTAGCTCTGCATAGGCATTTAGATATTTGAGAGTGACTTTATCACTATCAACATGATGTAATATAGGAGATTCATTCTCAGATGTGTGTCTTAGAAGAGGGTTTGTTGACATTTTATTCACCAATGGTTCGGTACGAAGTGATACCTTGAAACTTGTATCTTCTAAATCATTACTTAGGGTGAAAAAATAAGTTGAGGTTGCTATTGAATCTGCGAGAAGGTTCTGTTCTCGTGGGATTGCTTCAATGGATATGAAGTCGAATATTTTTCTTAGATCTAATATAGTTGTTTTATAGAGTTGTAAGTGCTCAGCTCTAGTCTCATATACTTTAGAGACTTGGTTTGCAACTAACTAGGAGTCTCCTAACACTCTGATGTCATTAACACCGATCCTTTTGGATATGATGAGGCCAAGGAGGAGGGATTCGTACTTAGCGCCATTGTTTGTACATTCAAAGGTCAACTTAAAAGAAAAAGGTATGATCTTTCCCTCATGAGAATTAAATATTACACCTGCCTCAGCTCCATAGCGACATATAGCTCCATCGAAATGGATAGTCCAATATTTATTAGAACATATGGATGTTGGGACATTCTTTGCGTATGTTTCTTCTATTTCAGTTACTTCTACCATGCAAAGTTCCTTTGCTGGAAGAGAACCAACTCCTAGGGTACATCCCATACCTGCAGAATCAGAATGGTAGGAAAATTGGTAGATCTTGTTCCAGTAACTCAACAATTTTTGTAGTGGTTCCTAATGATACTATTTCTACAACGTTAGCTTCATCTTTGAGGGCTGGGATGCCCTTGACTAGGTTCGTAATTTCTAGTTCTGTTGTAGGTATTAATTTTTCTTCTGGTTTTGAATCGATTGGTTTGTTAAGTTGGTTTGTTGGGAGTTCAAACTCAGAGTGAACACCTGGTATTTTCTTAAGGTCTGCTAGGTGTATGTCGAATGGTTTTGGGTCACCTTTTGCTACGAATATCTTTCTTAGGTGTAAGAATCTTACTTCCTGGAATAACGTAGAGGGAATTGCTTTCATGCGATGTATCCATGGTCGACCAAGGATCATATTATAGTTGGTTTCCCGATCTATGATATAAAAATCAGTGAGGATTGTCTTGGGTCCTAAGGTGACTGGTAATATTATAGTCCCAATTGAAGTAGCTTTAAGGCTATCATAACCTCTTAGCGTATTTCTTGTTGTGGAACATTTTGTTTCTCCATATCCTAGCTTTTGAAGGAAAGAGAAAGGGACAATATTAACTGCTGCCCCATCATCCATCATTGCACGTTTAATGTAATTATTGTAAACCCACACCTGTAAATGCAAGGCCAGATCACCTCTACGTGTAATTTCAGCATCTATTGGCATTTTGTTTATGTCGAATATAAACTCAGTATCCCTATCTGGCTGCCCTGGAGGGTGGATATCGAAGTCTATATGGTTTACTTGTGTTTCGGGAGGTGGAGTGATGTTAATTAAATGACCCAGACCTAGTGCTTCTAAAAGAGCAGCCCTATGGGTAGGAGAATTTTTCAACAAGTCCAAAAAGGAGATGTGAGAGAAGGTCTTTGTTAAGTCATTAATTAAATCATAAGCACCCATGGGTTTTACCAGTGTTTGTTGAATGTTATTTGGTTCTAGTGGATAGATTGGATTTGGTTGAGAAGAATATTCTCATGTTCTTGTTATGGCTTCTACATGCAGCTCAGTATCTAATTCCACTAGACCAACTATCTTGGTTCATGGCTGATTTCCTAATTGTGGTGTGACAGGTGGATTTAGTGAAGTTGAGGCTTCATGATCGTTATTTCCTGTCATTACACCTTTGTTCGTCCCATTTGGATTTAATTTATTATTGCTATTGTGATTTGGAAGTGGATCATTGAAGATCTTAAGAGGTGTGTTTTGAGGGGAGACTGCCCCTGTGAAATTATTCGGCGTAGGTGTCACAGAATCTGTTAAGAACATATCTATGAAGAGTTGTCTTTGTTCTTCTGGAAAACGTTGCATGAACTTATTGTAATCGCAGAAAGTCCTAGTGTCATGGCCTCAAATTTTGTGGAAACCACAATATGAGTTAGGATTATAATTCCTAGGTTGTTGGTTTGGCACGTGTTGTGGTCCAAAACTCTGATTAAATTGTTGATTATTAGGATTAAAGTTTTGTGTTTGTTGTCTTTGGTTTTGATATCCAGTTGAGTTTTGACTTGGACCCTGTGTCTGGATCTACCGTTGTTGTTGTTGTTGTTGTTGTTGTCATTGGGGATGATTAAAATCCACCGCGTTGATTGTTGGGGTGAAATTGTTGTTTTGTTGGTTGTTAACTAGTGGTGGAACATTTACAACGTTTTCTTTTTTAGTTTGGTCAGTTACTCCATCTGTTGTCACTCCACGGTTTTTGTTAAGGATTTTAGGTCCTTGATTGGTGTTTGTGGTGGTAGGATAAGTCGTAGTGTTTTGGTTGGGGATGATTAACCTTCCATTTGTTCCATATGTCTTGCGACTGCTATCTATTGCAGCTTGATCTATTTAGAGAGCGCTCTCGAGCACTTCATCATAAGTTCTCAGTGGGAAACTTCTGGACTTCTTCCTTTATCTCTCTACTGAGAGAATGAAGGAATAAATTACATAGTTCCATCTGATCCATGTTTGGAGCGCTTGCTGAAGAATAGAGGACTGTACGCCATCTTTGGATGAAATGAGCAACAGATTCATTGTGTTCTTGTTTAATATGCAAGAATTCCCTGATTCCTGTTCTCAACAATTTGTTCATGTCGAACGCCTTGATAAACTCTGAAACGAGTTGTTTAAATGAATGTATTGAGGCTTCAGGTATTCTGTAATACCAATTGAGGGCGATACCCTCTAAAGTTTTGGGGAATATTTTAGCAACAACTCCATCCCAAGGGAGCAGTTCTCGAATGGCTGTGGTGTAGGCCTTAATATGTGCATTTGGGTCTCCCTCTCCTTTGTACTTGGGTAGATCAGGGAGAGGTCTTGGAAGCATGATGACTTTGTATAGTGAAGTCCAAAGGTTCTTTCAAATATTCTGAATAAGTTCCTATTGCATAGGTTTCGACCATTGATGGTGTTTGCTGAGGGGGTGGAGGTGGAATGGGTTGTTGATATGGCGTAGCATATGTATTTGCAGGGGCATAAGGAAATCCCTGTGGTTGAGCGAACATGCTGAGAGAAGAGAACATATCTCCTTGTGGTGATTTGGAATACATGTTTAAGTATGGAGGAGCATTGCTCAGGAATGGATTGTTTTGTACTAAACCGGGAGGTATCATATTTTCCACTGGAGCGGTGTTAGAAAACGTGGTTCTAGTTGGCATTTGTTGTGAATACTGAGGAGGCATGCCCAACATGCCTGTTCCTGTGAGGAGGTCTACTTGGCTAGGATGATGTGGAGGATTGGAAGTTCCTGCCTGCATGAATTGTGAATTTTGACTTGCTTGAGCAAGTTCCAACCCTCTAACTTTCTCAACTAAGGCTGAGATGACCTCGTTTGGTGAAGACACGGTATTTTTCCTTAGTGGTGTTTGTTGTATACCTTGAGATTGTATAGGCATATGGTACCCAGCTATGAATTGATCGGTGCCCTGCCAAGTTTCACCGAGGGCATTTCCTATAGGTGGAGGGATGGGGGTGTTTTCTTGGAATCGAGACCTCGGGTTGTGTTTACAAACCTCCTATAGATGGGTACATATTTTGAGAGTGTTGTTCACTCCTAGCATAACGTGCTAAGTATTCATCATCTAACAACAGATATGGATCTGACTGTCTACTAATTTGTGGTCTAAGCAAAACCTGAGGAGATGAACCAGATTCTCCAGTGAGTGTCATATTGTTTGAGCTTGAAGGCTCTGGTTGTTGCATTTGAGTGAGCTGATCCAACTCCTCTATTTGGAAAGAAGAACTATATCTAGTCCTTTGAGGTGGAGTTTGTGTTGAAAATCAGTTAGTTGAATAGTTTTCACCCCATGCTGAGAGCGAGGGTGATGGTTGTCTATTTAGTTGATCGTAGTATGCTTCAAGACCTAGGAGAGGTCTGCCATATGCATCGTATCCCGACATATTCGGGGGGTACATGAATACCCATAGAATAATGGGAAAGAGTGAAGGTGGATGAAAGAATAGAAAGAGGAAAATTAGTTTGGTTTCACCAATTTTGTCGAGGTTCACCAATTTTGTACGATGGAAAAGAGGTAGATAGGGTGAAACGACATTTTGTACGATGGAAACAGCAACATGCGAGCATGAGAATCTACAAGTAACTCTTCCTCGCACCCGACCTCCTGAGGTCATGCTGAGACATCCAGTGGAGATGGAATACATGTGGGATGTAGATAAGCTAGTTAGGTAATCTTATGTCTTTAACACGTAATAGCAGGATCTGTGAATCTAAGGCAAAGAAGGCCCTCCTAACCTGAACCGGTGTGATAGATCATTTGGCGAGGATAGCTGCTCGAAGGCTCCAATCAATATCAAGTTCTACCATGATCCGATCTATGGGTTGTGTAATTCTGTGGAAGATAACCTGTGGGTGCTTCGTATATGTCTCCCGACAAGGTCATGAAAATGGAATGGCTAAATATGTAGTGGATCTTTTGGTGTTTTATGGACGATTCTCTAGTCTAGTCCAGAAATCTTTAGCTTGATTAGCTGCTACGTTTAATAATGATAGTTGTGTTATAATGTTTGGTGGGAGTGGAGAGGACCTAAATACTAATGTTCACAAACTAGCGTCAATTTTGGGTTGATTTGTAGGCCGTTGGGTTGTGGGACCTGTGGATCACAACCGTAAGTTTGTGGTTGTTGTGGACCTCCTATGGTCATGTGAAGAATCAATCCCTTCTTCTGATCCCGAGTATCCAGTAATCGTATGCCTTTTCAGCCTCTACGTTTAGAACTAGAAGTTGCACGATTTTCTCAGAGTACCTAACAGGTGTTCTGGCAACTTGGATACGTAAGCTAGTGTCTATATCAATGAGGAGGTCTCCTGCATCTCATGGTTGTGGGACTAGTGGATCACAACCAAATGTTTTCCCTCTTTCAGGTCCTTCCATAGTCATATGGATATCTATCAAGGTAATCTATAATTTGGTTGATTTGACCAGAATGTATGTGCTTTGTCATCTTCTACGTTTAATCCCCTTAACTGTGAGCTGATTTCTTGTAGGTCTGTTGTTGTTCGGAAGACCTGAATTCTGAGATTTTGGTCTATATCGGTTATTGCTGCAACAGATATTTGGTTGAGGTATGATTGGCTCAAAAACGTATTCCCTGGGCTCCCTAGGTCCCGTGATTGTCATACAAGGTCAATATAAACCTAACTGAAATGAAATTAACTATGCAAGATATATCTACAACATATATATATATATATATATATGCCTCTATTTTTGTATTTTTAATAGAATTTTAATAGAATCGAAAGAGCAACTAATCTAATATATTCAGAAAATGACAACTAATCTAATAACAAAATTAAAACAAGCAAGGTAGCTCGGTGTAGCTACTTGCCTGTGCAGTTGTGAATTTTATCCTAAATAACTAGATAGCTGATTAACTTAATTGAAAGATTCTCGATCCTGCCTCAGAAGTGAGGAATGAATCATAGTTTCTCAGAAACTATCAATCCCCATAACTTTCCTGGCAATATCGAAAATGAAATTTAACTGAAATGAAATATTTCACTACTCTATTTGATATGTTTTAACTAGAACTTTGACAGATAAAACTTGGAATTTGTAGAACAGTGGCGAATCCAGTAGTGTATGACTTTGTCCCCTCAGAATGATCTCCTCGTTCTTTCGTGTTCACGTGAATCCAGAAGAGTGTGTATATGTTAGCATCAACAAAAGAAGGTATTTGAACAATGGCAGCCTTGGATATAGACCGAATAAAATGTGAGTAGGAGAGGGATAGCGCAAGTGACAGAGCTTGGCGTATGCAATTCCTAGTGGTACTTATTGCGGGAATACAACACAAGTGTACCAAGGGATTCTAGAATCCACCTTCTGTGAAGAACACAACCTACAATTCTAATGAATTCAATCTATAACTGACACTATTCTGCTCTAAACTAATTTGTATGGACAACAATGAACAATACTGAAGCAAGAAGATTGAATGGCTTCCAACAACAAGGAAAACTAGCATGGATGCAAACATGAAAACAAAAAAATGCAGCTTCTAAACAAGAAATTGACAGACTCAAACAATGAAAAATGAGAAGTTGAGGGGAAATTTTGGGGTCCATTTGCTTGAAAACAAGCTAGCTATTTATAGATTTCACATTCACCCAAAGGTAATTCCCATTAGAACTCTTTTACCATTAAACAATGGAAAAACACTATTCTAGGGGACATAAAACATTAATACAAGCCAAGGCGGTGGAGAAAAGCTAGTAAAAGTTGAAAATTATGCACACGTCGTGATCACAAGAACGTGCTGGAAAATGTGTGAAGGACCATCACCCTGAGCAAGGTGGCGGTTACCCGTCGCCCTGATCAGGGGCAATGGTTACAGGATCCACCGCCCTGAAAGGGTGGCAGTTTCATCACTAAAGGTCAAAACATCTTAGAAAAGGAAGGAAAAGGAATAAAACAAAGCACAAGGAACAAGGATAAGGCATTTGGGATGCTAACATATACTTCGTGAGCTTCTCTGGATCCGAACACCTTGCGAGGCAACCTGTATCATCATTGGGGCATGTGTAACATTGTTCCGGTGGTACAGTACCCTACAATATTGGGTACTTATAACCACCTACCAAACTGGGTGTTACCGTCCATCTTTGACATGCAAATTATATTGTTCTTATATTAAAATACAATAAAATTGAACCCCCCTTTATATAAAATCAAATAACTAAAGTCACCAAGCCTATACACCATCACATTCGATCCAAAAAATAATCCACTTAAATCCTGCCCTTTACAATACCATACAAAGAAAAATCAACCTTGCCTTTGAAAATGAGCGGGATCTCTAACTTGACCTTGTCGAATGGTCAAGGTGACTAGAGTTATAAGTCAGAAAAATGAGTTAGGGAACTATTGGAAAGCTATCATAGGAGTTGGCAAGCTAGAGAGGATTGTTCCTCAAAGTAATGCGATAAAATAGATAAGTAGGTAATTGGCATAGGAGGAGTGCTTGTGTTATGTAGACAGTAGAAGGTGTTGCATGCTCTGTAGACTTTTTATCCAAGCTGATTATGTGAGCTTCCATTTGGCTAGGAGGAACGACTTGTATAAGAAACACAACAAGACCACCAAATACTATTAAATAACAAGGGTCAGAGGACTGCCTAGCAAGGCTAGATCTGGGAAGCATGACACTTCCTCAAATGGATGTCAATCCTATATTTAATAAAACTTAATATAAGAATTAACAGTTCCTATTGTAGCTGATAAGATTTAGGTATCCCCTAGTAACATACAACAAGTGAATTTAACTCAACAGGAAATGGTTAGAATTAAATATGGATGATTAATGAGCTGGTTTGGGTCTGCAGGTTTAGCAAAGGCTGTAGATGAGGTCTGGGTGAAATTAGGTAAGGTTTTGGGATGTTTTGGGGAAGTTAACTTGTTGTTATAGGAAAAATTTCCAGTCTCAGAGACCGGTATTGGTTAGTCAAACGATGCTGGTATAGGAGATAGGCTGACACCAGTTAGCTAACCGGTGTTAGTAGGGGAAATTTGGTTAAAATATTAAAAACAAGAGTTTAGGCCTCTCTGTGATTGCACAGAGAGCTGAGGAGGTTTGGGGAAGGATGGAATTAAGTTGATTAAGAATTATCAAGGTACAAAGGGTGATGGGATAGGCGAAATGGCTGTAGTTGGTAGGAAAGGTGATAAACAGGTAGAAGGTGGTAATGAGACATGGAGAAATTAAATAAAAGCAGTAAATGAAATGATTAAGATCAAACACACAAGATTAACAAGTAAGAATGATTTACTTATCTGATAAAATTTGTAGATTTGAATGTGGTAAGAATGGTTGATCATTTGGAGTAGAAGCGTATTTTATCCATTACAATGGTAGGAGAGTCTATGTACTCTACCGTGTCAATTTGGAGTTGTGGAAGTGATGATTAGTTCTTGGTGGAAGTGTGATGTGCTCTAGTTCATCGTCGGGAATCCTGATTGCTGGAGACTCGAATGCCAAAGTTGTGTGTGTGAATGAATTTTGTGAACCCTTACAAAGAGTTAGAAACTCTTATTTAAGGGTAACTGACAACGGTTAAGGAACCAGTGCCAACCGAGGGATAACCAACGTCAGTTGAGGAGAATTGGTCTAATTTGCCAAAACTAGGGTTTTTTCTTCCAAATTTGGCGTGGTCTTTGGCTTAGTATGGGTTTGGAGTGTTGAATGATGTAAATTAAAGTGTGGAATTAGTTAGAGGATTAATAGGTCATGAATATCTAGGGTTGGAAAGAGTCCTAGTTGGTTAGGATAAGTGGGGACTTGGTCTAAGGAAATTAATAGGTTTAGGATGGGTCTAGGGTGAGGTGGAAAGGGTGAGGTGGCTAGGTGAGTTAGA
This sequence comes from Taxus chinensis, assembly GCA_019776745.2. Taxonomy (NCBI): domain Eukaryota; kingdom Viridiplantae; phylum Streptophyta; class Pinopsida; order Cupressales; family Taxaceae; genus Taxus; species Taxus chinensis. The sequence continues at coordinate 778,847,042 of CM034149.1, read as the reverse complement.
TAATTAACTTAATTGTGATAAATGAATTAATTAAAATATGTGCAAGTGGGCATGGTGGGGGAATAATATTAAATTAATTATTCGAAGGTGATTTAGACTCTGCAAGAGATTAGAGATAAGACAAGTTGAGAAAGAAGGAGAAAGAACAAGATTGAAGACCTAGGGTATGAGCTAGGGTTTATGAGATGAATAAGTGATATCCATCAGTTGTGGAAGAAGCAATATCAGAGATAAAACATCTTCAGGTGGAAGAGTTGGTGATTAGTTATTCTAGGGGTTGGTAGCCTCCTTGTGGAGTTAGTGGTGCTTCACTAAATTAGGGGTTTGTAAAATCCCACTATTAACCCTTTTTTATTTGGCGTTTAATTATTTGGATAAATACGATTAATGTAAAATGTATGTATTTAAAATAATTAAACACCGCATATTATAAGTATTAAATTCATATTTTATATAATTGCAGAACTTTGTTGTCCAGTCCGGATTATGTCATTGGTATAATTATTTCATGACTACATAAATTGTTTTTGAGATGTAGTATTTTGGCAAAAATCTCTCATGCTTATAAGTTGGTTGAATGCAATTATAACACTAATTTATGGCTTATGTTAAAATTAACGCCATTAGAATGTTTGGAGCATATTTTTGCACCCATGAAATCGATAGGTAATGTTTGATTTTATGGTATTGACTTCAAAACTAGAATGTTGTGAATAAACACCGTAAAGGCTTGAAAATTCAATATATATTAATTGTTTTCGGGTTCAAGCTGAAATGGTATTAAATACCATGGTGTGGTCAAAATTTTAGTGAATATAATATATCCACATTAGTGGACATTCCCGTGGATGAGGGATATTTAAATTAATTGTTGAAAAGCAATGTCTTATTAACAAAAATCCCCACCCATGTTGATATGAGGCTTTTCCAACCACCCATTTGGCATTTTAGAAAGACGGGGAAATAAATGCGACTTAGGGATTTATGGGAAAATAGGAAAAATATGGAATTGGGAGTTTATTTGGCATTCGACTTGTGAGAGAGATCCCATCTTGGAGACACTCTACAGAAATTTTTCCGGTATCTGAGGGTGGAGGTGTTTTTATTCAGAACGTATTATTTTAATTTAAGAGTGCATTGTAGAAGTGTGGTCAGTTTTGGAGAAGCTAGAGCTTAAGCACCCAGAACAAATCAACTGGGGTTTTCAGCCGGTATTTGGAAGCAAGTTAAACAAAAGGAAATTTATTTTACTAGTAAAGAGTTCCTCTGTTGTTCTCTTAGTTTTTGATTTATAAAATATTGTTGTCTTTTATGGACTCTGCATTCTTCTCTGGTTTTTGAAAAAATAAATGATGAAATCTTATTTTGAGCTTGAAATCTTTGTATTAAAATGATTTGCTATTATGGGTTCTTTAGTTGAATGTGCAAATTGACTATTGGGGGTTTTCCAATTATATTTTATATTTTTGTTTGATAAAAAGATTAATATCTTTTGTGGGTTTTGCATTCTTCTCTAGTTTTTAAAAATAATTTGTGAAACCCTCCTCTGAGCTTAAAATATCTGTATTAAAATGATTTTCTACTGTGGTTTATGTAGTGGAAGTTGAGAATTGACTATTGGGGGATTTCCATTATTATTGTTGGGCCCCCAAAATATTGGTCAAGTACAAGAAGGTGCATGGATGCGTAAGGCCGATTTGAAGATGGGCGTGCAAGGAAAAAAGCATGCAAGGTAGAGCAAAGGTTTTGGGAATTACACATATTTGGCATATCAGACAGAACATGAGAAACCCATGACATGACTGTGCATATAGAATGGATAAGGTGCCAACCTGGCAGCTTGGTGCACATGGAAGGAATATACCTTGTGATGGAAGATTCTAGAAGGCCATCATTGACAAAGAGTGGAGAGCTCCGAGCCTGAAGAAGCATGCTCCCATGGAGGACCACCTTGGACACTTGGCAATGGATCTACAACTCCTGAAAAGGCTTGAAGATGTTGAGAAAGGTACTATAAATACAAGCACCCACTAGAGGAAAAGATATAGAGAGATAAAGAGGAAGAGGTGAAGCCATGCAGGAATACTATGAGAGCTCCATAGGTTGGGTTTAGAGGATCTGTAGGAATACGTTGTACTAAGGGGATGGGTTTTGAACATTTTTCTTTGTACTATGAAGGACCTTAAGTCTATTTCTGATGCATGATATTGATCTACATTATCATATGAATCTGTGATTGCCTGAGTTATTGTAATATGGTTATCAACATGCTTAATATGAATATATGTGTGGTTCCAGTTCTACTACATGGTTATATGTATATTTCATATGAGTGGGTGTAAACCCCTATGCATTTATTTTTTCTGTTATGATTCAAATCTATGTTCTATAATGCTTTCCTTATATGAATGAATACATTGGTCTAGAAGTTCATTCTGAGCTCTAAGATGAATGTATGGTTCCTTTCCAATTTGTTCACTTAATTTTCTATCATAAATAATGCATTCTCACACAACTCACATAAAGGAGGGACTCGGCACCTGCGCACCTGCCTCAGGTGAGTGCCCAGCGCCTGCTGGGTGATAGGCCGGCGTGCATGGGATTTCCTTGTTCTTTAGGAAGGGCTTAAAAATGACTACATCTTGGTTCCATTGCCGGGACCTATTTTCGAAGTTATTGTGAGAAATGGCATACATTTTTGTCTTTGTGATGTGTAATGACAGAACACCTGACTTTAGAAAGTGTTAAAACATGTGGTTCAAGAGCACGGAGGATGAGTTTTCTCAAAGATTCAGCACTGTGCCTGAGTTTAGTATGCGTGGATGGGTAGAAGAGAACCTATACAATGAGATGTATGAGACATTCTTTTGTTACTTCCCAGTAGAGCTATATGAATGGCTCTCAGCATATGCATCCAGATCAAGTTGGTTTTGTAGATCACGCATGTGGACCCAAGATGACTATCAGAGGCTGCAGGATGTAAATCTGACATGTGGACACGTGTTATTGATCACTGGTGGAAGAGGGTGTTGACTAGTTATACTTTGGAATATGCCATTTCAACGTATTCTTGCCCAAAGATCACTGAGTTCAAGTTTCTGAGGGAGCCTAGAGGATCATTTTTGTGTGTTATTCCTCTGGCTATGAATATCTTGGTCATTACTTTGAGTTTAGAAGCATTCCCCATGGCTAGCTAAGCTCTCTGAGCATTGGGAAAGGAAGCTAGGGTGCTCTCTAAGGTGGAGGAAGATGGAGGACGTTGCGGCTGAAAAGGAAAGGGAGGAGAGATGACTCAAGTATAATGAAGCTTGTGAAAGGGAGATGACTAGACAACGTGACGAGGTAGCAAGTGTGATGGATCTATGGAGGTAGACATGTTGCAGAGGGTGTTGAAGTTCACGCAGAGGATGTGGAGCCTAAGCAGTTTGTGCTACCCCATCTTGGCAAGTGCATGTAAGAGAAGCCCCTTCAACTTCTGATGAGATTTCCTTCACATGGAGAAAGAAGAGTCATCGACATGCATCTAAACCCACCTAGCGACTGATCCCTTGCACTTGGTTTTTCAGATCAAGGGAAGAGTATTGTTAACCCAGTTGGTATCGGTGGAAGTGACTGATCTGCACCTAGGAGATATAATTTCTCATTTGGGACTTCTATGGCTACACATACCATTCCAATGTTTGGAGGAATTTTTAGGGTAAAGTGTGGATACACAAGCCTTTGGTCTCGCATCTGGGAGTGGCAACGGGGTACACTATTAGTAGTGGGACATTATCACAGGACCATCGGTTTACATTTTAGTGGAACATTGGGAACCCTTGGTGTGACCACTATAGGACCTAGTGGATCCTAGTGGATCTGGTGGGTCAGGAGGAATAGGACCTGGTGGATCTAGTGGATGGATCTAGCTGGGTCAGGAGGAACAGGACCTGGTGGACCCAGTGGATCTGGTGGAGGGAACAATGGAGGAAACACCAGAGGAAACCAAGGCTCTGGCTCGGGAGGACAAGGACCCCAGCCACCCCCCAAGTGATTTTCCAAATGTCTTTGCACTTACTAGACTATAGGGGTATTGAAGATGTTGCAGAGCATGTGCACAAGTGCAAGTTACTATGGTGTGTGAAAGGGATCACTAGCCCAGAGCGGAAGGCAAGCCAGTTTACAACTACATTGCAAGGGTGCACGCATAGCTGGTATAGGAAGTATGACCCCCATCAAATGGTGGTGGATTATATAGCATTGAAAAATTCTTTCCTCACAGAGTTTCATATTCCAGAGTTTGAGCAGAAGAGCATCAGCGCCTTGAAGGAGATCCAGCAGGGAATGGAAGAGAGTGTGTGGGAGTATGATGCATGGTTTAAAACTCTCTTGTCCAAAATGTCATATGACATCCACCCCTCACAACATGCTCAATGGTTTTTTAGAGGGTTGATCACTCCATTTAGGAGGGCATTGTCACATAAAATGTTCACTGACCCACGCGAGGCTTTAGATGCTTACCTTACGCGTTGAAGCTGTTGGGAGTGTGGATACTAGTGTTAGTCTATTTTTGGAGGCCCAAATCACCGCAATGGCCAAGAAATTGGAGAATCTCTCTACAAACTCAGTGCATGAGGTCTGTAGTGGGCTTTGGTGTACAGACTGCGAAGTGGAGGGTCATGCAAAGGATAGTTTCCCTCAGAAGTTGGTGTGCACGCTATGGTAGTAGACTGTGAGATCTACCATGGAGATCATGATGCAAGTAGATGCCCTCTACTCCAACATGTAATCCGCAAGAATTTTTCTTTCTACTGCAAGATATGCACCTCTACAACCCATGACACCAAGGACTGCAGACTGATTGATCAGATCCATGATGCTATTGATCTGGGTGTGCGCACCATAACTAGCCTTGTTGGCAGTTCTAAGGATGATGACCAATGTATGAAGGTCGTGCACAGATGGAGGGGTGCGTGGAAGAGGTTTTCATGGAGCAGTTCATGGTCGTGGTAACCATAACAGAGGGAGAAGTGAGTTCCCATAGGGAACATGTTATAATTGTGGATCTACAGAAGCATTATAAATGTGAGTGTCCTGATCTATTACAATGCTCGTGGTGCAGGAAGAAGCACAAGTACAAAGAATGTCTGGAACTCTATGAGTATATGAACCAGCAGCATTGAAAAGATAAGGGCGTTGCTATGGTGAGCGTCAAAAAGGATAATTCACAATGGATGTCAAGAGTGGTGCATGAGTTAGAACTAGAGCCTGTACTAGTGACAATGTGTGTAGAGGCCGCATGCACAAGGGAGATGCCAAGACCAAGGACACTAGTTTCTAGAGAGGAGGTACTACATGGAAAGTACCTAGACCCTACCCATCAGAAAGAATTATACCAGGAGACTATGGACATGATTCAAAGTTTACAAGGGGAGATACAGTGTCTCAAGGAGTAATCGAGGTAGGTAGGGTAGCGGAAGGATAACGAGGTTCCAAGGAGTGACCTGGATGAGGTCAAAGAAGTATGTAAAATGTTGAGGAAAGAGAATATTATTCCCTTGCTGGGAGAATGGCTGAGGGAGAAGGTACCACGTGCACTAGAGTAGAGCGTGAGAGATAGGTTTTTGCATGTAAAACCTTTCTCCACACAGCCTTGACTATGATAAAGAGATTACTCTGAATGTAGTTGTTGATGGATGGCTTCTAAGAAATATCCTCATCGACACGCAGAGTAGAGGTGAATGTTCTTACCTTAGATGCCTGGCATCAGATGGGAAGGCCCACGTTGCAGCCATCTTCAAATGTGTTGTATATGGTGAACAAGACTAAGGCAATGCCCATTAGAGTCCTAAAGGATGTAGTTATCACCATTCAAGGGGCCAAGTTCACTAGATTTTTGAAGTCTTGGTGCTCGACTCGAGGCAAACAACTTTCCAGCATTGCTTGGGCACCCATGGTGTTACAAGAATAATGTTGACATAAGGTTTAACAAATGATATATCAGTTTCAAAAATAAGGAAGAACGGGTGGTCATCCCTTTGACGGATGGGAATTCGGCACCCTACACAGAGTCCATTGGGAGAAGAAGTCCTTGATAGAATCTATGTGCACTCCATCAGAGATCCTGAGGTAATTAACCCCACATGGAGGGGGTCATCCAATTTAAAGAAACTCAGTCCGTGAGTGATACCACTAGTGTGGCATGTGACAATTGGGTGCACAGGACCTATGAGTTAATTGGGTGACAATTAAAAGAACCAGTAACAAGGGTGATAAAGGCACACTCAGTCAAGCACCTGGGAGGAAAGAAGTTGCCTAGCTACTCGGGAGGAGCATTTCCTGAGATTTTCCTACAGGAAATGGAAGCTCAGTGGAGAAATGAGGATGAAAGAAGAAAAATGCTCAGCTATAACCTACTCGGGACTACAGCGTGTTGGTGGGCTACACATCGAGAGAACCTCCTGGAGTGGCGCGAGGTAAGAATCATGCTCTCTGTAAGGTTTTCAAGAAGCAACATGCCCACGGCTATACAAGACTACCATGGGAAAGAAACCGCTTTTTTTCATATCCAAGCATGCAAGGAATCCTAGATGGGAAGTGCGGAAGCATTACCACCTTCATTGTGGGTACACAAGTTATATTCCACCTTACAAGGCTATGTACACATGCATGGTACATTCATTTTGAGATGCGTCGTCAAACAGGTAATTGGCAAGAGTTGGTGGCTGACCTCATTCAAGCATTTGAGTATAGAAACACCAAACCATCAGTGGATAAGGCGTTGCAAACAATCAAGCGCCTTACAATGGGAGATAGTGCCATGGCTGAGGATAGGCTACTGGAATTACTATAAAATCCTGATGTGGAGATGCACCTCTATGAGGAAGAATCAGAGGAAGTACATTTTGAGTGCACGTGTATGGAAAAAGAAAAAGGGAAATTGGTCTATGTCATAGACGGGGAAGAGATGGAGACGTTGGATGTTGATCATTCAGAGGGTACATGTGAGGTCATTGACAGCACTGATGAGAAAGCACGTGCCTACCATGAGCCCTTGAAGAAAAAGAAGGTTAACATTGGGATGGAGGCCAAACCTAAGGAGGCTATCATTGGTGACTATTGGTTAGAAAAGGAAGTTTTGAAGATCATTGATCTGTTGTGTGAATTCTAAGATTTGTTCCCTCACGGGTACCATGAACTCAAAGGCATCCACCATTCCTTGGGAGAAATGAATATCAAGTTAAAAGAAGGTGTGCACCCGATTCAGAAGAGACCTTATCAGATGAATCCAAATTTGTGCGTACGGGTTAAGGAAGAGATAGACAAAATGATAGCATTAGGTATCATTGAGGTGGTTGAAGAGTCAAAATGGATAAGCCCAATGGTCATCAGCATCAAGAAGGATGGGAGGATCAGGATCTGTGTTGACTACTAGGGACCTGAATGTAGTATGTGTCATTGATCCTTTCCCTACCCCATTTACTGAAGAAATCTTAGAGGGAGTGGCCGGGCACGAAGCCTACTCCTTCATAGATGGGTTCTTAGGGTACCACCAGGTACAGATTGCAAAGGAATACCAGAGAAAGAAAACTTTCGCCACTAAATGGGGAATTTTTTCCTACATGGTCATGCCTTTTGGGTTAAATAATGCACCTGCTGTGTTCTCACGCATTGTAGTGCAAGCCTTCTAGGACTTCATCCACAAATTTCTTCAGGTCTATTTGGATGATTGGACTATATATGGTCTCGTCAAGGACCATTGTGATAACTTGAGACTAATGTTTGAAAGGTGTCGACAGTTGAGGATATCCCTCAACATCAAGAAGTGTGTCTTTGCTACCCCATTTGGAACCTTATTAGGGCATATCATATGCAAAGAAGGCTTACTAGTAGATCCCGCCAAAGTTGCAGTCATTGTGGGTTTGGGGGAGCCTACTAGCCAAAGCGTCATGCGTGGATTCCTTAGACACATGGGATATTACAGGAAGTTCATTAAGGGGTATGCCAAAATTGTTGCGCCCTTAGAAGAATTGTTGAAACATAAAAGTGCCTTTCATTGGGGAGAGGTGCAGCAGAAGGCATTTGACACTTTAAAGGAAAGGCTCGTAATGAATCCCATATTATGTTTCCCTTCTTGGGATAATCCTTTCCATGTGCATGTGGATGCCTTAGGGATAAAATGGGGGCTAGTACTAGCATAAACCTGGTGAAGGAATTTTTGATCATCCCTTGAGCTTTGCAAGCAGGAAATTGACACCAGCAGAGAAGAATTACACAACTACTGAGTGTGAAGCATTTTCAATGATCTACGCACTGCATAAGTTTAGGTAGTATCTACTAGCAACACCCTTCATATTCTACACAGATCACATGGTATTAAAATACTTAGTCAACAAACCCATTCTGTAAGGGCACATATGTCGTTGGGTCCTCCTATTTCAGGAATTTTAATTTATGGTGGTGGTAAAGCCAGGAAAGAATAATTTAGGGCCTGACCACTTATCAAGGATTGATTCAGGAGAGGACATGCAAAGCATTGAGGATACCATGCCAGATGCACAAGCTATTTATATTACGGAAAACGCACCCTCAGACTTGGAAGATATCGCAGTGTTCTTAAAGACAGGTGTGGTGCCAAAAGGGATGAGGGCTGTGGAGAGAAAGTAGTTGGCTATACATGCCACACCCTACATGCTTATTAGCAGAGATTTATACAAATTAGGTCATGATGAGGTTTTACACCGATGCATGCTAGAACATGAGTGCATTGCAATTATGGAAGAAGTGCATGGTGGGATTGTAGGAGGACACTATGTAGGAAATGCAACCACGTGGAAGATTCTACTCATAGGGATTTGGTGGGAATCCATTTACCAAGATTGTATTGAGTTTTTTCAAGGCCTATGACCATTTCAGCACCTTGGAAAACCTGGAAAGAGGGATGAAATGCCCTTACGACCAATAGCCAGCGCAGAACCATTTGAGAAATGGGCTATCGACTTTGTAGGACCAATCTCACCAGTAGCAGCGAAGGACTGGTTCGTGGTATATCATCACTTGCACTGATTATTTAACATGGTGAGAAGAGGTAGCACCTACAAAGGATTACACCGTGGATGACAACTGCTAGATTCTTATGGGAAAATATAATCAGCAGATATGGTTTCCCTTTAAGTTTAACAAGTGATAGGGGTACACACTTCCTCAATGAAATAGTTAGGATCCTGTTGGAAGAATTTATGGTGGCCCATCATAAGACTACCCCATATCACCCTCAAGAAAATGGGACTGCTGAGGCATTTAACAAAATACTAAGTCATACGTTAACTAAGATTTGTGACGTTGAAAGATAGGATTGGGATGATAAGGTATCAGTTGTCCTATGGGCATACAGGACAACCTATAAAAGGTTGAACAAGGCCACACTCGTTTCAATTGGTGTTCGGCATGGAGGTTATTTTACCAGTTGAATTCATGTTACCTTCACTGCGTATAGCGCGTAGGAGGTTTAGCCAATGAGCAAGTGCTGGAAGAAAGAATTGATAAATTAATGCAGTTGGATGAAAGGAAATCACTTGCTAGGTGGAGTCAAAAGATAGAAAAAGCAAGACAAAAAGCATGGCATGATCATCATATCAAGAACAAGAAGTTTGAGGTTGGGCAGTTGGTGTTATTGTATGATTCCAAGTATCTGCACCATCCTAGGAAGTTGAAAGTCCATTGGTTGGGACCTTACCTCATATCGTACATTCTTGATTCAGGCGCTTTCCAGTTACAAGCGCTGGATGGGACAAGATTACCAGGTCACTTCAATGGGAGTAGGCTGAAGCCCTACTATAAATAATTCTTCTTGGTGTTTGTAAATAAGGTCGTGTCACCAATTAGTTTAGGTTTCCCTTTATGCAATTTCCTTTTCATGTGTTTCCCTTTCTCATCATTTGTTTTGTTGTTTGTTTTACGCCTTGGGCACTGGTAACCACATTACTTTTTGAAGGTTGTGCATGCGCAGAGGACCACGCATCTGTTTTAGTGTGGGGTGGAGTGATGTGGAGTATAGGCCCATAATACAAGTTGAACCGACAGTAGAAGTTGTGGTGAATGGCCCGGTTAAATAACTAAAGGCACATAAGGATAATAGGCACGTATAAAGAAGAGATGGACATAAATGGTTGGTGTCAAGAAATCCTTGAAGAAACCACGTACAAAAAAAGGAAGAGTGCAGGAACAACATGAGGTATGCGAGGGAAAAAAATAGGGAAAAGGACAGAAGAAGTGCCTTCGGCGCTAGGAACACGCATGTGGAAGAGGCTTCAGTTATGTTGGATTTTTGTGCACCAAAAGGTTGTAAAGGGATTTGCGTGTAAGATATGGCATGTGGGACAAAGTGCTCAAGACTGGCTTAGTGGAAAAATTCACATTTAAGGTCAAAGTACGGTGGTAGGTGAGAGAGCATTTAATGTTGGGAAAAGAGAAAAACTATAAATAAAAGGTCAAGCACTTCATTATTTTCATTGTGTTTACAAAGAAAAGAAAGCTCTCATGAACTAGGGCATCCAAAGCAAGATCTTTGTGTCGAAGGAATTATTTGAGAGATCTGAAGTTGCATAGCTAGGGTAAAATCACAAACCAATAGGAAAGGAGTACACGGGCGTGGAGAAGTTAAGTAAGCAAGTGTCATCTTGTGGAAGGGTTTTTCTAGTTAGGGTTTAGTGACTAGGGCATGGAATTAGAAGGATTTTTCTGCAAAGATTGAGCTTGGGGCTGGATAGAGTGGTAGAGTAGAGCAAGGAAAAGATGCTTGAAGTGATAACCTAACTAGAAGAATGGCACCAAAGAAAGCAACCATCTCACCAAAGAAGCAGAAGGGAAAGGGTAAGGGGAAGCAAACGGCTTATCGATCACAAGCACAAATGAAGAATGGTACGTGGAAATGCAGTACCCAGATGGGGTGTTGCTGGGAAAAGAATGGGAATCACACCTAAGAAAGATGACTGTGTGTGACTATAATCACCGCACCAGCACAACAGAGAAAGAAATGGCTTTGGAGTTGGTTCACCCAACCAACAAGAGAACACCAGAAGGTATGCCCATTTATAGTGATGAGGTAAAGGTTAAGTTGGAGAAGGCAGGGTTGTTGCAACTCTATGAACTGCCATACTTCAGAAAACCTGAGCACCTCTACCAATGGCTAATGGTGCATGTTCATGAAGACCACTTTTATTTCACGGGGTGCAAGATGCACATAACCCCCCAACTAATTTCCAAGTTCACGGGCCTTATCTTTGAAGGGGACAACATTGATGATGACCTAAGTGACAAGGAGGCCATCAAGGAAATAGTTGTTGCATTTGACTATAAGAAAGGATCGCGATACTTTGACATCACTAAGATCCAAGACCCATGATGAGGATGGCCACGTGCACATTGGTAACCAAGCTCAATGATCAGGAGAGATGGACTCAAGTAAACAAGGCATGGTTGAACGTGTGCTAGAAAATATTTGAGGGGACCATCTACAACTTGTCCACTTTCATCATAGATGAAATCATCAGCAGCACACAAGAAGGTGAGAAGATACTATTTGGAAATGTTCTCCTCACAATTGTCTTCTCAGAAATCAGAGTGCCCGATGGGCCAGAAAAGGTTTGTTTGGGAGTACCCAGAAGAGGATCCCTCACCCATGAAGCGGTTCACAAAATATACTTGTGAGACCATGACAGCCACTCACAAGGCATTCTAGAGAAATGGTACAAGCACATGAGGGATGCATTTGGGGTGGAATGGAGGATTCTAGAGTAGCTACCCATGCACTCGTAAAAGGAGAAGTAGAATTCGCAGTATATCAACACTTTTGCATTGGTAGATTTAGGTTAATAGATGAAAACAATGAGCCCATGGTGCAAGCTTCCCTTCTCCTTCACTGCACTATATTTCCAAGCAGGGGTGAACAAGTTTAAAGAGGCCAAAAGACTAAGGTTCGACCTTAGTGAAGTAGATCAAGACCACAGAGAGCTATGCAAGAAAGTTGGTTTACCCCAAGAAGCATGCATACGTGGAGAGATATGTCTCCCACGAGATACAAATGATGAAACCAGTGACTTTTCTAATCAATGGAAGGGCTGTAGCAAGAATATACCTTCACATCAGGACAAAATTTGAGAAGGGTGTGTACTTAGAAAATGATGTAACCATCCCTGAGGACCCCACAGGAAGAAATAATCCCATGCCCAAAGAAGAGGGAAAGAGAAGAGGTGCAGAAAGCACCAAGTGTTCAAGCTACACAAGTGGTAAGCATGTCATAGTCAAGCATTAAGCCCAGTACTTACACATGGAGAAATAAGTCCCTGGTGAAGGAAAAGACTCCAAAGGAAGAAGCATCAAAGCATGAAGAACCCTCCACCCAAGAGAAGTCACCAGAGGAGGAGGAAAGGAAGTAGAATCTCCTGCCAGGAAGAAGCAGAAGGTGACAGAGAAAAATGACTCAGAGGACACAGAGAGCTTGGAGGCCTATAGAGGTGAGAGAGATGATGATGATGAAGATGAACTAGGAGGTGAGGGCCATCCTATCTATGAGGTTCATGACTTAGAGGAGGAAGGAGAGGAAGAAGAAAATGAATACATCTTTTCCAGAAGGGAGGATAACAAAGAAGAAGAAGAAACTCAGGACAAAGGGGTAAGTGAGGAAGTTACAAAAGAACAAAGGACCCCAAGCCTCACTAAGGAACAAATAAATAAGGCCACAGAGAAGGAAGTAGCCAAAATCATTGAAGACCTAGTAGAACAAGAGATACAATGGAGTGCAGTGCAGACCTAGTGATGAAGGAAATAGAGGAGGAAAGCATAGAAAAGGAATATGGCAGCATGGGAGGGGATCCCAATTTGGCTGTGAGCTTTCCTAAGGCCACACGCACAGGGAGAAGAAGTGCATAGAAACATCATAGGTTTAGAGGATGGGCTATATTGATGATCCAAACAAGGTGTTATGTGTGTGTTTTCAAAGCACCATGCCAACGGAGCAACTCTTGGCTATGGCATCATTTGATGAGGAAGGTGCATACCCTCGGATAAGGAAAATGCTTTCTTGGGCATTTGAGTCCCACATCGAATGAACCAGAATTCAAAGTAAGCCAAGGGGAAATAATGAAGGTACCAAAGTCAAAAAGGTGACAACCCCTTGGTAAACACTCAGCAGCTATCAGACGAACAAATTTGTAATGCAACTGAACAAAGTTTCGGTGGAAGTAGAAGCCAGACTCTTCGGAGAAATGACAGAGTGAAGTTCCTAGAAGTAGAGCTAGAGAAGAGGGAAGAGGAGTTGGAGAAGAGAACAAAGGAGTTAAAACATGAGGAACTGGTCAGCACTCAGCTAAGGTGAGAATTAAAAGAAGAGAAACCAAGGGTGTGCAAAGTCTACAAGAAATTAGAGATGATCACAGATGCCATTTTCTTGAAGCATCTAGATCTAATGCCACCTGCACATAGAAGTATGGATCTGCCCTAGAGTGTCTAGAGGACTTGACCCGTGTCCTCACAATGGAAAGATGACCCCTAGCCTTGGATTCTGTAGAGGAGGCATCAACACGCAAAGAAAAGGAGGACAAGATGAAGGTTGTGACCATTGTGGCCCAGTACAAGAAAGTCCTTGTGGATGTGAAAGTCACCGCCCAAGTTGCTGAGATCCGCCTATGATAACTGCACCGATAGAGATATAGTGGCGAGAATTTTGGTCGCCACCCATAAAGTGGAGCTCAAGGAATTCCAGGAGAAAAATAAGGGGAATAGAGTGGAACGTGACAAAATTCTATTTGAGGTTGAGAAAAATTCAGAGGCTATTGAGGCCTTGCAGGGCTCAATTAAGAACCGGAGCTGAAGGAGTTGTATCCCCAGATCACTCGTAGGATGGACGTGCTCGAGGATTTGGGAAAAAAATTGGAGGGGATCATGGAAGCAATGAATACCCAAGGAGAAGGGATAAGCTTTGAAGAGGTGAGTTCCCTAGTCGGTGACCTTTGTCACCAGGCACAGAGCGAGGTCGATACCTGGAATAAGTTGGAGGCTGACTTAATGAAAGATTTCCCTCTCCTCTTGCATAAAATAATCATAGTTCCTCATTATTTCTTTCTTCCCCAAAATTCTTCATTCCTTTATTCTTTCCCCAAGCCATTCAAGAATGGTCATTCTTTATTCTTTGATAAAATGTTCCTGAGGATGGAGAACAGGCATAGTGTGGGGTAATGTTGGGCCCCTAAAATATTGGCCAAGTACAAGAAGGCACGTGGGCACGCAAGGCCTAATTGAAGATGGGCGTGCAAGGAGAAAGTGCGTAAGACAAAGCAAAGGTTTTGGGACTTAGCCATATTTGGCGTATCAGACAGAACATGAGAAAAGCGTGACCCGACTGTGCATGTGGAATGGATAAGGTGCCAGCCTAGCAGTTGGTGCCCAAGGAAGGAATATACCTTACGATGGAAGATTCTAGAAGGCCATCATTGTAAAGAGTGGAGAGCTCGATCCTGAAGAAGCATGCTCCCATGGAGGACCACCTTGGACACTTGGTAATGGATCTACAACTCACATGAAGGCTTGAAGATGTTAAAAAGGCTATAAATACAAGCACCCACCAGAGGAAAAGATATAGAGAGAGAGAGAGAGAAGAGGCGAATCCATGCAAGAATACTATGAGAGATCCATAGGTTGGGTTTAGAGGATCTGTAGGAATATGTTGTACTAAGGGGATGGGTTTTGAACATTTTTCTTTGTACTATGAAGGGCCCAAATCTAGTTCTGATGCATGATATTGATCTGTATTACCATATGAATCTGTGATTTCCTGAGTTATTGTAATATGGTTATCAACATGCTTAATATGAATATATGTGTGGTTCCAGTTCTACTACATGGTTATATGTTTATTTCATATAAGTGGGTGTAAACCCCTGTGCATTTCTTTTCTGTTATGATTCATATCTATGTTCTATAATGCTTTTCCTTATATGAATGAATACATTGGTCTAGAAGTCATTCTGAGCTCTAAGATGAATGTATGGTTCCCTTCCAATCTGTTCACTTAAGTTTCTATCATAAATAATGCATTCTCACACAACTCGCATAAAGGAGGGACTCATCACCCACGCATGCCTTGGGTGAGTGCCCAACACCCGCTAGGTGATAGGCCGACGCGCATGGGATTTCCTTGTTATTTGAGAAGGGCTTTAAAATGACTACAAAAAATGGTATGGATTATTGTAATTTAATGTAGTAGTGAATATTTAGTTATTGGTGGAATATTCTTATGACTGTTATGGATTTTTCTTTCCCAATAAAATGGTATGGCTTATTGTAATTTAATGTAGTAGCGAATATTTAGTTACTAGTTTTTATTATTGAGAGAAGAATTTGGGTAAATTTATTGTCTATTGGTTATAATTTGAAATGATTGTGTACTAACCTGGTGCATAAAAAATAAGAAACTAAATATGTAGTCTTTTTTTAACAATATAGATGTAAGTAATCCTATGTAGGAACATTTTGGAAAATGTTATTGAAATTAAATAGAACGCTGAAATTCAGCTAGGTCATGCATTTTACTGTTATTAGTTCATATCATTATTATTTTTGTTTGTTAGCCCAATCTCCTTTGACTCAGAGGGCTGGATCACTTGATCCATGCCTTTTTGTTTAAATAATTTATTTTGATATTTGAATGATACTAGCTTTAAATGATTTCTGGAATATTTTAAAAGTGGAAAATACAAGGGGAAAATCTGGCAAAAATTTTCCAGAAATCTATACTTAGTCATTTTTATGGACTTCAAATAAATGGTTGACCTTCTTGGTATGTGAATTAAACTGCATGGAGGTTGGATGAACAATAGATTTAATTCCTTGAATGTCTTAGCTTTACTCGTTGTTTAGAGTGGTGTTGTGTGTGCAAAGATGGTAGATCCGACATAGTTCAGGATCCAGAATCCCTCTCCCATTGCATGACTTGCGATTGAGGAAGCGGAAGGAAGGTATGCGAAGTGGTCCTTCAGGAACGCTTTGCATATACTCCCTAGGCCTCTTCCATCGCCAACTATGGATTGACGACAGATTCTTGTTCCCTAACTATTGCAGATGTAATATATTTGTAATGTTTTATTAGCTAACTAAGATGAATAATCTTCTTATTTGTCTAAACCTAGTTGGGCATGTAGATTAAATTCTCGCTAGTTATTTGAACTAACACCCCAAACATATAGTGTTGCAGGTTAGATATGGATGACTAGATCATTACACTCCAGCTTGTGGAAGTTGGCGTTGAATGAATGTTTTAGTATGGATCTTGGATCCAATTGTAATTGTACTAATAGTAAATTATACTTTCCTTGACAAGTTGTACCGTATGTTAGTCCTTAGTGGACGAAATGTTTCATATATGTATTAATGAAATGTAGGATTGGATTGTGTATAAATGTTATGGCAGTTTTGTGTATGTATAAATAATGATCATGTTGTGGGTTGGAAAACAAAGGTAATTAATTTGATAATATAGGAAATCATACAATCGTTTATTTAGTGCTTCAATTAATTATAGTTACGAAGCTAAGTATGTATCTGCTATCTAGTAAGTTGCCATGAATATGAATATTGTGTATGGGTAAATGGAAAGAATGGTAAGTGATTAAAGGAACTAAAATAATTGAAGGGAAAATCCTAAAAATATTAGTCATGCCTCCTTAATAAATCAAAGGTTCCTCATAATTTACTCCACCATGAAGGAGACTGGAATGGGATAATTTAATAAACTAAGATAAATGCTTTATATGAATCTACTTCCGTATCAAGATAAATTGGGTCAAAACATATGGTTAAAAATGAGTTTAAAGGTTGTTTCTAAATGGTATAACTTGCAAAAATATTATTCTTAACTCTTAAGTAAGAATGTTGAATATGAGCAATTATCTTGGTATTTTCCTAAATCTCATAACGGGAAGTAAACTTGAAAGTAATGTAATCAAGATATAAACTGAAATAGTGCATTCCTTAACTGTAAATCTATTGGGTCTATAATATATGCTAAGGGTATGGAGGTCTAATCAAGATAGGGAATTAGTCTCAAGCAAGGTGTGATATTAATCCAGTCTATAGTTAATAATGGTTATGATCTTTGCTATTGATAACCACACCAAGATATAAATATTCCTCAATTGATTTTTGGGAATAGTAAATGAGGGGTACACCTCTTGAACATTATAGTTGAAATTCAGGTTCAATTTTAAAAGAAAGAGCTCTAAAGTAAAGAACGATGAACTTATTTTATGCTAAATTACTACACCTAAGAAACAAGATCATAAACAAGAGGTTAATTTACCTTACGGAGTAAGAGGTACACCTTAAGCGAGATTACCTATCCTAGAATAAATGAAGGTGAATAGGCAATCCTAAAGATGTCAACAATGCCTTAATGGGGAGGGTAAAAACAAGTTAAGCTTACTGCAATTAATTAAGCCTTGTCGGACCTAATGGGAATATTGATTAAGGCTTTATTACACTATTTCCAATAAAATGGGTAGAATGTATAAAGGAGACAACGAGGTGATAATCACTTCATGACCTTATCCTTCTATCTTAGGTAGGTAATTAAATGCATGAACTATAATTCATTAAGTTAATGGACTAAGATTAATGAATTAGGATAATTGTGATGAGATGTTTGTGAGGTGATGGGAAGGAAAATTTAGATGCTATGTGAAAGTATCTATTCTAAGCATACATAGTATAGCGAAAAACTTTGGCCAAAGTAATGTTTTTGTTAGGTGCATTGTCCAATCACCATGATTCCTCAATTCTCGAAGTGTAGGATGTAGGATGGAGTTTACTAAGTGAAACTCCAGGTAGACACTAGAGGATCGGTAACATGTTCCAACTACCGTAGAGCGGTAAAACCAAATGATTCTAAGTAAGAACATTCTAACGAATGTTAGGGGTGATCGTGGAGATCAGGGATATATTAACCCTTACAGCTGCATAAGGTTTATCACATTGTTATAGGATGGATTAATTAATTATGACATGCTGCATAAGCTAGCCTTGGCTAGTTATCTGATTTAATTATGCAGGGGAATATCTGTTTGTTGTTAAGATAATAAGACTTATTGTATTAATTAGCTTAACTAGCTACCTGAATTATATATGCAGAGTAAGTTCTGTTGGTTATAAATTAAAAAAAATCCTTCTAAATTGATTATCAAATTTTAGGTTGTTATAGGGTTGGTGTTTCTTGTGGGGTTGGTGCTCTACTAAACCAAGGGTTGGTGCATCACTGAATCAGGGGTTGGTGTTCCTTGTGAATTTGGTGCTTCACTAAATATATATTTTTTGTGTAATATAAGTAGATTTTCAATGGGTTTTCTTCCCCATGATGGTTTCCCACTTATATATTGTGTTCATGTGTATGATCTCTTGGTTGTGCTTATGTGGTTGATTGTTTCATGTGTGTTAATCACACATTAATGGATGGATAAATGTTAATGGTGAATTTATGATAATATAATTTTTTTTTTAAAGGTTTAAGAACTGATTCACCCCCCTCTCAATTCATTGTGATTCCAACAATAATTGTTGTGTGCTCTAGTGGCTCCCTTGTCTTGTGGTTATTAACAAAATACATGAGGAAAAATGTCATTTGGGTAATGAATACTCATAGGGGTCATTTTGATATGCCTTAAAAATATATGAGTAAAAATTCAACAAAAATTACTATCTAATGAAATCAATAAATTTTTGCTCCCCTATGAACTTATGTGGTAATCAAGGGGAAAATGTATTGAGGATTCAAATATTTTGTTGGATAGAGATTCAAGGTCATGATTTGTTTTTATGTCATCCATAAACCTAGTATTCTCTTACCTATTATTTGATAATCTAGATGAGAAGATATCTAATTTTTACTTGGGTTTTAGAGTTTTTATGTAAAGAACATTTAAAAAATTTCTCATCTTGAAAAAAGGAAAATAACCAAAGGAATAACTAACTAAAGAAAAAATAACATCTTAGTATTTTTTAAAAATTAAAATCAACATTACTAATTAGTTTATAAATTTGAATTAAGGTTTTTAATCTTTCAAATCAAAATGGAGAAAATATCTATGATTTAAAATGAATCCCCCACAAAAATATGGAGTCCCCAAAAATTCAATGAAACCTCTAAAATAAATAGGGAGATCCCATAAATTGAAAAAAATCCACTCTAAAATAGAGAGATCCAAATACCAAAAATTTATAGAAATATGCTGAAAAATAGGGAGATTCAATCTATTTTCCTTTATAAAATATTACATAGAAACAATTTTAAAATAAAAAAAAATATTGTCAGCTATTTATGTTCTTTAACTGTATCTTCATCTTACAAATCTAATCATGTATTTCATATTTAATTGATGTTTCCTTATCTTTCTTCTTCCCTTTCCAATTCCTTTTGTTTACTATTGTAGGTATTTTTTGTCTCCCATATTATCTTATCTAAATATATAAATCTAATATAATAAAACTAATATTATAAAATCTAACACATATACCACATATTTTTATATTTAGATAGATGCAAATTCAGAAAATATCCCTCTTTTTAGGTTCTGTAATCCCCAAAAATTACAACAATGATTTAAAACCCTAAATATGATATGGGTGACCTATACTTAAAATCTATACCACATCCAGACACTAACATAGAAACAATTGCATCAGGATCTAACAACATGAAATTAATGTCACAAAATAGGAACAAGAAATCAAACCGTCAATAAAAATTCATTTGTAATTTTTATGTATCATTATGCAAAGTTTGTTATGTTATAGAAAATTTTATTTTTCATGTGTATTGGGGATCCATTAGCGATGTTGAACCAATCTAACCATAATATATATTGAATTGTCAAGTTAATGTGCATTTGGGATCAATTAGTAGATTGTTAATGTCAATAAAGACCTAATACACACTTTTTGTGATAAGTATAACAAGATTCACTTTCCCTACTAAGAAAGGAAAATAAATTAGCCCCGTTTATACCAAAATATACCTAACACATTATCAAGCGTCAGAATTAGGATATTAGGACTTGATTATTCCCATTTGTGCCAATAAAGTCCTTATACATGTTAATTTTTCACATATGTACTATGGTTTAGTTAGTTCCATTTCCCCCAATCAATCCATAATACATATCATATTCTTTAATTACTCTTTATTTGAACTAAGTTTTCTTTGTCTGCACCACTAGATCCCTAATACAACTTTAAGTATTACAATTATAATATTGGGGATCATTTGGATGTGTTAGAGACAATTGGATCCAAATCGATGTAATATTGTCACATTGTTATGTATTAGGAATATATTGGCACAAACAATTCCAAAGAAGCCATAATACATATTAATTTATTTTATTATTGTGTATTATAACTTATTTGGCACAACATGGGAAAATCGATCCCTAATACATGTTAAACTATCACATTATTATGTGATACAAATTGATTACCCCCATTTCACCAATGGAACCCTAATACATGTTCAAGTGTCATAATCAGAATACTAGGGATTGATTGAATCCATTTATGCTAATAAATCCCTAATAAATGTTTAATTATCACAATCAAAATATTAGGGCTCAATTAAACCATTTATATCAATAGAGCCACAATACATGTAAGATCGTTACATTATTGTGTATTGGGGATCAATTGGAGAAAACATGTGCCAATTGTTCCTTATTACACATTATATTGTTACATGAACGTCTATAGGTATTGATTGGTGTCATTTGTGCCAATGAAGCCCTAATACATGTTCAAGTGTTGGAATTGGAATATTTGGGTTTGATTGGCCCCGTTTTTGCCAATGGGGTTCTTATACATTTTTATTTATCACATTAATGTGTAAGATTGATTGGTGAATTTACACCAATTGAGCCCTAATACATGTTTATGTGTCATAATTGGAATATAAGGGCTATATTGGATTTTTTTGCACAAATCAATACATAATACATGTTACTTTAGTGTGTTAGGGTGAAATTAGTGAAAACTACACCACTCGATTCGTAATAAATGTAATTTGTCACATTCTTGCATATTAGGGATTTATTGACATCATTGATTCCAATATAGTCCTAATACACATAAATATGTCACATTATTATGTATTAGTGTATGCCAATTGATCCCTATTACATGTTAAATATTGTTGTATTACTATGTTCTACAACTTGATTTTCCTCATTTGTGTCAATATATCCCTAACACATGTTCAAGTTTTGTAATCACAATATTATGGTTCAACTGGCCTTGTTTGTGCCAATGGAGCCATTATGCACATTATGTTTTTATACATTAATAAGAAAAAGATTTTAATTGGTTTTTTTTTCACCAAGTGAATCTTAATTCATGTTAGATACTTGTATTTTTGTGCATTAGGACTCAATTGGCCTCATTTGTGCCATTGGATCCCTAATACATGTTTAAGTTTCACAATCCAAATATTAGGGATCAATTGGATCTTCTTGCACAATCAATCTTTAATACATGTTAATTTTCTTTATTAATTTGTATTATGGATTGATTGGCATAAAAATCACCTTAATAAACATGAGTTTTCCACATTTTTGTGTCTTATGGCTCTATGTGTGTTAATTGAGCCCTATTCCATTTTAGATTGTTCTATTAATATATATTAAGGATTGATTAGAACTATTTACATGAATGGATCCCTAATACATATTCAAGTGTCCCAATCAGAAACTAAGGTTTGATAATCCCATTGTTTCCCTAATGGATCACTAATACATATTCAAGTATCACAATTGTAATATTAAGGCTTGATTGGACATGTTTTCACCACTCAAGCACTAATACACAATATTATTAGATCATTGTGTATTAGGGATCAATTGGTGAAAACTTGTACCAATTGAGCCCTATTACAAGTTAGATTTTAACATTTAATGTCTTCTAGGTCTCAATTGGCCCCATTTGTGCAAATGGAGCCCAAATACATGCTTAAGTGTCACAATTAGAATATTAGGAATCGATTGGTCCCATTTACACCAATGAAGCCCTTATACACATTAATTTTTCAAATTAACTTGTAATAGGGTTTAGTTCATGTAATTTACACCAAAATGAACCCTAGTACATATTATATTATTAGATTGTGTGTATTAGGCCTCAAATGGAACCATTTATACCATTAGAGGCCTAAATCATGCTTAAGTGTCACAATCATAACATTAGGGATTGCATTTATCCTTTTTGATAATCAAGACCTAATACACAGACTATTGTCTTAGTATTGTGTATTAGGGCTCAATTGGTGCAAATTTATTGAATCAGTCCCTAATATATGTTAAATTTTTACATTAATATGTATTAGGGATCAATTTATGTAAATATGGACTAAACAATATTTACTGCATGTCAAACTATCACATTAATTTGTATTAGGGATAAATTGACCCTATTCATGATAATGGAGTGCTAATACACATTCAAATCTCAGAATTAGAATATTAGGTCTTAATTGGCCCTGTTTCGACCAATGGATCCCTAATACACGTTCAAAATATTAGGGATTGATTAGATGAATAAATTATTAGAACTAAACACTTATTTGATTTTAAAGAGACAACTATTATTCCTAATTCCATTAGGAAATTTGAAGCTTATTTCCAAACATGAAAACCACCTTCATAGTTATACTATGAATATCCAACCATTTTGAAAATTTATACTACAGAGTATTTGAGCTTTAAAATTATGTGTTCCCTTTAGATATCAAACCAATCTCTTTATCTCTACCTAGTCAATTCCTTGGGTTATTACATGAATTTAGATAGAAAAACAAATGTAATAGAAATGTATCATCTAGATGTATTTACAAATATAATACTTCCATGGGTTGTTTATACTTAGTTTCACATAAAATATCTTACATATCATTTGATGTTAGCTTCAAATTTTATTCCATGTGCATGCCAAGTGGTTTATAATATGTATTTTGAAGCTTTCTAATAATTTAACTATTGTATTTCTATTGTGTTAGGAAGATGTAATTTGATTTTTGAATCACTTTAATACCCAAATAGTAATAAAGGTATCATAGATATGTCATTTTAAATCCTTTCATCAATTCTACTTTGATTTTTGCAATGTATATTTCATTGTTTCTTATAAGGAGTATACCATCCACATACAAAACAATAAATACATTTGTTTTGAAAATTTCATGTTCATTATAAAGTTTTAAAGTGAAATTTTCATACCATAATTTGAAGGTTTTCTTCAACCCATACAACAATTTATCAAACTTAAAAAATTTGTGCTCTTGATTGTCTACTACGAATCATTTTGGTTGATTCATGTACAATATTATTCAAGATAACTATTCAGAAAATAAGTTTTTAAATTTAGTTTCTCTATGGAGATAAATTCAAAAAACTACAAATAACATTAAATTTTAATGTATGTGTAACTATATCATTATACTTTATCCTTTTCTTCTAGACAAATCCCTTTGTGACAAACCATGCTTTGTGTTTTTTAAAGTGAACCATCTACTTTTTGCATGTTTTGAAATACCCACTTAAAAATATTTTTTTCACAATTGATTAGAGAATCAACCAACTTCCAAGTCTCATTTTGACCAAGGCATCATATTCAACATTAATCACTTTTCTCCATATATCCATCTTTTCCCTTGTTTGAAGGAGGTTAGTTGGTAGTCAAAAAATATTGACATATTCTAGATGGTCAAAGATTGGGTATATACCAGGATGTTCCCTCTAGGGACCAATTTTACATTTTTTATTCAATCTCTCCAAATTTGATATTTATTTTATGATTTGTTTTATATGTGCTTGTGGGTGTATGTTTTCTCATTTTATTGGGTTAGAGTTGGAAATACTACAACACCATTCTTTTTCATTGTGTGAATATTGTCATTGTTTTTGTTCATAAATATGACATACCAAAAAATACTTGGTGACATACTTTCTTCTACAAGATGATAAGAGTTATTTGAAATTTAAGGCCCCATCCCTAAGTGTAGACACCAAATATGGGTCACACTCCCTTGTGTCGTCTTTCGAGTAGTTAGCCTGACATGTTAACCTAACCATGACCTATTTACCTCACATTCATATTAATTTAGTTACTTACAGTTGAATTAATACCCATCCTCACATAATTTATTAATTTCATTACTTTAATAAACTGATTTACACCTCACCCAGCCACATCACCTAGACACCTCACCATGGACTTATTAGCCTATTAATGAACTAATACTCAGTATCCACTTATCCTAACCACTTAGGACTTAGTCTAACCCTAACATTAAATTCATATTCCTTCTCCAACAGCATGCCCACTTATCTAAGCGTTAACCACCGCTTGATACCTGAACTAAAAGGCAGAGCTTGCAAAAAATAGACAAGATATGCTATTTTTGGTAAACCTAGGATATCCCGCCTTGACCAACACCGATTAATCCTCAATCGACGCCAGTCACCTTAACTATCATAGTCACCATATATATAATTTAGAAACCTTTTTCCCAAGTTGGTCACTTTGATTTTTGGGAGAGAGAGATATACATTCAAGCATGAACCAGAGTTTTCTCAAGCATCAAGATGATAAAATACATCCAGCTAAAGACCCAAAACAAGTACCAAGAATTATTTGAAGGCATTGGCATTCATGGTAACATTCTGGGAAGCACTGTCATGGCATTGACCACCAGGCTCAAAGATTGACCATCACCTTCCTTCACCCACCAATCTTACAGGAACAAGTAAGTGTATTTGATTTTGTATCATTCATGTACTTATACATTAAGTTATTTATCCCTTTGTCATTTGAACTTGTTATTCCTTGTATTCCACCATCCCCATTTCTAACCCATATCCCTATCCAGCCACCACAAACTTCCAGATATTTATTCCTAACCTTTTAGACATTTATGAGTTTTTATCACCTTATCATGAACCTAACCAGTTCCCCTTCATTCTCTGTGCAATCACAGAGAAGCCCAAAACCACCTATTAATCAAATTTCACCAAATTACCCCTACTGACACCGGTTACCTTAGTTGTCATTGGTTTCCCCTTCAATGGCATCGGTCACCACACTGACGTTGATTACTGTATCTCTTTCTAGACATTTACTAAATTTACCTTAACACCCCAAAAACCTCACAAAAGTCTCACCCAAGCCAGATACCCTACCTGAAACCTCTCCACAGACCTCCCCATCTCTTTGTGTAGACACAGAGAGAACCTAGAGACATGTTTTTGATACTTACCATTCCCAAAGAAACCGAGATCAGTTATCCCTAACTGGTATTGGTGTAGCTAAACTGTCATCGATCACACCCTGACTGACATTGATCTCTGTGTCTGGAAAAATGCCTCAGATTAGCAAGCTCCCCAATCAACCAAATCAAGCCCAAGCTCCACCAAGTCTTACGTAGACCTTCCCTATGACCTCCAGACCACTTACCTAGCCTGTAACCTGACCCGAGACTTTCAGCAATTTAATTATCAAAGTATTTAATTAGATTAACATTGATAGTAATCGGAAATACCCAAATCTGAGTACTAGTATTAGACTTGTTTATTTGCATGTCTGTTTATTTTATATTAAATTATATATATTAGTGGATTGAAAACCATCGAGGAAGTATCACACTTCCTATCTCACGCTAGGTAGTTCACTAACCTTTTGCTATTAACTATGTTTTGTGGTCTTGCTTTGCATTTCAGGTAGTTCCTCCTAGACAAAGGGAGTTCTCACAGTCAACTTGGATCAAGAAATCAGAATGCATCGCACAACCTTAAACCAAAATCAAAACAAGCATTCCTCCTTTGCCTACTACCCATTTATCTATTTCATTAATTTGCTAAGAATCCGGTGAAACATTTTGGCACCCCTAGTGGGACCCATCTGGGGTTCCTTCCATTTATTCATGCTTAGGGAACTTTTGTATGTTTGTTTCTTTTCAAAAGGAATTTAAACATTAAAGTTTCTCCCTGGGAATCTTATCTTTCTTTAATTTTTCTAAGTGACATTTGTATTTTGGGACTAAAAAGAATCATTCTTTTTCTTCTTGCATCTGCATTAGTGAAATTCATTCTCTTTCCTATTCACTCTCTTTTTACATCGAATATCACATTTCGATTTGGGTTCTAAAATACTTGCATTTCATACTTCTATGCTTGTATTTTTAGCTCACATTAAAACTGAGGGCAACCTATACACTGGAAGTCATGCCCAAGCTGATGGTTGACATAATTGAATCATAGAGCACTTTCTCTTCTCTCTCTCTTTTCCAAACTGCACAAATATAAATTCACACATCTTCTTAAACAACACCTTACCTGGAAGAAGTTGTCAACGATCACACGATCAGAGGATTGAAAGTGGGCACCCAGCTGGTTTCTCTGTCCATTCATTATCTCAGAGAAAGGACCACCCCCACCAAAACATAACCTAAAACCACCCTTAGAGCTTTCCTCTTCATAGGACACCTTCCCAACTAAAAAAATCTGTTATGATTCACAAGTCAGTCTTAAATAGCATAAGCTAAAACATAAAATTCACTTATAGGATTGCATGTTTTTCTTAGCTTTTTCTTGATTTGTGTTTTGAGTTGTAAGGTTACGTTCTTCATTTTCTTCTTCCTTTCACACTCCACCATCATAGTTGGAGTATTCCAACTATTTTTGAGTGTGTCAGGGTCCATTACTATCATACTCAGTTTTTTGGGTTGATATTTCATCTGACTTAATTCACAAAAATCAATTTTTCTTCACTTTTTCAAATTTCACAGTGACCGGCATCGGTCCAACAATCATCATCAGTTTACATCTAACCATCATCAGTTTACCTAACCATTGTCGTTTCAATCTCTTTTTGGTCATTCTACCCTAAAAATAACATTCATCACATCTTCTGTTCTTTTTTGAAGTTCTCAGGACATCATCATACCCCCAAAATTTTAAAATCACAGTCAAATACAACTTCTTTATTTCATTTTCATCAGTTTTTTCCTCATTTGCAAAACTAGTTGATTTCCCACAGTAACCGGTATCGGTTACCTCAACCGTCATCGATCACCCTTTAACCGTCATCAGTTAATCTAACCGCCATTGGTTCATGTGTTTTAACTTTTAATTAAAACACCGACCAGTTTCACCTCCCAGAATCCATCCTTCTCCATTTCTTTTTTGTTTTTTTATGTCATTTACAGAGTACAATTTACCAGGACTACACTAATTCACATGGTTTTGACTCATAGCCAAGCCAACGCCCTTGTGTTTCACACTAGCCTTCAGCCACTCCCACCTAGCCCATCACCACCTTCCATCCTGTCACCTATGGATCCAACTCATCCCATCACCATTAGTACCAATGATGAGGAGTTCACAAGACTCCTTGACCAGAATCTCATTGCCCTACAATACTATCTCACCCAATCATCTACATGGGACTCCTCAGGACAGTTGGTATACAACATGCCTGTGTCTATCCCTCCTGCCCTCACCCCCACTTCCGCATCAGCTACCACTATCTCGACATTACCTTCATCCACTTTACCACCTGTGGTGTCTCAATTGGACCCCACATCCTGCTATAACTATAGCACCTATGACATCTATCACACACGTGGTGTCAACTATTCCTTCACCAGCCACCTTGAGCATAGCCCCATCTGTACCCACCACCTCATATATACATATTGCATCATAACCACCCATGGTGTCTGTAAACCATACCCCATTTTCAAAACCTTGTCCTTTCTATCCTGTCAGTCCTTACCCCCAATCACTACTAGAGTCGTTACGACTACCCCACCTACTTACACATATCACCAACAACCCCCAATCTCATCTATCGCCTATTCTAGATATTTTTTGCCTACATCTATTCCCCCTTCAGTTCTCATACTCAACACCACCATATACTAGAATGCCATCCACATCATACATTCATCATCAACCCCCTTATACTGCAGGGGGTGCCCATTCATCACAACCCACCAATGACCTCATTAAGATGATGATGGAAAAGATACAAACATTAGAAGCATCAGTTTCTGGCTCTCGTAACTCCTTAACTTATGATGAAATTTGTAATGATCCTATTCATCCATCTATTCCCATTCGCCATATCCTTTGCATTGGGAAATGCCCAAATTCAACTATTTCAATAGTAAAGAGGACCCAAGCAACACTTGCAGTCGTTCAAACATGGGTGTTATCTAATCCTCCATGATGATGCTTTACTCCTACAAACATTCTCGATGTCCTTGATAGGACCCATGCATTAGATTGGTATAGTGGTTTACCAGACATTCCATTTACTCATTTAACCAAGTAGCTCAATCCTTCTTGGACCATTTCTCAATTAATGTCATCAAGAAAGTCACCATGACTGACCTATACTCAACACAACAGTACGATGATGAATCTATCATAGATTTCATCACTTGTTGGTGAAGCCTCATCAACCAACTTACATTCCAGCTACCTCAAACTGAGCTTATAGAGTTGTTCACTAGAGCTTGTGTCAGGCACATCTCACCAACTCTCCAAGTACAAACCTTCTGATACCTTCGATGAAGCATTTACCATGGTGCAAAAACTGGAAATTTGTGCCATCGAAGAGAAGAAAATTCAATTGCGTAACAAAAAATGCCACATTCAAATCAAATGATGCCTCTTCATCTTCAAAGCCCCAAAAACAATTATTCAAAAGCCAAAGGATATGCCAATGTAGTAGTTCTCAAAGCTGGCCCATCTCACCCATCTAACCAAGTAAAACCTTCCTCTAATATTTCTCCCATTCAAAATTTTCAGTTCAGATGGGAGCAACGAAAGTACACTCTCCAATTGGAGAGCCCTATTCTTCAGTCTTAGAAAAGCTTCTTAAGGCTGGAGCCATTGCACTTCCACCCATAAAACCACATACTGGTTTTGACCCCGCTCGTCCTATGCCTGTATGGTATAAGGAACATGACTATTGTAACTATCATCACGTCAAAGGCCATAGTGATGGTAATTGCATAACCTTCAAGAACATTTTCCAAGAAATGTTAGATAATGGAGATCTTGTCCTAGACAACCCAAACACACCGGAAAATCAAAACTTTGCATATCTTTAAGAAGTCATTCCCTATCATACACCATCATCTAATCAAAATGGTGAACCTTCAACCAATGACACAATGTCTGTGAAGTCCATTGTTTTCGAAGTCATACCATCCATTCCTTAATTTCCTCCTATCCCCTCTATCGAGGATATTCTAGCATGAGCTCCTCTACCACAGGAGGAGCCTACCTCATCTACTCCTTCACCCATAGAGGAGTCCCTTCATCTCCCCTTCACCCATGGAGGAGTCCATAATTTCTACCAATGTCGTTTCACCACTTACCTCGTACAACCCAACAAACAATTAATGGTATTAACTCTCCTACCCATGGGAGAGTCATCCTCAGCTTTCTTCTCCATGGAAAGAAGAATCTACCTCATCCCAACCTATCATCTCCCCTACCCATAGGGGATCCTTTAGATGTGCCACTTCCTATTGGTGAAAATTCCCCATTAGCATTCCAGGATCTCGTTGATCTGCTCTCGGCTCTCTTACCCACAAAGTCTGAGGCTAACCAGTTCCCTGTCTCACAGACATATTTTATAGGGATTTCCACTAAACCAATGACATCTCCTCTTACAATAGTACCATTTTCATGCCTGGCTTAACCACTTGGATTACGTTGATAATTCCATGCTTTGGGGATGCCTTTGGTTACCCTTTTCAACCCAAATGATGTCACTTACTGATACCTCCATGATCTATCCAAAGGTATTTCAAGATGATCAAATCAACCATGACCATGCCTGTTGAAATGGCTTCTTATTCATCACCCTTTCCTACATCCGAACCTTTACCCACAACCAAACCCATTCCTATGCCTAAGAACCTACCTGTACCTACATCTTCTCCCATATCTAGACCTATCACTACCTTGGGTGTCATGCCGACATCAAGCCTCGTTCATCCACCCATCAAATTGGACTTAGCCACATCTTCCCAAGCCCACAAAAAAACCATTCCTCCACCTAAAAGGAAGACCCAACCTTCTAGGCCGCATACACCCAGTTTCACCCACCACGCCTCTGTCACCTTTGCCCCTTCTGTCTATCCTCGAGCCTCACCAGTCTACCCTGGTCAAGTAACCTCCTACCCAAGGCAAATCAAAAACATAGTAGATCGCTTCTTCATCATGATCCTTTATTACACCCAATCTACCTACACAACCTTCGTCTATCACCCACATCTTTCTTACCACCTATACCCCCACTAGCTACAATAACCTCATCACTACCTATGAGACTTCCTTCTCTTCAACATGTACCTTCCACCTCGGCCTCTACTAGCAACCTTTACCACACCTCCCTTATCACCATGGCTAACCCATCCTCTTCCACCATCTTCCTTCCCTTCTACATCATGCACTCCTTCCTCACTTTACCCAAGAAGGTGCAACCAAAATTGAAAAACCCACTACCCTCTAAAGAGGTAGTTAGACCTACAACCCCTTCCGTTGCTAGTTCATCTACTACGCCTTTACCTAAGAAGGTATAACCTAAGCCTAAGATAGTACCACCTCCCAAACCGGTGGTCAAACCTATCCCACCTCCAATTCCACCTCCTGTAGCACCTCTCCCACCACAATCACCCACCATTCAACCCAAACCCACACTCACCTCACACTGTGATCCATTGGCAGGTCGTACGCCATCATTTTAGCCAACCTTTTAGAGACCTATGTCATCACATTACCACCGCTTAGACCTTACAACCCACTCAAAACCCAAACCAAAAGGGTTTGACGAGACCAATTTGTGCCTACCATCGTGTGTCAGGACATGATGTAGAGAAATTGTAAGGCTCTAAAAACATTCTTCTCCAACTATGTCCTCCTGAAGAAAAATTTTGATTCTTCTAGGAGACTCTATCCTACCTTCACCAATCACCACATTGTCCTCACCCCTTACCTATTCATCGACCCACATCCTCCTCCATAACCTTTTTACCCACCTCCAACATTTTGAGATCAACATGGTCCATATAAGAGAGTTAGCCAAACCTCTGCCTAAATGTCAGTGTGCTTGCTTTCTTTGTACAACACTAGTATATGCCTTCATCCTTTTATTACACGTCATGTGCTATACATTATCATGACTCAGCTGCTCCTTCACCCCATATCAATATGGTTAGTTTGTACTCAAAAAGATAAAAGGAAAAGAGAAAACAACCATCCCATCAACCAATCATGTGCCCAACATACCATCTTACACCCACACCCAAAATCACCATTTGAGGTCCCACATACCCTATTTCTGAACGGGGTCACCCATCATACAATGATAAAACAACTTGCACTAATCCCCTTTAAAAATGTCTTTGTACGACCTCTTCCAAACCTCTGAATCTCATCGACAAGCCCTCATGGAGGTTTTACAATCCATCAAGGTTTTACCTAATGACTAGACACTTGTGGCCTCTATTATCACCCCTTATCACATGTGGCCTCCCTAACCAAATTCATCTCCTTCCTCTACACCTGCTACCACTCATCAAGTAGCTGCCCTCAGTTTCTCTGACGAGGAGATTGTACCTCTCCAATCAGATGATCTTGATCCCACCCTTTTCATCTTGGTCTATATTGATAATATACGTGTTCAATGACATTATGATCGATGGCAGTGCCAACATCAACATCATCTCCTCCCACATGTACAATCAAATGTGCATCCCTTTAAATTACATGCATAATAACCCATTTATGTTGCATTCATTCAATGACGCCATCACTTCTACCCTTGGTACCATCATCCTCCATGTTTGTGTGAGCCCCCATACTATGCCAAAATTATTCTATGTCTTAGAGGGGGAGTTCCAGTACAACTTGTTGTTTGGCTGACCTTGGATCCATGTCATGGGTTGTGTTCCTTCAACTTTACATCACTGTGTAAATTTGAACATGAAGGACATAACTATACCATCCCAGCTGACCCTTCACCATTTAAAACCTATTAACATGTTGTACCGACCTAATGATGTCCTCATACCAGTTAAGGCATCTACCACTTCTACCACTTCTCCTTCACCCATAGCCCCATCCACCAATGTTGTCCGCTACCTCTCCCACCTTAATTTTATATTCCCACTTCTTTGTATCCTCTTGCTAACTGACCATCTACCAACCCATCCACTTCCCAACCAACCAATGCTTCTTCTTCCCAATCACTATTGATTCATCTATTCCTACCACCCACATATCTACTACTGATCCCTTAGAAGGTGTTTTCCAATGTCTCACTCTGGGGGAGTACCGCATGTACAACATCGACACATTCCTTACTCCTCAAGAGTATGGTAACCTATGCCAACATCCTCGCTATGACCATCACATAGGCGAGGTCTTCCCTTATGGTCCTCCCCACCTTCACACCAACTTAACATATGGGGGACTTGATACTTCCACCTACTCACCCGAGCCACCTTCCCAAACATGAACCATTTTCCTCTAACCTCCAATCTCTCACCAACTGCTGCTTTACCCACACTTTCCTCCACCGTTTGCATGGAAAGGATTTGGATTTAGGTTCTATGAACATAGGGCCACCATACTGTCATCCCATGTACCACATACAAACACAAGTGACCGTAGTGGTATCAGGCTTTGCCCAACCATCTTCCAAGAAAGACTATCGTCGAACTCATTGAGGATGACAAACCTTCTTTGCCCCATTTACTAACTTCACCACCTTCACCCACATATTCGATGGATCCAAAATCCATTCCTCCTAACTTTTTTTTTGTAAACACCATTTCCTCTAGGACCTCTGACTTATCAATGATGGCGAGGCTCCCTCTTCTCTTCCCTTCCTATACCCTGACATGATCGATGACAATACACCATCCATTAATGCCATTCAATGTCAAGATATGAGTCTATTCTCACCTACCTTGGTGCGGAAGATTCTTATATTCACCAGTCGTTGCCTTCTGAGACACAAACCATGTTAAATGAATCAACAATAGAAATCAATATTAACACTCAGGATGACCTACACATTCTAAAGATAGGCCAATCTTTAGATGCTGCTGAACAAGGAAGATTTTACTTATTTCCTCTAGAATCATAGAACATTATTTTTCTTGGTCCTATGCTGATATGCCCAGTATTGACCCAAACATTGTGGTCCACAATATCATCACTATTCCTGAAGCTAAACCTATAAAACAAAAGCTGTGAAAATGCATCCTTGCATTTCCCTTCTTGTCAAAGAAGAAATTCAGCGCATTCTTTCAGTTTCCTTCATCCTACCCATTGATTATCCCCAATGGATCTCTAACATCATTCTTATCACAAAATTGATAGGGGGACTCCACATTTGCATGGATTTCCATGACCTTAACTTATATTTCCCCAAAGATGACTTTCCTCTACCTAGTATTGACCAACTAGTTGATCTTACCACCGGCCATGAGATGCTATCACTCATGGATGGTTTCTCGGGTTATAACCAAATATTACTCACCTCGGAAGATCAACACAAAACTACCTTCATCACTCCTTGGGGGACCTTTTTCTATCGAGTCATGCCCTTTGGCCTTAAAAACGTTGGTGCTACATATCAGCGGGCTATGACTTATATCTTCCATGACATCATGCATCATATATTGGAAGATTACGTAGATGACCTTCTTGCCAAATCCAAACATCGGGCCAAACACCTTATAGTCTTGAAGGTCATCTTTGACTCATCTCATCAAGTATTGTGTTCACCTTCAACCAAAGAAGTGTGTCTTCACAGTTCTCTCAGGAAATCTCCTTGGTTTTATCATTTCTTTGCATGGCATAAAAGTCGATCCCACTAAAATCAAGGCTATTCTTGAAATTCCTCCTCCTACTAACCTTCGTTAACTTCGTAGTTTGCAAGGTAAGTTGAAATCTATTCGTCATTTTATTTCATAGCTTTCCGACCACTGCCACCCATTTCATCATCTCCTCAAAAAGGAATGTCTCCTTCAAATGGGATGATGAATGCCACAAAGCCTTTGAGGCCTTAAAACAATACCTTCTCCAACCACCTGTACTCATTCCTCCTAAGGATAACCAACCATTTTACCTTTACATTTTTGCTACGGATCATTCCTTGGGTGCCATGCTCGCTCATCATGATGAGAAACACCGGGAGAAAGTGGTTTATTACATAAGTCATACCCTTTTGACTACGAAACTAGATACACCCACGCCAAAAAAATCTGCTTAGCCTTAGTTTTTTTTGCCACTAAACTTTGTCATTACCTACTCAATCACAAAACCTTTTTCATCACCAATACTGACCCCTTACATTACATGTACGCCAAGCCCTACCAACATCAATGTGTTGCACGTTGGCTCATGCTTCTCATAGACCTCAACCTCAAATTCATCCATCAAAAATCTATCAAAGGCCAAACTATCACTGACCAACTTACAGACGCACCCCTCTCCAGAAATCAATCCTCTAACTTCATTTCCCAGAAAAATCCATTGCTACCCTCTCTTTGGATGATACCGTTTACCAAATGACCTTATTCTTCGATGGTTCCAAATGTCAGCATGGGGGTGGTGCAGGGCATTATCCTCATTCCTCTTGATGGTGAACCTATGCCATTATCTTTCAAACTAGATTTTGATTGTACTAATAATATCGCCAAATATGAAGCACTCGTATTAGGTCTCCAAGCTGCCATCACCTTAGACATTAAATTGATTAATATCTTTGGTGACTCTCAACTGGTCGTAAATCAAGTCAATGGCATATACCAGTGTCGTAATGAAATAATTCAAAAGTATAAACATCATGTTGACATACTTTTGACTACCTTTGACCATTATGAACTTCAAACAACCCCACGTTCCACTAACAAATTTGTGGATACCATGGCCTATCTTGCATCTCAGATACCCGCTTCGCCCTCCAACTCAAAAATATTTATCACAGTACAAAGGTTGCAATCACCTTCTTATTTATTTTGAGACATCAACCTCATCGGAACCATTGAACCTGACCCACGTGACCTTTGGTATAAGCAGTTTGTGGACTACCTTTCCCTTTCAATTCTACCTCCCAACCTTACTCATAATGGACAATGCACCTTTCTCAAAAGTGTCTCTCATTATGTCATCATGGGTGGTCTTCTTTATAAATGTGGCTTTGACGGTATTCTCTTACGATGCCTTACAAGTTCTGAAATTCCCTACACCATCAAGGAAGTTCACAATGGAATTTGTGGAGGTCACTTTAGTGGCTTAGCTGTCACTAAACGCATCCTTCACCTAGGCTATTATTGGCCAACCCTCAACCATGACTATTGTGACTATGTCAAACGTTGTGTGAAATGCCAACAACATGCTAATCTTCATCACACACCTAGTCACGCCTTACAGGTCACACGAGACCTTTGGCCTTTCTCTCAATGGGGTTTGGATCTTGTTGGAGAGATCAATCCTCATTCTTCACAATTTCATCAATGGATTATCACCGCTACCGAATATTATACTAAATGGGTTGAATCCATACCTCTTATTTCTACAAAATCTGAGAAAATATGTGAATTCATCAATCATCACATCATTTGTTTCTTTGGTGTTCCTCACCATCTCATCACTGATAATGGAAAACAGTTCAAAAACAAAACCCTATGGAAACTATGTGATGCCTTTGACATTCAACTCAGTTTTTCTTCACCTTACTACCCTCAAACAAATGGCCAAGTAGAATCAACCAATAAAACCTTAAACAAAATTCTTATGAAAGTAGTTGGCGATACTGGAAAGGATTGACACACACATTCCTTTCACCTTATGGGCTTACCATACTAGTATTCATACCTCAACTGAGAGCTACTCCTTTCTCTCTAGTCTATGGTACAGAGGTGGTTTTGCCTCTTGAAGTCTAGATTTCATCTCTTCATATCTCACTCAAAGATATGCTCAACGATGATGAATTTCGTCCAGGACCGTTTGGCACAACTAGAGTTATTACATGAATGTCATCTTAATGCTCTCGATCATCTCCAAATATACTAAAAATGTATCAAACGTGCCTATGAAAAATGTGTCCATGAACAAACCTTCTAGGTTGATGACCTTGTCCTGAAGGAAAATCAACATGTAACAAAAGAGGAAAAAAGTAAACGGGGAAAATTTGCTCCTAATTGGCTTGGACCCTATATTGTTACTCATACCTATGGATCAGGTGCTTATCATTTGTCTTCACTCGAAGGTAAACCCAAACCTGAGCCCCTCAATGCCTTGCATCTTTGACCATTCTATTGTTGAAACTAGTCCTATATCACCTTCTTTCAAGTTCAAATGCTCGTCCCTTGAGCACCATCCATTTTACCTATTTTAAGGATCAATGACTAAACAAGAATCATGTGATTACCCGTCACTTTTTCAACCTTATCTTCAATATGAGTACCACGGCTCTACTCATGGCATGATTCTCATGGATACTTTTCATCTTTTTCAAGATGGAATCCCATGGTCGTTCATCACTTAAAACCTCTCCATCATAGTTAACCTTTGTGTGCTACAGTTTTGTCTTCAAAACAAGAGCCTATTTTTCTCTATAGTCTTGTCCATGACTTAAAAGTCCAAAAGAAAAATAATTTCAAAAGTAAAATGGGATTCAACTCCTTGAGTCAAACTTCAAGAAAAACAGATGACTCCCTCAAAAGGGACATCTATTCTCTCTATCTCACTTGCTATAAATAGACTGCTCCCTCGAAGGACAATTATGCAAAGCTAGCCATATTGTACTTAGTCTATCATCAAAAGAAGACTATTCTTGCAAAAAAAAAAATAAAATATTCAGAAGCTTCCCACGTTGATCAGCTTCATGAAGACCTCAAGGAGATAATATACTCATCCCACATAGACTTCCCGCATCGATTAGTCTATCAAAAACAAAAGAAAAAAAGAAGAAAAAGATAAATTTTTGTTATGGACTTGCCTATGTTGATCTTGGGTCTCTTGCCAAGTAGGCATGTTGTCTCACACCAGGTTACACTAAAACCAACCATTTCTACCTCATCATATTTTCACCCTAATTTCCTACCCACTCAAGGGATGTGTTGCAAATGCAACATTTTGTGATCATGTGACTTTCTTCTACCTTAGAATAGTCCATTATGCAATGCCTTTAGGGTATTACGCTCATAAGCCCATCTTTGGTATGATCAACTCATTATGGTTCTTATCAATTAGGTGACTTCTTATTTGTCACCTCTTACCATTCACCTTCTTCATTACTTGTTGATTATCCTATACAAGACCAAGCCTTCGACATTTACATTTTACCACACCTTATGACCAAAACTCACCTATATGACCTAAAACCTATATGTCTTAACCCATACTTATATGACCTAAAAAATCAACCATGCCTAAAACCTATCAATTTCCTCTACCTCATCATATTATTCCCTAGCTTATGGGAGAACTACATCGGCCTGAGGTCCCTTTTCGTCAGGGCTATGTAGGTAGCACTCTGAGGGCATGGGGCCCTTAGAGGTTAGCTCATCCACTCTTTACCCTAACCAATTTCCACCCCCCATTTTTCTATTCACATTCTACCTTAGTTAGTTTCCATCTTATACACTACTTGGAAATTAAACAAACATACAAGTATATAAACATGTATACCTACCTATTTCTTATAGCATCATATCATACATCCATCATTTCACATTTCCATGATATCAAATATTTTGGAAATTTACACCATAACATACATATACATCATCATTTATTTCCCATGTTACCAATAACTGGAAATTAAATCAAAACCAAAAAATGACCTAAACTCTGCCATGATTCCTACAATGACAATTGACCCTAACATTGCCTATACCTCACCATGCCTAACCGACCTAACTCAAACATGCATATACCTAACTCCATGCCTAACTGACCTAAACTCCACCATGCCTAACTGACCTAACTCAACCATGCCTAATGACCTAAACTCAACCATGCCTAACTGACCTAACTCAACCATGCCTAACTAACCTGACTCTCATCATGCCTACATGACCTTGACTCAATCATGCCTAATTCACCTAGTTTCCATCACATACACAATAACAATGGAAATTAAAACAAAGTACAACATCCATACCATAAATATCATCATCTATAACCAATGAAAGTTTGTGTATCAATACAAATGTACACTGATACAAATACATACATGTATCTCAAATCTCTCATATACATCCTCACTATCTTTGGCATGCATGCCAGTATCAAATAAAAAAATCAAAACCCTCATATACATCCTCACTATCATCGGCACGTAGGCCAGTATATACCAAAAATCAATACACTAGTCATATTAGGTGACTAATCATCACCCCACCTAATATCCATGCCTGTCTCATCTGTCTCCTCCTCTCCTCCAGTATGGCACCCTGTCAGCATCTCTCCACCTATCATGGGTCTCGGTCTAATATCCACCTTGGCCCGCAGCTGGGTTTGGCCTCTGTGAACTTGTAGCCTCACCCTGACCCTATCTTTGGGCTCGCCGGCCCCCTGTGCTCTTTAAACTATGAGTGCGGGATCTAGTCCTCTCACTCACTGCATATGTTACCTTATACTCAACATAGGAGGGGACATCTATCCCTATGCAATCATCAGATGATCCTGGTAATACCGTGCCTCATTCAGGGCATCCCTGAACCTCGCCATCGACACCGTCTGAGGTGGTGCCATAGGTCTCATAGCAACCTGTGAGCTCTGTCCTACTAGGGCTGGCCTTAGACCCTATACCTGTGATCCCTATCCTCCTCCCTATACCATGGGACCCTGTCCCTTCACAGCTACCTATAGTGTGGGACCCTATCCCTGAGACTATGGAGGTGCCTATGCTGCAACCTAGGCCTATAGGGCCACAACCTGAGCCTGTGCAGTGGCCAACTAGCCCTGCAAACCTACTACCTGTGCCTGTAAGGTGGCTACCTATCCCCCATCTCCATCTCCACCTATGTGGGTGCCTATCCCTATGCTACCTGGGCCTATAAGGCCACTACCTGAGCCTGTAAAATGGTAATCATATGCCTCTGACCCAGTAAGCTGCCCCTGTAAAGCTGTAATCTTATGTCCTGAAGGGCAGCCACCTGACCCTACAAGGTATCCCTCTGTACTGTGATGGTGGCTAATTCTGGCTTCCCTGGCCTCAGGTGGTGCCGCTCTATAGTTGTGCCTCCCACCACTGCCTATATCTATCAGTGACCCCAACATCATCGATCCACCTATCCATCGCCTACTCCTCCTATCCTGTAGGCACACTCGGTCATGGTGG
Source organism: Taxus chinensis (assembly GCA_019776745.2). Taxonomy (NCBI): domain Eukaryota; kingdom Viridiplantae; phylum Streptophyta; class Pinopsida; order Cupressales; family Taxaceae; genus Taxus; species Taxus chinensis. The sequence goes on along the minus strand of CM034149.1, from coordinate 778,807,598 downwards.
AGACATAGGTCTCTCCACGTCATCTCTCCTGTACTATGGGAAGGGTGGAGGAATGTCTAGGTAGCCCAAACTGTCATCTGACCCTGTCTGTAGGTATCATCTCATGCTCACCGGCATGCGCCCTGTATCCACCTCAAGCAACTGTAACTCCTCCAACTCCTCCACCATGTCCCTGTATGAGGGATAGCCAACATATGGCCTCCAAACAATATCAACTCCTGACAATCCCTCCAGCAACCTCCTGTAATATGAAACATCATGTGTGGCCCTAGCCACCCAGTGCTTCCCACCAATTGGTACCCACCATCTATATCCAACTCGAACCAAGCCACCCCCAAACCAATCATGTCAGGGAAAACCAACTGGACGTACACATACAATGTGCTTGTATGCCCAACAATGTAGAAGGAAGGTGCAACATAAACTAAACCTACCAAATCTCCCATAGGCCCACAACTCCCTATATAGTTACACCAGGAATGTCTAGTGCCCATGTAAAACATATCCACTCCTCCATCATATCCTAGAGCACTCCCATTAATGCTCATGGGAATCTCCCACCCTCAGCATCTGGTAAGGTGAAACAACATACAACCTCCATCATCAAAACAACCAACCTCGTCTCCTGAGGATGGGCCAAATACATGTCTCCATAGCTAAGGCTCATGATATGGTACCTCAGCTCGCCCATCACCTCCCAAAACATAGCCACTATTGGCTCTACTGATGCCTCTAAAGAAATAGAATACACTTTCTCACCAACAATCGGTAGCCGCAAGATCATGTATACATCCTCTAGGGTGACAGTAATCTCACCCATTGGTAAATGAAAAGTGTTGGTTGTTGAATCCCATCTATTGATGAGTGTGACCATCAAACTAGGATCTAGAGCTACACGCCTATAGCATTGGATCTCAATCAGTCCAACATCAGTCATATGCTCCCACTCCTCTACAGTCACACTCGACCACATCTCTACCAACAGAGGTGGTACTCTATCCCGCATACGTAGTTGGTCCCTAGCCTGCATCCAACAAACCACAACATTGTTAAGACCTGACTACCTCCAATTACCTATTAACCCCAACACCATACCCAATCACATCAATCATGACTACCCCATTTACCTAATTCAACATATAAACATCTTACCCTTTACAATCATGACTCTTCACCTTAACATTATTTCACCTACTCACCTATCCCATATCGCCAAAGATCATATTTTACCCTTATCCCTCTACAAGCAATCTTTACTTTACCCCTTCTTTACCAATTTTCCTTTCATACCTATCCCTTCTTACCCCTATTCCTCCTTCACCCTAACTGGCACCATCGGTCACCTTGACCGTCACCAATTTTCCTTGACCGACATCAGTTCCATTTAACCGGTGTCGGTCACCTTAGACCTAACCGATGCCGGCCAAAGCCGACCGACATCGGCCAAACCTAGACCGATGTCGGTCTCTGTCGCGAAACCCAAAACAAAAACCCGCCTCCCCCATTTCTTAAAAATTGATCCCAATACATAACACTACAACCTACTTAATCCAAACCGCCAATTTATCCCCACATTTATTTCGCACCCTACTTAGCCTATATTTGACCTTTTCCCATATTGATTTCATCAATTTTTCACCCTCATTTCAAAATTAACATTCGCCACCCAAATTTCTTCATTTTAAACCATAATTGGATCAAATAACAAGTTAGGAGAATGCCCCCTACCTCATCATCGATGTCGTCTACGTGGTAGTACGTCTGGCCACTGCGCCGGTGGTCCACCCGAACCCTCTCCCACCTCTACCATGACAAAAATCTACCTCGAATCTCTCCACCAATCAATGAAATCTCCAACCAGATCTTACGTGGACCCGTCTACCTAACTGCCTCTCACCACGCTATGAAACCTCCACCTCAGCTAGGTACAATGCCTTGTCCATTTCTCCAAGAAAAATCCAAAAAGTCAAGGAGCACTTATGTCATTTTCTCAAATTTAAAATGACAACAATGATTCTGTAAAATACAGAAATTTCTACCTTATATAACCCCAAATCGACTTGACTGACGTCGGTCATGTCGTGCCTACTAAACCGACGTCAGTCATACCTTAATTAGCATCGGTTACCTGTCATTACCATTTAAACCCCATTTTACCCATTTTGACCAAAATTAAGTCATGCCAAATACCTTTTAACAGTACCAACACCCTATTGCACCCTACCCACAAGCCTACACTACCCATACATTTCCTTAATTACATTTAGGGACTTGTTATTTTACGTACCTACATTGGCCTTACTCCATGCCATGACCTATCTACCTTGACCTGAACCACTTTTTGTGACCGATGAACTTGTGTACTCATTATACCTTAGTGACGGTTGTTACCTGTGTTGTTTAACCTAATGACCTTACCTTGCCTATTGTCGTGTTGTTTATCCCGACCAAACCTTTGGTGTACCGGATCATACCTAAACATTCCTACACCTAACCTAAGTCGTGTTTCCGGACCATATCCTATACCCTAGATACTAGAATCACTTCAACCTTGTTTGGATAAACCTATTGACCTTGGACGATGTAGAGTTTGTCAAGCTCTTTCAACCTAGATACTGTGTCGCAGTCTATACATGTGCGTATGTTCGATTTTCATTTCTATTACCCGATTACCCATATTACCTATTACTGATTTGACTCATTTACCCCTATTACCCAATTTGACCGTTTGTCATGATCCATTACTTGACCCATCACCCATTACCTATTACCTTTTGACCATTATCATTTACCCAATGTGTCCATCTACCTTACCCATCTACCATTAACTTTCACCAACTACACATTTATCAAAACACTCATCGACTCCGTATAACACCTCATCAGTTCCTGGTTTGAGGGGATCACCTCCACCCACACTTGGGGCAACCTCACCTTTAACCCTACTTAGGGGATATCCCACTCTCACTTATTTTTGGGGCAACCACTTCTTACTTTTGTCAGCATCACTTATCAATACAAGCTACGTCGATAAAAAGGGGAAAATGTAGACACCAAATTTGGGTCACACTCACCTTGTGTCCCCTTTCGTGAAGTTAACATGACATATTCACCTAACCATGACCCCTTTACCCCACATTCATATTAATTTAATTACTTACAATTGAATTAATACCCATCCTCACTTGATTTATTAATTTAATTAATTTAACAAAATTAATTTACACCTCACCCAACCATTATCACCTAGCCACATAACCTAGACACCTCACCATGGACTTATTCTTAGCCTATTTATTAACTAAGACTCTGGTCTCTACTTATCCTTAACCAACTGGGACTTATTATAACCCTAACAATTAGCATTCCTATTCTTTCTCCAACAACATTCCCACTTATCTAAGAGCTAACCATCACTTAAGACCCTGTCCAAATAGGGAGATCTCACCAAATGATATCCAACATCTGCTATTTTTGGTAAACCTATGATTTCTCTGCCTTAACCGACATGCTGATTATCCCTAAACTGACATTGGTCACCCTAACCAGTCATCGGTTACCATATACACATTTTGGCAACATTTTTCACAGGTGGGTGATTTTCATGTTTTAGGAGAGAGATATCTACATGCAAACGTCGAACCAGAGTTTTCTCAAGCATCAAGATGGTAGAATACATCTGTCCAGAGGCCCAAGCAAGTACCAAGACTGATATGAAGGCATTGGCATTCACGATAACATGCTAGGAAGCACTACCACAACACTGACCACCAAGTTCACAGATCAACCATCACCTTGCTTCACCAACCAATCTTACAGGAACAAGTAAGTGTATTTGATTTTGTGTGGTAATTTTTCATAAACTCGTAAAAATCGAGGATTATGGAAATTAGAATTGGTGAATATTTTGTGGTTCGCAGCCGACTTATTCGCCAAAAACTTCGACTGACATGTCCCTTGTACTATTTGTTTATCCTAGATTTTACACATATATAAGAGCTTATGAATGTAATTCACCACCATTTCAATCATATTGTGTGCATATTCGCCAAATTAAACATAAGAAAATCCTTAGCCACCAATACTTAAATCTGAGCCATCCAACCATTAGTTTTCCAACTCTGAGCCATCTGAACCTGAGTCATCCAACCCTGACCTGTCTAACTATGAAATATGAGCCATCCAACCCCTTAACCGTCCAACCCACCCACCCACCCCTTAGCCATCCAACACTATACCGTCGAACCATTAACCAGCCAACACTTTGCCATCCATCCCACCCACCCAACCCTTAACCGTCTAACCCCCCACCCCATCCAACGCACCCATAAAACCATTATCCATCCAATCCCTCACCCATCTAATGCACCCACCCAACCCCTAACCATCTAACCCCTCAAGGCTCATCCATCCAACACCTCACCCAACCAACCCACCCATCTAACCCTTAGTCATCTAAACCCTCACTCGTCCAACCCCTCATCCGTCTAACCCTTAAATGTCTAACCCCTCACCCATCCAACCCACTCATCCAAACCTTAGCCATCCAACCCCTCAGTTGTCCAACCTGCCTTCCCAACACTTAGTCATCCAACCCCTTATCCATCCATCCCACCCGCCTAACCCTTAGTCATCTAACCTTCACTCGCCCAACCCCTGACCAACCTACCTGACCAACTTTGTGAAACAAGGGAAAAATGATCTATCCAAAATTGCCTTTTCCACGAAACATTTTTTTAGATATTCACCAACGATTCAAAAGTTGATTTTTGAGATTCACCAACGATTTGAAAGTAATTTTTTAGAGGGGTCTTCTTAAAATGAACCTTGAAGTGAGTGCATTTGATTTTGTATCATTTATGTACTTATTCATTAAGTTATTTATCACTTTGTTATTTAAACTTGTTATTCCCTATATTCCACCATCTCCATTTTCCAGCCCATATCCCTATCCAGCCACCACAACCTTATGGATCTTTATTCCCAACCTTTTACAGATTTATGAGTTTATATCACCTTATCACAAACCCAACCACTTCCCCTTCATTCTTTGTGCAATCATAGAGAAGAACAAAACCACTTGTTAATCAACTTTCACCAAATTTCTCCTATTGATGCTAGTTACCTTAGCCGTCGTCGGTTTCCCCTTCATCGGCATTGGTTACTAGACTGACGTCAGTTATTGTATCTCCTACTATACTTTTACTAAATTTACCTTAAAACCCCAAAAACCTCACAAAATTCTCGCCTAAGATAGATACCCTACCTGAAACCTCTCCATAGACCTCCCCATCTCTTTGTGTAGACACAGAGAGAACGTGGACACATGTTTCTGATACTTTACCATTCCCAAAAAAATTGAGATCAGTTATCCCTAACTGGTATCGGTCATAGCTAAACCATCATCAGTGACACCCTAACTGGCATTGGTCTCTGTTTCTGTAAAAATGCCTTAGATTATCAAGCTCCCCAATCACCCAAATCAAGCCCAAGCTGAACCAAGTCTTACCCAGACCTTCCCTATGACCTCTAGACCACCTACCTAGCCTGTAACCTGACTTGAGACCTTCAAAAATTTAATTATCAAAGTATTTAATTAGATTAACATTGATAGTAATGTGAGATACCCAAATCAAAGTACTAGTATTAGACTTGTTTATTTGCATGTCTGTTTATTTTATATTAAATTATATATATATATATATATATATATATATATATATATATACATCAGTGGATTGACAACTATCGAGGAAGTATTGTACTTCTTGGATCTAGCTCATATTAGGCAGTCCACTAACCTTTTGCTATTAACTATGTTTTGTAGTCTTGCTTTGCATTTCAGGTAGTTCCTCCTAGAAAATAGGGAGTTATTATAGTCAACTTGGATCAGGAAATCAGAACATGCACACAACCTTCAATCAACATCACAACATGTATTCATCCTTGGCCTATTACCCCTTTATCGGTTTCATTAATTTGTTAAGAATATGGTGAAACAATAAGTTTTAGAAACTTTCCTTAAATATATTCGTTAAACCCAGTTTATATAATTTTATTATGATTTTTAGTTCTCCATCATAAAAAAAATAGAGTGGCCTTTTTTTTAGATTAACTCTAGGGATGAAACAAGTTTCTTTTCAGTTAAGGAAGGAATAGGAAATTTTGAGGATGAAGTCTAGAAGACTTGGTGACTTGATTTAAATTTTCCCTTTACATTTAGGTTATAAATTTTGACCTATATGTAAATTATACCAAACTAAAACTTTCTTCATGGTACTCATCAAAGAAGTCATTTAACAAACTCATATGTTGTATAACACTAGTGTCTACCCAAACTTCAAAATAAGATGTATTTGTTGAGGCATTATTGACTTCGTATGAAATGAAAAGTATATTTTCAATAGTGATGTGAGTAGAGTATGATTGTGAGGATTTATTATTTTTTTAAATACACTTTTTTGTTTTTAATACAATTCAAATTCCTCCTATCATCCTCATTTTTAAAACATGTATTATTTATCATTTAATTTCTTCTATTATCAACCATTGTGGTTTGTAGTTGTTTCTCCTCACTCTATATGATTTTCCTTGCCTCTATAAATGGAAATGAATTATTTATTGGAATAATTTACCTTTTGATGAGCATATGGCATAATTTCAATTGATATTTTAGTCTTTCTTCCAAATGTGTTTTCTATTCCATTCATCATGTCAACAAATTTATCAAAAGAGAGTGAATTCAATTGATTGCTTGTTTGTAAATACTCCAAATATGTTGTGTATGTAAGAAGATATTTTATGAAAGTAGTCATATATACATAAATTTTGACACCCAAATCTTCAACATCATGCTTGATGTTAGTGTATTTAGTTAACCATACATTATTGCATGTGATTAAAATGAATATATAATATTAATTCTAATATAATATGTGGATGATTCACCCTTTTGTTGTACACTTATCCACATATATTAAAAGAGAAGAGTATCAACCAAAACATTTAATTGATTGAAATTTAATATTAATAGATTAAAGTTTTTTTATTACAATATAGCTAATCTCCAAACTTAATAATAACGTTAACATTGTTTTTATAAAAACATAGAGAGATAACGTTAACTTGTGGAAGATAGTTATTATTAATTTGAAGAATTCAATCCATAACTTCTTAATAAATTGTGGTAGTCAAGATACCATTGGTAAATTTTTGTTGTGTATTTACTTTGATCTTCCATTGATTTATTATGTTTTCTTTCTTTTGGGTGTTTGTTTGTAGTGATTTTGGAGAGTACACCATACTTTAATTTGGCATCATAGTCAAGGAAAGATTGACCTTGTGATACATGTAGCTTTAAAAATATATGTATTTGATTGGTAAAAAAGAGGGTTAGTGAGACCCTCACCCTTTCATTAATCATCATGACTATATTTGATCCGAAAATAATCAGATTATTACTACCTGATCTCAGACCCTTGTAGGCTTTAATTATTTTCTGATAATTTACTCCTTTTAAGTAATCAATTTAAGATAAAATGCAAGACATTAAAGACAATTGCACAAAGATTGATTACGGAGTTCGGAAATTGCCTACATCTCCGAGTTCATGGTCGAACCGTTCCACTAGTCAAAACTTGTAAGTTACAATAGTACTTTCACAAGAAAACCTAATGGAATTTTACTTGCCTATCAGTACACCAGTTCTTTGAAAACTTCCGATGATCAGTCGAATTGTTTTTCACCTTCCTGATGCACAATCTACTTCAGCTTCGATCGGCCCTTCCCCAATGCTATCAATGCAACGCTAGCACTCCGGTCGACAATCCAAGATTTGCAAGTAATTGGTGTGGCTCAATGGGCCCTATTGGGTAGTTTACATTTTACTCCCAATCACAAATATTCCATCTAATATTGCCTAAAACAATAGGCCAATAGACAATATTTGTTGACACATCTCACAAATGAGCTTAAAAAATAATAAGCTTCTCGGACTAATGTGTGTCTATTACAATAGAATGGGTTCCCTATTTATACAAAAAATAGGGCCCTTAAAAAATGTAATACAAAATTATCTTTAGGCTATATTTAAACCTTAGCCTCACCCGTAGCAAAATTAATGGGATTACATACCCATATAGGTCGGTTTGCATTTTTAATGGAATTAAATCCCCAAATTGGCGTGAAGTGGGTTAATTGGATAATATCCCTTTGAAGCGGCTTTGTTGAAATGGGATTAAATCCCATATTTGGTGGGAGGAGTATTTGGTAAGGTTTTATTAACCCTTACCCACACCATCCTTCACGTAGAAACATCCACGCATGGCTTAGTGCCCCTTAACAACCGCTTCACCACCTTCTCTCCTCCACGTGGAAGCATAGCATATTGGCAGCTTATGTAGGTATACTAATGTATAAACATTAATATAAAAGCATAGATATCTATATGCGTGGTATGTGGCATTTGGGAATAATACGTGGCAAATAATTACAAGGTAATTTGAAATTTGACCCACATGAAATATGGCGAATAAGACCACCTGTCGACCCACGATTGGAAAATCGAATGAATTCGACGAGTGGTGGCAAGCCATGTGGTGGCTTGTGGACCCACCACGTCGGCGACAATACCATAGTCCACACGGCGGCCAGGCTCCCCTCCGTAATAAAAGTTGAGCATCTTGCTCCAACGTGCTATTCCATTTCATGATTGTCGAAGATCGGTGGATAAAACCCCTTCAATTTTTCCAATTCCTTTTGCCATGTGTCGCAGTGCGATTGGTCCAATATTGAATAGTTGGCCAGAGTTGACTTTCTTGTTGACCGAACTTTGCTCGGACATAAATAGAGCTCCCAATGTCCATTTTCTACGTTCTCATAGTCATTGGAAAGCTCTCGAGATGATCTTCTACACTGAAACCATTTTAGGGATGTGTAGGGAACTTTCAAAAATGATCCTCTGATCAATATTCATTATAATATTAGTGTTACAACAAAGGTATCCAAATAGAACAACTTCCTAAAATATTTGATAAAAACATTCCCAAACCCTATGAAGACTAAAAAAAAGTATTCCATAATAAAAAATATTTAGTAGAAAAAGTTGGTCTTCTACAGCCCAACCAAATCTAAAAGTGTGTAAAGTTACTTGAATATTTTTTGCAGTATAAACCCCAACCAATAACTATAGCCATACGCAATCGAAATAAATCTTCCACAACACAATATTCGATAGTTAATACACAAGAATTCCATAGTTAAACCAAACTAAAATTTCTTTCAGAATACAAATCAATTATTTTACAATATGTATTTAGTATATCATCTCCCACCCCCCTTATAGCTCCATAATTTTCCATTCCTCCAAAATACCCTTCTTTAAAATATGGTTGATTACCTCCTCCACCATACACATGATACTTTATTTTACTTTCTCAAATGGTCTCTTTCATCAACATCTCTTCATTTTGTGCCTCTACTAGGAATTTTTCCTCTCCCACAAAAAATAATGATTCTCTTTCTATATATCTTCATATGCACTTATTGTTGCATAAAATGATAAATTCATGCCCCTTGTAAGATCCATTACCCACTATCACTTCTCTCATTTCTCCATATCCAATATCTCTTCAAGTTTAACCTTTTGTAGATCTTATTTTTAATTTTTTAACTACTCTATGAGATAATCCCCAATCCTCTCCAAAAAAATCTAAATCAAACATAAAACCACCAAATAAGATCATCACCATAAAATACAAAAAATAATATTATAGAGGCTAAATATGTGTAGAATAATAAAGAAGACCTATCTTCCACTTCCCAAGCATACTCAAACATATGACAAATAGTTTTCACAACAAAATACATGGAAATCATATAATTTAAAAAATAAACACATAAACTCCTCAGTCTATCCATGCCGCATCTGATCTACAAGTTCTCATTCTTTTTCTACAAGTACCCATATCGAATATGTAGTTTTTTCAAAAACAATCCATAGGCATATATATTTATTACAATATGTAGTACTTTTATATAATTACTATCTACATGTATTGGATTACTAAAATTAACAAGGCTTATTCTCTCACCATTACCTTCATGGGATTCATATTGATAAAAAAATATTGAATGTGGTGGGTTACTTAGGGTTTATGTATGAGAAGTTTATAGATATCCCCTAGGTAGAACCATATTTCAATAGTTTAAATCATCATGATATGTTATTATGGTAAAATAAACTACCGATTTCCCTTTATAACCATAGGAACGAATCTAACCACTGCAATCCACTAATTTATATCCATAAGAAGATCTTCCATAACTCAAAATGTTAGCCATAAAATTTTTCAATCTAAATCCTTTCCATTCATTTTCCTCTACTTGAATAGATTCACACATGTAAAAGTACCAATCAAAGAAAATATTATCAATAGGGTAAAAAAAAACCTAACTTTTCACACAAAGCTAGATCCTAGCTCTAATACCAAATGAAGAGAGTTTGATCCGATAAAAAAATATGAATAAAACAATACTTCACATAATATTTAAGATAAACATAGATATATGAAGTACATACACAAAATAACACAATACACAAGATATATCCTAGGAAACCCTTTTTGTAACACCCTGAATTTTGTAAGTTATCTTGGTGATTATTTTTCATACTGTTGTAACTGCTGAAATGAAGGCAAACATGTTAAGATATATATTTTGATCTTAAGGGAATGTGTTGCTAATCTGGATTCTTGCATGCTATAATTTGTTTACATGGGACATCATTTATTGTTGCTTGTATTTTTGCTGATGTGACGACAAATTTTTCGTATGCTTGCTGAACTCTATATGATGTGGCCTTCTTGTAATCGCTTTGTCGATTTACTCTTGAACCGAATTGAAGGTTGATATAAATGTGCAGCACTTGATTACAGGTATGAAAAGTTGGCACGTAGATGCCAACGGAAAAGGTTCGATTCACGAACCATACACTTTCATAATGTAAGACCTCGTAAGGCGAGAAATGCCTGGTTACGGGTGGCTTAGGTATGTTTAACGAAGGATGAAATGTCCTGCACAGTGTTGAAATTAGAAGTCGGTCGGGAAGACTTGACTGGAAGTTGATTGATTATGTGTTAGGTGTTAGAGGGAATTAGATCCTAATCTAATCCTAAGTTCTACCTTACATCCTAAAATACTATCCTAAGTGGATTTTTAAATTCTAAAATGATAAACATAGACCTAAGTTCTATTAACCTAAAGACTAGGCGGTGACCTAGGTTTGAACACTATTATGAATCCTAAACTAATCCTAACCTAGAAGGGGACACACAGACCCATGGGAAAGGATAAGGATGAAAGGGAATTAAATGGAAATTAATGTGAGTCCTTACGTGGACAACACCAAGTTTGGCGGGAACAGGAAAAAGGGTGGAGGTATCTAGTTGGTCATGGAACTAAACTTGGTTTGCATGCAAAATTTGAAATTGGGAGTTTGCCAACCCAAGTTGGCGGTGGCGTGAGGAAATAGAAAAAGGAAGAGCCTTTAATGCATTTAATTTTTTTGGTCTTCGTGACCAGTCCGCCTTGGAAAGAGTTGGGAGGAATTTTTGTTGGTCATTTGTGTTTGATCGGGTTTTTTGGAAAGTTGCTCTGCATTTGGTTTTTGCTTGGTTCAGTCGAACCAGTTGTGTTTGGGTTCTGTCACTGTTTCTTTGGAATTTGAAGGTTGTTTTCTGAGCCTGAAGAGGAAGGGATTGTTTGGAAGCTCGTTGCTGTCACCGTGGAAGGAAACACCTTCTGTAGATGTGGTTTTCTTCAAGTTTCGAGGAAGAATACTAGGCATGTTAAGCCCTTCTCTTTAAAACACTTTCTTTATTTAAGCGTCTCATTAAAACAACCCTGCTCTTCTTCTTCTGAACGGGTTTTGGGTTTATTCAATTTTGCTGTCAGTGTGGAAATGAATTAGGTAGAATCGTTTCCTTGCTGTTGTGATTTGATCTGTCTTTGCATAAATTTGAGTTGGAAATATGAACTTGCTGTGTTGGTTTGTTTGACAGTTTTGGGGAATTCGAAATGGGTATTCTTTGATAATGCTTATATGAAAACAATACAGGAAGTATGAGTTGCTTTCATTGCTATGCAATTGTTCTTTTGCTATATGAACTTGAATGATGAAATCTCTACAGGCTGTGCGAGTTGTTTGAAGTTGTTTCTTTACTGAAATTTTTAAAAGGAAATAAGACCCTTTTTCCTTCTGCTATTTTGGGTTTAGAAGGAAATAGCATTTTTGGATTTTAAAAGAATTGGCATTGGAGTTTTATTTGAGCATTACGAGCTCGGTTAGAAGGAAATGATAGTAATATAATTATTGTTGTGCTTCTTCTTTTGTATAAATGGACGAAGACAACTTGGGTATTCATGGGAGTTGGAAAAAGAAATTGTTTTTCTTCTGAACTTATAAATGATTACATTCTTTTCTTACTATGATGGAAGGTTGATTTTGTTGTGTTTTATGGAAGCAATTTGATCTTCTAGTTCAGACTGTAGTCGTGAAAACAAGCTTGGCTTGTATTTTTGTGCAATGAATGATTATATTTTCTTCTTGCTGTGATGGAAGGTTGATTCCATTGCATTTTGTGGTTGCGGTTTGACCTTCTGATTTGAACTGTTTTCACAAATACGCACTTGACTTTGGATTGCTGTACAAAGGAAGAAATGCATGGGAATTTGTCTTGTTGTTTGGGTCTGTCTTGACTGTACCTTGTTGTGCATCTGATATCCTATGCAGGTTTTCATTAATAAGGGTATTGTTGTATGAAAATTGCATTTTGGGTTCTGCACATCATAGTGAATAGAAAAATGGATTTTGGGTAAAAACATTTGTTGGTAAGGAATTCAAATTGGGTATTCATTGCTTATGGTATATTGAATTGAAACAGTTAAGGTTATGTGAGTTTGTTATTCATTGTTGAACGATTGTTCAGTTGTCATTATGAGTTGAGCTGTCATAGAAGGATAAACATGATTTAGGTGTTTTATTACATTTTTAAGAAGATGATTGTTTCTTTATTGAAGGTAGAGGGAAACGAGTTCTTCCTTCCTCCACTGTTTTAGATTTTGATAGAAACAATAATTGCGTTTATTGAACTTTATAAGTTCGGATGGTTGGAAGTGACAGCGATATTTAGATTATTTTTCTGAGTGCTGTGTTTTTTTGTACAAATGGAATATTTAAATGTTTCATGCGGATTCTGATTTTGCATAGTCATTTAAAAGAAATGAAATTGACCTGAATAATTTTTGTGGAGTTTGAAGAAAATGGTTGTCTTCTTATTGAAAGGTTAAAGGAATGAATTCTTCTCTTCTTGCTGTTTGAATTCTGGAAATAGCAATAGAGCTTTACTGTACATTATAAAATGGTCTTGCTGTAGGTAACAACAATGTGCAAATTTTTATTATGAACTGTATGCATTCATGGATATAGAAGGACAGGTGAATAAGTGATTACTTGGCTGTATAACTATTTATTTGGTTAATAATACAGTGAAAGAAGTATGGAATCTTCTAGTACAGTAAGTACATAGTATGCATCTTGATACTGCTTGTTCTATGATGAATACGATGTTCTACTAACCTGTTTTTGGCATTCGTATGAGCCTGAATTAAATGAATTATTGATAAGGACGATAAGTTCTTCCTTGTTTTCATTTAAAGCTGATTATGAATGAAATTATTCTTGCTGCTGGAAAGTGAATTCCGAATGGATTTTGTCAGTTTCACTCTGAACTGTTATCTTGATTTGTGTCTCGTTTGGATTCAATTTTTAGGACAGTCATGAGGAAAGAAATAGGAATGTGAATGGAAAACTTGGAAAAATGATCTTTTCTTCTCTCATACAGTTGGAAATCTATAATCGTTTAGAAATGAATTTTGTAATTGCTTGGGTATAAGCAACTATATTTATTGCTGTTTGCTTTCTCATCTGTACTTGATTGCTTGGAATCAAATGAGATGCATGAGCTGAAAGGAAAGTAATTGGTTTACATTTCAATTATATTTTATCCTTTACATTTATTACTAATGAAAGGAAATGGAATTGATAGCCGTTATGTTATAACAACAGTATGATTACTTGTATTCCTAATTTTTACAAATGTTGTAATCTAAAACTTTGAAGGAAATTGCTTCTTGTATGGTTATGTGGGAAATAGGACAACAATTCTTTGGCTGATTGGGATGGTATTTAGATGGTTCAGTTGTTATGCTGTCCATTCTTTTGATACTTAATTCTTGATTGACGTTTATACTGTCGTTTCATAAAAGCAGGGTTCTTTTATTGAGACAGTTAATTAGAAGCACCTCATTTTAATGACAAGTGCTTAATATGCTCAGTTCCATGAACTGACTCGTGCAAGTAATTTTGTAGATGGAACTTGATTAAAATGAAGACGTGGCTGTTTTCTGATGCTTCTTTTAAGTGTCTGAAGATGAATTGTATTTGTTAGTTATTATTCCTCTACGAGGAATTGCGAAAAGAAGAAAGTACATTCTTCTATCTATGAGTTGTAACGTGGTTTAGTATAAACAAGTCCAGCCATTTGGACTGGCAGATGTATGGATTATGAAATGGATTGATGAATACAAATACAAGTGTGATATTTTAATAACTATATCAGTTTGATATTGTGGATTAATTTGGAAATATAATGTTATTTCTTGATTTGGAATTATTTAATTATCCTTGGATGGATTTAAAAGGAACTGATATCTATTCTTACCTAAATGCAACTTTTAAGTTGAAATGTGCAATTAGTTCATACTTGTTAAGATGAATTTTTAATTGACATTAAAGGGATTAGGAAGAATATGATTCCACAACTGATAGGTATTCAAGATTAGCTTGGAAGCTAAGGAATATCAATTAACTTAGGAGTAGCCGAACTTCGTTTTCGAACTCCATTAATAGCCTCATATGTTAAATTCAGAAAGAAAGGATATGGGATAAATATATCCAGGGCTAATGGACCTTAACTATGTAAGGTTAAGGAGAATAAATGAATACATTTATTGGGAATTAGACCTCGTTTAAATGACGTCTAATAAGTTGGAATTCTGAATTTAGTTATAGTTGTGAAAAACTTGGTTAAGTTTAATAGGTTAAACTTATCACGTCTGTTGGTAACGGGATGCTTAATCCAATGATTAAGAAAAGAACCAAATAGAATAAATGCAACCCTTTGGTATGAAGGAGAAGATGCATAGTAAGCTAGAAGATGGATTTAGTCTCACTTAGCTACATGCAACTGTAACGGGAATGAGGATAAAGGATCAGCATGGTTGCTGAAAGTTGATCTTAAATATTAAGATCATATCCAAATCACTTAAGCAGGATGTGTACTCTCGATGGGAGGATTCAGTAGGACATTGACATATGCCAGCTACAACACGGTGTCTTCATGAAGACGGGGTCTTCATGACGACACAATGTTATAGCTGACATATTACAATGCCCTCCCGAATTAAATCATCAAGAATACATAGGCCAAATGTTAAGATCTTGGTTGGGGATAGGAGTATGATCACGTATACGGAATGACTCTGGAGGACTAAAGATAACTAGACACATGGAGTCGTGAAGAATGACACCGTATGTCTGCGTATCTTTAGTTACCATGAGTGCCTTCCTATATTCGTTCATATTGCTGGTTGGAAATTGGAAGTTAGAATTTGACCTTAAATTGAAAGGACTAGTAGGAACCAGGAAAGACCATTCTAGATAACAGGTGAAGTGAGGTGAAGGACGTATTCCATTCGTGTGTATCACATCCAGGAATATGATCATGCAAAGCATGTGAAAATCTTTGGCCAAAGTATCGCAAGTGCTGGTTGTGTTGTCCTAATCACTTAATTTAAGATGCAGGATGTCAGATGAATATCAGTAACAGATATTCAGATAGGCTTCTTAAATGGATCACTTCGATAACCGGAAACGGTTAAGAGAACTTGTATATATATTATACTATGCATGAATGAACATGAAGGATCGGTAGTTGCCGAGTCATGAAATGAGAGATTGTTGAAACTCCGAGCCATGAAAATGGGAGATCGACAGTTCTTCGAGTCATTTACAGTAGCATATAGAATCTGTTATAAGATTGAATGGCACTGAATGTGTGTTCCATATTGCAAATATGTGAATAGAGAACATTAATTTTAAAAGGAAATTGTTTGTTTCAAACTGTATTGTTTGGGTAGAGAACAATTATTAAAACTTGAACGTGTGTTTGAATTATATAATTCATAACAGAGAACGTTATATAAAAAATAAAAAAAATAAAAAAATTTCCCTTGTTCTAGTATCTTAAAATGGGGATGTTACACTTTTGGGAAGAAATCAAGGGCAGTAAATTATCTCCTTTTTGTATTGAATTATACATTTTACCATGTAATCAAATATTTTCTTAGTTCTATTCTATCATACTACATGTCTAAATATATGTAGGCACATCATTAGATAACCATCATAGAGATATTATAATACAATGGGTACCAAAACCATGGGCCAAGAATACAACCCATAATGGTTACCCATAAAAAAGAGCGATATAACAACTTGTTGGTGCCAATTTAAATCTTATTAAAATCTTAGCACATTTTTTGAGATTTCTAGAGTGTGTTAAAGTAGCTGCACAATTTCATTATTGTTCATTATGTTCTATGAGTTTTTTGGTGGCTCCTTGATCTTTAATGTTGTGATTGTATCATGATTTAACCTTATAACATGGATTTATACTCACATCTTAATGTTTCCTTTGATATTGATGTTTTGAAAAAAGTTATAGGTTTAATGGCGTAAGGAATGAATTTTGCAACTTAACATTTTTATTAAATATTTGAATTGAAGCCACCTATGAGGAAGCACCTTGGTATTTTTTGCAAGTTTTCAGCTTGGAATTTTTCTTACAAGTTTATAAACTGCAAGTTCATCCCCAATACCCAAAAAGTGGAATATTTGAGGAATCAAGGGGGAAAGCAGGACAATGGAGCAATTCGGTATTTTTGCTAAGATGCAATTTTAAAAATATAAGTCCAAATACCATGAATAGAATATCCCAAGAATATTCCTCCGCATTTTTTATTTTTTAAGAGGGAGGTCAAATTTGTTGGAAATTACAAGTTGCAAATTCATCCCTTGAGCCCTGAAGTGGAATATTTGGTGAATTTGGAGACTGTAGAGAAAGAAGGAAGCTTTGAAATTTTTTAGGTTTACAACTTTCCATTTTTTATAAGTTTGCAAACTACACTTTTTTTCCCAAATCCTGATAAGGGGGACATGTGTCAATATTTTGGGACTATAGAGAGGGAAAGAACACTTCACATTTTTGTAAGTTTGAAACTTTGCATTTCTTGAAAATTTTGTAAATTTTTTGTGTAGCCCAAATACCAAGAAAAGTGTGACTAAGTATTGCTCACATAGATGCCCACGGTTGGTGGATTATGAAGCCTGAGAAAATAAGAGAAATAAAAATCATTTAAGTGAAAATCAAACGTGACCTTTTCAGAATCAGCAAATAGATCCACTTGTAGGGATAGAATTTAAAATTGAAAATTAAAACATCAATGAAACATGAATATAAAAAACCATTGTAAAGAAAGTGCCACCATTAATGAACGTTTAAAAAGAAATAACATGTGGTTGGAACCTGTGAAAAGCTACTACCTTACCTCCAAAAATTTTGAGTTTAGAAAGATATTTTGAAGCCCTAAGATGAGAAGAAGACCAAGTTTTTCAATTTGAGCCATTTGTGGTTTGTGTTGAAATTTGGTAGGTTTTCTTTCTAGTATTCATAATCCAATAGAGATTTATAGAGGTGTTTATATGGGTAAGTGTTTTTCCAGAACCTTTGAATGGTTTGAAGTGTTGAAATGTAGTCATTGGTATTACGGGCAGTTTGTACTATGATTAAAGTGTAAAAAATATTTCCAATAGTCATTTTAAACTCCTACTCCATAAAAATGAAGATTCAAATGTCTGGTGTTAAAATTACCTCCCACCTCACCTCAGAATTAGATAAAGTGAGAGATGCCAACCCTAATAAATTCAATTTTTTTTAATTATAGGTAAAAGCAGGTTAAGGGGCCCAACCCCATACAATAAGGAGAAAATGATATAACGATGAGGAAAGAAAGAAGCAACCTCTAC
The DNA here is from genome assembly GCA_019776745.2 of Taxus chinensis. Lineage (NCBI taxonomy): Eukaryota > Viridiplantae > Streptophyta > Pinopsida > Cupressales > Taxaceae > Taxus > Taxus chinensis. Next base: position 778,789,393 of record CM034149.1, on the reverse strand, counting down.
CAGCAGCATCGAAAATCAAGGACAACACAACTAACAATAAAAACTAATAGCAAAAAACACAAAACCAAAAGCTCATCCCTTTGAACCCCTTCCCATGGGATTGAAGGTGCATCTTAAGGGATTAAATGTTCCCTTTTCTTTCTTTTGTGCACAATGGACCTACCATTACTAGCATTCAAATTTACATTTTTTGATGAGTGAACCAGTAAGCTTGTTTCTTGTTTTATTGTTATCTGGATGAATACTAAGAGGAGAGGGTGAAGTCCCAGCCTCACAACTCTCCTCTAACCCTTGTTAGACAAAGGGGGAACCTCCACCTCCACTGAAGCTAGTTTCTCATTTGTAGATCCATCTTCAAACTCACAATCAAAATGACTGTTAACAATCAACAGACTTGGATCCGCATTCTTCCACCAAGACGTGTGTCTACTTGCATGTTTCTCTCCCATTAATGCAATCCACGGCTAGATGTACAAATGAAAAGTAAGTTCTACATTTGAAGAGAGAAACCTTCATAATCCAAGTTTTGAGTCAAAATTAATAAGTTCAAATTAACTGATATCATGCAAAGGTTTCAATGCGTTGGATTAGAAATGAAACCATGAGAAATGTTGATTGGAGTAAAGCTTTCCTTAGCCACTGCTTCCCGCCATATGCCCTGTATCCATAGTTGGTATGGGTTTGTGCTCAAAAACTACAACCTAGAAAAAAGAGAAGTTAAGGATGGGAGTGGTGCATTGGTATTGTATTTAATCATTAATACCTTTTAAGAGTTTCTACACGTCCCTAATGTCTCAAAATTTATATATGTAACCATTGAAAATGTAGAAGAGTATTGGAATACAGACAATGTAAACTATCCCATGATATTGACCAAAAATTGAATTGAAAAGCGAAGAATCTCTACCACAAGGATGCTTAAAAAGTTGAATATGGATGATTTCATTGAAGTTATTGGAGATATTATCCCCCCTACCTCAATATCCTTGTGGGGAAATAATTTTTATATCCTTATCATGATTGGATGCTCAAGTTTATCCAAGTTATCCTTGTGGAAAAAATGAAAATACAATGGGGTGAGATTATTAGAAATTGCATCCATCAAAGATTTCCAAGAATGACATTGCAGAAAGAGGATACATCAACTGATAAAAAAGAGTTTTATATGACCCTCTTACTTGATCTACAATATTTCTTGGCCATAGGCCATTTTCTTTATTGAATAGAGGAAATGAATTTGAAAATTTTAGGGTTTATTATGTATACCCCCAGTTAAACCTTAGAAATTACATTGATCATTTTAGAGGTGTAAATGATTCCTTATTTTCTCCCCTCTTGTGTTTGTTTAAGCCTGAATAGGAATGTAGCAGATTATCTGCAAAAGAAGGAAAGTGATCATTGAATTTGGATGCTACTTCATCAATTTTAGAACGTTTACTTACATCAGAGTAAGTGGATTCCATGATACCCCATATATGTTACCCAAATATTTAGATGACAAGTGGACATTATTGGAGTTATCAAGGAAACTAGACGTAGTCCTTAAGTTGATTGCGGTGAAGCAAAAGGTGAATATCAAGTTCACTTTATATATTGGGAAGTATTCATGTCCCTCTTTGGTTAAATCCAAACTCGTAAAAAAAGATACGGGTAGGATGACATTGTAGAAATTTACTCCCAAGACTAATTATGATATTGTGTGGATAGTTCAAGGTGATTTGGGGACTTTCCTTTAACATGAGCTTCATTACGAGGATTATTGAATGGATTGTAGAGATGAGAAGGAGGTGATACTAGGAGATTATTCAAGGATGACCCTCACTCAGGTTGTGGACTACAAAATTATGGTTGTGCCTTAGGGATTTGAAGATGAAGGGAACTTGGTGAGTAGGTATTATGTTGATAAGCATATATCCTCATAGCCTCTCCTAATTATTAATTGAAATAATTTAGAATTTTTCATAATTACAGGAAAGAACATCACACATCATCAAAAAGAACTTTGGGTTCACTAACCAGAAAGGGAATTGATTTGACTCTATAAAATAAAACGATTCGAAGGGAGTACCGAGGTTATAAAGGATGTAATTCCCCCTTTGAAAAAAGGAGCTTGAATTTTAGATCCCTTAAAAGGAAAGTCCACATAGATTTCAATTAAGGGACAATTAACTTTAAAGGTTGTGGAAGAACATAGTATTACCAAAAATAAATAAGGGACTTTTGTGTAAAAGTTGACACACCTAACAAAGAAAATAATAAAGAAAACTATGAAAGATGTTGTTTTCATTATAGCCACATCCATTTAAGTAGTCCCACAACTAGAATCAAGGCTTAAAGTCCATGTTGTAAAAGAATCTATCCAAGTTATTGTGCCCATTTCTTCCTCAAAGGGGTCATCTAACAAGGTGAATTATAAGGGAATAAGTGTTCATCCCAAGACAACCAATGTTGAGTACAGTATTGGAAACCATATCTTAGGAGGATGAAGATGAGCCTTTAAGTTATCATTTTGTGAGAACCAAGAGGAAAAAGGTGACAACAACCTATAGTGGAGAAATACCATAAACAAGAACTGGTGAAGTGACTTCACCAGTTCAAATGTCCAATTCAACTCCTCAAGTACCACATGTCATTGTTACTAACACACATCTTGTGTGATAAAAAATTTAATGCATGTGCGCTAATTGAATAAGTTCATATGCAAAACATCCATGAAGATAAAGGGAAGGGAATGCTAGACCCATCATATTAGGCAAGTGTTCACTAATGTATTACATGACATGGGTAAAGATGGATGGAGATGAACTTTTCCAATATAATGTTCTGGAGAGGAGGAAGGAGACCATGTATCACGAGATAAATCCACTATAGAATAAATTGTAAGTGATGAGGTAGAGAAGTCCAGTAAAGAAGAAGTTATAGTGGGTGAGATAGAGAAACCACATGTTGAAGAGGTTCCATTGGTTGAAGTTTGAGAAAACCAAAAATCATGGGTCATATTGAGTAAGCTCTTGATATAATGGATGGATTGATTACAGCTCATGAATTTATATAGGTAGAGGCTCAAAATCTAAAGGATCTACAAAGTGAGATAGTTAAGGAGTCTTCTCCATCTAGATAAGATGAGGTTGAGGTCACAACATCTACAGATATAAGTACTCAACCATCTTCAAAAATGATGGAGGAATAAGTAAAACACCAAGATTAAGATGGAGAAGAAACGTGATGACATTATACTGAGCCTTTGGATATGCCAAAGATGTATTTCATGACTATAGCATCAAAATCCTTGCATCACATGACGTGGTGATCAAATCAAGTACCCCCAATAAATAGAGTAAGGGGAAGGTAGTGTACAAATTGGAAGTTGGTTCGGAGCAGCCCTCATAAAGAAGATACAAATAAAAGTGTAGGTTGAGGAAGTTGAGCTTAAAAGTATTGTCTCCTTGAATCCATCAAGACCCCCAAAGAAAGTGAATTTTTTTTCAAGAACAATAGTTGAGGCCTGAGGAATAAGGTTTGTGGATGTGGCCACTACCCATGATGATGTATTAAGGGATGAAGCTTCCCCTTCAAATGATCAAATTACTAGGATCCCACTAGGTAGGAAGACCACAAAGGTTTTAAAACATGATGTTAATATGATAGTCAGTTGTATCTTTCAAAAAATAGATAAGGACACAAAATCTAAGGAGAAATTTAGAGATAAGGTTAATGTCTTATAAAAAATTGTGAAGAAATTAATACAAGCCCCTCCAACCAGTCAAGACATAGCCCCAACCCTCACCCTATAAATAGTGAAGAATTTTTAAGAATTAAGCTATGGGGGGCATAAAAGAAGAAATGGAAGAGTGACCTATTCACAATAGGTGGAAAGACCAAGAAGGAAATTATTGATTGTTATAATCATGTCTATGAGTAGATATAAGCAAGAACAATCCTAATTGACAAGTATCGAACAAATATTGATATGTGGAATGAAACTTTTCCCAAGCTAAAGACTATAGTTAATCTGGGGGAAGAAATTGTGGCGAAGGAAGGGATAATATCCTCATGTTATGAAGGAAGACAATATGAATACGCGAATTCCATACACATGAGGATGGAGACCTTGGAAGGATGCATAGATAAACTCTAAAGCATAAAGGAAAAGGAAGAGGAGCATGTAAATGATATTGATTCAAAGTTTGAAAGGATGTTACCTTTAGAAGGCATGTACGTACATTGTAGGAGAGTATGAGCTTCCCATAGTTTTTTATTATTCTCCAATTTAAAATTTCATTCATTTAGAAAGGTTCATTAATAATTTCAAGATAATTAAAAGGAATAAATTCTATTTCTATTGAGCTCAACAACATTTTCTCCAAGTAGGAAATAGTAGTTCTATATCTCATTGGGCCAAAAGAAGATCCAATTTTTGAAATGTTTAAGAAGTTTTATGTGTATAAGGAAATAATCAAAGAAGAATTAAAGGGAAAAAAAATGTATCTCAATCCATCTCTTTAGATTTCTTTATTCTATCTATTATTTTCTGAGGAGGATTAAATGATCTAATTGTAATGCATAACCAAATCTTTCTTGAAGTGTACTAAGAATGATGAAGGCTACATAATAAGAAAAAAGAGTTTGTTAGAAAAGGAAATTATATTCACCACTCTTTCACATGTTTCATCATGATAAAAAACCATTCTAGCTAAGCACATCAAGTTGGAATCTTTTATAGTCTGGGTCCCTTTTTCACCCGGATTCCAAAGCAGGGACTAGGTACTCCACACATTTCTTACTTTCATAACTTTATGGGACATCTAGGTGTATTCTTGTTTGGGGAAAATTTTGTATGAAGGTTGAAGGCTTGTCTTCACTTTGAGAGGTTCTAATTTCATGTTTTAACTAAGGTAAATTGCATTTGTTTGGTCATTAGTAGGGAATTTGAGAGAATTTCACATGTCTCCCTTATAAAATTGAACACACATGACCATTTCATTGTGGATTAGTATGTTATTTCCTAGTGTAAATAGAGATGGAATCAAGAAATATATTACTTTATTTTGTAATATTATATCTGTTATGTCAATGAAACTACAAAGAAGTTCATTTCAAATTATTGTTTGGACTGGTCATTGAATGAATATTATTTTGTAGTGTTACTTTGCAATACTTATTTTAGTTATAAATTTCCTTTCCGTAATTATAATCTTGGAGAGAGGATTTTTTGCCTTTTAATGATATCCTAGGTTCTACGGATTCGGTATAGTGGATACATGAAATTTTAATCACAAGTGTTTGTGTTAAATTTTTAGATATTATTTAGTAATGTTTGCACAAATTGGGTATCAGTGAATACAAATAAATATTTGAAAGTTTATCTTATTTTTATTTCAAGTGTGAATGCATCATAGGATCATTAAGATAAGATGTTGAATGTTTTTGTTTCTGCCCATTATATTCCCACCCACTTCATATAATTTCCATCGTACCATCATATTTTACCTTTGTAGACTACATTATCCTTGCATATCTAACATGTGTTTTATTGGAAACCACATTACCTTTGTATATTTTAAGTGAATTTTCCTTTGAACCATATCATTATAAATTTCATTTGATTCCAAGTTACTTGTAACACATTTTTTATGATGTTCATAATCATATCTCATATGTCTCTAGTAGCTTGTATTTGATATGCTAGGTATGTGTAGTGTAGTTGGTGTGATAAATCCTTGAGTAAGATTTGCATTTATGGATAATGTTTTTCAATATTGATTTACTAATGATTATAAGAGATTGAACTATAATATTTATCCACCCTTAAGCTACCACTCGAGTCCTCTCATCTTGGTTTAGGCATATTTAAATAAGTAGGTGATAACCACGTCCTTTTTATGTGTCTCCAAGTCATTGCCAAGATTTGGTAATGGTAGAATGTTATATCCCTCCTTGACTATAAATGAAATACTCCTACACATACTAGTATTTTTCCATTGTTTCTAAATTACAACCATGCCATTTTGGGGTATAAATTGGGAACCATCACGTTTTTGGCACCATTACTAGGGATAGATTTGTTTCAGTTCATTTTTTATAGTGTTTCTAGGGTTTAAGAAAGGTTTATTTATCTAATGCCTACTTTTTTATAAGTGTGGATGCTTCTTATAAATATTTATTCAAATTTTGAAGGCTTTTGTTCCATCAATTTGTTTCTATGTGTAGTATTTGAGAGTGGTTTAGTGAACTTTTATGTTGATTTATCTTTTCTAGAGTTCAATCTCTAGTGGAGACTCCATTTGAGCTCTTGTTTTGAAAAGTGCTGCATTATTTGTTATATTTTGTCATTTGGTTTACATTTTCAAAGCTGGAAAGGATTGTTATCCTCTTTTAGATCAGACCCTCCTAGAAAGATTTTTCCTAAGTTTAATGTGTTGCATAGAAGAAGGAAGAAAGCTTGGAAAATGTTGGGCAATCAAGACTCAAAAGGTAAGGTTACTCAATCCTATGATTCCAATGAATCTCATTTGATTGAATAATATTATATTTCCTACTAATAATTATGAACCAAGTAGCACTATTTTTCTAAACTTCATTCTTTGTCTAAATAAGCCTCTGTGCCTAGAATTGCTATAAAGGATTCTTGGACCTTCCCATTGGCTTACAATTAAAGATATTAATCTTGGTTTTGGGGGTGTTACTCTGAGAAATTTTCACAAGGACTAGCCCTCCCCCTATATTTCATATAGCACTTTTTCAAAACCCAGTTAATCCTCCTCTTGAATATATATTTCAAAAGAATATGGAACCATCCTCCTCCACGTACTCCTTTTAAAGTACAAAGGTTCAAATCAATCAGCTTTAGGTATCTTTCTAGATATCCTAATGAGGTCCCCAATGAATTAAAAATTAGACTACCCAAGTTTCTAATGTAATAATTTTATTTCTGGAGAGAAACACCTTAAATCCTTTCATAATATTATTAATGATTATGAGATTAAGCTATTAGGAAATAAGGGACAAAATATGTGGAAATATCCCTCACACAATTGCAACAATAGAAACTAATATGTAGAAAATATTACAGATCTCAAATAAAAGTGCAGAATAAAAATAACACAACACAGAGAGACGATATTTAACGTGATTCACCCAATTTGGGCTATGTCCACCAAGAATCACTTGCTCAGATTTTATTACAAGACATTACTCTCTTAATACAATACCCAAATATTTTTGGAGTTATTCTCAAAAAACTCTACAGAATTCACACATGAATTCATACACATCTGTAATGTTACATCATACCTACCATATGCACAAAACCACATAAGTAAACAAATGCTTAAGTAGTTTTACAAAACCGTGGGTATCAAAACCATGGGCAAAACCCACCCCATAAACCTATGGGTCAAAAATCCCACCCATATGAGAAAAATCACATTTCCTGGTATATCGGGTACATTTTGTTTCAAGGCCAAAAAACAATTTCGGGGCATGCGCTCCCGAACACCTGCTACCGGGGGCTACCACCCCCAAAACCTAAAGAGACAACTATAGAAAGTGTACAGTATTCAACACTTTCACACATAAAAATACGCTCCACAACCTAACAATCTCCCACTTGGAGACTAGTTTTCCTCTGAGAAATCTTCGCAACCCTTCACTAGTTTCCGTGAAGACCAACCAAAGCTGAACACAACTTCAATTTTTACCTTGTGACAACCTTGGTCATCATGTATGTAGGATTCTGACTGGTATGAATCTTATCTAGCTTCAAATTCTCTTCCTCTAAAGTTGTCCTGATGAAATGGTACCTTAGCTATATATGATTCATCCTAGAGTGGAAAACAAAGTTCTTAGCTAGGTGTATAGCACTCTGACTATCACTATGCATCTTTCCTTCCTCCTGCTTATGCCCCAACTCCTCAAGTAATTGCTATAACCAAATCATTTCTTTTCTTGCCTCTATGGTAACAACATACTCAGCCTCCATGGTTGAAAAAGCCACCATATTTTGTAGTTGTAAAATCTAGCTCACTGTTGTCCCACCTACAATGTAAACATAACCTGTCGTGCTCATCTTGTTGTCTATATCTCCAGCCATATATGAATATAAATAACCACAACAAGTGGTGTCTAATCCACTTTAGCACAAAATTTTCCCCATGGTCCCTCTCAAATATCGAAGGATCCACTTTATTTCCTGTTAGTGATATCTACTTGGATCACTCATAAATCTACTCACCACTCCCACTGCATGGGCAATATCAGGCCTAGTTCACACCATGACATACATTAAACTATCAACCGCTGATGAGTAAGGTACCTTAGACATCTGGTTTCTCTCTTTCTCTGTCTTGGGATACTTCTCCTTTGATAACTTGAAATGCCCTGCCAAAGGAGTCCCAACTAGTTTAGCATCCTGCATATTAAACCTCTCCAAGACCTTATTAATGTACTCTTCCTAAGATAAAGTCAGCTTCCATTCCTTCCTATCCCAACATATCCTCATACCAATGATTTTTTTGGCTGCCCCCAAATCCTTCATAGAAAAGGATTCACTTAGTTACTTCTTAAGTACTTTTATTTCCTGCATGTTTTTCCCTACAACCAACATGGCATTCACATATAAACACAGGATAATATAACTGTCATCCTAAAATTTATTTTTATACACGCAATGGTCAGAATGACATCTAATATAACCTTGCTCCATCATGAAGCTATCAAATTTCTTATACCATTGACATGGAGCTTGTTTCAAGCCATACAAGCTCTTCTTCAGTTTACACACCATCTCCTCTTTACCTTTGACCTCATAGCCCTCTAGTTGCTGCATATATAGTTCCTCCTCTAAATCACCATGGAGAAATACAGTCTTTACATCAAGTTGTTATAAGTGCAAGTCTTCTAGTACAACTATTCCTAGAATAGTTCTAATAGAATTCATTTTTACTACAGGAGAAAAAATATCATCAAAATCTATACCTTTTTTCTATTCAAACCCCTTAACCACCAACCGGGACTTGTATATTTTCTTGCCTCCTTCTTCCTCTTTGACTATGAACACCCACTTGTTCTATAATGATCTTTTTCCTTCAGGTAGCTTCACCAAATCCCATGTCTTGTTCTCCATGAGATTCTAATGCTCCTCATCCATGGCTTGCTCCCACTTCTTCTTGGCATCTACCTAACATTACTTCAATAAATCTATCTGGCTCTCCATTGTCAGTGAGTAATAAATAATAAAGAGAAAGAGAAAAACATTCAGGTTCCCTTCTTACCCTATAATACCTCCTCAATATAGGAGAATGGGGTTCTTGTCGAGGAGGTTCCTGAACTGATTCATGTGTCACTTTCCCATCTAGAAGATCCTCTACCGCTACATATTCTTTCTTGGATTCTTCCCTATTTTCCTGCTACTGATGATTATACATGAATTTCTCGTTAAAGACCACATCCCTAGATCGAATGATTTTCTTGTCCTTAATACTCCAACATTTATATCCAAAGTCATCACCACCATAACCAATCAAAGTACATTTTTCTAATTTCACCTCTAGCTTGGTTCTATCATCCTTGTCTATATGGACAAATACCTCACATCCAAATACTCTAAGAAATTAATAATCAACTTTCTTTCCATACCAAGCCTCCTCAAGTATGCCTCCATCCAAGGCACTTGAGGGTCCTTTGTTTATCAAGTACATAGCTGTGCTCATCACTTCTATCCAAAAATAAAGAGTAGTCATGTATGTAACCTCATGCTCCTAGCACGTTCCATTATTGTTCTGTTCATCCTTTTTAACACCCCATTTTGTTGTGGAGTTTCTGGAACCGTTTATTTTTCCTGTGGATTCCATTCTTAGAAAAGTAATCATCAAATTCATTGCTATAATACTCCCCTCCATTATTTGACCTGAGATATTTTAGCTTAAGACCTGTTTCATTCTCTACCAAGGCTTTCTATTTAACAAAAAGTGTCAAATACATCAAATTTGTTTCTAATACAATAAACCCAAATTTTCCTCGTTTCATCATCAATAAAAGTAACATAATAACTTGAACCCCCAAGAGATGATACCTGAGCTAGCCCCCACACATCAGAATACACCAGCTCTAACTTACTCTCTTTCTTTGTAGGTCCAACCTTGAGAAACCTTACTCGCTTCTATTTCCCATATATGTAGTCCTCACAGAACTCCAAACCTATTTTTGTATATTTGGGAAAATCCTTCTTTATGATCTCCATGCCTTTATGGCTCATATGACTAAGCCTATAGTGCCACAATGTTGTATCTACTTCTGAAGCCACAATATTACAAACATTAGTGATATAAGTGGTTAAATATAAGGTTCCAACCTTCTTACCTCTTGGCACCACAAGAGCACCCTTGGTAACCTTCCAAGAGTCTATTGTAAATATCACAGTACAACTATCACTTCCCAACTAGGTTGTCGATATCATATTTTGTTTTAAAGTATGCACATGTCTGACATCCTTCAATAGCCATGTATTCCCATTATGCATCTTAACCTGAAATGATCCTTTTCCAACTATACTACAAGGTTCATCATCACTAAGAAAAATATGCCCAAAATCCCCTTGAACATAATCAACAAAATAATGCCTATGTGGAGGTAGCATGGAAAGAATCCCCTGAATCTAAAACCCAAGATTCAACAATATTGTGCAAAGAAAGAATCAAAGCATCCTGACATACATTACCCATTACCACATTTTCCTCCTTTTTTTCTTCCTATTGTTTCTTCTTGCCCCCAAAGCTTCCAACAGTCCTTATTTGCATGCCCAAACTTTCCACAGTGCCAACATAGTTATCTTGCTTTTGGATTTTGACCTTGCCCGATCTTTCGATTTTCCATGGCTTCCTCTATTCTTCCGTCTCCCTCTAGTTTCCACTACCAAAGAATTGCTTGAAGTATAATATTACCCAGATCTTTTTCTTTGAATTTCCTCGCTTAGACTCACCCCTACAACATCCTCAAACTTCAACTTTGAGTTAGCTCGAACTGAGTTGCTTACGACCATTAACAGGCTATTCCAACTCTCAAGTAAAGAGCACATAATTAATAAATTTTTAAATTCTTCATCAAATTCTATTGTAACCAAAGCTAGTATATTTACAACCATATTAAAATAATTTAAATGATTTGCTACCAAACCATTCTTAGACATCTCCATATTAAACAACTTTTTCATTAAAAATATCTTGTTAGAGGCATAGGGTTTTTCATCCAATTTTCCTAATGCATCCATCAATTCTTTTGTAGTATTTTCTATTGAAACATTAAATAATACCGAAGATGCAAAACATAGCTAGATTTTCCCCAAGTGCCTTCCTATCCAGAAAATCCCATTCCACATCTTTCATGCTCAAGGATTTGTTCACCTTCTTAGACAACAGAATATAAATATCCTTCTGATAAAGCTAATCTTCCATCTGCATCTTCCAAATACTGAAATTTTTCCTGTTGAATTTATTAACCCTTGATCATCCATCATCTACCATAGCTCCCATTCAAGCTAAAAATTTCCCTGTGATTCAACACTTCAGCAAACCAAACCATGCTCTGATACCAATTGTTAGGAAATAAGGGATAAAATATGTAGAATAATCCCTCATAGAATTGCAATAGTAGAAACTAATATGCAAAAAATATTATTACAGATCTCAAATAAAAGTGCAGAATAAAAATAACACAACACAGAGAGATTAGTATTTAATGTGGTTCATCCAATTTGGGCTACGTCTACCAAGAATCACTTTCTCAGGTTTTATTACATGCCACCACTCTCTCAATACAATACCCAGATGTGTTTGGAACTATGCTTAACAAACTCTATAGAATTCACACCTGGATTCATACACATCTGCAATGTTACATCATACCTACCATATGCACAAAACCACATAAGTAGACAAATACTTAATCAGTTTTACAAAACTGTGGGTATGAAAACCATGGGAAAAAACCATCCCATAAACCTATGGGTCGAAAATCCCGCCCATATGAGAAAAATCACATTTCCCGATATATCGGGCACATTTTGTTTCGAGGCAAAAAAATCATTCAGGGGCTATGCCCCTAAACCTTGGCGAGACAACTGTGGAAAGTGTACAGTACTCTTAGTGTACAGTCTTCAACACTTTCACACATGAAAAATAGGCTCTACAACCTAACATAAGCTTATGAGGATGTTTATTTGAAGTTATTTGTGCACACTCTTGAGTAATATGCTAGTGAATGGTTTAATGAATTTAGTCATGGAATTATTGACTCTTAGGATGAAATGATGAATTCATTTATAATTTAGTATGGTGATAGAATTGATCCTTTGTTTCTGTTGTCTGAAATTGAGAATGAAAAGAAGAATCCTAATGAGTGTGTGTAGGAATTTAATACTAGGTTTAAGGAGAAGTTGATGATACTTCCAGTCACTCTTAGACTGAGGGAATGAGTCCTATCTGATTAAATATTGTGATGATTTTGATAAGAAGGCAACTTATTCACTAAATTCCGATGTTAATCTTAGGTAATTTTACCATTGCTATATAAATTGAGAATAATATCAAGGCTACTGGTAAATTTCCCAAGTGAGAAGGGGTCAAGCTTGTGAATTATAAAAAGAAAACAAACTGGTAAATCATATAATTTGGAAGAGATGGTGAATAATCTATCTGGTGATGTTAAATAGATCTATTATAAGTTAGATAGAGAAGAAAATGTCCTTTCCATAGGTTCTCATAATCAGAATCAAATTTCACCTCATGCTAAAGGAGATGATAGGGGAAATATACATATGGTTCGAGAATATAGGAAACAAGAATTAAAAAAATTAAAGGGTTCCTTGATCCTTTGAGTTCTCAAGTTTCAGTCACAGCTGAATCTAACATCATTGTTTAGTGTGACAAGTTCCTTTTTCCTTATGTTTCTTGTGAACCAGTGACTCAAACAAAAGATGCTATGGAATTTGGATTTGACCAGGACTCTGATGATAAACTAATTCTTGATGATCTCATGAAATTTAAAGATGGTGTAACTTCCACACTATATATTATGTTCTAGGAGGTGTGGATGAATTTTGGATGGTTTTAACTAATGTATGATATTCTCCTATTGAATTTGATTATTAAATAATGATGACTTAAGATTTTTATATTCCTAATCATGACTTTGATTACTTAAGAACTTTTATGATTAAGAAATATGACGGGGAAGTTCCTTTAGTAGAGGATAGGTAGTTATTGATTAATGCAAAAGTAACTCAAGAAAAGGAATATAACTTGAGAAGTAAGGAATAAGGTGCCCTTTATTAAGGAAAAATCTCTTCTACTTAATCAAAATATGGGGATATAAATAAAAATATCCTTAAAAGGATTGAAAGTGAGCCAACACCCTTCATAAAGCTATTTATTCCTCTTATTCATATAAACAAAGGATATTTTCCTATACTTCTTACAATAAGATGCATGTTTTTAATAATGTTCCAAAGGGGTGATGGTGGTAATCCTAAGTAAGACCCCTATTAAGGAACTTGATCCTAATATACCTTCTAATATCTCTAATTTGAAAGCATGTATACCTTCTGAAAAAGGTGATCACTCTTCCTCCTAATACCTCCTTGGCTAAGTACAATGTCTATGACATGGCCCAGATCTTAATATAGTGAAGAATCATTGTTCCTTTGATGGGATTGCTTAGGATCCATTAACACAAGCAAAAATATTTTGAATACTTAGAGTTATATGAATATGCAATTATAAATGAAGATACCCACCTCTTACTGTTGAAAATGAGATCGAAGAGTCTCAGGAAATTATTGAACATACCCCTTAATATTATTTGGGTATAACCTTGGTTACGATTCAATTGGATGTCAATCCTTTCTATAAACATTGTTGGTTAGTGGTTGGATATTACAAATTTATATGTTTGATTTTGGTGCATCTTGTAATATTATTCCTCTAAAAGTTATGAATGAACTCAGAATAATGATAAATGCTCCTTATAAGTGATGTTATGCAATGGAATCAAGAGAGGTACCTATTATCCATTTTTACCCACTTGGTAAAAATGGATGACTAGAGAAAACTAGACTTGGGCAGTTGACAGAGCTTCATGGTTGAGTCTAGGGTTTTTAGGTAAATTTTCATAATTTTGGAGCACTTGCAATGATTTTGGAAACTCAGGGGTCAATTGGTGCATTTCCCTTCTTCTAGAGGTAAAGGAGTTCAATTCTTAGCCAAATTTAGGGAAAATGAGTAAAATTGGGAAAATATGGCTTTGGGGCACTCTACTTCATTTTTCCTAACTCCCCAATCCCAGAAATTCTAAGGAGTTAGTGAAACAATTAGAGAAAATGTCACAAAGGTAAAAGTCATGGGAAAAGCCGTGCAAAAAGGAAAAAGCCATGGGAAAAGTTGCGCAACAAAGGAATTTTTTTTTGGAAAATCCATGCAACAAAAGAAAAATCTGTGAGAAAATCTACGTAAAAAACTCTGCAACAAAGGAGAACGACAGTTTTTTCGCACGAACATAAAATGGCCATAATTGTTTACTCCTTCATTTTTTACAAAATTTATATTGTTGGAAATGTCTCAACATCCTATATAAAATGGGGATTGAATTTATAAATTTTATTGAGGTTAGATATGCAAAAAATTGGAAAACATATCCATCATGAGAATGTATAGTTCCAGGCCCAATCATCGTAATTAATGAAATTATTGTGCCCATTTCTTCTTCCAGAGGCTAGAGTGTGTGGGGAAACGGATTTGTAAGGATTCCCATGCCATGTTTAGAGCATTAAATGATAGTTTTTGGTGGGTGGGAGTAGAAATACGAGTTTCACTTTTCTCTCTTCTCTCATTCACTTCTATATATTGTAAACTCTTCTCATTTTAAGGGGGAGATATTATGGGACTTAGGGAAACTCTTGCATTTTGGTTTCTCAATTCCATTGAGTTGTAAGCCTTCACATGGGCATGTAGATTGTATTCTTTCTGCTAATTATCAGATGTAATGGACTATACAACTATTATGGAGCAATAGAATTTATGTTTGGGGTGTTTTCTCATCCCTTGTATATATTTTCTTGTTCTCTCTTTCCTCTCTATTATTATTTGTATATTGTTTGCATGTTTCCTTTATATGTAGGTTATTGTTGTTGTGTTTCATGGAGATTTAGTGGTGAGTGCAATCTTTGGTTCGGTGTCACATCCATCTGGATTTTCTTTGTTGCATTCTCTTTCATTATTCTCCCTCAGCAAAATATTTCACTCCCTTATCTGGTGTTATCACCTCCTTTAGTGTAGATTTTATTTATTTTCATGTTCATTCCTCTCTCCCTAGTCCCTTAAAATCATAGGATAGGATTAGATAAGTGTATTCCCAATATTAGGAGTATTTTAACATTAAATTAGTAAGAGGAACCAACCTTCTTTGGAGTTCCAACTCAAGTAGCAAGTCCCACAACTTGAGAGATGATCCAATGTTACCCAGTTACACTCATTGCCCAAGAAAATCACATGCTAGAATATCAGAGGGTGTTGTAATTTGGTGATAATAGTACACATTGTTGTCTATGTTCTAGTATGTTTGTTCACTTAGATTCCCATCCTAGTAATTATCTAACCATGGATGTTTTTGTGGTTGACTGTACTACTAAGTGGGAGATTTTATCAAGAAAATGGGCTACTAGTGTGGGTGGTAGTGTAAAAATGGATTTATCATGTGCTACTATTACTTTGGAAGGTAAATTGGTAATTTTTCATGGAGTCGAGAACTTTATGTAATTGTATGAGGATCCTATGAATGTCTATTATGAGGTTTTGTATGTAGATGTTGATTTGGAAAAATTTGTAGGAAATGTTGATTCTGATGACCATTTCTTTAACCTTGACACAAAAATTAAAGACCCTAATGCTCTTTGGAATATGTTTTTTGATGGATCATGTTCTAATTCAGGTAATGGGGCTGGTGTGATGTTGTATTCCACTAACAAAGGATCCTTCAAGTATTCCCTTAAGCTATGTTTTGATTGCATTAACAATATTGAAGAATATAAGACAATCATACTCATCTTGAGGATCACTTGGAGACATGGTATAAATAATCTAATTGTTAAGGGATATTCTGAGATGGTTATGAACTAGATTAGAAAAATATATGCAACTAAGAGTAAGATATAGGCAGTATAGGAATCTTTCTTGGGACCTGATTGAATTATATGATTCCTTTAACATTTTATATCATGAAAGGAGTTTGAATGTAGTCGTTGATAGGATAAAAATGGTAGCCTCACATTATGATAATGATATTGTAACCCTTTACTTCCAATTTGAATTTAATATGTTAGGCCATCTTTACCTGATAATATTGAAAATTGGCATATTTTTTATAATTATAATCATATCAAGAGGTTCATGAACTGTGAAGCTAAGTTGTCTAACCAAGTGATTGATTTGGAGACTATGGTGGAAACTTGTGAGGGAAAGGAGACAGTGTTTGGAAAGGAAATAATTCAATTAAAAAAAAACAAAATTCCTAGAGGGTTAGTAATATCTATGTCTTATTTTTATACTACCAATAGAGTGATGAAAAATTATATCCCTAGTACAAGAGATGTGAATAGATGTAATTTGGATACTGAAAAATATCCCGGTAAGGTTTGGTTAGGTAGAAATTTGAGTGAATATGAAAAATAGGCATTTATATCACTTTTGAAGTACCTAGATTTCTTGGCATAGTCGTACTCTGAATTGAAATATTATAGAGAAGAAATTTTCTAACATATCATTCCACTTAATCCTGATAGCAAGCCTTTCAAGAAAAAGTAGGGATCAATACACCCCATCCTCACCACAAACATGCAAGACGAACTTAAAAATATTAAGGATGGGGGAATCATTCAAACCATTAGGTATTCATTTTGGGGTTGCTAATTTGGTCCCGGTTTGGAAAAATAATTGTGACATTAGATTCTGTGTTGACTTCAGGAACATGAATAGAGCCTCTTTGAAATATAATTACCCTTTACGTAACATGGATAACTTATTGCAAAGGGTGATATGGTCTGAAATTATTTCTACTTTTGATGGTTTATTAGGGTATAACTAGGCGGTGGTCAAGAAGTATAAAAAATATAAAAATACTTTCACCACTCCTTTGAGAACCTATGTTTACGTTATAATTCCCTTTGGATTGATGAATACTCACACTAATTTTCAAAGTGCCATGGATGTTGCATTTTTGGGTTGATTAATGGTTTCATTGTGGTTTATCAGGATGACATTACAATTTATTACAAGAAAAGGAGTGATCATTTAGAGCATCTTGGGACAATATTTGTTAAATGTAGGGATTTTGGCATCTCTTTAAATCCCAAGAAGTGTCACTTTGGTGTGTAAAAGGTCAAGTTGTTGGGATAAATTGGGATAAGTTGAGCGGTGATAGATCTAGAATGAGTTAAAACTATTGATAAGGTGCTTATCCTCAATCTAAGTAAGGTATTCAATATTTCTTTGGTTAGATCAATTTTTTAAAAATGTTTGTGTCCAAATTTGTAGAAATTACTTTTCCTATTACAATTATGTTAAAGAAGGATAAAACTATAATGTGGGGAAAGAGGCAATATAATATGTCAAAGGAATAAAAGATGCATTAAAGACTACCCCTACTTTTTCCATTCCTAATTACAATGAGTTTCAAATATTCTCCTATGCATTTGAACATACTATAGATTCAATCTTACTATAAAAGGATGACAAAGGTAATGAGAAACTGATTTCCATATTTAGTAAGGCCTTGCAGGGTTTTGAGTTAAATTATACTATTATGGAACAATAGGATTTTTCTTTGGTAAAAGCTACCAAGATATTCAAATCTTATATTTTAATTTCACAGATCATATTATTTGTGCCACACACCATGGTTAAATATATTCTAACACATATGGAAGAATCTAGTAAAATATGCATATATTTGAAAAAACTTTAGGAGTTTAACATGGACATACAAACCATTAAATTATTAAGAGGAATTAGTTTAGTTACATTAATGGCTAAGGATGACTTTTAGGAAGTGAAGGTAAACCATGTTATTGGTAATACTGATAGTCATCTAGAAAAAGGTATGTTTTTCTACTTAGAATAAGACATTATTAATTATGTAAATAATTTGAGTTGTCCTTATAGTTTGGATAAAAATTAGAGAGGAACACTAAAGTTTGTTTCCCAAAAGTATCTCTTAACTGACACCTTGGTTTGGCTTGGAAGAATCTTGAAGGATTCCTCTTGAGATGTATAACTGAAGAAGAGGCTCCCAAGATGGTAAGTGAATTTCATAATGTGATATGTGGCAGTCATTATGTTGTAATGGTAATTGCTCATAAAATCATCAGGGTAGGTTATTGGTGGCCATCCTTATTTTAATATGTCACCCAAATGGTAAGAAAATGTAAATATTGCCAATGTTTCTCTAGTAAGTTGAAAGATTTTGGATCCTTTCCATTGCAACTTGTATTAGTTGAAGCTCCTTTTAAACAATGGGGGTTGGATTTCATTGTGAAATGATGGATGTATCTACTACTGGATAAATGTGGATATTACTTGCCATATATTACTTTACTAAGTGGGTGAAATTAATCCCTACTAAGAAGTCTACACATAAAGTAATCATGGACTTCCTATTAAATAATATCATATGTAGGTTTGGTGACCTTGCAAATTTAGTTCCTAAAAATTCTATGGGTTTTAGCACCAAACCTATTGAAGCTATTTGTGAAGAATATGGGGAAAATATCACCCATGCCTCCAATTATAATCCTCATGGAAATGGGAAAGCAAAATCAAATAAAAAAACCTGCTCAAGATACTCAAAACAAAATTGGAGGTCAATAAGAGAAAGTGGAGTGATAAATTAAAGTTTTATTTTATGGGATGATTGAATCACACCGAATATATCTAATGGAAAATCCAATTTGAGTTGGTATATGGTATCTAGGCATTTTACCTCTCCAATATTATCTACCATCTTTTTAATTCACACAACAATCGAAAGATGAGGAAGGAGTTGATTCTTATATTTTAAGGATCAAAAAAATTATTTATCTTGATGACATTATGAGAGAATATCATCAGAGACACTGTAAATTCCAAGAATTTTCGAAGTTGATGATTTGGTTCTTAACGAGTGTTGTTGATGTTCATACTTTAATCATATTATTATGTTAATATAGGGTAGTTTCCATGGTTGTTTGCAAAAAGGAAACAGTAGGAATGATTTTTTAGTATGTACTTTAGTAAAAAAAACTAAGAAATTGCTGAACTGATCGTGATTACAATATAAAATACTTGAAAAGAAAAATAAAACAAAAGATAGAATTGAAAAATCATTGATCATGGAAACACATATGCATCAATGTAAGGAAATAACTACCAGAACATCAACTGAATTCATAAGGACATAAAGTAAGTGAATGTAAACTCCCTTTTTCATTGGTCAAGAGTGGCATGTGCTCCTTCCCTTCTATTAGGTTTAACACTTGAACTTAAACAACATAAATTCCCCTTAATCTGTTACATGTATTGAATTGAAAAATGTGCTATAATAATGAATCAAATGAAAAGAAAACCCAAACCACTAAATCTAAGTACCAGATCTCTTTTATACAAGAGATGTTCTAGTTTTGTTAGGAGAGAACTAGTTATTCCAAATGACTAAGTCTACTTAACTAAATGCTAACTGAAACAATGGCTATCTAAAGAGGAAATCTGTTATTGGATCCTTTGAAGGATTCAATCACTGCTGGAAGAATTTTTATCTGATAAATGATTGAGAGAATTTAGATGACAACAAATCTTAGTTCGGGGTACTTCATCCTCAAAATCAGGTGGAATTTTTGCTAAGTTAATGGTATCGCTTACGTACAAGATATGGTGCTGCAAGATTTGATTCTAATCATTTGAATGATCTACATGTATGTGTGAATTTCCTAATTTGGAGAATCAGGTTCGATGACCTAGATGTGGTACTCTGAGTTCCCTATTAACACGGAGGTGAGTCCTATGTCAACACGTTAATTAGAGTACTATGTCGGTGGCATGAATTAAGTCCTACACCTCATGTTATAACTCAACACATACTCTTCCAAAAGTGTAGGTAATGTTTCACAAGAAGATGTATTTAAGCCATTTTGAAGAAGAATTAACAAGGTAAAAATAACAAACATATGCACAATAATTCCTTCAAAATCATAGTAAAGTATTAAATATAAAAATTTAGCATTGTTCATCATGTACTATGATATCAAAATGATATATGGTTAAACATGGATTTAAAATCAAAAAATGGTGCTCGTTACTCCCTAGGACTAAAGGTTTAGCAAGTCCTCTTTCTACGTAGCATTTAATTTCTCTACAATCCTAGAACAGTTATATTGATTGGAAATGATTTGCCAAGTTTCATCTAAGGATGTAACAGAAAATTCAAAATGATCAATAAAATTCTTCCTCTAATTCTTATAGTTGTCCTTTGATTGGTCATCTTTTGAATTCAATCATGGCATGGGTGTAAGGAACAATAGGGGCCTAGATCTCATTCCAATCCATTTCTCTTTGAGGTCTAGTATTATCTTGCAGATATCTTTTTCTCTTTTTAAGGACCAACGGAGGTTCATTAGTTAAATGACCTCTTTCCTTTTATATGGATCTGTAAGAAACTGATAACGTACTTGGGAGGCAAGAAAATTGACATTTAATGTGGGGATCACCTATTCTGTGAAGTTCTTGAAATGTTTTTGAAGAATATCTATGTACCTGTCAACTATATGTAGACAGTACACCTGTGAATGGAACCTGTTGAAAAACCAAAGGGGCACTAGTAAATCACGCCTATTCAAGAGGCCAATAGTGGATTCTGAATGAACAAAAACTTCCCATTGATCTCTCCATTCCCCTTAATTTATGAGAGTAGAAACAAAAAACCATAATTGCACTCATCCCACCTAAATATTGATTGGAATTTTAATTTGTTCCTAGAGAAGAAACTTATGAACATAAAATTCACATAACAATTTTTTCTCAACATCATTTACTGTAGTATATGCAACTACAAAATATCTATCATCATCAAATTCTATACCCATCATTTCCCAAGCCCTTGATATTTAACATTTGAATAATTTTTCTTTTAAAAACAATGCATAAAAGTTTGAAGGGGGTCGGCAAGAAAGGACCGGATCATATAGTCTACTTACTGTCAGCACATTTTCTGTAAACAATTGCTTTTATTATTTCAAATTTTTATTCTCCTCTTCTACTACCCTCAATCTATAGCACTCTTCCATCCATTTGACCAAACCTTTTAAAACAATAATTTGAGGAAAGGTATGCTCCTATTCTTTTCTTCTTTCTTACAGTAGTGTAAGTGAATTACCGAGCTCCTCAGTTCTAGCTTGAAGGGAACTCACCTCCCTTTCTCATTCCTCAACAACCTTTTGTAATTGAAGGGTGACTTCCTCTTGTTGTGTTAGTGTGCCCTGAACTTGTTGAATATCTTGATATTTGGAAGCTATTTGCCGGGGAATTAATTTTCCTTGGCCTCTAGAAGGGATTGTAGTTGGTTGATTCTCTCCTAATATATTTGTAGCTCAAACTGAACTTTGGAAAAGGAAAGGACTTTACACATGACAATATCATAATCTGGGGGAGAACTAGGTTCTCCCTCTTCCATAGGTTCCTTTCCTTTATCTCTAGCAGGGGACCTTACGACTATAGGCATAGAATGTTCAACCTCTACTTCTATTTTAGGGGTTGATAAAGAAAATAGATTGCTAGGAGACACATGTGGGGTTTAAACCAGGGTTTTCATTATCTTAACTATTTCATGATCCTCATGTGATAATAGATTATCAATTGGTGTCTCATAGAGGGTAGGGGTAGGATTTGAAGTTCGGAGATGTGTTGATCAAAGAATACTTGTCAAAGATCACACAAGGAGTCCGTGCGGGATAGAAGGCCCAAAACCAAGGGTGTAGAAGGACAGGAAGGACACGCGCATGGGAGGCAAGTTCATCTTTTAGGACTTAGCCGATTTTGAGCATGAAGACCTATTTTTAGAAGATGGCATGCAGAACACACCAACGATGCAGAGACGTGTGCGCCATACATTGTATATCTTTGGAGGATCGGATTGAAGCATTTTTGCATGGAGATGAGCTAAGAATAGAATTTACACTTCAGTTAACTACAAGAGGACTATAGATAGCACACTTGCATGTGTGGCTATGCTTGTAAATGGCGTGTGGCTATGAATAGCATGCAGTCTCTTTCTGCAATAGATAAGTGGTGAAGGGAAAGTCCACACCCTATATATATGATATTAGGTACATAGTAAAAGGATGTAAGGGTGCGATATGTGTGTGTGTGTGTGTAACAGAAAATATATGCATATGTCTGAATTATTGTATCAAATCCATACGTGGATTGATATAGATTGACATTACTGTAAGGAGCTTCTGTATTTAATAAAGATGGAAGATATCGGCTGAATCTAAGTTTCATTCTATGTATAATTGAGTAGTGCATATTAGTAAGTCAATCATGATTACTATTTAAGCTTATTCTTTCATAGATCTGAATGTAGCATGCATTGTAGAATGATGGATTAGTTATGAATCTATATTTTTTTTCCTTCATCGTGCTAATATCCTGCTATAGCAACCCTAAAGAGGGACCTGGTACCTTTACACGCTTTGGGTGAGCACTCAGTCAATGCTGAGTTATGTGCCAGTGTGACTACGGTGTTATCTAGTAAATTCTAGGTTGTATCATTGGTTCCATTTCCAGGACCTCTTTTTCAGTTGTTTTCAGGATGGTTCGCGATGAAGACGTATCGGTTAACTCTAGCAAGTATTGAGGAATGGATACATGATCTGGAGGAAGAATATGCATGGTGGTTCAGCAGTGGATCTGAGTTTAAAGCACACACTTGGGTAGAACAAAATCTATATGATAGCTTATATGATAGATTTTTCATTATCTTTCCAGTAGAACTATACGAGTGGCTTACTACTTATGCATCTCAGGGGAATTGGAGGTATCTCACACTTGTCTAGACACAGGAATAATTTCAGACCATTTATGATGCTGATATGATCTGGACATGTGCTGTGGATACGTGGTTCTGTGGTGTTCTAAATAGTTATATTCTAGAATATTCAATTTTGATGTACTCTTTCCCGGAGATAGCTGAATTCAAGTTTTTGCGGTATCTAAGAGGAACATATTTACAAGGTATTCCATTGGAAATCAAGATCTTGATGGTAAATTTGAACCTGGAAAGTAAACCGTTGGCTAACTAAACCTCACCAC
This sequence comes from Taxus chinensis, assembly GCA_019776745.2. NCBI lineage: Eukaryota > Viridiplantae > Streptophyta > Pinopsida > Cupressales > Taxaceae > Taxus > Taxus chinensis. The sequence goes on along the minus strand of CM034149.1, from coordinate 778,766,009 downwards.
GCACGAGGGCAGGAACAAGTTTGGTTTAAGATGGCAGACCTAGCGGTAGAGAAGTAGAGAGAGGAAAGGCAGCTTAAGTACAATGAGGCGCATGAGAGGGAGATAGAGAAGCAACGTTCCATTACAGAAAGTATGGCGTTGAGGAGAGAGATGGCTCGTGAAGGATTTATAACTCATGTAGAAGACGTGGAGCCAGAGCATCAGGAACTCCCCCATCTTGGAAATCATGATAGAGATCCCTTCTCGGCCTCACACAGAATTGTGCTAGTAGAGACTACCTGGACCGTAGGCATGCATCTTAATCCACTTGGTGACCTAGCCTTTGTGCTTGGTTTTTTAGTATCTAGTACGATAAGTAACTAGCAAGCTAAATTGGGAAGTAGGAGAGCAAGAGTAAGTCGGGGATCGAGTACATCAATGGTAGGTCAGATGGCTTAAATTATATATGGAGGAGAATTCTTAGGCACATCATCTACATAGAATGTGAGTGCGTAGAATTTTGGATTCACCTCTAGAAGTGGAGTTACCTCACATACTATAGGGGTTCAATATAGTACTATTGTTAGAGCATGGGGGAGTACATATACAGGTCCTACTCCAGATATAGGTGGAGGAACATGAAGTATATGTGGTTCTATTTCTGGTGGTTCTGGAGGCAGAGGAAACACAAGAGGTCTAGATCAAGTGGTCAAGGTCCGCAGCAACCACAAAATATCTATATGGAGATGTCTCTTCATCTCCCAGAATATAGAGGAATAGAGGATGTTGCCGAACATGTGCATATGTGTTAAAGGGATCATGGCTATTGAGCGTAAGGGAAATCAATTCACTACTACATTACAGGGGCATGCACACATTTGGTATAGGAAGTTTGACCCTGATCAAACTTGTGTGGATTATGAAACATTGAGGGATGCTTTCTTGAAAGAGTTCCATATCCCTGATTTTGAGCAGAAGAGTATAAGTGCGCTCAATGACATCAAGCAAGGCACTACTGAGAGTGTACGTAAGTATGATGCTCATTAGAAGACACTTATTTCTAAGCTATCTTATGATATTCATGCTAGCCAGCATGCAAAGTGGTTTGTTGGAGGATTGATTACACCTTTTAGAAGGGCGATGTCACATAATACATACACTGATCTGTGTGAAGCACTGGAAGTAGATTTGCATGCTGAGGCAATTGGGAGCATTGACACTAGCGTTAGTCCATTCCTAGAGGCATAGATTGCAGCTATGGCAAAGCAGTTAGAAAAGCTATCAAGAAATTCAGCCCATTAAATGTGCTCAGTAATTTGGTGTACAAATTATGAAGTGGAAGGTCACACCAATGATAGTTTCCCTCATAGATATATACGCTCATTACTATTGGACTATGATATTTTCCATTTGAATCATGATTCTAGTCATTTTCCTTTGTTACAGCATGTGATAAGGAAGAATGTATCTTGATTTTACAAGATTTATAGGTCCACGACTTGTGATACTGAGGATTGTCAGCTGATTGGTCAGATCCAGGATGCTATAAGCATTGGGGTATGACAAGTAAGTGTAACAAATAATTCTAAGGGTAAGAATAAGCACTAGGACTGGGATCATAATCAGATGTGCTATGACAGGAATGAGGGGCATTTTGAAGGAGGTCGTGGAAGGGGACGTGGATATCGTGGTGGATATGGAGGATGAGGTTTGTGGTGGAGGAAGAGGTGAGTTCCTTCGTGGAACATGTTATACATGTGGATCTCCTGACCACTATGGGTGTGAATGTCCTCATAATATTGCATGTTCTTTCTGCAGGAAGAACCATAGCTATGAAGAGTGCCTAGATTTATATGAGCATTTGAGCAAGTAGCATAAGCAAGAAAACAAAGGCCCTGTGATGGTTAGAATCCAGTGCATGGTAGAAGCTCAGTGGATGCCTAAGATCACAGAAGGACCTGAGGCATTGACAATGAATATTACTACATGCGTTGAAGCTACGTGCACGAGAGAGGCATTGCACTAGAAGCCTACGATCACCAAGGAGGAGGCTTTGTATGTAGGTCATTAGAAGAAGGAAGTTTACCAAGATACCATGGAAGTGCTAAGGAATATTCAGGGTGAGATACAGTACCTAAACGAGTAGAAGAAAGCATCAGAGACAGTCCAAAATGATATCGATGATCTACAAGAGGTGTGCAAGATGTTGCGCCAGGAGAACATTATTCCATTATTAGGAAGTTGGTTAAAAGGGAACACTCCACACAAAAGTCTTGATACCAGATGACATATTCTACATACAAATCTTCCCCTTGATAGCATTGACTATGATAAAGAAATTACTCTGAATGTTGTTGTGGATGGGTGGTTGTTGAGCAACATATTGATCGATACAGGTGTGGAAGTAAATATGCTTATATTAGATGCATGGGTATAAATGGGGAGGCCTCCATTGCAGCCATCATCTAATGTGTCATTTATGGAAAACTAGACTAAGGCCACTCCCATAGGAGTTTTGAAAGATGCATCTATAACTATACAAGGGGCTAAGTTCACTAGGGATTTTGAGGTATTAGCACTTGCAGAAGCAGACAATTTTCCAGCCCTGCTTAGATGCCCTTGGTGTTTTACAAATAATGCTAACTTGAGATTCAATAAGGGGTATATCAGCTTTGAAAACAAGGAGGAAAGGTTTGTGATACCTTTGACAGATGGGAAGTCTACACCGTATGTTGAGCCTCTACGTGAGGAGGACTTAAACAAAAATTTTGTACACGTTAGTCAGGACCCAGAGGTCAATGAGACATCAAAAGAATGGATCCTACAGTGGAAGGATTCTCATTCTATTAGTGATATTATGAGTATTGCTTGCGAAAATTGGGCTCATGGTACATATGAATTAGTAGGACCCGAGGTGAAAAGCATGGTTGCATGCAAGAATGGACTTCATTTGATTTGATGGATAGGTAGCATATTACCTTGGTATACATGGGCAGAAAGTCTTCCTACATTTTTGAAGGCCATGGAAACATAGTGGATAGATCAAATTAAGAGAAGAGATATCTTAGTATATACATTGCGCGGGACAACAACACGTTGGTGGGTAGTCCACAGAGATAATCTTATAAATTGGTAAGATATTGGAGTTTCTTTGTCTACTATGTTTGTAAGGAATAATGTACCTACGTAGATCTACACTTATCATGGTGATCAACCTATTCAACATCACATTTAGTAGTGTGAGAGATTCTGGACAACAGCACAGGAAGCATTATCACTTTCACTCTGGGTGCATCGACTGTATTCTACACTACAAGGATGGGTACGCACCTAGTATGTATATGCATAACTACATCAAGAAACTGGAAACTGGAAAGATTTGACTGCAGGAATGATCCAGACTTTTGACTACTTCTCGACTAAACCTCTTGTAGAATAGGCATTAAAATTTGTCAAGTGCTTAACTATGGGAGATAGTGCAAAATCCAAAGATCATATTCAATAATTATTTGGTGAGATAGAGTTCGAAGAATATTTTGAAAAGGAAGAAGAAATGGACTCTGTACTACTTGAACATGTTTTCCTTGAGAAAGAGAAAGGAAATATGGTTTACATCATCGATGATGAGGAAGTTGAGAACCTGGATATTGACCATTCACAAGGCGTGCGCGAGGTCTTGGATAGTGTGAACAAGGATACGTGCACTTACCACGAACCCATGAAGAAAAAGAAGTGAATATAGGTTTGGAGGCTGAGCCTAAGGAGGCCATAATTGGAGACTACTAGTAAGACTTAGAGGTAGCAAAGATCATTGAGTTACTCAGGGATTATCAAGACTTATTCCCTTGAGGGTATCATGAACTTAAAGGTGTGCATGAATCCCTTGGGGAAATGAAGATAAAACTTGAGGACAATACACGGCCACTTAGAAAGAGACCTTACATAATGAATCCTAATTTGTATGAAAAGGTAAAAGAAGAAATTGATAAAATGTTGAAATTTTGAATTATCAAGCCTCTTGATGAGTCAAAATGGGTTAACCCAATGGTGATCAGTATGAATAAGGATGGAAGAATTAGAATATGTGTAGACTACATGGAGCTAAATGCTACATGCATCACAGATCCATTCCCTATGCCATTCACTGAGGAAATACTAGGAGTTGCAGGGCGCGAAATATATTCTTTCATAGATGGGTTTTCTGGGTATCATTAGGTTAGGATTGCTCAAGAAGATCAAGAAAAGACAACATTTACTACTAAGTGGGGTAATTTTTTCCTATACTGTGATGCCTTTTGAGTTGAAAAAATGTGCCTGATGTATTCTCATGCATAGTTGTTCAGGCATTCAAATATTTTATTCACAACTTCTTATAGGTCTACCTATATGTTTGGACAGTATATGGGCTTTTGAAAGATCATTGTGATAATTTGCGATTAATGTTTGAACGGTGTAGACAATTGAGTGTTTCTTTGAACATCAAGAAGTGTATATTTTCTACACCATTTGGGATACTGTTAGGACATATAATCTGCAAGGAAGGTTTCTAGGTTGATCCAGCCAAGGTTGCAGTCATTTTAGGCCTGGGAAGTGCCTACCAGTCAAAGTGAGGAGCGTGCAGATTTTTAGGTCATTACAAGATATTATAGAAAATTCGTCAAAGGGTATGCCAGAATTGTTGCACCCTTGGAAGAATTACTGAAGGGGAAAGGTACATTTTATTGGGGAGAACTGCAACAGCACGTCATTTGAGATATTAAAAGAGAAACTTAATACCGCACCCATTCTACACTTTCCCTCATGAGATAAACCATTTCATGTGCATGTGGATGCTTCTGGCATGGCCATTGGCATTATGTTAGCTCAACGTGGTGAAGGTATTGTAGATCATCTAATCTATTTTGCTAGTAGGAAGCTGACTCCTACTAAACGGAATTATACAACTACAGAGCGTGAAGCTTTGTCAATGATATATGCATTGCACAAGTTTCGACAGTACTTGTTAGCAACACCATTTGTGTTCTATACAGATCACATGGCATTGAAGTACTTGGTAAACAAGCCCATCCTACAGGGTCATGCATATGTAGATGGGTGCTCCTATTTCAAGAGTTTGACTTCACAGTTGTGGTGAAGCCAGGGAAAAGCAATTCTAGACCAGACCATTTATCTAGAATCCATTCAGGAGAGGATGCACAGACAATTGAAGAAACAATGTCATATGCACAATTATATAGGTTACAACGCACGCCCATGGAATTAGAAGACATTGTTTTCTTTCTACGAACAAGTATGGCACCAGAAGGAATGAAAGCATTAGAAAAGAAGCAGCTTGCTATACGTGCAGCACCGTTTTATGTTAATCAGTGGTGACCTTTACAAGCTAGGCAGAGATGAAGTATTACGCCATTGTATATTAGAGCATGAGCGTAAGGATATCATGGAAGAAGCTCATGGTGGTATTGCAGGAGGCCATTATGCAGGTGATGCGACTGCTTGAAAGATCCTACTTGCTGGATTATGGTGGGAAACATTGTATAAGGACTGTAAAGAATATTGTAAGGCGTGTGATCATTTTCAGCACCTTGAAAAACCAGGGAAAAGAGATCGAGATGCCTTTGAGACTGATTACTAGTGCCGAAACCATTTGAGAAATGGGCCATTGACTTTGTAGGACCTATTTCGCTAGCCGCGCATCGCAAGACTGGATCATGCTATATCATTACTTGCACAAATTATCTCACACGGTGGGTAGAAGCAACACCTACCAAGGACTGTACAACAGCTACAACAGCTAGGTTTCTATGGGAGAATGTTCTTACATGATATGGATGTCCATTAAGCTTGACAAGTGATAGGGGTACACACTTTTTGAATGAGACAATTAGGATCTTATTAGATGAGTTTATGGTTGCACACCATAAAACTACACCCTACCATCCTCAGGAAAATGGAACTGTTGAGGCTTTCAACAAGATTTTGAGCCAGACTTTGACAAAAAATTTGTGATGTTGGAAGAAAGGATTGGGATGAAAAAGTGTCAGACTGTTCTTTGGGCATATAGAACAACTTACAAGATATTGAACAAAGCCACACCATTTCAGTTTGGTGTTTGGCATGGAAGTTGTTCTCCCTATAGAATTTATGTTACCTTCTTTATGCATTGTGCACTGGAGGTCTAGCTGATGAACAGGATTTAGAAGAGTCATATCGACAAGATGATTCAACTGGATGAGCGACGAGCCATAGCATGATGGAGTTCAGAAGCATGAAAAGGCTAGGAAGAAGGCATGGCATGATAGAAACATATGGGATAAGAAGTTTGAGATTGGACAAATGGTACTTCTTTATGACTCAAAGTTCTTGTGCCATCTAGGAAAGCTCAAAGTACATTGGTTGGGGCCATATGTCATCACTTATATACTTGAATCAGGTGCTTGCCAATTAGAAGCACTTGATGGAACACGGCTACCCGGTTACTTTAATGGGAGTAGGCTGAAGCCCTACTATAAATAAGTCTTCTTGGTGTTTGTAATAAGGTAGTATTTCCATTTAGCTTAGGTTTTCAATTCTATATTTCCTTAATGTATTTCCTTCATTGTTGTTATGCTTTGTCAATTTAGTTGTTAGTTTTTGTGTAATAAGTGCACTTGCGTGCATGAAGCTAATTACTATGTGAAGAATGTCTATGCGTAGAGGACTGCACATACCTTTAGTGTGGGGTGGTTGTAGTTATCCAAGTAAAAGACTGTGGGAATTGGAAGGTGAAAGGAATAAGTTGCTATGGGTGTGCTTTAAGTCAAAAGAAGATTGCTTCTCAAAAGTGACCAAGGATGGAGATGAATGAAAGAACATAGTATAACATGAGGTAAGCAGAGGCCATGATAGATACCAGGAGAAGGTACAGTGATGAGGTACTCAGCGCAAGGGCGCGCATACTAAAGAGAAGTCTGTGACCAGAGGGTAGGAAAGCGCGCTAGAAGGTTATAGCTGGGGCGTGAAGATGTACTGCGTGGAATAAATGAATTTGGTCAATGAATGAGGGGATATTTGGTAGGTGAAGGAGTAATAAATGCATCAAAATTTGAAAAAAATTATATAAGGATGGGATGTGGATTCATTTTTACCATTGCAACTAAGAGTATTTGAGGAAAGAGCCAAGTGTGAAGAGCCGAGTGATCAGTTAAGGTGTGAAGGGTGTGAAACCAAGCATGACAACCAGATCTGTGTGACAAGAAGCTTGCATTCCCTGGTGGTGAAGGGTTTGAGTGAAGTAGGGAGACAGAAAAGGGTTAGGTTACGAAGTTTCCACCTAGGGCACGATTGAATCGAGCTAGGGTTTGATTTGCAAAGTTACAGAGTTAAAGAGGAGACATTTGCAAGGTAAAAATGGCACCTAAGAAGGCATCTGCAGCAACAGTAAAAGGAAAGAAGAAGGTGGTCATTGAGGAGGAAGAGATGGCACCTGAAAGCCATTTTTTAGAAATGTAATATCCAGAAGGAGTCATCATCAGCCAGGAATGGGATTCACCCATCAGAAAGAGAAAAGTAAGTGAATACAATCACAGGACTCCGGAGAACAAGAAGGAGCTCAATTCCTTACTCACTGCTAGGAACAAACAAGTGTACATAGACAGATGATATGCCAGTTTATGACGATGCAGGCGAGAAGCTTCTAAAGAGAATTGGGGTCTACCAGTTATATGAGCTTCCATATTTCGGGAAGTATGAGCCCTTGTATCAGTGGCTCATGAGCAGGGTGCATGAGGACTTCTTCTACTTTGCAGGACGCAGAGTTAGAATCTCATATGACGCTTGTCTCATCAGTTACAGGTTTGAAGGCCACAAGAGAGGACATAAAAAGTGATCTCGCAGATAAAGTCCATGATTTTAAAGACCAAACAGGAGTTGGGTTACCTGAAGGGTCTGCGCAGAATGGATATAGATAAATTGAAGAACTATGTCAGTTGTGCAAGCAGCAGCACACCTTGTTACAAAATTGAATGATCAGGAGTGGTGGTCACAGGTAAATACTATGTGGTTACACATGGTGTGTAAGATGTCAGAAGGAGAAATCTACAACATTGTAGGCTATATTGCAGAGCAAATAGTCGAAGAAGCACACACAGGAGGGAGGATCAACTTTGGGGCTGTTCTACTATCACTGGTATTCATGGAGATTGGAGTACCAGATGGACCAAAGGAAAAAGTATGGGAATACCCCATGGAGAACAAGTCACCAGATGAAAGATTCAGCAAGTACCTATGTAAAGGGGCCATGATAGATGACATAAAGGAAAGGGTGGAGAAATGGTATGACAGGCTCCGCGTAGCATTTGGGGAAGAGTGGTGCATCCCAAAGGACCTACCAGTAGTGGTAGGGAAATAAGTTCAGTTTTTTGTATATCATCATTTCTGCATCATACGCTTCCCAATGAAATATGGAGTCTAGAGCCCTTGGTGTAAATTGCCTTACGCATTCACTGCAAGGTATTTCCAAGCATCTGTTCATAGATTTACAGACACGCGCTGACTAGTCTTCAATGTAGATAAGGTAGACTACAACTACCATACTTTGAGGAAGAAGTATGTGTATCCTGGCAGAAGTGCTTATACAGAGAGGATCATTTCAGAGGTATTGAATATCAAGCCAATAAGTCTGGCTGTAGCAGATGTGGGGGTAGCATTGGTGTATCTCCAGCTAAAGCTGAAGATGGAGAATAAAAAGTATGTGGAAGGTGAGTTCACACTTCCAGCACCACCAAAGGGAAAGCATACAATGGAGAACATCCCAGTGCCTAAGCCCAACAGAGCCAATTGAAGTGGAGGATGAGGAGGAGGAGCATGAAGATAGTGGTGGTTTGGAGCATAGGGGTAGGAGACATCCTACAAGTAAGGATGAAGCTGAAGCGTGCATTACACCACCTCAGCCACAAGAGGGGGATGATGAGGACTTGAATGCAGTCCAATGGGAGCACAAGTTTAAGATGGGTATTTAGGAGAACAAGGACCCAAGGTGATACTCCAACCACTATGCGCAAATCACCCAAACTCTCTCCATAGAAGGAGGCTACTGCGCAGAGAAGGAGGAAATTTAAGTTGAATGAGGAGGCAGAAGATTTAGAGGAAAGTGCACCTAATTATCCTTTACTTCCATTGAACACAGAAGAATAGGGTGAGGCATCAAAGGAAAAAGAAGAGGATGAGAAAATAGCAGAGGAGATAACTACAAAGAATGTTCAGGACATGGTGACACAAGTCCCAAATTTGGAGGCTAAAGTTCCTAAGTAGAAAAGGTCTAGAAGAACAAGTGGAGAGCACATTCCTCTAGCCATGGGGTATGTAGAGGGATGCAGGAAAAAATGTCTACACCCGCTTCCATAGCATGATAACGCAGAAGGATTTATTTGGCCGGGAGTTAATGGATGATGATATGACAATTGTGCGCACTCGAAAGCAACTATCATGGTCAATGCACATCCACATGGATGAGCCTAACTTTGATGTGTGAAAAGAATCATGCATTTCGAGATGAATGAAGAAGGCACCTCAAGCTAGACACATGATAGTAAAGCCTACTATCATGTCAGATGAGCAGGTAAGCAATGCATTAGTGAAATTTTCTATTGAGGTGGCTAAAAGAAACATGGACACATCTTCAATGATTAGAGCACTGCACATGAGGAGTTGAAGAAAAAGGATGTAGGGATAGCACACATAACACAGGAGAGGGACTTTGTGTAGAAGAAGAATGAGGTGTTTATTAGCATCGCAGAGGAGATTGGGGACAATGTAATCAGAGAAAGGCCACACTTAGAGGCCAAGGTACCATAGACATTTCCTTCAGTGATACACTATGTGGGAAAGTTAGTGGACTTGGTACTTTAATATGAACTCTGCGTATGCAAGCACTAGAAAGCTCAGAAAAAGATGTCGAATGGAGAAAGTATCAATGATGAGAAACATTTCATCTTATGAAGGGTTGTTACAAGCATTACAAGAAGTATTGAAGAAAGTAGACTAAACTTTAAATGTATTCATAGCTCCAAAGGCACTTATCAACATCAAGATCCTCAAAGAGAACACCAAGGTCTAGAAAATGATGAAAGATGAGACATTGGGCCATGTAGAAAGATTGTCAATTGTTAAACAAAAGTGTGAGGCCCTGACAACATCATCACAAGTGGCACAAAACTCTACTAGAAGAGCTTGGAAAGATAATTGCATAGAAGATGGACCTTTTAGAAGGTAGAATGACATCAATGTCCACTGTTGTGCTAAATCTGAAAAATGAGAAAGGAGAGATTGTGTGGGATGAGTTGGAATCCATTGCTATGGACATCCCAAAAAAAGTAGAGCAAGCACTCACTGAATGACAGGTATTGGAGGCCGAAATAAAGGAGGAGTATCTAGAATTGATACTGCAAACTGATATAGAGGAGGTTGCCTCGTAACCTCATAGAAATCATTTATTTTTCTACATTCTTTCATTCTTATTCTTTCCATTCTTCTATTCTTTCCTTCAATTTTTTGGAGATACCCATTACCGGGATGATAATGAGATTAGTGTGGGGTAATGTTGATCAAAGAATACTTGTCAAAGATCACAAAAGGTGTCTGCGTGGGATAGAAGGCCCATAACCAAGGGCGTGGAAGGATAGGAAGGACCCACGTGTGGAAGGAAAGTTCATATTTTAGGACTTAGCCGATTTTGAGTGTGAAGACCTATTTTTGTAAGATGGCATGTGGAACACACCAACAATGTAAAGACATGCGCGTCATGCATTGTCTATCTTTGGAGAAGTGGTTTGAATCATTTTTTCATGGAGATGAGTTGAGAATAGAATTGACACTTCAGTTAACTATAAGAGGACTATAGATAACACACTTTTATGTGTGGCTATGCTTATAAACATTGTGTGGCTATCAATAGCATGCGGCTTATTTCTGGAATAGATAAGTGGTGAAGGGAAATTCCCCACCATATATATATGATGTTAGGTACATAGTACAAAGGGAGATAAATGTATGAATGAGAGATGCATGTATGAATATGTGAGTATGTGTAAAAAAGAGTATACACATATGACTAAATCACTGTATCAATTCCATATGCGCACTGGTATAGATTGACAATACTGTAAGGAGCTTCTGTATTTATTAATAGATGGAAGACATTGTCTGAATTTGAGTGTCATTCTATGTGTAGTTGAGTAGTGCATGTTATTAATTCAATCATGATTACTGTTTAAGCTTGTTCTTTCATAGATTTGAGGGTAGCATGCATTGTAGAATGATGGATTAGTTATGAATATATATGTTTCTTGCTTCATCATGTTAACATCCTATCACAGCAACCCTAAGGAGGGACCTGGTACCTTTGCATGCTTTGGGTGAGTGCTCAGTCTAGGCTGAGTGATGTGCCAACGCGACTAAGGTGTTATCTAGTAAATTCTAGGCTGCATCAAGATTTATTTTTTATACAATAATTTTATCTTTATAAATTATAATATAAATTCATATATTAATTTTATCTTTATAAAATTATATTATAAATTAACTTTATGTTTATTATAAATTAATTAACTTTAGGTGAGTCAAATCATTGGAATATTTTTTTGTTAATTATCAATAAATTTGTGAATAATATAGCTAGAAGCTATCTATTTTAAAGATTCATATTAATTGGAGAATATGTATGTCTTAAGGTACCATTATTATTTTCTTAGACATATTTCATGGATACATATAATTAAAATAGGTGATAGTAAAAATCGATAAGATTCATAGATGTTTGACAAATTACAATACCAGAGTTATTAATGAATTAATTGAGCTTTCTTTTGGTATTATCTAACCATGTGACTAAGTTAGACCCTATAACACGAGGGGACTTTTACACGTTACATTTTCCCATAAACCTTTTTAAAAAATATGTGAATGAATGCAAGAATTGTTCATTCAATTTTTTTTTTGATTAAATGGTGTATTCCAAAAAATTTCCTCCACATTTTTGGCACAAGAAATGCAAGGTGTGAATTACCTCCATACTTTCACTCCCCACTCCATAATGCAAGAAATTACTCATGAATATTATGGTTTGGTTTCAAGACAGATGTTTTGGATCCTAATTGTTTTTCACTATAATTTTTGGGTGCATATCTTAAATGATAAGTGTACAGAAATGGAATGGAAGGGTGTTATTTGTGTTTTTTCTAGTTATTATGAAAATGTGAAGGCATATCATCCTCATTTTTGGGTATAATTGTATTTATTTACTGGAAGGATGTATTGGTTGATAAATAATCCCATGCATGTGAGATAATTTTTTCTCATATCCTTCTATGTTAGTTTCTACCAATTTAGACATGGGTTTTCAACTATCTTTGTATAACATGATAGTATGGAAATTTAATTCTAGTCATCAGTACTATTCTAAAGATGATTTTTAGAGGGCACAAATATCCTCCAATGCTAGAATAATTGGTCGTTCCATTACCTAATCTAGAAGTATTCCAAAATACACTTGCACAACCAATATGACCTCAACCAAAGTTGGTTTTCACTATCCATGATGACGTTAGTACATGGGAAGATAATCATGTAGATCCAAGTAGTACTTGATCACACAAGATTCAATCACAACACTAATTTTATGTTTCACACTTGGTATAATTAGTATTGAGTTAGGGTTCAAATACTTATAATCATTTTTGTGTTAGGGTTCATACTTATAATCATTTTTGTGGGCTTGAAAGGTAGGAATTTATGGTAGAATAGCTTCATTTTCTTATGAAATAAAACATTTAAGATCTATTTCCTTTTTTTAAAGGAATAATAAGGATTTTATCATAATAAATATATATAATATGGTTCAATTGATAGGTACAAAGGTAAATTATTTGTAAAAAAAAAAAATTCACAAGTTGAAGGCATTTACTAACAAACAAAAATTTATCTGATAGCTAAGATAAATTCCATTAGAGTTCTACCATATTTCGATTTGTAACATGGACTGGGAATTTCATAAGCTGGATGTCAATATTTATCTCTTAAATGGAGACATGAAAGATTATATCTACATGTCCCAACATCTCTAATCCATTAGCAATGAGAACTTGAAATCTATGTCTTGATTGAAATATTCCTTCTATGACTTGAAACAAGCTCCTCGTTCTTGGTATTAGATGATCAACTAGTTTTTAATTAACTCTAGTATCAACTAGTTTTTAATTTTCACACATAGTAGGACTAACCACACAGTATAAAAAAATTAATTAGATGGAAAACTCTCATTTTTGGTCCTTTATGTGGAGTACCTATTCATTAAAGGGATTTATACCGAAAATATCCATGATGTGAAAACATAGTTGATGAGGTAATTTGAAATGACCAACTTGGGTTTGTTAAAATTTGATCTTGGCCTTTAGATATCATTAGATATGGAAGTAATAATACACTTATCAAAAATGGAATACTACAAGTTCATTCTAATTCCTCAACAATCTAGAGTCAATATTTTTTACAAAAAATTCTTCTCCTTCAGTATATGACAAATTCTATAGGAAAATTTTGGGAAGCATTCTCTTTTTGACTGACACTTTTCCTTCTTTTTTCTATGAACATGGTGTCATGTTATCATCAATAGCCACATGATAGGAATTATAAAGTATTAGAATGTATTATAAGGTAGATTTTTCGTATTATTCATTATGGGATTGATTATTTGTTAGGAGAGAAAATTCAAAGTACTTAGAAACAAAAAACTAGGATATTAGGGATTGATTACAATGAAATCAATATTCTACACATATGGTGTAAAAACATTGGTTGTAGCTTACATCGATATTCATTAGGTAGGTGATCAAAATGACCCAAGTTGACCACATGGTATATCTATCATATTTGGGTATGACACGTGACTTGGTCTTGTAAGAAGTATTCCACTATTTACTTGAATACTACAAAGGCTAAGTATAGCGAAGTTTTCACTACTGATTGTGACTCAATTTGCAACAAGCATGTGATTTTTTCATGCCTAACACATAATGATTTTATGATATGATAATATTTATATTGAAATTTCCTAAAACATATTCAAACACCAAAACATAGATAATATTGAGATTCATATGAATTATATTGGGCAACTAATATAGTACTAGGTAATTGATCTTTAGTTTTTTAATTACATTAATCAAGCTATAAACGTCTTCACAAATCACTTTCTTGAAAAATAATTTTTTTATATCAAGATACTCTTAGGGATGAATAAAGGTGAAAAGGGGGGGTATTTTATTATTCCTCCAGGTCCCCTTTACTGATTACAATAAACGTCTTCACAAATCACTTTCTTGAAAAATAATTTTTTATATCAAGATACTCTTAGGGATAGGTGTTGTAAAAGGGGGATAGTTTTATTATTCCTCCATATCCCCTTTACCTGATTACATATTATGTGGGATATTTGTGTATTTGAATGTTGATATGCTTTTGAGTGGTTTAAGATGCATATGCAATATTAATTATTGATATAGATATGCACATTTTTGTGTATGCAATTTTTCACACCCTATTATTAGATAATAATATCACTTAAGTACTTGAATTTTGATATTCATAGGAAAGTCTCACCTTAAACAAGACTTGATCTACAAGTAATATAATCTCTATACTCTTTCTCTAATATCCGTATCTGTATATGAGCATAGATGAGTGTATAAGGTACTTTTTTGGATGAGAGTTATTATTGTAATGTTGATATTTTGTCATATTTTTAATATAAATAGGTATTAATTCTACTTATAGAATCATCTTTATATTGTATTCTAGAAGATTTCACTGATTTATTTATTGCATGCATGTGGGTGATTGTTTTAATATAGTTTCAGCATATCTTATAACTTGTCTAGGTGTTTAATAATGTAATCCACAAATTTTTCATGTGGGTGATTTCTAATTTCAATGCAGAAGTGTTTAATAATGTAGATCCACAAATTTTTCTCAAATTTTTTCCTTACTTCTCTTCAGATATCACAAAAATTTTGGAGCATGAATTGAAAACAATCATGCAAGATCAATGTTTAATCCTTCTATCTCCCTATTACCTCATGTATTTTTTTATTTTAAGGTGGTTTATACATATCCTAGAACATATCTATGAGTTTAATAATGCAATCCCCAAATATTTCCCTACCTGTCTTCTGATATCACAAGAGTTGTGAATTATGAATCAGAGACAAGAAAGTTAAGGTATAATTTACAATAGTTCAAGATCAATATTTGATCCCTCTATTTCCCTAGTACCTAATGTATTGCATGTGTGAGTGAGTGAGTGAGTGTGAGAGACAAAGAAAGAAAGAGAGATTATAATCAATTAATAATTATACATTATTTCTATGTTCTTACATGTATTATGGATGTTTAATAATATTTAGTTCATCTATGATATTTACAAATACACAAGTTCACAATATTTCCCACTCAAATTATTGTGTAAAGATAACTCCCTTCAAATAAAAATATCATCTATTTAATACACATTTTAGGGGCCACTGGTATCCACTAAATACACTACCATTATTATGAAATAGACTCCCTTCAAGGTAATGGAAAATAATCATTTATAATTGACTGTATTTATATACTGTAACTCATTGATTTAATTTTGGATAGTCAATTATGGTACAAGGCTAATTATTTTCTATAGATTTCATTTTTCAAGTGTACTTGTATGTTTTTTTATTATTATTTTCTATATTAGGATCTTATTGGTACATATTTTCTATTTTTGGTCATATTCTAAAATGTTTCTCTTTTTTACTCTATCTTCCCATGTTTTCTCTTATTTTATTTTATTTTTTCCTCTCTTGTTTTATCTCTTTCCCTTATTTTCCTAATTTTTAAAGTTTTTTCCCAAAAATCTAGCAATGCATTATCAATTCACTAGAACCATGTTATTACAATTGGGGTCTACTTTTTTGTATGGGCCCTTTCACCCCTTATATGGGTCCATTAGGGTTTTTTGACCTTCTTTATCTAAATTTATTGCACTATTTGGCCCTTTCACTGGGTCACTATATGGTGTCGACATGTGGTAACGACACTAATATGGTTATAATTTGAATTAAATAATTCTAAGTTTATATGTGGAGTGGTATATTTTAGATAATGAGAGAATATAATAAAGACAAGGAATGAAATATTGATTTTATTGATAGAGAAGCATCCCCATTCTAGAATAGATTAAAATAATTTTAATTTTTATAATGAAATATGATTATCATCTAACATTTATTATTAAATTTATTAGGTCATTGACATAGTTAATGTTTGGGTACTTGCAATGCATTGAATTTATTCAAAGTGCTCATAAATTACATCAGAATTTTTAAGATCATCTTGAGACCCTTATTGGTTGTCTATGGAAAATGGTTTAACAACAAGGTATAATGATAGTTTTTTCAAATCCTTCCCATTAGTGATCACCATGTTCCATGTCCCGCAATCAATAAGGGCAGCTGTTGTAGCTAACCAAGGGTGTCCTAGGATTATGGGATACCACATTTTTCTATTCTTTGTTTTTATAGTCATGAAGTATACCGCATAGTCCCATGATTTGATGGTAATGGGGACATATTCTATTATTCCCTTGGGTTTGTTTACAGACTTGTCTGCTATCTACAAGATTATAGATGTAGACTATGGTTTAAGAAATGATAATGTGGACAGAGTATTTGTTGTCATTACATTGATGGAAGTTCCTAGATCTAGAAGAAATTTAGTAATTTGGACTTCTCCCATGTAGATTGTTACAAGAGGACATTCAAGATCTCCATATTTAGGAGGGGGAATGTTCCCTTCTAAAATACTAGCTAGCTTTCCATCAACATGGATGGTTTTAGGTTGGTTCTTTCTTCTATCTGGAGCCTTGAAATAGAGCTCTTTAATTGTTTTGTTTAACTCATGGATTTTCTTGAGAGATTACAATAGGGGAATGCCGATACTTAACTTCCTCAATCATTGGATTAATTCTGACTCTGATTTATTAGGAACTATAATATTTGGTTTCTCAAAAATCCTATATGGAAAAGGAATGAATGTTTTTGGTGGAATATTTTCTCTTATACGATTAGGTTGCACTTCTTTTGGTTTTTCTATTTCTTCTAGTATTTATTCTATCACAGGAGAGGAAGGTTTTGATGTAACCTTCATTGAACACAACAAAACTATTTTACAATCCACTGAATTTACTGTGGGATTCCTATCATATTCCATAGTATACGTTGGCCTTACCTGCCTCACATTTTTAGGATTGGACATATTTTGTGCAGGAATCTGTGGTTAGGAAGGTTGATCAGATTGGACAACATTGATGGGTCCAATCAAAAAAAAAATTGACCTTGAGGTCTTAATTGATTATAGTATTTTTGCCCAGATCATTGAGGTGCATTCCACTATTTAGGGTACTATTTTTGATATGGTATAATTTTTGGAGGTAGTGCCCAAGGTTTTTGATAATAAGTTGGCGGGGTGTTCTAATGTGGTCTCCATTCTTGTGGGTCATGTTGAACCCAAGGTGGACGGTATGGCCATGGTGTATTTCATTGATTTGGATTCCATTGTGATTTTGGGATGCAATGTTGGTTTTGGTTGGCTTGAAAATTTCCTCCTTGCCTCTGAGCCATATAGTTCAGCTCGAATTCCTCTTGGTTTCTTTGTTTTAGGTGATTCTATAGCAAGGGAAGCATTCCACATTGATTTGTGGCATGCTTAAGTTCACAGAGAAGACAAATTTCCATCTATTGCATGTTTAGCTCTACATCTTGGGTAGTAAATGAAAAAAGGTTCTGTGTTCCTAGCCTTCTCTCTATCCATATTTGTATTGAGTTGAATCAAGAGGTCTATTTTCAAATTTTCAATTTCTTCCCTTAATTTGGATAGGTCCCCATTAGCCATTTTTCCATTTTTTTCCTCAGATTGGGGCTAGTTTAAGTATTATTACTACAGAGTTCGATAATGTTTGTGAACTCTAACTTGTTCATGTCTCCCTTTCCCATTGAATTAAATGCCTCTTGTGTATCTTCATCCAACCCTTTAAGAAATAAAGTTGTAAGTAGGTTAATATCCAAGCCAGTTCCACACCTTATGTGTAGGAAAATGAATTGATCTAGGTAATATTCTACACTTTCATCTTCCTTTTGTTGAATTTGAAAGAGATCTTCTTTCCTATCCCTCACTATACAATAATCTTGATACTTTTCCAAGAAGGCATGTTCCATTTCTTCCTAGTTATGAATGGAATTTGGGCCTAAACCCATAAACCACCTCATAGTTGCATCTTTCAGAGTAGAGGGAAATAGTTTAATATTTTGGTTATTAGAAGTGTAGTCATATGTTTGACTTGAAACTTTAAACTCAAAAAGGAATTGATCAGTTTCCTCTGAAACTAATCCCCAGAAAGTTGGTAGAATTAATGGGGAGATATTTTTCATAGGATCATATTCATTAGGATCTAATTCAATAGGGTAGGTAAACGTCCTACTAACTAGAGGATATTCATTATTTGCACCATTTGGGTTAATTACTTCATCAACCATTCTTCCTTGGTCAGCAAGGTGTTCCACAAGATGGTTTTTTTGGGGGTTTTGATGATTTAATCTAACGAATCTACCTCTCTGGTCTCTAGGTCTAAACATACAATCCTATCACACTAAAAATGGTTCCCTAAATTTTAGTACTAAACTCAATTATGTGTTTTCCACATAATTCAACTCAGAGGATTCTTGTTGTCATTATAAGGTATTCTGATATTTTTAAAAGAAAGAGTTATGGAAATAAAATTTCTGAATGGAAACTTACCAGACAAACAAGCAATACCTAGCTAGCACCTTAACCTTTGATAACACCTTGAATTCCCTAGAAACAACACCAAAAAGTGACAAGTGTCATTGATGATCATACTTTAATCATATTATTCTATCAATCCAGGGTGGTGTTCACAACTGTTTACAACAAAGGAAATAGTAGGAATGATTTTGCAGTACGTATTTTAGTAATAAAAACTAAGAAATTGTTGAAATGGTCGTGATTACAAAATAAAATACTTGAAAATAAAAATAAAAAAATATAGAATTGAAAATTAATTGATCATGGAAATGCATATGCATCAAAGTAGGGAAATAACTGTTGAAACATCAAATGCATTCATAACAACAAAAAGGAAGTAAATGTAAACTCCCTTTTCGTTGATTAGGAGGGGCCCTTGCTCCTTCCCTTTGAAAAAATTTAAAACTTCAACTTAAACAATAGAAATTTCTCATGAATCTGCTATCTTTATTGAATTGAAAAATGTGAGCTATTACAATGAATCAAATGACTAGAAAACCCAAACCACTAAATCTAAGTACAAGATATCTTTTATACAAGAGATGTTGTAGTTATGTTAGGAGAGAACTAGTTATTCTGAATGACTAAGTCTACTTAACTAAATACAAACTAAAATAGTGGTTATCTATTTGGGAAATACATTAATGAAGGGACAATCCTTAAAGTGTTCAAATTGGAATCATTCATTACAATTGAAGAGGAAATATTTCATTAAATCCTTTGAAGGAGTAAATCACTACTGGAAAAAAATTCATCTCATAACTAATTGAGAGAATTTTTATGAAAACAAAGCTTAGTTCGGTATTCTTCATCCTAAAAATTGGGTAGAATGATTGTTGAGTTAATAGCACCACTTATGTACAAGATATGGTGTTACCAGATGTGATTCTAATAATTTGAATGATTTGCATATATGTGTGAATTCCCTACTTTAGAGAATCAGGGTTGATGACCTTGATGTGGTACTCTGAGCTCCCTATTAACATGGAGGCGAGTCCTATGTCAACACGTTAATTAGATTCTTGCAGTGGCGCATGAATTAATTCTTGTACTTCTTGTTACAACTCAACACATACTCCTACAAAAGAGCAGTTAATGTTTCACAAATAGATCTATTTAAGCCATTTTGAAGAAGAATTAACAAGGTAAAAATAACAAACATATGCACAATAATTCTTTCAAAATCATAGTAAAGTATTAAATATAAGAAGTTAACAGTATTCATCATGTCCTATGATATCAAAATGGTATATGGCTTAACATGGATTAAACATCACAAAATGGGGCTCCTCAATTCTTTTGTGGGATAGTAGACAAGAAGATAAAGGAAAATATGGAAAAAAAATTGTTCTCTAGATGGGTCCTTATTACATTGATGTTAGGATTACAAAGAACACTTTTTTATTAAGGGATTTTGATGGAGAGTTGCTTGAATTTCCTATTAATGATAGGCATATAAATAATTTCCTGGATTGAATATGTCTCTTTGTGTTATTGTATAATGTACAATCATTTTCCTTATTTTTTGTTGGTTATTTTGTTTGTTTTATTTTATATTTCCTTTTTATTCTTTTTTATCCATTTTTGTTGAATTTTCTCATTCATGTAGCTATGTATTTTAATAACCACATTTTTTTGTTATCGCTAAAAAATAGTACCCTTTGATTTGTCATGGATGAATGGATGAGCAATCAGTATTATTGGGTAACATGGGATTTTCTCCAAGTTGTGGGACTTGCTACTTGAGACAAAACTCTAGATAATTTTGTTTCCTCTACCTAATCCTAATGCTAAACTACTCCTAAAAAAGGAAGTATAGGTATATAATCCTACTCTAACATCCACAGGGACCGGGGAGAGAGGGAAATGCATAAAAATGGAAAATCTAAGCTAAAGAGAGGTGATAACACAAGGAAAATGGGTAAGGACACTCTCAGATGAGTGGAAATGGGGGAAAATGAAGGAGGAGAGGGTAGGCATGAGTAACATAGTCTCAAAAAGCACCCAAACTCTCATTTCCATGGAACACAACAGAGGTAATACTTGAAAAGGGAGAATAAAAATGCACACTATACTTTTAAGTAGATGGGGAAGCAAGATAATGTAATAAACACAAGCTAGGGAAAATGATAGACACAAAACATGAATTTTATTTCTTTATAAGGATGCACAATCCATTACAATTAAGGAATAAGGCAAAAAAACAATATCAAGATCCAAATCAAAAGGCCTGTAACTTAAAATACACATGCACCACTTGAAGAAGGATGCACTAAAATTACATGAGGGTTTAACATTTACAAATGAGCATCCTTTTATAATATATATAAAATGGGAAAGAGAATGGAGGGAAAAGAGAGGGAAACTCGAATTTCTATCTTCAACCACCAATAACAGACATTGAATTCCATAAAATAGGCATGGGTACCTTGCTAAAGCCATTTGCCCATGATACATTTCTTGTAGGAGAAGGAATGGGAACCATACTTCATCTAATTGGGTGGTTGAGCTACCTGGAACTATATATTTTAATATTGGTATATATTTTCCTCTTTTTCACCCACCTAACCTCACCTAATTTAATAATTCTAGTTTCTATGGTGTAGTACATGATGATACCTTTCCAACCATACCAAGTTTGTGGAATTTAGATCTACAAGGATAAATATATGGCCTTTAGAAGTTCTGAAACTCAAAAGGGTCATGACTGGGTTCCATGTGTGCTCCTACAATCTAGATTAATCATTTTGTTCCAAGTGCATATGGATTAGCCGATTGGGGAACTGGGGGAAGGGGGAATAGTTTCATTTGTGCTCATGGGACCCATCATAACTGCATTTCCACAGGTATTGTATTTTGCAGAGTGTTGGGATTTGGGTGGAGCTGTGGAATAGTTCCACCCATTCTACTGGTGCTCGTCATATCTGCTTCACCCACATCATCCATTTCCTTCTTCCATTAGTTGAATTACTAGGCCATGTAGATAATTGATGACCAAATGGAACTATTCTACCAGTTCTTGAAAAGCTCGCACTACTCGCAACATTGTTCCAACTCCCCCCATTGTAGCCGGATCAGTACAATGGGGAACATGAAGCCCATGGGAATTGTTATACATATTCCAAAAGACCTAACTTAACTGCTTTCAATCCCTCCAACCCTTAATGTAGATGATCCAACAATGCAAAGAATAGGAATAATGAAGGAATTGATCCTCTTGTTCCTCCAAAGACTGATTGAGCTAATTCTCTTGCATTTTCCCCAATTTTCTCAGAATTTGGCTAAGTATGGGAATGGAGGATCTTAGAAAGGAGGAGAGGAGTGTCCCAACACTTAATTTTTCCCATTTTTGATCATTTTATATTGTCCAAGTCCAAATGAAAATGTAAGTTATTAAAATAGCCATATGAGGGGGTATTTTGGATAACAATTTTGTTATGTGACTCCTTACCCAATGGATAGGCATTTGGTCTACCACCCATGAGTTTTATGTGGTCCTTTGAACACCCACTAGGGGTGTTTATCCCTAAGCAAGAGCAAATGCTAGTGCCCCATTTTTTCATATCATAGCGGTATTACAATACAATGGGTACCATAACCATGGGCCAAGAATATAACCCATAATGGTTCCCCATTAAAAAGAGTGAAATAACAACTTGTTGGTGCCTGATTTCATCTTAATAAAATATTGGAAAGTTTTGTGAGTTTTCTAGAATGTGTTGAATTAACCACACCATTTAATTGTTGTTCATTTGTTTTATGAGTTGTTTAGTGTATCCTTAATCTTTAATGTCATTATTCTATCTTTAAATTCTTAGTTCTATTATATCCTACTACATGTCTAAATATAAGTAAGAACATAATAAGATAACCATCATATCAATACTTATTACAATACAATGGGTACCAAAACCAAGGGATAAGAATAAAACTGACAATGGTTCCCCATAAATAAGAGTGATCTAAAAACCTTTTAGTACCTGATTTCATCTTATAAAAATATTGGCACATTTTTTGAGTTTTGTAAAGTGTGTTGAAGTAACAACACCATTTCATCATTATTCATCTATTATGTGAGTTGTTTGGTGGATACTTGATCTTTAATGTCATGATTGTATCATGGTTCAATCGTGTAATGTGTATTTATATTTACATCTTAACGTTTCTTTTGATTTTGAAGTTTTGACAAAGTTGTAGGTTTAATGGTGTAAGGAATGTGTTTTGAAACTTCAAATTTTTATTAAACTATTGAATTGGATCCGCCCATGTGAAGGACTTGATCTTTTTTCAAGTTTGTAGGTTGCAATTTTTAAAAAAGTTTACAAAATGCAAGTTCATCCCTAATGCTCGGAAAGTGGAATATTTAAGGTATCGGGGGGAAAGTGGGATAATTGAGTAATTTTTTTGCAAAGTTTTAAGTTGTAAATATGAGCCCAAAACCCATGAAAGGAACATCCAAAGAATATTACTTTGCCTTCTAAATCTTTAAGAGGAGATAAAAATTGATGAAAATTGTAAGTTGCAAGTTCATCCTCGAGGCCCAAAATGGAATATTCAAAGAATCTAGAGACTGTAGAGAAATAATTTATCTTTGCATTTTTTCAAGTTTGTAAACTACACTTTCATCCCCGAAGCATGATAAGGGGGGAACATTTCCATACCTCGAGACTATAAAGACAGAAAACAACTTCGTGTTTTTGTAAGTTTATTACTTTTCATTCTTACAAGTTTGTAAATTATTTGTGCAACCATGAAGCCCAAGAAAGGTTACTAAGAAAAAATAAAATCTCACGTAGATGTCATGTTGGTGGATTTTGAAGCTCGAGCCAATGAGCGAAAGACAAATAATTAAAGTGAAAATCAAAGATGTTTTTTTGGATTCAGCTAATGGATCCACTTGTAAGGCTGGAATTCAAAATTGAATATTAAAACATCAATGGTCACAAATGTAAAGTCCACAATAGTAGGTGCCTCCATTAATGAAATCATGAAAGAAATAATATATGGTTGGAATATGTGAAAATCTACCACTTTGCTTCCAAATTTTGGATTTTGTAAAGAGAGTTCGAAGCTATAATATGATAAAAAGTTCGAGTTTGTGTATTTGAGTTGTTTGAAGGTTTTGTTGAGCTCTGGAGGCATTCTTTATGACCTGTTCTTTATATGATGGAGTGTTACGGAGGTGTTTACATGGGTTAGTGCTTTTTTCCAATCCCATTGAATGGTTCAAAGTTTCAGAGTGTAGTATTTATTATTATGGAAGATGTCTACTGTGATTGAAGTGTCAAAAGTCTTTATAGTAATAGTTTTAAATGCCCACTCTGCAAAAATAAAGATTTAGCTATCTAGTGATCAAACTACCTCCCACATCACCTCCTACTTGGATAAATTCAAAGATACCAACCTAGGAAATGTAAATTTAACTTATCTCTTGTAAAAGTTGTATGTGGTGGATAGAAACGAAACCATGAGAAAGATTGATTGGAATGGACCTTCTCTAGCTATCGCTTCCCCCCATCTACCATGTATATGGAGTTGGTATGGGTTTGTGCTCAAAATTACAACCTAGAAACAAGAAAAAATTTTAGGCCTCCATAGCATCCCAGAAGTTTAAGATGTAACCATTGAAAATGTTGAAGAGTATTGGAATGTAAACAGTACAAACTATTATAGGATATTGAACAACAATTGGATTGAAACACCAAGAATATTTACCATCGCGGTCCCTAAAAATTTTAATAGGGATGATTTCATTAAATATATTGGAGATATTATCACCCTACTGAATAGGGTTATGGGGAAAGAATATACATATCCTTATAATGACTTGATGTTTAAGTTTATCTAGGTTATCCTTGTGGGAAAGATGCAAATACAATGGGGTGAGATTATTAGCAATTACATCCATAAAAAATTAATTAGAATGGTGGTGTAGATAGAGGAGAGATACACTGATAAAACATCATTTTATATGACCTCCTACTTGGTCTACAATATTTCCCTCCATAGATCATTTCCTCAATTGAATAAAGAAAATTATTTTGGAAATTTCAGGGTCTATGATGTGTACCCCTAGTTGAACCTTAAAAATAACATTTATCATTTTAGAGGGGTACATGATTCCTTTTTTAATCCCCTCCTAAGTTTTTTTAATCTTGGAAACAAATGTAGAAGAATATTTATAGAAGAAAGGAAATTGATCACTGAGTTTGGATGCTAGTTCATCCAATTCTGAATGTTTACTTACATCAAAGTAAGTGGTTTCCATGATGCCCCACATACGTTACCCAAATATTTAGATGATAAGTGGGCATTGTTGGAGTTATCAAGGAAATTGGTGGAAATATATATGTTTATTACAGGGAAACACAAGGCCAATGTCAAGTTACCTATCTGTATTGGGAGTTATTCATGTCCCTCCTTTGTTAAAGAAAAAATCCTAGAAGCAAATACGGGAAGGATGAAATTGTAGAAATTTATTCCCAGACCCGATTATGATATCAAGTGGATATCAATGAGACTTGGGGACTTCCCATGAACATGAGACTACTTATGAATATTAATGGATGGATTATGGAGATGATAAGGACGCAAGACTTAGAGATTTTTCAAGGACGACCCTCACTTAGGTTTTGGACTATGAAATTATGGTTGTGACTCAGGGACTTGCAGATGAATGGTACTTAGTGAGTAAGTACTATGTTGATAATAATATAGCCTCATAACCTCACCCAAGTATTTATTAGACAATTCTATAAATTTCATCATTACATTAAAGAGTGAATCACATCATCAAAATAACTTTAGGTTGGATAACTAGAAAGGGAATTGATTTGAATCTATAAAATACAACAATTATAAGGGAGTACCAGGTAAGTGGTGTTATAAAGGATGTAATCCCCCCTTTTAATAAATGACTTGCAAGTTTAAATCACTTAAAAGGAGTTTCCCTAAAAAAATCATTTAAGGGACCATTAACCTTAAAGGCTCTGGAAGAAATCAATGCTGCCACAAATAAAACAGGTACTTTTGTGTCAAATTTAACACACTCAAATATTAAATAAAAATATGCAATATTTTTTTGTTGTCATTATAGCCACACCCATTCAAGAAGTTCCACATCTGACATTAAGGCCTAAATTCCCTAGTTCAAAATAATATATCAAAGTTGATGTACCTATTTCTTCCTTAAAGGGGCCATCTAGAAAGGTGAAACATAAGGGAAGAATTTTTCATCCAAGCTAGTTAGTGATGATTCAAGTATTGAAAACCATATCTGATGAGGATGAAGATGAGACTTTAAGTAAAAATTCTGTGAGAACTAAGAGGACAAAGGTGGAAATACCTATAATGGATAAATCCCTAGAAAAAATAGTTGGGGGAGTGAATTCAAAGGTTAAAATCCCCAATTCAACCCCTCAAATACCATAGGTAGTTATTAATACCACACCTCCTATGAAACGATAAGTTCCTACCCATGCACCTATTGAATAGGTTCATATACAAGACAACCATGAAGATAAAGGGGAGGGAACGCCAGACACATCACATAAGCAAGTGTTCACTAATTTATTTCATGGCCTAGGTAAAGATGCTTAGATATGACCTTATCCAAGATAATGTTCAAAATACACCAATTAGAGAGGAGGAACGGGGCTCAACATCCCAAAGGAAATCCACTTTAGAATATATTATATAAGTGATGAGGTAGAGAATTCCATTGAAGAAGAATTTATAACAGGTGAGATAAAGAAACCACATGTTGAAGAGGTTCCTTTGGTTGAATTAGAGAAACCAATAACCATGGGTCTTATTCACTCAGCTCTTGATACATGGATGGAGTGATTGCAACTTGTGAAGTTGTAGAATCAAAGGCTCAAAATCAAAAGCATCCATAGAATGAGCCAATCATTCAAAAAAAAGAGACATGTATAGTTTAAATATTAAAAAACAATTAAAATAATAAAGAGTTTCATATGTAAAAATACATTCAAGAAATAACCATACACAAGAAATAAATTACTATAGGTACCTACACAGTAACATACTAGTGGGTTTGATCCAACAAACGAACATAAATAATTAGATTTGAAGGATTAATAAAAACATGTGCACGAGAGAGAGAGAGAGATGTGAGGTTGAGAAAATAAATTAGGATGGGTCCATTTATATAACCCGTGTGGGTTATAAACACCCACCAACTATAAATATTTAATAAAAATTAAATTATATTTAACAAATTAATCCAACCTTGCTCTGGTACCATGTCGAGGTCCAGATTTGAATTAATAATACAAAGTTAAATTAGTCATTAGATTATACAATGTGAATTAAAGTGAATGAACGATATATAAAAAACATGAAATAAAAATTGCACAATGTTCACATAGGTTTTAAGAGGTCAAAAACCATGTTGAAATAGATAATTCCATATATGAGAAACTTCAACATTTACAATCCAGTAAACCCTTCTCCACTCCACTCCTCTCCACATTAAATTTTTTCAATGTTCAAAATTGATTAATTTTAACTAGGCCTTGAGAGCTCTATTTATGTGGAGTGGTCGGGTGTGAATTCCCATGAAGTACCCCTCCACGTATTATTTGATTTTTGAAACAATTCCACTATAAACTATAGTTTATATAAAATAAATAACAATATTTCATATATTTATTTATTTAATTATATACTAAAGTTTATACATTATATTTAATCTTTAATTAAATATAAATAAGAAAAATAAGAGGGGGTAAACCCTACTTGATATTATTGTTCTATCATTGAAGACACATGTTTGTTAGAAACAATTGTTATAGTTGCATTGGATCCATGTTTAAACTACAAGAAACTTCTGAAGACATAAAATCCATGATTCTATTTTTTTGATTATGAATAGATTATCCAAAATGATATATAATATTTTATGCAAAATATTAATGATGTTATGCAGGAATACAATTTATTTTTAAGGAAAGTTATGAGCTTATAAGGGTTTATGAGAAGTGTAGTGTCTAAGGTAAGTGAGAGAATTGGGGGGCTAAAAAGGAGTATTAAGTCGACATTATTTTAAAAAGAGAGAAACCACAACATGGTTTATTTAATATTCTTACGCTCAAAATTTGGAAATGCAATAAGAACATGAATTGCATAATTTTCAGTGTACTTTAAAAACTACTATTTATTTTTTTAAATGGTCAAGTATAAGTAATTAAAAGAGGTAAAATTTGAAGAGGTGCTCCTATTTTTTAAAAACAAAGTAGATAGTTGGATATGCACTCCTCATTTTTGAAGCATAGTTTACTATGCTTAGAAACCATTTGGTGGAAAGTTAGACAATATCATCTAGTTTGGGATACATTCTCAAAAAAATTACTGAATATATATTTTAATGATTTTATAAGAAAAATGTCCTTGAAAAATGATAACTAAAGGATTTTCAACTGTGTGCCCCCTAATAACCACAAAAAATATTGATTTTTTTGAATGAGTATAGAATTGGGCCTTGTTTGGGATTATATATTTTTAAAAATATGGAGGAACAAAAAAATGTTATGTAGATAAATATAAACATGTCTAGTTCCATCATAGAGTGGCATTAAAATCCATAATTTGTAATCAGATAGAAGGAATCCTTAAAGTAGTAAAAATATTTTTAAAATGTTTATAAAGAAGAGTTTGTTCTCATAATTTTAGTCATATTTTTTGGTCAAAGCATATAACTATGTCCCATTGTTTTGGAGTTTTTGTACATTTAGCAAAATATGTCCGACAACCAAAAGATGACCAAACACATATAAAATGACCAAACATGTATTTTTAAGAGCTTATAAATACCAAGGTGCAGGGCATCCAAAATTTACCTGATTTTTTAAAAAGTTTTTATAGTATTTTAAAATTTGTGTTTAGTAGTCATATTTTAAAATATTTTTGGCCACCAAGTGGGACACACTTATATGTTTTGACCCTTGTAAGAAATGTCAAAGATTTGTCTTAAATTTAACACATTGAACACAATAGAAATATGAACAAAATATTACACAACACTATAATATAATCAGTATAATAATATAATAGGATGGTTACATACAAGTATCTCAATATTCTCCTATAAATAAGGATTTTTCTATAGCATTTCTCCCTACAAATCTATCTAATATTATAACTATGTGAGTTATTACAAAAACTCTCTTACAATATAGTTTCACACTCATCTTCAACTAAATATAATTAATAAAGTAATAACTAAAGGATATTATTTGTAACATTCCCTCCCTTAGTGTGAAAATGAATAAGAAAAACACATCCTGCAAATGATGCTCCTTGAAAACATTACTTAGACCAAGTAAAACTTATTTCAGTTGTAGTTGTGAAGAAAATTACATTGAGCTTCTTGACTCCCCGAATTCTTGAATCTCTCATGGATTCCTAAAACTCTCTTGCGCTGAATTGCTTGAGTTGGCCAAGACTTTAATTTTTAATCTCTCATGGATTCCTAAAGCTCCCTAGACTAACTATACCATAAAATTTTACTTTGAAAATTTTTCAAACCCCCTCAAGAATTAGTTCAACAGGTGCATATCCCTCTCTCCTAAACCAAAATTGAGGTTTTATTAAATGAAACCACAAAACAAGAAATCCAATAATAAACCAAAACATACCACAACACAATGAGATGAAAAAAAACATGTCACTACACCATCAAGTAGCCTCGTCACTAGTGACTAGTGAGAGGTCACTATTTGACCTCCTACCTCCATTTTCTCCATCATATGATCGATGTGCTACTTAATTAGCTAATGAAAAATTAATTCTCATTGGTTTTCATATTGTAAATTATTCATATCCACCCTCACCTCCATAAATGAGGAACACTTTATCTTATAAGTTGGGTAATATTGAACGAAGAAAATGCATCCATAAGACATTTTCTTTTCAAAGTTTATAACTTTGATGCACAATGACTCTATGTAGACCATACAAATTATAACATTTTTAGTTTTAAGATGATAAAAATACATTTAAAGATGAAAATTTAAAAGATTGATTGACACTTTGATAAAATATTGACTATCAACTTATTAGATTTTGATAAAGATTCTTTTGATGACATGACACTTAATGACTCATGCATCGTTTTGAATCAAGGAAACTTTTACAAAGCATGTAAAAATAAATTGATCCATAATTGATTTTTGGCATTGAAAGCTAAACTTATAAGTTAGAAATGTTATATTAACCACATAAAAAATATAGACTCAACTAACAATTACTATTTAATAACATACTAAATTATATTCTAAAGAGAATATAACATATACCACTAATTTATAGTATATTTACCAAAAACATAGGTTAAGGAATTATAATGTACTTCCCAGAAGAATTAAATTCATAGTGTCATCAAAATGCAATGCGGTCTGTGGAAAATTTACCTCATTGGTGAGAGGAATTTTTTATCGGGTATCTAAAACTTTTGAGGCACCATCAACCATGGTTATATTTAAGAGGTGAAGGCTTAAGGAATATCTCATAGTGTTGTAAGAAGGCTCCACCAACCAAGTAATATTAGTTCTCGAGTCTATGATGGTTCCTTTTGTTGTGGACTGGTCTAATATCAAAAGTTTCAGTGAGGATGTAAATGCACTCCTATCTTAGATGGATATTCATTTTAACCCCACGTAGTAGAAATATATTTTTTAGTGTTTAATACGAGTTGTATGAAGTGAAAGATCAATGCGGAGAAAGTAGACGAGTCAAGGATGGGAAGATAGTACAAAAATGTAGCATCATATAATTTGGCTTTTTATGAAACAAATGAGGTAGATCCCTTTCCAAATCTAAATAAACCTAGCTCATCATTAAATTCTCCCCTAAGAGTGATCTATCACTTGATAAAAATTTAATTCCCATTCCCAATACAATTGATGAATCTTTCAGGAAGGAATATGATCCCTAAGGTACCAAACAATGACGTCAAACAAGTCATACACATGTATGATAGAAGTAGAAGAAAGATCTTATGATATAACAATTTGAACACCTTCACATTAAGCATGCAAAACTATGCACAAATGTACGAGATGATAAGGATATTAGTATAATCTAAATGCAAAAGATCGATGGAGATGGTCATCAAATTTTAATGAACAGTTCAATGAATGCACAACACAGATAATACTTAAAATATATGCCAAATTATTATAGCTATAACACAAGTTTAAATTTATAAAAGATTGATTAGAACCTCATCTGTACGGAAAATTTAGAAAAACTGATTTTTCTTATAATCACACAAGTATACAAGAGACTATAGCTGCATTAGAAAGAATGACCACTTAATATAACTATTTATTAATAGAAAGTATGACTCAAGTAAAAATATTTTGATATATAAATAATCACTTAGCCTTCATATATAGAGAAAAAGGTTGTATATTATTTAATCTTGAACCCCATGAAGGATTTTAAATTTTGTCTTTTCCCTCTCTCCCACCAACTCTTTGTTGATTTTGGGTGCCAGATTTGAAATCCTTGTTTTAGAGGGAATGTATTTATTGTAAAAACTTATTTTTGTTTTGTGTGTAAGATCTAGGAATAGACATGTTGGGAAAGACAAAAGAGCGTCAGCTCAAGGATGAGAAAAATATGGGTATAGAGAAGATACGACTAAGAAAAATACACAACAGGCTTAAATCAGAACAACATGGTCTAGAAGATGAATGCATGGTGAAAAACAAAGTAACAACTCAATTTCATACACAACTATGAACAACATTGTATAAAAAAATGTTTTTTAAGTTTATTTTGTTGAAAATGAAGTAGCAACTCAAAGATTTGTATGTCAAGTTGTTTTGAATCAATATAAGTTTAATTTTTTTAATGTATTTATGGTTTTATTATTGTTGTATTTCCTTGTTCCTTGTTCATTGGCACTACATTTTGCCAACAGTTTAGTACTAGAGCGAGATTTATTGGAGTTATATTTGGGTTTGATTTTTCATGGCTTCCAAAAATAGTAACTCATAGAAACAACCCCCAGTATTTGATGACAAGAGCTATGATATTTGGTGTATCAATATAAAGACATTGTTCTATTCCCAAGAGCAACAGGAACTAGTGAAAGAAGGATACACATAGACATTATATAAGGTTGTATTTAATGCACTTTCACAAGCCCAAAGAAATATTTTGAAGGAAAATAAGAAAAAGGATGCAAAGTATTTAAGCTACATTCAATATTTTGTTAGTGATTCTATTTTCCCAAGGATAACAACATCTACAAACTCCAAACAAGTATGTGATACCTTGCAAAATGCTTATCAAGGAAGTGACAAGCTAAAGATAGTAAGATTGGAGATGTTGAGGAGAGACTTTGAGACCATGTTGATGAAAGAATTGAAATCAAAAAATGACCTTTTCACAAGGAAAATGACCATAGTTAATCAAATGAGCTCACAAATGGAGATGTTGTTGAATATCATAGGATCATAAAGAAGGTATTGATGAGCTTTCTAACTAGATCTGATCCAAAAAAAAATTTAATAAATGAGTTTAAGGATTTGAGGCAAATGACAATTGATGAGTTAATGGTTTATTTGTAAACCCATGAACAAATAATGAGTAGGAAAATCTGATCCTCTAATGGAAAAGCCTTCAAAACAAACACAAATGTGAGAGGAAGAGGGAGAGGAACCTACAATAGAGGAAGATGAAGTGTTTACAACCAACAAGAAAGTGGAAGACACAACCATCAAGAGCCACATGCAAAAAGAAGAGGAAGGATCATTAGCACTTCTAGAGGCGATTCTACACAAAGGTATAATAAATCAAATGTATAATGACATTATTTTAAGAATTATGGACACTATGATAGTGAATATAGGAAGAAATATTATGATATAAGAAATCATAATGTAAGTTATTATAATGCAAAATAATCTAAACCTATTAAAAAAGAAAAGAGTGGAACTTTATTTTTAACTTACAATGTAGATGAGCGAGGAAACAAACAAATATGGTATTTGGATAGTGCATGCAGTAACCATACATGTGGAAATAAGGGATTGTTTAATAACATAGATGAAGTAGTCAAATCTGAAGTGAAGATATGAACAAATGACAAGGTTCCAGTGATGGGAAAAGGATACAAGGAAAGGTTTAAAAATGGAGAATGCATTCTCTATGATAGAAATGGAAATAATAGGCATGTTGTAATATATAAAATGACACAAAATAGAATTTTTCCTTTGAGGATGCAAAGTGAGGGTGCATCAATATTTAAAACAATAGCAAATGATCAATCTATGCTTTGGCACATCAGGTATGGGCATTTGAGTTTTTGTGGATTTCATGTTCTTTATAAGAATAAAATGGGTAGAGGGATGCCCCCAATTAAAAAAAATGACAAAGTATGTGAGGGATGCATATTGGGAAATCAACATAAAAATGCTTTTCCCTCGAGAAAATCTTGGAGAACAAACTCACGTCTTGAGATAGTACATTCATACATGTGTGGTCCCATGAAAACTCCCTCCTTTTCCATGAGTGAATATTTTATTAATTTCATAGATGACTTCAACAGAAGGACATGGGTTTATTTTATTACAAATAAGTAAGAGGAATTTGACTTGTTCAAGTAATTTAAGGCCATGATTGAGAAGCACAGTGGCCATTATATAAAATCATTGAGAATGGATAGAGGGGGAGAGTATATATCAAATCATTTTTTGAGCTTTTGTAAGGAGCACATGATCTAGAAACTATTTACAGTGAGGTATACACCACAACAAAATGGTGTAGCTGAGAAGAAAAAATGTACTATTCAAGAAATGGAAAGAAACATGATCAAAGAAAGAGAATTTCTAGATGATTATTGGGATAAAGAAGTTGGGAAAATAGTTTATTTTTTGAATATATGCCCTACACAAAGTGTGAGGAACATTATACCTCAAGATGCATGGAGCAAAAGAAAGACAAGTGTTGAGAACTTAAGATTTATTAGGTTTGTAGCATACACACATGTGCCGAATAAAAAAAGATCAGACTGGGATAATATAGGATAAAAATGCATTTTCATTTGGTATAGTGAGTAATCTAAAGATTATACATTGTACAATCCAATCAAAAAGGAACTCATAATCAGTCGGGATGCTCAATTCATTGAGGAAGTAGATTGGGGAGATGTACAGAAAGTGAAACAATAAAAAAATGAAAAATACACCTTTTATTAATGCTAAAATAACAAATGGTAGAGTTAAAAACACACCAAGTTGGACCCCTATCTGACAAAGGGGAGAATCTTTAAATGGTAACAACCAACAAAGTATACAATGAAAAAATAATGAGACATATTCATCACCCGAATCAAGTTAATGCCAAGTTCGAACAAGGAGTATACAAGAAATCTATGAGCAGTCAAGGTATGATGAAAATGAAGATGAAATGATTAATTTTGTTTTCTTTTCAGCATTTGATCATATTTATTTATAGGATTCAATTAGTGATAACAAATTGTGTGAAGTAATAGATGAAGAAATGCATGCAATAGAGAAGAATGACACATGGGAGTTAGTGGATCTTCTAGCAGGAAAGGAAGTCATCGGAGTCAAGTGGGTTTTAAAAACCAAAACTACTCTTGAAGACAAGATTGAAGGACATAAGGAAAGGTTAGTTTTAAATAGATAAAAACAAAGGCCTGGACGTGATTATAAGTAAACCTTTTCTCCCATGGAAAGGATATAAACCGTGAGAACAATCACTTCCATAGTTTCTCATCACAAGTGGAAGCTTCATCAAGTGGACATTAAATTAGCCTTCATGAATTATATGTTGGAAGAATATGTTTATGTGGGACAACCACCTAGCTATGAGATTCCAGGGTATGAGAAAAAACTTTACAAGCAAAATAAAGCTTTGTATGGACTTAAACAAGCACCAAGGGCATGGTATAGTCAGATAGACTCCTATTTGACAAGAAATGGATTTAGAAAAAGTAGCAGTGAGCCCACACTTTACATTAAATCAAGAAAGAAAGGTGAGGTTTTGATTTTATTTTTAGGTAGATGATTAATATTTATTGGAAATGAAAAATATGTCATAAAATAGTTCAAATCATCCATAAAGAAGGAGTTTGAGATGATTGATTTGGGATTGTTGAAGTACTTTTTTGGCATTGAAGTCAAACAAATGGAGCATGACATATTTATGTCTTAAGCAAAGTATGCAAAGGAGATTTTGGAAATATTCAGAATGTTAGATAGAAAACCAACATCTACACCATCTGAAATAAGTTTGAAACTATCCAAAGAAGATTGTAGTAGAAATGTGGATCCCATAAGGTAGAAAGTCATGGTACAAGCTTGATGTAATTTCCTACAACTAGACCGGATATCATGTATGTAGTTGTCCTAATTTCTAGATTCATGGAGAATCTAAAGGAGTCACATTGGTAAGAAAGAAAATGAATTTTGAGTTATATGAATGACATAAGAAATTATCAAATTTTATATTCTACTAATAATGATTCTCTGTTAGTTGGATACACATATAGTTATTGGGAAGGTAGCCTAGATGATAGAAAAAACACATTTGGATATGTGTTTTATGTTGGGTCACGAGTCATTTCATGGGCTTCAAAGAAATAGTTGGTTGTTTCACTTTCCATAGCTGAAGAAAATTATATTACAACAAACTTAGCCGCTTGCTAGGTGATATGGGTAAGAATAATCCTTTCATATTTTCATGAAGAGAAACAAGGAGCTTCTACTATTTTTTTGACAATATATCTTCCATTTACTTGTCAAAGAATCCTTTTTTCATGGAATAAGCAAGAACATTGCAATAAGGTACCATTTCATTCATGAATTAGTTGAAAAAGGTGAAATAGATGGGGATGGGGATGGGGATGGGGGATGGGGAGAGGGCCTCTAACCAATCAATCTATGGCCGGTTATGTAGGTAGGGCCACATCCAATTCTAGATGGAGATGGAGCCTACTATGAATTCTATAATACTACTCCTTTAGCTGGGTGGAAGGGACTCGAAGCCCTCTACTCTCTTGTATTCCACTCCATCCAGGGTTTCCGATCAGAGATCTATGAATCGCAAGTGGTATAAACCAAACCATATTTAAAACTTAAGTTTTACATGTCAGAGATCCAACTTTTGACATTTTTACTAAGCCTTTTTCAAAAGATGGGTTTGAGCTTTTGAGAGGTAGTTTGTGTGTCATTGATGTTCATATATAAAAATTTGGACCAGATAGAAGTAGACCATTTATACAAGAATCTCTAAACCAGTTACATAGGGAGCTTCAGACTCGTTATATGGGAGCTATAAACTAGATACAAATAGCTTCAAACCATTGTAGAAGCAACTATGCACCAATTATATGGGAAGATCTATAAAATTCAAAGAAGCATCTCCAGACTAGTTATATGAATAGATCTAGACCATTCAAAGAGGCAAATCTGGACACGTCAAAGAAGTAGCTCTAGACCAATATACAAGCAACTTCGGACCAGTTATATGGGAATCTTTAGACCAATATAAAAGAATCTCTAGACTAGTTATATGGGAAACTTCGGACCAGTGTACAAGAAGCTCCAAATTAGTTATATGGGCAGCTACAGACCAATATACAAGTAGCTCTAGATCAATTATATGGGAGCTCTAGACTAAGCATAGTTACCTCTAGAAGTTTTGTTCAACCAACTCTAGATATCAAAAATCATTTTTTTGAATGAATTTTTTGTTGTATTAGATCAAGATTAAGGGGGAATTTTGAATATTATTTAATCTTGATTCCCATGTAGGTGTTTAATTTTTTTCTTTTTTCTTTCTCTCCCACCAACTCTCATTCAACATTAACTATTGATTTTAGGCACCCAAATCTGAAATCCATGTTTTAGAGAGAATGTCAGTTATTGAAAAAAGTTGTTTTTGTTTTGTGTGTAAGATCTGGGAATAGATGTGTTGGAAAAGACAAAAGAGTGATAGTTTAAGTATCAGAACAACATGGGTAAATTGAAGATACAAC
The DNA here is from genome assembly GCA_019776745.2 of Taxus chinensis. NCBI lineage: Eukaryota > Viridiplantae > Streptophyta > Pinopsida > Cupressales > Taxaceae > Taxus > Taxus chinensis. The sequence continues at coordinate 778,729,105 of CM034149.1, read as the reverse complement.
TCAGAAAATTACACAGCAAGATGTAGATCAGAAAAACATGGTATAGAAGATGAATACATGGTGAAAAACAAAGCAACAACTCAATATCAGTGAATAAAAAAGTATAAAGAGAGGTTTTTTGAGTTATATTTTGTTGAAAACACAACTCTGATATTTTTATGCCAATTTATTTTGAATCAATATAGGTTTATTTGTTTATATTTTTGGTTTAAATTGTTTTTGTATTTCCTTGTTCCTTATTCATTAGCACTACATTTTTCCAATTCTTGAAATTCCATTCGTAGGGAAAGGATTAACCATATTTCCCTTGGAGATAAACTAAACCTCCATCATATGTTGTTTAATTTTCTTTCTTTGATATCAAATGAAGATTTGGCTCGGATATAACACATTGAACACAATAGAAATATGAACACAATATTAACACAACATTATAGTTTAATCAAAATAATCATACAATAGGAAGATTGTACATATAAATAGCTCAATATACTCTTATATATAATGAGTTTGACATAATGATTCTCCCTACAAATATTTCTAATATTCTAACTATGTGAATTGTTAAAACAAATCTCTTACAATATATTTTTACACTTGTATTTAACTAAATATCATAACTAATATTAATGATGAACTAACCAAAGGATAATATCCATAACAAATGTGTTGATGATTGTAGTGGGATTTATAATGGAACAAATTAGTTTTTATCATTTTTAGTCATAAACATGTATTTAACTATATTTGTATATGTATAGGCCTTATGGTAAGTGCAAGGAGATGGGGCGCCAAAAAGTAGACAAATTTTTATTTGAAGTGAAATGTGAGTGCATTTTGAATTATTAGGATTGATAATTACCAATCCTAAAATGTGAGTGCATTATAACGTGCTCACATTCTTATTTGTAATGTGGTATATGTGCTTTGGGAGGGACATATTTACTAAAATAAATGGTTTAAATTTATTAATAATAAATTTTTCATTTTTTAATCTTTATACTTTATTATTTCTTATACTTTAAATTTATTTTAGTAAATATAAAAAACTAGGGTCACTCCGCACCTTATGGAACTAGTCTCACAACTCTATCAGTCACAGTTTAGAAGATAGTTTTTCATATTCTATTTTGATCAGTACATAGGTATTTTTCATGATTTCAGTATTCAGCCTAAAGTTTTGAAGGTTTAAATTCTGCAATCGATGTCTATTTTGGGAAATAATATAGTCATTGTTTAGGTTTTGTGGGCTTTTGGATTGTTTGCTAACATTTTGAGTGTTAAATGTGTCAAAACTATAATTTATAAACCTCACAACTCCCAAAGGTGGCAATAATTTCTTGAATATATGTACTCATGAAATTAATTATAACACATAATAAATCATAACACATATGTAATTTTTTATCTATTTAAATAATCAAGGGAATTGTCATCATGACTTCTTTGAAGGATATGAAACATCACGAGGAAAATGGGTGCAATCAGAAAAATCATGAGGTCTATGAATAATTTGAAACATCAAGATCTTTATTGAGATTCAAATCATCAAGGGAATGGTCATCAGGAGCATGATAAGAGAAGATCACCATGAGTGATGGTGGAAATAATCTCAGGCTAAAAACAATGCATATTTTATAAGAGTTTTTCTAAACACTTAATCAATGTTTTGTAATGAACTCAAATCTTGCAAGTCAGGGAGGTGGAATTTGTAGTGTTTGAGTACAGTGTAGAGGTCAAGAACATGGAATTCATTATTAGAAATTCCTCAAAGTTTCATTTAGGGATCAATCCTTCTATTAGGATGAGGAAACTTATCTCTATGAGGATTCATTGAGAAAGAGGGTGTCCAAACATGATAAGTGTGCTTCCACTCAGGTGACATCTTGGGAAAGGTGGGGAAGTATGAGATTAAGAAGAGATAATCACATCCAAAGGTGAAAATTAAGGCTCAAGGAGTTAATTAATGATCATCATATCCCAAATTTACCATCATGTCCAAATATCTTCGAGAAACAAATCAAAATGAGCTAATCAAGCTACTCAGGCATCCAAGACCATCATGTGTATGAGCATCCTAAATATGATTCCATTAGAGGAGGATTTTGAAGCCTATAAGGATAAGAGGATGATATTCATATGGAGATGTTGTCAAGTGAATTGACTAACCCAAAAATGTAAAACTGAAACCATGAAAACCAAGCCAAAATGTGAAATTTTTCTCCCAAATATTCTTGAATCCCACTTCGGGCCAACCTGACTCATGTTTCATGATCAACTTCTACTTGAAGGTATTCCTAATTCATTGGGTGAACATGTATAAGTTTTTAAAAATGTTTAATAAGGTCCATTATTCCATTCATTAAAGTGCAGTAAAAGACTAATTCTTTGGCAAGCCTAGAAAGGCCAATTTTTACCATTTCAGAGCCTGTGTGCATCCTCCGGGAGGGTTATGAAATGGTATTAAGTATAAAAATGTGTCATTTGAAATCCTTGAAGGTGTTGGAAGTAGTTTAGGAAGATTTAGGAAAGTTTTGATCATTCAGGGATAGTTTGTTCAACAACGGGTTTTCAGGTGCAAGGAATGAGAAGTCAAATTGTGAACCTTGAATTCTTCTGCTAATTCTGAGAGCTCCATAAGGAGTTAGGAGGAAAAAAAGTAGGCACTGGAAATATTGAATAATCCTATACATTATGGGAGCATCCATTTTGATCCAAGTCCACTAAAGGTGATGCTAATTATCATATCATACTCTCAAGAAATACATACCTCCCAAGAGTGTTCCTAAACACTTAATTAGTGCTTGGTAATGAGCTCAATACATTTTGGAGTTTGGGAACATCTGATTAACCTTAAGGTTCTAATTCCATGTGGATAAAATTGATCAAAAGGGTGTTCTCCGCAATTGTATCAAAATTTTCTCCACATCCACCTTTCAACCTTACATCCACCTTTCAACAGACTCATACACCTTACTCCAACACACCTCAATTTTCTATTAAATTTTTATCCATCATCTTTCTAGATTTTCAAATTTTGGATTTTTAAGACTCCTTGTTTGCTTAAGCTCTAAACAATCTTCGCAACTTTGTTTTTCACCTTCACCTTGACTTTTACTTAATCTTATTTTCACTCATCTTATTGTGTTTACCCCTTTCCTAATCACTAATAAAAATCACTCAAGTCTTCCCATTTCACTTAAGAATTTTCATAAAAACCCTTACTCTCTCTAGAATTCTTCATGGCACTATGTAGGATAGTCAATTTAGGTCTTCTTGATTAAATTTGTATAAGGATTTTCCCTTGTTACTCAAGGATTCAAAACATTCTAACATCACTCCCTCAATGATAGATACAAATTCTTTATGAGTTTATTTCCTAAGACAACTATTTCTTAAGGTTGGTCTTGACAGTCATAAGAAATAAGCGTGATTTTACATTGCTTCCTTGTTACGCCCTTAACCTATTGCTTATATTAGGATATGAGTAGCCGACTTGTGGCTTACCATATCATTTTATTATATAATTTATACTTTCTCATGCTTAGTAGGTCAGCCTTAGTGATGGTCATAACATATGAATAGTATATATATGGGATTTTAGGTAGTAGTTCATCATCATTTAGAGCATTTGAGTCTTATTTTATGGTTTGGAGATTGCCCCCTCGAAGTGGCGGATATTATAATTGCATATTGAGATCATTATTTTGAAATATTGTATTATTTAGTGTTCTATTGCTGATCATAATCTGAATTATACAAGTAATTTCATTACAAGTGGTAGCAGAGCTGCGATCTGGGCCAAAATTATGGCAAAAACTCTAATTTTTTGTTTCCTCTCTATCTTACAAAACATATCAAATTTGTGGGTTATTTGCTTACCATAGTTGTGAATCATTACAAGTAAACATATCTAAAAATTTCAGACCTTTTTGATATCTTTTGTAAATTTAGATTTTTTTATAAAAATGATCCCTAGACTGAAATTTGTAGAATTTTTCAGAGTTCTTTAAATTTTTTGAAATCTCTCAAAAAAATATTATTAGTATATTCTCTGTGTTTTTTTTCCGTTCAGCCAAATTTGTATTGAAATTATAAACCCTAAGGTTTGGCATCATGGTTGGGCCTTCCACAAGAGCAAAAAAGAATCTGGTCACACTGGGTAAAACCCCAGATAAACATGGGGTAGTGATTGAAGATTTGGAGTCATAAGGGGTAAATACATATTCCTCAAACTGAGGTAATTTTGACATGATGCAATGATAGACAATAAATTTGAGTTGTCTCTAGGTCTAGGGATTCTTACCTTTAGTTTATCATTTAGCTTCTTCAAGCTAGTAATGGTACTCATGAACTAGAATTTATTATGGTTGAATATGTTGGAAATTCTCCCATGTTTGACTGTTGTTGATAACGGTCTAGCAACCTCACCAATTGTTATCTTTGGTCCTTCATGGAGAACTTCTTCCAATCTTCTTGACCTCATAGGACTTGTTGAGATGCCATCAACACAACCATCATTGTGACAAAAAATTCTTCCCTCAAACACATGTATATCAAATGGATTACAAACGAAACAGAAAGAAGTACTTACCTTTTAATACATACCATGGGCCTTGGGAAGAGGGCCACTTCTTACCAATCTAATATCAATCCTTGTGTAAAAAGATCATAAGGTAAGCCAACTTGAGTATGAGCTGCGAAATGTACAATCTAAGATGGCCTCTAAAGGAGACAGACCAAATCAATCATCGGTTGGATGATATCATACAACATGTAAAGGGTAAAAATTATGGCCCAAATATGCCCCATATCAACCAAGGAGGATCTTCAGTTCAAAATAATGGACAAAATAACCATTTTGGATCACTTTTCCAGCCCAATTAGAATCCAACTTATTCGTAACCACAAAAAATGATGTCGAAAGTGGATATGCACAAATTTGATGGTAAGGATACCCTGAATTGGACAAATCAAATGGATAAATTCTTTGAGTTACAACAAACACCATCAGGATAAAATGTGGCATTGACATCCCTGTATCTTGAACTAGACCAATTCGTTTGGTATCGATGGTTATGAGCTCGGAGGAAGAAGAATGGTCTCAGTGTCACTTGGACAATTTTTACTGAGGAGTTGCAATTACACTATAGTTCCAGTGTTTCAGAGAATGAATTTAGTCAATTAAAAAATTTATGGAAAACAAGATCAGTTAAAGATTATGTGCATCAATTCTAGAACCTATCCTTAAGGGTGGAGAATATTCCATAAGGGAATCTGAATAACCTATTTCTTGGGGGTCTTAAGGACCACATCGAGCATGAGGTATGTATGTTTAATCTACTCAAGCTTTCTGATTCTATTACCATGGCACGTCAAGCAGAGGAAAAAAATCTTTGCAATATCAGGCAACCTTTCATTAACGCCAGAGACCGTAGTATCTCTTCCTCGTCATTCGCTAGGCCAATTAGACTAACTCCTCAACAAATGGAAAAAAGGATTGCAAAAGGATTATGTTTTAACTGTGACACCAAATATGGACTGGGACACAAATGTGCTGAGAAGAATGTGCTCTATATTGAAGGAGGTAATGAGGATAATGAGGAATCTGAAATTATAGGAGACGCTAAGGAACTAGTAGAAGATGAAGTAGAGGATCACCAACCTATAATTTTTTGCCATGCATTGTTAGGTATTAATCCTCCTACACTCAAGGTTATTGGCTATCTCAAAAAATAGAAGGTGACGCTGTTGATTGACTCGGGGAGTACTCATAACTTCATAAATAGTAAGTTAGTTGCACACCTCAATTGTTTTATTTACCTAGCTCCATAAATGCAAGTTATGATTGTGGATGGTGGGATAGTCAAGTGTAGAGGAAAGTGTCATAGTATCAAGATTTCCATGGGATACTGCATGTTATACTCACCTATGTTTTCTATTTCTATGGAAGGGGTAGATATTGTTTTGGGTGTCTAGTGGCTCACAACCTTAGGTACTATAGACATGAATTTCCAAGAATTGTTCATGTGATTTCATTCAGATGGAAGTACAATACAATTGAAAGGTATGGTAGCTAAGTATCCACAGATTATTATCTCTCATCATATGCAGAGGGTTCTCATAAAAGGAGTAGATGTATTTATAACAAAATTATTTTCCATAGAAGTACAAAATATAGATTCTTCAATGCCACCCAATCTTTAGAAGATTTTTGATGCTCACTCACCTATTTTTGATGCAATTCCAAAGGGACAACCACTAGTTAGGGATCACGATGATGCCATTCAATTGATTCCAGGGAGCCAAACACCTAACATCAGACCATACAAATACCCATATTCCCATAAAAGTGAGATCGAGAAAACGATACAGAAAATGCTGAAGGAAGATATCATCAGGCATAGCCAGAATGCATATTCTTCACCAATGTTCATGGTATGTAAGAAGGATGAAACATGGAGGATGGGTCTAGATTATCAAGAACTCAAAAAGTACACCATCAAAGATAATTTTCATATTCCAGTAATTGATGATTCACTTGATTAATTTCATGGTGCTATTTATTTCACAAAATTAGATCTTCATTCGGGGTACCATCAAATTAGAATAAGAGAGGAAGATGTTCATAAAATAGCTTTCAAGACTCATGAGGGCCATTATGAATTTTTGGTAATGCCTTTTGGTCTTACAAATGCTCCTTCAACCTTTCAAAGCTTGATGAACACTATTTTTAGTCCATTTTATAGGAATTTATATTAGTTTTCTTTGATGACATATTGATTTACAGTAAGATATGGGAAGAACACTTGCAAAATGTAAATAAAGTGTTAGAATTTTTGGATAAACATACTCTCTATGAAAATCCATCCAAACGTTCTTTTGGTGTACAAGAGGTAGAGTACTTGGGTCACATTGTATCCCATGAAGGTGTCAAAGTTGATCCTTAGAAGATCAAAGCTATGGTGGAATGGCCAAGGCCCAAAACTCTCAAAAATCTTCATGGGTTCCTAGCACTAACAAGGTACTACAAAATATTTGTGAGGGGATATGGTAGAATATCAGCCCCACTCAATGCATTGCTAAAGAAGGATGCCTTCCATTGGATAGACGTAGCCACTAAATCATTTGAGCAGCTGAAGGAAGCCATGTGCAACACCCCAGTTTTAGCTACTCCCAACTTCTCAAAAACCTTCATTGTTGAATGTGATGCTTCAGGATCAGGATTGGGAGTAGTTATAATGTAGGAAGGGAGACCAATTTCATTTGAGATTCACCAATTCAAAAAAAAATATCTACTCAAACCTATCTATGACAAAAACATGATGGTTATTCTTCATGCGGTCAAGCAACGGAGGCCCTATCTCATGGGTAGACACTTCAAGGTAAAAACTGATCATGATAGTCTCAAATAATTTTTGGAGAAAAAGTTATCATCTGAGGAACTGTTATCCAAATAACTCTCCTAGTTATCTAGATAACTTATATTCTCATCCTGACTCTGATATTTCACATTTCAGGTTACACGCACTAAAGATTGTTCTTTTGACACCTTGGCACAGTTGTAGTTCCTCTGCACACCCTTGTGTGCCTTCCTGATCCCTTTTGCATTCTATCTCCTTCCATTTTCCCTTGCGTTCCTTCCTCTTGCGTGCCCACTTTATCTCCTATCTTGTCATGCACTCCTTTCGCACACCTTTGAATACTTACCTTCCAATCAACTAAGTCCCCGGCATTCCTCTTGCGCACTTACCCAAACTCAGTTCTTTCATGCGTCTTCTTTTCTTTCTTCCTCTGCACACCTTCCTTTAGTTGAATGTCCACATCTTGTTTCATACTTGCCTTCTGCAAGTATGTATGCCTTCCTCCCACGTGTGTGCCTCCCCTCTATCCCCCTTTCGCGTGCTTTTTTCTCACTCCCACGCATCACACACGCTTTCATTCACCTCTTTTTGCTTTCCTCACATACCTCTTTCTTCTGCACATGCCCTTGCACCCTCTCCTTTGTGCCCTTCTGTGCCAATTCATCTTCTGTCAAAATTGAGTGTGTTGCACATGACCAATCAAAGTGCGCAAACAAGTTACCGAATCTGGACAACCAACTAGTGCATGATATGTGGCAGAAAAGACAACAAATGAAAAATTGGCCATTATTTCAGCCAACCCACATGTGCCACGTGTCTTGTGTACATTGACGGATCTGACATCTTCTGAAAGCCACATATTTTTCTACAGAGCTCAGATCAGCATACGCTTGGACTTGTCAGAGAATTGCTGACACAAGCTACATGTTGGACTATTCAAATTCAAATTTAGGTGGGATTTATTAGGTGAAAATATGGAAACATCTTTTAGCTCATCAATGCACACATCCAATCGACCTCAACTACCAGATTTCATCAGATCTTTCCTTCTTCCTTATTACAAATGCCAAAAAAAAATGGGGAAGTGCATCTGATAGCCTTGTAGGTGGATTTGTAGGCATTTATTAATGGTTTTTGGTGGTTAAAGATTTGAACCTGAGTTTCCCTCCCTTTCTCCTTCTCTTCTCTCCTTCATTTTCTATAAATAACAGAGTTTTTCTTTGTAAAAAACATCTCTCCTTGTTGTAATGGCACCATGGCAAAATGGTGGCCGACTTCCCACAAGTCTCAAACCTTGGTGTGGTCTCTGCAATATTTTCTTGCCTCCTGTCATGAATGTAAATGAATGTACGTCCCTTGAGAAATAAAATCATGTTTTGTGGGACTCTTGTCTTCCTCTCATTTTCATTGCATCTCGCCTCTCTATTTGCATTTTCTAGCATGGTGTGCATACTCTGATGCTTACAGTCCCCACATTCATGTGTTGTACATGCTAGAAGGCCCATCCTGAGTGTTGATCTGGGGTGATTTCCATCTGCCCTCTTCTCCTGTGCCCTCTCTATCTCCTTCACCACTCGTGGAGAGAGATCGACCCTTTCCTTTTGGCACTATCGCCTTCCTTAGCTTAGGATTTCCCCTTTCTACACATCCTTCTATCCCTGGTTCCTTGGTATGTTTAGTCTAGAATTTTATTTCAACATTAGGAGTAGCAGTAGCATTAGAGGTAGGTAGAGGAACAGGCCTTCCACGGAGATCCCTCCTAAGCTCGTAAGGTCCCACAAATTGGGGACGGTTCCATTGTGGTCTTAAACACCTCGGCCCTTTTCAGAGATTTGAGATGTGGGTGCACATCTGAGCAACCAATAGGAACAATAAAAGTGGGTAACAAAAATGTTGGGTTATGATTTTGAAATCATATACAAAAAGGGTAAAGAAAATGTAGTAGCTGATGCGTTGTCCAGAAGGGACACATCCGCAGATGCCTTACAATGTGGAATGTCCATGTTGAAGGACGATTGGGTAGATGAAGCAAGATTGGAATGGGATCAGGACAAGGATACACAATCTCTAATATAGAATATCAAGCAAGGCTCTATAACACTTAAGAAATTTGATTGGAAAGGTAATGCGCTATGGTACAAGGACATGTTATACTTGAGTAAAGATTCTGAGTTGAAGCATAAGATTCTTGCAGAGCTACATGCCTCACCTGTTACAGGACACTCTGGGTTTTTGAAGACATATCATAGAATAAAAAGATAATTCTTTTGGGAAGGACTTGAGGGGATGTATAAAATTTTGTATCAGAATGTTTAGTGTGCCAATAGAACAAAGGGGAAACAATTAAGACTCCAGGTCTGTTGCAAAAATTACCAATTCCTAGCCAAAGATGGGAGGAGGTCTCCATTGATTTCATTACCAGATTACCTTGTTCAAAGGGTAAGAATGTTATTTTCATGATTATGGATAGGCTCAAAAAATATGCCCCTTTTTTTACCCTATCACATCCATTTGCAGCCAGTACAATTGCAGCTATTTTTTTGGAGACAGTTCAAAGGCTACATGGAACCCTAAAGATAATTGTAAGTGATCATGATCCTATTTTCACAAGTAATTTTTGGACGGAATTATTTTCATGTTTGGGTACTCAGCTAGCCCATAGTTCATCTTATCATCCTTAAGCTGATGGGAAAATGGAAGTGGTCAACAAATTCTTAGAGGGGTATCTACGTTGTTTTGTATCAGATAAGAAGGAAAAATGGATTAAATGGCTACCACTTACAGAATGGTGGTATAACATATATTTTCATACCTCTTCTCAAATGACCCCATTTTTAGCATTATATGGTTACCATCCACCTTCTATCACTTCTTCCTTGAGGTTGCAAACCAAGGTTAGAGATTTTAAGGAACACATTCAACATCAACAACATGTTTTGGCTAGTTTGAAGGAGAATTTGGCATTGGCACAAAACATGATGAAACAACAAGTAGGTCAACACCGTAGTGAAAGACATTTTGAAATTGGTGATTGGATTTTTGTACATCTCCAGCCTTACAAGCAGATGTCCCTAAAGAAACAAAAAAATAACAAAAAACTTTCTCCTAAATATTATGGCCCTTATCAGGTTTTATAGAAAATTGGCAGTGTTGCTTATAAACTAGAGTTGCCTCAATCTTCATGCATACACCCAGTATTCCATGTTTCCTACCTAAATAAGGTTATTAGACAGAAATTTGAAGTCCACACAGAGTTACCAAAACTTGATGAGGAAGGAAGAATTATTTTGGAGCTAGAGAAGATTATGCAAACACATACTAAGAGGCTAAGAACCAAAGACATTATGGAATATTTGATCAAGTGGAAGAATATGAGCATACAAGATGCGACCTAGGAGGATGAAGGTTTTCTACAGCAACATCTATAATTATTTAATGTTGAGGACAACATTAGTTTGAAGGGAAAGGGCATGCTATGCCCTTAACCTATTGCTTGTATTAGGATATGAGTAGCCGACTTGTGGCTTACCATATCATTTATACTTTCTCATGCTTAGTAGGTCAGCCTTAGTAATGGCCATAACATATGAATAGTATATATAGGGGATTGTAGGTAATAGTTTATCATCATTTGGAGCATTTGAGTCTTATTTTGTGGTTTCGAGGTTGACCCCTCGAAATGGAAAAGCTATTATAATTGCATATTGAGATCATTATTCTGAAATATTGTGTTATTTGGTGTTCTATTGCTGCTCATAATCTGAATTATACAAGTAATTTCATTACATTCCTTTACCTACTAACCACTAAATACTCTACCTTAATGTCATAATTTTATGAGTCCTTAATGCCCTTAGGCCTTCCTCTAACTTGTCAAATACTTCACCAACTTTAAACACATGGAATAAAGACTATTTTTCTAAAAGTACATCCTTCATAGCCCTCAAACTAGGCATTAACATTGTTAGACTGTATTTGCACATTAGTTTTATTTTATTATTATTCTAACCTATACTAGGTATTTTGAAACTCGGTCTTCTTATTACCTTCCCACTCACTTATCAAGGACTCTACCAGTAATAAGTATTAAATTTTACAATGAATATTCTACTCTAGGTCCTTAAGAATGGGCACACACAGTTAGGATTATGAACATAAATTTAATTTAACAAATCCTCCTTTAGATGGCTTATTACCTTTTCTTTACTTTTACAACACCAAATGCTTGTGATCTATGCCTTGAAATAGACTCAAGGATTCTATTGCATCAGTATGTTCATACTAGATACTAATATACTTCTAAAACAGGGTATATTCTAGTCTGAGTAAGTCTTTCTATCCATTTTCCATTCCTAGGAAACTATGAGGGTTCCATGAAACTTTGAACACCATGATAGATAAGAAGACAATCTAAAATAAGATATTAACACGTGAAAATGCTTTGAAAAATAGTCTCTAACCTCCAAATTTGATATCTTGGTTTGAGATGACTATGCAACTTAACACCTAAGCCTATACCATACCTAGAGCTAGTTCAAATATTCAAAATAAACATTTGGAGGGAAACTCTCTATTCTTTCCTATGGAGTCCAAATGGACTAGCACAAGATATGACCATCTCAAGTGGACCCAACACACCCCTAGTCACCTATGATAGCCAAAATTAATTATTAGCAATATGCTCATGCATCACTAGAGGAATATTGCACAGTGACTTAGAATCCTTATTTTCAATTAATGCCTTAGTTGTCATTCTTCAAAATTTCCAATTTTCATGCTAGTTATTTTGGCCATTATGGAGCTAATGAAACACCCTCTAAGAGAGTTTAGGAAATATATTAACCATCAAGAGGTGATGTTTGGAAGTATTGGAAGTTTTGAAGGTAATTTAAGAATATTGAAAGGTTTGATCATCAACAACTATCTACTCAACATTGGGTTTTCTAGGTGTAGGTAACAAACACTCTAATGGTGAAACCTAACTTCTCTGGAAGATTCCAGAAGCTCTATAAAGAGTTGGGATGAAAAAAATAGGCCTTGGAAATCTATATGAATCCTCTACAAGTTGGATACATCCATTTTCTCTAAGAATTAAAGTTATCGTGAAGAATTTCAAAACAAAAAAGATTCCCATTTTGATTCCAAAACAACAAGTTTCACTAATGAAACACTTCATGACACCAAAATAGGGAATTACCAATTAACCTTCAGGATTTTTGATGACTGAAACCTCATGTTGACTCCTATACCACCTGGACACCCTTTTCCATCAATGCAACTTGAAATCAATGACAACACCAATGACACTATGTCTAACACATGTGTTTTTATTTATTATGTATTATAAGGAATTTCATAAGTGCATATATTTGAGTAGTTGATGTTTCCTTTGAGAGTTTTGAGGTTTGTAAAATATAATTTTGACATAACTAACACTCCTACAAATGTTAGTAAACAATCCAAAAGACCCAAAAACCTAAACAATTACTATATTTTTTCCATAATAGACATCAATTGTAGAATTTAAATGCTAAAATATTTAGGATGAATGTTGAAATCCTGAAAATTACCTATGTACTCAAAATATTAGATTATAAAAAACCATCTCGTAAACCTTGAGTCATGGAGCTATGAGACTAGTTCCATAAGGTGTAGAGTGACCCTAATTTCTTATATTTACTAAAATAAATTTAAAGTATAAGAAATAATAAAATATAAATTATTGTAAATGAAAAACTTATACTTGTAAATAAAATCCTGCGACAAACAAATATAATGCCTTTACTCTAGGGAACGTGAGCGTGTTATAGCGTGCTCGTGTTATAACAGGCCGACATTCCCTATAATTATGCCCCCAAACCAAGATTTTACAAGCTTGGAATTGCTTTGGTTTCCCAAACCTGTGCCTTAGACTTGTAACAACACAACAACTTGCATCTTTTTCAAAAAATATACAAAAACTCACCTTCCACTATTAAATCCTACAAAAAAAATTCTATCTTTCTTAAAAATTTATCTACAATGACAAGAAAACTATCCTCTTTCTAAATATATACTTTTTTAAAAAAATTTACTATTCTAAAGTTTTCATTTATATATATATATTTCAAAATATCTCTTTTATACCTCTATTTTTAGGGATTGTAAACACTTATATTTTGTCATGTATCTTTATTTTCACTTCTCTAAATTGAAAAAACAATACAGTCCCAAACTAGGCCTAATTCTATACATATTCAAAAAAAATTTCTAATTTTTGATATTTTTTAGGTTTTTGGGGGGGCACGGTCAGATATCCATTATTTTCTAATTTTCAAAATATTTGTACTTGAAAAATCATTAAAAAAATAAATACTCACTAAAAAATCTAAAAAATATTCTATCACAAACTAGATACTTTTATCTATCTTTCTATCAAAGGGTTTTCAAAAATACTAAATAGTTCTAAAAAAATGGGGGAGCACGACTAACTATATACTATGTTTGTTTTTACAAAAATAGGATCATCTATTGACATTTTAGATATTTAACCCACTTACACTTAACCATTCAAAAAAAAATAGTAGTTTAGAAACTAGACTCGAAATTCTACAATTCAAGTTCTTATAACATTTTCAAATTTTGAGTGTAACTATCTCAAATAACTCATACAAGTTGAAGTTTTTTATTTTTCAGAAAAAGTGTCCACTTAAGACTCTCTTTTGGCCCCCCATTTCTATGCACTTGCCCCTTAGGCTCATGAATCCAATTCATTTTCAAGACTTGAGGCACATATATGGATGTTTATATATAATGAACTTTTATGTGTAATAATGTGTATACACTTACATGTTCATGTGAAATCTAGTTTTATAACCTTATAAGTTATAAAAAGTTTCTTTACTAGCAATGTAGATACTAGAATATGGAAATTATTAATATTTTTGTTTATGTATTCCTCGATAGCATATGATTATATTGAGAAATATTGTTTAATTGTGTTTATGGGAAAAAAAATATATTTCAAGGTTGAAGAAACCAAAAATGGAAATAAACTTAAATTGAGCCCTTAATTAAGATTGTTAAACTTAAATCTAACTAGATATGATGTTATATAGGCCTTCATCGGGCCTTATTTCATTGCACAAAGAACCAAATTTTTGATTAGTTCAATCATAGAGGAAACTGGTTCTAGTTGATATATTTGAGTGTGTTTGAGGCTATAGGATGTGATTTACGGCTCAATTATTCTTATTTTCATCATAGACTAGGATATTTAGGATATTGTTGAGTTGTGGAGCTCAATTACTTCGGATTAGCATGTAATATGAAACTTGGTGGAAAAAATAGTAATTGACATTGGTTATGGAGGGACCCGCATCATTCACCTATGACCGGCATCGGTTAGAGATAACTAGCATCGGTTACCTATATGTGGGTGTTTTAATTAACTCACGGACATTAGATCTATTTTTAGTGTTAAAGAAAATCTATTGATTGTAATTGCATGACTAAGTGCACTAAGTTTATATACATCTATATAAGCATGGAGGATAGGGTTTAGAAGTAAGAATCAAGAAGAATTTGCAAAAGTTGATGATTATTGTGAGAATAATTGTGAGAGAGAATTCTTGGAGAAGAAGCAAAATCTTGAGAGAAAGAAAGTATTGTGCATCTGAGAGGTGTGGAAGATTGTGAATCTTCATTGTATATCTTGTGAAATCTTTAGATAAATGATTTTCCTATTTATTGGTGGACATAGTCCACACAGGGTGAACCACGTTAAATCTAGTGTTGACTTATGTCTCTTGTTTTGTGTATTTCTTCTGGTAGAATATCAACTTTTATTTACATGTATGCTTAGATCTGATATATTTTCTATACAACCGGTGTGCTAACCCCAACAACTGGTATTAGGGCTTTGTTTTAGGGTTTTGTGTGTTGACAGATTTACTCATAGAGGGTTTTCTAATTAAGTGGGAGCTACAACAATGGCAGAAGATAATAAATACAAGATAGAGAAATTTGATGGCTGAAATTATCAATTATGGAAGATGTAAATTGAGGATTATTTGTATCAAAGAGATTTTTACTTATCGTTGGATGAGAAGTCTAGACCTAGGAAGATGATTGATGAAGAATGGAAGATTCTTGATAGAAAGGCTTTGGGATCTATAAGATTGAGCCTGGAAGCATCTGTGGCTTCCAATATTACAGAAGTAGCTTCTACGGTAGACTTAATGAAATCTCTTGCTAATTTATATGAAAAACCAAGTGCTTCAAATAAATTTTATTTGATGAAGAAACTATTTAGTTCTAATATGCATGAAGGTGGATCTGCATCTAGTCATTTGAATGATTTTAGATCTATTGTAAATCAGTTAAAATCGGTTGATATACCATTTGATGATGACGTGAAAGCACTTTTATTCTTATGTTCTTTGCCTGATTGTTGGGATAACTTGGTAATGGTTGTTAGTAATACAACATTTGCTAATAATATTTTGAAGTTTTATGATGTGGTTAGTATAATATTGAATGAATAAATTCGCAGGAAGAGTACAGAGGAATCATCATCTAGGAATTCTTCAAATGTAGAAAGTAGGGGAAGGCAGAAGGAGATATCCAAGAGTAAGAGTAATGTAAAATCAAAGTCAAGGGATAACAGATCTAAATCCAGAGGTAAGGGAATTACTTGTTGGAAATGTGGAAAGAAAAGACATGCAAAGAAAGATTATTGGTCAAAGGATAAAGAGAACCATCAAGCAAATAAAAGTAAAGAAGAAAATCTTGCTACAACAGAGGTAATGGAAGATGCTCTTATTCTTTCTTTAGATAATAGAATTGAATCATGAGTTCTAGATTCAGAATTTTCTTTCCATGCAACCCCTAATAAGGGTTATTTCAAAAATTATGTCCAGGGAAATTTTGGGCATGTTTATTTGGGTGATGATGAACCTTGAAGTATTAGTGGTAAAGTGGAAGTTCATCTAAAATTATAGAATGGAAATACATGGGTATTGAAAGATGTGAGGCATGTACCAAGCCTCAAGAGGAATCTTATTTCTGCAAGGCAACTAGGTGAAGCTGGTTGCATGGTTACATTTACAGAAGACTCTTGGAAAGTCACCAAGGGTGATTTTGTTGTGGAAAGAGGTAAGAAGGTAGGAACGTTATATTTATCTACATGTGTTATTGATTCATTTTCTGCATTATCTACTTCAAATTTAGATGCATGTATGTGGCATAATTAGCTGGGCCATATGAGTCAAAAATAAATGTAGATCTTAAAGGCTAAGGGTAATTTATCATATTTGAAAGATTTAGATCTTGATTTCTATGAGTATTTTGTTTTTGGAAAGAAAAAGAGAGGGAGATTTCTCAAAGTTGGGGCAACTAAGAAGGAGTAGAAATTAAATCTTGTACACTCAAATGTGTGGGTACCAACTCAGGTAGCTTCTCATGGAAGATCCCAGTATTATGTTACTTTCATTGATGATGATACAAGAAAGGTATGATTTTATTGTATTAAACATAAATGTGATGTTTTTAAAACTTTGAAAATATGGAAAGCCCTTGTTGAGAATGAATTAAATTCAAAGTTAAAGTGCCTTAGATCTGACAATGGTGGTGAATACTATATCAAGGATTTCAATGATTATTTTTCATTGAATGGGATACGTAGAGAAATAACGGTTCCAAGAACACCATAGGAGAATGGTGTTGTAGAAAGAATGAACAGGACAATCATGGAGCATGCTAGAAGTATGAGGATACATTATAGATTCCCTTGCAGTTTTGGGTAGAAGTAGTTGATAAAGCGGTTTATTTGATTAACCATGGGCCTTCAAGTTCACTAGATGGAGGAATACTAGAGGAAACTTAGACCGGAAAAGAGGTAGATCTATCTTTTCTTAAATTTTTTGGTTCAGAAGGTTTTGTGCATATTGATAAGGAAAATAGGAAAAGGTTGGATGTAAAATCCAAGAGAATTATAAAATTATTAGGAGTTGTAACATTGAATGGAATTAAAAGAGCATGTACATGGATCAAATTTTGGTACCCAAGAATGAACCTATTGAGAATTTTGTGAATGAAAATGAACTCTCATGTTTAAAATTAATACCGACAAGGTTATACAGTAACCGGTGTCAGTTGACCCCTAACCAGCACCAGTCAGACGAAGCGGTATCAGTTACAGAGGATACAAACTAGCATCGGTCACTGTCATATTTGGATAGGAATTTCCAGGAGGTTATATTGAGCCTCCAGTACCCCAAACTCCTGTGAGAAGATCACAAAGGGTAAGTAAACTTCCAGAAAGATTTACACCTCTATTTTACTCATTGTTGATTGACAGTGGTGAACTAGAGAGCTTTGAAGAAGTAATACAGGATAAGACTCATGTTCAATGGAAGCATGGCATGGATGAGAAGATGGACTCCTTGGAAAAGAACCAAACTTGGGATTTGGTTAAGTTTCTAGTAGGTAAGAAAACATTGTGGAATAAGTGGGTTTACAGAATTAAGGAAGAACAGGGTGCACAGAAAAGGTATAAGGCAAGGCTTGTAGGAAAGGGATTTGCATAGAAAGCAGGTATTGAATTTGGTGAAATATTTTCTCCTATTGTTAACATGACATCTATTCATACTGTATTGAGTTTAGTTGTAGTAGAAGATTTGCATTTAGAGCAACTAGATGTGAAGACAGATTTCCTTCATGGTGATTTGGATGAAGAGATTTATATGCAGCAGCTGCTTGGGTATGAAGTCAAGGGTAAGGAGAAATTAGTGTGCAGGTTGAAAAAGATCCTATATGGGATCAAGTAAGCTCCAAGGCAATGGTACATGAGGTTTGATAGTTTTATGCATGAGCATGGTTACTTGAGATGTGAATTTGACCATTGTGTTTATTTCAAGAAGCTTGAAAATGGGAACTATATTATTTTGTTACTGTATGTGGATGATATGCTTATTATAGGATCTAGTATGCAGGAAATTGGTGAGCTTAAGAGAAAGCTAGCTCACACATTTTCAATGAAGGATTTAAGAGCTGCAAAAAGAATCCTTGGTATGCAAATACATAAAGACAGGAAAAATAAGAAATTTTATTTATCTCAAGAGGATTATATCTACAATGTGTTAGAAAGGTTCAACATGTAGAATGTAAAACCTATTAGCACACCTATGGCTGGAAACTTCAAATTGAGAAAAGATTAGTGTCCTTCATCACATGAGGAGGTCAAATACATGACACAAGTATCATGTGCTTTAGCAGTTGGAAGTCTCATGTATGATATGGTTTTTACAAGACCAGACATTGCACAGGCAGTGGGAGTTGTGAGTAGATATATGGCTAATCCAAGTAAAGAGCATTGGAAAGTAGTCCAACAGATACTCAGGTATTTGAAAGGGACATCTAGCATGCAGTTATGCAATGGAGGTTCAGATATTTCATTACGTGGCTATGTTGATTCGGATATGGCTGGAGATCTGGATGGTAGGAGAAGCACTACTGGATATATTTTCACAGTGGGTGCAATGGTAGTTAGTTGGATTTCAAGATTACAGAAGGTTGTGGCTTTGTCTACTACAAAGGTAGAGCATGTTGCAGCTATAGAGGCTAGCAAGGATATGATATGGATGAGTAGGTTCATGGAAGAGTTGGGAAAGGAGCAAAGTGATTGTAAACTATTCAGTGACAGTTAGAGTGCAATTCATTTGGTAAAGAACTCATCATTTCATTTGAGAACAAAACACATTCAATTGAGGTATCACTTCATATGGCAGGTATTGGAGGATGGACAGTTGAATCTGAAAAATATTCATACAAGCAAGAACCCTGTGGATATGCTAATGAAGCCATTAGCAAAGGAGAAGTTGGAGCTACACTCCACTTCTGTTGGTCTTTGAGTTTGAGACTTGAAGAGGAAGAAACAAAGCCAAGGAAGGATCCAAGAATGACATTGTACAGATATGGTGCAATAATTAATCTCCAAGTGGGAGATTGTTGAGTTTTGGAGCTCAATTACTTCATTTTAGCATGTAATTAGAACTTGCTGGAAAATACAGTAACTGGCATCGATTAAGGGCAGACCGGTATCGGTCAAGGGCAAGTAGGAACCGGTGACGGTTAGGGATAACCAGTGTCGATTACCTGTGCAAGGATGTTTTGATTAACTCTTAGGAATTAGATCTATTTTTAGTATTAAATTATTTCTATTGATTGTAATTACATGGCTAAGTGCCCTAAGTCTATAAATGACTATATAAGCAAAAAATCTAGGGTTTAGAAGTAAGATAATTAACAAGAATTAGAAAGAACCTGAAAAAGGTTGGTGAGAGAGAATTATTGGTGATGAAACAAAAGCTTGATAGAAAGAAAGTACTGAACATCTGAGAGGTGTGGAAGGTTGTAAATCTTCATTCTACATCTTGTCAAAGATTTGGATAATATATTGGCTTATCTCTTGGTTGACGTAGCCCACACTAGGTGAACCATGTTAAATCTAGTGTTGATTTATGTCTCTTGTTTTATATATTTATTCTGGTAGAATATCCACTTTTATTTATATGTATGCGTAGATATGATATATTTTTTGTATAACCAGTGTGCTAACCCCAACAAAAGGGGACCTAAATGCTCATATCAAGGCCTGCGCTACTACTATTAGGGAGTTGATTCCTTGGGATGCTGTAGTGGCTAAGATATTTCTAAAGAATCTTAAAGGAATCACATTGGATTGGTATTACCATATTTCGGAAGCTTCTATACATGCCTTTAAACAAATTTTTTTCGACTTCATCAAAGTGTTTGACATGAACAAGTTATTGCATATAGGGATTAGGGAGTTCTTGCATATTAGACAGGAGAAAAATGAATCTATCACCTATTTCATCCAAAGATGGTGTCAAGTTCTTTATTCCTCTGCAAGTGTGCCCAACATTGACCAGATGTAACTTTGTGACATTTTTCTTCACTTTCTCAATCGAGATACTAGGGAGGAAGTCCAAAAGTTTCCTTTTCATAGTTATGAGGAAGAATTGGAAGGTGCACTTCAGATTGACCAAGCCGCTATTGATAGTGGGTTTAATGCTTACAGTTCCAATGGAAAATTGGTATCCCCAAATCAAAATAATGCAAATTATCAAAACAATGGTGCCAACAACCAGGGACCTAAGGGTGTGAATCGCAATCATGGTGCTACCATGAATAGTGATCAAGTCAAGAACATTAGTTTTCCAAATAATGGAAATAATAATAATAACAACAACTCAAGAAATCAAAGAGGCCCTAACATTATGTCATCTGTCAACACAATTGATGTAAATCTTCCGCCACAAAAGTAAAATCAAACCCAAGTCCCAAACCAGTATCAAAACTCTGTCCAAGGGGCAATGAACCATGGTTCTATTAATCAATTTCAAAACTACAACCGAGGTTATAATCATCAACAACAAGATGTTTATCAAAGTCCAAGAGATTACGACCTTAACCTATATTGTGGTTTCCATAAGGTTTGAGGTCATGATGATAGGACTTGCTGTGATTGCAACAAGTTTCTGCAAAGACTTCCCGAAAACCAAAGGCAACTCTTTGTAGACATGTTCCTAGAAAATCCTGAAACAAACTCGTTGCCTAGTCATATCGGACCTTTCATACCTCAAAATACAAACCCTAAATGTCCTGGGGATTCCTAAGAGAATTCTCAAAATATAAACAAGGGTATTCTTATAGGAAACAATGACCATGAAGCCTCAACTTCTGACAACTCTCGGGTTGCTCCTAACCTTGGTTAAAATGATAATACAATAATCTTGGGATTAGTTGAGCTAGAGGTTGAGTGTGAAATTAATGCAACAACTCAAACAAAGGAGTATGTTTCACAACCCTTACCCACTCTTTCCTTCACATAGATTGACATTCCTACAATCGCTAAACCAATATGAGCCTACGATTTGATATCGGATTTGAACAAGACCTTTTCTCACATTTCATTTCTAGATTTCCTAAAGAATTCGCCTATGCATCATTTTTCATTGCTCAATGCACTAGGTATTTCTCATCTAACCCATGTTACGCCACCTCCTAGCACTCAAATAAATCATATTGACTATGACATACATCCTCCAAGACAGAAGGATATGGGTACTGGGTTTGTTTTCAATATAGATAAGATGTCATCTGACGCTGAAATTTCCTGAAGAGGTGATCCTGCCTTATTTTTACAAGTCTAGGTTTATAAAAAATGCATTAAGAGAGTCATGATTGATGATGGGGTTTCTGTAAATGTATTTCCCTTCTCTTTCTTGCATAATTTGGGATATGGAGAGACAAATTGTTCCTCTACAAGAAACACATTACGAGGGTATGACAGTCTTAAAGTGACCTAAATTGGAACCATAGTTCTTCCAGTCATGCTTGGTTCAGAAACTATCTTGACATAGTTTTACATTATTGACATGGAAACAAGTTATATCATGAGCCTTGGGAGACCCTAGATTCATCGAATGAAGGCTATCCCTTCTACCCTGTTCCAAGAGATTAGATTCCTCCATTTGGGGAAGGTCTTCATCACTCAAGGGGATCCTAAGCCCTTTGATATACACTTAGAAAACCTCAAGAAGAAGAAAGGAGTCCATACAGAGTATGAAATTCCTACAAATCAATTGAGCAAACCACCTCCATTAAAAGAGTTAGTCTCGATTATCCCTGACATTCTAAAGGCTGAAGTCATTGACCCAAAAACATTTGAGGTGGTAAAGGAAGATAAAGGTAAATCAATATCTGTGGAAGTAGTGTCCACTAAGACCACAATGGAAATTATGAAACTCTTAGAGGGTGACGATCCGATCTTCCCCTCATTTGAGCCATAGGGGATGGGTAGTCTTCTTGGTTTAGTATCTCTTCCCTCCGATGACCTAGGTCTAGGTGTAAACATGATAGAATTAACAAATGAATAAGGGAAACTTGAGATTGAAATGATGCCATTCAAAACCATCTCTGAGGGTTATTCTATTATAAACCCCAATTTCAACCAATGTGCATCTAAAACAAAGATTTCCATATCCATGGAGTAAGGCCTCATCATTCAGCAAGTGTCACAAGTAAATACAACAATCTACATTAGAAACAAGGCTAAGCAACATAGTAATGCTCACCCACACACCATGTCTCAAGAACGTAACATGGAGGTTCACAAATGCCTCTTTTAGAAAAATAATTTTAATGATTGGACATAAACACTTCTAGGGAAGGGTGGTATGTTTAAACCCAAAGTGGTAGGCCCTTGTCAATAGAATGGAATTTTTGAGGATAATGGTTTCCTGCTGTGTACTTTTAGGGGTGAAGAATTAGATATTCATCAACTTTCTTCACCTTAGACATCATGACATGTAGTTTCACCTGCATTTCCATATGTACATTACTGCATCCGCATTGCATTTTCATCTACTGGTTCTGTAGACACCTAAAATTGGTTACCCAATTTAGTGTCCCCCACGTGCGTTTTCCTTCTCGGGTAACATGGACCACGTTTATATCACCACTTCTTCCTTAGGGTATTATTTAATATTTGATTTAAACATTTATCCTAAGTCTATTTCACCCCATTATGCTTTACCCATAGATAATTAAATATTAACTATTTAATTATACTTTTTACATATATCTTAACCACTTATCTACCCCATATCAATTCCTAACCTCCCATATCTATTTTATCCATCTATCCCCCCTATTTCTCCTCCTCCCAAACCAAGCAGCAGGATATTTTCCATATTTGAGGTGGAAGGATCACTTTCATCTTTCCAAAAATCACCCCTTTTGGCCATGTCGGGAGTTTGTTCCCTGATCAGCGCTAATCGGTACTCGGTCGATGCCAATTTTTTGGAGCAGCACCAATTTCATCTCGATCGGCGCCGATTACAAATACAGGGCCAGAATTTAGTTCTGGTTAGATAGAAAGAATTACAGAGAGTTTTGAGCATCAAGTCTGAGCATTATCTATCAAGCAAAAGTGAATTCTATCCAAATCAATCCCTGAGAGGAGTACCATTACTCTGCTCCTACCACATCGACATCGTGAGCCTCCATTGATCTCTTGGTGACTCTGTTCCTGCATCCAGTGAAGGTGGAGCCTTGTCAGTATCCCTACGGCTCTTGCAGATCCAGGAGATCGACAATCTAGCTTCTACTGTCTGTTTCTCAATCTTCCTACAATTTTCCCCAAGTTGATGCCGACCGTACCCAGTTGGCGCTGATTCTCTCTAGTCGATGCCAACCTATCTCAGTCGACACTGATTTTTCTAATCAACGTCGATCTACCTGCGGACAAGTAAAATAATTCAGGGAACACAAATCCAACATTGTTTTCACACTTTCCTGTTTTCTATTGGTTTCTGTTTGTTGTTTACATTTTGTCTATCATTTTTAATCAAAATATAGACATTTACTTACATCTTTTATCATGTATGCTTCTTTCCTTAATTGAAAACATGGACTGACATCTGCCGAGGGAGCTTATCACTTCCCAGACCCACTTTTTGGGCAGTCCACCAAAATATCTTTTAAAGTTGTCTTTTTCTGTCAAGCATCTGTGTCTCACAGGTTTCTTGGATCTACTTTGCAGGATCGCTTGTGTGCGCATGTCTTGTCTACATCAGCGTTCTTTTCCATCTACATATTTGGATCTTGTCTTATCTATCAGGTATTGATTTCATTTAAGTTTTTTAGGGTTTTTGTGTTTAGTTTGGTACATTAACTTGGACAAGTAACAAGCATGGAAATTCTTGATCTACATTCTGGTGCGTCCGGTGGGACCCAACCAAATTCCCTTATTGGTAAGTTCATTTCTTTTCCAGTTTTGAGCTTTTGTTCTGTTTCTTCACTTCTTTTTGTCAGTTCTCCATAGCATTTCCTTCCTTCATTTTGGTCTTGCTTCTTTCACTTATAATTTGCAAAGTTAAAGTTTCTTCTTTCTTGCAAAACTAAATTCCAATTCCTATTTCGAAAATCAATAAATCTTTCATTTGATTTCAAAATTGCATTCTTGATCCGTCTTTTTTTTACAAAATTGTTATTTTATTGAAAGTTTTCTAGTTCCTTAAATAGAAATTTTCATTCTACTATTATCGGGATATATCTTTCTGGATTTGTTTGTGTGTTTGCTTAACCTTTTATTGCGGAGCACTTTTCTTGTTCATGGGATTGTTCAAGGGGAAGAGCTCAAAAACATGATTTTTGAAGTCCACACACCTTGGAGAGCTAAATCTACAGTTATTTCTCTTTTACGATGTTTTCTCCTTTTTAAGAACTTAAAAAGAACTTGTTTGTTTGTTTTCAATCACATTCAAACATTTCGATTTTGGAGTTTAAAAATAATTTAATCACATTTGGGAAAGAATTTGTTTGACCTATCTTCATCAAAATCCAACACTTCGTTCTTAGTGCTTAAAAGAACTTTTCCTTTGTCATTTTTGTTGTATGTTATTCATCTAGTTTTCTAAATAGGCTGAAAAATTTAATCAAAATCGGTAGTGACACTATTTGATTTTTATTTTTCACCCTTGCATACAAAGCCAAAATCACTAGGTATAAAGCATCAAAACAAAAATTCCTCCCCTAGCCTCACCTACTTGGAAGTGACATATAAGAGAAAGAGCCTACATGGTACTCGGGCCACACTATAAATTCACAGAAGTTCTGGTATATATTGGCAAAGCACCCGAATCCCTTATCACAACTGTGTGTGAAGTGTGGGGGTAGGCCCCTATATCAAACCATGTACTGGTCTTTTACTGAAGTTCCTTTGGGACTCCTCACCAAAACATTCCCCAAATCATCCTTAGTTTGGCTACTGAGTAGTTCATGTTCTAAAAAGCCGTCCCTAATATTTTCTTTTTTAAAAAATAGGAAAACTTAAAAGAGATAATCACCTACGCTACTTGAATTGTCTGTGCATTAGTTAGGTCAATCTTCTTTTTCTATATTTCTATTTGTTTATGACAGTCATCACTCAGTTACAATCTAGAAAAATGGCTCAACTGGCCCCTTCTTCCTCCGAGATAACCACTAGTGTGGATGTTTCGGCACCCCTCGGGTCTTCCTCGGGACCTCTATTAGTTGGTTCCCCATCTTGGTCATATAATCCTTTCTATCATCCTAAAGCAATCCCATCACGTCCATCTTCCCCCATTCCTTTAGAAATATCAACTGCTTCTAATATAGAGTATGTTCCTTGTGGGGATCCTGAATTTCAAGCACTCCTTGATCGCAATCCGGTAGCCCTTATGGACTATCTAGTACATAAGTTTGTTAGAATATCTGATTAGGGACCACCAATCCAGCAAGTTTATGATTATCCTCATGAACCATCCCAGGATTTTATAGAATAGTTAGCATATTTTTTCTCGCCTCGAACCACGGAAGAGGGTGGCGCACATGTGCCTCCTTTTTCTCTTCCACCGACCATGTCAAATAGTTCTCAAATAGTCTTTCCTATTCCTAACGCCGCAGTTACCTCGACTATTCCACAACCTACTTATGAGAAGTCCTCTTCTCTAGTTATGATGGGTGTATCTGCACACCCACAGATTATTGTTAATTCTTCTATGCCATCCATTGCATCCCAGGGTCAGTACCTCTTTGTGAATCAACCCCCTTCTACGAGTCAATTGGTTCTTGTTTCTCATCCTCCAGTTGGTCTTTCTTCCAATGCTCCAGCGACAATGACCTTCACCCATCCTCTAGCATCGGCACCCTTAATAGCCAATCTGGTAGTCAAAAGCCTCATTCAGACCTTGTTCCCCACCATGTCCAATCAAATTAACACCCATGTTCCTCAATCCATTCTGTTTCAGTCGACAAGTGTAGGAGCCCACCAATCACAAGCTCCGTCTTTCATTCAACCATATTTTTCTCAACCACTTGTCATCTCACAACATGTTTATACACAGGATCCTTCACAACAAATACCTCACCAGGCGTCACCCAGAATGCTTGGTTATTCCTCTTATCATCCTGTTAATCAACAGATGAATCCCCCATTGACGCCTCAACAAAATCCACCATTTGCTTCTTATGTAGGACATACCACTATGCCTCCTCAATCTGATGTGGTCCAAATTCTTTTCAAGAAAATCATAGACCTAGAAGCTTCCACCAAAGGGGCTCATCCTTCATACTCTTTTGAAGAAGTGTGTAATGAACCCATTCATCCATCAGTGGCTTTTAAGCCTTATCCTCCCCAATGGGAACTTCCTAAGTTCTCACAATTTTATAGTTGGGAGGATCCTCAACAGCACCTGCGAGCATTCAAACATGCTTGCTACCTGATAGTCCAGGATCAGGAGCTTATGCTCTGTACTTTCCCTATGTCTCTAGCAGGGCCTGCTTTAGACTGGTATAATAACATTCCCCAACATTCCTTGTTTTCTTTCTCTCAATTGGCCCAAATGTTTGTTGAAAAAATTTCAACAAACATCACACATAAGATCTCGATTACAGATCTTTATAACATTCATAAATTTTATGATGAGTCTATTGCAGACTTTGTCGCTCATTGGAGAGGGATAATAAACTAATTGTCTTTCTCCCTTCCTCAATCTCAACAGATCAAGTTGTTTACTCAATCTTATGCTAATCATATTTCTGCCACTTTAAGGATCCAAAATTTTCATACATTTGAAGAATCCTTTACGATGGCACGCAAGCTTGAATCCCATGCCATTGAATAAGGAAAGTTAAAACTTCACTCTAAATCTAAACCATATTTTTCTTGGTTTACAAAAAAAACCCTTCCACTTCTAACAAAGACAAGAATCAGGGGTCTACCAACGCTATCGTATTAAAAACATCACGAGCCGACAACACTTCTAATCAAACACTATGAAGAGACTCCTCATCTTCTCGAAAAGGACCCTCATCAACTCGATCTTTCACTTCGTTGGGGGAATCATATGCTTCTATCTTGGAAAAAATGTTGGAAGTTCACATGATCGAACTTCCCCCAATTAGAAATTTTGATGAAAACCAAGAACATCCATTTTGGTATAGGGAAAATGACTTCTATCATTATCATAGAACCAAAGGCCATGAAATTGAACGATGTCAGACCTTCAAAAATCTTGTCCAGAAATTCATTGATAAAGGCGAGCTCATTTTGGATAACCCAAATGCTCCCCCAAATTAGGTGCTTGATGTTTTTAAACAACCTTTTCCCAATCATTCCCCGAACAATGATGCTTCAGAGTCTCAAAAACCAAACACTCATACTATCAGCTCCATTTCTACTGAATAATCTTCTTCTAAAACTAAGTCATCTACGAACACATTGACCAAATCAGAACCTCCTTCCGATCCACTAATCGTTGGGATTCCACCATCTTCACATAGTACGTCTTTGAATATTCCCACATTGTTAGAGATAGATTCATCTCCCTCTGCCTCTTTATCTGATCTTCCATCCATGCTCGAGATAGTTTCATCCTCATCTGTCTCATCGTTAGATATTCTTTCAATGCTCAAGGAATTTACATCCCTTTGAGTTTCCACCACGAATACATCTACTGTTGTTTCTCCTATTTTTGTTACGACTATGCCATTGGTAAACATACCTATAGTTGTACCAACTTCGACAGAAGCGTCTTCAATTTTGACTCTTCCTATTTCCTTTCCCACAGTAGTTACACCCACAATTACTATACCAAAAGTAGTTCCCTCGTAAGGAACTGCTCCTTCATCATCCACTTCTTCCATCACCGATACTATTTTGCCTATTAAGGGAAAATCTAAAGAAATAGCACCGGCACCTACACTCTTGGTTCCTGAACTTAAATTGAGACAACTAAATTATAATGTTACATCATTAGCACCTCCTCATCTCCTTCCCCTGAAAAGGATACAATCACCTTATGCGGTTGAAGTTGTCACCATCCCTGAAAAAGGAAAACCCATATTTCAGACTATTAAGACTCTTGGTGCTTTCCCTCAAAAATCTCTCCCTGTGCCTCATAAAAGGTTGGATTTATCAACTGGGAAGGCATCTTCTTCTTCAATACCATCAGAACCATCATCATCTTCTTCTAAAACACCTTCTTTGTTGGTGCCTTGTAAAGTGAATTTACCCACTAGAAAGGCATCACCTCTTTTATCAGGACCATCATCTTCGTCACCAAAAGTCAAGGCACTCTCTATTCCTCTGATCAGACCTATTTTGGGAGCTCCTCCCTCATCTAAATCAGCATTATCTAAATCATCATCTGTTTCGACCAAGTATCCTTCTTTATCTCTGAAGACCACAACGCCTGTCACATCTTCGTTTTCTTCAAAATCTATTTTAGGAGCTCCTCCTCCGCTGAAATCAATCCTGCCTCACTTACTTCCATCCCAAGCACCCATAGTTACTCCTCCCAATGTCTGAAAAAGTAAAATGATCCCTAAAAAAATTATCAAACCAGACATGCAGGTTCTTTTACCTCTACAGTCCGTGGAGGTAATAGAGGCACCCTCCATCATCTCTGTCCTCATCTTTGTCTACACAGATTTATACTTATCTCTGTCCGATCTTTGTCTTAACCCAGATTCTATACTGAAATTTTCCCTTTGGCAACTATCCAATCTTCATGCCATATCCCTCCTCTGATCAACCCATATCCTAATGGAGTAAAACCTTCCTGTTCAACGCGGATTTGATTTGTGCTTACCATCGCTCCCAAGACACCACCAAAAATGATGAGGGATTAAAGCCCATCAACTGTCGTTAAATTTGGAAGAAAGTGATCTTCTGTTGAAGAAGAGGAGGAAACAGTATCTCGCTGTCATCTCAACCCACTCGAGCTCATGATCTCACTCAATCGCCTCTATTCTACATAATTCCAAACCCCACGCCGGATGCTTTTTTCCAAAACCTTCTCAATCACAAACGTGCATATCGCCACTAGAAACAACATATGATAATCTATCAGTCATCTCATCCTAGCCCGGCTTTGTCCATTTTTTCTTTCTGCAGCCCCCTAGAGCATTCTGTTTCCCACAACCCCTCCAGCCTCGAGAACTAGGGTCCTTTAATTCATGCATTGCTGGCACTCACCCTCGGGATCAGATTCCACCTGTGTCCGTAGTCGGAGAGTGTTCTTAAACACCTTCACCCCTGGCTCCCGGTCAAAATGTCTCTTTTTTCAACAACTCAATTCAATCATCTCCACACACAGCATCGGCTAGGCTTTGATTGATAATCTCCGATGTCATATCGCAATGAATTCAGAGAACCCCAAACCTGTTGAGATGATTCTTTGGATTGAATACACCGTTCACCCCGCCTATTTATGTCCTTTTAAGATTCATAACTCCTCCTTCCCTTTCTTCCAGGATTTGGGGGAAGGCTTCCCTCCCTCTTTATAATCACATTCTCAAAATTCAACAACACTAACGTTTAAATGCACTATGATTGATAGTTGTTAACTTCACTCAACTTCATTTCCTTTTATCCTCACACCACCTTATCCTCACCTTCCTTTACCCCCAAGAGACTTACTTGGCAACCCCCGCCTTTAGCCCTTCGAGCATTTAATGATCAAGTGGCAGTATTAGGAAAACTGTAGGTCCTGCCATTCGAGTAGGTAAGAAGCTATAGAAACTCTTTGACATGTTTTAAAGGGACATTCCACTACAATATGATCCTCGGAAACTCCTAGATTCGTTTGCAATGCATTGTGTCCCATAGGTGTGACCCTTCCATCAATGTTTTAAAAATCAATATAGGGTTAAAAATCTATATCATCCAGGAGATACCATTCCTTGTGCCACAATTTGCGGACATGACACAGGCTACCCTCTAAAGGAGGATGCTGTTCTCCTGAAGAGGCTTCATCCTCTTTCCATACCTGAACAAACTACCCAGATTTACAAAATTAGAAGAGGACCATGCAGTGTTTCTCACTAGGAGAACTTCCGCTTCTCTCTTTTTAAACGCCCATTCTCAAACCTAATGAGTTGGTTAGACCAGACAAAACAACCGAATACAGCCATTGTCTCGTCACATCATCACCATTGGTCTACCCAATCAACGGATTCTAACTTATTAGGTTGAGTTTTGATACACCTTCCAACTACGCCCGGATTCTCCCCTAGGCCCCAAACCATACAGCGGGTTTGATTGGTCTACAGAATCCAACATTTGCAAAACTTATTATATACGCTGCCGCATGGAAGGGGTTTTAGCCTAAGAAAGTATGGAACAGGGTGTTGCATGACCTCATGTCCATTCCAACTCTCCAAACCACACATCAAAAATTTGGTTAGGATTTTAACCGCTTTCTTTCAAAAGCCACATCACTATTCTTGATGAGCATCTTGAGGAACATCTTTTCATGCTAGGTCAGAAGCATCATTTGATGTGGATGACGCCATTCATTCCCGTATACCTTTTTTTTTGGTCAATCCAATTCCTTATGGCCGCTGACCTATTAGTATAAAACTAATAACAAATCCACGTCAGACCATTAGTCTTCCCTGTGAAAATAGTTGTGGAGAAGACTCTCATACATCAACATATCACTGTGTGGAAGATGACTTTGTCATCACCTATTTAGAGCAAAGGATTCCTATCTTCCTATAAAACCAATTCCTTCATGAACCAAATCTTCTACAATTCTAAACGAAGCCACTGTCGACCTTAATTATAGGGACTTCTAAAGACCCTCACATATTAAGGTCGTCCAATCTCTTAATCCATAGGAGTTAGGAGGACTTTACCACTGTATTGTCTAACCATTCGTACAAGCCTTCGCTTGGTCATATGAGGATATGCCAGGACTCGATCCGATATCGTGGTCCCACAATATCGTTACTATCCAGACATCAAACCGGTTAGTAAGCAAAAAATTGCATAAAATCACCTCGAGTAGCCCTTCTTATAAAGAAGAGTTTGCCAATGTTTACTTTTGAGAAAACTTCATCCAGCCCATTGAGATCACAATAGGTTTTCAACGTAAGTACCAGTAACCAAAGCTATGGGAAAGATTCAAATTTGTACCGACTTTCGATGATAGTAATCTTTCTTGTCTAAAAAGATTATTTTCCTATACTAACTATCGACCAACTCTGGGATTTTAACGGCAGGCCACGAGATGCTTTCTCTATGGATGGTTTCTCTGGGTATAATCAAATTCTCATCGTGCCAGGGACCAACATAAGGACTTCCTTATAAAACTCATTGGGGACTTTTTGTTATCGTGCGTGTCAGGCCTTTTTGAGTCTAAGAATGCAGGTAGGAAGTACCCTATAGTGAGCAATGACCTACATATTCCATGAATCTCTTACACAAACTGTGGAAGATTACGTCGATGCTCTCCTCGGTATAAATACAATGCCGTCAGGATCATATTTTCACTCTGCCTCCTCTCTGAGAGTCATTCTCTTTGTCTTTCACCTAAATCCATCTAAGTGCATGTTTGGCGTTCTCAATGGGTAAACTCTTAGGCTTTAATTCATTTCTATATGGTGGTATTGAAGTGGACCTGCAAAAATAAAGCTATCCTGATATGCATCCACCTTATAAACTTAAATAACTTTGTGGTCTCAAGGACACCTTCAATCAGTACGTCTTTTATCTCGCAACTTCATTACCGTGTCAACCTTTTTCTCTTCCTCCGTAAGAATGTTCATTTTGAATGGGATGATTGTTGCAAAGGCCTTTGATGATCTCAAATCTTATCTTCTTCTCCACATGTGCTTACACCTACAGCGAGGGTGGGGTGAGCCCTTTATCTTTATATTTTGTAACTGACCATCTCTGGAAGCCATCGATCCACATCGGGATGCTAACCGTAAAGAACAGGTCGTTATATTAACATCAGTGAACTCTTCATGAGTAGGAAAACACGCTATTCTGAAGCAGAAAATTTTTGTTGGCTCTCTCTTCGCAATTCTAAAGCTTCGTCATTGACCTCCTTTAAGCACAAAACATTACATTGTCACACGTGTCAATCCAATCAAGACATGCATGCAAAAGCAATGATCAACAATGATTGTATCACGCGTTGGCTCATGCTCATGAAGAATTGGATCTCGAGTTTATCTCGCCAAAAATCTATCAAGGGTCAGGTCATTATAGATCAATTAGCTGATGCTCCTCTTTTGAACACTCAAGTCCCCCTTTCTCAATTCCCCGATGAATATATCCAACAAATTGATTTCGGTCTTTCTCCATTTAAATTAAAACTCTTCTTTGATGGATCCAAATGCCAGAAAGGGGGAGGTGCAGGTTTCGTTATGATTCCTTCTTGGGGGTGCACCTATCCCAGTCGCACACAAACTTAACTTTGAGTGTACCAATAATATGGCTGAATATGAAGCTCTTGTTTTAGGTCTTCAAAATGACATTAATCTTGGTGCCCTCCATATCAACAAATTTGGTGACTCTGAACTCATCATTAATCAAGTCATGGGTGTCTATCAATGCAAAGAATGATATCCTTCAAAAATATCGCGATATCGTTCTCTTTCAGCTTCAATATTTTGATAAATTTACTATCTAAGATATTCCTCACACTGTGAATCAATTCACAGATACAATGGCTTCTTTAGCCTCACTTATTCCACCTTTTACTAGAAGACTCGTGACTTTCTGTGGTTGTGTAGCATTTAGACCAGCCATCTCATCTCAAGCAGTTGACTTCAATCAATGCTATCACAACCAATACTCAAGATGAGTGGTATCAACACATCATTGATTATCTATCTCATTCAGTGCTTCCTCTAGATCTGACTTCCAATGGTAGAAGATCTTTTATCCTACGTGCTAATCGCTATACTATTCTAGGTGGAATCCTCTACAAACATGGTTTTGATGGTATTTTACTTTGGTGCCTCAAAACCCCTGAATCATCTAAAGCCATCCAGGAAGTCCATGATGGTATCTGTGGTGGACATTTTAGTGGTCTTGGCCATAGCTAAACGCATCTTACGTTTAGGCTATTATTGGCCTTCTATTAATCGATATTGTTGTGAATACACTAAGAAATGTGTCAAGTGTCAACAACATTCCAATCTCACACATATCCCCAGTCAGGCTTTGCAACCTGCTAGCGGATTTGTGGCCTTTTTCGCAATGGGGTCTTGATCTCATCAGTCTCATCAATCCCCACTCTTCACAGTATCATCATTCTATCATTACTACCACAGAATACTTTACTAAGTGGGTGGAAGCTATTCCTCTTTCATCGACCAAAGCTAAACCCATAGTTGATTTTGTCTATCAACACATCATTTGTCGCTTTGGTGTTCCACAACAAACTCATCACAGAACAATGGTAAATCTTTCAAAAATTTCGATTTGTAGAACCTCTGTGACGCTTTCAATATCAAACTCAGCTTTTATTCTCCATACTATCCCCAAGCTAACAGCCAAGCTGAGGCTTCCAATAAAACTTTGCGTAATATCCTCGCAAAAGTAACTAGTCGAGCTAGTAGGGATTGGCATTTACATATCCATTTTTCTCTCTGGGCTTATCGAACTAGCATTTGTACTCCTACGGGTGCTACTCCCTTCTCTCTAGTCTATGGGTCAGAGGCTGTTCTTCCTTTGGAAGTCTAGATCCCATCTCTTCATGTTTCTCTCAGAGAATTTTTTTCTGATGAGGACTATCATCAAAATCGTCTAGCACAGCTTGAGTTGCTAGATGAGCAGGACATCTCAATGCTCTTGAGCATCATCAAGTCTATCTTGAGTGTGTCAAACGTGCTTATAACAAGCACTTGCAACACCGTGACTTCAAAGTTGGTGATCTTGTTCTTAAAGAAAACCAAAATGTCACTACGCTAGAAAGGAGTCAGCGTGGTAAGTTCACTCCTAACTGGATGGGTCCATACGTAGTCACTCATAAATATGGGTCTGGGGCTTATCGTTTGTCTTCCATGGATGGTGTACCTAAAATGGAACCTCTTAATGCCTTGCATCTAAGGCCCTTCTACTATTAAAATCTATCTTACATGATCTTAGTCACAAAATAGATCTTTCATCCATCTAACAACCAGTCATATATTTTCCTAGTGATTCAGAACTATGTGGTTCTCCGCGTTATGTCTTTTCTACCTTAAATATGAGTATCGCGGCTCTACTCATGGAATTTTTCTTATGGATATGTTCCTCCTCCTAGTAGGGACACCTTAATCACTTCTTCATCTGTCCCAAGTATCTATCTTAATCGAATCTACTTGGGGCATGAGTATGTGCTTTTTATACATTTTCTTCCCCTCTATCTGATCTATCTGGTCTACACTCAGCTTCTTTCAAAAAATATCCAAAAGCTCCAAAAAAAAAAGAAAAAAATCGGGGAGGTGCTATCCTAAAAATTCCCAAAAGATAGACTGATCCCTTGAAGGACAGCTATCTATGCATTATCAAATGAATCAAAAGATATAGACCATGCCCTTGAAGGATGGCTACATTTGAAATATAGACATGCCCTTGAAGGATGGCTACATTCAAAATACAGAACATGCTCCCTTGAAGGATGGATTGTTTGTTCCATGGAATTTCCAAGGCTTCTTGCATTGATCAACCTTTATAGTAACAGACTTCCTCTTCGTCCAGTTTGTTCACTTTTTAGCATCACTGAAAGACTTCCCATATCGATCAGTCTTTCTATATCTAGCAAACTTCCCGCATTGATCAAGTTTGCTTTTTTTATCAAAACAAAAATCATGAAGCTGAGATATAAGACCTTTTGTCGATCATATGGAGAACCCTATCTTCCCAATACGAGCACGTATTCTGTTCTTTCTAAATTTTGACAAGATACATACTTACTTCTCCTTCCATTTACCTCCTAGATCTGGTTTGCGACTAGCTAGTGTCATGTTTATTTTAACCTCATATATGGCCTTGTATGCATGGTCTTTTGGTTTCTTATCAAAGTCTCTATTTTTGGTCAGTTAGGGACCTAGCTTATCATTCTTTTTCTTATCTAGGTGTATTGACTTTATTTCTAATCAAGGTCATTTCATTACATCCTTTGCTCTCACAGAGAGCATTTCCCATTATTATTTGTTATTCATCCAATTAAATTGACATTTAACATGTTAATTTAGTCAAAATCTATCATCTATCTATATTCATCTTATCTACTTTGTCCAAAAAAACATATCAAAGCATGTATTGCAAACACATGTGAATCTACCTATCTATTTTCATCAAAATTAAATTAACATCTTAAACATATCAAATCTATCAATCACATCTATCCATCTATCCATCAAATCATCTAAAAACGTGTACATCCAAGTTACACTACATCTATCTATATCTATTTTTTCATCAAAATTAAATCCACATATCAATCACATCAAATCACATCACATCTATCTATCCTCTATGTCTATGTCCATCAAATCACATCTATTTATCCTCTATCAGCATATGTCTATATCCATCACAATTACGCTACATCTATCCACATATCTATTAAAATTAAATGCATGAGTACAATCATATGACACAGAAAATGATGAATCTATATATATATGAGTACAATCATATGACACAGAAAATGATGAATCTATATATATACATGAGTGTCTGTACAACAAAGAATGGATGGCTTTCAATCAAGCCATCTATATCATACATCAAAAATGCCTTCAAATCGAGGCTACATCAATATATCGATACAAAAATATAACATATCTATATCATGAAATCCGATAGGTGGAAGACGCTATCTCCTCCACCCTCCTCTAGTCTAGGTTGTCTCTCCTGGCCACCACCTATCGAGCTAGAAGCACCTACTGTTGGGGGCCTTCTACCACCTCGGTCTCTCCTGGTGCTCCCTCCCTCTGATGCACCACTAGCTGCAACTGTCGCTGATCTCCTCCTCACACCGTAACAAGGCACATCAGAGGGCATGTTGTGCCAGGGTGTCCTCATAGTATCTCACCTTGGCAAGGAGAGACTGATAAGTACTCAAGATCACCGTACCAGGTGCTCGTAATGGCGTTACTGGTGCTACTGGTGGTGGCCCTCCTAATGTCGCACCCTATGACCCAGACTCTGACATAGTGCCTGTATCACCATATTTGGCCCTGAGGGCCTCTCTATGCCGATGGTAGCGATCCCTCTGCTTGGATTGATTGTATCTCACTCCTGACGAGTTATGTCTCTCTCCAGTATCAGTGCATCCCTCTCCTCCATCAGAGCTCTGATCTCCTCGAGGGAAGCCCTAGGTGTGTCTACATCAGGGTAGCATGCTCTCCCTCCAAGCCTCTCCAGCACTGTGGCTATGTCCTCCTCATCTACGCATCTATGATGCTGGCAGGTGTCATGGTAGCTCTATAGAATACCATGCCACATAGCCATCATCTACTCCGGCATCTTCATCACTATCTGTGGAAGGTGGGGCCTCCCTCAATGGATCTACCAAGATCAAAATTGGCAAGATCAGTCTCTCTGCTATCTCACCTGTATGGCCTGTAGGTGGTCGGAACTGTCTGAAACTAGGCTGAACTGCCTCAATACCTACATAAATGGGATGCACTCCCACATATCTAGCCTATGGCCCCTAATCACCCCTGCTCCATCTCAACCCCACCAGGTGAGCCTCCTGACCAGCCCATGTCGGATAGACCCGATATGGTCTCCAAATGACCTACTCTAGTGTCAGCATCCTGAAACGCTTAGCATACCACTCCGTAGATCTCCCTATATCTCCTGGGGCCATGTTAGACCCCACCATCGCCAGAATCCATAATCGAGGGCCCCCACTACTGCTGGCATCCATGGAAGCTCGGATGGCCTGATCACTGCTATGTGCTCATATGCCCAACAATGGAGCACAAAGCTAACATCTATACATGTCCTCCTATCGGTGGTGTACATCCATAACTCATAGTATATCTGAGCTATCAGGGCATTCAGTTAAATGTGAACACCTGTCTGAACTGTAGGATGTCACAAACACAGTCTAGTAACAGCAATGGAAATCTCCCACCTCCTGAATCTGGCAAAGAAAAATAGGAGATCGCCATCTGAATCAGTACTATCCATCTACTCCTGACATCATCCTATCTATAATGAGAGGCTATCCTCACCACCCCGGACACTATCTCTAGAATCATCTACCCTGTCCCCATATAATCATCCTAGGGCCCTCTGCTGCTGCTCTCGTGGAGTAATCTCAATCAGGTCCCCAGTGATCGGTAGCCTTAGGATCCTATATATATCCTCGTGGGTGATGGTCATCTCACCCGTCCTGAACCAGAAAGTACAAGTCCTGCTATCCCATCATCACACTAGTGCTCGCATCAACTCTACATCTCGCGGCACCCGTCGATAGTACCGAAAGCCCCCCGAGCCCTGGCTAGCTCTAGGTGACCACCAATCCGCGTCAGTCACATCAGGGAGAATGGTCTCTAGAAGCTCAGGAATAACATCCCACATATGCAAATCCTCTCGTGCCTACATCACACGACACCATGAACAGTGTTAGCTACTTACTTATCCACATCCAAATATCACAAAAAAATAACATTCTATCAATTTCTTAAATCTAAACATTACAATCGGTGTCGATTGAGTCAAATCAATGTCGATCTGATTTAGTTGATGATGATTATAACCAATCAACGCCGATCTAACTAAATCGGCGTCAATTTTAACAATCAATCAACCGATCTAACTAAATCAGCGTCGATTTTAACAATCGACGCCAATTGCAAGGCCAAACGCCCCACAATGCTCTGGCCTCTCATTTATCTAGTTTTTTTCTTAAAAAATTTGGCATCCTAATATGCTATTTCATGATAAAACTATATAGGAAAGTTCGGGTAGATCCACTTACCCCCAGTCGTGTCCTCTTCCACTTCTGACTGCTCCCAGAGGCTTCCATGGTGCTCAAAATCAATTTTTGACTCTCTCTAAATCAATCGTCACGGTCTAAATAAATCATTCACGTTTTCCTTTCACATATTTATATGGGCTCGGTATGGTCAGGCACTGATTTGTTATGGTCCGGCACCGATTTTTATGGTCGGCACTGATTAATCTGGATCAACACCGATTTAGGCCTATTGTTGCCGATTGGTTGCACTTTTGCTTCTTCACCTCGCTTTATTCCATCTCCTAATCTTCTTGCCATAGTGTTGATGCTTGGCTTATTTATCTGGTCATTATTGTGCCTTGAGTGTTGCCTTTTGGCACATACTTTCGATATTATCACCCATTTCGAGCATGTTCCCTGTACATGGGGCACTCACATTTTTTGGTAGCTTAAAGTTAACGGGTCTGTAGGCACTAACATCGTCTACTTCACAGACCGTCTGGTTGTCCCTACCAATGTGTCTCTCTTTAGGTGCTACTATTTTGCAGCCCTCCTTACACTCACGGGTCTGTAGGTACTAACGTCGTCTCATGCGGAGACCGTCTAGTCTGCCCTACCAATGTGAGTTCCTTAGGTTGCTGCCTTTTTATTATTTTTGTGCATCATTAATGATCAGATCTACTCCAAGCATCTAGCTGGGGCATCCTACATTTTCATCTACCTTTTTCAAACTTGGGATTGGTTTCTCTTTCGAGGCCCATCCCATCCCTAGTTTGAGGGGGATCACATCATCACTTTTTCTTCCTTTCTTCCAACTCCTTGTTTTTGTCTCGCAACTTTGCTTATCGCAAGTTACTTGACAAAAAGGGGCAAAATGTAGACACCTAAAATTGGTTACCCAATTTAGTGTCCCCCGCATGCGTTTGCCTTCTCAGGTAACATGGACCACATTTATATCACCACTTCTTCCTTAGGGTATTATTTAATATTTGATTTAAACATTTATCCTAAGTCTATTTCACCCCATTATGTTTTACCCATAGATAATTAAATATTAACTATTTAATTATACTTTTTACATATATCTTAACCACTTATCTACCCCATATCAATTCCTAACCTCCCATATCTATTTTATCCATCTATCCCCCCTATTTCTCCTCCTCCCAAACCAAGCAGTGGGATATTTCCCATATTTGAGGTGGAAGGATCACTTTCATCTTTCCAAAAATCACCCCTTTTTGGCCATTTCAGGAGTCTGTTCCCTGATCGGCGCTCGACCGGTACTCGGTCGACCGCCGATTTTTCGGAGTGGCAACGATTTCATCTCGGTTGGCGTCGATTACAAATATAGGGCCAGAATTTAGTTCTGGTTAGATAGAAAGAATGACAAAGAGTTTTGAGCATCAAGTCTGAGCATTATCTATCAAGAAAAAGTGAATTCTATCCAAATCAATCCCTTAGAGGAGTACCATTACTCTGCTCCTACCACATCAACATCGTGAGCCTCCATCGATCTCTTGGTGACTCTGTTCCTGCATCCAGCAAAGGTGGAGCTTTGTCAGTATCCCTACAGCTCTTACAGATCCAGTGGAGATCGACGATCTAGCTTCCACTGTCTGTTTCTCAATCTTCCTACAATTTTCCCCAAGTTGACGCCGACCATACCCAGTCGATGCCGATTCTCTCTAGTCGACACCAACCTATCTCAGTTGATGCCAATTTTCCTAATCAACGTCAATCTACCTGCGGACGAGGTAAAATAATTCAGGGAACACAAATCCAGCATTGTTTTCACACTTTCCCATTTTTCTATTGGTTTTTGTCTGCTGTTTACATTTTGTCTATCATTTTTA
Organism: Taxus chinensis; assembly: GCA_019776745.2. Lineage (NCBI taxonomy): Eukaryota > Viridiplantae > Streptophyta > Pinopsida > Cupressales > Taxaceae > Taxus > Taxus chinensis. Next base: position 778,689,091 of record CM034149.1, on the reverse strand, counting down.
ATCAAAATCCAGACATTTATTTACATCTTTTATCATGTATGCTTCTTTCCTTAATTGAAAACATGGACTGACATCTGCCGAGGGAGCTTATCGCTTCCCGGACCTGCTTTTCAAGTAGTCCACCCAAATATCTTTTAATGTTGTCTTTTTCTGTCAAGCATCTGTGTCTCATAGGTTTCTTGGATCTACTTTGCAGGATCACTCATGTGCACCTGTCTTGTCTACATCAGCTTTCTTTTCCATCTACATATTTGGATCTTGTCTTATCTATCAGGTATTGATTTCATTTGAGTTTTTCAGGGTTTTTGTGTTTAGTTTGGTACATTAACTTGGGACAAGTAAGAAGCACGGAAATTCTTGATCTGCGGGTTCATTTCATAAAATTTGTGATCAAGGGGACTTATTCTTATAGCAATTACTAAAAAATTCTGAAAACATTGGCATAACATTCAAATCATGGTCTCTATAAATCTTTCATGGTGTCATCAAATGTTTTCTAAATCATTTCCTCAATCCAAACAGGATAAGACAAAGTTTTGACAATAACCATACCAAGGCCTGCATACTTGGTTTCTACTTTTGTATCTTTCTAGATTAGGTGTCGATTGGTTGCTGGAATGTGCACCCACATCTCAGATCTAAGGAGGGGACGAGGTGTTTGAGACCACAATGGAACCATCCCCAAGTTGTGGGACCTTGCGAGCTTGGGACGGATCTCTGGAGAAGGCCGGTTCCTCTATCTATTTCTACTGCTACTGCTACTCCTAGTGCTGAAATGGAAAACTAAGCTAAGAATGCCAAGGGACCAGGGAAAGAAGGATAACATGAAGTAAACTACACTAAAAGGTGATAGCACCATAAAAAAGGGGTGAAAACTATTTGTTCTGAGTGAGAAAGATAGGGAATGCGTGAAAGGAGGCTAGGCACGAGTAGCACAGTGAAATACATATTCACTAGATCGTTCTCATGAAACACAACCAAGTATGGAATTGCAGGGGACTTGAAATAGCACAACCAACATACAACACAAAAGAAAAGGCAGAGAGAAGGAATGAAAACACATTAGGATAGAGAATAGTCACAAAACGATGCTTGTATTACTTCCAGAAATACATAGAACTGTTACAATGATGAGGAGGCCGATATCCACATGTAAGAACCAAACATGGAGGTCTGCAACTTAGAATACATAAAGTATGGAGTCCTTAGCAACATGCATAAGGGGTCCAGAGTGTCCAACATAACAAATGAGCCTTGCTCTTACATATATAGATGAATTCATTGAGGAAGAAGGGAAAAAGGGTTGAAAACATCCAAATTTGAAAGACATTTTCCCGCTTCTCTCCTATCAGATCCGGCCAGAATTTGAATTTTGAATTTCAAGCATTGTGGCTGATGTCAGCATCCCCTCCAACAAGCCCAGGTGCGTGCTGATCTGAACTCTGTATCAAAAGGTACGTCTGTCGGAATGTCAGAGTTTTTCAACACATGCGAACATGTGGCATGCACGGATTGGCTAAAATGAAGGCCAACTTGTGTGAAATGTCTACTACAATTTTCTGCCATGTGTCACCCACTAGTTTTTTACAGAGATCAGTGCCTTGTTGGCAATGCTTTGACCAGTTGCATGTAGAATTACTCAGGCATGTCAGAAGACTTCATATAGAAAGTACGAAGGAGGGCGCGAAAGGGAAAGCACGTGGAAGAAAGAGATGCAGGAGGAAAGTAGGAGGCAAAGGAAAGCACACGTGACGTGCGTGGAGAAGATGAGGCAAATAGGTGAGCAGAGAATGCATGGTCAAGGCACAACTATTACAAAGTAATAGGCACGGAGCACGAAGGGCTAGGAACCTGGCTAATTGAAGCAAGTGCAAGGCGCCCGAGGAGAAGGTGAACATGAGAGGAAAAGGAGAAAGGAGGAAGGAATGAACCGGGGAAGGCATGTAAGAGGAAGCACGATAAGGACATGGCACGTAGGATAACTATGGACTGGAATGTGCCAAGTGAGTTGAGTGCGTGTAACCATGTAATTGATAACTTGGAGCTGGAATGTGTCTGCGAGTTATCCAAATCACTAGGAGAGTTATTTGGATAAAAGTTTTGGTGACTTTCGGGGCTATCTACCTGCTAGATGAAAGAGACCAGTAGCCTGGAGCATCCATTGGGCATGGAGTCTGCTTATGTAATCATAGCCTATGTGATCACTTGAAAATCATCCCTGCACTCTGTTCTAAATCTGACAACTGCTGAGAGAATCTTTGTACTCTTGGAAGTAACAAAAGAGCACATGCAGGAAGTGCACGAGAGGAAAGAACTATGTACAAACAAACAATGTGCCCTTGAAGCACACTTGGAGGAATTGAAACTACTTAATATATACAACATGATGTAGACAAACGTAATGGAAGGGTTTAAGATAGATCCTGTTTACTAGGATTTTTTACATGCACATCCATCAAGATGAGTTAACTCGAAGGAGTTAACTTCTTTACATGAACTGATGATGTATGGGCCACTCCAAAGTGCATCAAACTTTGAATGACACCATGGCTTAGCTCTGTCAGCATCCCATTTTAGAACCAAGTCCCCAACTTTGAAAGCTTGAGGCCTAGCCTTTCTGTCAAACCATTTCTTTGTTGCTTGTTGATGTTGTTCTAGCTTGATCATGGCAGAGTTTCTGAGTTCTTCAAGGTTAACTAGCTCTGTAATTCTGATTTCTCTTTCGTTTGCGCCTTTCAATTCCAATTGTTGGGAAAGCAGCAATGAATTTAGTTCTAATGTCAAAGGAAGAGCAAGCCTCCTTGCCATAGACAAGCTTGTAAGGCAAAGTCCCTATTGCCTTTTTGACTGTGATTCTATCTGCCCAGAGTACGAGCACAGGACCTTTGTATGCCACTGTTTTTTGCCGATGTTCATTATGTGCTTCATGATTCTGATTAGGTTCTTGTTTGTTGATTCTGCCAAACCATTTCCCTGAGGGTAATAGTTGGAAGAAGTCTTCAGGTAAATGCCCAAGACTTAGATCCCAATCAGTGATTTTAGCACCAAGGAAGGCCTTCACAGTTATCAGAGATAATGGTTTGAGGAATGCCAAACCTTGTGATTAAACCTTCAAGAAAGTCAAGGATGACTGCCTCAGTTGATTCCTTAAGTGCGACAGCTTCTGTCCATCTAGTGAAGTAATATGTAGCTGTCAACACCCACTTATGTCCAGTGCTTGAAGGTGGATTGATCATGCCTATGAAGTCCGAGACCCCATTGCGTAAAAATTTGATCCGCTTGGATTGGTTGGAGGGGAAGCACTACCAATATTTTCTTTCCTATAAAGAAAGCACATTCCTTACATTTTGTGACCCACCTGTGTGCATCTGCAAACAGAGGTAGGCCAGAATATACATGCCATTATGATCTTCATTGTTGTAGTCTTGGAAGAGAAGTATCCACCAGAGAATCCATCATGAAATTTTGCTAACACTTTTTCAGTCTGTGCGCCATTGATACATCTTAACAGCGCGCCATCTAGATTTCTTTTGAAGAGAATTCCATCAATCAAAACATAAGGGATGGATTGCAACCTCAGATTCCTTCTCTTTGCTTTGTTTAAATCAGGAGGGTATGTGCCCTCAGAAAGGAATGTGATCATGTTTCCTTCATCCATTCATGCACGTCAGGGTCTATGTTATGTTGACATGTTTTACACACGGGGAGGTCTTCATACCAAAAATAATAAAGCCTCTTAGGTTCATTCTACGCATCCTTAGCAATCTATTTGTAGAGTGTGCTACCTCTTATCAGCTTAGTGGCCTTTGATAGTCACATCATACTCCATGATTTTAGTCACCCATCGTGCTCTCTTCTCACTAATTTATGCTCCCATGATGAAGTCTCTGATAGATGAGTGGGAAACTAACACCTTGATATGATTTGTGGTGAGCATACTTTTAAATTTCTTGAGCATGCACGCATGATGGCGAAGACCTTTTTATCCATGTGATTGTACTTTAATTCATAATCCTTCAGCATCTGGATGAAGAAGGCCACTAGTTGTTCCAGTCCTTGTTCATATTTTTGTGTCAGGACAACAGTCAACACTTGCATCAGCACCATAAGCATAAAGGATAAAATCCTTTGAATAATCTGGGTTGATGAGTGTTGGTGCGCAAGCAATTTCTTGCTTGATCTTGTTGAAGCTCTCTTTTCCTTTTGTTGTCCATCTGAAATTTTATGTCCTTTTTGAGCATGAGGGTGATGGGCCGAACCAGTCCTGTAAAGTTAGGAATAAAGTGCCTAACAAAGTTAATTTTTCCAAGGAAGGACTAAGGCCTTCTTGTGCACTGACAGGGAAAGGGATAGGATGGCTGAGACACGCTCAGGGTTGATGGCAATGCCATCCTTTGAAACTATATGGCCCAAAAGCTTGCCCTGTGCCACTACAAAATTGTACTTCTTGGGGTTAAGAGACACCCCAAATTCTCTTCATCTCTCAAAGACTTTTTCCAAGTGCGCCATATGATCCACACTTTGCTTTGAGAAGATAGTTATGTCATCAAGGTAAACCAAGATGAACTCATTGATGTATCCTTTGAAGGCAATATCCATGGTGCGCTGAAATGTTGTGCCCACATTTGACAAACCAAAGGGCATTTTCTGATATGCATATGTTCCCCATTTGGTTGTAAATGCCATTTTGAATTGATCCTCTTCCTTGACCAGGATCTGGTTGAAACCAGAATATCCACCTAGTATAGAGAATCTTTGCGTGCCAGCTACAGTCTATAGAATCTTCTCCATTGAAGGCAAAGGATAATGATCCTTTAGAGATGCCTTATTCAAATCTCTGAAATCAACACAAAGTCTGATTTCACCATTCTTCTTGTGTACAGGAACCAGATTTGCAACCCAGGTAGAGTATTTGATAGGGAAAGATAATTTTTGCCTCAATGAGTTTGGATAACTCCTTTCTCATGAGGGGCTCTATCCTTGGATTGACTGGATGTTGCTTTCTGTCTGACAGGATTTATGCCAGGATCAAGGTCAATGGAGTGTTGAGCAATATCTTGGATCAAAACCTTTGAGGTCTTCATACTCCCATGAGAAAATGTCACTGTATCTTTGACAGAGAGAGATGAAGGCCTATTTTTCTTCATGCACCCAAGTCTTGCTGAGCAGCAGCTCCTTTCCATGCGTAATAGTAATGGGAGAGCAATCCTCTTACATAGCGTGCACTAGTATCTTTCTTCACCCTTGAACTCATCATTAGGGGCTGAACATTTTCTCTAAGGTGACCAGCCCTTTAGGCAACTTATTTGTCTTTAGTTGTATTACTTGGTCACCATAGCTATCATGTAAGTCAACTTGCATACTTGATGAAAATTCAACTTCATTCTAGATAAACTGGACTATCTGTACATCACTGTCGAACACTTTCCAGCTAGTGTTATTGTCTGGAATGGATGGTCTGACTGCCATCTTAATGTGCTGAGTGTTTCCTTTGACAAAGTCCTCAACAAGAGAAAACTGTGAACCAAGCGCGGCCATTTGGTTAGCTTCCTTGTTCATTCTGCGTGGAACCACTTGCAAATTAAGAGCATCAAAGCTCTCAAGTAGGTCCCTTACTCTGTGTTTATAAGCTTTAAGAAGCTTATTCTTTGTTTGGCACTTGTTGGTGACCTGAGTGGATGATCAATTCTATGTCCCCCAAGATCTGCAGCCCTTTAATTTTCTTCTTCTCAGCAATGAGCAAGTCATGCACCAGTGCTTCATACTCCACCACATTATTAGAGCATGTAAATTGCAACCTGTGTGCAAAGAATAATTTCTCATCCTTAGGGGAAATGAGAACCACTCCTACTCTCGCACATCATTTCTGCTTCTGGATCCATCAAAGTATAACTTCCATAGACCAGTTTGAACTTTGTCTCCCATGAGCACGCGCGGAAAAGCGTAGCATCTTCTTCTAGAATGCAATAAGTACCAAGCCCAGTTTCATAGGCTTCCAGCTCCTCAGCATAGGGATCAAATTTGTGATGCCTCTCTGCCCATTCATCAAGCACTAGGTCTGGAACAGAGGGTGGAAGAGACTGCTCTTCAGGAACTGAAACATGTGTTTCCTCTTGGATAAGACAATTGGCTTGGAGAGGCAATGGGACATACGACTCTACATGATAGGAAAATATAGGCTCATCTTGTATGGTAAACCGGGTACCATACCTTATCTTGAGTAACATATGAGACCAATCAGAAGATAAGTAACCACCCACTTTAGCAATGAATTCTCTTGATAGACATAGGGAAAACAAAGGAGGCAGGTCAATAACTGACACATCTTGAGTAATTGTCAGGCTTGGACATGCATGGAGGGTTAACTCAAGATCCTTGATGACTCCTAAAGTGGTTAAAATTGAGCCATCAAGTTGTAAGACTCCTTTAGACAAAGGGCTATATTTCAAACCTAAGACATAAGCTATCTTCGTAGGCATAACAGAAGTACTAGTTCCTGAGTCAATCATGCAATTATGCACTAGGTGTTTACCTATAATCAAGGACATATAGAAGGGTGGGGTTTTGACCATTTTACTTACTTGTTTCTCCTCTTCTTGGCAGATTTTGACAGAAGCATGCGCGGCTTCTGTATAACTTGATCAGCATCATAGAAGTTAAGCCAGAGCTTCATGCAATAGATCCCATTGAGATGGAATGGTCAGGGCATCCCACATTGTGTGGCATTTATGTTTGTTCTCTTCATCTGGTCAACAATGTTGAACGGAAGCCCTCCTATCTTGTGTATTTGCGGAACAACATCCTTTCTTGATTGTTCAGGCGCGGAAGCCTGAATTTTCGCTGGAGCAGAGGCCTGGCCTACCAAAGGATGGGCGCAGACTACTTCAGAAGGGGCTTTACGTGGGAACTACTGCATAGGGATTTGAGCACTTTTACTGCAAGATGTCTTGTTTGTTTCTTTCTTCTAAAGATCTTTTTACGTTGCTGGGATTATGATCTATGCGCCAAACTCCAACATTATTTTCTTATATCTTGTGTTGTCTGTGACTTGTGGCATGCGGTCTATTTGCATCTTCTATAGCTTGGTTGATTGCACAGAAGTCCTCTACACCAAAGAACATCAAATTGGTTTCTAGAGGAGCTTCTGGTCTATCCAGGTTATCTGCTTCATGGGTGCTTGTTGAGGGCTCATAGGATGAAGCATTTTGGATCATGAATGCTTGGGCACATGCAGGATTGGCACAATGATATTGACTATGAGGCATGTTGCATGGGGAAGCACCATTTTGACTCTTGCGCCAAATTGTTTTGAATCGGAACCAACACCCGACTCGTGCTGGGGTGCTGGGAGAGAAGGCATAGGAGGGACAACTTGCAAAGGTAGATGTGCATTAGGCTGCCACCTATCATTCTACTGGTTGGGGTGGCGTATCTTTGATTTCCATATTGATTCCGCCAAGGGCTGATTTCCTTGGCCATGTGCCTAATTGGGATTGCCTCTATATGCTTGTGCCTATTACTTTTCTAATGATATGACATTATTTGATAAATTTCTAATCAAGGCCTTCAATTCTTCATCTTCCCCTTGTTGTGAAGGAGAATAGGATGTTGAGGCAACTGGTTGCATGCTTAGCTCAGGGATGGAAATAGGGACCATAGAAGGTTGGGGCGCCTGTGACCTTTCTGAGAATAAGGGCATGTGTGGTCTAAGAGCCAACTTTCCTGCCTGAATAAGACTATTTTCTGCCCTTACTACAATGTTGTAAGCATCTGGTAGAGTCCTACCTCACCATACATTGGATCATAACTGAAATATCATTATTGAGTGCCTTCAGATAATAGAGGAAAGCATGTTGAGTTGTACGTCTTACCACAAGAGGAATTCTATCCCAAGTCTTCTAAAATTTAATGTTGAAATCAGTCATCTACTCATTGGGTGCCCTCCTTGTTGTTGTCAGTTGCTCCACCAAAGATAAGTGATCTAACTTGTCTTCAAAATAGTTCCATAGAGTTGTTCCCAACTCATCCTAAGGTGCTAATAGATCCCATTCCCAAGCCTCTATACCACTGAAGTGCTTTACTTTTGAAATAGGCTGCAAGCAACCTGACTGCAACATCATTATGTGTGATTAGATAGAGTGAACACACATGTTGCCACATCCCGGATATGCTCCTGAGTGGAGAACTTGATTCTCACCAGTAAAGTAAGGAATTCTCTTGAGTGCACGCCATTTGGCATATTATGTTACATGGCCAGGAGTAAGGGACTCCCTCCATCAAAATTTACAAAGCTTCTTAATGGAGGAGGTTGCTGATATGCACCATTGTACAGGGTGCGCGTAGGTTGTCTAATTTTGAGGAGGAGTTGAATGGGTGCAGTGCACACTAGAGATAGAGATGCATGCGTGGGATTTCTGGACTGAATTCTTCTCAGGGATAGCTAGAGGTATTCAAAAGAGTATCTTCAGCTGCTGTACTTTTTCTTGTGTGCACCCATCTCATGAAAGGCACTCAGGACTACTAAAACAAAGATCTATAAAATGTTGGGAGTCGCCATGATGTGTTTGAAATGAGCCTCCAAAGGCTGAAACACTAAGTCCACACACCAGAACTTAGAGATAAGAAATTTAGAGCTTTCAATGTCCAGTCCCACCAGGTGTGCCAGAAACTGTTGGTTTCTCAAACGTGCACCCGCGTCTCGGATCTCGGAAGGGCCGAGGTGTTTAAGACCACAATGGAACCATCCCCAAGTTGTGGGACCTTACGAGCTTGGGACAGATCTCTGGAGAAGGACGATTCCTCTATCTATCTCTACTGGTACTGCTACTCCTAGTGCTGAAAAGGGGAAACTAAGTTGTGAATGCCAAGGGACTAGGGAAAGAAGGACAACATGAAGTAAACTACACTAAAAGGTGATAGCACCAAAAAAGAGGGGTAAACACTATTTGTTCTGAGCATGAGCATGATAGGGAATGCGTGAAAGGAGGCTAGGCATGAGTAGCACAGTGAAATACGCATTCACCAGATTGTCCTCTTAAAACACAACTAAGTATGGAATCTGAAGGGGACTTGAAATAGCACAACCAACATACAACGCAAAAGAAAAGGCAAAGAGAAGGAATGAAAACACGTTAGGACAGAGAATAGTCACAAAATGATGATTTTATTACTTCTGGAAATGCACAGAACTATTACAATGATGAGGAGGTCAATATCCACATGCAAGAACCAAACATGGAGGTCTACAACTCAAAATACAAAAAGTATGGAGTCCTTAGCAATACGTGCATAAGAATCCAAAGTGTCCAACATAACAAATGAGATTTGTTCTTACATATATAGATGAATTCATGTAGGAAGAAGTAAAAAAAGGGGGGAAACATCCAAATTTGAAAGACATTTTCCCGTTTCTCTCCTATCAGATCCTGCTAGAATTTGAATTTTGAATTTCAAGCACTGTGGCTGATGTCAGCATCCTTCTGACAAGCCCAGGCGCGTGCCAATCTGAGAATCTGTATCAAAAAGGTATGGCTATCGGAAGATGTCAGAGTTTGTTAGTGCACACGCAAAACATGTGGCGTGCGTGGATTAGCCTAAAATTAAGGCCAACTTGTGTGAACATTTTTGTCGTCATTGTTTTCTGCCACGTGTCACCCATTGGTTTATTGCAGAGATTGGTGCCTTGTTGGTGCTCTTTGATTAGATTGCACGCATGGAACACTCAGGAATGTTCAGAAGATGATTTGGCATAGAAAGGTATGAAGGAGGGCACAAAAGGGAAAGCACGTGAGAAGAAAGAGCATGGGAGGAAAGCAGGAAGCAGGTGAAGTAAAGAAGGAAAGTCATGCATGATGCATGTGCAGGGAAGATGAGGCAAACAGGTGAGCAGAGAATGTATGGTCAAGGCACAACCTATTACAAAGTAGTAGGCGTGGCGTGCGAAGGGTCAGGAACTTGGCCAATTAAAGCAAGTGCAAGGCATGTGTGGAGGATAGGTGAAACAAGAGGAAAAAGGAGAAAGGAGAAGGAATGAATTGGGGAAGGAACACAAGAGGAAGCACGAGAAGAAGTATGGGGCATGCACAGGGAAAACTACGGACAGGAATGTGCCAAGTGAGTTGAGTGCACGTAACCATGCAATTGATAATCTTGGAGCTAGAATGTGTCTGTAAGTTATCCAAATCACTAGGAGAGTTATTTGGATAACAGTGCCTTTTCCCATGGTTTGTTCTAGAAGCTTCATGGTGTCGCATCTATCCTGTATACATATCTTTGGAAATAAGAACATTCTAAACATTTTTCCCAAATAAGTAAGTCAAATGCAAATCCATAGAAAATTTTATTTTACACATTTCTTTGTCATACCAACCTTCGGTGTTGATCCTACATCTCTTATTGGTGATGTAGGGTTGGGAACGGAGAGAAATGCCCTTACTTGCCCATGCCTTGTCCATAGTGATAAGCCCATACTTCCTACTGGTAGTATGGGGAAAGGTTTAGGGGGTCTCTTTGACAACCTTGAAAGTTAGAAACAGTTCATTCAAATGCTGTGAAATCATAAATCAAAACAAAGTGAGTTAGATGTCCAAAATTCCAAAAGATTTTAAAACCTCAAAACAAGATTTTGTCAACCAAGTGGCCATCTACAGATCTAATTCTGGATAAACCGGAAAGTAATTCACATTCTAAAATATGAAGTAACTTGAGTAGAGTAAGGTTGTAGCGTCTCAATTTGGTTATGTCAAAACTTTATCTTTCTCTCATCACTAACATTCAAAAAAAATTCATAACTTGTGCCCTTTCTGACTCATGGTGTTGAGCCCTCACATCTTACTAGTTGTGTGGATTTAGGAGTGGGGCAAGTACATTTACTTATCATATCATTGTATCACCACGTTTTGCCAAGACAACATGAAGTACCAAATATTGCTTGAAGAAAATAAAGTTCAACATCACGTTGTGTTTTCATCATCATATATCAACATTATAAAATACAAAAAGAGATCATTCTATTAGCATTCATATCCATTGCATACATTCTGAAAAGCATATAAAAAAAAAGTTCTAAACAACTAAGAGTACACACGTGAATCAAATCATAAATGGAAGTCAACTCTATTCAAGGAATAACCAAGCCAAAAAGAGATATATGTACATATCATGGTGTGTCATATTTTTGTATAATGCCATCACACACTAGGTGCAGTCAAAACACTCGTAATGAGCATGAAATACCAAAAAAAAATCATATACACCTCACAAAATGGAGACTAAGCAATAAAGGCACTCTGCCTATCCACCTCTTTGAGGCCCCTTATGACTGCTCTAGTTACGAATTTCTTAGGAGTTCTTCTCAAAAATAGTCAAACAGTAAAGGGCCAAGCCTAATGCAAAATACCATTCCAAATTAACCGTACTCAAAAACAAAAATGGTCAACGTGGGCCTAGAACTCAAAAATAACCAAGTCGATACGCACAAATGAGTTTGTTTAGATATGTGTGTGTGTGTGTGTGTGTGTGTGTGTGTGTGTGGTTATAACTTCGTTTTGAGTGTATGTTTTATCAGGGCTGGAGCTTTGGTGTAGGTGTATTTCTATATCCCCACACAAATGGTAAGTCCTCTTGTCATTTTAATTTGGTATTTATTTTTCGATATTTCATCTATCTGCACTTGAGTCTTCTCTTCCTCTTGTAGGTAGTGGGAGTTTGGGTGGTGACATTTCGAAACACAGGCATGTCTGGTATAACTTATAACTCCTCATTTTGGGAACACCATTCTCAGACTCTACATTTTACGCCATTTCATGGCTAAGATGCTTCTCTGAGGGGGAAATATGTATGCGCCCAAAATAACATGTCCTACATTGTCAGAAAAATGGTTATGAGAATCCCCAATGATGATTTTGGTCCTTTAAAGAAGGTGTTCGAGCTCCAAAACTCATTCGCAGTGTATATTTGTAGCCTAGACGTCCTTACTTGGCCTTTCTACTCTTTTTTCCATCTCTCCACCTCTATCTTTGCATGTTTTGGCCTTTAGTGCCATGACCGCCACCCTTCCTAGGTGGCAGTTTTGAAACCACCACCCAAGTAGGGCGGCGGTCCTGCCCACTTTTTCCAAATTCCATCATGCATGTTTTAACATGCGACGATTCACTCGACTCCACTTTTAGGATGCATCTGTGAGCCAAATTATCTAAAAATAGTTTTGATTGCTTGGTTCTCCTTCCTCCTATTTTTAAATAGATTTAATTAGTTGGAACCACTTCTTCTTTCCTTGTGCATGAAGGCACCTCCCATCCACAATTCCTATATATTCCATGCTTGTATTCAAGAAAAAGGGTTTAAGAACTTTGTGTATCTTGTATTGTACTACTGCCACAATCTTGCTAGGAATTGCATAGCCAAGCTCAGATCTCTTGTGTTATCTCTCTCTTCTACTTGCATTGCATCCAGACTGCCTCCAAGCTATCATTGCTCAAGCACCATCCTCTTGTTGTTGTTCTTACATTCCCAATTCCTTGGACTCATATGGACACACAGAGAAAGAAAGAGACAAACTGAGGGGACAAATTACTACACAGCTAGATTTACCTCTATTCTGTGAATTCCATGTTGGGTTTGTTGTTTGATTTATTTTATTCTTGCAATTTATTATTGTTACATCATATCAAATAGAGTAGAAATCAATCTTCTTTCATTTACAAGTAATTAGTTAATTTCCAAGAAGGTTTAAATCTTTCATAGCAACCCCCGCTGACAAATCTTCTTCTTTCTATCCCTGTGGGTTTGAAGGAGAGAATATTTGTAGGAGGTTGTGTACATATCATAAATTAATTAGAAATTTTCTTGTTGTAAGTTAGTTTAGATTCAATACACTCAACACAGGTGAATAGCCATACAGGGTTATCTCGCTTGTTTAGCTTTAGTGTGAAATTAGATTTGATCATTCAGAATAGAAGCAAATTGTTGTTTGTGATTGTAATATTTCAGTTTTGTGATTTATTTAGATTAGTTTCCTTTCAAGTATTATCTTAGATTGTTAAATTTATTCATTTTGCATGGACGCTTTAAACTAAGTCAACACTTAGATCCAAGTTGGGTAAACAAACCCTAGGGAATTTATGCTACCCATTCATAGCCTCTGAATCTCCCCTTTGCCAACTCAGCTACCAAGAGATCACACTACCAGATCTTAGTCATTGATCCTCCTATAGTTAGCCACACAAATTCAACATCGGCTGCTCTGACACGACCTCGAGGGGTCAAGTGCAGTTGAAGGTTGCATGTCAATTTTCATCTATACAGATACCCCCTAGTATGACATAACAAGATACATGTTGTTGAAATGATATTTCATCACTTTGAGATAGATGTGTGGGTATTTTTCTAGTGGGAAGATAATTATATTTTTGTGTGTACCATATGTCAGATGACATGTTCTCTATATGATTGATGGTTGGAAGCTCAGTGTTAGTGTAAGATGGTTTATCGAGTATGTGTATGATGAAAAATAATTTTGAATCATCGGGTGATAGAGGAATAAGAGAAGAAAGAGAATCATGTTAGGAATATCCTAATTATTAGTGCTCCATGATTATATAATTATAATGGTGTTAGTTTTTTGTTGAAAACAACTCGCTGGATTAGAAATGTAGTTTTCTACTTTATAGGAAACACTCTTCCTATATATTTGTATATCCCATATGGTTAATTAATAGAAAATTATTGTTGTGTAAATCTGGTGCTACACCATTATTTGGTATTAGAGCTCTGATTCTAATAGTTCCTATGATGGAGTAGAAATTTATTTGGAAGGACATTCGATATTATTAGTTGTCCCGTATATGGGCGATCAAGAGTTTTTTAATATTATTTTTTATTAATAGTAAGAGCCCTATTTAAAATATCGTGTGGATTATGTCATTGTTTTGTAAGACTGTGTTGACCCATTGAACATGCCAAGGAAAGAGAAGAGGTCCACATTACCTCTAATTCTGCCCCGCAAATAAACACATAGTTGTGGTCTTGGTTCATATATAGTCTTTGCACTAGTCGTGCCACTTATAGAACTACACATTGGAGATCGTTATTGTCTCAAAATTTCAGTTTACAATCATAATTGGTCGTTGCTTAAGAAATCTGCAATATAGCTGTAACGTAGAAGCGTTTGTTTTTTGGTAGTTTGCTTCTATGATAAGTAAGGACGAAGGGTAGTCCCATAAAAAAATTATATTTCTCTGTCTGATTGTGTGGAACTTCTCTCCTACGTAGATTAGATTAACAGTGTATTCCTTTGCACTGACATCATTATCACATTGGTTTTATCTTGATTGCGCATTGAACTGATGTTTATTTCATGCATGTTTTCAGTATATCCACATCTATTGACTATTGTTGCATGTATCATATAACTGAGAAAAATTAGAGAAGCAAATATTTCAAATTTGTGTTCAGTTTTGTGTGTAAATATTTGCAGGGTTTCAGAAGGACGCGACACTTGGTAAATACCTAGACAAGTGCATCCCCTTACACGGTTGTGCACTTTCTTCTCGCTCTGAGTTCTTCTTTCTATTCAACAAATTCTAAGTATGTTTGGCTCTAATATAATTCTGAGCGACTAAAAGCATAACTGTGCATTATTATTATGAAGGCGTTCAAACCGTGTTGTCACCAGATCTCTGTTCCCACTAATCATCTGATTCACCAGTCAAAAAGAAAGTATTCAAACCTACCGTATTAGTCAAGCTGGTACTAGATCTGTTCAAGTTTTCTCTGGTTTAGGTTCTCATCACCCTCTTTGTACATTTTTTCTTTTTGCCAAATAGTGTTAGTCTTTGGTTTAGTAAGTTTTGTCTTTATTCCATAGTGTCCAAAGTCAGGGGTCCTAAGGTTTCAATAAATAGCATGGTATTTTGAGTGTTATTATTTCTAAGAGTCATGGTATAAATTTTATGCAAAAGGTCGAATTGATAGTTCATTGTTTGTCATTATTAAGTGGTAGAGTCTTTATTAAATTGTGTCTTTGCATTTTTTATTAGAAATGTAGGTCCGAGAAGTTTAGTTGAGTTTGTCATTAAGTCAATTCAATTTGTATTATAGTGTCCTTGCCAAAAAGATCATTAAATTTCTAAGTCATTGTTAAAAGTTGTAAAACTAAATAAAAAATTGCCTCACTGTTCAATAATTGGGAGCATTTTCGCTTGTACGTGATGTCCAAATTGTGGAGGTTATTTTTTGAGCTTCATGATCACATCTGGCTGAGTTAGCAACCTATAACTAGAGGATGGAGGTAACAAAGGAAGGAGGACAATCAACATCCTCAATTTTTTCACTACCTCAGAGGTTGCATACTACTTTAGTGGCATTCTTTTGTTTTATGTGATGAATAAGAACAGATAAGCATACATGTTCCTGTGTGTTAAGCAGTGTTTGTGTTTCCCCCATGATGATAATGATGTGGAGATTTGTACCATTGATACTATTACAGGAAGTGTTCTTGATCAGACTAATTTGATGGTTGATGTGAATTGGTTGAACGGTCCCAATTCATGTATTCATGTAATAGGTTGATCGTCCCTGGATGATGTAGTTCCCACAGTTAGTGTTGAGGATTGAGACCATGTAAACGATACAGAGCAGCGTGTTGCTTGGTTGTTGATGGTTTTTTCCCCCATGTTCACACTAAGGGGTGGAATGTTAAGAATATTTAGTGCCCCATAATTATATAATTGTAACGAAGTTGTTTTTTAATGAAACAACTCATTGGAATAGAAGAGCAGTTTCCTACTTTATAGTAAACTCTCTTCCTATATATTTGTATATCCCGCATGGTTAATTAATACAAAATTATTGTTGTGTAAATATGGTGTTGCACCATTAAATCCATTGAGTCTATGAATTTTTTAGATGAGAAAGGGGTGGTTTGAATTTCGTAACGGTAAAATAGTTGTAAAAAGTCTTTGACGATGATTTAATATTTTTGAAGGACATAATTTTTTCATTGATAGATTTATTTTATTTTATTGATGAAGAGTAGCGAGTCACCATAGATGTCTAGGATTTGTATGCCTAGAAAGACAGCTTTCTAGAGCCCCATAATGAGGGCTTCGTATTCTTCCATGTTATTAGTGCATTCAAAGTTGAGTTTGAAAGACAACAAAGTAGGGGTGTCCGAAGGTGGCATTATGACTATTCTGGAACATCCCGCTACCTATATTTGGACCTGTTGAATAACAAGGTCATTTTGAGAGGGGCGTTGTCTTGATCGAACGTGTTGATAGATTAGTCAGGGAAGTGTTTAGAGGGTAATTTATTAGATGGAAGGGGAGATTCTACGAGTTGATCTACAATGACCTACCCCTTAATGTATTTTTGAGAGATGAGCTTAAGGTAAAATTCAGTCATGAGCACGAGCTATCATGTGATGTTATCATTTTGATATGGTTTATAATGTATAGATTTCAATGGAATAAAATTCATGATCACATAAGTTTTTTATTAAGTAAATAGTGAAAAAAAAAAGAGAAGTTGTGAAGTACAAGGCACAACACAACCTTTCCACATCAGAACAACAATTTTCGTAGTCATGAAGTGTGTGAATAATGTAATAGAAACATGTTCCTTACTTGTTCATCTCGATGTGCAATTATAGCTCCCAAAGTGTGGTCGGTTGCATATATATAGAGATAGAAAGGATCCCCTTCATGTGGAGGGGTGAGAACGAGTGGTGATATGAGGTACCATTTGAGGCTGTCAAAGTATTGTGGACACTTATTATCCCACTTAACGTGGGTGTCTTTTAGTAAAAGATGAGAGAAGGGTTGACAATGATTTGATAATTATGAGATGAAATAATTGATATATTTAAGTTTTCCTTAAAGGTTGTGAAGTTGTTTGAGATTAGATGGGGGAGGAATTTCGATGATAGCTTTCAATTTAGAGGGGTCAACTTTAATTCTCCTAATAGACACAATGAATCCAAGAATTTTTCTTGCGAGGAATACAAATATGCATTTAGTGGGATTGAGATGAAGGAAGAACTGTATAAGACATGTAAATATCATGTCAAGAACAACTAGATGGTCTCTTTGGTGTTTGGATTTACCTAAGAGATCGTCGACGTAGTCTTCCATGATTTTTTGGATGAGATTGTGGAAGATGTAGGTCATGGGGCATTGATAAGTAGCTCCTGCATTTTTCAAGCTAAAGGGCATTGCTCTATAGAAGAAGGTTCCCCATGGGGTGATAAAAGAGGTGTTGTGTTGATCCTCTAGTGTGATTAAAATTTGATTACAACCAGAAAACCTTTCATAAGAGATAGAATTTCATGGTCTGCTATTAAATCGATGAGTTGGTCAATGTTCGGAAGAGGAAAATCATCTTTGGGGAAAGCAAGGTTCAAGTATTAGAAGTCTATGCAGATGCACAATTTTCCAGTGGATTTAGTGACAATTACAATATTAGAAACCCATTGCGGATAATCAAAGGGTATTATGAAATTGGATGAAAAAATACATTAAAGTTATTTTTTGATTAGAAGTTCAATGTGAGGATGCATCCTTCAAAGTTTTTGCTATACGGGATTATCATCTAGGATGGTAAAAATATTGTGGATGATGATGTTAAGGTCTATACCTGGCATGTCACTGTAAGAACATGAAAAGGCTTAAATATGTTTAGATAGGTAAGAAGCGAATTCTCAAAGTTCACGTGAGTCTAAGGCTTGGCTTATTTTGACAATGTGTGGCTCTTGCAATGTGCCGATGTTAAAATCGATAGTGGATTCATTAAGGAGGGTAGATGTGTCAGATGGAAGGGTCATCTAAAGATAATGACATTCAACACCCATATAGGTCAAGATGGCATCATCGTCATGATAACGAAAGATGTTGATGGCTAGAAAGTCTTATTTTATCATGTTGTAGACACTAAAATTAGGTCACACTCCCCTTTGGTCCCTCAACAAATAAGCACCCTTCATCACATTAACCTAGCCATGGCCCCTTTCACTCCACTAATATTAATTTAATTAATTTAACTTAAATTAATTCATTATCCTCACCATATTTATTATTTAAATATTTTAATTAGGGATAATATCCACATACATCTCACCTAGACACCTCATCAAGCCAACTCACCCTAAGACCTATTCTTAGTAAGTTACCATAACTAACTAAGACTTACCCAAACCCTAAAAATCAATGCCTACATTCCCTCTAACCACATTCCCACATATGCTTACAAGAAGCTTCCAGTCTAATCCGCGGGTTAATGACATGAGATCCCAGAAAATCAAGGGGATCTGCCTAGTTTAGTAAACCCAGGAAATCCCACCTTGACCGACACCGGTTACCCCTAACCGTCGCCGATTAAGATGGAACTGTCGTCGATCACCTTTTAATCCCCAAAAAAACCTTATTTTGGAGGTTGGAAAACATTGGTGAGATTCCTAAGAGATATCACATCTTTTGAGAATGAATTTTAGCGAGAACACACATGCACAGAAGGAGATCAAGCATTTTCTCCTGCACAGCCATCCAACAATCACTCTAGCAAGGATTTGATCCAACCAAGTAAAAAGGAATGCACATGCAGCCCATGCAGAAGATTTCCTACATTTGGTGATCATCTGCAGCCTTCAACCTCTTACCAACACCTTCATTCCTCACTCACAGGCATCCAGAACCAGGTTCCAAGTAAGTAGAACATTGTACTCCTTCGGTTCATTGGTTTCATCATTATATTATCATCCTTTGTTTCCTTAGCCATTCACTGACCCCCATTAATACTCACCCCTCCATATCCCCATTATAACTTAGCCAAATCCCACCAAAACCACATAATACCTCATTCCGATCAACCAAAGTTCTTTGTGCAATCAAAAGGGAGACCAAGAGCTCATTCTGTGGCATTCCCAGTATTCCAAAGTAACCGGCAGCAGTTTTTTCCAACCACCATCAGTCACCATTAACCGTCGTCGGTCACCATTAGCCACCGTCGATTAGCCTTAACCAGCATCGGTCTCTAGTATTTACCAATAGAGCCTAGAATAGTGACCTACCCACCTATTTCCACATCACCCTTATTCACCTGTGACCTTCCTGAGACCTCTGTCAGACCTGCAGAGACCCAGAACCAGTTGTTTGACCTTCAGATCTTATTTTAACTTAGCTTGTTAGATTAGATCTTTCTTATTGTATTTTGGATGAGATACCCAAATCATTTCAATTACGATAGGATTTACTTTATTACCCGCATTAAATTGTTTTAAACAGTGGACTGATAGTCATCTAGGAAGTATCACACTTCTTGGATCTAGCACACGTTAGGCAGTTCACTTGCACATATTGTTTAACTCTTTCTAGTGGTCTTTCTTTCTATTATAGGTAGTTCCTCCTAGCCAAAAGGAAGCCCTCACGATCAGCTGTGGATTTAGA
This sequence comes from Taxus chinensis, assembly GCA_019776745.2. Taxonomy (NCBI): domain Eukaryota; kingdom Viridiplantae; phylum Streptophyta; class Pinopsida; order Cupressales; family Taxaceae; genus Taxus; species Taxus chinensis. The sequence continues at coordinate 778,669,652 of CM034149.1, read as the reverse complement.
AGTTATACGCGCGCAACAACCAACCAACCAGCATTTAAACAGGTATTCCTCCTATGCCCATTACCCTATCTATTTCGTCACTTTCAAAGAAACGTCTAAGAATCAGGTGAAACATTTTGGCACGCCCGGTGGGACCCATTAGGGGTTCCTTACATTTCATTCATTCCTAGGAAAATTTGTGTGGTTGTTTCCCTTCTGAAAAGCATACACATTAATTTTCTTCCTTGGTAACCTACATTTTCTTTCTATTTGCTCTAAAAGAAATCTTTCTTTTGGTGTACTTAAAAAGAACCATTTCTTCGTGCTTTTCTGCATTTTAGTGAAAGAGCATCCCTCTTCCTCTTCATCTATTTGTGTCATCCAACTTCACATTTCAATTTGGGCTTAAAATAAGTGCATTAAATTCTGATTTATCGCATTAGTTCACATTAATTGAGGGGTAACCTATATGCTGGAAGTCATTCCCAGCTGATGGTTGATAAACGAATCATAGAAAGCACATCTCTCTCTCTCTCTCTGAGTCTTGCCACATCACACAAATTCAAAACAAATACATATTCTTAAACAACATCTTTCCTAGGAACACCTGTCAACGATCACACTGATATGAGGATTAGAAGGTACTCCCCAGCTCGTTGCTCTGTCGAGTCATACTTCAGAGTGAAGCCCACCCCCGCCATAACATACCTAAAACCTCACCTTGTAGATCTCCTTTTTTGTAGGAAGCCATCCTCACCAAAAAATTCTATTCTACAATTCATGTGTCAGTCCTTAAATAGCTTAAGCTAAACAAACATAATAGAAAAGGCACTTTTAGGGTCACATTTTTTAGTGTTTTTGCTTGGCTTTCGTTTTGAGGTGAGAGGTCACGCTCTTCATTTATTTATTGTTTTTCCTCGTGCATGATCCTCATCATAGTTGGTGTATTCCGGCTTCATCTGAGTGTGCCTGGACCATATTCTTATCATTCTTAGAATTCTGGGTCTGATTCCACATCAAATTTTAACTCACAACCACATTTTCTTCATCACTATTTCAATTTCATAGTGACCGGTGTCAATCTAGCAACCGTCGTCGGTTACCCTCTCACCATCGTCGGTTATACCAAAATGGCGTTGGTTCCAGGTCCTTTTGTTAACCTACCCAAAAAAAGACATTTTATTCATCTTCTTCAGCTTTTCAGAGTCCCTGTTACTGCTATCATTCCCATTGGCCTTGTAAAACTCATCAGATTTGGCATACCTGCCAGATTTGACCGTATACCTTGTTTTTCACTTATTGACCATTTCCCATAGTGACCGGTAACTGCAGTTATCCATAACTGGCGTTGGTTTACCCTAACCAACATCAGTTAGCTTGTGTAATTTGCCAACTGACATTTAGACCTAATCCACTTTTTTCCACCTCTTTCTATGTCCCTTTTTTTTCTGTGTCATTTACAGAGAACTAGCCCAACCTGATCAGTACCTATTCACATGGTACTGACCTGAAGCCAAGCAAACACCCTTATATTCCATGCCAGTTTTCAACCACTCCCACCTAGTCCTTCCCCACCTTCCATTTTATCACCCAGCCATGGATCCTATCCAACCTATCACTATCACTACCAGAGATGAGGAGTTGACATGACTCCTTGACCAAAATCCTGGCACCCTACAGTTTTATCTTTCCCACTCATCCACTCGAGATGCCTCAGGTCAGTTGATATACGGCATGCCCGTATCTATCCCCCCGACTCTCGTTCCCACTTCCACGTCAGCCCCATCTCACTCTACACTGCCCACATCTACCTTACCCCTAGTCATTTTGTAGCTAGGCCCTATAACTATTATGACTGTCACATCTGCTACATCCATTGCACCCACCACATCCACTATACCTTCACTAACCACCCAGAACACAACCTCTTCTGCACCTATTGTCTCACAGATACCTGTAGCTACACTACTACCTCTGGTGTCAGTGAACCCTACCCCTTTTCAAAAAAATTTCCTTTTTATTCCACATTCCTTAGCCCCCATAGCTACTAGAGTTACCATGACCCTTCGACCTCCATATATGTACTATCAACAACCTCCTGTTTCATCTATCATTCATTCTAGGTACGTACCCCCTATCTCACTGACTCTCCTTCTCAATCAACCTATACATGACAACACCATATACTGGAATTCCACCCCCGTTATATGCCCAAAACCAACCTTCTCACACTACAGGAGGCACCCAATCATCGCAACCTACCAATGACCTAATCAAATTGATGATGGATAAGATGCAGACATTGGAGGCATTGGTTTTCGGCTCCCGCAACACTCTCACCTATGATGAGATTTGTAATGAGCCTATCCACCCATCCATTCCTATCCATCCATATCCCATGCATTGGAAGATGCCTAAATTCAACCGTTTCAATAGTAAGGAAGACCCACAACAACATTTGTGAATATTTCAAACATGGGTGCTATCTAATCACCCATGATGATGCTTTGCTCTTGAGGACCTTTCCCATGTCTCTGACTAGACATGCATTAGATTGGTATAGTGGGTTACCTAGACATTCTATATTTTCATTTAATCAGGTATCCCAAGCCTTCTTGGATCACTTCTCCATCAATATCATTAAGAAGGTTACCATGACTGACCTATACTCCATGCGTCAGTATGAGGACAAATCTATTGCATACATTTTTTCACTCGCTGGCATAGCCTGATCAATCAACTCACCTTCCAAGTACCACAAACAAAACTCAATGATCTCTTCACACGGGCTTGTGCTAGGCATATCTCACTAACCCTACAAGTTCAGACTTTCCAAACATTTGATGAAGCATTCACCATGGCATGAAAGTTAGAGATTCAGACCATCGAAGAGAAGAAAATCCAATTACTTAGTAAAAATTCAGCATTCAATTCAAATGATACTTTGTCTTCTTCCAAACCACAGAACAATTATTCAAAGGCCAAGGGCACCGCTAATGCAGTGGTACTCAAATCCAGTCTGGCTCATCCATCAAATCAGGCTACCCCCCTCATCTAATCTCTCACCCGTCCAGACTTTTCAATTCAGACGAGAACAGCACAGAAATACACCCCAATCAGGGAGCCTTGTTCTTCTGTCTTAGAAAATCTTATCAAAGCTGGGGCCATCACCCTTCTGCCTATAAAACCACAGACTATTTTTGACCCTGCTCGTCCCATGCCCACATGGTATAAAGAACACGACTTCTGTAACTATCATCAAGTAAAAGGTCATAGTGATGGAAATTGCATCACTTTCAAAAATATTGTCCAAGAAATACTTGAGAAATGTGAGTTAACTGTGGATAATCCTAACGCACCTTCCAACAAAAACCTACACATCTTTAAGAAACCATTTCCTAATCATGCCCCTTCATCTGATCAAACTGCTGATCAAACTAGTGAGGCCTCAACTCATGATACCCATACCCGCAAGGTCCACGCTATATTTAGTGACGCACCTGTTTCTTCCCAATTACCCCATATTCCTTCCATAGAGGAGATTCTAGCTTCGAAACCCTCCTTCTGCATTGGAACCTACCTCAACTATTCCTCCACCCATAAAGGAACACCTTTCACCATCCTTCCTCACCCATGGAGGAGCCCTTCATTAATATTGAGACCATTTCACCTCTAGCTTCTCCACCTAGGGAACTGTCACCCACAGTAATTATTCACCCATGGAGGATAATTTTTTACCTCCTCCACCCATAGAGGAGCACCCATCATCTCCTCCCCCTATCATAGACCCAATAGAGATACCTTTGCCTCTAGGAGAGAATTCCCCTTCAGCTACCCAAGATCCTATAGACCTACTTTTGGCTCTCTTACCCACGGAAGATGAAGCTAATGAATTTCCCATCTCTAAGACACATTTTACGGGAATAGCCATTGGGTCCTCATCAACATCACTTATAGACATGTCGTTCTCACATTTGGCCAATTTCTTAGATTATGTGGACAGATCCTTATTGTGGGGGTGTCTTCTACTTCCTGTTTCAACACAAATGCAGATGTCACTTACTGATACTTCCACTATCTACCCAAAAATAGTTTGACCAATCCAACCGAACATGACCACCTCTATCACAAATTCTTCCACAACACCCATCATAGCTCAACATACACCCTTACCCATAACCTAACCTACATATAAATCCAAACCCACACATACATCATCTTCCTTGACTAAACCTAGCACTACCTTAGGAGTCACCCCAACCACTGGCCTTACTCATCCACCGATCAAACTGGATTTAGCTACATCCTCCAAAGTCCACACCACACCTACTCCGGCATCCAAACAGAAGAACCAAATTGATAGAACTCATACTCTGGCTATGCTAATCACACCTCCACCGGTCCCGTCTGTCTTAAGAATTTAGCTTCCCAGCATGGTTAAGAAACCTCCACCCATCAATAAACCAAAAACACAATAGCCTATCCCTTCCTTGCAAACCTCCAACTTACCCAGGAACTTGACACGACTTCCACCTACACCTGCAACATCTTTACCAACCATACCTCCAATACCATCACTACCCATGACACTTTAGTCTCTTTTCCTCACACCTCCGGTACGACCCACACCATCTACCTTCACAGCACCTTCGTTATCCCCATGGGTAACGTGCCCCCTTCAACCATCTACCTTTCCCTCTAAGTCTCATGGGCTTGTATCACCTTTACCCAAGAAAGTGCAACCTAAAGAAAAAAATCTGTTACCCCCCAATAAGCTAGTCAAAACAACCACATAGCCTCTTGCCAGTTCATCTACCATACCCCTACCCAAGCAAACACGACCAACACCCAAGACCACGCCAGCACCCAAAACCATAGCTTGACCCACTCTGCCTCATACAAAGACCCTTACTACACAATCATCTGCACATGTACCCAAACCCACGTTCACCTTCCATTGCGATCCACTAGTGGGATCCTATGCCAAAATATTAACCAACCTCCTTGAGACTTCTGTCATCACACTGCAACCGCTCTGACCTTATGACCCTCTCAAACCCAAACCAAAGGGGTTTGACGACACCAAAATTTGTGCCTACCATCGTATGCTAGGGCACGATGTGGAAAACTACAAGGCTTTGAAAACCATCCTTATCCAGTTGTGTCCTTCGAAAGCCAATTTTGATGATGACAAACTTCTTGATGAGGAAACTACTTCACCAACACCCATTCCCATAGTCCTTCCCTCACTACCTACTCAACAACCATGACCTCCACCTCCACAACTCCTCAAGCCACCTCCAAGATTTTAAATTAACATGGCTCGTATTAGAGAACTTGCCAAACCTCCACCCAAATGTCAGTGTGCTCAACTCATCTCACAAGGTTCCTTCCCGCCAGTCAGATTTTTCCCTTCATGTCACTATACCTTCCATGGATCACCTACCTTGCCTACTTCCCCACCTCAGATCAACATGATCCACGTTTCTACCTGTGCTTAGAAGGACAAATGCAAGGAAAAGGTAACCGACCCACCAACTAATCCCATACCAAACATACCATCTGCACCCATGCAAAAAATCACTATCCATGGCCCCACATATCCTACTTCCAATGGGGTTACACATCACACAATGCTCAAACAACTACCCAATGATGTGCTCATACCCATTAAGGTGTCTACCTCCACAACCCCTACCACTTCACCTACACCTCAGCTTACCAGTATAGTCACCACCTCAACCGCACATGCCTCTTCCATTCCTACCACTGCCACAACCTCCATGGCTGACCCATTAGCCTCCCAATCTATTACCTCTACCTCAACATCGATTTCTGACACATCATCGACTCCAGCACCCACATACCAACCACTAATCCCTTGGAAGGTGTTTTTCAACGCCTCACTCTGGGGGAGTATCACCTATACAGTGTCAACGCATCCCTTACTCCACAAGAGTACAAAAGCCTTCACCAATAGCCACGCTATGATCATTGCATAGGATAGTGCCTCCTTTATGGTCCTCCTCACCTTACACACCCAAACTACTGTCACAAACCCACCCATTTTCTGCTAACTTCCAGTCACTCACTAATCACCGTTTTTCTCACACCTTCCTACACCGATGTGCTTGGAAAGGTTTTGGTTTTGGATTTTACGAGCAAGGCCGCCATACTATTATTTCTTGTACTACCCACAAACATAACGACCGTAGTGGTATCGGCTTTGCTAAACCACCTACCAAGAAGGCCCACGTTGAGCTCATTGAAGACTTCAGCCCTTCTCCAACTTCTTCACCTCCATCACCACCTTCATTGATGGAGTCGATGGATCCAGAATCCATTCCTCCTATTTTTTTTTTCATAAACACCATCTCCTTGGGGCCTTTGACTTATCAACATGATGGAAAGGCCCCTTCCTCTCATTCCCTTCCTGTATCCTGAAATGATCGATGACGATACACCTTCAATTAACGTCATTTAATGTCAGGATGATGAATCTATACTCATCTACCTTGGTGTAAAATAATCATATATTCATCAGTCGTTACCGTCTGAGATGCAAACCATGTTGAAAAATTTAACTATTGAAATTAACATTCATACTCAGGACGACCTACACATTTTAAAGATTAGTCAATCTTTAGATGTTGCTAAACAGGAAGCCTTTACTTCTTTTCTCAAAAACCATAACCACACTTTCACTTGGTCTTATGCAGACATGCCCGATATTGACCCAACTATAGTGGTCCACAATATCATAACCATTCTTGATGCCAAACCCATAAAATAAAAGCTGAGGAAAATTCATCCTCGCATTGCTCTTCTGGTCAAAGAAGAACTTCAACGACTCCTTTCAGTTTCCTTCATCTTACCCATTGATTATCCTCATTGGATTTCTAACATTGTCCCTATCACTAAGGCAACAAGAGGACTCCACATTTGCATAGATTTCCATGACCTCAACCTAGCTTTCCCAAAAGATGACTTTCCCTTACTTGGTATTGATCAGCTGGTTGACCTTACCACCGGTCACGAGATGCTATCACTCATGTATGGCTTCTCGAGTTATAACCAAATCTCACTTGCCCCAGAGAATCAACACAAAACCATTTTACATCTTGGAGGGGGAATTTCAATACAACCTATTATTGGGTAGACCTTGGATTCATGTCATGGGTTGTGTTCCTTCCACTTTACATCGTTGTGTAATGTTTGAGCATGAAGGATGCACCTATACTATTCCAGTTGACCCATCACCTTTTAAAACATGCAACATGCTTTACCGACCCAATGTTGTGCTCATACCCATTAAGGCATCTACCTCCATAACCACTACCACTTCACCTACACCTTCGCTTACCAGTACAGTCGCTACCCTCAACCACACATGTCTCCTCCATTCCTACCACTACCACGACCTCCACGACTGACCCATCAGCTTCCCAATCCATTAACTCTACCTCTGCGTCGACCACTGACATATCATCTATTTCAGCTACACACATACCAACCACCAATCCCTTAGAAGAAATTTTTCAATGCCTCACTCTGGGGGAGTATCGCTTATATAGTGTCAACACATTCCTTACTCCACAAGAGTACAAAAGCCTTCACCAACACCCTCGCTATGATCACCGCATAGGAGAATGCCTCCTTTATGGTCCTCCTCACCTTCATACTAGTCTCACCTATGGGAGACTTGATACTACCACTTATACACCTAAACCACTGTCATAAACCCACCCATTTTCTGCTAACTTCCAGTCTCTCACCAATCACCATTTTTCCCAAACCTTCATGCACCAATGTGCATAGAAGGGTTTTGGTTTTGGCTCTTATGAGAAAGGCCGCCATACTATCATTCCATGTACCACCCGTAAACATAATGACCGTAGTGGTATCAATTTTCCTGAACCACCTACTAAGCAAGCCTGCATTGAACTCATCAATGACATTAGCCCTTCTCCACCTTCTTCACCTGCTCCGCCTTCATCACCACCTTCGCTAACAGAGTCGATGGATCCTGAATCTATCCCTCCTAAATTTTATTTTTCATAAACACCACTTCCTTGGGGCCTTTAACTTATCAACGTGAGGGCGAGGCTCCTTCCTCTCTTCCCTTCCTGTATCCTAAAATGATTGATGATGATATACCTATAAATAACGTCATTCAATGTTAGGATGATGAATCTAAACTCACCTACCTTCGTGCAGAAGATTCATATATTCATCGGTTGTTACCCTCTGAGATGCAAACCATGTTGAATGAATTGACTATCGAAATCAACATTCATACTTAGGACGACCTGCATATCCTAAAGTTCGGTCAATCTTTGGATGTACTAAACACAAGACCACCATGGCCTACTTGGCTTCTCAAACACCTGCTTCACCCACTGATTCTAAAATATTTGTCACCGTACAATGAATCCAATCACCCTCTTATTTACCTCACAAAGTTTACTCTATTAGAACCACTACCCCTGACCCGAGTGACCTTTGGTATAAACAATACTTCGATTATCTTTCTCTCTCCATCTTACCCCCTGATCTCACCCGTAATGGGCAATGCGCCTTCCTTAAAAAGGTCTCTTATTATGTCATCATGGGGGGCCTCCTCTATAAGTGTGGCTTTGATGGTATTCTCTTATGATGCCTCATAAGTTCTGAAATTCCTTATACCATTAAGGAAGTTCATGATGGCATATGTGGTAAAGCATATTCTTCACCTAGTCTATTACTGGCCGAACCTCAACCATGATTGCTGCGACTACGTTAAATGTTGTGTAAAATGCCAGCAATATGCCAACCTTCATCATACACCCAGTCACGCCTTACAGGTCACCCGTGACCTTTGGCCCTTCTCTCAATGGGGTTTGGATCTTGTCAGAGAGATCAACCCCCATTCTTCCTAGTGCCATCAATGGATCATCACTGCTATCGAATACTACACCAAATGGGTGGAAGCCATACCACTCATCTCCACGAAAGCTAAGAAAATATGTGAGTTCATCAATCATCACATCATTTGTCACTTTGGTGTTCCTCATTGCCTCATCACTGATAATGGAAAACAATTCAAAAACAAAACATTGCCGAAGCTTTGCAATGCCTTCAGTATTCAGCTAAGTTTCTCATCACCTTATTACCCACAAACCAACGGCCAAGCCGAATCCACTAACAAAACCCTAAATAAAATTCTCATGAAAGTGCTTACCGATACTGGGAAGGACTGACATATGTACATTTCTTTTGCCCTATGGGCATACCGCACTAGTATTCGCACTTCCACTGCTACCACACCATTTTCTTTTGTCTACAGTACAGAGGTTGTTCTACTTCTCGAAGTCAAGGTTCCCTCACTCTGCATTTCTATCCATGACATGCTCAATGATGATGAATTTCTTCAGGACTATTTAGCACAACTTGAGTTATTAGACAAACATCATCTTAATGCTCTTGACCATCTTCAATTTTACCAAAAACATATCAAACATGTCCATGAACGAGCCTTCCAAGTCGGTGACCTTGTCCTGAAATAAAATCAACATGTAACCAAAGCAGAAAAAAGTAAACGGGGCAAATTTTCTCCTAATTGGCTTAGACCATACATAGTTACTTATACTTATGGATCAAGTGCTTATCATTTATCATCACTCAATGGTAAACCTGAACGTAAACCCCTTAACTCGTTGCATCTTCGACCATTCTATTGTTGACTTTTAGTCCTACCTCACCTTTTGCCTCTTTCCATGCTTGTCCCTTGAGCGCTACCCACTTCTTACACCTTACCAACGATTAAACAAGAATCATGTGAGTACCCGTCACTTGTTATATTCCCTTGAATACGTGTACCACGGCACTACACATAGCATGATTCTCATGGATACTTTTCATCTTCTTTTAGATGAGATCCCATGGTTGTTTCACCCTACTTTCTAAACAAGAGTCCTATTTTTCACCTTGGTCTTGTCCATGACTTCAACGCCCCCACATGGGACCCAACTCCTTGAATCAAAATTCTAATAAAAAGATGACTCCCTCAAAAGGACATCTTCCTCTCTGCAATCACTGCTATAAAATAGACTGCTCCCTCGAAGGACAATTATGTAAAGCTCTTAAAAAAAGAAAAAAAAAGAAAAGTGGAAGCTTCCCACATCGATCAGCTTCACGAAGATCTCAAGGAGTTAAATTCCTCATCCCATATAGACTTCCCTCATCGATCAGTCTATCTCAAATACAAGTCAAAACTAAAAAACTTTTTAAGTCATGGACTTGCCCATTGTGACCTCGGCTCTCTTGCCCAAAAATCATACTACCTCATACCATATAAATTTAACCACCTTTCACCTTTCTCACCATTTGCACCCCCATTTTCCTATTGCCTCAAGGGACCTCTTGGAAACCAAGAAATTTGGTGATCATGTGACTACTTTCCACCTTAGAACAATCAATCATGTAATGTCTTTAGGGTCTTACATTCATCACCTCCTCCAAGGTATGATCTATTCGGTATGATCCTAACCAATCAAGTGGCTTTCTTGCCCTCTCTTATCTTTTAACCTTCTTTATTACGTTTTGATTACCTTATACAAGACTTAGTCCTTGATGCTTACCTTTGGGGTAATCTTCTTCTTTTTCCATAATCAACATCACCTATACCAATTTGCATGTAACCCACACACACCTAACAAACCTAAACCACACATACCTAAAACCTACCAACCCATTTTCATACCCCCTCATATTCTTCCCTAGCTTATGAGAGAACTACATCAGCCTGAGGTCCCTTTTCATCGAGACTATGTAAGAAGCACTTCGAGGGCATGGGGCCCTTGGAGCTTAGCTCAGCCACTCTCTACCCTAAACAATTCCTCTTTCATCTTCCTCACATCACATCATAACCCACTTAATTTCCCTTTTATAGCCAAAATTGAAACTTAAACCACATACATAACAAGTTGCTTCATATTTTAATCCTCATTTCAACATACATTTATTATGACTACCATTTCTCTACCATCATCATGCATGTCTTATACCACATCTCACATATGACCCATATTATTATTCATTGCACAAAATAATGAATCACAACTTTAACTACTTTAAACACAACCATGCCTAAACAAACTTGACTCAACCATGCCTAAACAAACCTGACTTTACCATGCCTAAACCAACCTAACTCAACCATGCCTATGACCTAACTCAATCCATGCCTATGACCTAACTCGATCCATGCCTAAACCAGACCTAACTCAACCATGCCTAAACAAAGCTAACTCAATCCATGCCTAAGACCTGACTTAATCCATGCCTATAACCTGACTCAATCCATGCCTAAACTAAACCTGACTTCATCATGCCTAACTCACCTAATTTCCGTCCATATCAAAATAACAAATCAAAAGTCTCATCCAACCATCAACAAATAAAAAATCTCATGTATCTCATCATATAAATAAATGTGTATCTCAATACAACATACATGGCTATCCCATCATGTCCATCATCTCCAAATCATTAGCAGACAGGCCGATACTCAATACATTGGCATGTAGGCTGGTCTCATATACAATAAAATAATGAACCAATACAAAATCTCTTTGGCACGCATGCTAGTATATGCTCAAAATATACAACAAAACCTCTCATACATCCTTACTATCTTCAGCACACAGGCCGTTATATATAAAAAAATAACTAAAATACATCAAAAATCAAAAGCAACATATCAGGTGTCTAGGCAGATATCCTCCATATCTGTATCACCTATACCCTCTGCCTCCTTGCTCACTATCTGGAAACCAGCTAACATCTCCCCACCCATCAGAGGTGGTGGTTTGGTCCCTGCTGGCGCCTCACTTGGATTTGGTCTCTGTGCACTGGTAGCCTCTCCCTGATATGGCCTCGGAGCTCGATGTCCCCTATGCTCAGTCTCGTGCTCTACCTTACCATGGTCGATTGCCATATACCGGTGTCGGTTACCCTTGAATGGCATTGGTTACCCTCTCTGGCACAAACCCAACATTTTACCCTATTACCCCACATATCCCTCCTTTTTCTTCCACACCTACCCTTTACCCTGATCATTTACCCCACCTCACCTTTACCCAACCCATTTAATTCACCCTCCTGACCTCATCATTTCCTGCCTACCCTCGCCCTCCTTTGGGGACTCATTATTTTACCCATACCTCGGCCTTACCCATGTCGTGACCTAAATATTTGGACCTGGACCATCACTAGTGACCTTTGACCTCATGTGTTCGCTATACCTTGCGGAAATGTTACCTGTGTGTTGACCTAATGACCTTACCTAGCCTATTACTATGACCATTTATCCTGACCCTACCTTTGGTGTACCAGAACATACCTAAATGTTCCTACACCTAGCCTCCATTGTGTTTCCTGACCATATCCTATACCTTGGATACTGGAATCACTTCAACCTCATTTGGATAAACCTATCGACCTTAGACAATGTAGAGTTTTCCTGCTCTTCAACCTGGTAGCGTGCTGTAGTTTATATGTGTGCATGTGTTTAACTGTTGCTACCTTTGACCCTGAACCATTACCTAGATTGCCCGAGTTGACCTTTACCCCTTTTTCCCCCATTCCCCACCTCCCACTTTCTCACATTCACCTTTTATCAAACCACTCACCGCTTCTGCCTTCTGCCTCGTTAGTTCCTGGTTTGAGGGGGATCACCTTCACCCACACATGGGGCAACCACATCTTATTTTTTTTAGTGTCGCTTACAAATACAAGCTACGCAACAAAAAGGGGCAAAATGTAGACACTAAAATTAGGTCACACTCCCCTTTGGTCCCTCGACAAATAAGCACCCTTCATCACATTAACCTAGCCATGGCCCCCTTCACTCCACTAATATTAATTTAATTAATTTAATTAAATTAATTCATTATCCTCACCATATTTATTATTTAAATATTTTAATTAGGGATAATGTCCACATACATCTCACCTAGAAACCTCATCAGGCCAACTCACGCTAAGACCTATTCTTACTAAGTTACCATAACTAACTAAGACTTACCCAAACCCTAAAAATCAATGCCTACATTCCCTCTAACCACATTCCCACATGTTTACAAGAAGCTTCCAGTTTAATCCGCGGGTTAATGACATGAGATCCGAGAAAATCATGAAGATCTCCCTAGTTTAGTAAACCTAGGAAATCCTGCCTTGACCGATGCCAGTTACCCCTAACCATCACTGGTTAAGACGGAACCACCGTCGATCACCTTTTAATCCCCAAAACAACCTTATTTTGGAGGTTGGTAAACATTGGGAGATTCCTAAGAGATATTACATCTTCTGAGAATGAATTTCAGTGAGAACACACATGCATGAAAGGAGATCAAGAATTTTCTCCTGCATGGCCATCCAGCACTCACTCCAACAAGGATTCGATCTAGCCAAGCAAAAATGATTGCCCATACAACACATGTAGAAGCTTTCCTACATTTGGTGATCATCTGCAGCCTTCAACCTCTTACCAAAACCTTCATTCCTCACTCGCAAGCATCCAGAACCAAGTTCCAAGTAAGTAGAAAGTTGTACTCCTTCAGTTCATTAGTTTTATCATTATATTATCATCCTTTATTTCCTTAGCCATTCACTAACCCCCATTAACACTCACCCCTTCATATCCCCATTACAACTTCACCAAATCCCACCCAAACCACCTAATACCTCATTCCGATCAACCAAAGTTCTTTGTACAATCACAAGGGAGACCAAGAGCTCATTCTGTGGCATTCCCAGTATTCCACAGTAATTGGCACCAATTTTTTCCAGCCACCGTCGGTCACCATTAACCACCGTCGATTACCCTTAACCAACATCGGTCTCTAGATTTACCAATAGAGCCCAGAATAGTGACCTACCCACCTATTCCCACATCACCCTTATTTACCTGTGACCTACCTGAGACCTCTATCAGACCTGCAGAGACCCAGAACCAGTTGTTTAACCTTCATATCTTATTTTAACTTAGCCTGTTAGATTAGATCTTTCTTATTATATTTTGGATGAGATACCCAAATCATTTCAATTACGATAGGATTTACTTTATTTCCCGCATTAAATTCTTTTAAACAATGGACTAACATCCATTTAGGAAGTATCACACTTCCTGGATCTAGCACACGCTATACAGTTCACTACACATATTGTTTAACTCTTTCTGGTGGTCTTGCTTTCTATTACAGGTAGTTCCTCCTAGCCAAAAGGAACCTCTCACAATCAGCTATGGATTCAGAAGTTATACGCGCGCAACAATCAACCAACCAGCATTTAAACAGGTATTCCTCCTACACCCATTACCCTATCTGTTTCATCACTTTCAAAGAAACATCTAAGAATCAGGTGAAACACATGTTAGGTAAGTTTAAGGGGATGGATTCAGTTTTTTCACTAACCTGATAAGTTAATGGTCCAAGTGAAATGGTATCGACTAAATAAAAGTAATGTAGGATGGATACAATCTCATTTTTGTCAAAGGGTAAGTTTGAAAGTGGTGAAAATGGTGCTTGAGATTCAAATATTGATGGTTATGGTTTCTAAGGAGATACTTTGAAGCCCAAACCATGTTTTTCATAAGGTTTTTTCCATCCTTCAAAGGGTAAGTCATGTGGACCTTGTTTATATTGACCTAGATTGAAGCCTTTCCATGAGCAACAATAGAGGTACGTTTGGGAAAATTGGGGTTCGTGTAGGAATGAAAACTTATATTAGAAGGTATTTGCATGTGGTTGATCATCAAGGTGAGATGAAGGGAAGTTGATGCCTCCATACACTAACTGTGTTCGAAGGAATGGAGGTCCAAAGAAAATGATGTTTTCTAAATTACACTCATAAAGTCCTTGTTTTTCCATCCTCTAATATATTTCATGCATGGGAAGGGTGTTAAATGCTAGAAGGTGATACTCTCCCAATGAAAGGCATTGCATGATGTGATCAAAAGAGTCATCATTTAGAATTTGAGATGCGGGGACCGGAGAACTATTGGAAGATTAATTTATAGATGTAGTGTTTTTTAGAGGATGGAAGACATCGTTGGCTCTATATGCTACGTGGAAAGATTTAAATGGATTTGGGTCGGCATGGACCATGACAGTTTTACCTTCGTGTTCATATTTTAGACATCAGTGTAGAGTGGATGGGACACAACGCATTGCGTGTATCCTAGGATTACCAAGCAACATGTTATATTGGAACTCTCCTTCTACAAAATAGAAGAGTTCATGGAGGATTTTCGGGCCTATTTTGATGGTTAAGATAACTGTGACTAATGTAGGGGCTATAATATCATTGAATGTACATAGAACTACAGGTGATTGGGTGACAATGGTTTTGAGTAGTTAGAGTTTTTGAACGCATGAGATGATATGATGTTTATACTAGTTCCATTATCGATTATACATATTTCAACAAGAGTATCATTGATTTGTGAGGTGATGAAAAGGGGAAGATAATGGTCTTCAAGTTGGAGTGACAAGAAATTAGAGTCATCAAATGCAATGGAAACCGACATCTTCAAGGAACCAAAAAGGTTGGTGAAATGATACGGTTCATTGCAAGGAACTGATATTGATTGGAGGATTCGATCATGGATTAATGATGTTAAGGAGAATTCTGAAGGAGCTCATAAAGGGATATTTTAACTAGAGTGGTGTAGCTATTTGAGAACGATATTTTGAATGGAAGTTGTTGATTGATTATGAGGGTTTTCGAGTATGGAAATAATATCTTTATATGGTGATGGACTAGGTGACTTAGGAGGGGCCATGAAAATAGAGAATTTGGGATTGTAATGATGTTTTTCCTTCAAATCAAGTGTGCAAGATCTATTTTCTATATGAACAACGTAAATATGAAAATGTGATGGACTACTAGAAGATGGTACAATTTTTTCAAAGTGGCTCTCAGAATATTTATTTGGAATATTCTATTTAGGAACTCTAAGAGTAGGTGTGATTTTTGATTTGGTTGATTTGATGGATGGACTAAGATAATCTTTATTTATTAGGAGGAGTCCTTTATTAGAAAGGATTTGAATGATGGTGTGAAGGGATTTGCAATCTTCAGTATAATGCCCTATTATCCGATGGTACGAAAAAAAATGCTTGCTAATTATACTAGGAAGGTTTCCATCCCCAAGGGTCAGAGTGTTTGATAGGTGGCAATTTGATAGTTGATTATCGAATGATTTGTTCAAGGGTTTTAGTATGCTACCCTATCAAAGCTTGTTGAGACGATGCTGAGGGGGTCTAAGATTATGAGTGTCATCATATGGCTAAGAGGTATGAGACATAGAACATGTATCTAAGGTAGCACATCTAGATGTTGTTTTAGAGGATGGTTTGGATTATGTGATAGTGATTTTAAACTTGGAGTATGGATGCAGCATAAAAATGGAGGGAAAAGGAATTGTACTAGTTTGGTGATGGTCTTGTGAGAGCTATAGTTTGTTAGTCAGGAAAGTGGTGGGATTTTATGTGTGATGGATAGGGTTCTTGATTAAGTGCATGACAATGTGGTCGATGAAGGATATTTTAAAAAATTAAATGACATGTTTCATTTCTTGTGATGTCGAAGGAGAAGTATTAGATGATTTTTTAGAAGTACATATGATGGATTTTGAGGGTTGATACACATATGGAATTGATACGTGTATAATGATTTTGTATAGAGAGTTTTATTATTAAGTTAAGATGTCATTCATAGAGATCAATGACGTATTTAGTGGGGAAAAGAGTTCATGGATGGTATTGATGATGTGATGAGACCTTATGACATTGGTTTGAGGCTAGTTGCTAGTTGGAAGATGATTTGTAAAAGGTTGTTTAAAAAATCCAAATTTTTATTAGGATGTACATTCATATTATCAAGTTGTAACTCACATCAGCCAATGATATCCTAAAGGACATTTCTAAATGATTGATATCTTTTAATGTCATGTTCTCAAACTTGGTAATATGTACAATATTAGTTTTCTTTATGCCAAGAAGGTTTAGATGTAGAAACCTTCGATGGGTCAGATGAAAGGAAGTATGATCATATAAGAGGCAAGAATTCTGTCAAAGATGGAATTATATGACTCCCCTAGGGGTTTGTATTTTCAATGAGGTCAGGAATTGTCAAAGTCAGATCATTTTTTGGATGTAATTTTCAAAACAATTACATTTGTATATCCTTCTGATTTGTATGTGTTAGAATAATCTTTAAAGGATGGGTTGGGTTTGGGTTTATTATACTGTGAATTCACCTTAGCATCCTCGAGGGCTCAGATTTTTAGTTTTTGGGCCACGGTAAAGGCTTCATTAAAGTTTTGGAATGATTGGATTTGTAATATAGACGATATATGTTTAGAACATGATTGAGAAAACAACTCAATTAGCTCAGTCTGTGGAAGGGAGAAAGACAATTGGTTGATAATCCCTCTTCATATGGTGATGAAATCAATGATAGACTCATCTTCAAAACAAATTAATAGCATAGAGATCGATGGTGGAGATTTTACAAGCTATGTTAATACAAAAGTGTTCCAAAAATAGATGTGAATGAGAAGAGGGAATGTTGGTGAACACTATTGTACCAGTCAAGCGAAGGGATAGCCAAAGACATGGGAAATGTCTTAAACATCAAATATTGATCATGGGTGATGAGGTAACAGGCATGAATAAATTCCCAAATGTGTTTTTATGGATCCTCCTTATTGTTAAATTTTATAAACTTAGGTAGTTCCCAGTGAGGAGGATATGATTTAATAGTACAGATATATTGATAGGTTCATTACATATTTTTTCATAAGAAAGAGTACTCTTGGGTCCTATGGTAGGAGCTTCAAGGCTTGTAATTCTATTCATTGATGCCTACATGGGATCATTTTGAAGAGTTTATCGGATATTTGAAGAGGATGGGTTAGATTGGTGGTAAAAATGGGGGTTACATTGTTGATATACATGATATGGTAGGGTATGGTGTTAGAAAGGAGGTATACCTCCTGGGATGTTATGTGGTTGTTGAGAGACTAAAGGTTGTGAAGACACAAAAATATATTGATAAGGTAAAGGGAAAGAAGTATCAGCAAGTGGCTAGATTGGTTGCAGCATGTATTGGGATGATGCATAACAAGGAAAATTTATTGGAATTTTTTTCGTAAACTCACGAATATTAGGGGTTTTAGAAATTGGAAATGGAGAATTTTCAGTAGTCAGTTGCCTCCTAGTTCACCTAAAATTTCACCCAATAGGTCATTTGTATGGGTCAGTTCATCTACTCTTTACATTACAAAATGAAGTTATGCATGTATTTTGTCAACATTTCAAATCAAACTGCCATCATATTTGCCAAGGTATAATACATATACATCAACCATCCAAGGTATCAATGGAAAGTTGTGTATCTCCTTTTATGGAACATAGAAGGTTGTCCAATCCTGTCGTCCACTTCTTCCAATTCACTTGTGTCCATTCTCGTACTCCACAAGCATCCAATACCTCTCTCAAACCTTCTTCCCTTTCTTACTCCGTCTAACCTCTACCATCCAACCCCTCATCCACCCTACAACCTATTGTCCTACTTCTATGCCTTTATCATCCAACCTCTACCTTTAGCTTTTCCATCTAACCCCTAACATGCACTTGTTTATCGCCTAACAACTCTTTTGTGAATCCCTGTAGCTTCCATCCTTGTAGCCATATGTCAACAATCAATATCTATGACATATCCATGGATTTTGGAAAAAATTAAGAAGTATAATTGCCAGGCTCAAAATAAAGTGAGATGAAATTATTTTTCTAGTTTGGCTATTCACAAAAATGAAATTGGTATCGGGATGTGCATAAAATATGTGTATGTATTATCGACTGATTTATAGAATTTTAATCGTATATTTTTCATACTATTTTTTACTTATACTCATGTTTAATAAATTATACTCCTATTTATTAAATTGAATGTTTACTCTTTGTACTCTTGTATATTTAGTTTGTATTAATCATATAATTAATTAATACTGTATTTTTGTAACATTTATTTATTCAAACATTTCTCAAACACATTTAGAAAATTTATGTATTTCAAGATGATACTATTGATAAAAAATGTGTTCCCTTGATGACATTGAACAAACCAATACACTAAAATTTGGTCCTAGGATAACTATATCAAACTAGATGAAGACACGTCAAATTCTCATCCAAAATCGACCTTGGATGAAAGCTTCTACTCCAATCTATATGTCTATAAAAAGGAAACATCATGATTCATTAGCTTTCTCCTTCAATATGGTGTCCTTATTAAAGAAAAAATATTTTGAGGAGTAAATTTCAAAAAAATTTAATCATGTTCGTTCCACTCAAGTGAAGAATCAAACCAAGGATTATTCCAGTCTACTATAACGGAAAAGTATAACAATGATGTATTTATAATGAAATCTATTTTAAGAAAAATTAGAAAATTCTTAAACCTGTGTTTCAAAATATGAAAAATAACATGAAACGAATATTTCCCCACATCAAAAATCAAGACAAGAACCTGCAATAATGAGTAAGCATGTCCCTCTAAACAATGCCACTCAGAAGACATGTGAAAATCTGAGCTAGAAGAGATCCTTGCTCCAAGATGAAATCTTTCTGGCTTGAAATGAAATAACTAAGACTAGAGATTTCCACTGGGAAGTTCAATCTATGATTGAAACACTTGTCATATCTATTTCCTCGCATGTACCTCCAGTGAGGCCAACAATAACATCTTGAACAAATCCACCTTCCCATTACTTCATAAGACCCACACATATCAGCATAGGCCTTTTCTAATATTGAGACCCATAAGTCATTAAATTTCCTACTAGTATAAAATGATGGCTTTCCCACGAGATTCACCAAGGTATCTAATCATCAAAAAACACAAGGTATCTTGAATAAATTCCCCCTTTTCCGGTGGTTGTTAATGATTAGATACCCTGTGAACTCTCATGGAAATCCCACATTTGCTACTAGTAGGAAAGTTAATGAGTTATGGGTCTCAATATTGGAAACGGATTATGCCAAATTACATGGGCCTTATGAATCACTACGAGGGTGATTTGTTTAAGGATTATCTTGTTGGACCTCACTAGAGGTGCATACGAGGAGATAGATATGAGAAGTGCTCAAGCATAGATTGGAATTTCTAGTGGAAAGATCTAGTCTCGGTTACTCCATTTCAAGCAAGAAAGGATTTCTTCTTGAAGCAGGGATCCCTTCTAGCTCAGATGATCACTTTTTCTTCTGATGGCATTGTTCACAGGACATGCTTACTCATTATTGTAGGTGCTTGTATTGATTTTTCATGTGGGAAATATTCGATTCATGTTATTTGTCATATTATAAAAACACAGGTTTAGGAAATTTTCTAATTTTCTAGAAATAAATTTCATTAGAAATACATCATTTTTGTACTTGTCTGTTACAAAATAGACTATTTTTGCATGTGTACTACAAATTCTTATGAAAACTAGTGTTTCATGTACACGAGGTATATGGTCACAAGATGGTGTAAATACAAAATCCTTCAGAAAATGAAAGTAGAGTGGAATGGTCCTTGGTCTGACTCTTCACCTGAGTGGAAGGATAGGATACAGAAAAAATTGAAATTCACTCCTTAGGTTTTTTTTTGTCTTTAACAAGGACACCATATTGTAGAATAAAGGCCCATGAGATGGTGGGGAAGGAGGGTGGGTCAACTGCGATTTTGGGCATGTTGGTGGTTGTCAGTGCTAGGATGATTTTTTATATTAGTAGAAATGAAACTCATAGTGATATATATAGGCCAAGGGTTCTTGGTCAGAACACGTGGTGGAAAATGATAGGTGGAGAGATTTGAGGTCAAACCTGGCTAAAGACTTCCATCCAATAGGAAATTATCATAATCAAACAAAATGGATGGTTTAAGATATGCCACATGTGCAACCACTTAGAGATGACCAAGAAAATGATGCTCGTACGACCAATCATGTATGAGACAAGCGTTTAATCACAGAAATGTTGAATGTACATCTTTTAAATAGACATCTACATAAGAGATGCCCATCTATTCAAGGGAGATATGATCAGTAAGAAAGGTGCCCATCCAATATTGTTGGATGACTGTCCAACTTGTGTCTAACAGTCTTTTGAAACCCTATAAATCTATGACATATCGAATCTCCTTTTCCATAAAATGTCTTTTTGAATATTCTCCATTTAAAAAAAAAAATAATTTCAAAGATTCGCCAACAAATTCTACGTTTTTTAAAGGGGGTCTTAAAATGAACCCTGATGCATAACCATATTGTAGGATGGTGGCAGTGGATGCATGTTGTGAGAAAGGGAGATTACTAGCAATGACACTATTATTGATAGGCGGTGTAGACATAGGGATGGATAATACTAGATTTTGGATAGATAACATAGGTTGTTGTGATGAGACAGGCTGATATATGATCAATGGATTTATAGAGAGGGACACTAGCTTAGATGGCAGGTAGAGGAGAAGGAGTAGTGGAGGCTGCAAGGATATATGTGGATGGGGAGGTAGTGGTATGAGTCTGTGTACCATGTGGATTATGTGAGAGATCTGATGATGCATATTACTATTATTTGGATGTGTTCTATGATGATATGACATTAAGGTCAAAATTAGTAATAGGTATGAAAGAAGAGGGTGTTGACACTCTTGTATCACTAGTGGGTGGTAAGGAGATATTTGTTAGATGACAGGTTGATAGTAAGGGTCGCTAAGTTTGGAGTAGTTGCAAGTGGTGAATTCAGAAGTTAGAGCATACTCTAGATAGGATGGGTTGTAGCTGATACACATACCTTTAGCAGAAAGGTAGTTACAGAGGGAAATTGAATTGGACTATAAGAGTTTTATAAATATTGGGTCACTACTCTGGAAGAATTGCAGAGGGTTAAGACAAGGTGCTTCCAATGTTGTAGATTGAGTACTGGGAGAACACATAGGTTTCAAATTTGTTTCTAAGGATTTTGTAATGGATCTGATGTGTTTCAATATTTTGAATATGGGATTGGGATGATTTCAAGGATTGTTGAATCAGGTCTATCATATTTGATAGGTTTTGAAAGTGAGCCTATGGTATAGTCAAAACCATGGACTAATCAAATAATCAATGAAGATACATGGAAATTTGGATATTTAAAACAAATAAAAGTAACCACAAAAATAAATTTTAGATTATCTTGATTAGTTAAAAGAATGTGAAAAAGAAAAGATGATTAACGAAGGTAATATGAAAGAGGATAGATAATTTTGATTTCAGATAAGTATAAATCTAAAGTTTTCGATATATTCGATGGTATGTGAAGTCAAGATTTGTGTTGGTATCGGTACAAGGCATGGTATTGGGGCCTGCTCCCTCACTTCACGGTCCCACAATGATAAGGGTGTCAAGTGCTTAGTTGATATATCACCCATCAGATTATTTATACTTGGCCATAACACTGAGTTGACTTCCCTTTTGGTGATGAAATCCAATTAGCTAGACCTAGGAGGAATTGTTTAGATACAAGTTTGATTTAAGATGTGATTTGGTTGTGTGTGAGGGAAGATTATGAATACAATCATTGAACCCCTAATTAATCTATGTGAATAAGCAGACATGAAATTTTGTTGTAAGATCTGAAAGGAAATATTGATTTTGATGAAATTAGATCAAACAGAATACAATGCTAAAAGAAAATGAAGGAAAAGAAACGTACTTGAATTTAATTTCCTTTTTCATTTTCTTTATTCTTTTACCACACGTTTTTGTAAGAAATGTAGGTGTGTGGGATCCTATGTGTCCTCCACTCACATATGAAGGGTCATCTCACATGGGTTAGGTTTAGGGTTTGCTTGTGTGTCATGCACTAGGGTTACTTAACACCCTATATGTATCCCTTCATTTGACATTTATGAGTATGCCAAGACACTCCATTTTCTTTCTCTATGTGTAAGCTTTGTTCTGTAATGCAAGTTCTTACATTGATTTATTGATTCCTCCTTGTGATTAGGCTAGATCTATTACGTTTCCTTTAGAGTGAAACTTCATCGTGGTGCACAGTTTTTGATATGATTCTTGCAAACTCTTTCATGGTATCAGAGTTTCACGAATTGTCGTCACACCAAAAGTTTGAATTTGTGGTGGAGATGGATCTCATCGTGTTAAACAGTTGCTATGCCAACACCCTCCCGCACGATGGAGCCCGGTATACACCCAATCAGGCCCAACAACATTAGGAGGAAGTGACACCAAGAATTTCCTGGGATGTCACCCATCCCAACACTACTTTAGGGCTATGATGAGTCAGACTGAACAAGAAGACACTCCTAAACAACTAAGAAAAATGTGTCAATGGGGCCCGATAACTAAAGGCCTGATAACGTGACCATATACAAACAACATCTTCCTAGAAGAATAAGAAGAAGATAAATGGGTCCCGGCATAAAGCCTGATGAGGTACCCATGCACAAAAAAAGAAGTCCCAAGCAGTGAAGGAAAACCCATTGGGAAAAACATCCACCACAAGAGAACAAAATACTCTCTAATCTAAGAAAGATGCCAAAGATGGGTCCTGGCCGTAGACTATCCTGTAAAGGTACCCATGTACAAAAGGGCAATCTCTCGGAAATATGAATAAGAGAGAAGAAGAGGGAGATGAGATGGATGTGGAAAATGCCATGGATGGATCTGAACTCTGCAACTTTAAGAAGTCTCCTAGAAGAATGTCGATGATGAGATCCTCTTCCTCTGTACTGAAGAAGAGCCATCTACACTAAACTATGTTTCTGCCCTTAGGAAGGACAGAGAAGATGTGCTGGAAATCTGCCCACTTCACGAAGGAAACCGAAGGCAGTAGAACGAAGAACTCTAAGTCTGGTCCACAAAAGTGTGACACAGGTCTAGCATGCGAGTGCAAAGGAGCCAAAGGTAATGTCACGAGTGCAGAATTGTCAGAGTATGAAGGGTGAATACCTGTAGAAAGGATGTACAACTGATGTGAAGGCAATAAAACATCCCCCACGATAGAAAATGGATCCACAAACAAGGGTGGATCAATGAAAGTCTCTGGAAAAGTGGAAGTGGTAAGAGTCTCAAAAGGGGCACTCCCAACAATGGAGATGATGTACTCCTCTGTAATACCCTATAGATGGATGAGGAACATGTAGTACATCACAAGTGTACTATATAGGAGATTTCTCAATATCTTATGAGATGTGGGATGTGTCAACACCTCTCTGGAATAGTGAGAGGAGGAGGAGAGTCCTCTGTAGTACTCTCGACATCAGAACTGGGTGCACAATCCTTGTCATCAGAAATAGAACCAAGCGAGTTTGTGTCAGTGGAACTATCATCACACAAAGAAATAGAGGAGACAATGAAATCAGAAGCAAAGGCAAAGAAATAGTGGGGTCCAACAAAATATGAGCGAGTATGTCTCATATCCGAAGTATCTCTAACTAAATCTCCAGCACTTTGCAACATTTTTCCTAGCCCAAAGAGGACCAAAAGAATCAAGCTTAGAGTTAGAAGATTCTTCACTCGAGTGAGAAGGGACATAATCCTCATCCATCATTACTGTTCAAAATTGGAAGATTCAAAAGTTTGAGGGTCATGAAGAGGAGCACGCTTAACAACTTCATCATCTAAGGAGTCAAAGTCCGAATCAAAGAGCTGAAGAACCTCAGTAGGTACAGAAGTAGAAGTTGAATAGGACTTAACACTTCTCTCAATATCAAGCAATGAAGTGGGTGTCAAATCAGAAGTAAAGTGGGAAAAGGTATACAACCATGAACGGTAACCTGCCTTTCCCTCAGCCACTGTAGTATCATTGTTAAGCTCACGAATAATCACCAAGTTAGAAACCAAATTCCACTCACATTCCTTCACCAAGGTGAGTAATTTGGTAAACCTAATAGGATGATTAGTAGAGAGATCAGGAACACTCAACACTTCGTTAAATGTTCCCACCATCCTATCTCTACCTACCCACTACCGGAAACTGACCACCTTTCGTGTTATCACCCAACATGATTTAGGACATATCACAAGGTTTGATGTTGGATAACTCAACATGCAAAGAAGCCATGTGGTGTGAGGCACCAAAATCTATAATCCACGTCAATGAAGGAGCTACACGAGCTACTAGGGGCCTTCCCTTTCTTCTTATCACTTTTAGACTGTCTTGCAGTAGAAGACTCGGCCTTTGGAGCATTTTGTTTGATAGACTCAGGAACACCTATTTGATTTTTCTCAGGTAAATGAGTAAGGTGATGAATTTTTTTTCTCATAAATAGATGCTCTTTATGACTAGATTTCCTGCAATAGGAACACAAAAACTTGTCTTTCTTTTCTCTAGGCTCAGAAGTCTAAGTGTTCGTGTTAAATTTAGTTTTGGTCTTGGTTTCCTTCTTAGGTTGATCTTTTTTCTCTATCTCAAATTATCAGTCTTATTTTCCTTACTAGTAACTTGCTACAAGGGCATGTGACTTGGACTTGAGAGACCCCATTTGAATGAGTTTTTCCTATTCTTGAATGAGTTGGGACAAGATAAGTCAAAGGAGGGCATATTCCAATCCTTGCCCAAGGCAGCTTTTGTAACGTACAAATTTGACACGAAGACGGAGTATTTGAGACCTAACTTAGAAAGAATCGACAAGATCAATTAGGAATATTTCTTCTCTACTTGACATTCCTTTAACAACAATCTAGTGTGGACAAACTTAGAGAAGAATGCTTGTAGGTAATCAAAATCACTAGGATTTAACCCTAGTAGTTCATTTTTCAACTCATGCACTCTCATGTCATCTTGTTGTCCCAAACATTCCATCTAATGTTTTCCATGCAGAATTAGGTGTTTCGGATGACTCAATGTGGAAGAGCAAGTCAGGAGAAACAAGACATGCAAAGAAGACCTAAAGCTTCATCACTATGGTTTAACCCACTTAGATTTTTCAAGGTCATGTCGTTTGGTTTAGTCTCAGTTCCCATGGTGATGTGGGATAACCCTTTACCTCTTTGCTTCATAATCATTTTCGATCTCCATTCGAAAAAATTGAATGGTGTAAGCAAAGGAATTGTATAAGCATCCATTGTGAAGAGAGAGAGAGAAGGAATGCAGAAAAGGAAACACAACCACACCCAGGAGAATATAATAACCCCCCTTCTTTTGGCACTTTATAGTTTAGTGCGTTGAATAAAATCGGGTCCTGAGCATGCATCTTGAAAACACTTAGTAACTCACCTTGCAATCAGCGTAATAAAACGCACAAGAGAGGAAACGACAATCGTGTTTTCGTGGAGCAGCAACAAAAGTGACACCGTACACAAGCACAATTGTAAAAAACAAGGAAGGAGGTGAAATCAAATCCTGGTTGTGAGAAAAATTGCGTCTCACGTCACAAAGGATACCCCCTTGCTACAAGCTGTAGTGGATGCGCTCACCTAGTCACAAGCAATACTAAGGGTAAAATACAATGTTTTAAATGAACTCAAGATGAGTTTGAAAGATCTTCAAAATGCCAGAAATAGTAAGTGGAAGACAAATAAGAGCTCGGAGTGTTACTACACCACTTGAGCGCACAATTAGTAAAAAAAAATGACAAATAACGCTTTAAAAATTATCATTTGGAAACGCCTAATTTAGCTAATTTTAAAGCTATGGGAGTTAAAAAACGATAATTAGTGTTAATTTAAAGAACGATTTTAAAATAATACTAATCGTAAATGAAGGTCAATTTGAAATTAATAAAAATAGATTTAATATAATTAAATCTAATTAATTTCAACTAATTAGGATCTAATAAAAAATGAAATCCTAATTAAATATTTTAATACTTTCCTTTCTAAAAGAGTCAAACTTAAATTGTTTCCCACTTTCAATTTGAAATTTTCGGTTAAGATCTATGAAGATCTATTAAAGGAAACTAACTAGGATCTATTAAGATCTATTAAATTTAAAAGAAACTAATTTCTATTAATATCTATTAATAGAAATAGATTTAAAAAAGCTTATCGTTATTTAAAAAGGCACCCACTAAATGGATTTTAAATAAACTTACCAAAAAATAAGTTCGACGTTGTGTAGTCGTGGAGCCAATTAACGACCGAGTGTTTGTGGAGACGTGTGATGTGCTTTGTGGAGGTGGTAACTATTGGGAGTCAGGTGGAGAGCTCAGGGAGGAGCTCGTTGTAGGTGAAGGACTCACGGCCTCACAGACCATCGACCACATAGGGAAGGAATCTCAGCCACGCAGGGGAAAGGCATAGGAATTGCTACGCAGAGGAGAACACGAGCTTGAAGAGTAAAAACGGTTCAGCCCGGGGACCTCAGCCACATCACAATACAACACACCAGCTCACTCGTATGAGAAACTTCGGCAAGAATGAACTCAGCTAGGGTAAAGAGAACATGAGCCAGAGATCATGAAGGATGAAAAATGCATCCACACACTAGAAAAATTAGGGACCCGTCTGAGCAGAGGGGGAAAACATGACAAAAAAACCACAGGGCAGTGGTTCAACATGTCGACACAGCCCACACAATGGTGAGTTGATTGTTTGAAAGAGCTCCCACACAAAAAAAACACACCCTCACAATGCGAGTAGGAGTTGAGTGAGCTTAGTGGCGATTCAAGCAAAGCATAAAGCACTCGCATAGAGAAAACACAAAGCAACTTGGCTGAGCTTACAGTAGAAAACTCACGAGTTAAGGGAGCTCAAGGGTAGGTTGAAGAGGAGCTTGGTGAGGGGTTTGGTGGAGAGCATTGAACCAAGACACTAAACTTCAAACCTGTAGTTTTGAATATGAATTTCTGCAAAACCACCATGCAAAAAATATATAGAGAGACCAAAAAACAAAGATCTAAAAATTTTCAGTTTAATAAAAAATAAAAAAACTAGAAAATAACTTCTATTTTAATTGATCTACCAGATTTAGCTGCAGTTAGCTAAATGTAGCTATAAAACCCTAGAAATCTTCAGGAATACTTGCACATGCATGAAGAACACAACAAAAAAAAACTTTCCAAGAACAACTTGTTAAATACGTTAGCAATAAAATTCCAGAATCTAATGATCGAAAAAAACTTGTACAAGGAGTAAAAAAAAAAGAAAACGAAGAGTGATCACAACTCAGATGACGAATGCACATTTACCCGATCTCATCTTTGATAACAGGTAGTTAAGTGTGCCAACCCCAAAGTAGTGCTGGGATGGGTGACCTCCCAAGAAATTCCTGGTGTCACTGCCTCCTAATACTATTGGGCCTGATTGGGTGTAAAAGCTCGACTAGAAGTTTAGATACAAGTTTGATTTAAGATGTGATTTGGTTGTGTGTGAGGGAAGATTATGAATACAATCATTTAACCCCTAATTTATCTATGTGAACAAGCAGCCATGAAAGTTTGTTATAAGATCTGAAAGGAAATATTGATTTTGATGAAATTAGATCAAATAGAATGCAATGCTAAAAGAAAATGAAGGAAAAGAAACGTACTTGAATTTAATTTCCTTCTTCATTTTCTTTATTCTTTTACTACGTATTTTTGAAGAAGCAAGAGGTAAGAACTCCAAGATGCAAGGTTAGATACTTGACAAGATACACAAACATACACAATCTAAAAAAGGAATTATGTCCCACTGGGCATGCCAAAATGTTTGTGGTGATTTTTAGTTTGTTTATTATAGTGAAAAACACCAAAAAAACTCG
Source organism: Taxus chinensis (assembly GCA_019776745.2). Lineage (NCBI taxonomy): Eukaryota > Viridiplantae > Streptophyta > Pinopsida > Cupressales > Taxaceae > Taxus > Taxus chinensis. Next base: position 778,640,904 of record CM034149.1, on the reverse strand, counting down.
GAAGACAATAAAGTTTAATGATAATTGCACTGATAGTGCAATGTCAGGATGAATGGATGTCAAAGACACAAGAAACTCCTACTTCTAGTGGATGAGAGAACCTACATGCATAGAAATTTAAACAAGATAGATATTAGATAGAGATTTGATGAATTGCTTAGTAAAGGCCTATCCCAAGAACCAATGGGCTTCCTCGAAGGGTGTCAAATCATTTTACAATTAAGTGATAATGATGATAAAATGGTAATTGACAATACAAAAAATGATTAGAATTCCAGGCGGATAGAGAGATCTTGTTCCACATGTTAGGCAGACCAAGCGAGGGCTAGAGAAATCTCGAACTCCTGGAAGTAGTTGAACCATAATTGTTCAGTAGTGTCCTATTTTGTTTGTATGATTCCAAGTTGGTCTTCTATGTCTTCGATTTTAGATATCAAGGAAATAGCGTAAAGGCTAAATTCGTGTAAATATCAAACTGTTCCCAGACAAAGGGTTGTTTTACCATCAAGAGATCGTAAATGTTCATTATGGGATGTGATTCACCTTGTACTGTCATCTACAGGGAGACACATCTTGAAAATAGATTGATTAGATAGAGATAGAGTGATAAAATGATTTAAAATATGTAGCTGTAATTAAAATGATAAAATGACAATAATTATTGGCAATTCAAGTAGAATCCCCGATGATTATGACAAAATCAATGAAGATTATTGTTAAAAGATGAATTCTTTAATAGAATGCAGATTGGATACAGAATGATTGAGAAAAAGGTTGATTTTGACTATGTAATGAACCATTACACCAAAACCTCGAGGCATTAGTGAAATCCACACATGAGGATCATAACATCCCACCACGCTTCCGTAGAGCCCGACTCGGGTTGGGTTTGCACCCGCACTCCCGTACGTACGAGCCCCACTTCACCGATGTTTAGGCACCCCACGGGCCCCGGCTACACGGCGTAACCAACTGAGTGGGATTCGAACATGGGTGGTCGCTCTGATACCAAATGTAATGAACCGCTACACCAAAACCTCGAGGCATTAGTGAAATCCACACATGAGGATCATAACAGACTAATCGATGATGTTTAAAGGATTTGATAATGTAAATTACAAACAATACTTACCTTTGAGTGCATAAACTAGTGTACATAGATGAGGAAGCCTTACAAATATTTGTGGATGATTCAAGCGCTGAATTGATGTAATGAAAGTTTCACGATGATTGTAGTGTTGTAATATTTGTCTTAAACACAATAGAGCTTCGCTAAGGATGAGTCATGATCCATTTCAAAGAGGTTTTGTGATCTATTTATAATCACTAGTAATTTTTTTAGAATCGTTGGTGATCCGAGGAAAAGTGGGGGAACCTACTTGGAAGTGGTTTCAACAATTTCCAAATAGGGTTTTTTGGGTTTTGATTCGATTGTAAATGGTTGGGGAGGTTTTTTGGAGGTTAAGAGGTTGGGTGGTAAGGCTAAAAATGTGCTTGGATAGGCTAAGGGTGGTTATGGAGGTTTAGGATAGGTAAATGGGTTTTATGGTGGAGTAAAATATGATTTTACGGGGAGCCGGGAGTGGGTGATGGTTTAGGGTAATGAGATAGTTGTAGGCATTTTTTAATGAGGGTGTGAGGGGTGTAGCCAAGAAACAAGTGTCTACGGGGAGAGTATAAACAAGCCTGAGGTCCCTTTTAGATAGTGATGTGTAGATAATTATTATTAGTGGGGGATCTTAAGGATAGGTTTCATAAATTCGACTAACCCCTTTCAAATCACATAACAAGAAGCTAATATTTAATTCTTATTAGTGGGGGCTATTGAGGCTAGTTTGCATAAATTTGACTAACCCCTTTAAGATCACATAACAAGAAGCTAATATTTATATAAAGAGAAAGGTCAATTTGTAGGTATTCAAGTGTAATAGTAGGATTTTAATTGTAGATTATCGCTCCAGGGACACATACACGCTAATAAAATCTAAATATTTATATTAGAATACTAGTAGGTAAACTTAGCCATAGAGCTCCAAAACTTCTAATCAATTTTTTTGGTTTGGACGACCTTACCCTACACTCATTTAAATAACATCCTAAATTTTGCAATAAAAATTATGACAATAAACACAACCCATTTCCATAGTTATAGAAGGATTCTATGCTTCCATACTTCACAAAATGGGTGTTAAATCTTTAACACTAACACTAATTTCATGTTTATTTATCATTCAAGATGTGTGCTTATCTATATCTTACTAGCACAAGGTTTAGAACTTCTATATTTATTGTGTTTACTTAACAAATTAAGCACACAAGAACCTTGTTACTCATTGCACAAGTCAAAAAAGTGTCAGACGAGTGGTAGATGATTTTGTAAGTTTAATCACTATCCTCTATCTTTATTTTAAATTATTTAATTTGAATTTGATATGAAATAAATTATTGTTTAGTATACTATATATGAACTTCAAACAAAAGGTGTTTAATTTCTTTTAATAAGCATCGCTTTCTAAGATGTCATCATGACATACATAAGTTAATTAAGCCTTGTCATAGATTTTTTTCTTAAATGTTTACTATTGTTATTCTTTGTTATAAAGCTTACGAGAGTTATTTTTAAAATTTTTGATAGGAAACTAATTTTCATATCTCACCACCTCATTATCACATTTAACACACATAAATGTTGTTGAAGGTGTTTAGATGTCAGAGCATATAATTGTGTCTCATTTTTTTTACAATTTTAAACATGACAAAACACATATTAAATGACCAAACATGTATTTTTAAGAGCTTATAAATATCAAGGTGTAGGGCATCCATAATTTACCTGATTTTTTAAAGTTTTATAGTAATTTTAAATATTTATTTACTAGTCAGATTTTAGAATATTTTTGGCCACAAGTGGGACACAGTTATATGCTTTGTGATTATTTTTGAGATTATATAATATTGATACATAAACAAATTAGAAATTTAAAATATAAGGTAATATTTGCTAATATAGTAAATCATTTTTTTTCCTAAAGCAAGGTACATTGAAAACCTCTCGAAGACATCGAATGACGTTTGACTCAATGGTGAAGATGTTGGTTCTTAATGAGCCCACCAAGGTTCAATTCTTGTTGCAAGCAAAGTTAGGAGATACTGTTAATAAGGGATGAGGCTGGGATCGTGCCCCAGGTGAATTTGGCGGAATGGATACCCCTCAGTCCTTGGCAACTAAGCCTAAGAATTTGTGCACCTAACCCGTGCAGTTATTTCAGATTCAATAATAAAAAAAAAACCTCTCGAAGACATTGACATGTATGCTATTTTAATTATTGTTTTTTAAAAAATAAATTTTCTTTGGAGGAAATGAGACAATTATAGTAATGAGATGGATGAAGAGGTGAATAAAGATGATAATTAAGATTATGTGGATGATAAGGATTGATGAAATAATTTCTATATTCAATTATACTTAAAATTAGTTTCGAAGTTTGGTAACCATTAGGTTATAGTTTTAAGATGATATAATATTGATACTTAAACAAATTAGAAATTTAAAATATAAGGTAATATTTGTTAATACGATAAAAAAATTCTAATGAAAGGTACATTGGGAACCTCTAAATACATTGACATGTATGCTATTTTACTTTTATTTTTAAATTTAAGACACTCTAATTTATAAAATAATTTTCTTTGTAGGAAATGAGATAATTACATGGCGAGGATGATGAAAATGATGGCCATGAGGGTGGATGAAGAGGTGGTGGATGAAGAGGAAAATGAAGATTATAATTAAGAATTTTGGGATGATAAGGAATCATAAATAATTTCCACATTCAATTATAACTTTTTGGAAAGGGAGACATATTCCTTGAAAAATGTTCTATGAAGTCATAATGTTTTTTTTTTTAATTTTTATTATTCAATCATTCTTTTAAATTTCATTTTTATTATAATGAGTATAATATAAGTTTGAAATATAGTAAATAAATGTAAATTATAATATATTTTATCATGTGTTAAATTAATTGATTGTCTCTTTTGTTTCTGAATTTTAATTATAGATGTAAAATATTAGAAATATGAAAAAAAACAATTCAAATATATGTTATATATATAAAATAATAATTCAATACAATAATTTATAATTTTTAATTTTTAATTCTAATATTTTATTTTTTTAAAATCCTGACACAAATAACATCAGGGTTTGTGATGCAAAAAATAACATTAAAATTGACATTAAAATTTAAAAAAGTAGAAAAAAAATAAAATTTCTATTTTTAATATATAAATATTTTGTATGCAAATAAATTTATGTAAAAAACATTATAAACCTCAACTTAACCACTCACTTAAACATCTACTAAAATAATGGTCACCTAACATAAATAGTGATGACGTTATTTGCGATGGAAAAAGTTGCGTGTTAGAATAAGATTTTTCCATAACTTGGTGTTTTTTTCATATGCTAAAAATTAAAATCTACAAATGTTGTTTTGGGAATTCAAACAAATGTAGTAGTTCAGACTTACAGTGATAGTCTTGTGTAAAAGGTATTAATATGATTATATGCATGTGTTATTATAATGGGAAGAGCTTATATAGTTGGTATATTTGTTAGATCTTTCTTTAATTACTTTTGTATATTGAGTATTTTTTATGTTAATTTATGTAAAGCTCCAGAAGAATATTTATTTTATTCTACTGGGTATCTAGGTGAAAATGGTAAAAAGTGGTGTGTACATATATAATGATGTTTTCAATCTTTAACCACAAAAATTGTATGGTTAATTTATATTTAACACATTTTGTTTTAAAAAATTCTTTTTTTAGTAAAGATTTTTTTTTTTTTGGTGTTTGTTGTTTGCAAAGTTCTTTTCCAAAAATACATGTTTATTTTTTGAACAAGTGACTATCCCAAGAAGGTTAATCTAATACATGTTCATGAATGATTTGAATATTCATAGAAATAGAATGAATACAAAGGTCTAACGGAAGATGCAAAGTGTATGAATACATTCAATTGTCATTTTGATGGGGTAGTTATTCCAAGAAGAATTGGTTATCATTTACACAATGTGCAAGAAACAATCATAAAGGACATTTTATATACAATGTTTTATATTTTTGTTGTTTGAAATGAAAATGCTTGAGCTATAACTATATTATTTGAATAAATATGTTTTTTTTTGGGCTCGATTAAATGTTTTTAGGAAGAGTTTATTCTAGTGAATGATGTTACATCTTTGTTTTAATGAATCTTATTGTTTTAATTGTGATGAACAGAATCATATTTTGTTTATGGTTTGATCAAGTCATCATTTGTTTATGGATTGAAATTTTGTAAAGAATTTATAAATTCTTTTCCTCAAAATGACTTTAGATTTGACAATCCAAAACTCAATAAATGATATTAGAGAAAGCAATAATTGACATTTGCAACATATATCAACAAACTCTTATTTTTAGTCCAATCTCTAATATTTATTCACTCCACGACCTTCACATAGTGTCTACTTTTCTCTCTCCAACATTACACAAATTTTTTAAGATAGTATTTATGTTCATATCAAGGAAAAAGAACAAGAAAGTCTATAATTAATGGCTTACTCTTACGAACCAGACAAAATAATTCAATGCAGACAAAATAATTCAATGCAATGTGCCCTAAAAGTGTTTGCGCGAGCCCTAATGGCGGAAACATGTGCCCTAACTCTTTGCATGGCGGCGGCGTTCTGCAGCAGGAAGATGGTCTGGTCTTGGGTTGCAGGGGAACAGGTTCCAGCAACGATGTTGGTGGCGTGGGTTCTTTTCCTCATGTGACAGACTCCTCTGCCCCCCCTCCCCCTTCTGCCGATGGATCTTAGGGTTTTTGAACAGGTTTTTGACGGCCTGAATCTTATTAGCGAGGTTTATCGTGATGTAGATTTACGAACCCCGACTCCTTCCTTCAATGGCGGCCTGAAACCCTGTGTTGCCGGTGAGAGCAGTTTGGTGTTTGCTGTGGGGATCCATGCCTATCCTCTGCATCCTAGTGCTGTTGGCGGCGGCCTTGGAGATATCGACATTAGGGGGCAGAGCCGCTTCAGAATAGATAGATCCTTCGTGGATGCAGCCAGATCTGTGGGTCGAAGGCCGGCTCAGCCCATGCCGTATGCTAAGATGACCCCCTTCCGTCTCCTTCGGTGAAGAGGTCGTTGAAACTGAGGGCTTTTTTTTCGGTGTGGTCTGATTTACAGGTTTGTCAATTTCTGCCCGGGACTTCCAGCTCTGCACCAGTGGATTTCTTAGCAATGGCGAGCCCTCTTACAAGGTACTGTTAACATTTTACCCGTCGGCTCGTGGTATTTTCATCGCCGCGCTTGACAAACCTTCTAATAGGGAGGAACTTTTACGAAGAATTTGGGATTTTCAGTCTCATCTTTTGCTTCTGAAACCATGGTTCCCTTTATTCAACCCACTAACTGAAACTTTCAATACCAGACTGATCTGGATTAGACTCCCTTATTTGCTTCTTCAATTCTGGGGGGGAGGATATGTTTAGAGCTATTGGTAATGCCTTGGGAAAATTTCTTGATATTGACCTCTGAATTGAATCATTTGAGCACACCACATATGCCCCTAGCCTTGTGGATATGGACACTACAATTGATTTCCCGGCCACAATAGAGCTTAAACTCAATGATAGAACCTGGACACAAATTCTTGATTATGAAGGGTTTCTTATCCATTGCAGAACATGTTTTGTTCTTGGTCACTTGGCCTCCGCTTGTCATATTGTTAAAAAACAGGTTCAGAATCGTGTCTCTTGGTGGAAAGATTTTAATCCAGACCATTTAGTTGTCAAAGGCTGTTTGGTTAATGATTCAAACAATGGATTCGAGGTGCATGAAGATACTTTCAAGAGTCATGAAGAGAGAAATGGTGAGGAAATTCCCATTTCCTCTAGCCCGGTTAAGCAGATGAAGCATGTTGATGAGATAGAAGAGGTTGGTTTGCCTCAACCCCCTAGTTCCTCGAAGATTAGAGCTCAAAAAACAAGGATTCCATTGAAGTTTTCTACCAATTCATCCCGATGAAAATGCAGATCCAAATAAGGGTGAAAGATGGATGGTTGTGAACAAGAAAAAGAAAGGCAAAACTTTTAATGTTCCTCTAAGCATGCACTTTCGGGCTGTGGGGGGCGAACCATGGATGAAAGGTTGCGAGTGTTGGATTTGGTCAAGTGGCTTTGACCTCCCTGTGGCTTTATTTTTTCTCTAGTGGTTCCTTCTCTCACTTCTGATCTTGGGTTGTCCAGTTGTCCCTTGTATGGTTGTGTTGGCTTCACTTTGTCTCGCTTTGGAGCCAACATGTTTTATCTTTCCCTTTATATAGGATTTTTATGTTCCCTTCTAAATCATATATTTACCTAATCTTAAAAAAACATATGGCTTACTCTTCTTTGCGTTAACTTATTCTTTCATTAGCTATTATGGTCCCTATGTTTATATATTTACATCACATACCTCACCTTCCCTATTGACACGTCCATTATATTTTTAAGGTGTGCTTACTATTTAAATATGGAGACAAATCGATTTATTTGTAAATCCAAAACACGTGGTGTTTGGGAGAGGACACAATTATTGATTTATTAGTGATTTGCAATAAAATATACAAAAATAAGATAGCGTGATTTGGTTTTAAAGGAATATGACACCTCCTTTAAAAAAAGTATACACCGCTCACTTCAGCGAATTATGCTTCTCTATCAAAGCAATAAAACAAAGGAACAGCTTCCTTTGTTTTTTCCCTTGCCATACATCGTCACATAAAATCATGTAAACCTTTTTTTTCCTTATTTGAAGATGATTAGGAAGGCTAAGAAACTCCATTAACTCGAAGGCAATAGTAACTTCCAGCAGCGTAGGTGCTCAGAAGAGCTTCACTTTGAGATGACCAGAAATCTGCTTTAAGTCCCCCTCTTCTAACTGCCTTAAGAACCTTATTGGGATGAGCAGAACCAGTCACTACCACTTTACCATAATTCACATCAACTTCTACCTTTTCAATGCCTGAGAAACAGAAAAACATTGTATAAGATAATGGCAAATAGTTTGCTAAAGGGAAAATATAGTCTTGTTAGTATCACCAAAAATATATGAGAAAATATATTATTAGAATAATAACATTTTGAAACATTATTTAGATGGTAATTAAATATCCAGAAAGTATAGAATTGAAAAAAAAAAAATTATAAAGTTTTTTAAGTTGAGTTTAAAACTTGCACTTCACAAAATTCTTAGATTTTTCTGTTAAGGATTGAAGGGTTTCCATTCTGTCAAATTAACTTGGGTAGGATCCCAACTTCATACAAAATTTTTATTATTTAATTTTTTTATGACAGGACTTCATTATTTTTGTGACCATCTTTCACAGAAGAGTTTAATTTACTGGGTGCATTCGTTTTTAGGCAGATTTCAAAATAAATCGATTAATATACAGTCATTTTTAATCAGGTATATTAGTGTAGTTGGCTGGGTCTGAGCAGTTGCAAATGGGAGGTCTTGGAGTTGAATCAATTGAAGTTGCCGGTACGGCAACTCACAGTCAAACCTCTTTCACTTATAAATTATTATAAAGATTGTAAATAAGAACTTACCCTTGTAACCCAAAGGAAAAAAAGGCAAAAAAAAAAGAGAAATAAAGCTGATAACCACCTTTGAGTTTTGCCATGCATCTCTTAATCTTTTGCTCACAGTTGTATCCAACCATATCTACTTTCAATTCCACAGTCTGCAGTAAAATTTAAAAACCAAATCATTATGTCATTAAGAAGGAGCAGAAATTGCAGAAATATCCATTGATGTGAAAGTAATGAAACCTCCATAGCTGAGCTGCCCTGTTGTAATATTTTTCCTGGTGTGAATAGCCTGCAACATCAGCTAGCCTGGATTAGAAGAGTCTGCGCACCAAGAGACTAAGATGATTTCTGGCTACATTTTGAATGCCCTTTTAATACAATGAAATTATTGCTTTGTCAATAGAATCTATATAAAAGAAGTGCCTTGCAGAGAGGAGAACCTGTATATTGAGATGAAAATAAAATCAGATTAGAAGCATTATATATACTCAACCAGAGGGTTTCCATTGCTTCATTGATTAGACTGCTTTGGCTTTATATTATTGTTTTCCATACCTTTGTCTTTTACGTGCATTGGATTCCATTTCATATTACGGAAAAGGAAATGAATTATTGTAAAGCAAAAACCATGGGAATATAGTGACAATCATTTATTTGAGCGCGAGATTTGAGATCTCATACTATATGGAATTAACTAATCTAGAAAGAAAGTAGAGAATATTGTACCAGCTCAACTAGTGAAGAAATTCTTTAGGCCTTTGGCCAATTTTATAAGCTCTTTTCTTGATTCGTTTGTCATTCAGATTCGTCAAATCTCATACGATTTAAAGAGTAGAAAAGTGCACTTATCAAAAGCAGTAAAACATAGGTTATAGAACATATTTATGAGAGTAGTTTGGGTTTTTTTTACATCTATGCATATGAGAGACCTATAGGCACATAGAAAGATTTATTGAAAGGTCTGCAATTCTAATAATTGTATTTAGTGTTCATATATATATAGAGGGTTTTCATTCAATTGAAATAAATATTAACAATAAATATAAATAGAAAGTAAATGTAAAGCATGTAGGTGTTGATCCTTGATTTTGATTGGAAGATCGTATAAAAATTGGTAGCATTTCTGTTAATAAAATGTAGATATGAAAAATCAGATTAGCAAATTGTGCATATAGTACTACATGCCACTAAAGTTGGTCTATGTGTGTGAGAGCTACACATTAGTTATATCATAGGGTTGTGAAAAATGCATAGAACATAACTAGATTGATAAGCATTCATGTATAAAATTAAATTGATAAGCATTAATGTGAAAAAAATTGAAATCAATGCAATTTAGTTGTAGTTATTAGAGACATACTTATTATTTCTAATGGGAGATACATTCATAGGCGTTTCTCTTCGTGGTAAGTTTTTTATAGACCTAGTTGCTTTTATTTTAGAGTAGCGCTCAAAAGTGGATGGTGAAGATATTCTTAAATATTCTATAGACTTGTGCTAATACTATGAAAGTCCACCTCATTTCTCAACATCTCCAATATCCATGGTTTGCTTTAGGAAATGTCAATCCTTGGGACTAATGTATATTAAGCACCCAAGCTATTTCTAGTAGAAATTGTTTACAACTACCTCTTATTACATAAAATATGGGAACCAATATTGGGTTGTTTGGGTCCCTCCATATCATTATAGTTTTCAAATTCAACTATACACATTGGTAGGTTGGGTGGACTTGAGCCATCAATATAGACAATGTTTTGTATGGTACCAAGAGAACCATCAATAATCCTGCATTAATGTATGAATTGAAAAATTAAATCACATATTGACCAATATATAGGACTGCATTGTATAATTCATCATCATCAATCTCTTTTGCTCTCAAGTGCCTTGTATAACCAACAATGCTTCCTATAATGGGCTTGGACACACATTTAAGCATATGCTTATTATGTAGTTTAATGAATTTGTTGGTTGCATACAAGTTAATTTCATACTGAAATGATGTCCATTTTATCCTAGATTAAGCATGTGTTTATTTGCTTGATGAGAGTTTCCCAATCATCAAAATTAGGGATGATTTTTTTTTGTCTATATTGTTAAAAATATGAGTCAGTTTGGGGAATTCATTTTCTGATGGAACATTTTGAGCAAAGGTAACAATGGTGCCGAAGGTTTACCAAAGTTCTCTCCCAATCATGTTTTTTAGAAGGATTATAAATTAGCATGTGCAAGTGGAGTTAAATGTTAGGAATTTATAAATATGATAAATGAAATATCATTGTAAATAAATGTTCAAGGTGTATAGGGTACAACTATGATAAACAATTACATACATAAATACGGATGCCCTTTACAAGTTGCAGATGAACAAGAGAACCAAAAAGAATAATTGGTTGACTGAAAAATTGTTTATTTTCATACAATATAAATGTTTGTTGTGGTCGATCATTAATATCTTTAAATATTTTGGGCCCTTCAAATTTCTTGTCATGAATTAGAATATAACATATTTGCCTAATGTATTCTTGAAATATAAACAATGTTTTTCCTTTAAAATCCTAGACATTTTTAGTGTGTATTGTTCTAGCATGTATGTTGAAAGCTGCAATTGTTATAGGAGGGAGTTAAAAAAGGTATTTTTCTATCAATTTACCAATATTATAAATTATATTTGATAATATATGAGTTATTAGTTCTAGTTGTTCCTTGGATAATTATTTGTAATGGCTCTTGATTCCCTATATGATTGCATTGAAATTTTTCCTTAGCATATGTGATATGGTAATTTCTAGATAAACTTCCTAGATGAGAATAGGAGCCTTGGTGTTTTTGTGTTCACAACATGCTCCTAATTTCAAAATCAAAAGAATGTAACCCCTTGGCCTTTCTCAAGGTAATTCAAAGTTATGCACCTAAGCTTTATTTAACCTTATGTGCACTCCCTCTTAATTAGAATTCTACATGCCTTATCCATATTTTATTAGTTGACCCTTATTCCTTTTATCTTTCACAACATTTTGAAAATATTCTTGTCTATTATTGCACAAAAACTACGTTATTTTGCAATCCTTATGCACAATAGTGTGATTCATGCACAATGTTTTTATACACATGCGACTATGAAATCCTATGACACAATGATCTCCAACCTCCCTCTCATGCCCTTGATGTATTCAAATCTAGTATGAAAAATCTTTTGGTGCAATTAACATTCGAAAAAGAATCCACTCAATCTTATTGTGTAGATTCATCAATATTCATGTGAACCCCTTTAATGCTGCTTGACACTTTTGCTCACCTAGGTTGTGTGAAACCATTATAAGATGTTGCACATTCCCACACTTAACAAAACCTTATTCCTTTTTTGCATTTCATAAATGTTTTCTCCACCATGCAATCAAATTATTTCATTAGGAAATCAATTAGCTATATGCAGGTATGAATACTTAATTCGTACAGAATCAAGGTTTAAAACATTGTGGATGAGTGAAACAACAATTCAGGACACAAGTTGTAAATTAGTGGAACAAAAAATATGAAGATAAAGTTTTAAAACCTTATGGGACCAAATAGTAGTGATTAAGGATAAGTTTCAAAGATTTTTTGTGTAAGGAGGATTCACAAACAAGAGATAACTAGTTGAGACCATGTGTCTTAGATTGGTGGACTACAAGATATGGAGGTCAAGCCAAGGTTTAAAAGCTTCCCGTGATTGGGAAATCTGATGCAAGCCACGTGTTGTAGATCAAGCAATGAGTCAAGTTCAAATTCAAAGTCAAAGAATATGTGCAATGAACATCATAAAAGTACACACGCATTATGCTTTCCTGGTAAGTATTCCTTTCTTATCTTATTCTATCATGCACAATAGTAATTAGTTCCTTTTTTATTCTGTGTATGTAGGGTGACTTTAGGAATTGAAAAAAGAATAGATATGCATGCAGTAGAATGTGCAAAGGAGAATTAGGTAAGTCTTATGGCACACACATTTTAGGGAGCACTCTATGGAGGAATTCTTTGTTGCTATTTTTTTCATATCTATCTATATAAATATTAGGAGTGAAATATTTCACATTAACCAAGAATGTACAATATTATGTAGTGAAAAGAAAAAGATGTAAAGAAGGAAAAAGAAGTTAGGTTGGCCAAGACACAAATCACATCACCTATAAATATCAGTGCCATAGCCGGCCTATTTTCGTAAGACTTATCTCATCGCATGTAAACACCATATAAGAGATGGGTGTATATGATAAATGAATAATTTAGCTTATGCAGCAATGCACACCATACTACATTTGAATGTGGACATATGAGCTGATCATATCTCGGATTGTTATTAAGCCTTAGCAATATTTAATGAAGATCTTGGTTCTTACAGAGGATGTTTTGACATGACAGGAACATCTAGATGGCCAACATGACATTCAAATTTATCTTATTGTGCATCTATCATGCCATTAATATTGTCAAATATGGGCTATACAAAGCTTACTTCCATTAATGCTTGTAAAAATTATTCTTTTCCTAGGTTTTCCTTTTAACACCCATATCATACTCTTTGTAAAGGTCCTTGAATTTAGAATATAAAAGCTTCTTATAATTTTCATGATTTTTCTTTGTCTCAGTTTTCTTTCTTGATCCTCAGCGTATGCTACCCTATGTTAATGCTTTATTTTAGTTGGATTAATGTTAGAGTATCCACTCTTTTTATTGTATTCAATATCCTTATTTTTTGTGACTTGGAAACTAGAGCACACATCTTGCACATTCAACGACATTGCACTCAACTCTTCACATTCTAAGTCCTCTCCATTAGGCTCTTACATATGCTTGTGTCTTGATCGATTGTATATTTGTCTAAGAATGGGAATTCTTTTAACGCACATTTCCATTCAAGTGAGCTAGAGTACAACTCACATATTTGCTACACATTTAATATATTTCTACTCTACCCTACACTCTTTTATAATTTTTAACATCTTATCTAGTAGCACGATAAAATATTTTGTTATGTAGGTAAAGTGATTTCATTATGTCACAAGGGATACTCATTGTTAAATTTTTATTTTAATGGATTTTGTGCAATAATTACACTATGAATGAATGCTAATTGGTTTTATTTTCTTGTAGCATCCTTCAAACAACATTTCTTGTGATTTATTACTAATCTATTAGATTCCTTTGACTTGGCACACACCAAAAAAATCTCTATGACCACCAATAATTGGTGAAAGGAAACCTTAGGGAGGTCCATGTGCATGCGTTCCATTGTGTAATTAATTTCTTATGTGTGTGTCCTTACATGAGTGGTATTACCCCACCCATTGATATGGGGATCTACCTATTGCTTCCCATTATCATGCTCATACACCTTCTGATCCAGGATAACAACATATTTGACAATAGGGAGAGGTGTGCAACTAACACAAAACTACATATTTGGAAAAAAATGGAGGGATTTCCATGTTAAATCATAAGCCATAGAAGAATCATCACTAAATCAAATCTCTTCGAATGGGAATTTGAGCTCTTAAGCCTTCCAACCCATAGGAAAGTCAAAGAAAACATTGGGAAATCTCTCCCTATGTAAAATCATTATGAATATACTATCATGCAACAACACCCTTTTTCAATCCCTTCATCATCCCATAGGTCCCCAAACATAGTGGCATGGTTGGGGAATCTAAGTGACCATGTTTTCATTCCTAGAGGATATCATTAGTTATCTAGACATTTTGAAAGGATTTGCAATAAGTTAGTGTATGATAGGTCTTAGATTGCTAAAGAAACATATATATTCTTACAAATATGGCCTCGAAAGGGATAATGTCCAACATGAGGACACTGCTTGAAGGTTTTTTTTTCCTTTATGTTGCATGATTCATCCTAAAAGTGGTACTTGGGTCTTCCCCATGGCTCCATAACTCATGGAATGACATTGAAGCCTCAATTATTGACCAATTTTCTATTTTATTGTTCCAACACATTTTTACCATCAGTTTGTGGCCATGCTTAGAGAACCAAATAAACATATGATCCATTTTAATGACCACTTTCACAACTTGTATAAGTGCGTGAAAGTCCCCTAGAAGTTGCAAGCATACGAACTTATCTCCAAGAAGTTGAAACTCTCACATCTATGATTTTATGTCAAACATCCACTTCCTTGACCTTTTTTCTCTTTCTTAAAAAGAGGCACTCAGGATCAAGCATGAAATGATTCCTCAAGTTCTTGGTTGTGTTACACCTTTATCTTCCTTAGGGATCCAATTGGAGAAAAATAAACGGAACTCATTAGTCATGCACCTTTTCACAGCCATCCATTTCTCAATTTGATCCCTACTACTCATATGTGTATACACTCAAATATGGAAATTTTACCTTTTTAAAATTGATTATTACAATTGTTATTCTTCACTAAGATAAACACCCACATCCTAGTCCCACATGGTGGCCAAAAATATTTTCAAATATAACTAGTAAATAAATCTTTAAAAATACTTTTAAAACTTAAAAAATCAAGTAATTTATGGATGCATTACACATTGGTATATTCAATCTCTTAAATAAATATGTTTGGTCATTTTATACATGTATTTAGTCGATTTTTGGTTGTGTGCCTTATTTTAATGAAAGTACAAAAAGTGCAAAAAATAGGACACAATTATATGCTTTAACCCTATTTCAATTGTTCTTCTTCACTAAGATAAACACCCACATCCTATTCCCAATCAATATATCTTCTCATATCTCTCACTACTTTCTCATTCCTACACATTGATGTGTCGAAATATTCTCAATACAAGTGCATAAAATTAATGCTTACTTGATATTCCCATCCTTGTGTAACTTTAATATTTGATTCATTTCTCCCTGTTTAATAATGGACAGTTTCGTCAGGTTGTATAATGTGGTCACGGCTGACCTATACAGTCCTATACCGACACATTCTCCAACTCTTTTTTCAATGTACTAATATTAATTGGGTCTTTTTACCCCTTTGGGATGACCCTACCATAGTATTTTAAGTTTGGAAAATTATATAAGAATTTAACAATACCTCATTTACGTACCTGGCAATCATATGGCATTCTACTGGCATACTCTCTTGCAATACTCATAAAATTCACTCAAGGAACCCTAAATATTCCTAAAGATGATACATATCCATTAGGTCAACCACTTCTACTATTATGAAGGAAACAACCAAATCAAGGATTATAGCTTACCTCACATCCAACTAAAGAACAATCAAATGGTGATTAATTAAAAATTTAATACGTATTGCAATTGAAGCAAGTATCAAAAGTAATACACTGAAGGGGTATGAAGCTAGACTCTAAAAAGGGTTGTTGGCGAGTCATCGCTTAGGCTAGAAAAACTTAGAAGAAGTTACTAATAAAATTTTAAGTTATATATATATATATATATATATATATATATATAATTTTAAGAAATATGTTTTGTTTTACTAATTTTTAATAAAATATTAATATATGTAATTTTATCATATAATTGTATTCGAAGGAAGAGTGTTATAATAAGAACACAAAAAATAAATTTCATGTGACATTAAAAGGATTGGGATGTAACAAAAAAGTATTTATTGGCATTTCTAACACTTCAGCCATGATTGGGCTTACTGTGCTCCATGTCAAGTCAAAAATTATTTTTTTGTTGGACTAATTTATTTGATTGGCCTAATGTTTTAACTCAGTGAAAGGAAAAATTTGTACGCATATACAAAACTCATCATTTGTTCCTGGATGCCTATTTCCAATATAAGATGCCATTATAAATCTTATCATCTTCACCAGAATCATGCATCATCCCTCTAAGAAATGGTACATGGTTGGGAAGGAGATGGGAAGGGAATCACACATAAGAAATAGACATTCAAGAGAAAGCAAGGAATAAAATTCAAATTCTAAGTTTCATTTCAGAACAAAAGGTTACAACGGAGAAAAACACAAGTTGTAGTTTCATGATGCATTTTAATCCAATTTTCTTAGTTCTTGATGATCAATTAAGGAACAGACAATTTGTTTTCAGTTCAATTATAATTATATGCAACTACTATTGTGGAAAAATCACACCCCTAAATGCTTGCAAGTGAATAATTGGGCAGCCAGCGTGATTTGTCAAACATGGAGCTATCCCAAAGTGTGGGAATTTGTAAACGAGATAGATCTCCAGGGAAGGCCGACTTCCTATTCCTAACCTAGTGCCAAACTACTCCAAAGTGAAAAGAATGACTAATCTAACCCTACTCTAATGCTTTCTAAGGGGATAATGATAAAAGGATTGCATGAAAATGAAATCTACTCTAATGGAAGGTGATGCACCAAGAAGGAATGTTGGACAACTTGCACTGTATGAGAATGAAAACAAGTGAATTGGGGAGGGTGGTCAAGCATCAAAAATCCAAACATCTACCACAAACCCATTTACCAATAAACACAACACTACTGAAAACTTGCAATGAAAATATAACAATGCACAATAACCTTGCATAAAATGAAAAGACAAAAAAGATGCAATAAAACACCAAAGAGGGTTGCAAACATCCACATATCTATTTTTATTTCTCCAATGAGTTGATACAATTCATTACATTTGGGGCCAAAGGCACAACTTTTCATTACAATGTTCAAAATAGGGAGGTTTGAAGCTCTACAAATTTCTTACAGACAAGAAATAAGAGAGGGGCATATGCAAAGTGTCTAACCTTTTGAAATGATCCCCTCCTTACAATTTATAGAATAAAATTAGTATGAGAGAGAAAATGCATAGTTCCAAAATTGTTCCAAATCCCAAAAAATAAATCATTATTTTCCTGCAATGATTATGGGAATATATATAAACCTCATGATTGTACTTTACCTTCTCCAAGAAGAAATGAGTCTATACTTGATTCACTTCAACACTACACCTGGGTACAACTTCATCTCCTAAAAATTCATCATAATTCTTCACCTATATAACCCATCATTCTCTAATTTTTCATCATCTCATTTCATAAAGCTCCAAAATACCTTTCCAATGACTATAAACTTGTCAAAAACAGATGAGTTTGGAAGAAGTTATGATGATTTTCTCTAGGTTTCTTCTATGGCTCATTCACCACCTACCTTCATGATCCCCAAAATTTTACCTCTCCATTGGAGTCCCCTCTGAATTTCCTTTCCAATAAGTATGATTTCATTAAAAATGGTTATAGGGTGCTCAAGATATTCAAATTTTAGTTTGGGTCACCATTTTGGGTCTAAACCCCACCTACCGAGCTCAATGCTTCACATACCGAGCTCCTCTATCATCAAATTTCCCAATACTTTCCCTTCAATTTGCCACCTACCACTATAGAGCTTTATATCCAATGTGGTTTGGTGCCCCAAAATGACTCGGCGGGCTCATTTCATGTTTTCGGGCTTTATTGATGAGTGGGCTTTAGAGTTTTAAATTGTATCTCTTCGGAATTTTGCCGCTTATATCTCAGAAGAAAATTTCTCTGAATTCTAAAAATTTTCTTTAGATTTTGTGTTCTCCAACCTTTAGATTTTTTTGATTGGTGGAACCAAAAAACTCTGACGCATACTTTTCCGGTTTCCCAAAATTTTCCACTTCATAACTCCAAACTCTACTCACCTTTGACCCCACTGTGTGCGTTGATCAATTCACTAGGTTCAAATTTTGGGATCTCCATGGTTCGGAGTTTACCGTTCACCGCGCATGCCAAGTGCTCCCCATTCTTTGAAAACCTGAACCCTTGAAGTCTAAATTTTGGACTTCAGGGCCTTTCATTCATTTCAACCGAATATTTCTCCGGCTTGCCCCGATCCCACCCAAGAGCTCATCTCTTGCACCACCGAGCCATCGATCAAGCGCGTCCACAACTCACCAAGGCCATCCCTCCACTACATTTCATTGGCCTGAGTCAACCCCCTCTACGTAATAACCGACCTATCCACTAGGCTGATTCATCGTTCGATCTCTTGCCAATGTCTATGCTGGGTCTACCTGACCCGTATTCATTCGTTGGCCCACCTTGAGCTCTCCAGCAAGCTTGCTTTATTTGTGACCTCTGAGTCATTATGGCTCACCCATAACTTGAGCCTACTTCGCACGCAATATGAGCTTGGTCCTTTCGCCATGCGATACCCTAATTCAATCTTTCCATCCACGAGCTTGATCCCAAGCTCCTTATACCTTTGAGCCCCTTTATTTTTTGATGCACTCACCAGCTCAACCTAGCTACACACAACTTAGTGACATTTTTTCATACCCAAACTTATTGAACAAGCTCGCCAAGTTGTTTAGCTCATCCTCCCCCTTTGGGCTTTTTAGCAATTTTTTTCCCAAACCTTAGGATCTTTTGAATTTCTTTGAATTCCTCAAATGTAAGAAAATATATTATTTGAATATTTTTTAATTCTTTCCATTTGTCCTTACTTGATTAACAAATACATTCATATAAATGACATTCAAATATTTTGAAACATATAAATATACGACCAATTGCGGTTATGGTTTTCAAAAAACTCACTATCATGTTTTTCCTAACTTGTATGTGTTCCCTTTATTGACAATTTATAAGCTTCACAAATGGTTTGTAGTGCCCACTCCTCTTCGACACTTATTATATTGATTTCGATTACTGTTGACTATAGACATGGATATTATCATATCATTTTGGTTTAGCATGATGTTAGATGATAGACGTATTCTGACTATTGATGGATTGTGATTCATAATATGATTTGTGTGGATTATTAGAGACATAAAGAGACATTTTATATTGATCATGATGATCTGTTGTTAGCATATATATTTACTGACATTTGAAATTCTCATCATGTTGACTATGATTTAGCTTTGAACTAATGTCGTGATCTCGATGATATCAATGAAATGGTAGAATTGAGATGTTGTTGAAATTATAAAAAAATGATAACACTGTTTAGTTCAGATGGTGATTTAGTTATATGAGATGTTATTGATGGATGTGCGTGTATTTATCTTTGATGTATTTGATGCGGCCACGAGGTCGAATGAGGTATTTTGTGATTTTGTAGGTAATTATATCAAAAAATTAAAAGGGGTTAGGAGACCAACCACAACGGAATATTGGATGGATACAATGATGGTCACCATGGCAACTTGTGTCATGTTTGGTATTTTTTTATTTTTTTGTTAGGGGGTTCCCATAGGGGGGATAACCTCCAATTGTGACCATGGGCTGTGTGTGTAACTCTTCCCTTTTCTTTTATTTATTGTGGAGTATGTGACTTATTTTGTGATGTAATTCATTTAATCATTGTTGATTATTGTTCCTTAATTAAGTGGTTTAATGATGTTATTAAGTTAATTGGGGATGTGACAAAAGGGTCCATTTATTAGAGTACTTGGTCCTTTGGTTCTTGTGTTTTAAGTTCAGTGTATTTTAACTTTCAGTGTTGTGCACTCTACCTTACTTGGGAAATTCGGATTTGGGCTAAAGGGCCATTTTTGGAGGCTTACGATACAAGTTAAGCTTGTCCCACACCTCTTAATTTCATCCACCAACTATACCTATGGGTAGGGGGGTCAAAAATAGACCTCATTATGTGTTTTGTAACGAAAAAAATGTGACATTTACTTACAATTTCCTACACGGGTTTTAAATTATGTCCTTAGGGGGTGTGGGTTGGAGTTGTGTGTGTAAGAGGGTTGTCATTTCTCTTAACCACCAATTATTGTGCCTTGGGGTTGAGGTTTGACTTGTGAGGTGGAGTTGAGGATAAATGATGTGGCATCTTACATGGAGCCACCTCACTCTCCTCTTCTCTTTTTATATATATATGCAAGTTTATTTGTTTGTTTGGGGGTTACTTCATTTTATTTGTGCACTTGTCTTTTGGAGTTGAGAGTTTTGGAGTGCTTGTAGGAGTCTTGAAGATTTTTGGAGTTGGATTAAAATTGAAGGATCTTGGAGTGTGATTCTTTGAGAAAGTTCTTGCTATGGAAAGGTAGGAACTACACTCCTTTTTAACTTATTTGTTTTATATGTGTGTATTGTATGCAAGTGAATGGTTTGTATGCTTGTTGGGATCTTGGGTAGATTGCCTAAGTGTGGTGTAGGAGAAGAATATGGAGATTTTATTTTGTAGGGAGGCATAAGAGTTTTGTTTCGTGTTTTGGGAGGGAGTTAGGTTGGGTGTCCCACCTTTTGATAAGAAAAATGCTTGCTTTTCTTACATGGTTTTTTTGAGGGAGACATAAGAGATTGTAGGGAGGCATAACAGGATCTTGAGGGAGGCCTAAGATTTGTGTAGGTGTTTTGAGTTGTGTTATGGGGGGTTTTAAGGTGGGAACCTAATCCCATTGGGAGGAATAAGTGATATCCCCATAGTTCCTTACTCCATTGGCTTTGAATTATCAAGCCTTGTGTATTTTCGAAAGTTGAATTCTTATGATTGTTATCTTGTGATTGAATGGGTGGTAAATTGTTGTGAAAATGTGTATTGTGATGTGGAAACATTGTGTTAGTTTCCATGGGTTGTCTCCATTTATTATTACACTTTGGTTGGGGCTCGAGGGTCAAAAAGGAGGATAACTTCTTCTCCTCACTGGATTATTGGTTGGATGGAGAGTGTTGCTTACTCCCCCATTTTTTTTTTGCGATTGAAGTGAATAAAAATGGTGGAGCTCTTGTTGAAGACTTGGAACTTGGAGGTTTTCTAGAAGTCCAAAAAGGAAATCCTTCATTGTAGAAACTATCCTTGTGGTTCCACTTAAGGTGGAAGATTAGTAGTCTTACATTTTAAAGAAAAGTTGCATTGTATATTTTATTTATCAAGTTGTAATGTATTTTTAGAAAGAATGATTTTTTGGATTGTAAGAAAATGAGCTATGCTCAAAAGAAAAAAAAATTCATCATTAGTTGTAGGAGTTTACATTATTGTAAGAATGAAGGGAGAACTTAGAAGTTGTAAATCATTGAGAATGTATTTTTAGCAAATCTGAAACGTAATATAGTTGCTTGTGTTTTCTTTTAATGAATAGTTAAGAGTTGTAATGGAATAATGCACTAAAATATAGTGAATTACCTTATTGAAGGATTACATTATTGTTGTGGAAAAGAAAGTAATGATACTTAGAACTAGATGGAATTTCATTTCTTCACTGAGCTCGAAAGAAATTTTATTGGAAAAGTATTCTTGTAGTTTTTCTTATATGTTATTAAAAAAAAATATCTATGTGATTAGTGGATTAGGTCATGGAATGAATAAATGTTTTTAACTTATCAACTATTGAATTTAGCCATATAAATTTTAAGATAAGGTTAAACTGTAAATCACCCTAGTAAAATTTGCTTTTGGAAAAATTGATGAATTGATGGTTATGTTTTTGAAGAACAGGACTGCCGCCCTGTGCAGAGTGGTAGTCTCCGGACTGCCATCCTGACCAGAGCGGAGGTCTTTGAATTGTCACCCAGGGAGGGTGGCAGTTGTAGGACCACCGACCTACTAAGGGTGGTGGTTTCATCACTTTCGGAGGAATACAAAAATCCGTGACTGTGCAAATTTTAAACTTGATCTAATCAAAACCTGAGCCTATAAAACACAAAGAGGAAACCTCCATCAAACCTTAAGGGAACAAAATCATTTTCTAAACATATATATCCTTGAATGGGAATCTAAATGTATTAAATCTCATAGATTAAATGGAAATAGGGTTTTACCCAAATAGAGAACTCAAAAATGTGTCGAAATATATTTTCTCATATCTCTCACTACTTTCTCATTCCTACACATTGATGTGTCAAAATATTCTCAATACAAGTGCATAAAATTAATGCTTACTTGATATTCCCATCCTTGTGTAACTTTAATATTTGATTCATTTCTCCCTGTTTAATAATGGACAGTTTCGTCAGGTTGTATAATGTGGTCACGACTGACCTATACAGTCCTATACTGACACATTCTCCAACTCTTTTTTCAATGTACTAATATTAATTGGGTCTTTTTACCCCTTTGGGATGACCCTACCATAGTATTTTAAGTTTGGAAAATTATATAAGAATTTAACAATACATCATTTACGTCCCTGGCAATCATATGGCATTCTACTGGCATACTCTCTTGCAATACTCATAAAATTCACTCAAGGAACCCTAAATATTCCTAAAGATGATACATATCCATTAGGTCAACCACTTCTACTATTATGAAGGAAACAACCAAATCAAGGATTATAGCTTACCTCACATCTAACTAAAGAACAATCAAATGGTGATTAATTAAAAATTTAATACATATTGCAATTGAAGCAAGTATCAAAAGTAATACACTGAAGGGGTATGAAGCTAGACTCTAAAAAGGGTTGTTGGTGAGTCATCGGTTAGGCTAGAAAAACTTAGAAGAAGTTACTAATAAAATTTTAAGTTATATATATATATATATATATATATATATATATATATATATATATATATATATATATATATATATTATTTTAAGAAATATGTTTTGTTTTACTAATTTTTAATAAAATATTAATATATGTAATTTTATCATATAATTGTATTCGAAGGAAGAGTGTTATAATAAGAACACAAAAAAATAAATTTCATGTGACATTAAAAGGATTGGGATGTAACAAAAAAGTATTTATTGGCATTTCTAACACTTCAGCCATGATTGGGCTTACTGTGCTCCATGTCAAGTCAAAAATTATTTTTTTGTTGGACTAATTTATTTTGATTGGCCTAATGTTTTAACTCAGTGAAAGGAAAAATTTGTACGCATATACAAAACTCATCATTTGTTCCTGGATGCCTATTTCCAATATAAGATGCCATTATAAATCTTATCATCTTCACCAGAATCATGCATCATCCCTCTAAGAAATGGTACATGGTTGGGAAGGAGATGGGAAGGGAATCACACATAAGAAATAGACATTCAAGAGAAAGCAAGGAATAAAATTCAAATTCTAAGTTTCATTTCAGAACAAAAGGTTACAACAGAGAAAAACGCAAGTTGCAGTTTCATGATGCATTTTAATCCAATTTTCTTAGTTCTTGATGATCAATTAAGGAACAGACAATTTGTTTTCAGTTCAATTATAATTATATGCAACTATTATTGTGGAAAAATCACACCCCTAAATGCTTGCAAGTGAATAATTGGGCAGCCAGCGTGATTTGTAAAACATGGAGCTATCCCAAAGTGTGGGAATTTGTAAACGAGATAGATCTCCAGGGAAGGCCGACTTCCTATTCCTAACCTAGTGCCAAACTACTCCAAAGTGCAAAGAATGACTAATCTAACCCTACTCTAATGCTTTCTAAGGGGATAATGATAAAAGGATTGCATGAAAATGAAATCTACTCTAATGGAAGGTGATGCACCAAGAAGGAATGTTGGACAACTTGCACTGTATGAGAATGAAAACAAGTGAATTGGGGAGGGTGGTCAAGCATCAAAAATCCAAACATCTACCACAAACCCATTTACCAATAAACACAACACTACTGAAAACTTGCAATGAAAATATAACAATGCACAATAACCTTGCATAAAATGAAAAGACAAAAAAGATGCAATAAAACACCCAAAGAGGGTTGCAAACATCCACATATCTATTTTTATTTCTCCAATGAGTTGATACAATTCATTACATTTGGGGCCAAAGGCACAACTTTTCATTACAATGTTCAAAATAGGGAGGTTTGAAGCTCTACAAATTTCTTACAGACAAGAAATAAGAGAGGGGCATATGCAAAGTGTCTAACCTTTTGAAATGATCCCCTCCTTACAATTTATAGAATAAAATTAGTATGAGAGAGAAAATGCATAGTTCCAAAATTGTTCTAAATCCCAAAAAATACATCATTATTTTCCTGCAATGATTATGGGAATATATATAAACCTCATGATTGTACTTTACCTTCTCCAAGAAGAAATGAGTCTATACTTGATTCACTTCAACACTACACCTGGGTACAACTTCATCTCCTAAAAAATTCATCATAATTCTTCACCTATATAACCCATCATTCTCTAATTTTTCATCATCTCATTTCATAAAGCTCCAAAATACCTTTCCAATGACTATAAACTTGTCAAAAAACAGATGAGTTTGGAAGAAGTTATGATGATTTTCTCTAGGTTTCTTCTATGGCTCATTCACCACCTACCTTCATGATCCCCAAAATTTTACCTCTCCATTGGAGTCCCCTCTGAATTTCCTTTCCAATAAGTATGATTTCATTAAAAATGGTTATAGGGTGCTCAAGATATTCAAATTTTAGTTTGGGTCACCATTTTGGGTCTAAACCCCACCTACCGAGCTCAATGCTTCACATACCGAGCTCCTCTATCATCAAATTTCCCAATACTTTCCCTTTAATTCGCCACCTACCACTATAGAGCTTTATATCCAATGTGGTTTGGTGCCCCAAAATGACTCGGCGGGCTCATTTCATGTTTTCGGGCTTTATTGATGAGTGGGCTTTAGAGTTTTAAATTGTATCTCTTCGGAATTTTGTCGCTTATATCTCAGAAGAAAATTTCTTTGAATTCTAAAAATTTTCTTTAGATTTTGTGTTCTCCAACCTTTAGATTTTTTTTGATTGGTGGAACCAAAAAACTCTGACGCATACTTTTTCCGGTTTCCCAAAATTTTCCACTTCATAACTCCAAACTCTACTCACCTTTGACCCCACCGTGTGCGTTGATCAATTCACTAGGTTCAAATTTTGGGATCTCCATGGTTCGGAGTTTACCATTCACCGCGCATGCCAAGTGCTCCCCATTCTTTGAAAACCTGAACCCTTGAAGTCTAAATTTTGGACTTCAGGGCCTTTCATTCATTTCAACCGAATATTTCTCCGGCTTGCCCTGATCCCACCCAAGAGCTCGTCTCTTGCACCACCGAGCCATCGATCAAGCGCGTTCACAACTCACCAAGGCCATCCCTCCACTACATTTCATTGGCCTGAGTCAACCCCCTCTACGTAATAACCGACCTATCCACTAGGCTGATTCATCGTTCGATCTCTTGCCAATGTCTATGCTGGGTCTACCTAACCCGTATTCATTCGTTGGCCCACCTTGAGCTCTTCAGCAAGCTTGCTTTATTTGTGACCTCTGAGTCATTATGGCTCACCCATAACTTGAGCCTACTTCGCACGCAATATGAGCTTGGTCCTTTCGCCATGCGATACCCTAATTCGATCTTTCCCATCCGCGAGCTTGATCCCGAGCTCCTTATACCTTCGAGCCCCCTTTATTTTTTGATGCACTCACCAGCTCAACCTAGCTACACACAACTTAGTGACATTTTTTTCATACCCAAACTTATTGAACAAGCTCGCCAAGTTGTTTAGCTCATCCTCCCCCTTTGGGCTTTTTAGCAATTTTTTTCCCAAACCTTAGGATCTTTTGAATTTCTTTGAATTCCTCAAATGTAGGAAAATATATTATTTGAATATTTTTTAATTCTTTCCATTTGTCCTTACTTGATTAACAAATACATTCATATAAATGACATTCAAATATTTTGAAACATATAAATATACGACCAATTGCGGTTATGGTTTTCAAAAAACTCACTATCATGTTTTTCCTAACTTGTATGTGTTCCCTTTATTGACAATTTATAAGCTTCACAAATGGTTTGTAGTGCCCACTCCTCTTCGACACTTATTATATTGATTTCGATTACTGTTGACTATAGACATGGATATTATCATATCATTTTGGTTTAGCATGATGTTAGATGATAGACATATTCTGACTATTGATGGATTGTGATTCATAATATGATTTGTGTGGATTATTAGAGACATAAAGAGACATTTTATATTGATCATGATGATCTGTTGTTAGCATATATATTTACTGACATTTGAAATTCTCATCATGTTGACTATGATTTAGCTTTGAACTAATGTCGTGATCTCGATGATATCAATGAAATGGTAGAATTGAGATGTTGTTGAAATTATAAACAAATGATAACACTGTTTAGTTCAGATGGTGATTTAGTTAGATGAGATGTTTATTGATGGATGTGCGTGTATTTATCTTTGATGTATTTGATGCGGCCACGAGGTCAAATGAGGTATTTTGTGATTTTGTAGGTAATTATATCAAAAAAATTAAAAAGGGTTAGGAGACCAACCACAACGGAATATTGGATGGATACAATGATGGTCACCATGGCAACTTGTGTCATGTTTGGTATTTTTTTATTTGGTTGTTAGGGGGTTTCCCATAGGGGGGATAACCTCCAATTGTGACCATGGGCTGTGTGTGTAACTCTTCCCTTTTCTTTTATTTATTGTGGAGTATGTGACTTATTTTGTGATGTAATTCATTTAATCATTGTTGATTATTGTTCCTTAATTAAGTGGTTTAATGATGTTTATTAAGTTAATTGGGGATGTGACAAAAGGGTCCATTTATTAGAGTACTTGGTCCTTTGGTTCTTGTGTTTTAAGTTCAGTGTATTTTAACTTTCAGTGTTGTGCACTCTACCTTACTTGTGAAATTCGGATTTGGGCTAAAGGGCCATTTTTGGAGGCTTACGATACAAGTTAAGCTTGTCCCACGCCTCTTAATTTCATCCACCAACTATACCTATGGGTAGGGGGGTCAAAAATAGACCTCATTATGTGTTTTGTAACGAAAAAAATGTGACATTTACTTACAATTTCCTACACGGGTTTTAAATTATGTCCTTAGGGGGTGTGGGTTGGAGTTGTGTGTGTAAGAGGGTTGTCATTTCTCTCAACCACCAATTATTGTGCCTTGGGGTTGAGGTTTGACTTGTGAGGTGGAGTTGAGGATAAATGATGTGGCATCTTACATGGAGCCACCTCACTCTCCTCTTCTCTTTTTATATATATATATGCAAGTTTATTTGTTTGTTTGGGCGTTACTTCATTTTATTTGTGCACTTGTCTTTTGGAGTTGAGAGTTTTGGAGTGCTTGTAGGAGTCTTGAAGATTTTTGGAGTTGGATTAAAATTGA
Source organism: Taxus chinensis (assembly GCA_019776745.2). Classification (NCBI taxonomy): domain Eukaryota; kingdom Viridiplantae; phylum Streptophyta; class Pinopsida; order Cupressales; family Taxaceae; genus Taxus; species Taxus chinensis. The sequence continues at coordinate 778,613,250 of CM034149.1, read as the reverse complement.
AGGATCTTGGAGTGTGATTCTTTGAGAAAGTTCTTACTATGGAAAAGGTAGGAACTACACTCCTTTTTAACTTATTTGTTTTATATGTGTGTATTATATGCAAGTGAATGGTTTGTATGCTTGTTGGGATCTTGGGTAGATTGCCTAAGTGTGGTGTAGGAGAAGAATATGGAGATTTTATTTTGTAGGGAGGCATAAGAGTTTTGTTTCGTGTTTTGGGAGGGAGTTAGGTTGGGTGTCCCACCTTTTGATGAGAAAAATGCTTGCTTTTCTTACATGGTTTTTTTGAGGGAGGACATAAGAGATTGTAGGGAGGCATAACAGGATCTTGAGGGAGGCCTAAGATTTGTGTAGGTGTTTTGAGTTGTGTTATGGGGGGTTTTAAGGTGGGCACCTAATCCCATTGGGAGGCATAAGTGATATCCCCATAGTTCCTTACTCCATTGGCTTTGAATTATCAAGCCTTGTGTATTTTCGAAAGTTGAATTCTTATGATTGTTATCTTGTGATTGAATGGGTGGTAAATTGTTGTGAAAATGTGTATTGTGATGTGGAAACATTGTGTTAGTTTCCATGGGTTGTCTCCATTTATTATTACACTTTGGTTGGGGCTCGAGGGTCAAAAAGGAGGATAACTTCTTCTCCTCACTGGATTATTGGTTGGATGGAGAGTGTTGCTTACTCCCCCCATTTTTTTTTTGCGATTAAAGTGAAGAAAAATGGTGGAGCTCTTGTTGAAGACTTGGAACTTGGAGGTTTTCTAGAAGTCCAAAAAGGAAATCCTTCATTGTAGAAACTATCCTTGTGGTTCCACTTAAGGTGGAAGATTAGTAGTCTTACATTTTAAAGAAAATTTGCATTGTATATTTTATTTATCAAGTTGTAATGTATTTTTAGAAAGAATGATTTTTTGGATTGTAAGAAAATGAGCTATGCTCAAAAGAAAAAAAATTTCATCATTAGTTGTAGGAGTTTACATTATTGTAAGAATGAAGGGAGAACTTAGAAGTTGTAAATCATTGAGAATGTATTTTTAGCAAATCTGAAACGTAATATAGTTGCTTGTGTTTTCTTTTAATGAATAGTTAAGAGTTGTAATGGAATAATGCAATAAAATATAGTGAATTACCTTATTGAAGGATTACATTATTGTTGTGGAAAAGAAAGTAATGATACTTAGAACTAGATGGAATTTCATTTCTTCACTGAGCTCGAAAGAAATTTTATTGGAAAAGTATTCTTGTAGTTTTTCTTATATGTTATTAAAAAAAAATATCTATGTGATTAGTGGATTAGGTCATGGAATGAATAAATGTTTTTAACTTATCAACTATTGACTTTAGCCATATAAATTTTAAGATAAGGTTAAACTGTAAATCACCCTAGTAAAAATTTGTTTTTGGAAAAATTGATGAATTGATGGTTATGTTTTTGAAGAACAGGACTGCTGCCCTGTGCAGAGTGGTAGTCTCCGGACTGCCATCCTGACCAGAGCGGAGGTCTTTGAATTGTCACCCAGGGAGGGTGGCAGTTGTAGGACCACCGACCTACTAAGGGTGGTGGTTTCATCACTTTCGGAGGAATACAAAAATCCGTGACTGTGCAAATTTTAAACTTGATCTATTCAAAACCTGAGCCTATAAAACACAAAGAGGAAACCTCCATCAAACCTTAAGGGAACAAAATCATTTTCTAAACATATATATCCTTGAATGGGAATCTAAATATATTAAATCTCATAGATTAAATGGAAATAGGGTTTTGCCCAAATAGAGAACTCAAAAATGAAAATAACTAAATAACTACTCCAGATTTAGGGTAGAATCTCTATAATCAACAAATAGAAAACATTACAATAATAAATATGTGAATAAACTAAAAACTAAGCTAGATCCAAATGAATCCCTCCATGGCTTCCCTCCTTGCTTTCATGGCTTCCACTCCTCCAACCTGTAAATCAAAAGAAAAAAAAAGAGACCAAATGAGGAGGCTTGGACAAGGAAAAAGTTTAAATAAAATTTCTTTAGGATTATTAGGGTTAGTTTGGAGCCCTAGGATCTAGTGGCCACAATTGATTTAATCCAAGGGTTAGGAATCAACCCTACAATTATTAGGTGAGAATATATATATATATTATGGGCTTTTAAATAATTCAAGTGTATGTGAAAATGTGTGAATGGGGACACTTAGTACCCTAGTGTGTTAAGTTAAATATGTAAATCTCCTAGTGTGCTTTAGTAAATGTTTCAATGGGCATCAAAGTTAATAATTTAAGGTGACTAAGGCAACTAAGGATAATGATTTAATAAAGGTGGGTTGAATGTTATTTTATGAAAGATAAAACTAATTAACCAAGTAAAAGAATTAATGGACACTTTTCTAGAGAATTGTAATTAAAATTTACTTTAGAAATGGGTTAAGAATACTTTAACTATTAATCTAGACCTATTCCATTTAATGTAATGTAGTAGTTGCTAGAGGTAATTTAATTAAACGTATTAGGATTTGACACCCTTATAATCTTTAAAAATATATATATTTGCCACAAGTTTCTAGATAATTATTTAAGGCTTATTGTGGTTTTAGAATGTCATAATTTGTGGGTGTTACACTTGGTATTAGAGTCAACGGTTCAATGCTTGGACCCCCGGGCACACTTGGAAACATAAGACATAACAAGAAAAACTTAGCACAACTTTAAATCTTGGACACATGTTGATCAGTCAGACCCTGACACTTAGTAAAGAAAATACAAAAGGTTCGCGTGGGAGAGCAGAGTGCATTCAAAGGCACGGAAGTATCGGAAAGGATCGCACATGAGGAATAGAAACATGTTCGGAGACTTAGCCGTTTTCATGACAAGGATCTATTTTTGGAGATAGCGTGCAGAACACTCAAACCGATTGGAGACTTGCACGTCACACATTTTTTGCATGGACACAGGCTGAAAATAGATCTACTATTGTCAGTTAACTAGCAATAGTCTATTGGTAGCACACTTGCATGTGTGGCTATTTTTGTAACGGTGTGTGGCTAATAATAACATGCAACCTATTTTGGGATTAGATAAGCAGTGAAGGGCAAGTTCCCACCCTTATAAGTATGTAGTAAACTATATATATATATATATATATACCATATATATATATATATATAGACACACACACACACACCATGGAGATATAATGAGATTATGCTGCTAAATCTGTTATGCACATGAGCGTATGTTACTGTTATTATAATGAAGTGTCTGTGTACTTACTTCATTTAATATAATGGGGATTATGGATTAGATCAAGGTGTTATCATTGTTACAATTCAATATTACATGCTTGACTGCATTACAGTTATCTGTTAAGTCTATTATTTTCTAGACCTAGATCTGATTATGCATTGCTTAAAGAGTATAGTAGCTGCAGATCTGAATGATTAAAGTCTTCATCATGCTAACAACCTGTAACAACAACCCTAAAGAGGGACCTGGTACCTTTGCGTGCTTTGGGTGAGTGCTCAGTCTAGGTTGAGTGATGTGCTAGCACGTCTAGGGTCTTATTGGGCTTGTATTATTGAATTCTAGGCTGCATCATTGGTTTCATTGATGGGACCCTCTTTTTTATTTGTTTTCAAGATGGTTTGTGATGAAGACATACCGGTTGACCTTGAAGAAGAATACGCATGGCATTTCAGCACTAGATCTGAGTTTAACGCATGCATTTGGGTGGAACAAAATCTGTATAACAATTTATATGAGAGATTTTTTTGCTATCTTTCTAGTAGAATTATACAAGTGGCTGATTGCATATGCATCTAAGCAGAATTAGAGGTACCCACGCACTTGTTTGGACATAGGAATAATTTCAGGCCCTTTATGATGCTAATCTGATATGGACCCGAGCTGTGGATAGGTGGTTCTGTGGTGTTTTAAACAGTTATATCTTGGAGTACTCAATTTCCACTTATTGATGCCCAAAGGTAGCTGAATTCCAGTTTTTATGATATCCAAGGGGAACTTACCTATAAGGAATTCCACTGGCAATCAAGATCTTGATGGTAACTTTGAATTTGGAGAGTAAACCGATGGCTAACTAAACCCCACCATGCGTGGGGATAGGAGTAGGTTTGGTGAAGGATGATAGACTTAGTAGCAGAAAGACAGAGAGAGGAAAGGAGGCTTAAGTACAATGAGGTGCACGAGAGGGAGATAGTGAAGCAACATAACATTGCAGAAAGTATGACATTAAGGAGAAAGATGGCTCGTGAAGGATTTGAAACTCACGTAGAAGACGTGGAGCCAGAGAATTAGGAACTTCCCCATCTTGGAAAACATGATAGGGATCCTTCCTTTACCTCATGTAGAAGTGTGCCAGTAGAGACGACGTGGGCCGTGGCGCGCATTTGAATCCACCTGACAACCTTGCCCTTGCGCTTGGTTTTCTAGCATCTACTATAACAAACAATCAGCAAGCTAATTCAAGCAATGGGAGAGTAGGAGCGAGTCTTATAAGAGGCATAATGATGGCAGCACAAACGGATTCGTTGTTATATGGGAGTACCTTTTTGGGTGTATCATCAACATAGAATACAAGTGCATCGATTTTTGGATTAACTTCTGGGAGCAGTAACACTTCGCAGACTGTCGGGGGCACAATTCATTTCTACTATTGGGACATAAGGAAGTACATCTTCTGGTCTGACCCCAGCTACAAGTTCGAGATTAGGAGGCATAGGTAGCTCTAGTTCAGGATAGATCTGGTGATTCTGGAGGCAGGGGAAACACAAGAGGTTTTGGATCAAGTGGGCAAGGTCCACACCAACCCCATAATATTTACATGGAAATGTCTCTTCATCTTCCAGAGTATAGGGGCATAGAAGATGCTGTTGAACATGTGCATATGTGTGAAATACTGTGGTGCGTAAAAGAAATCATGTCTTCTGAGCGTAGGGCAAGCCAATTTGCTACTACGTTACAAGGGCGCACACATAGTTGGTACATAAAATTTGACCCTGATCAGACTTGCGTCAACTATCCAGCCTTGAAAGATGCATTCCTTAAAGAGTTTCACATCCCTGAGTTTGAGTAGAAGAGTATAAGTGCACTCAAGGATATTAATCAATGTACTACTGAGAGTGTTAGAGAGTATGATACCCATTTTAAAATGCTATTATCTAAGCTATCTTCTGATATACATGCAAGCCAACATGCACAATGGTTCATTGGGGGTTTGATTACCCATTTTAGAAGGGCACTATCACATAAGACATACACTGACCCATGTGAGGCATTAGAGGAAGCCCTGCATGCTGAGGTAGTTGGGAGTATTGACACTAGCGTTAGCCCATTCTTAGAGGCACAAATTACAACTATGAAAAAGTAGTTAGAGAAACTATCGGCAAATTTGGCCCATGAAACACACTTGGGAATTTGGTGTACAGATTGTGAAGTAGAAGGCCACACCAAGAATAGTTGCCCTCGCAGATCCATACATTCATTGTTGTTAGATTGTGAGATCTATCATTTAAATCATGATGTTAGCCATTGCCCTTTGTTACAACGTGTGATAAGGAAGAATGTATCATGCTATTGTAAAATTTTCAGGTCCTCAACCCATGATACGGAAGATTGTAGATTGATCGGTTAAATCCATGATGCCATAGACATTGGTGTATGACAGACAAGTATAACTGATAATTCTAAAAACAAGAATGAGCACCAGGATTGTGATCACAGTCAAGCACGCTCTGACAAGAATGAGGGGCATTTTGAAGGAGGTTGGGGAAGTGGACACAGTTATCAAGGTGGGTATGGAGGATGAGGCTATGGAGGAGGAAGAGGCGAGTTTCCTCATGGAACATGTTATACATGTGGATATCCTGACCACTATAGGTGCAAATCTCCCTAGAATATTACATGTTCTTTTTGCGGAAATAACCATAGGTATGAGGAGTGCCTGAACTTATATCAACATCTGAGTAAGCAACATAAACAAGAAAAAAAGGTGCAGGGATGGTTAGAATACAATGCACTATTGAAAATCAATGGATGCCTAAGTTGGAAGCAGAGTCCGAGTCGTTGCAAGTAAATATCATGACCCGTGCTGAGGCGACACACCCCAGAGAAGCATTATAGTAGAAGCCTACCATCACTAAAGAGGAAGTTCTCAATGCACAATACCTAGATCCTACCTATCAAAAGGAGGTTTACCAGGAAACCATGGAAGTTCTCAAGAATCTTCAGGGTGAGATATAGTACTTAAAAGAGCAATAACAGAAGATGGAGAGAAAAAAAGTATCAAAGACGGATCCAAACTGATATAGATGACTTAAGGGAAGTGTGTAAAGTTTTGCTGCCAGGAAAATATTATTCCACTGTTAGGGAGTTAGTTAAAAGGAAACACTCCATGCGTGTAAGTATTGAGACTAAATGGAATATTCTACATGTGAATCTTCTCCTTCATAGCCTATATTATAACAAGGAAATCATTCTGAATGTTGTTTTGGATGCGTGGTTATTGATTAATATATTGATTGATATAGGTGCGGAAGTCAATGTTCTTACCTTAGATACATGGGTAAAAATAGGAAATACCCCCATTACAACCATCCTCTAATATATTGTTCACTGGCTAATTGGACTAAGGCCAATCCCATCAGAGTCTTGAAATATGCATCCATTACCATACAAGGAGCCAAGTTCACTAGAGACTTTGAAGTTTTAGCTTTGGCAACAGTCAGATAGCTTCCTAGCTCTATTGGGGTGTCCTTGGTGCTATGTAAATAATGTTGATCTTAAGTTCAACAAGGGCTATATAAGTTTTGAAAACAAAGAGGAAATAGTTATTCTCCCTTTAAAAAATGGAAAATATGTGCCCTATGTTGAGCTCATTAAGTGAGGAATATCTGAATAGGATTTATGTACGTCGCCATCTGAGATCCAAAGATAATTGAGCCAACCAAAGAAGGACTAATTCAGTGGGAGGATGCAAATTCTATTAGCGATACTACAAGTGTTGATTGTGATAGTTGGGCTTATAACACTTATGAGTTAGTAGGGTGTGAAGTAAATAACATATTTCCTAGAGGCACAAAACTACGTTATGTCAGGAGGATAGGTAATAACTCAGTACTCTTGTTATATAGGAGAAGGAGATCCCATGGTATTCCTACGCACCATGGAAGAACAATGGATAGACCCACTGGAAAGAAAAAATATTCTAAGCATATACACTATGTGGGAAAACAACACATGCTGGTGGGTGACCCACAGGGATAATCTTGCAGGATGGAATTAAATTAGGATTGACTCTTACTACTAGGCTCTTCAGGATCAATGCACCCACTCAAATCTGCACTTATCATGGTAATCAATCTGTTCTGCACCACGTTAAGAAGTGTGAGATAATCTAGATATAAGGGTAGGAAGCTCTACCACATTTGCTATGGGTGTACAATTTTTATTCCACTTTACAAAGCTATGCACATGCTTGGTATGTATATGCAGTACTCCATAGAGAAACTAGAACTTGGTAGAATTTAATCATGTAGGAATAGCCCAGACATTTGAATTCTTCTCTATGAAGCCTCCGATGGAAGAAGCATTGAAATTTATCAAGTGCTTAACTATGGGGGATAGTGCCAAGGCTGAAGAACTCCTTCAGGATTTATTAGATAAAGAAGACTAAGGAGCATGTCTTGATGAAGAACCAAAGGCCGATACAACATTACTTCAATGTGCTTGCCTTGAGAAAAAGAAAGGAAAAGTGGTCTACTTAGTGGATGAAAAAGAAGTAGAAAATATGGATTGTAAACCATTCAACAGGGAGGCGTGAGGTATTAGTATAGTGTGGATAATACCACACGCACCTATCATGAACCTATGAAGGACAAAGAGGGTGAATATTGCATCAGATATTGAGCCTAACGAAGCCATAATTGGTGATTATTGGTCAGAATCTGAAGTGGCAAAAACCATAGAATTAACTAAGGGATTACCAAGACCTATTCCCTAGGGTGGTACCATAAACTTAAAGACATGCATGAATAATTATGTGAGATGAAGATAAAGCTTAAAGAGGGTGCGTGCCCAGTTAGAAAGAGACCTTACAGAATGAACCCCCGACTTACGTGAAAAAGGGTAAAAGAAGAGATTGATAAAATGTTGAAGTGTAGGATTATCAAGCCCCTTGATGAGTCGGAATGGGTTAGTCCAATGGTGATCATTATTAAGAAGTATGGATGGATTAGGATATGCGTGGACTGCAAGGGAGATGAATGCTACATGTGTAAATGATCCATTTCCTATACCATTCAATGAGAAAATCCTAGAAGGAGTTGCAAGGTACGGGAAATCTATTTGTTTACAGATGGGTTCTCTGGGTATCATCAAGTTTAGGATTGCCCAAAAGGATCAAGAAAAGACTAAGTTTGCTACTGAGTGGGGTAGCTTCACCTATACTATAATGCCTTTTGGTCTGAAAAATGTGCCTGCTGTATTTTCACGCATAGTTGTTCCAAGCGTTCAAATAATTTATTCACAACTTATTACATGTATATTTAGACGATTGGATGGTGTATGGATTAATTAAGGATCATTGTGAAAATCTACGCTTAATGGTTGAACAGATGTAGATAGTTGAGTATCTCTTTAAACATCAAGAAGTGCATATTTGCTACACCATTTGGAATACTTTTAGGATAAATAATATGTAAGGAGGCTTTATTAGTTGATCCAGCCAAGGTTGTCAGTCATTATAGGCCTAAGAGACCTTATAAGTAAGTAGTGACGTGTGCAAACTTTTAGGTCATATAGGATATTACAGAAAGTTTATTAAGGGATATGCCAAAGTTTCCGTTCCATTGGAAGAGTTACTGAAAGAGAAACGTATGGTCTAATGGGGAGAACCCGTAGCAACGTGCATTCGAGGACGTTAAAGGATAGAAACTTACTACCGCGTGCCTATTCTACATTTTCCTTCGTGGGACCAACCATTTCATGTACATGTTGACACCTCTGGCACATGGACCCATTGGCTGTAGTATTGGCTCAACCTAGAGAAGGTATTGTAGATCATCCTATCTATTTTGCTAGTAGAAAGTTGACTCCTTCATAACAGAATTACACAACTACAGAGCGCAAAGAATTGTCAATGATCTATGTGCTACATAAATTCTGCACTAGTACCTACTAGCTACACCATTCATCTTTTATATTGATCACATGGAATTGAAGTATTTGGTAAATAAACCTATTTTACAAGGGCACATATGTCGATGGGTGCTCTTATTTCAAGAATTTGATTTCACAGTTGTGGTAAAAACTAGGGAAAAGTAATTCTAGAACAGACCATCTATCAAGAATACAGTCAGGAGAAGAAAGAAAAAAGCACAGGCAATCAAGGATACCAAGCCTAATGCACAATTATATAGGTTACAATGAGCACCATCGGAACTGGAGGACATTGCTTGTCTTTCTATGAACATAGGGATAACACCAATAAGGAATGAAATCATTGGAGAAGAAACAACTTGTTATACACGCCGCACACCTATATGTTAATTAGTGGTGACCTGTACAAATTAGGTCAGATATGATGTACTATGCCTCATTGTGTATTGGAACATGAGTGCAAACATATATTATGGAAGTGGCTCATGGTGGTATTGTAGGTGACCACTATGCAGGTGATGCTACTACGCACACAGATTCTACTTGCTAGATTATGGTGGGAGACCCTACATAAAGATTGTAAGGAATTTTGTAAAGCATGTGGTCATTGTCAACATCTTGGAAAACCAGGTCAATGAGATGGAATGCCTTTGATACCTATTACTAGCGCCAGAGCCATTTGAGAAATGGGTTATAAATTTTGTGGGTCCTATTTCACCAGTCGTATGCACAGAACTAGATCGTGCTACATCAATAACTTGCACATATTATCGGACAAGGTGGGTATAAGCAAATAACTATACAGGACTGTATAATGGTTACAACAAACCAGTTTCTATGGGAAAATATTATTACAAGGTATGGATGTCCTTTCAGTTTGACCAGTGATAGGGGGCAAACATTTTTCTTAATGAGACAATCAAAATTTTATTAGATGAGTTCATGATTGCACACCATAAGACTACACCCTATCATCCTTAGGAAAATGGAACTACTGAGGCTTTCAACAAAATTTTGAGCCAGACATTGAAAAAAAATGTGATGGTGGAAGAAAGGATTGGGATGATAAAGTATCTTCCGTACTTTGGGCATATCGAACAACATATAAAAGGTTGAACAAAGCCACACCATTTTAGTTAGTGTTTGGCGCAGAAGTAGTTCTTCATATGGAGTTTATGTTACCTTCTTTGCGTATTATGTGTGTTGGAGGTCTAGCTGATGAGAAATATTTAGAAGAATGGATTGAAAAGATAATTGAGCTAGATGAACGATGAGCCATAGCACTTTGGAGTCAAAAGAAAGAAAAGGCCAGGCAGAAAGCATGGCATGATAGAAAAATAAGGGATAAGAAGTCTGATATTAGAAAAATGGTGCTTCTGTATGACTCTAAGTTCTTGCGCCATCTAGGAAAACTTAAGGTACATTGGTTGGGGCTGTATGTTATCACTTACATCCTTGAAACAAGTGCTTTCTAGTTAGAAGCACTTACTGGAACATGGCTACCCAGTTACTTTAATGGGAGTAGGCTGAAGCCCTACTATAAATAAGTCTTCTTGGTGTTTAAAATAATGCAATATTTCCGTTTAGATTAGGTTTTCAAATTATGCATTCCCTTAATGTGTTCATTCTTTGTTTCTATGCTTTATCAATTTAGTTGGTGTGTTGTGTAATAAGTGCGTTTACGTGCCAAAGGCTAATTACTATTTGAAGAATTTTTATGCACAAAGGACTGCACATACTTTTAGTGTGGGGCGGTGGTTGATATTTGGGTACAAGACGGTTGGAAATGAACGATGAAAGGAATAAGCTACTACGGGTGCTATTCAAGTCAAAGGATTGCTTCTATAAAGTGACCAAAGATGGAGATGAATGAAGGGACAGTATAACGTGAGGTAAGTGGATGCCATAACAACTATCAGTTGAAGGTGCAGTGATAAGGTACTCGGGCGCAAGGAAGCGTGTTAAAGAGAAGTCTGTGACGAGAGGGTAGGAAGGCATGCTAAGAGGTTATAACTAGGGCATGAAGATGTACCATGCAGAAGGATTGAAATTGGTCAATAAATGAGAGGACATTGGGTAGGTAAAGGAGCAATAAATGCATCAAAAATTTGAAAATTTATATAAGGATGGGATGTGAGTTCATTCTTACCGCTGCAATTAAGAGAATTTTACAAGAGCTAAGTGCAAAGAGCCGAGAAATCATGTTGAGGTGTGAGGAGTGTGAAACCAGATGTGGAAAGGAGGTTTGTGTGAAGGAGAAGCTTGCGTTCCCATAGGAGAAGGGTTTGAGTGAAGCAGACACGTTAAAAATGAGCTAGGGCACGTGATTTCTACTAGGGCATGAAGGTTTGAGCTAGGGTTTGAGTTGCACGTTGCAAAAGTCAAAAGACGAGTATTTTCAGAGGATTTTAGGGTAGAAATGACACCAAAGATGGTAGCTGTAGCAGGAGTTAAGGGAAAGAAGAAGATGGTCATGGAGGAAGAAGAAATGACCCTTGAGAGCAATTTTTTAGAGATTGCAAGAGATGAGTTAGAATCAATTGTAGTGGATATTCCAGAGAAGGCAGAGGTCATGCTTAGTGACTAACAGACATTAGAGGTGGAAATAAAAGAGGAATATCTAGAATTGATTATTTTGGTTGCAGAAGAAGAAACTGTAGGTTAAAAACATTCTTTCATTCATCCAAATTCTTTCTATTCTTCTATTCATGTTCTTTGATTTGTTTTAGAGACAACCATTTCTAGGGCGGAAATGCAACTAGTGTGGGGTAATGTTGATCACTCAGACCTTGGCACTTATTAAAGAAAATATAGAAGGTTCATGTGGGAGAGCAGAGTAAATTCAAAGGTGCGGAATTATCAGAAAAGATTGTGCGCGAGGAACAAAAACAAGTTTGGGACTTAGAAATTTTCACGACAAGGATCTATTTTAAGAGATAGCATGCAGAGCACTCAAACTGATTGGGGACTTGCACGTCACACATTGTTTACATGGACATAGGCTGGAAATAGATCTACTACTATTAGTTAACTAACAGTAGTCTATTTGTAGCACACTTGCATGTGTGGATATTTTTGTAATTACGCGTGGAAAGTAATAAAATGTGACCTATTTTGGGATTAGATAAGCAATGAAGGGAAATTCCCCACCCTTATAAGTATGTAGTAAAATGTGTAGTAGATATATACATGCATACATGGAGATATAGTGAGATTATGCTGCTAAATTTGTTACGCGCATGAGCGTATACTATTGTTATTATAATGAAGTGTTTATGTACTTACTGCATTTAATATAATGGGGATTATGGACTGAATCAACGTGTTATCATGGTTACAGTTCAATATTGCATGCTTGACTGCATTATGGTTATCTGTTAAGTCTGTTATTTTCTAGACCTAGATTTGATTATGCACTGCTTGAAGAGTATAATAGCTGTAGATCTAAATGATTAAAGTCTTCATCATGCTAACAACCTACAACAACAACCATAAAGAGGGACCTAGTACCTTTTCATGCTTCGGGTGAGCGCTCAGTCTAGGCTGAGTGATGTGCCAACGCATCTAGGGTCGTACTGGGCTTATATTACTGAAATCTAGATAATTATTTAAGGTTTATTGTGGTTTTAGAATGTCATAATTTGTGGGCATTACACTTGGTATCAGAGCCAATGGTTCAATGCTTGGACCCCGGGCACACTTGGAAACATAAGACATAACAAGAAAACCTAGCACAACTCTAAACCTTGGACACACAACATTGCATGATGTTTTAAAAACGTAGAAAACTAAAACAAAACCTAGAATGATAAAATAACTCTCGCTTTGGTTTGTGCAGGAGGCATGGATCAGATGAGGGGTTCTTGCACGTAGACCTAGACCTACCACCCGTAGATTAGGTAGTAACAACCATATTGTCTCAGATACTGCAGACACTACATGATGTTAATACTGCTATACGCGGGGGATCTTTAGGAGGGAGACCTAGCAGACATGATAGTGCGTCGTGAATAGAGGCTCATGCAACTTACCGACATAGTGATGAGTATAGGGCAATGAACTTCCACGTGGAGTCAGCTAGACGAGATTCACCACAGAGAGGTCATGGAGACAAGTTTACAGGAAAAATAGATAGATCTAAGAGCCCTAGGAAGTGTGATGATCATGTGGAGAGACCTAGAGGAAGAAAATATACATTGGCAAATCACATCAGAGAGATTCTAAAACTCCATCCATCTCATTTTGCTGGGAACAATAGAGGAATTTAGGCATAGGCATGGTTAGTCAGCTTGAGCAGATGCTTTAAGCTATGTCCTTGTACTAGTAACATGAAGGCTCATGTTGTCGTCCACATTCTAAGAGATAGATCCGATGTTTGGTAGAGTACCGAGGAGCAAAAGCTCCATGTGGATTCCAAGACAGTTACATGGGATCTCTTTGAGGAATGTTTCAGGAGTAGATACTTGTCCAAGAGGTTCATTAAGCAGAGGATAGATGAATTCCACAACCTATGTCAGGCATCCATGACAGTGGCAGATTATGAGAGTTGGTTTATGGACTTGCTTCAATACGTCGACTACATTTAGGATGAGTAGGTGAGGATCCAAAGGTTCATCAAAGGCTTGAACCTAGACTTAGAAGGGGAAGTACACATTCATTATCCACAGACATTAGCAGAGGCTATTGAGAAGGCATACATTACGGAGGAGGCCTGGGGGAAGACATAACATGATAGAGATAGAGTGTGGAGCCGTATCCAGTAGATGTAGGATAACAGATTGAGGAGGTTAGCTCCTCCTCCTCATGTCGGACATGGTTCTACACAGTCTTCATTCAGACCACCACAACAACCACCTCAGTAGCAGACTCATCCTTCATTTAGGCCTCAACTAAGATTTGATGCTCAGACGGGATGCGGTATGGGGCCTCATTCTAAGGGACCAGTCAGGACTCAGGAACCGCCTAGAGCTCGTTCTGCAAGGGATCTTCAGTAGCGACCACAATAGTCCGTAGCAGGATCTTCAGGATCCATGACACAGACCACTAGAGTACTTGTAGGAGAATCTTCTCATTGGAGGGACAAAGTAGTTACTATGGGTGTGGTGTACTTGGGCATCATTAGAGAGAGTACCCTCAGAACCCTAATAACAAGGGTAAGGCACCAATTTTAGAGCATACAATAGACGATATGGCTAGGATCCACTGGATATATGCAGTGGTTGAGAAGTGCTAGGTAGAGCACTAGGGCACGATGATTGAGACTACATGTAGCATTAATGGCATTCTTATTCCTATTTTATTTGATTCAGGATCCTCAAATTATTTTATATCCCCATTTGTAGTAGAGCGATGGAGGTTGGTGGTAGTTAGGAAGAGCCATAGTTGGGATGTGGAGATGGCTTATGGAGTGAAGCTCACAATGGAATCCTAAGTCAAGGAGTGCACAGTTGACCTAGGACATTTTTCCACGACCTTGGATCTTCATATCCTTCCTTTGGGTTCCTATGGGATTAGTTTGGGCACAGATTGGTTATCTACACACATGGCTAAGGTTGATTGTTCTAGTAAGGTAATATCATGTGTAGATGATTTGGAAGTGGACCCACCTCTATTCATACTATATCCGCAATACATCTTAAGTGGTGTGTGCGATGAGGTTGGAAGTTGTATGTTGTCACGGTTAGTGAAATATCAAAGGATGAGTCTAGTATGCCATCACTTGATGATCATCACATCTTGATAGAGTTTTTAGATGTCTTTCCAGGGGAGATGCTAGGGTTACCTCCCCCACATGAGATAGATTTTCACATTGATTTGGTACCAAGAGCAGAGCCCATTTCACGAGTGTCATACAAGATGACTACCCCTGAGCTCTACGAGCTCAAGTTGTAGCTAGAGGGCCTTTTTGAGAAAGGCATAATTCATCATAGTGTATTCCCTTGGGGTGCATCGGTGATTTTTGTAAAGAAGAAGGACAAATATTTATGTTTGTGTATCGATTATCGTCAGCTGAATAAAGTAATAATCAAGAATTGTTATCCCCTTTCATGTATTGATTATTTTTTCAATCAGATGAATGGGGCAACAATATTTGCCAACATAGATCTTGAGTCTAGATACCATCAACTGAGGATCACAGAGGTAGATATTCATAAGATAGTCTTCCATACGAGATATGACTACTACGAGTTCATAGTAGTGCATTTTTGTCTAACGAATGCCCCTGTAGTATTCATGAGTTTGATGAATGGGGTATTCTGGACATTTTTAGATCACTTCTTGTTCATATTTCTTGATGACATTTTGATTTACGCACGTACGTGTGAGGAGCACCTTTGCTAAGTTTTGCAGTGTCTTAGAAAGTAGCAACTTTACGGAAAGTTGGAGAAGTGTGGATTATTTTTGTCAGAGGTTCAATACTTGAGTCACATCATTTTAGGGGAAGGTATCGCAGTCAATCCTTCTAATATTAGAGCTATTATGGATTGGCCTACACTAACCAATGTGACCGAGGTGCACCGTTTCATGGGGTTGGTAAGTTACAACATGAGATTTTTTCAGGATTTTTCTCAGATTACACACCCCATCACTTCCATTTAGCAGAAAGAGAAGAAGTTTGTTTGGTCAGACATATGCCTGCAGGCCTTCAAGACACTAAAGGAATGCCTTACGACAACAACCATTCTTGTAGTGTTAGATCTATAGGGTGAGTTCTTCGTAATAATGGAGGATGGATGTGTAGTTACATTTGAGTCTCGAAAACTCAAGGATCACGAGATCAATTATCCTACTCATGACATGGAGCTTTTAGAAGTGGTACATACTTTGGTGCGTTGGCATTATTTCCTTTTGGGTAGGAGATTTATACTTAGGACAAACCATCTAAGCTTACATCACCTCTTCATGCAACTCAATCTCAACTCTCACCAACGGCATTGGATGGAGTTGCTATGTGAGTATGACATGTAGATAGAGCATGTGAAGGGGAAGGAGAATGTTGTTGTTAATGCTCTGAGTTGACAAAGACATCTGGTTATGGCTACTTCTGTGGGTACAAATTTGTGGAGTAGGATTTTGTGAGAGCTTCCACATGATAGTTTCTACCTTGCAGCTAGATTAGAGATTGAGTCTCAAAGACCCCTTGAGGGAAAGTTTGATGCTTTTGTATTAGAGTTGCATGGACTTCTTAGACACAGAGACCGAATCTATGTACCAAGGTATGAAAGTTTGAGATAGGATATCTTGGCAGAGGCTTATTATGTACTTTATTAAGCCCATCTAAGGGTGAAGAAGATGCACACCACCTTGAGACATATATACAATTGGAGAGGTCTACAGAGAGATATAGCTTAGTTTGTGTCACACTATTTAGAGTGTCAGAGGGTGAAGGCCAAGCATCAACATCCAGCTAGCCTTGTTTACCCACATGTTATACCGAAGTGGAAATGGGACACCATTTCCATGGATTTCATAGTAGGGCTACTGACATTGAGATACCACCACGATGCCATCATGGTCATGGTGGATAAATCGACAAAAGTGGCTCATTTTTCTCTGGTAAAGACCACCTATACAACTAGTGCAGTAGCGAGAGTATACTTGGATGAGATTGTTAGACTACACGGGATCCTGCAGAAGATCATCTGCGACTCTGATCCCTTATACACATCACACTACTTGACTACCATGCAGGATGACCTTAGGACAAGCATCAACTTCAGCACAACCTACCATCCAGAGATAGATGGACAGACGGAGTAGGTGAATAAGATTTTAGAGGACATGCTTCAGACGTACATCATAGATCATCAATTGAGGTGGGATGCGTACTTGTACTTGGTTGAGTTTTATTACAACAACATATTTCATAATTCTATTGGGATGTCTTAATTTTAGGCACTTTATGGCAGGGAGTGCAGGACACCTTTGAGTTGGGACAAAATTGAGGACAGAGTATCTCTTGGTCCAGTTATTTTACAAGACATGGAGCAGTAGGTTGTTTTGATCGAAAAAAGGTTACAAGAGGCACATGATAGGCAGAAGAAGTGTGTAGATCAGAAGAGAGTTAACCATAGTTATGAGGTGGGCACAAAGGTGTTCATTTGTGTGGGACATCATAAGAGTCCTATCTGTTATGAAAAAGGCTCTAAATTATCTCCTAGATTTGTGGGTCCATTCGATATCTTAGAGTAGATTGGTCCCTTAGCTTATCATCTAGTTTTTCCACCTAGCTTTTCTCGCATGCATGATTTGTTCCATGTATCTATTCTTAGGATATATATCCTAGATTCTTCTCATGTATTATATTGGACCACATTGTAGGTGTAGGAGCAGGGGCAGATGATGGTGGATCCCATGTGTATTTTATATTGCAGGACCTTGGGCCTTTGAGGATGAGAGATTGATCAGGTGTGATTCCAGTGGGACAGGTATCATGAGACGGCTACTACATTGGAGGATGCTACATTTTTACGACCCTAGTTTCCACACCTATTTTAGTGACTTCTAGGAGGAAGTCGAGTTTAAGGGGAGGGGATGTAGTTCCCACTCCTCTTCAACACTTATCATATTTATTTGGATTACTTTTGACTATAGACATGGATATTATCATATCATTATGGTTTAGCATGATGTTAGATGATAGAGGTATTCTGACTATTGATGGATTGTGATTCATAATATCATTTGTGTGGATTATTATAGACATAGAGAGACATTTTATATTGATGATGATGATGTGTTGTTAGCATATATATTTACTGACATTTGATATTCTCATCATGTTGAATATGATTTAGCATTGAACTAATCTCGTGATCTCGATGATATCAATGAAATGGTAGAATTGAGATGTTGTTGAAATTATAAACAAGTGATAACATTGTTTAGTTTATATGGTGATTTAGTTATATAAGAATGTTTATTGATGGATGTGCGTATATTTATCTTTGATGTATTTGATACGATCACAAGGCCGAAGGAGGTATGTTGTGATTTTGTAGGTAATTATATCACAACAATCAAAAGGGGGTTTGGAGACCAACCACACCAGAATATTGGATGGATACAATGATGGCTACCATGGCAACTTGTGTAATATTTGGTGTTTTGTTATTAGGTTGTTAGGGGGTTCCCATGGGGGGATGACCTCCAATTGTGACCATGGGCTATGTGTGTAATTCTTCCCTTTTCTTTTATTTATTGTGGAGTATGTGATTTATTTTTTGATGTAATTCATTTAATAGTTGTTGATTGTTGTGCCTTAATTAATTGGTTTAATCATGTTTATTAAGTTAATTGAAGATGTGACAAAAGGGGCCATTTATTAGAGTAGTTAGTCATTTGGTTCTTGTGTTTTAAGTTGAGTGTATTTTGACTTTGAGTGTTGTATAGTACATGTTAACCCATAGGAAAACCTTCATTCCTTCCATGTTGATTTTTTTGGTTTTATTGATGATCACCTCCACTTGGCTAAAATATTTCCTCGTAGTCTCCATGAATATGATATGCACTGGCTCTATGATTTACTTGTTCATTCAATATCTTCCTTCAACCATTTAGCCAACGCAAATATCACATACTTATCCATCAATATCAGTTCTAATATGACCTACTCCTAGCTAATACAACTTAAGCAAGGACCCAATGAGCAATTTTCTAATATTGTCTTACGCTATAAGAATAATCTTGATAAAATTACTAATTCCCTAGACAATTTCAAACTGCAAGAATTTTTTATAAAAAGTCTCGTACCACCTCTCCAAGAAAGTTTTCTCTTTGAGTCCTATTCTTCCTTTGATCAACTTTTCCATACTCTTAAACTCCATGTATCTAAGCTCTTATCTATTGGTAAACTTAAGTATCAGGAACAACCTTCCTCCTCCACTCATTTTCCAAACAAGACACCATTTAAACCCTCTACACCTAAGCCAACCGACAATAAGCTCATTGTTAACGCTATTACCCCTTCCAAGGAAATTCAATCCCAACCACATAGGCGTATGTTCACCAACCTTCCTATGTCACCACATATTATTTTAAAACAACTCCTTGACAAAAATTTCATTACCCTCCCTCCACAACTTGAATTAGACCCATCACAACCTAAAGGATGTAATTACAATGAAAATTTCCAATGTGATTATAATTGTTATGTGGGACACTCTACCAATTAGTGTCTAAAGCTTCGCACAATCATCCAAAACCTCGTTGACAAAGAAAAGATCAAATTTTAAGAACCTATTATCCCTCCACCCTCTAAGGATAAGGGTAAAATAATTTTTTTTAATGCTAATCCCCACCAACATGACATTAAGACTGTGGATTCTTCCGCTAATCATACATATCATGCCACACCACCTCCAAATGTGGGAACGATCAACTTATTAGTCACTAACACTGACACGACCCCGCCTGTTATCTCTTTTCCCCACTTTGACTATCACGCTCCATTCGTATCCGACCATTTACATAAACAAGAATCTATTGGCTGAACCTATATTAGAAACACTAAGGTTGATCCCTCTTCCCCCACTAGCACATGTTCCCTATATTTCTTACGATCTATTGGTTACCCTCCATCACAAACTGACTGCCCATTAAATAGACCATATGTTGTTGTTAGGTTACATATCATCGTTGGTCATCTCACTATTTCCATTCCATTCTTTATAAATCAAATAGTCAAAGGATGCGACTTACTTCTTTTCCTTAAATAGATTAGTCAATCCCAATATAATATTTCCATGAACTATTTATACCTCAAATGTTTTTTATGACAGCCAAGTTATTTCCATTAAAGGGATTCCTCCTTCACCTCCATTATTTCCACCTTCTTGTTACGATACTCATGTGTCTCTTCCCCACTCTTACTCACACAAATCCTATGTTTTCACCTCCTATGTGTCCTACTTATATTTCATACTTCATCACCTCAATTTTCCCCTACACGACCACTCCATTCTATTATTCCTACACATCGGCATTGACCTATTCCTAGGAGTGCTACCATATCCCGTCTCCGATAATCACCTCATTTTATTCCACATGGCTTGTCCTCTCCCTTACGCACAACACTTCCTCGATCTCCATCACCCAAAAAATTTACTATGCCACAATATTTGTCTTATATACACCCATCCAATTCATTTCGACATCATTCCCCCATGCAACGTTTATCTATCATACCACCATTAATCGAGCATCGACATCCCTTTTCATCATCCCAAGAATTGGTTGACGTACCTTCGTCCTTCGACCTCATCGGGTGATTTCCTCTTTCAATACTTCTTAGGGGGCATCACCATTACCCAATCCTCCCTTCTTTTATATTAGCATAGCTACACCTTTACTCTTTACATTATTCTTCACATATACGTATACTTCTTACACATTCTAGCACCCTTGTTACCTGATGACACACTCTTATGCTTCAATTCACACTTGGCTATTGAGGGATTACCATTACACTGAACCCCCGCACACTGAACTCTAGGGTTTACAGATTTATTACATCACATACACCATACATCCTACATTTTCGTATACATACCTCATCTATAAGTCATTTATACATCATCTCTCTTCTACATATTAAACTAGTTGTCATATGATTTGCATTTAATTTTACTTTTACTTCATCCATTCTATGCTACAATATATTCCATTATATATGGGTCTAGTTTCATCTATAATCCTTTCATATTCCATTTCTATATACACTTCTTATTGCATTTCAAACATTTCATATCCGATACAAAAATATCATCTATTCCTTCTCTTACACCATTCTTTTACATAAAATATTCATCACTTTGTAGTTTATCCTATGTTGTCTTTTACGAGTTGTACCAACCACCCTATGACACACTCTAGTTACTTGGTCCATACTCGACTGCCAAGGGTTTACTAATCAAATAGACCTTACATTCATTATGCGACATGTTTCTCATTCAACATTTCCCATATTTTTGACATACACCTTAGGTTAAATGATCACCCATTATATCATATTTTAGTGATATACGCTTTAGGATAAATCACCACATTCATTTTATTATTTTGTAGTGGCATACACATTAGGTTACATCACCACCCCCTTCTATTTCATCTCATAGTGACATACGATTTAGGATACATCGTCACCCATTTTAATCCTTTAAATTCTATAGTGATATACGCTTTGGGATAAATAATCACTCCTCCATTTATCAAGCAGTTATATATGCTTAGGTTATAGGGTCAATGCACATCTTTGCATATGTTGCATCCCTATCCACTCATCCTATAGTGATATACGCTTATGGATAAATCATCACTCTTTCATTCGAAAAGTCGTGATATACACTTTGGCTATATGGTTCACCCACATCTCTCCACATGTCACATTTCATCACCACCACATATACACACTAATCATAACATGCTAGACACAACCGACACTACTCGATAATTTTCTGATGACACACTCTCGTTTACAGTTCAATCTTGAATGCTGAGGGGGAAAACAAAATGAACCACATTACATACACTTCCATCTAATCATGGGGCACATTTCTCTGATCATTACAACTTGCATTCCATTCCTCCCATCCATAGCATACTGTATTTTCTTGGTGGCATTTACTCTTACTTACTAGTGTTTTGCATGATCCCTTTATTACACATGTTAGATTGATTTCTTATATGTCATTATCATACACACATGCGTATTCATGTCTTTCTTTATTGTGATCATAGATACTGGTCTCTACATGTGGCATGGATGCTCGTCTTCTACCCTTCCTATACCAGTCACTAGGGGAATCAAAATTCATCTTATCTAGGTGTTATTGTTTCATTTTCTACTTAGAACCTTATAATATTTTTTCTTAAACAATTTCACATATTGGTTATCACTCTAACATGCTAACATGTGTTCCATGTGTAGCAATTTTTTTGTAGGATTACATGTTTCCGCAACTTCTTGTTTTATTTTCTTTCTTATCTACTTTTTTTAACATTGTATGTGATATTTCCCCTATTCTTTTTTCCACACTTGTATTTTGTTTTTTCGGCCATGAAAAACTTGAGTGTCTTGCGACATCGTGAATGATGTTCCATGTTTGAATCTTGCTTTGTTCGGTCTGCTTGTTTCTTTCATGTTTACGCTACTTTGTTTGGTAGTTTATACATTGTTTGTGTCTTTTACATGCATGTATTTTTGGACTAACACTTGTTTTGCGTAAACATACTCTTTTGTGCACACCTTTTTATCTACCAAGTGTTTCCCTTTTCCCCCTAAAGGGAAGAGTTCTACAAGTCAGAGTGTGGTTGGTCCTCTTTTGGGGCTACATTCTCCTTTCATTGACGTCACATGTGCCCCCAAAGAGGGGGTGCATAATTGAGGTTTTTCTAATAATATAACGTATTTACACCCGTTTACACACAACGAGTGAGTTCAAACAAGTCTATGAATTCCATTGAAAACTTCCTTAATAAGACATGGTGTCCTTCGGTGATTCTTTGGAGAAGTTATGGGCTTGGGGGTTACAACGGGTGTGACTCTCTACAATTCTCCATCTAGTGGCATAAAATCACCCACAAAACCAAGACAATACATATATCCATTCACACATTTCAGTACAAGTAGTTAAAGTTAGAGGATATATCGCATCTCTTCTCTATACTTCTTTAGCTAGGGTGGCATGAGATTGCCCCAAAAACTTGCAGCAGTATAATAAATCCTTCTACATATTTATTTCAACATGGATCAGGTGCACATGTTCCATTTACAATTATTTCCACTCTATTTTACATTTTCATATTTCTATATACATATGTATTCTACATAGATTTTTTACATACATATGTATTTGAATACTTGTTCATTTTCTCCTTGCAAATCTGACCGTATGAGAAACAATAAGTCAAATTGGGGTCCACAATAACAACCACAATAGTGACAACGATAACGACAAAGAAAACAAAACTCTATAGGAATTTTCCTTTACTAACCATGCAAGTACACTACACACAGTAGCTATTACACACACATTCAACCCTAGGTTCAATCTCATCATTTTTTATGCACATTTTTCATATTTAGAATCCACACCCCTCCACACTTTATTTTTTTGCATTTCATGCTTGATTCTAGTCCATCGAAATGTTTTCTTCTACATTCTACATGGATATCAGGTACATATCTCTATCTACTTTATGTTACTGAGCATTCCACTCACCAACATAAAGTGTGGCAAAATATAGACACAAAATTATGCATTTTAGACATTGATTAGCCCGGTCTAATACTACTATTTAGAAGGTTTTCATGTGAATAAAGTACTAATTAATCCTGCATTTTGGCTACTTTATTTTATATTTTATTTCATAGTTCCCATGTATTTTCCATAATTTGATCGTCCATTTTGCAACTTCATTACCATTCTAGCCCAAAATCAGGGTTCCTAAGCTTGTAAATTGGGGCGCCTCGGGGTGCCCTAGTCCTACTCTGGGTAGCCCCAATCTATAGACATCCTTTCCCCCCGCTTCTTTTTGGGGCATTTCTAGCCATTTTTCATCCTTATCCTTTTCCCAGTCATCCTTATCAGGATTAATTATGGAATTAAGCTTCAAATCCCTATAAATATAAAGTATAAGACCATAAAGACGGTCCTAACGTTGTATACTACTATCACTCCATCTAGAGTTGCATCCATTACACAACTTGCATCCACATAGTGTCATACATTAAGGTTATGAGATCTACATCACACACACTTCATAGGCGGAGGGATTCTATTCTATTCTATGCACACATGTTTTTTTATGTTTTCTATAGTTATTATTACTCACTACTTCAAAAAGTATGACTAGAAGAAGAGCACCTAGGGCACGACACCTACACACTGACCAAAAGTACATCCAAGTTGGAAATGTAGTGCAACGTTCAATAAAAAGACCACTAATTTAGCGGCTGAGGTCATTCCGACCCATTCATTTGCATCTTTTAATTTTCCTAGGGTTTTGATTCTTCCTCTTGTATTGTAGGTCATTATTCAACTCACCTGGTGAATCCAGTGTGATAGACAGGTAGAATTTTAGACCAACTTGGAACCATACAAAACTTGGATCTGGAGATTTTAAATAGATTAGTGCGCCTAATCTGTAGATAAGGGTGCCCCAATCAATTCAGATCTTCCATGTCTGGTCTTTGTAGGGTTTTTGAGTGATCTCCTGCACTTCTACATTCTATTTCCATACCTACGACAACCTATAATAGTCTCTTCGAATCAACTAACCCATTTCTTAGCCTTTGCGTAGATATTTTGGGTTTTATTTCATTTAGAATAATTAATTAAATTTATTCCATATTATTTTATCTTCACTTATACATATTTTTAGTCCTCCTAATTAGATTAACCAGGGATAATATTTCCTAGCATTATAGTTCTATTTTCTCCTATAGCCTGTTTAGACACCTAAAGAATGATGTTTTCCATAATAGATAAAAAAAGTGGCATATTTATCAAATGGATATAAACTAATCATTCTTAAATGGTTATCTTGAGGAAGAAGTATATGTGGAACAACTACTTCGGTATGAAATTTTAGGGAAACAAGAAAAGGTCTAAAACTCAAGAAAACACTTTATGGTATCGAGTAAGCCTCAAGAGCTTGGTATAACAGAGTTAATTAAGATCTTCTACAAAATGGCTTCAATAGGTGCAAAAGTGAACCGACTTTGTATACAAAGATGACTGAAAATTTTTGAATTCTAATTGTATGTTTATATGTTGATGATTTGATATTCATGGGTGAATTATAAATTTATTTGTTTAAAGGATCTATTAAAAAATAATTTGAAATGACTGATTTGAGACTCATGAAATATTTTTCATGCACTGAGGTCAATCAAAATGAAAGTGGCATATTCATCTCTCAGAAAAGTATGCAAATGATATTTTTATAAAGGTTTAATATGATGAATTGCAAATCAGAACCAACATCAATTGTCATAGGTTTAAAGCTAAGAAAGGATGAAAAAGGGTCTAATGTAGATCCAACTTTGTATAAAATACTTGTTGGTAGTCTTATGTATCTAATAGCCACAAGACTAGACATAATGTACGTTGTAAATTTTATTTCAAGGTTCATGGAGTGTCTAAAGACTCACATTGGAAGGTAGAGAAAATAATCATAAGGTATGTGAGTGGAATTGTTATCTCTCAAAAGTGTACCCTTATTCACAGATGAAAGTAGGGGTTCTAATATTTCTTTATCTCTCAATTCTGTAGATACAATGGAAACACATTAGGGTTTTGAGTATAACTATTATTGAGGTGAGTCTCTAATATCAAGGTCGGTTCCTTATTGATGTATCTTAAACTAATTTTTGGGGTTAAGGGTTTAAAAGATGACTGGAACTTAAATATAAATGGGGTGATACACCAAAGTGATTCAGGGATTTAACTAAGTACATGCACAATAAAATTGAGAACAAATTGTAGATGCATGAACCAATGGGTTTTCAGCTTGATCCTAAGGCAAACACTTATGTGTTGAGGGATAAATCACAACAACACAATGACTAACATGCACACTAAGACTGTATAAATTACACCAAATTTGGAGCCAGGTAAGATAATTAATAAGAGAATTAACATTCACAAGAATTAATAGAAATATGCACACCACTGCAAATAATTGGAAAGACAATAACTGGTTCTCATTCAAGGAAAAACTTGAATAAAATATGCTTCAATAATCATGTGTCCAAAAATTCCTCCTTGTGCCTTGCTACTGCACACAATATATAACAAAAATACTTCACCCAACCCATCCTAAAAATAGACTACAGTCTATACTCACCCATGCATGTTAATTTTATCCTTTATAATGAATAAAAAATAACCATGATTTTAGAGTGAGCCATTAATAGCCTTAGTCACAAAAATACACTTAGTCAAAGTGTAGTTGACTACTCTATTTTTAATATAATTAATAAACTTGGGTGAATATTTTTTGGCTAATATTAGCCACTTGTTTGTTGTGAAAGTCTCCTCCAATGCAACTGCATGCTTTCTTCTTCTTTTAGTATGATTAAATTAATCATATCTCTATTGATGTTGACACCTATGTTGTCTTTAGTTACATGATTAAAATAATAATTTGTCCTTTTCACTGTTCTGTCTTCTAGCAATGAAATGCAAAAGGTACTACTTTGTAAGCAAAAATATTGCCCTTATTTTCAATACTTGGCAAAATAATTCACTTAAAAGTCCACCCCTTGTGGGGACCACCTGTAGGCATGTGTGCAACAATATTCCTTCTTTTGCAAATAATAAGGATTTCCTTGAGGGGTACGAGGTATACTTATAAGATTTTAAGGTACTTTGGCATGGATCACTATTAGTTCCCTTGGATACTAATCATGGCATAATATGATTTTGGAGCTACCTTTTTGATCTTATTATTGCACACATTAAGATATTATTCGTATTTGAATTTTTTTTACCACATAGTATTAGACCTTAGAAGGTCAATGCAACAAGTCTGAATTATTTGGGGCTGGCCCCCTCCCATGATGATCTAACTCTCGAGTGCTTTGTACGTGGAAATTTTGACTTAACCTTGATTGTTATGTTGGTTTTGTTGGCAACTTGGGGTTTGTATTGAATTTGGTGATCCAATATCATCCGTCAGTTTTCGTCCTTGATCGATACTCACTGTCAATTTCCTTCATGGTGGTGACCTGGATTGCACTAAACTTAATGAATTGAAATCATCCGTTGATCCTTATACTATGATAATCATCACCGTTGATCCTTTAACTTTGGTTGGAAGTGTGGTTTTCATTGTGAATCATTGGATAATGTACTACATGAATCATCATCATTTATCTATTAACTCACCAAGTGAGTTAGGTTAATATGTTTGGTTTGGAAAGTAAAACATTTTTTTGATCCCTAAACCAATCATTTCCTCCTCAAAGATTTGAATGAGCTATTGAATCTCTCCAAATTTTTTTTCTGCCATTTATCGGTTTCTTTGAGCTTGAACATGGAATAATTATGGATTCTTCTCCATTATAAAGTTTTGTGTTGGATTTTTTAGCCTCTGTGAATCCTGGTGGCTGACATTATTGAGAATTTTGAGCACCATATTTTATTTTGAGCCCTAAAATGGAACTCTTTGGGTTTTTCAGAGCATCATTACTTTAAAAGGGTGATCTTCTTGCACTTAAGCACCAAAACTGTGTTTGTGACTTTACATCTGGTTCAGTAGACACTAATACTTTGAATCTTTGTGTTATTTTGGCAATTTTCAAGCTCTCTATCATTTTCTATGCTTCGCTCAATGGCCATTTATTATTCTTGAAGCTTTGGACTCTACTATTTTGAGGGCTTGTGAAATAATTGCTTAAAATACTCTGCAAGGCCAATATTTTGAGGTAAGGAGATACTCGTTTCATTGTTACTCCTTATTTTTATTCTAAAAAAAATAATCTTGTTGAGGTCTAACTGATTTTTTCCGTCATGGGATTATTTGAGAGACCTATTCATTTACATAGCTTAGCATTTGTGGGTTTTGTATTTCTGGGTAAGCTCTGAGGAATCCTATACATTGAAACTTCATGAATTTGTGAGCTTTTGAATGCTATAACTAAATCTTTGTGTTTCCTTAAATGGATTTTCTTTCGAAGATCGAAACTTATGAATTTTCATCTATTTGACTTTGTACTTGAGGATTACTTCTAATTTGACCTCAAAAAGGTAAGTTTCAATGAATTTTTTTTATAGATCTTTTTGGGTATTTGTATTTAAGCTAGTACTTATTTTTCTTACCCTAGTTTGAATATTTATTCAATGGGTTACCATTTTCTCTGCTAAGTTTTGAAACTTAGACATTTATTTCCACTTTTGAGCATGTTTTATGTCTTTAATGGCTGCATTTTGTGTATCTGATCCATTGTATTGAGATTGGTCATACACTAGTAACTTTGAGTTTGAGTTTCTGGTGAAGTCTCTGAGTTTGAATTAGGGCTTTCCATCTATTATTTGTAGCTGTCATTGTTATTTTACTCTAAATCTTCTAGCTATTCTGATAGCTTAGCATTTCTTATTCTGAGAATGCTTTGGTTGAGTGAGTTGATTTGTATATCTATGGCTCAGATGTAGCTTACTTCTGCAACTTGGTTTCTCTTCAGGGACTAGTTCTTTTTCAAGAAATAGATGAACAACATGCTTTGCATCAATGAAGTTGATTTCTATGTTTTGTTAGTTATACTTGCACTTGATACAACAAATGAAACTATTGTACTAAATCCTATTGTACTTTATTGATTTTTAATGAGGAAACACAAAAGTTTTATAATGCTTCTGAAATCATAAACACTTATCTTAATTCCTAAAAACATTAGGCTTTCTGTGTCACTAATTTTGACTGCTCCTTTATTAAATTTCTTGAAGCAAATGATTACGTTGAAGGATTTTTTATCTCTCAGAAGTGCACCCTTGTTGAGATATGACATCAGGGGTTATAAGCTTGCTTTATCTCTCACTTCCATAGATACAATGGAAACACCTAAGTTCTGTTGGTATACCTATTGTCGAGGTGAATCTTTGGTATTAAGGCCAGTTAGTTATTGATGTATCCTAAACTAATTTTTTGGGGTTTTCAGGGTTTAAAATATGGCCGTAACTGAAATTGAAATGCGGTGATACACCAAATTGATTGAGGGCTTTGAGTTAGTACATGCATAATATATTTATAAATAGATTACATAAGCACGAACCAATAGGTTTCAATTTTATCCTAAGGGAAAAAATTTATGTGTTGAGGGAATAAATCACAACAACACAATAACTAACATGCACACTAAGACTGTATAGAAAACACTAAATTTGCAAAAAGCTAAGATAATTAATTAGGGAATTAACATTCAAAAGAATTAATGGAAATATACACACCACTGCAAATAATTGGAAAGGAAATAATTGGTTCTCATTCAAGGGAACAAATGGCAAAAATATGCTTCAGTACTACTATATCCAAAAAGTCCTACTTGTGCCTTGCTAATGCACACATTATATAGAAAAAATACTTCACTCACCCCTCCTAAAAATAAGTTGTAGATGTACTCGCCCATGCATGTTTTTTAGCCTTTATCATAAATAAATAAAGGAATAAAAATAAACATGTAGTTTATAATGAGGCATTAATAGCCTTAGTTACAAAATTACACTTTAGTCAAAGTGTAGTTGACTTCTCTATTTTAATACAAAGAATAAAATTGGGTGAATAATTTTAGGTAACAATAGCTCTTACTTGATGTGCAAACCTTCTCCAATGTGCATGCAACTCTCTCTTCTTTAAAATTTAGTTGGTGATTAAATAATCATACTTAATCATTGATGTGACACATGCATATTTGACCACTTGTAAATTTTGTGTTTTTCCTTATTCTATCCTTTTGTGAAGGCATGAAAAATTTACATTCTTTGCAAGCAAAAATAATGCTTTTCATTCCTTCACACTTAGCAAAAATAATTAAATTTTACCTGTGGGGACCACCTGTGCATGTGCACATGCCAAAAATAATATCCTCCTTTTTTCTTCTTTGATTTCGCATGGCACGCCATAATCATCCATTACCTTTTTGATTAAAATAATCATTGGAGTAATTTTGAATTAACATGTATCTGAACTCTCCTTTGATAGAAGTCATGAAATATGTTTATACCTTAATCCAATGTGTAAACAAAGATCACTTGTTTAATGATTTGGACCCTTTTACTTATCATAGAACTTTTGATCATTCTATACTTTGATTTTTATAAGGTTAAAACCTTAAACTAACATGTCCCCTAATTATCACAACAATTCCACTCGCTCATGTGACTTTTAATAATCATTAACAATGATAATGCTGGGACTTTTTATCATTCTGAGGCATATAATTTTGGTTTTCAAGGTATATACTATAGATTTCGGTGGCATTGGGTTTTGATTTACATAACACCCAATATTAATACATGAAACTTTTGACTTTGATCCTTGGCACATATATTATAGACATTATAAGGTCAATGCAATGATTTAATAAATCACGGGACTGGCCCCTTCGTGAAGATGAATCGACCCTTCAATCAATTGTCGGTGGAATTTGACTTGAGCTAAACCCCACTCTAGTTACTATTTGCATGGAACTCGCCACGTGTGCACTTTGCAACCAGGGTTGAGTTTGAAAACACAACAATCAAGTTTGGGGTTTATTTTGGAGTGGCCTGACTTGATCCTAATTCATTGATCTCTGTACCAACATGCATCTCTACCATTGATCGTTGTACCCCCTGGTGACAAGGTGGGATGTATTTGAGTAAGTAATCTTGATCATTGATCATTGTACTAATTTTATATTTCCCATAGATTAAAATCATTGATGAGTTAGAGGGTAAATTATGAAACCAGATATCATTTTTCATTTTCACAAGCTTTATGGAGATCTACGCAAAACTCTGCCAAAATTTATATAAATGGCCATTGATGAAACTAGAAGCTTTGGTTTTTACTTCTGATTATTTTTCTTGTGAGGCTATGCTTTGCTATTTCTCAGGAAACTCAAGAAATCCTCTGGTTCCATTGTCATGGCCATCATTTCTTGCAAAGTTGACTTTGTGGTTTTGAGCTAATGTTTGTATACTAATTTGCCACCATGAATATCTCTTTCAAGCTTTAGCTCGATCTTATATCTTATTATTTCAAAAGATGAAAACCCACTCTACAGTTCTTACATAGATACATCTTCCTTTTTTCATTTCATCTGATTCAATACTGAAAAACTTTGGTACTTGTAGCTTTGTGATCTATCGGAAATGTAACCCGAAAAATGCTTCTGGGTCTTCGATTTTAAAACTGTCTCTCAAGGGTTTTGAAGATTTGAATCGAGCATGATAAGTTCTTTTCCATTTCAATTATCTATGTTGTTACACCCTTATATGCATTATGTGACTGTGGAAAAATATAGATTCTTCCTCTTTTTTTGAAAAGAATAAAAATTATCCAGATATTGAAACTCGTGCTATTTTCCTTTATAGGTATTTTCTATGGAGAAGGTAGAATTTTATTTTTTATTAACACTATGTCTCTTATGCTTCGCCATTGATAGAGATTTTGGTTCATTTTTTCCATTCTTGGCTTCAAATGGAACTGACACTTTGAAATAGTTGCTATTTTGTGTTCTGTGGTGATAATGGGTTCAAAATCATTTCTGGGCATTGTTTATCTTGAGTGCAACTTGATTTGAGATGAGGGTTTGTTGTGGCTATGGATCATACCCGATAACTCAAACTTGTAAGTTTTTTTAATCTTTCAGCTTTGTCTCTGCTAGGATATAAAGGCATCAATTATTTTGAATGCCCAAATATGATCTTTAAGACTTGTGTTTTAATGCATGTCACTATCGAATAAAAATTTACGGTTTTAAGACTTTTCTTTTGATCTATTATTCTTATGAAAACATGCTTGATAAAACATTTGATGGATTTATCTAGAACAACCTGGATCTAGTTATTTGTTTAAATTCTATACCTTTACCTAAATGGGGTCTTTTCTAAATCTAAGAATTTTAGCATTCTTCTTGATAAATCGAACTCTGCTTCTTTGTAGATTTTCTAATGCTTGCCTTTGGTTCTGTAACATTTAAAGGCATACATTCTGCTATTTTTTATTTGTTCATCCCTTGAGATGCATTATTTACACTTCTCAAGTTCTAAAATTATGTGGGTAATTTACATTTTCTTAGATTATATATGAACATTGTTTTGATCTCCATTCCTGAGCTTCAGTTTTATGAGCGCACTGTATATTTTATGAGCACTATTCCAGATCTCAATATTTGTAATAAAATTTGTACCCTGATGTTTGCTTGAATTTTTCTATGAATATTTGAGTTTGCTTAGTATTTACAAACAACATTGATGAGCCTATGAATTATTTTCCAACTGCAAGATTCTAAAAAAAACATTTATGAGTCTATTGGGCTCTGGCTCCTATAGCTTTGTATTTGGATATTTGAGCTTCAAGACTCTGTCGTGTTGATTTTGACATCTCTGCGGCCCCAAAAAACTATATTGAACTCTGTTTTTTCCTTAAAAAATGTTAAGAGTATGAACATGAATGCTTATTGAAATGATGAAGATAGATACCATTTTAAGACGTTGAAGAGAAATTCCAAACTCTTGTGATGTAGAATGGGACCTCGACCCACTATAAATATAGTTTGGATTTTGTAATTCTTTCTTTGGCCTCCTTTAGCACTCTATGCATTATAAGACTAGAAATCAATTTCTCCATAGCTGTGTTTTTATTTATAAATTTCCTTTCTTAGAAAAATGTAGCACTTTCTTATTACCAACTTATGATAGAAAACACTTCTTGAATGTTTGATATGTACCTGAAGCATTGATATGCACTATTTTGACTCATCTTTGTTTGAAAATCATTTCTTGACACTTGAACCCTCTAAAAATATACTTTACATCTGGACTTAGTGATCTAACAACTCTTATGACTTGATTGTACTTGATTTAGTCTTGATTACTTCCATATTTTATTTGATGAGCATTGGATTCAAAAAATAGTTGTACTTTCTATTTTATTTGATGTCTCTATTTGAATTATGAATCTATAAGTTGCCTCCCATTAATGCCTTGCAATTATGGAAAGCTATATGGTTGTTCAACTTCTATTTTTCTTTAAAATGTACTAGAGCTTCTTGAAATGCATTCTTTGTTTCAGTTGAGGTTTGTAGTTTATTGAAAATCTTAAACTTTGTAAAACTACCTCAAAAGTTAAAATTGCTCTTAACTTTTGTGCCTTATAGCTGATCTATGAGCTTAATCAAAATTATTTGTTACACTTCATTCCATGTTCATTCTTTAGATAGGTAAAGATTTCATTCACTTTAATAGTGTCTTATCTTGAGTACTTTTTATAACTTGTACCTTACAATTTGTGATTTTTTCAAGTATGATAAAATCATATTTGAAATTTACATCTTACCACCTATACATGCATGCTTATCAAATACTTAGAAAATAAATGTGCCTTAGCCCTTCTTGTATTCCATAATATTTCTTTACCTTCTTTTCTCTTTCATCTGTCATGATTATGAGAATCATATGTGCTACTGCAAGATACTGCTTCTCAATTTTGTATCAGTTATTTGATGTATCTTATATATATTACCTGTTGATTTCACAAGATCCATTTACCTAAAACTATAAACACAGACATGCGGAAATCGTGAGATCAATTTTTGATAGTTTATCTATTTTTATTTTAGGTACATTATTGCAATGGAGTGATGTAGAGAAGATGAAGCTTAAGAGCTAGATCTGGAATATTGAAGACCAAGAGGAAAACCCAAGGTAATGATGGGTTCCTTCTTCATTCCTTTGCTTTTAGCTTTATACACATGTATCTCTTATTCGGTAGCTGTAAGTTACATGCCAAGGCTTGTGTGGGAAACATTGAACTTCTTTAATGAATAACTGATATTATTTCTGTAATTGAGTTGTGTACTTCCTTTTACTTTCAGCTCTTATGATATGTAATGATTGTACAATGAATTAAACAACTCAATAACATACTTAATAACACTTAATCATAGGAAATGATAAAATTTAAAATACCTATAACTTAATAATGAAATTTGCAACCTGTAAACAACAAATTTGTTTGCTGATATGGGATGTAAAATCCCACATATCCTGTGATTCCCTCCTTCCTCAAGGCAATGCATTTTTACTTTGGGGATTATGTGTTTCCTTGTTGAAGACGAACATGGAATGGAACACATTCACTAACATCACAGATAGCTACAAATTACACGTTGTTAATCAATTACTACAACTGAAAACATAATGATAATTATATGATTTCCCCCTAGTTAGGTCCATCTCATCAATGCCTTCCATCTAAAATGAAGTTTCAAGTTGAAATTTCACACTGGGTGTGAAAAATTTCAATCAGATCCATATACTTTGAGGATGGGTTGGAGTCTATGCATTTATCATGAAATATTTGTGAACCTGGAATTGACCTATAAATTTTCCTAGAACTTAATTGATCCTTGATCTAGACCTATCTTTGGTACTGTAGTAACTCATGTTTAGTTTTGAATAGATTTAAATATAACAATATTTGATTCTTGGCTCTAGATTATGTCCATTGTATTCTCAAACTCTGCACTAGAATATTTGTATCTTATAATGCTTCATGTTTCATTCAAGGCATTGGTTGTTTCTTGATCAATGCTTTTATGAACAAGAGTAAATATGATCACTTTAATATGAAAGTTGACATTAAAACTAGAAAGAAGATTGATTGAGGCTTTAACCTTGGTCATTATGAAATCAACTTTTGTTATTCGAAAGCTGAAGTGGTCATAGTTTATTAACTATAATTCTTTACTTTTTCATATTTATAGTTGTAGATTTCTGAAATTCCTTGAATGTGAACTGGAATTCTCCAATTTTCTATATTATGCCTTTGTCAATTCTAGAAGCATGCATTAATATACTTTGATTGGTAGCTGTGAATGTAGAATGTACTTTTGTACTTTGCAAGAGTTGAATAACATAAGTGATTATGTAGTTTACTTTGTATTGATATGAAATCTGTACTTTGATTATATCATATGCAATATGTTCTGAAATATCGTCAATCACTCTTGACTAGTCTTCAATATATGATGAAAATCCAACTTTTCCTCATTTGGTCTCCAACTCTCAGACAGACTTATAATTGTTTTATATCTTGTTTGGTGAAAATGAAAGCATTACCATATGTTCTTTTAAGTAATATCAACTCCCTTTCAATGCAAGTTGTGTTATGAATCTTGTGTAGATGTGACCTAGAATTTGTAATACAAGGAACTTTATCATTCTATCTTTCTTTTCTTATGATTTGAATCTTGTCATGTAATGAATGCAATCCATATTTGATAGTATAAAAAAATAAATCATGATTCTTTTTTTCTTCCATTGCAAACTATACCTACACATTTAGACAAAATAGTTAGAAAACAATAGGCTTTTTGGCCTCTCTTGTCTTCCATCGTCTTTCTTTTCTATGTGTCATGATTTCTAAGAATCATATGTGCTTTTGGAAGATAGTTCTCTATCAATTCTTCATATTTTACATTAATGTACCTTATGATTTTTTATCTCCAATGATTCATTTTGCTGAATCTAGATAGCACATGAGTACAGACCAAACCATGAGCTCCTAATTGATGTATTTCTCTTTTCTCTTTTCAGGTACGTTGATGGTATGAAGGATGTAGAAGATGAAGATGAAGGAGATAGAACTAAAAAAATGAAGAATGAAAGAAAACCCAAGGCAATGATGGATTTCTTCTATACTCTTTTGCTTTTATTTTCATGTATATGTACCATTTATTTCGATAATCATAAGTTACATCATACAACTTGTGTGGGAAACATTGAATTTTCTTAATGAATAAATGATATCATTTTTTTAATTGAGTTGTGTACTTCTTTTTACTTTCAAATATTATAATATGCAATGATGGTACAATGAATTAAACAACTTAATAACACTTAATAATAGGAAATGATCAAATTGAAAATATTTGTAACTTAATAATGAACATCTACAATGCAAAAAACAATTATGTTTGCTATTTTTGATAACAAACCCTCAGGTATGTAGTTATTTCTTCCTTCATCAAGGTTGTACTTTAGTTCTTCAGAGATTTTACACAACTCTGATGAAGGTGAACATGGAATAATAACATACGTAAGGCGTTGCATTCTGCAACAACACACAGCTGCATTTTTTTTATTGATCCATTTACTGAAAACACAATTAAATTGTATGTAACCCCATAGTTAGGTTCATTCACCAATTCCTTCCATTGAAAACAAAGTTTTGTGTTGCCCATTTTTGCCCACATGAAAAAATTGTCAACAAGAACAAGGAATTATGGTATTCAATACTGAATATTAATTGATTTCAAGATCATAGGATACACAAATAGTGATTTTGCTGGAAGAATTGATGATAAAAATAATACATTTGGTTATGTTTTTAATTTTGGCATTGGTGTAGTATCATGGGATTCAAAGAAGCAACCAATTGTCACACTTTCATATGGTGAAGCATAGTATGTAGTAGCAACAATGGTATCATGTAGTAGCAACAAGGGTATCATCAAAAGAAGATTAAACAAAGATCTATTGTGATAACAACTCAACAATAACATTTTCTAAGAATCCATTTTTTAACAACATAAGAAAACATATAGACAGAAGATATCACTTCACCAGAGAACTAATAAACAATGGAGAAATATTTTTTTAATTTTATAGGTCTCAAGATCAATGTGCAGACATCTTCACCAACCCATTAGGAAAATATAAGCACACCTACATATCACAAAATGCCAAAATGCTCCAACACTCCGTAATCAACAATAATGTTCCTTTCCCACACAACAAGGTGATACATCACACGTGAATTCTTCATAGAATCCACAAACATAAGAGAGAATACTCTCATCACAATCACATCAACATGATAAAAATACGCACTAAGTGACATACACAACATGTGCATTCACAATATCACAATTACGACATATTTCAAATCACACTTAAATCACATTACTCTTCTAGTTCCACCACCACCATGTAAAACCATCACAACTCTAATATGTCCAAGAGGTTCGAGGGCATGAACCTCCACTCTGATACCAAAATGTAACACCCACATTTTACACAGAAAAATACAATAGTAAAAATACTAGGATAATTTTGTTTTACTTACATTGCTCACAACACAAAACCACAAGGTTCCAATTAGAGAAACTCAACAATGCATAAGACACTTACATGAGTCATCAACTCACATAGACACATGACAACACCATCTACATGTTGATGCCACACTTTCCTCAATGAACGAATACTAGCATTGACCAAACCACAAAAAAAGACTCAAGGATTGACAAAACCACAACACATCATTACCATGATTACATCTTCGTTATGATTAACATTCAAATAACATTATTATGTAAGTATAATTTTCTTTTTTTTTTCTGCCTACAGATTCATAAGTTCATTCCACATTCAACTTACAATTCAACCATTTAAGTTTTATCCTTATCCGTTATGACAATATTCATAACTTACATAATTATTTTCCATATTTTCGATGGCATACAAAGTTCCTACTTCTCTCATTCTTATGCTAAAATTTTGTTTCTCAATATATGTTTAGTTGATGTTTAATTTTAACCTCATTATGCAAGAGGAAAAACCATAAGTTGTCGAGGGAGAAATAATATGATTCAAAGGAGGTGAAGGTTCAAGTTTCACTTTCGTATAAAATTCCTTCCATTCGAAGAACATTTGTTCTCGTACTATGGCAGTTTTAGTTCCAAATTTAGTTTGATTCAGTTAAGCATTTACATGACATAATTTTACTTTTAGTGGACTCTATATTGGCTCAAATGCCTAGTCCCACCAAGAACAATTTGTATCCATTCTTAGCAAAAGTAAATGATTAAATCAACCATAACGACTTCAAGAGAAATTTTGTTACTAAACCATTATCACATATACTCATGTTTCTCATTTCTTTAAAATTGTTTCTAACATTTGGTCTCTTTTTTCCGTCACTTTAACTTAAAGAGTTACGGAAGTACTTTTCTAAAATCTTGAAGAAGTACATGATTGGAAGCACTATAAACTACACATGAACCTAAAGTGATTTGTGTTGAAGGTTAGATCCCATGTTTATGCATTTCACGATTCTACATGTGAAATTTATTTTATTCTTAATATCATAAAAGGACATAATAAAGGATTATAGGACCAAGTTTCTAGTTTCCTGGGTTCTCTAAGGTTAACATATTTCAAATCAATTTCACTTATAAGGAGTTACTTACCATTGTATACCCACAAGTTAACCCCTTAATTAGTCAAGGTTTGGTTTAAGTTAAATTACACCTAAGAATCTACACCACAACTATATATGAGTTTAAGGTGAGATTACATATTTATGCTAAACAACCTTCATGAAAGACCAAGGTGATATGTTGTTAGTAACTAAGGTAACACATTTATCTGAAAGGAACTAAGGAGATCATTAACAAGAGTTAAGTCATAGTACAACATTTTCACAAGCTCCATTTGTGTCGACTGGATCCCTCAAGGAATTCATTCGATCATGAAGTTGATTTCTAGATCTAACTTCGTAAGAATAGACAATCCACTAGGATCCTAAGGAATTGTTTATTCTTCTTACACTAGAAATGTCTTGACCATGTCGTTCCTAATGATCGGGTTGATGACGATGTTGTTAAACATACCAATTATGACGATAACACAACTAGGTTCTTATTTACCTAAGCTAGGAGGTTCCATAGAGTGTAAATTTTAAGTTCATTCTATGGTTTTAATTTATTCTATGCTAAGAAGGAACATGCGAGAAAGGTAGATATGCACAATTTTTAAACTAAGGTCGATTGTTTTATTTAGATTTCTTTTTTACATTTTTAAGGTAAGAAACACAACACCAATTATTTAATCATCTATTGCACACTAGAAACACACTACAAGATATTAAATTAAAATTCATTTAACATATATAAATACAAATCCTTTTTTTACCATATGTAACTATGAATCAAAATTGCACCTATGATTAAATGTACATTTCCCAAGGTATCCCTGAAA
The DNA here is from genome assembly GCA_019776745.2 of Taxus chinensis. Lineage (NCBI taxonomy): Eukaryota > Viridiplantae > Streptophyta > Pinopsida > Cupressales > Taxaceae > Taxus > Taxus chinensis. The sequence continues at coordinate 778,574,334 of CM034149.1, read as the reverse complement.
CTAGAATCTCATACATATTAGAAAATTTCAAATACAACTTTTCTATAACCTGGGACGACATTATACATATATTCATTTTACAATGACTTATATAATTACAAAATAAACAATGATATGCACAATGCCTTTTCGCCATCTTTCTTACATCCTGCAAAACCATGTGAGCATGAAATCAGCGATAAATCGCTGGCATGGCGTCCACCCTAATCTAAAATAATTAACGTCTTTAGTTTCCCATTTACATAATAACATTAACAATTTACATTGGAAATGAAAAGGGTTAGTGACATGTATTCATTTCACTTCTTTTTTTAACCAAGGAGAGAAAGAAATAGGAAAGAGAGAGAAACACTTTTTTCCTAAAAATTAGATTTCACACAAACCACAAGAAAAAGTTCCAAACAATTATTTACTAGTGTCAACAAGTTTCCATAGTGTTATGATAGCCTGACTAGGGTCCCACAACTTTCTTTTTACATTTTCGTGCTAGCTATAAAAATGTTCAAATCAGACTCAAAGGCTAAGAAACCACTTTCAAAAATTGTCTTCTGATGAGAAAACACACCACGGTTAAATTTCTACATTTCCACTTATATACCAAGAGTTCATATGAACTAACAAAATTCGGAAGTGGTGAATGGTTTACGATTGGCGGCTAGTTTTCTGGGGCCATCATTTGTAATTGGCCTAGTTGCAAATAATTAAAATTTAGCTTAAGGGATCAGAAAACCACGTCCAAAACTAACGTTCAATGGACGAATGTGCAACAAGAATCATCCTACAAGTTCCCCTCTATATCAAGAAATCAATAGAGTCGATGGCACTAAGAACTAGCAAATGGTTTTCAAATGACAACATGTTTGTTGGAGCCACCAAACGTAATAGGTCAAGCTTTGATCTAGTCAAATTGCTGACCAGAGGCTTACAAAATGCCTTTGCCAAACTAACAAGAAGAGTGTTTTTCCCCAAACTGAAGGTTCTAGGAAATTTCCTGGTAAAAAAATACTAGAGGTTTGTGAAGGTGGAAAAGTATTTTCTTGCTCAAGGTTCAAATGGCGGTTCAAAACAAAAGCCAAATTTTTAGTTTTAGTAGCTTCCTACAACTGTAAAATGGTGAAACATTGCTCCTAGAAGGGCATCAAAAATATCACTCAAGATCATTCGAGGTTGATTTAAGGATTGAAGTAACTCCTCATAGTAACAAGGTACACATAGGAAACTTAACATCTCATTTCCAGAGTTACGAAGGTTGTTTTGCGAGTCTCTAAAAATCGTAATTTATCTATTTTAACAAATAAGTGGTCGATAAATTTATAGGGGCTCAACTTCAACTCTATCAATAAAACAATATTGTAGTGATCTAGTTTGGTCCGTAAGTTTTCTACATCACCTCAGAATGAGGGTTGAAGTTCATGGTTGACTACAAAATGGTTATTTTGATTGTGTGAGTTATGATACGACATTTTATTGTTTTGTAACAAGTTAATATAAAACAATTAAATGTATGATAATCTTAAGCTTTTAAAATTTATATTTCATTGGAAAAGAAAAAACTAAAGTATGAGAATTATGAAAGAGAAGGAGAAATGAACCATGCTTGGAGGAACGAAGCCGGTGAAACCTGCAGGATGCGGTTAAGCATCTCACTTGGGAATCTCCTCAAATAGTTCACGAGCATTGATATAACCTCCATGACAACACACATATCTCCCCGTATCACTTGAAATTTTTGAACATAGTAAGTTGCCCATTATGTTTTGAATATTTTATAGGCTTTCTTGAGGCTCCATACTAAACACGAGCTGGGATAATGTTGGCAAGGTTTTATGGATCTATGAAACACATTTTTAACTTGTGTTTCATTAGAAGTTTCTAAAGCCTTTTTAATGCCTCCAAACACTCCTATGAATTGTGGAGGTTAAAAAAATCTGATATAGATTTCGTCTTTCCATACCCACCTATTTATGGATCCCATTTCCTTTGAATTTATAACTTTTCCTACACATTTATTTCAATAAAGGGAATCTTTTGGATTGATTTTTTTTTCTTATATATAGATGTTGATAGAAGAACATAAGTTGCAGCATTTTGATAATCCAACTCAAAAGAAGAGTTGTTATAAATTATTGAAACTTTGTATTCTTATGCTCTATAGGGGTACCAAACAAAAACATCCACACAACCACCACAAGTTTAATTGGCATGTTGATGATAAAGTTTAGAGTTTCCTCAAGATAGGAAAAAAAAAAAGGAATGTCAACCAAGCAGACATAATATTAAATTCCAGGTGGAATGCTATAAATTTCATCACTCATGCCATTGAAGTATTTACAACCCTTTTTCCATTAAACATGTAACGTTGCACTTTAAATGAAACAAAAATGAAGCTTACATGGTTAGGTCGTGTTCCATTAGACCACATCTCTTTGATGCATTTTTCCGAACTGTTGACTTGCCTTGTGTAATCTTCCCCACTTTGTGTACTAGTCTATCATAGCATTAGCAACTACAACATTGTTAGTGCAAAATCACAGAGTGTGGGACTTTGAAATCAAGAGAGCTCTCCGAATGAAGGTCGGTTCCTATTCCTCTATTCAGGTGCACACATTCATATTGCAGAGGATCTACTCTAAAACCTACTCTAACTTGCCAAGGAGACAAGGTTAAGAAGATGCAAGAAATTAAACCTAAACTAACAGAGGTGATGCACCAAAGGAATGTTGAACACTGGATTTGCAATAAACACAAACCATAAAAATGTAATACAATCACCATGCACAAATAACCAATACTGCAATGAGAGATCAAAAAGACAACAATGAACACAAGAGAGGGTTGAAATCATCCACAGACATGCATTATTGCTCCAAAATTGATACAGTGCATTACAATGGCCAAGAGGCAAAAACTTGCATTACAATTTGAATGGGAGGTTTGAACTCCACAAATTCACTTAGACCAAGAGAAGAAGGGAGGGTGTAAAACCAAAATGTCCAACCCTTTACAATGAGCCAAGCTCTTACCTTTATAGATGAAGCGAAGAGAGGAGAAGGAAAGGAGGTGGAAATCTGATTTGGAAGCTCAACCACCAGCCATCAATGCCCCAAAATCCACCTACAATCTGTCAAGTCTGGCTCTCCATGTCTGTTTGGCATGTTGAAGAAGGAAGAATGGCAGATCAAATCAAATCTGATCTGGTTGTTGAAGCAATCAGATCATACATTAATGGCAGGAAATATGTTTTCCTATTTTTCACCCACCTAACCTTGTCAAAATTAAATTTTAGGCTTCCATGGCATAGAGGAGGTCAAGACCTTTCCAATGGTACCAAATTTGTTGAATTTTGAGCACTGGATCGAAAGATATGCCCATTTGAATATTTGAATCAATCCGTACAAAAATGGCAAAAAACTAGTTTTGCAAAATGGATCCGCGGGCCCGAAATTCACTTTTGCCCAAAAGTGCCTTTTGGGGCCCAAAAAAATTACGCTAAAATTGTAAAATTTCAAAAACCTCCCAAAGCCCTTCCCCGCAGCTAAAAAAGGCCTCACTTTTCCAAAAGCCTCTGTGGGCCCAAAATTGAAATTGATGCCTTTTGCAAAACAAAATCAAAAAAATTCAAAGTTTCCTCTAGTGACCTTCCCGCTTGACTTCCTGCAGCTGACAAAGGCCTTAGACACGTGGCTTCATTTGGGTCCTCTACAGGAGGTGGGCTTAATTTTATACTTTATGCCTTTTGCAAAACAAAAGCCAAAATTCAAAATTCCTCCACAGACCCACCTTCCCGCTTTGACTTGAAACATGGCCACGTGTCCCTTTGCGGGCCTTAGCATTTTTTCTTCATTTGCAAAAAGATCATCCCTGGGCTTGCGGGCCCAATATTGTAAATTGTGCCTTTTTATGAAAAGTTGCAAAATGCCAAATATGCGGGCGTTGGCTCTTGCCACCTCCACCCAAGGTCTGCAATCTTCCCATTGGCAAAAAGTCTTCCCCAAGCCCGCATCGCCCACTTTTGGCAAAAAATCCTTCCAAGGCCCGCCGGCCCGTAACTTGCAAAATATGAAGAGTTAGAAGGACTTATTTACATTTTTGGAAAGGGGAAGAAATTTCCTATCTGATGAAGATGTTTTCAGGAAACCTTAAGTGCTTAAAATATCTAAAAAATTGAGATTGAAGCACTAAAGGAGGAAAAAAGGGTGCAGTTAACCAAAAATAAGCATGAGCTTATTTTGGATAACAATTTGGTGACTCATAGGGGACATCTGCCTGCTAGGTGGAAAGATCAGTTTCCTTGTAGCAATCCATTGGGCATGGAGTCTACCTTGTAATTTCAAATCTGTCTGGAACTTCCTTCCGCTGCATGCACTCTTATCTTTGCAAGAAAATCTTGGATTCAAGATTTGTGAGAGTAGAGAGTTGTCTGAAACCTACAAACTTCTCTCTCATTTGATTTTCTGCAAACCTGATCTGTTGGAGTGCAATGAAAACATCTAGACCTACTCCAATATGGATACTCTGCATATTTAATTTCTTGTGGCCACAAGTCTCTTCCATGAGTGAGATGAACTGTATACAAGCATACACTAGAAGCAATAGAGCATGTGCACCAGCACTTAGGGAAATTGAAACCTAAACTATAACAAGACAATGTGCATACGCACTTGGAGAAATTGAAAAATCCTAGGCTAATATTTACAAGGGTGAGAAATTATCCTTTTAGTAGTAGTGTTTGAGGTAGATCCCATTGACTGGAATCTGTAATTCTTCACCATCCAATGTAGACAATTGGAAGGCATTGCTACTTTTACATCTGTGACCATGTAGGGGCCACTCCAAATGGCATCAAACTTGGAATGCCTTCCTGGTTTTTCCCGATCTGCATCCCACTTTAGAACTAAGTCCCCCTCTTGAAAGGTCCTTGTTCTTGCTTTCTTATCAAACCATCTTTTGACTAAGGCCTGATCTTTCTCCATGGTCTGCACTGCATGTTCTCTTGTTTCTTCCAATTCCATTAACTCTGCATACCTAATTTCCATGGGGCTCAAACTCAGACAACTATAACTGCTTCATGAGTTCCAATGTGGGAAGCTCTAATGATATAGGCAACACTGCCTCTTTCCCATAGACCAGCTTGTAGGGAGAATTACCTGTAGATCTCTTGGGTGTGATCCTATCAGCCCATAGAGCTGATTTGAGCTTTGTGTGCCAAGTTCTCTGATTTTCATCAAGAGTCCTTCTGATAATTCTTAGTAGGTTCTTGTTTGTGGACTCTGCTTGGCCATTACCTTGAGGGTAATAGTTTGATGAAGTGCTGAGGTATACACCATTCTTGACAGCCCATTCAGTGATCCTTGTACCAAGGAATGCCAATGCATTATCTGATATGATAGTGGTAGGGACTCCAAACCTAGTGACTATCCCTTCATAGAAATCCAAGATATTGGATTCATTTTCCTCCTTAAGTGCCACTGCTTCAGTCCACTTGGTGAAATAGTCTGTTGCTGTAAGTATCCACTTGTGGCCTTGACTTGAATTTGGGTTAATCACTCCAATGAAGTCTAATCCCCATTGCATGAATGGATGATCTAACTGAAATTGGATGAAGGGGCAGGGCTGCTAACTTTTCCTTCCCTGTGAAGAATGCACACTTCTTGCATTTCTTGATCCATGAGTAGCAATCACTAAACACCGTAGGCCAATAGTAACCATCCTTCATGATTTTGAGAGCTGTTACTCGAGGAGAAAAGTGGCCTCCTGCTTCTCCATCATGGAACTCATGCAACACCCTCTCAATTTGGCCTGTCCCAATGCACCTCAATAGAACACTATTGATGTCCTTCTTGAACAAGACACCACCAATAAGCACATATGGGATGGCTTGTAATCTGAAGTATCTCCTCTTTGCTTTGTTCATTTCTTGAGGGCACAAACCTGTTTGGAGATAATGCACCAAGTCTTGAGTCCAACATGGAATGGGTGCATCATTAGCTAGCTGCTCTTGATCATTCTGTAGTAGCAGGACAACCTCTTCTTCTCCTTTTGACTCATCATGTGGTTTAGAAGACGAGCTGCTCACACAAACCTTTGCCACAAACCAGCTTGGTCACTTTTATTTCAATGTCATATTCCATTACACGGGTGATCCAACCTGCTCTCTTCTCATTCAAGTCCTTGTTTAGGAGAAATTCCTTGACACCAACATGAGACACTAACAGTTGGATCTTGTTGTTTGAGACCAAGTGTCTGAACTTCTTCAAACTCCTAATGACAGCAAGGACATGATTTTCAATAAAAGAATACCTTACTTCATAATCTTCCAGGCTCTGACTGAAGAATGCTATGGGATGTTCTGATCCTTCTCTATTCAGTTGTACCAAGATAGCTGAGATTGTGTTTGATCCTCCAAAAGCATACAACATGAAGTCCTTTGAGAAGTCTGGGTTGATAAGAGTTGGAGCTTGTGATATTGCATGCTTGATGGCCTCAAAACTCTCTTTTCCTTCTGCTGTCCATTTGAATGCAAGACTCTTCTTCAACATCATTGTTAAAGGCTTCACAAGAGTGGCAAAATCAGGCACAAATCTGTGAACAAAGTTTATTCTTCCCAAGAAGCTTTGGAGATATTTCTTGTGTTGTGGAAATGGAAGTGTTTGGATGGCTTCAACTCTTTCAGGATCAATTGTTAACCCTTCTCTTGAGACAATGTGGCCCAAAATTTTCCCTCATGTGCCAAGAATACACACTTCTTTGGATTCAATGACACTCCAAACCTTCTACACCTTTGAAATACTTGCCTGAGGTGAAAGAGGTGGTCTACAACATTCTTTGAGAAGACAATGATATCATCTAGATACACCAGAACTATCTTGTTGATTAAGCCTTTGAATGCCATGTCCATAGCTCACTGAAATGTTGCTCTGGCATTTGACAGTCCAAATGGCATCTTCTTATAAGCATATGTACCCCATTTGGTGGTGAAGGTTGTCTTGAACTGATCTTCTTCTTTCACCATTATCTGATTATAGCCTGAGTATCCATCTAACAATGAAAACCTTTCAGAACCAGCTACAACCTGCAAGATTTGTTCCATTGAAGGAAGTGGATAGTGATCCTTGAGTGATGCTCTATTTAGATCATGGAAGTCTACACACAATCTGATTTCTCCATTTCTTTTCCTCACAGGCACCAAGTTTGCAACCCAACTTGAATGCTTGATAGGGAAGATGATGCTAGCCTCAATTAGCTTGTTCAACTCTTTTCTCATGAGAGGTTCAATGTGAGGATTTACTGGCCTTTGCTTCTGTCTGAAAGGCTTGGATTCAGGTTTTAATTCAATTGTATGCTCAGCCAATCTTGGGTTGAAACCTCTTAAATCCTTATAAGTCCATGCAAAAACATCTGGGAATTCTTGACAAAGTTGAACAAATTCAACTTTCTCTTGTGGAGTACTTACTTTCCCAATTTGCAATGTCTTGCCTTCATCTACTGAAATGGGCTCTGAATCTTCACCCTTTACTTGAATGTTTTCCTTTTCCTTCCAGAACTGATCATTTGGGTTGAAGATTGACTCCAAGGTCACAAGACCTTTTGGTAATTTGTTGGTTCTCAGCTGCACCACTTGGTCACCATACTGTTGTTCCAATTTGTCTTGGTTTCTGGAGGAGAACTCAGCTTCTTCTTGTAGAAAATTGACAATTTGCTGGTCATTCTCGAAGACTTGCCAACTTGTGTTGTTGTCTGGATAGCTGGCCTCACAACCACCTTGATATGAGGCTGAGATTTCTCACTTTTGATACTTTCTACAACATCAAATGCTGCCCCAATTGCTGTCAGTCTGTCTGCTGCTTCATTCTTCTTTCTTGGAATGGAATTGATGCTAAAAGCTTCAAAATATTCAATGAGATCCCATACCCTATTTTTTTAGTTCTTCAATAGATCATTCTTTGCAGCATGTTGTCCTCTGACTTGGTTCACAATCAGCTCACTATCACCAAATATTTAAGATTCTTAATGCCTCTCCTCCTGGCCCAATGAAGTCCATGAATCAAAGCCTCATACTCAGCTGTGTTGTTTGAGCAAGAAAACTGGAAATGCAAAAGTGAGTAATATTTGTGCCTTGAGGTGAAACAAGCATAGCTCCTCCTCCTGCACCTTGTCTACTTCTTGAGCCATCAAAGAATAACTTCCATACCTCATTATCATCCTTGTGGTCTGGCTTGGTGATGCTAGGGAGAGGATGATTCTCTTCATGCAAACAATAAACTCCTAGCTCAGATTCCTCCATTTCTTTGTAAGGGTCAAAAGCATGTATTTTGTTTTCCCATTCATCAAGAGTCAAGTCTGGAATACATCCAACTTGGTATCAGCTTCATAAGTGCTTGGATAATCCTCTTGATCAAATGATGAACAATTTGCATTGATTGGACTCGGTGTATGAGGCTCAATATGGAAGTTTGCAATAGGCTCAGATCTGATTGTAGCCTTAGCTCCATACCTTGTTCTGAATAACATGTGTGACCAATCAGCAGAAAATAGCCTCCAATTTTAGCAGTGAAGTCTCTTGACAAACACAATGCAAAGAGTGGTGGCAAGTCTATGACTGATACATCTTGCAAGACGGTCACATTGGGGCATGCATGCAATGTGAGGCTCAAATATTTGATTACTCCAACTGTTGTTACTGTTGTCCCATCCAATTGCACCACACCTTTGGAAATGACTTCATATTGAAGACCCAACTGATCAGCTATTTGTTTTGGCATCACAGAGCTACTTGCTCCAGAATCAATCATGCAATTATGCACCAATTTATCTCCAATGATCAATGAGATATAGAATGGTGGGGGATTCAAATTTTTACCTTGTTGTCCTCCATGATTTCCTTCAGGATGAGCTGCATTGGTAAGCACTTTCTCTTGCTGATTGGGTGACTGATTTGATGTTGACCAATTTTCCATAGCAGCTTGCAATAGGTCTCTTTGTCCTGGGATAGCCAATGACTCCCACATTGAGATGTTTACATTTTTCCTCTTCATCTGCTCAATGATGTTGAATGGAGATGAGCTATCTCTCTATTTCCCTTTTCCTTGCATATTCTTCTCTTGCACATGGGTTGTTACAACTGGCACTTGAGCTGGTCTAGAAGGTGGCTTGGGTTGCCCCTGCACATTGGGAGCTGCACTTTGATTGCCAATACCTTGTGGAGTATGGAGGGTTGTGGATCACTTAAATTTGATGATTGTCCTTCTCCAATGTTCCTCCTCTTGGACTATGTATTGGCTGCTACACTTTGAGAAGGTGTTTGATTCATACCACAAAAGTCTTCAGCCTGCCAATTTACAAGTGTGGTCTCATTTGGAGGTGCCTCTTGTTGAGATGCTCCCTATTGCTGATTTCCTTCTTGGCCTGTTTCTTGTTCTACACCAGTTGTTGTCACCATAAGAGCTTGATTCAAAGCACCATTAAAACACATTGACTGGTTATGAGGTTGATTGCATGGGAAACACCAGTCATATTCCTGAGCCATGTTATTTTGCACTGGTACTAAGGCTCTAGATGTGGATGCAACATTAGGATTGTAAGGCTGGAATGGTCTATTAGCAGGAGGCCTTTACTTGGTTCTAATTTATGTTTTGAATGGGTGGCCTGTTAGGCTGATATGGTGGTCTATTGGGTTGAGTTTGAGGTTGATATGGAGGTCTAAAATTTTGAGCTTGTTACCTCTTAAGTGTCACCAACTCATTACCCAAATTTTGCAGTTGCTTCATGACTTCTTGGAGCTCATTTGAGGCACTAGAAGATGAAGTAGAAGCTTCAGTTGAATTTTGATTTCTTGGAGCAGGAATGGGAGCTAATGTGGGTGTTTGACTAGTACTTGGAGCTCCTAATTCTGGATATAGAGGCATAGGTGGCCTAGGTGCAAGTTTACCAGCTTGAATTAAGAAATTTTCAGCTCTAATAGCAATGTTATAGGATGCAGGTAAAGTTACACCTCCCATGGATTGAATCATCATAGCAATATCAGAATTTAAAGCTTTAAGAAAGTATAGGAAAGAACCTTCATCTATTGGTCTCACAGCCAATGGAATCCTATCCCATGTCCTTTGAAATCTGAAGTTGAAATCATTCAATTGTTCATTAGGAGCCCTCTTAATGGTTGTCAATTGTTCCAAATAGAGATAGGTTATCCCCCTTTTCTCCAAATTGATTGTGAAGAGTTGTGCACAGATGGTCCCAATTTTGAATAGAGCCTGTTGTTAGACTTCTGAACCATTGCAAAGCTTTACCCTTGAATGAAGAGGCTAACAATTTGACTGCAATGTCCATCTCAATGATTTCATGAATTGCACAGACATTTGCAATGTCTTGAATGTGATCAATTGGAGTTGTTTGGTTTTCTCCAGTGAAATATGGAATGTTCTTCAATGCTGCAACTGGAACTGGATTTTGTGCATTGAGAGCAAGTGGGCTGCTTCCAGTGAAGTTGACATAAGGATTGGGTTGTGCCATTCTGATTGGCCTAAGAACCCTTGTTGATTGAATGAAAGGCCTACCAGGTGGAGGTGTTGACAAAGTTCTATTTGGTGGAGATGGAGACCTTTGAGCTCTTCTTCCTCTCCTTGCTCTATCTGGGGACAAGTGTAGATAGACAAACAATCCTTCTTCTCTAGTTCTTGATCTAGTCTGAATTCTTCTCATGAATCTGCCAAGCCTGGGATGCTGAAACCAGTGGACTCTGCCTCTTTTGGAGTCACCAGATGTGTAATTTCAAAGCTCCTTACAAGCTGAAAACTTACAACAAGTGCACATCAATCTTGCTGCAATAAAAATGGAGACCTCTTGGTCCCACCGGGTGTGCCAAAACTGTTGAGTGCAAAATCACAACACCCCTGAATGTCTAAACTCGATGGGTTGAGACTCTCAGTGTGATTGCATAACATGGAGCATCTCTCAAAGTGTGGGACTTTGAAATCGAGAGAGCTCTCGGATGAAGGTCAGTTCCTATTCCTCTGTTCAGGTGCACACATTCATATTGCAGAGGATCTACTCTAAAACCTACTCTAACTTTCCAAGGAGACAGGGTTAAGAAGATGTAAGAAATTAAACCTAAACTAACAGAGGTGATGCACCAAAGGAATGTTGAACACTGCTTTGCTATAAACACAAACCATAAAAATGCAATACAATCACCATGCACAGATAACCAATACTGCAATGAGAGATCAGAAAGGAAGACAATGAACACAAGAGAGGGTTGAAATCATCCACAGACATATATTATTGCTCACAAAGTTGATACAGATCATTACAATGGCCAAGAGGCAAAACTTTACATTACAATTTGAATGGGAGGTTTGAAAACTCCACAAATTCACTTGCAGAAAGAGAAGAAGGGAGGGTGCAAAACCAAAATGTCCAACCCTTTACAATGAGCCAAGCTCTTACCTTTATAGATGAAGCAAAGAGAGGAGAAGAAAAGGAGGCGAAATTTGATTTGGAAGCTCAACCACCAGCCATCAATGCCTGTAAATCCACCCACAATCTGTCAAGTCTAGCTCTCCATGTCTATTTGGCATGTTGAAGAAGGAAGAATGGTGGATCAAATCAAATCTGATCTGGTTGTTGAAGCAATCAGATCATACATTAATGGCATGAAAGACATTTTCCTATTTTTCACCCACCTAACCTTGTCAAAATTAAAGTTTTAGGCTTCCATGGTGTAGAGGAGGTCAAGACCTTTCCAATGGTACCAAATTTGTTGAAATTTGAGCACTGGATCAAAAGATATGCCCATTTGAATATTTGAATCGAATCCGTACAAAAATGGGAAAAAACTAGTTTTGCAAAATGGATCCGCGGGCCCGAAATTCACTTTTGCCCAAAAGCCTTTTTGGGCCCAAAAATTGAAATTGTTAAAAAACTTTGCAAAAGTTGCAAAATTTCCAAAGTCCCCCCGATGGCCCACTTCCTTGCAGCTGACAAAGGCTTGACACGTGGCTTCTCTGGGCATCGGTAAGGTGCTTACTTTTATAAAATGCCTTTTCAAAACAAAATCCAAAAAATTCAAACTACCTCTGGCGACCCACTTCCTTTGACTTGAAACATGGCCACGTGTCCCTTTGCGGGCCTTAGGCATTTTTTTCTTCATTTGGCACAAAGATCCTCCGCGGGCTTGCGGGCCAATACTTTATGCCTTTTGCAAAAAAAATGCAAAAGCCAAAATGCCCTCAGACCTGCCGGACCCGAATTTGGCCTTGGTCAAAATTTCATCCTGGCCTTTTTATTCACTTAGCAAAAGAAATCCTCCCCGGGCTTGTGGGCCCACAATTGTAACTTGTGCCTTTTGCAAAAAGTGTAAAACATATTCCAACATATCTCCCACCGCCCACTGGTCCGCAATCTTCCCATTTTGGCAAAAAGTCTTCCCCAAGGCCCGTGGCCCCGCTTTTGGCAAAAAATCCTTCCAAGGCCCGCCGGCCCGTAACTTGCAAAATATGAAGAGTTAGAAGGACTTCTTTACATTTTTGGAAAGGGGAAGAAATTTCCTATTTGATGAAGATGTTTTTAGGAAACCTTAAGTGCTTAAAATATCTTAAAAATCAGATTGAAGCACTAAAGGAGGAAAAAGGGTGCAGTTAACCAAAAATAAGCATGAGCTTATTTTGGAGACTGGGAAGAAGCTAACAAAATTAAAAAAATATGATTTCCATTATGCTTTGATGGACGTCCTTACCTTGTTCTGGAGCTTCCTTTTTTGGAGCAGTTTGAGAGGAAATTGCAATCCACGAGACACATTTCTTTCAGGAATTTTGGTGACCAGTTTACATGTCACGTGCATGCTTCCACTCTTTCATACATGTCTTGCACCATTGAATCTATCCAACACTGCTAAATTTCAACGTGAGAGGGTTTCAACATAGATTTAGCCTTTGGATTCCTAATAAGGTTATTTAAATTTTCAGAAAAGGAAATGGACAAGCCTTACTGGTGTTGATGAAGCCCATGTGCCTTCACATGGGGGGGCGGGCACCTATTCCATCTTGCTACATGCCAACTTACCTCATCCACACACCTCCACTTTCTCACCATAAATCCTCCAACCACTCCTAGTAAACTTTCCCAACGAACCCCCCTATTTTACTATTTTATTTCATTTTTTTTAAAACAACGTTGTGCACTACATCTCCCTACCCTTATAAGAGCATTTTTCTCGATGCAACACAACACCGAAGCTCTAAGGGTACTTAGGAGCAAGGTTAAAAATGATATATGTCGTTTAAAAAAGCAACTTGTCGATACAACGTGACCCTAAGGAAGAAAACTAATTTTGACAATATCTTAAATTTTAATGTTATGTGAAGATTGATAGTTCTAGTTTACTTTTTTTCTTTAGTACTTATTTAGTCTTCATGTTATCCAAAATTCACCCCTTAAGGTAATTTTGATAACATGCATCAGATCATTCAATCCCGAGAAAGTATATTGAGTCAAGGCAAAAAATCATGTTTCTAGGGTCCCCTTAGCTTCTTTCTAACTCTCCCATCCAAGAAGAAAACCCAACAGGTTAGGAAAAGGTGAAAAAATTGCAAAAACCAAGCTTGGGGCCAGGAAAAATGAAGAAAATCGGCTAAGTCCTAGTCCAGGCGGTCCTTGGGACAGTTGGGACGTCGGGGCATGAATCGGCCGAAAAGCCGCCAGGAGGTCTGCGCAGCATTTGGGACAATTGGGACATCGGGATGCATGGGACGCGAAAGGGCAAATCGGCCGAAAGAGAAAAAAAATTGCCTAAGTCTTGTTTCAGAAAGTCCGGGACAGTTGGGACGAAAGTATGCGAAGTACGCGGATCGGCCGGTTTGGCGCAAGTCAGTCCATTTCGGGTGGTTCGGAGAAATTTGTCCCAGACAGTCTGGGACAGTTGGGACAAAAGTACGTGGAGGACGCAAACCGGCCAGTTTGGCCGAAATAGAGGACTTTCGTTTGGGACATAAGGGCCAAAACTACGCGCGGGACACGAAAAGCCGAAAGAGCCGAGAGCCAATCAAATCTCACCACGTGTCTTCATCTCAAGCAGAAACAAGGAAGCCTGAATCGGGCGGTTCAGAGATATTTGTCCCAGGCAGCTTGGGACATCTAGGCCAAAGGTACGCAGGGACGTGTGGGACGTGAAAAGGTGAAATATCCGAAAAGAGACAAGGAGGCCGCAGATGAATCAGAACAGGACACGTGTCCTAAGGAGCAAGCGAGTTCGGAGCTCAAAGGGGAGAGTTTTGGAAACTTAGCAAAGTTTTGGCAAAAAAAATAAAAGGTAAAGGTTTTCCCCGCGCCCCTGTCGATGAACCAAATGATGCCACGTGTCCCAAGTGGCGAGGTGCGGGGGGAAAATGAAATTTTTTCCAAAGTGTAAGAAAAGTCAAAATTTTCAAGGAAAACCTGCAGAAAGGGAAGGAAAGAGAATTACGTGGTGAATCAGAGCCCGACACGTGTCATCCAAGTGGCAGAGCACGGGAAAAATTCAAATATTTTCCCACCGATCCATTTTGGCCTATTTTTGCCCTAAATCTTTAGATCGCCATAACTTTCGATCCAGAGCTCGGATTTTCACGTTCTTTATATCAATGGAAAGATGGAGAAATTCTCTACATGATTCCGGGGTTAGTCTTGAATTTTGGTTCATTTTAGAGTGAGAAAATTAAGAAACGCCTCTGGCACGTAATAATAGACAGAAGTGACGTTTCAACAACCAACTTTAATACAACAGACAGTTCGCCGTTTCTGCTAGACAGTCTGCCATTTTGCCAGGATTCACCAATTCTACAATAATGAGATGATTTAAATGCAACCTAGAAGTGGTTGGGGTAGATCTGGATTTCCTCTCTCTTCCCTCTCTCATTCTTCCTATAAATTGTAAGGAGGGGCTTCTTTCTAAAGGTCGAAATTTTCTGTTTTGCCCCTCCCGTCTTCTCTTTTGTAGGTGAATTTGTGGGGTTCGAACCTCCCATTTAAAACTGTACTGTAACTTTGCCTCTTGGAATTTTGTAGTGTATTGTATTGATCTTTGGAGCAAGTAACACATGTCTGTGGATGATTCTCAACCCTCTTTGTGTTCATTTGCATCCTCCTGATCTTTCACTACAACTTTTGTTATTTGTGCATGATCTCGCATCACATTTGAATGGTTTGTGTTTATTGGCAAGACAGATGTTCTTCATTCCTCAGTGCATCACCTCTGTTAGCTTAGGTTTATTTTTATGCATCTTCTTACCCTGTCTCTTCGGCAAGATTAGATTAGGTTTTGAGTAAACCCTCTGCATTTTTTGTGTGCATCTGAATAGAGGAATAGGAACCAACCTTCTCTAGAGATTCCTTTCTCATTTCTACAAGTCCCACACTTGGAGAAAGAATTCCATGTTATGCAATCACACTGGATGCTAGCATGATCAAACTAGAAATCTGATCAGCATCCAGGGGTGCTGTGATTTTGCACTAACAGTTTTGGCAACAAGATCGATGTGCACTTGTTGTAAGTTCCAAATTTGAAGGAGCTTTAAAATCACACATCTGGTGACTCCAAAAGAGGCATAATCCGCTGGTTTCAGCAGTCCAAGCCGCTGGAAAATTTATGAGAAGAATACAAACCAGGTCAAGAACTAGGGAGGAAGGATTTGTTTGTTTATCTGCACCTATCTCTAGGCAGAGAAAGAAGGGGAAGAAGAGCTCAAAGATCACCATCTCCACCTAATAGAACTCTCTCTACACCTCCACCTGGTAGACCTTTTCTCTCATTAACAAGAGTTCTCAGGCCAATCAGAATGGCGCAACCATAAAACCCCTTTGTCAAATTCTCTGGTAGTAGCCCACTTGCCCTCAATGCATAGAATCTAGTTCCAATCGCAGCATTGAAGAACATTCCATTTTTCACTGGAGAAAATCATACCACTCCTGGTGATCATGTCAAAGACATTGCTAATGTATGTGCAATCCATGAGATAAATGAAATGGATGTGGCTGTCAAATTGCTGGCATCTTCGTTCAAAGGGAAGGCATTGTAATGGTTTAGGAGCCTTGGAGCTGGTTCTATCATGAATTGGAATCAGTTATGCATAGTTCTCAATGAGCAGTTTGGGGAAAAGGGAGACAATTTGTCTCTACTAGAACAACTGACAACTATCAAGAGAGCTCCCAATGAGCAGCTGACTGACTTCAACTTCAGATTTCAAAAGTCTTGGGAGAGGATTCCAGTGGCAGTAAGGCCAGCAGCAGAAGTTGCTTTTCTATACTATCTTAAGGCTTTGAATTCTGATATTTCTATGTTAATTCAATATATGGGAGGCACAACCTTACCTTCTGCTTATAGCATTGCCATTAGAGCCGAAAACTGTCTTATTCAAGTTGGTAAACTGGCTCCTAGGCCTCCCATGCCCTTGTATCCAAACTTAGAAAATCCAAGCACTAGTTAAACACCCACTTTGGCTCCTATTCCCACTCCTAGAAATCAAAGTTCAAATGAGACTTCTACTTCATCCTCTAGTACTTCAAATGAAATCCAAGAGGTCATGAAACAATTGCAAAATTTGGGAAATGAGCTGGTTACTATTAAAAGACAGCAAGCTCAACGTGCTAGACCGTATCAGCCTCAAGCACAGTACCAGGCTAGGCCCCCATACCAACAAAATAGGTCACCAGCTCAGGCTGCAAATCAAAATCAAAGCCAAGTAAGGCCTCCCACTAATAGACCATTTCAGCCCTATAACCACAATGTCGTATCTGCTTCTAAAGCATTAGTGCCAATTTAAAATAACATGGCCCAAGGATATGATTGGTGTTTCCCATGCAGTAAGCCACATAACCAATCAATGTGCTTTAATGGTGCATTAAATCAGGCTCTTATGGTGCAAACCATTGGTGGGTCACAAGAGTTCAGCCATGAAGAGGATCAGCAGCAAGAAGCACCTCAGCAAGGAACATCTCCGAACGAAACTACTTTGGTCAATTGGCAGGATGAAGATTTCTGTGGTATGAATCAAATACCCTCTCAAAGTGTTGCAGCCAACACAAGGTCAAAGAGGAGAAATTTGGGTGAAGAACAACTATTAGCCCCAAGTAATTCACAACCTTCTACCACTCCACAAGCCACTGGCAAACAAAATGTAGTTCCAAACATGCAAGGGGCACCCAAACTAGCTCCTAAACCAACCCAAATGCCAGTTGCCGCTGCCCATGTGCAAGGGATGAATGTGCAGGCCAAGGGATAGCAGAGGGATACTTCATCTCCATTCAGTATCATTGATCAGATGAGGAAGAAAAATGTAAACATATCAATGTGGGAATCACTATCTATCCCAGGACAAAGAGATTTGCTACAAGCTACCATGAAGGACTGGTCAACTTCAAATCAACAGGTCCAAATGCAAGAGAAGGTACTCACAAATGCTACCTAGCCTAAAGGAAATCATGGAGGACAACAAGGTAAAATTTTGAAGCCCCCTCCATTTTATGTTTCATTGATCATAGGAGACAAGTTGGTACATAATTGCATGATTAACTCAGGAGCAAGCAGCTTGGTCATACCAAAACAGATAGCTGATCAGCTAGGACTCCAATATGAAGTCATCTCCAAGGGTGTAGTGCAATTAGATGGGACAGCAGTAGCAACAGTTGGAGTGATTAAAAACTTGAGTCTTACTTTGCATGCCTGTCCCAACGTGGTTGTTTTGTAAGATGTCTCAGTCATAGACCTGCCACCACTCTTTGCATTGTGCTTGTCAAGAGACTTCACTGCTAAAATTGGAGACTATCTTTCGGCAGATTGGTCACACATGTTGTTTAGAACAAGGTATGGAACTAAGGCCACAATCAGATCTGAACCTATTCCAAACTTTCATATTGAGCCTTACACTACAAGCCAAATCAATACCAACTGTTCAACGTTTGATCAAGAAGATCATCCAAGCACTGATGAAGCTGACACCAAGGTAGGAAGCATCCCAGATTTGACTCTTGATAAATGGGCAAGTAAGGTGCATGCTTTTGATCCTTATCGAGAATCTGAGCTAGGAGTTTATTGTTTACATGAAGAGAATCAACCTCTCCCCAGCATCACCAAGCCAGATCATAAAGACAAGAATGAAGTATGGCAATTGTTATTTGATGGGTCAAGGAGTAGACAAGGTGTAGGAGGAGGAGCTATGATCATTTCTCCGCAAGGTACAAAGTATTACTCAGCCTTCCATTTTCAGTTTTCTTGCTCAAACAATACAGCTGAGTATGAAGCCTTAATTCATGGACTGCACTGGGCAAAGAAGAAAGGCATCAAGAATTTGCAAGTATTTGGTGATAGTGAGCTGATCGTAAACCAAGTTAAGGGGCAACATGCTGTCAAGAATGATCTGCTCAAGTGTTACAAAAATCAGGTATGGGATCTTATGGAAGATTTTGAAGCTTTTAGCATCAATTCCATCCCAAGAAAAAGGAATGAAGCAGCGGACAGACTGGCAACAATTGGGGCTGCATTTGATGTTGTAGAAAATATCAAAAGGAAAAAATCTCAGCCTAATATCAAAGTAGTTGTGAGATCAGCTATTCCGGATAACAACACAAGCTGGCAAGTCTTCGAGAATGATCAACAAATTGTTAATTTCCTGCAAGAAGACGCTGAGTTCTCCATGAGAAATCAAGACAAGCTGGAGCAGCAGTATGGTGACCAAGTGGTACAGCTGAGAACTAACAAATTACCAAAAGGCCTCATAACCTTGGAGTCAATCTTCAACCCGAATGATCAGTTCCGGAAGGAGAAAGTGAACATTCAAGTAAAGGGTGAAGATTCAGAGCCTATTTTAGTAGATGAAGGCAAAATATTGCAAATTGGCAAAGTAAGTACTCCACAAGAGAAATGTGATTTTGTTCAGCTTTGTCAAGAGTTTCCAGATGTCTTCACCTGGACTTATAAAGATTTAATAGGTTTCAACCCAAAGTTGGCACAACATACTATTGAGTTGGATCTGGAATCCAGGCCTGTCAGGCAAAAGCAAAGGCCAGTGAATCCTCATATCAAACCTCTCATGAGAAAAGAGTTAAGCAAGCTCATTGAGGCCAATATCATCTTCCCCATCAAACACTCAAGTTGGGTTGCAAAATTGGTGCCTGTAAGAAAAAGAAATGGAGAAATAAGATTGTGTGTGGACTTTCGCGATCTAAATAGAGCATCACTCAAGGACCATTATCTGCTTCCATCAATGGAACAAATATTGCAGGTTGTAGTTGGTTTAGAAAGGTTTTCATTGCTAGATGGATATTCAGGCTATAATCAGATAATGGTGAAAGAAGAAGATCAATTCAAGACGGCCTTCACTACAAAATGAGGCACGCATGCCTAGAAGAAGATGCCATTTGGACTGTCAAATGCCTGAGCAACATTTCAGCGAGCTATGGATATGGCATTCAAAGGCTTAATCAACAATATAGTACTAGTATACCTAGATGATATCACTGTCTTCTCAAAGAATGCAGCAGACCATCTCTTTCACCTCAGGCAAGTGTTTCAGAGGTGTAGAAGGTTCGGAGTGTCATTGAATCCAAAGAAGTGTATATTCTTGGCACACGAAGGAAAATTGTTGGGTCACATTGTCTCTAGGGAAGGGCTAACAATTGATCTTGAAAGGGTTGAAGCCATCTGAACACTCCCATTGCCACACCACAAGAAATCTCTTCAAAGCTTCTTAGGAAGGATAAACTTTGTCCACATATTTTTGCCTAATTTTTCCACTCTTGTGAAGCCTTTAACAATAATGTTGAAGAAGGGTTTGGCATTCAAATGGAGAGTAGAAGGCAAAGAGAGTTTTGAAAACATCAAGCATGCAATATCACAAGCTCCAACTCTTATTAACCCCGAATTTTCAAAGGAATTCATGTTGTATGTGTTTGGAGGATCAGACACAATCTCAGCTATCTTGATACAGCTGAATAGAGAAGGTTCATAACAGCCCATAGCATTCTTTAGTCAAACCTTGGAAGATTACGAAATAAAGTATTCTTTCATCGAAAAGCATGTCCTTGCCGTCATCAGGAGCTTGAAGAAGTTCAGACACTTGGTCTTGAACAATAAGATTCAACTACTGGTGTCTCATGCTGGTGTCAAGGACTTCCTCCTAAGAAAGGATTTAAACGAGAAGAGAGCAGGTTGGATCACTCGGGTGATGGAATATGATATTGAAATCAAAGTGACCAAGCTAGTTCGTGGCAAAGGTTTGTGTGAGCAGCTCGCTTCCAAACAACCAGACGGCTCAAAAGGTGAAGAAGATGTTGTCCTACTACTACAGGATGGTCAGGAACAGGAAAATGATGATGTGCCCACTCCCTGTTGGACTCAGAATATGATACAATTCCTACAGACAGGCCTATGCCCTCCAGAAATGAGCAAAGAAAAGAGGAGATACTTTAGATTACAAGCCATTCCATATGTGCTTGTTGATGGTGTTTTGTTTAAGAAAGACATCAATGGAGTTCTATTGAGGTGCATTGGGACAGGTCAAATTGAGAGGGTGTTATGAGATTTTCACGATGGAGATTCTGAAGGACATTTCACCCCACGAGTAATAGCTCTCTAGATAATGAAGGCAGGGTATTATTGGCCCATAGTGTTCAGTGATTGCTACCCATGGGTTAAAAAATGTAAGAGATGTGCATTCTTCATAGGGAAAGAGAGGTTAGCAGTACTGCCCCTTCGTCCAATTTTAGTAATTCAGCCATTCATGCAATGGGGACTGGACTTCATTAGAGTCATCAATCCTAATTCAAGTCAAGGCCACAAGTGGATACTTACAGCAACGGATTATTTCACCAAGTGGACCGAAGCAGTGGCACTCAAGGAGGCAAATGAATCTAATATCTTAGATTTCTATGAAGGGATAGTCACGAGGTTTGGCACCCCTGACACTATCATATCAGACAACGCATTGACATTCCTTGGCACAAAGATCACTGAATGGGCTGTCAAGAATTGTGTGTATCTCAGCACTTCATCAAATTATTACCCTCAAGGTAATGGTCAAGCTGAGTCTACAAAAAAGAACCTACTAAGAATTATCAGAAGGACTCTAGATGAAAATCAAAGGACTTGGCACACAAAGCTCAAATCAGCCCTATGGGCTGATAGGATCACACCCAAGAGGTCTACAGGAAGCTCTCCATACAAGCTTGTGTATGGGAAAGAAGCAGTTCTACCTATATCACTTGAGTTGCCAGCATTGGAGCTCATGAAACAGTTGGAACTAGCTGAATTTGAACCCATGGAGGTTAGATATGCAGAATTAATGGAGCTCCAAGAAATTAGAGAGCATGCAGCCCAGGTGATAGAGAAGGATCAAGGCTTGATCAAGAAGACTTTTGCTAGGAAAGCCAAGGCTAGAACCTTCCAAATTGGAGATCTAGTGTTGAAATGGGGATGCAGATCCTGTGAAGTCCGGGAAAGCATTCCAAATTTGATGCCATCTGGAGTGGCCCTTACATGATCATTGGATGCAAAGGTAGAAATGCCTTCTGACTGGCTAAGTTGGATGGTGAAAAATTTTAGATTCTAGTCAATGGGATCTATCTCAAACTCTGCTACTAGAAAGAAAGCTTCTGACCCTTTGTAAATATTAATTTAGAATTTCCATTCCTCTAAGTGCTTATGCACATTGTACTGCTGTTAGAGTAGTTTTATTTCCCTAAGTGCTTGTGTACATGTCCTATTGCTTCTGAGTATGTGCATGTTTGCAGTTCATCAAGCTCTTGGAAAAGAATTTGCAGCCGCAAGAGAACCCGCTCAACAAATGTTTCAATAGCTCAAGGACACAGGTTTTCAAAGTTTCAGATCAGTTGAGCAGGCTATTAACTCATGACTCCATGCCCAATGGATTGCTTCAAGCAGCTAGCCGATCATTCATCTAGTAGGCAGATGACCCCGCTGAGTCGCCAAAATTGTTATCCAAAATTCACCCCTCAGGGTAATTTTGATAACATGCATCAGATCATTGAAGTCCCGAGGCAAGTATATTGATTTAAGGAAAAAAATCATGTTTCTAGGGTCCCCTCGGTTTCTTTCTAACTCATCCTGTCCAAGAAGAAAACCCAACAGTTTAGGAAAAGTATGTGAAAAATTTGCAAAGAGCCAGGCTTGAGGCCGGAAGTACATGAAGAAAATCGACTAAGTCCTAGTTCAGGTGGTCCTAGGGACATTTGGGACGTCGGGGCCCGAATCAGCTGAAAAATCCGCCAGGTGGTCCACGCAGCATTTGGGACAGTCTGGGCCATGGGGACGCACGGGATGCGAAAGGGCGAACCAGCCGAAGGTGAAAAAATTTTTCCTAAGTCTTGTTGTGCAGACATTCTGGGACAGTCTGGGGCCGTGAGTACGCGGAGGACACGAAGGATCGCGAAAAGGCGTGTGGCAAAGAGCAAACAAGTCAGTCCATTTCGGGCGGTTTGGAGGTATTTGTCCCAGACAGTCCGGGATAGTTGGGACAAGAGTACGTGGAGGACACAAACCGGCCGGTTCGGCCGAAACAGAGGACTTTCGTTTGGGACAATCCGGGCCAAAAGTACGCGCGGGACGCGAAAAAGTTGCAAGGAGCCGAGAGCGAATGGAAATCTTGCCACGTGTCTTTGCCGCAAAGCAGGGACAAGGAAGCCCAAATAGGGTGGTTCAGAGATTTTTTTCCTAGGCAGTTTTGGGACATCTAGGCCGAAGGTACGTGAGGGACGCACGTGACATGAAAAGGTGAAATAGCTGAAAAGAGACAAGGAGGCCCATGGACGAATCAGAACGGGACACGTGTCCTAAGGAGCAGGTGAGTTCAGAGCTCGGGGAGAGTTTTGGAAACTTAGAAAAAGTTTTGGCAAAAAACTAAAAGGTAAAGGTTTTCCCCACGCCCTTGTTGACGAACCAAATGATGCCACATGTCCCAAGTGGCGGGGCAACGGGGGGAAAAATGAAATTTTTTCCAAAGTGTAAGAAAAAGTCAAAATTTTCAAGGAAAACCCCACGAAAAGGGGAGGAAGAGAGAATTGCAAAGCCAATCAGAGCCTAACACGTGTCATCCAAGTGACAAAGCATGCGGGAAAAAATTCAAATATTTTCCTGCGGATCCGTTTTGTCTTGTTTTTTGCCCTAAATCTTCAGATGGCCATAACTTTCGATCCAGAGCTCAGATTTTCACGTTCTTTATATCAATGGGAAACCTAGAGAAATTCTCTACATGATTTCCCTTGTCAATATTGAATTTTGGTTTAGGTTGGAGTGAGATAAATTAAGAAATGCCCTCTGGCGCATAATAATAGACAGAAGTGACGTTTCAACAACCAGCGTTAATACAACAGACAGTTCGCTGTTTTTGCTAGACAGTCTGCCATTTTTCCAGGATTCGGGCCGCTTCTGCCATAATGAGATAAAATAAATGTGACCTAGAAGTGCTTGGGGTAGATCTAGACTTTCCTCTCTCTTCCCTCTCTCATTCTTCCTATAATATTGTAAAGAGGGGCTTCTTTCTGAAGGTCGAAACATTCCTGTTTTGCCCCTCCCTTCTTCTCTTTGGCAAGTGAATTTGTGGGTTTCGAACCTCCCCATTTAAAACTAGAACTGCAACTTTGCCTCTTGGCATTTTTTAGTGTATTGTATCGATCTTTGGAGCAAGTAATGCATGTCTGTGGATGATTCTCAACCCTCTCTGTGTTCATTTTCGATCCTCCTGATCTTTCACTGCAACTTTTGTTATCTGTGCGTGATCTCGCATCACGTTTGAATGGTTTGTGTTTATTGGCAAGACATATGTTCTTCATTCCTCGATGCATCACCTCTGTTAGCTTAGGTTTATTTTTATGCATCTTCTTACCCTTTCTCCTCGACAAGATTAGATTAGGTTTTGAGTAAACCCTTTGCATTTTTCGTGTGCATCTGAACAGAGGAATAGGAACCAGCCTTCTCTGGAGATTCCTTTCTCGTTTCTGCAAGTCCCACACTTGGAGAAAGGATTCCATGTTGTGCAATCACACTGGATGCTAGCATGATCAAACTAGAATCTGATCAGCATCCAGGGGTGCTGTGATTTTGCACTAACACTTCCATTACAGTATTTCTTATCTCAAGATCCTAATACTCATTGCTTAGATTTTTTTTTAATTATCTTATGTTTGTGGGTGCCCAATAGTAATTAGCCACAAGGTGTGACAAAAAACTCAATACAACACAAATGACCCACGAAACATCTTGCTACATACTTTCATGATTATATCACATCGCAAGGCCTTTTATTCCACCATGGAAAGATAAACACATAGTCCACATAACAAAGAATTTCCAACAATTATGTCACAGGCCTAGATCCAACACACATAAGTGACTAACAAATAATGAATCATGATGCTCATACTTATACCACTAGTATCACATGACCCAAATACCATGACTATACCCACATAGTTCCAAGACAAGATGTAATAGTCCATACCAACTAAGTGCAGAGTTAAGCCTTAATGACAACAATGTGTAAAAAGACTCACAAGAATACACATAACTGACTATACAACCTCCACACATCATAAAACATCATGAAACAATCTCCATATATCTCTTGAAGCATCACAACACAACTTCATATACCTCCCAAGAATCAATCATGCACACACGAATCTCTTATGCCTCCCTCAAGTCTCTTATGCCTCCCTCAAGCAATAAATTAAAGATACCTTTTTCCTTTTCACTCCCCAAAAGAGGCTGGTCACTTTATGGCCATAAGCGCATAGAGTCTAAATACCTCTAACCCAAGTGACATAATAACTGGTGGTTCAACAACCAGCTAGTTATTTGTAAATCCTTGGGGCATACCCCTATATAACGAAGTGGGTCCATAGGTTCCACCACTCCATGGTGAATCCCATGACCCTATTCTAACACATTATGACATTAGAACCAACATAAAAATCCATTCAAATGCTAAATGGAAAAATCCAAAGCCTTGGGATAGGCTATAAAATTTTTAAAGTTGGTGATTAAATTTAAGACTAAGAAAAAAAATGGCTAATTAGCCATAGTTAGTGCAAAAATCCACATGTTAGTGCAACAACCAAATAAATTCCCAAAATATAAGAACATGTCAATCAAGAAAATTATTGGTTCTTATAAGAAAAGAAAAGAAAAATTTCAATTTACGAATAAAATACGTATATGGAGATAACACATTACAATAACTTTATGGCCTTAGACAACCACCAAAGGGTTACTCAACAAGTTTTTGTCACTTGGACGTTGAGCCTCAGCTCGTAAAATAACATATAAAATAATACTATTGTCATCATCTCTGTCTGAATCATCCCGCCACCACTTCGACATGGCTCAACATTGTCAAAATCACATAGGTTGAATCCATATGATAACCATGTCAGGAGAGAGAAATGAGTACAAGTCGCCATCTATTCAGCCTAAGGTGTCCACGAAACACAATATACATGACACCCGTTGAGAAAGTCTCAAACATACCAAATGAACAAAAGTGGGTTTTCTGTTGTTGTAAGGCTCCACTTCCTATCTCATACTCAGCTCAAGTGACTTGTCAATGGTTACTATTTCCTCACTCCAAATATACACATTTTACCGATTTCCCTTAGGTTTGGTTAGTGTAGGGTCCACAACATAATACACAACTACATCACTAACACAATGGTGATTCACACAAATTAACCATAACATCTTACACATGGTATATATATAGGGTATAACACAATCATTACTTTCATGGGTTATGATACATCACATTATATCATTTTACACCCAAAGTGCAATCATTGTACACTAGGGATCATACACTCACCATATGCCCCTAAATCATGACATGAACCATCACATATTACATGAATTATACGTATGAGGAACACAATGTTTAACCTTACAACATATAGTCAATTGTAATACAACATGGTGATGCACACGATTCATCACAATATGGTGATGACATCATGGTACAATCCAATTCACGATACACCAATCTTGTCATACAACATATCATCACACCTACAGATCACAAAATTCCAAAATCTCTAACACTCCGTAATCAACAATAACGTTCCTTTCCCACACAATATGGTGTTACATCACACGTGAATTCTTTATAGAATCCAAAAATAGAAGAGAGAATACTCTCATCACAATCACATCAACATGATAACAATACACACTAAGTGACATACACAACATGTGCATGCACAATATCACAATTACGACATAGTTCAAATCACACTTATATCACATTACTCTTCCAATATCCACCACCACTATGAAAAAACATCACAACTCCAATCTATCCTAGAGGTTTGAGAGCATGAACCTCCACTTTGATACCAAAATGTAATGCCCACATTATACACACACAAATACAACGGTAAAAATACAAGGATATTTTTTTTTTGGACTTACATTGCTCACTACACAACACCACAAGGTTCCAATTATAGAAAATCAACAATGCATAAGACACTTACATGAGTCATCGAATCACATAGACACATGACAACACCATCTACATGTTGATGCGACACTTTCTTCAATGAACGAATACTAGCAATGACCCAACAAAAAAAAAAGGACTCAAGGATTGACAAAATCACAACACATCATTACCATGATTACATCCTCGTTAGGATTAACATTCAAATAACATTATTATCTAAGTATAATTTTCTCTTTATTTTCCACCTACAGATTCATAAGTTCATTCCACATTTAACTTATAGTTCAACCATTTAAGTTTGCTCCTTATCCCTTTTGACAATCTCCATAACTTACATAATTATTTTCCATATTTTAGATGGCATACAAAGTTCCTACTTCTCTCATTCTTATGCTAAAAGTTTGTTTCTCAATATATGTTTAGTTGACGTTTAATTTTACCCTCATTATGCAAGAGGACCAACGATAAGTTGTCGAGGGAGAAATAATATGATTCAAAGGAGGTGAAGGTTCAAGTTTCCCTTTCCTATAAACTTCCTTCCATTCAAAGCACATTTATTCTCGTACTATGGCAATTTTAGTTTGATTCATTTAAGCATTTACATGACATAATTTTATTTTTAGTGAACTCTATATTGGCTCAAATGCCTAGTCCCACCAAGAACAATTTGTATCCATTCTTAACAAAATTTAATGATTAAATAAACCATAAGGACTTTTAGAGAAATTTTGTTCCTAAACCATTATCACATACACTCATGTTTCTCATTTCAGTTACATTGTTTCTTTGGTCTCTTTTTTCAGTCACTTAAACTTAAAGAGTTAGGAAAGTAATTGTCTAACATCTTGAAGAAGTACCTGATTGGAAGCATTATAAACTACACATGAACCTCAAGTGATTTATGTTAAAGGTTAGATCCCATGTTTCTACATTTCACAATTCTGCATGTGAAATTTCTTTTATTCTTAATGTCGTAAAAGGGCATAATAAAGGATTACAAGACCAATTTTCCAATTTCCTAGGTTCTCTAAGGTCAACATATTTTAAATCAATTTCGCTTGTAAGGAGTTACTTATCATTTTATACCCACAAGTTAACCCCTTAATTAGCACATGTTTGGTTTAATTTAAATTGCACCTAAGAATATACACACCAACTATATGCGAGTTTAAGGTGAGATTACATATTTATGCTAAACAACCTTCATGAAAGACCAAGGTGATATGTTTTTAATAACTAAGGTAACACATTTATCTAAAAGGAACTAAGGAGATCGTTAACAAGAGTTAAGTCATAGCTCAACATTTTAACAAGCTCCATTTGTGTCGACTGGATCCCTCAAGGAATTCATTCGATCATGAAGTTGATTTCTAGATCTAACTTCGTAAGACGAAGAAATCTAATAGGATCCTAAGGAAGTGTTTATTCTACTTACACGAGAAATGGCTTGACCATGTCGTTCCTAACTGTTGTGTTGACGACGATGTCACTAAACATACCGATTATGATGCTAACACAACTAGGGTGTTATTTACCTAAGCTAGGAGGTTCCATATAGTGTAAAGTTTAAGTTCATTCTACAGTTTTAATTTATTCTATGCTAAGAAGGAACATGCGAGAAAAGGTAGATATGCAAAAGTTTAAAACTAAGGTTAATTGTTTTATTTAGATTTCTTTATTACATTTTTAAGGTAAGAAACACAACACCAATTATTTAATCATATATTGCACACTAGAAACACACTACAAGATATTAAATTCAAATTCATTTAACATATATAAATATCAATCCTTTTTTTTACCATACGTAACTATGAATCAAAATTGCACCTATGATTAAATTTACATTTCCCAAGGTATCCCTTAAACTAGCATCTCATACATATTAGAAAATTTCAAATACAATTTTTTTTTAACCTGAGCCTATATTATACAATGACCTATATAAATTAAAAAATAAACAATGATATGTACAATGACTTTTCACCATCTTTCTTGCAACCTGCAAAACCGTGTGAGCATGAAATCAATAATAAATCACTGGCATGGCGTCTACGATAATCTAAAATAATTAACGTCTTGAGTTTCCCATTTACATAATAACATTAACAATTTACATTGGAAAGGAAAAGGGTTAGAGACATGTATTCATCTCATTTCATTTTAGTTACTTTTTTTTAACCAAGGAGACAGAAAGAAATAGGAAAGAGAGAGAAACACTATTTTCCCAAAAGTCAGATTTCACACAAGCCACAAGAAAAAGTTCCAAACAGTTATTTAAAAGTGTCAACAAGTTTTCATAGTGTTATGGTAACCTAAAGAGGGTCCCACAACTTTCTTTTTACATTTTGCTGCTAGCTCCAAAAATGTTCAATTCAGACTCAGAGGCTAAGAAATCACTTTCAAAAATTATCTTTCAATAAGAAAACACACCATGGTTAAATTTCTATGTTTCCAACTATATACCAAGAATTCATATGAACTGACAGAATTCGGAACTAGTGAATGGTTTACGATTGGCATCTATTTTTCTGGGGCCATTGGTCGTAATTGGCCTAGTTGCAAATGATTAAACTTTAGCTTGAGGACTTAGAAAACCATGTCCAAAACTAACGTTCGATGGATGAATGTGCAATGAGAATCATCCTAAAAGTTCCCCTCTATATGAAGAATTCACTAGAGTCGATGGGACTGAGAACTAGAAAATGGTTTTCAAACAACAACAGGTTTACTGGAGCCACTGATCGTAATAGGTTCAACTTTGACTGAGTCAAACTGCAACTGGAGGCCTATGAAATGCCTTTTCCAAACTAACAAGAAGAGTGTTTTACCCCAAACTGAAGGTTCTAGGAAATTTCCTAGTAAAAAAATACTAGAGGTTTGTGAAGGCGGAAAAGCATTTTCTTGCTCAAGGTTCAAATGGCGGTTCAAAACAAAAACCAACTTTTTCAGTTTTAGTAGTTTCCTACAATAGCAAAATGGTAAAACATTACTCTTAGAAGAGTGTCAAAAATATCACATAAGATCATTCGAGGTTGATTCAAGGATTGAATTAACTCCTCACATAACAAGGTACACATAGGAAACTTAACATCTCATTTCCAGAGTTACAAAGGTTGTTTTGCGAGTCTTCAAAAATCATAATTTATCTATTTTAACAAGGAAGCAGTCAACAAATTTACAGGTGCTCAACTTCAACTCGTTGATAAAACAATATTGTAGTGATCTAGTTTGTTCTGGAAATTTTTTAAATCACGTCAAAATGAGGGTTGAAGTTCATGGTTGACTATAAAATGGTTATTTTGATTGCATGAGTTACGATACGACATTTTATTGTTTTGCAACAAGTTAATATAAAAAAATTAAATGTATGATAATCCTTATCTTTTAAAATTATATTTCATTGCAAAATAAAAAACTAAAGTATGAGAATTATGAAAGATAAGGAGAAATGATCCATGCTTGGAGGAACGAAGCTGCTGAAACCTACAAAATTTGGTTCAACATCTCACTTGGGCATTTCATCAAATAGTTCACGAGCGTTGATCTAACCTAAACGACGACACAAATATCTTCCCGATCACTTGAAATTTTCAAACATAATAAGCTTCCCATTTTGTTTTGATGATTTTATAAGCCTACTCAAGGCTCCATACTGAACACGAGATGGGATAACATTGGCAAGGTTTTATGGAGCCAGGAAACACAGTTTTAATTTACATTTCCTTAGAAGCTTCTAAATCCTTTTTAATGCCTCCAAACACTCCTATGAATATTGGTGGTTAAAAATATATGATATAAATTACTTCTTTCCATAACCAGCTATTTTTGGATCCCATTTCCTCTGAATTTAGAAATTTCCCTACACATTTATTTCAATAAAGGGAATCTTTTGATTGATTTTGCTTCTTATATATAGATGTTGACAGAAGAACATAAGTTGCAGCATTTTGACGATCCAACTCAAAAGAAGAGTTGTTGTAAATTATTGAAATTTTTTATTCTTATGCTCTATAGGGGTATCAAAAAAACACATCAACATGACCACCACAGGTTTAATTGGTATGTTGATGATAAATTTTAGAGTTTCCTCAAGATAGCCAACACAACAAGGAATGTCAACCAAGAAGACATAATATTAAATTCCAGGTGGAATGCTATAAGCATCATTTATGCCATTAAAGTATTCAAAACCCTTTTTCAACTAAACCTACAAGCTTGCACTTTAAATGAAAAAAAAATGAAGCTTACATGGTCAGGGCATGTTCCATTAGACCACATCTCTTTGATGTGTTATTCCGAACTATTGACTTGCCTTGTGTAATCTTCCACACTTTGTGTACTAGTCTATCATAGCATTAGCAACTATAACATCTAACACTATTCCTATACTCTTTAAAATTTGTTGGATGATCAAAACATGCTCCAGAGGTCCCATTTCGATGCAAGCTAGGAGTATGTGGAAAAAAGGTAGGAGGCTCAACACTTTCGAATGCATTTTCTTGGAAGTTTTTGAGATTTTTCAACAAACCCATTTCATGGATATCTTGTAGTCTATGCTATCCAGAAGAGCATGTTTTTGCTTTGCATCCATATCTACCAGGGAACCTGTAACTATAAAATTTGACAAAACTCTCATTTTGGCACAGACTGGGAAGAAGCTAGCAAATTAAAAAAATCTAATTTCCATTATGCTTTGATGGATGTCCTTACCCTATTCTAGAGCTTCCTTTGTATTGGCACAATTTGAGAGGAGATTGAAGTCCACAAGACACATTTCTTTCATGCATTTTGGTGACCAATTTACATGTCACGTGCATGTTTCCACTCTTGCATACATGTCTTGCACCATTGAATCTTTCCAACACTGCTAAATTTTAATGTGACAGGGTTTCAACATGGATTTAGCCTTTGGATTCTTAATAAAGTTATTTGCATTTTCAGATGAGGAAACAGATAGACCTTACTGGCATTGATGAAGCCCATGTGCCTTCACGTTAGGGGGGGACCTATTCCATATTTCTACATGCCAACTTCCTTCATCCACACACCTCCACCTACTCACCATAAATCCTTCAACCACTCCAAACAAAATTTGTCGACGCTCCACCCATTTTTAAAATTTATTTCATTTTTATTTAAAACAATGTTGTGCACTACATCTCCCTCCCCGTATAAGAGCATTGTCCTCGATGCGACAAAACACTGAAGCTCGAAGGGTACGTAGGAATAAGCTTAAAAATTACATATGTCGTTTAACAAAACAACTTGTCGATACAACGTGACCCTAAGGAAGAAAACTAATTTTGACAATATTTTAAATTTTAATGTTATGTGAAGATTGATAGTTCTGGTTTAATTTTTTTCTTTACTACTTATTTAGTCTTCCATTACAGTATTTCTTATCTCAAGATCTTAATACTCATTGCTTATATTTTTTTTTCAATTGTCTTATGTTTGTGGGTACCCAATAGTAATTAGCCGTAGGGTGTGACACAAAACTCAACATAATACAAACGACCCACGAAACATCTTGCTACATACTTTCACGATTATATCACATCAAAAGGCCTTTTATTCCACCATGGAAAGATAAACACATAGTCCACATAATAAATAATTTCCAACAATTATGTCACAGGCCTAGATCCAACACACATAAGTGACTAACAAATAATGAATCATGATGCTCATACATATACCACTGGTATCACATGACCCAAATACCATGACTATACCCACATAGTTCTAAGACAAGATCTAATAGTCCATACCAACCAAGTGCAAAGTCAAGCCTCAATCACAACAATGTGTAACAA
Source organism: Taxus chinensis (assembly GCA_019776745.2). Taxonomy (NCBI): domain Eukaryota; kingdom Viridiplantae; phylum Streptophyta; class Pinopsida; order Cupressales; family Taxaceae; genus Taxus; species Taxus chinensis. The sequence continues at coordinate 778,542,038 of CM034149.1, read as the reverse complement.
GACTCACAAGAATATACATAACTCACTATACCAACTCCACACATCATAAAACATCATGAAACAATCTCCATATATCTCCTTAAGCATCACAACACAACTCCATATACCTTCCAAAAATCAATCACACACACACAAATATCTTATGTCTCCCTCAAGTCTCTTATGCCTCCCTTAAATAATAAAGTAAAGATAAATTTTTACTTTTCAATCCCCAAAAGAGGCCGGTCACCCTATGGCCCTAGGTGCATAGAGCCTAAATACCTCTAACCTAAGTGACATAATAACTCATGGTTCAACAACCCACTAGTTATCTGTAACTCCTTAGGGTGTACCCCTATACAACGAAGCGGGTCCATAGGTTTTGTCATCACCAATCTGAAACTATGATAATTATTCACCGGGAACTCCTCGTGCTATGATTATTTACTAATGCACAACTTTCAATTTTGTGGATGTAATCTGGAAACACAACAACAAACATAACACAGAATACCATAGACTATGATACGAAGGAATGATGAAAAATATGAAATATAAGTGTAAATTATAATATCAACATGAAATTGTTACAATCTTACCCATGAGGTACTTCAAGTGTTATTGAATTCACTTGCCTTCCAAAAATAACTATGGGAGAAACTTCACAATGAATTCTTTAACACACCTTCTAAATGATGGCTTCCTTTAAACACTAACTCATATAATATTTTAGACTACTTCTCTCTATGCTAAATGAGGGGGGTGGCCTCTTTATTTATAGGAATTTAGACTTATCCACCCTATCTCTAAGATAGGATAGGAAATATCTTCCGGTCAATCATATTCCATGCCTAAACTCATGCCTTTACATGTAGGCTTATCTTCTAAGATAAGATAAACCTTATCATCTCACATGGGTTCCACCTTTTTAGACTTTTCTACAAATAAAATACACAAAATATTTATGACATCACTCCTTGTCCTTATTACAAATATAATGTTTCTAATTCCTAATCATGTAGACCCTACTTCTCTACTTATCACAACTTTGACATTTTAACATTACCGGACCACTTATGACAAATATTTACTTTTTACAACATTCCTATTGTACTTTGACTGTTACCGTACTCTACATTATTGGTGGCACCGTATTGACAGCACCGTTATCTTCTATTGGATGCCACTACTAATTATACTTAACAACATCCTATTCCTAATACATACATTAATAAAATAGAAATTACGGAAGAAAATTTTAATGTCGACATTTTCTTCCTTCCTAACTTCTACTCCTTCCTTGAAGTAGAATCTTATGGACATTCTGAAGCTGGTGCCTGGAAAATCTTTAACTTGTCATGGTTGACCCATTTCGTAATGGGAGTACCATCCAATTCCTCCAGTTGATATGTACCATTTTCATGCACAACTGCTATTTTGTAGGGCCCCATCCATTTGGGAAGAAATTTTCTCTGCCTTCTTTTTTTGTATCTAGAATCATATACTAGAACCAAGTCATTCACATGAAATGGAGACCAACGGATCTTTTGATCAAAGTATTCCTTCTACTTCATTTTCTTCTTATAGCTTGTATCCTTCACTATTTCTCTCATTTCCTCTAGCAAATGAAGATGTACCAATATTTCTTTTACTGAATCACTTTCATCCATCCTTTTATTTTTCATAACTCTCATAGTGGGAATATCAAACTCAATAGGAAGAAATGGATCAATGCCATAAGCCAACCAAAATGGGGAGTATCCTATTGCTGACTTTGATGTTGCCCTATATGCCCACAATGCTACATGAATCCTTTTATCCCATTTATGTACTTGCAAGGCTAAATTTTTTACTAGAATTTGACACAACACAAAATTTGTTCATTCCACCTGTCCATTTGTGCTTGGCTTGTATGTTGTTGCTGTTATCACCGAATCACAGCACCCCTGTGCATATACAAGTGCGTATACTTGAACTCACGGTGTGATTGGATAACATGGGTACTATATCCAAGTTGTGGGACTTGCTACTTGAGATAGACCTCCAGAGAAAGCTGGTTCTTGCTCCTAAACTACCTGCCACAATCTACTCTAATGCAGGATAAGCTAACTATTCTAATCTAAATTTCAAAGGGACCAGGGAGAGAGAATGCATAAAATGAAAGCCTACACTAAAGTGGTGATACACCAGAAAAGGAGGGTGTGAGAGTAGTCTCCAAATGTGTGAAATACAGAGGCAAAATGCACACTAGAAGAGGTGATGACAGTTCTCCATAATCTAGCAAAATGCATTCACAACAATATTCCAAGCACACACAATGATAATGAATTCCTGCAAGAACATAATAATAGACACAATATTCTTGTAGAAAGATAAAAGGGGGCAAGAACAATGCAAGAAAACACAGCAGGGGAAGATACATCCACAAACTTGTATTTTATTACTTCCTGGTATGCACAATTCAGTCTATTACAAGATAAGGGCTTGGATCACCATGCAAGGAGTCCACTACAAGGGCCTACAACACACTAGCTTCACAAAGCAATTTTGGCAGAGCTTTGCTACCCAAAAACTCTCTGTCTTTACAATGAGCCCTACACTCCAATTTATAAAAAAAATGAGAAGGAAAAGAGAAGAAAAAATGTAAATCCCGAAATCTATCCTTCAACCACCTATAAGAGACATTAAATTGAGTGAAATGGTTATACATTACTTTCAAAAGGCTCCCCATACTATCCCATGTGCTGCAACAGAGAAAGAATGATGGCCATGCCTCTTAATTGCACTCCCAGCTACCAAATAGAACACTGTTCTGAACCCAGCCACGTTTTCTTAAAAAACTCAATCAATTTCTCATCAAAACTAGAATTTCTTGATTTTTGTGTATTGGGCTCAGAACCACGATTCCAACGGTACCAATTTTGTGTGATTTCGTTGAGAAATGCAAAAGTTATGGCCTTCTGAGTGTGGGCAGCTACTTTGGACCTGGCAGGCGTTTTCTGTCATTTGACGGGAATGAGCATTAACTGACTAGAGCTGAATATATTTATCTTATTTAAATATATCTACCCTCATCAAAAATAATAAATCCAGTTTTTGTGGCGTAGAGGACATCGTGCTCGTTCCAGAAAGTCTAATTTTGTGAAAATCGGAGCTCGGAGTCAAAAGTTATGGCCGTTTGAAGTTTCACGAGTCAAATGTTGACTTTTCTTCTCTGCCTTCGGCCGCTTCGGATTTTCGCGTCCCACACATCCCTTTGTCCTGAATGTCCTAATGCTGAAGCTATCATTTCACCCAGTTCAGCCGGTTCATGTACTTTTGTCCCGTGTGTCCCAAACTGTTTCGGGCTGCCTTGACTCATTTCACCCGGTTCGGCCGGTTCACGTACTTTTGTCCTACGTGCATCCCAAACTGTTTCAGGCTGCCTTAATTCATTTCACCTGGTTTGGCTGGTTCACATACTTTTTTCCCATGTGTCCCAAACTGTTTCGAGCTGCCTTGACTCATTTCGCCCGGTTCGGCCGGTTCGCGTACTTTTGTCTCGCGCGTCCCAAGGACCGCCTGGACTAGGACTTAGCCATTTTTCGTGATTTTTCCTGGCCCAAGCTTGTTTTTGCAATTTTTTACATTTTCTCAGAACTTGCTCTCTTCTACTTGGATAGGGGAGTTAGAAAAATATGAGGGGACCCTAGAAACATGAAATTTTTGCCCTGACTCAATCTATTTGCCTGGGACTTGAGAATTTGATGCATGTTATCAAAATTACCTTGGGGTGAATTTTGGATAACAGTTGCCTTCCTGTGCTTAATAGAAAACTTTTTGACTAGGGCTTCTACCACCTCATTAATGAAGTGGCTTCCTTGATCTGTTACAATCTAATGGGAAACCAAATCTAGTGATAATGCGTTCATATATGAACCTTGCCACTTCATCCATGGAAGTTATTTTTAATGGCCTAGCTTCAACCCACTTGGTTAAATAATATGTGGCAACTACAATATACTTATTTTGGCATGGGGTAGTTGGAAGTGGACCTAAAATATTTATTCCCCACTTTTCAAAGGGACCAAGTAGAAGAATAAGGCATAATGGAATTGATGAAGTCTTATGGTTACCATGTGTTTGACAAATATCATATGTCTTAGAATAACTATAACAATCTATAAAAAGAGTGGGCTAGTGATAACCTGTATCCAAGATCCTTCTTGCTATAAGTTGTCTAGAGAAGTGTCCTCAACATGTACCATTGTGGAATTCTTCTATCAGCTCCTTGCCTTGATCATGTCCAACTACTCTATTGTACTGTCCATTAGGTCCTCTTCAAAATAATACTTCATGCAGAATAGAATATGGATGACTGGCTTGAGTAATCTTCCTCTTAGTCTTTGCATTGACACCATCAGGAAACTTGAATTCATTCAGATAATTCCAAATATCTACGTATTCACTAGGGATTGTGTCAAGGGATAACAATGCTGCATCTAAGAAATCATCATCATCATAAGATGAACCTAAACCATCGTAGGCTTGAGAGAGTGCATTTGCGTTGACATGCTTCTTTCTTGGCCTATCTATAATATCAAATTCAAATTCTTGTAGCAAAATTATCCATCTTGCTATCCTTCCTGATGGGTCAGGCTTATTTACAATATATTTTAGAGCCTGATGATCTGTTACAACTATAAATTTCTACCATAGCAAGTAATTTCTAAACTTCTTTACAACAAAAATGATAACTAGAGTCTCTTTTTCAGTTACAGTATAATTTACCTCAGCACTGCTCATTTTTCTACTCCCAAAGTAAACTGGATGATCATTCCCATTTCCATCCTTTTGGTTCAGAGTACTTCCTAGTGCTGCATTTGAGGCATTAGTATACACAATGAATGGCTTACTCCAATATGGATTCTTTAAAACAGGTGAAGACACCAAAGCCTCCTTCAGCTGTTCAAAAGTTTCATACGCCTTATTTCCTGGTTCATAAGTAACATCCTTCTTCAAGAATTGGGTTAGTGGCTATGCAATCTTTGAGAAATTCTTGATGAACCTTCTATAGTAACCCACATGGCCTAAAAATGATCTCAACTTACTTCTATTTATAGGAAATGGTAACTCTTTAATTTTTGAAACTTTGTTAGGATCAGTACCAATACCATCTTTGGATACAACATGCCTTAACAAAACACCTTTAGAACATCCAAAGACACACTTTGTAGGGTTTAGTGAGGCTTGTGCTTCATCTAACTTTTGAAATGCTATCTCCGTCTAGTGCAGGTGGTTCATCTTGCTCCCACAGATGCAAAAATCATCCAGAAATACTCTGATGAAGTTCCCAATGTAGGGTTCAAACACCATATTCAGCAAGTGTTGGAACGTTGCCAAAGCATTACACAACCCAAAAGGCATAACTCTATAAGAAAACGTTCCCCAAGGAGTGGTAAACATGGTCTTCAGTTGATCTTTCTCTGCTATACGAACTTGGTTGTATCTGCTATATCCATCAACAAAACTATAACACTCCTGGCCAGCTACTTCATCCAAGATCTAATCTAAGAATGGAAGAGGGCAATGATCCTTCTTTGTTGCCTTGTTGAGCTTCCTATAATCAACACAAATGTGTACTTTCCCATTCTTTTTTATTGAGATCACAATGGGAGAAACCCATTCTGAATTCTCCACAGCAAATATGAATCCTACATCAAGTAACTTATCTATTTTTTCTTTTACAGTCTTAGAAAAATTAGGATTCATTCTATATGGCATTTTATTTATGGGCTTAGCACCATCTACTGGCTCAATAGAATGTTCTACCCAACTTACTTGATGGAGTTCCTTGTAATCAAAAGTGAATAGGTGTATGTACCTTCAAAGAGCTAGAGGTAGGATTCCTTCTCTCTCTCCATCACAACATCACCAATCTTTATTTGTTGGAGACGATCATCAATTTCCTCTGTAGATAATTTTATGGGTTCATGAGTCGGTGTGACTGGAAGGATATCCATGACCGAAACATCAACCTCACTTTCTTCATCTTTTGTGTCCACTTCACTGATACTAGAATAATTAGAGGAGGTCCAATCATCAGTTTCATCATTTGAATCCATAGGTTCTTCCTTATGATGTCAAGGGATCATGTTTATCTTCACCCTCTCTCTGCCATGTCCAAGTGTCATGAAGCCTTCATCCCAGTAGTTTCTTTCATGAAATATCCTTAGCCATGGCCTTCCCAACAACATTGGGTACGCAACAGTACCATTTTTATCACCTAAAATTCTACCACACATACAACACCCATACCAAATATTGCCACATTTGAAACAACACCTTCTGGTTTAGTTTTTCCCTTATTTAATGACCTTAACATAAGTGTTGAGGGGTGATCAATTTTTAAACCCAACATATTCATTACAGACTCCGTCATTACATTAACTGCAGCACCTCCATCAAATAAGACATTATGAATTGAAATACCATTACATAATACCTCAGCTTATGAAGCGTAAGGATCCACCTTTGCCTCCAAAATAGGGACCTCAACCTCCTTCCTTTTTCGAGCATTGAGTCCACTTCGCAGCTCCCGCCTCTTCTCAGAAGACATAGCCAAGAGTTGACCATATATAATATTTGCAGGCCTTTTGGACAGATCTTCTAAGATGGAGTATGGTCCTTGTCCTTGTGAAATCAAAAAATCTTGCACACCCAATTTTCTTCTCCTATGTTTCTTACTAGTTTTTCCTTTCATCTTCTTAGGATCATTTCCATCTTGGTTATCTTTTTCTTTCTTTCTTTTTGTTACAAACACATCTACTTCATTATTTATGCTCTTATCTACTACATCAAAAGAATTCATAGGTACTTTTCCTTTATCATTATCTCTTGTACCAGATGTAGAAGCTCTATCTGGATAATTATACTTATAATGAACCTTTTTATAACAACCATAACATACAACTTCAGAAATATTTCTTTTTGGACCTCTATCTCCTCCCTGAGAACTAAATTCTTTTCCTTGAAGAAGATTAATAGTTAACTGGCCCATCTTCTTGAGCAGATCTTCATACTAAGTAGATGTACTAGGAGAAAGATTTGTGCTCACCAAGAGTGGTTGTGGATTCTAGACCAAAGGTGCTGGTGTAGGCTCTACCTTAGTAGCAATTTCTTTGGGCTCCTCTTCCATGCTTTCTTCTTGCCTTCTTGTAATCTCCTTTGCTTGTTCAATGGTAGTTGGGTGGTCATACTTCATTCATTGTTTGATCTCTGGCTTCATCCCAAGAATGAAATGCTTACAGAGGAGATTATCCACACTATTCATCAACCCAATCCGCTAATCCTTCATTCTGGATCTAGGCATCGAGCTTCCTCCTTAGCTCTAGAACATGAACATGATAATCTCTTATCTTCTCCTTCCTCTCCTTGGGATAGCTTTGTGATCTTGATCATGAGATCTGCATATTTCTGTTGTTCACCAAATTCTTCAAGAAAACTTTCAGTTAATAAATCCCATGAGTTTTTCACATTATCACCTAGTGTTTCAAACCATCTAAGTGCCGAACCATCCAAAAAGGTAGAAAAAATTCAGTCCATTGTTCCCTTCTTATGAGGCCATTATAAATGCAAGATCGTTTAAATTCTTGAATGAAAGAGGAAGCATCTTCATTAGATTGGGTTGAAAAAACATGAATCTTCCCCATTTTTAAATGTAACCATAGTGAAATACCAACTCACAAGTACAATCAGTAAGACTTATGTGCATAAATAATTGGACTCACTACAATAGAAAGTAACTTTATAGCTTTCTACAGTAAAATAGGAATGATCACGGTAAAACTTGACTTACTGCGGTAAAAACTAATTTTACTGTGGTAAACACTATTCACGGTAAAAAGTGAAGTTACTATGGTAAATACTATTCATGGTAAAAATTAAAGTTACTGTGGTAAATACTATTCATGGTAAAAGTGACTTTACCATGGTAACTACTATGCATAGTAAAAACAAGGTTACCCTCCAAATGATTTCTAACTAAGTGGGAATATTTCTCTAGAAAATCCACCAATGAGGAATGGTCCCGGTAACGGATCCAAAATGTCAGCACCAATCCGGCACTATGATAATTCTTCACCAGGAAATCCTCATGCTATGATTATTTACTAATGTATAGCTTTCAATTTGGTGGATGTAATCTGGAAACACAACAACAAACATAACACAAAAATACCATAGACTATGATATGAAGGAATGATGACAAATCTGAAATATAAGTGTAAATTATAATATCAACATGAAATTTTTACAATCTCACCCATGAGGTACTTCAAGTGTTATTGACTTCACTTGCCTTCCAAAAATAACTATGGGAGAAACTTCACAATGGATTCTTTAACACACCTTCTAAATGATGGCTTCCTTTACACACTAACTCATACAATATTTCTCACTACTTCTCTCTATGCTAAATGAGGGGGGTGGCCTCTTTATTTATAGGAATTCACGCTTATCCACCCTATCTCTAAGATAGGATAGGAAATCTCTTCCGGCCAATCATATTCCATGCCTAAACTCTTGTCTTTACATATAGGCTTATCTTCTAAGATAAGATAAACCTTATTATCTCACATGGGCTCCACCTTTTTAGACTTTTCTACAAATAAAATATACAAAATATTTATGACATCACTCCTTATCCTTATTACAAATATAATATTTCTAATTTCTAATCATGTAGACCCTACTTCTCTACTTATCCCAACTTTGACATTTTAACATTACCAGACCACTTACGACAAATATTTATTTTTTACAACATTCCTATTGTACTTTGACTGTTACCATACTCTACATTATTGGTGGCACCGTACTGACTGTGCTGTTATCTTCTATTAGACGCCACTACTAATTATACTTAACAACATCCTATTCCTAATACATACATTAAAAAAATAGAAATTACGGAGGAAAATTTTAATGTCGACAGTTCCACCACTCTAGGTGAATCCCATGACCCTATTCCAACACATTACGACATTAGAACCAACATAACAATTCACTTAAATGCCAAGTGGAAAAATCAAAAGCCTTGGGCTAGGCTATAAAATTTTTAAACTTGGTATGTAAATTTAAGACTAAGAAAAAAAAATGGCTAATTAGCCATAGTTAGTGCAAAAATCCACATGTTAGTGCAACAACCAAATAAATGCCCAAAATATAAGAACATGACAATCAAGAAGATTGGTGGTTCTTGCAAGAAAAGAAAAGAAAATTTTCAATTTACAAATAAAATTCATATATGGAGATAACACATTGCAATAATTATGTGGCTTTAGAAAACCACTAAAGGGTTACTCAATGAGTTGCTGACACTCAGACATTGATCCTTAGCTCATAAAATAACATATAAAATAATACAATTGTCATCATCTTTGTCTGAATCATCCTGCCACCACTTCGACAAGGCTCAACATTGTCAAAATCACATAGGTTGAATCCATATGATAACCATATTGGGAAAGAGAAAGGAGTACAAGTCACCATCTACTGAGCCTAAGGTGTCCACGAAATACAATATACATGACACTCATTGAGAAAGTGTTAAACATACCAAACGAACAAAAGTGGGTTGTCTGTCGTTGTAAGGCTCCACTTCCTATCTTGTACTCGGCTCGAGTGAACTGGTCAACGGTTACTATTTCCTCACTCCAAACATACACATTTTACCGATTTCCCTTAGGTTCGGTTAGTGTAGGGTCCACAACATAATACACAACTACATCACTAACACAATGGTGATTCACACAAATTAACCATAGCATCTTACACATGGTATATATATAGGGTATAACATAATCATTACTTTCATGAGTTATGATACATCACATTATCTCATTTTGCACCCAAAGTTCAATCATTGTACACTAGGGATCATACAGTCACCGTATGCCCCTAAATAATGACATGAACCATCACATATTACATGAATTATACGTATGAGGAACACAATGTCTAACCTTACAACATATAGTAAATTATAATACAACATGGTGATGCACATGATTCATCACAATATGGTGATGACATCACCATACAATCTAATTCACGATACAACAATCTTGTCATACAACATATTATCACACCTACATATCACAAAATGCTAAAATGCTCCAACACTCTGTAATCAACAATAACGTTCCTTTCCCACACAACAAGGTGATACATCACACATGAATTCTTCATAGAATCCACAAACAGAAGAGAGAATACTCTCATCACAATCACATCAACATGATAACAATACACACTAAGTGACATACAAAACATGTGCATGCACAATATCACAATTACGACATAGTTCAAATCACACTTATATCACATTACTCTTCCAGGTCTCCACCACCACCATGAAAAAACATCACAACTCCAATCTATCCTAGAGGTTCGAGAGCATGAACCTCCACTCTGATACAAAAATGTAACGACCACATTATACACACACAAATACAATGGTAAAAATACAAGGATAATTTTTTTTTGACTTACATTGCTCACTACACAACACCACAAGGTTCCAATTAGAGAAAATCAACAATGCATAAGACACTTACATGAGTCATCGAATCACATAGACACATGACAACACCATCTACATGTCGATGCCACAGTTTCCTCAATGAATGAATACTAGCAATGACCCAACCAAAAAAAAAAAGGACTCAAGGATTGAAAAAATCACAACACATCATTACCATGATTACATCTTCGTTACGATTAACATTCAAATAACATTATTATGTAAGTATAATTTCTTTTCCCACCTACAAATTCATAAGTTCATTCCACATTAAACTTATAGTTCAACCTTTTAAGTTTTCTCCTTATCCCTTTTGAAAAATCTCCATAACTTACATAATTATTTTCCATATTTTAGATGGTATACAAAGTTCCTACTTCTCTCATTCTTATGCTAAAAGTTTGTTTCTCAATATTTGTTTAGTTGACGTTTAATTTTACCCTCATTATGCGAGAGGACCAACCATAAGTTGTCGAGGGAGAAATAATATGATTCAAAGGAGGTGATGGTTCAAGTTTCCCTTTCCTATAAAATTCCTTCCATTCGAAGCACATTTGTTCTTGTACTATGGTAGTATTAGTTCCAAATTTAGTTTGATTCACTTAAGCATTTACATGACATAATTTTAGTTTTGGTGGAATATATATTGGCTCAAATGCCTAGTCCCACCAAGAATAATTTGTATCCATTCTTAACAAAATTCAATGATTAAATCAACCATAAGGACTTTAATAGAAATTTTGTTCCTATAAACCATTATCACATATACTCATGTTTCTCATTTCAGTTACATTGTTTCTTTGGTATATTTTTGTCGTCACTTTAACTTAAAGAGTTACGAAAATACTTGTCTAATATCTTGAAAGAAGTACATGATTGGAAGCATTATAAACTACATATGAACCTCAAGTGATTTGTGTTCAAGGTTAGATCCCATGTTTCTACATTTCACGATTCTGCATGTGAATTTTTTTTATTCTTAATGTCATAAAAGGGCATAATAAAGGATTACAGGACCAAGTTTCCAGTTCCCTTGGTTCTATACCATTTCAAATCAATTTCTCTTGTAAGGAGTTCCTTACCATTTTAGAACCACAAGTTAACCCCTTAATTAGCCAAGGTTTGGTTTAATTTCAATTACACCTAAGAATCTACACCCCAACTATATATGAGTTTAAGGTGAGATTACATATTTATGCTAAACAACCTTCATGAAAGACCAAGGTGATATGTTATTAGTAACTAAGGTAACACATTTATCTGAAAGGAACTAAGGAGACCGTTAACAAGAATTAAGTCATAGTTCAACATTTTTAGAAGTTCCATTTGTGTCGACAGGATCCCTCAAGGAATTCATTCGATCATGAAGTTGATTTCTAGATCTAACTTCGCAAGACTAGGAAATCCACTAGGACCTTGAGGAAGTGTTTATTTTGCTTACACTAGAAATGGCTTGACCATGTTGTTCCTAACCGTTGGGTTGACAACGATGTCGCTAAACATACCGATTATGACGATAACACAACTAGGGTCTTATTTACCTAAGCTAGTAGGTTCCATAGATTGTAAAGTTTAAGTTCATTCTATGGTTTTAATTTATTCTATGCTAAGAAGGAACATGCGAGAAAGGTAGTTATGCACAAGTTTTAAACTAAGGTCAGTTGTTTTATTTAGATTTCCTTATTACATTTTAAGCTAAGAAATAAAACATAAATTATTTAATCATTTATTGCACACTAGAAAACACTCTACAATATATTAAATTCAAATTCATTTAACATATATAAATATCAATCCTTTTTTTTACCATACGTAACTATGAATCAAAATTGCATCTATGATTAAATGTACATTTCCCAAGGTATCCCTAAAACTATCATCTCATACATATTATCAAATTTTAAATATGAATTTTCTGTAACCTGGGACTACATTATACATATATTCATTTTACAATGACATATATAAATTACAATATAAACATTGTTATGCGCAACGCCTTTTTGCCATCTTTCTTGCATCCTGCAAAACCATGTGAGCATGAAATCAATGATAAATTGGTGGCATGGCGTCCACCCTAATCTAACATAATTAAACATCTTTAGTTTCCCATTTACATAATAACATTAACAATTAACATTGGAAAGGAAAAGGGTTAGAGACATGTATTCATTTCATTTCATTTCACTTCTTTTTTTAACCAAGGAGAAAGAAAGAAATAGGAAAGAGAGAGAAACACTATTTTCCCAAAAGTCATATTTCACACAAGCCAGAAGAAAAAGTTCCAAATATTTATTTACGAGTGTCAACAAGTTGTAACAATGTTATGGTAACCTGATGAGGGTACCACAAATTTCCTTTTACATTTTCCTGCTAGCTACAAAAATGTTCAAATCCAGCTTGGAGGCTAAGAAACCCCTTTCAAACATTTTCTTTGATGAGAAAACACACTACGGTTAAATTTATATGTGTCCACTTATATACCAAGAGTTCATATGAACTGTCAGAATTGGGAACTTGCGAACAGTTTATGATTGGCGACTAGTTTTCTGGGGCCATCGGTCATAATTGGCCTAGTTGCAAATGATTAAAATTTAGCTTGAGGGCTCAGAAAACCACATCCAAAACTAACGTTCGATGGAAAAATGTGCAACGAGAATCATCCTATAAGTTCCCCCTCTATAGGGATAATTCACCAGCGTCGACGGGACTACGAACTAGAAAATGGTTTTCAAAACAACAACAGGTTTGCTAGAGCCACCGGTCATAATAGTTCCAACTTTGACCTAGTCAAAATACGACCAGAGGCCTACGAAATGCCTTTTCCAAACTAACAAGAAGAGTGTTTTTTCCCAAACTGAAGGTTCTAGGAAATTTCCTAGTAAAAAAATTACTAGAGGTTTGTGAAGGCGGAAAAGCATTTTCTTGCTCAAGGTTCAAATGGCGGTTTAAAATAAAAGCCAACTTTTTAGTTTTAGTAGCTTCCTAAAACAGTAAAACTGTGAAACATTGCTCCTAGAAGGGTGTCAAAAATATCACAGAAGATCATTCGAGGTCGATTCAAGGAATGAATTAACTCCTCACATAATAAGGTACACATAGGAAACTTAACATCTCATTTCCAGAGTTACGAAGGTTGTTTTGCGAGTCTCCTAAAATCGTAATTTATCTATTTTAACAAGGAAGCGGTCAACAAATTTACAGGGGCTTAACTTCAACTCGTCAATAAAATAATATTGCAGTGATCTAGTTTGTTATGGAAGTTTTCTAAATCACGTCAAAATGAGGGTTGAAGTTCATGGTTGACTACAAAATGGTTATTTTGATTGCATGAATTATGATATGATATTTTATTGTTTTGCAACAAGTTAATATAAAACAATTAAATGTATGATAATCCTAAGCTTTTAAAATTATATTTTGTTGCAAAAGAAAAAACTAAAGTACAAGAATTATGAAAGATAAGGAGAAATGAACCATGCTTGGAGGAATGAAGCCAGTGAAACCTGCAAGATTCAGTTCAAACATCTCACTTGGGAATTTCGTCAAATAGTTCACGAGCGTTGATCTAACCTCCATGACGACACACATATCTTCCTGATCACTTGAAATTTTCAAAAAAAATAAGTTTCCCATTATGTTTTGATGATTCATAGGCCTGCTCAAGGATCCATACTGAACATGAGCTGGGAGAATGTTGGCAAGGTTTTATGGATCCATGAAACACATTTTTAACTTGCATTTCCTTAGAAGTTTCTAAATCCTTTTTAATGTCTCCAAACACTCCTATGAATTTTGGAGGTTAAAAATCTTTGATATAAATTACTTCTTTCCATACCCACCTATTTGTGGATCCCATTTCCTCTGAATTTACAACTTTCCCTACACATTTATTTCAATAAAGGGAAGCTTTTGATTGTTTTTTCTGCTTATATATAGATGTTGACAGAAGAACATAAGTTGCAGCATTTTGATGATCTAACTCAAAATAAGAGTTGTAAATTATTGAAAATTCGTATTCTTATGCTCTATAGGGGTACCAAACAAACACATCCTCACAACCACCACAGGTTTAATTGGCATGTTGGTGATAAAGTTTAGAGTTTCCTTAAGATAGCCAGCACAACAAGGAATGTCAACAAAGCAGACATAATATCAAATTCTAGGTGGAATGCTATAAGCATCAGTTATGCCATTGAAGTATTTACAACATTTTTTCCATTAAACCTGCAAGCTTGCACTTTAAATGAAACAAAAATGAAGCTTACATGGTCAGAGCGTGTTATATTAGACCACATCTCTTTAATGCGTTTTGCCAAACTGTTGACTTTCCTTGTGTTATCTTCCCCAATTTGTGTACTATTCTGTCAAAGCATTAGCAACTACAACGTTTGAAACTATTCCTCTGCTCTTTAAAATTTGTTGGATTATGAAAAAATGCTCAAGAGGTCCCCTTTTGATGCAGGTTAGGAGTATGTGGAAAAAGGGTAGGAGGCACAACACCTGCGAATGCATTTTATTGAAAGTTTATAAGCTTTTTCAACAAACCCATTTCATGTATATTCTGCAGGCTATTGTATCCAGCAGAGCACATTTTTTTTTTGCATCCATATCTACTAAGGAACTTGCAACTATAAAATTTGACAAAACTCCCATTTTTGTGCAGACTGAGAAAAAGCTAGCAAAATTAAAAAAAATTGATTTCCATTATGCTTTGATGGATGTCCTTACCCTATTTTGGAGCTTCCTTTTTTTTGGTGCAGTTTGAGAGGAGATTGCAGTCCACGAGACACATTTCTTTCAGGGATTTTGGTGACCAGTTTACATGTCACGTGCACGCTTCCACTCTTGCATACATGTCTTGCACCATTGAATTTGTCCAACGCTACTAAATTTCAATAGGGTTTTTTCAACATGGATTTAGCCTTTGGATTCCTAATAAGGTTATTTACATTTTTAGACAAGGAAAGGGACAGGCCTTACTAGCGTTGATGAAGCCCATGTGCCTTCATGTGGGGGGTGGGGTGGGACTTGTTCCATCTTGCTACACGCGAACTCCCCTCATCCACACACCTCCCACCTGCTCACCATAAATCCTCTAACAACTCCCAGCAAACAGTCCTGACGCTCCCCCCCATTTTATAATTTTATTTCATTTTTATTTAAAACAACATTGTGAACTACACCTAGGTTGTAATATTTTTGAGAGACGCTGTGAAATATGACTACAAACTTGGTCGGAAGCCTTGCGAATATCTGCCAGAATAGATATGGACGTAGCCTACCCCACAAAGTAGGTTCCATTTTGCCACCTTCTTTCTCCATCTCTTTTCCTTCTCCCTAAACTCCATTAATTTTTTCTTCTTTCCCATATGCATACGCGTAGATTTCATGTTATTTCTAGGACGAAAACAATTTTTTATATCAATAATAGAGAAATTTCACGATATTTGGATTTTTAATGATTTGTTTTATTATTGGGTTTCTTTAGAATTCTTATGACGCCTTTGCTAGGAAGCATTTGAATCAAAGGATTGGTGGGCCAACTATTAATGCCATTTCTAATCAATTAAATTCTAATAACAATTATGGACAAATTTAATTTCTTTACTAGCTTGCCACCATTTTGCAACCCTCAAAATTATCATGCCACATGTGTCCACCCATCCTTGCTAGAGGACATTCATCTGAAAAAATCGGTGTTTGTTGACTAAATATTGAGGGGCCATGGGTTAGGTCATGGGGTTTCTATATCATATTTTAGAGGAGATGCTCTGCATGGATGCAGGGACAATTAATATAACTTACCCTAAAGTTCATAGGATGAAAAGATCTAGGATTATAATGAATGAGTTTAATGCTGTAGGAAAAGAAATTTCTCTCACCAATTGGACATTATGTTACCACTAGGTCCTGATAAACATAGACACCATATAATTTGTGAAAATCATTTGTTATGTCAAAGGCTTGTTCCTAGATAGATTGTATATGGATGGAACCTACCTTTCTCTGACACTAAATTGGATCAATGTTGAAAACAAATAATTTTTAATTGTTCTCTCTTCCAATCAATTTTTTGGAATGTGGATGCATCTTCCTCATCCATTCTCAACTTCTTAACCCTTTCAATGTTGTAAAACTGTAACTAGGAAGAGCCCAGAAACCCCAAAAAGCTATCATTTTTAATGAGGCTTCTGATGTTTTAATCACTTCCTTGACTCATACAAAAGCTTCACATTCTAACCCAGGAGCACCATAATATTAAAAATTTCCTTTTTCCACAGTCTTCATAGTTTTTACTCTCCTTCTATGATTTCAATAGTAGCAAGTTCTAACTATAGCAACATTAAAAACAATATTATTTGTTGCAACCTTTTTAATTTATTTTGTCACCTACAAGCTCATATTGCACTCATGCATATAATACAAGTGATATTGAGATGATAAAGTGGACCATGTGTAACAAATATTTTTTTGGTAGAGGCACTTAGAGATGTGGTATAGGTGTATGACATGCATGCATTTTATTTCCAACATTTTAATCATGTTCAAATTATCTAACAAATTAAACCTCAAATTGATAAACTTTATGCCAAAATATTAATAATAATAATAATAATAAAAACCTTTTCTATGTCAATGGTGGTGATGTCACCATTAGATAACCCTTGGCACATTCTAAGAATAATTGTCATCCTTGAAAATCAAGCTACAAAATAGAACCCATGCATGGAGGACATAAGATCCATTTCTTCCAAAGAAATGAACAAGGAACATGGTATGTTTTATTCCCTTTATACTTATGTGTTTTATAACTTCCATAAAAACACAATGACTAAAATAAAACCACCTATTGACATTAGTAGTATTGATTTGATCCTGCCTTAACTTCTAGGATATCCCAGAAAATTTGTTTCCTTGATATATTAAACACCGCAACCATTTTTATCCTTTATAACAATTGAAAAGGAATGACATGTGGTTGTAGGAAAGAAATGTTTGACATTTGTCCCACACAAAAAATTCCTTATCCTTGGACTTCTCATCCATTTACCCCTTCTTTATATCCCTCTTCATCTTCTGTTATTCTAGTCCCCTCCATTTTTATGTCTTTGATGTATTCCCTCTCAGAGGCCATTCAATTCGCTGTAGATACAGATACAGATCCAGATCACTCAATTTGTATATAGTAAAATGAGGAAATATTAGGGTTATATATTTATCTTCCATTTTTAGGTATGATTTAAACCCATAATGGTGCTTAATTTAGGATGAATATTAGCAAGATATCTGTTTATTATAGTTCCCCCTAATGTGCTTTTTATTTATTTGATTTAACTGTCATTGTAATTATCCAATTGTTACTAAATTTACAACATTAACTTGGGTTTCCATGGTTAATGCCTTCGGATCTCAAATAAAGTGTTTTTATTATTCTCCAAAGAAAATGGTAGGTGTGAAAGGGCATTTAGGATGTGTTGCTCTCTATATTATGCCTTAGGGTTTTCAAGAGTGCTTAACGTGGTTAGTGGGTTTTGTTTGACATTGATCTATTTTTCTAGCTAAACTTTAATTTTTATATTAAATAGATGGAGAAACAAATAATAGTTACGATACTTTTTAGGCTATACAATTCATATCATATCTCCTAAACTGCAATCTTATCAATCTAAGAAATATCCATATCGAATGCCCTTAAAAACAAATTTAATATTTTTCCTACCTCTCGAAACCCTAAATTTCCTATGTTAAACCTGTCCTATTAATAAAAATTGACAATGGCATTCAATATGATGATAAATTCAAAATATCTATAACCTGCAAACCCGAAAATTTCATTTCTATACTTTTAATATCAAGGAAATATTGATGGAAAATGCATAAAAAGTGTGGGCAATGTTTAATTGTTGTGAAAGCTCCCAACACTAATACAATGTGCACAAGCAACTTTCCTAACACGCTAATTTTATTTCTATTAGAGGAAAATGATATAGAGCTCTATTTATTTATATGCTTTATATGTGGATGGTGTGATTGGGACATGCTTTAATATGTAGTTACCAGGAGGTGTACGTACATAAATATTTTATTATATATGATATGTAGGTAAAAGACAAGTAGATTGAAGATTGTCAAAAGAGGACACACATTTAATATTTAGTCTAAGAGTGTTTATTATTAGTAATATTCCACCTACCATCTAACAATAAGATCAACGACACATATGAAAGCCATGAACATGAATGGTTCTGTTTTGGTTTGTTTTTTATTTGAAGGGGGCAAGCCTTTTTCTATTTTTGTTCCATTTTTTCTTCCGCAATACTTTTCTTCCTCTCCTTACATTCACATATACACTTGTAAATTATTTTCCACAATGTCTTAAACAACACACCCGTTTTCCTTCGAAGGATTTCAAATACGTCGTCAAGTTGTTCTACGTTTGAGTTTCGCATTGTTTCTACTTTTTAATTTTGTTGGACTTGCACTTTTTCATCCTTGAACCCTTAATCTTAACCCATCCTCATCTCTCAATGTTTCTCTCCTTCAAATACGAATCCTTCAAAAGATCACCCTTCAGTGTTCCCATCGTAAATTTCACATACGATTTGCTAGTAAAAATATTTTCAATAAATATTATGGATATGAATATCACAAACACACATATCAGACGTTAATTTTTTGCATGTGTGTGTGTGTGTGTGTGTGTGTGTGTGTGTGTGTGTGTGTGTGTTGTTTTTTATATATTATATTAATAAAAATTTCAATACGTTTATTTTATATTTGTTAATAACTCTTTCATGAAAAAAACATTATATAATATATTCAAATGCAATTGGCGGCCGATTACCTTGCTCAATGTCCTCATATAAGATCATAGCTAAGGCTTTGGCTCTTTGGCTTTGGTCCATCTTGCCAGTTATCGTCAGTCCTGAGAAGACTTGTTTCATACAGAGTAGGTACATTTTGGATAATATCTTGGCTGTCTGGGAAGGCAATGGAGTGGGCTAGAACCTCTAAGCAATCTACCATGTTTGTCAAAATTGACTTTGAAAAATCTTACGGCATGAATTAAATGGCATTTCATTTTGGCGATGCTTGAAGCGTTGGGCTTTGGTTCGGTCTTCATTGCCTCTGTCAAAATGATTTTTTCTGATGCCTTTGCCTCTCTATCTGTAAATGGTCCATACTTCTAAGCAGGTTTGGGATTTTCCACTCTATTAGGCAAGGTTGTCCTTTAGCACCTGCACTCTATGTGCTTGCCACTGAAGGTTTTGGGTTTCTCCTTGCCCATGCTCGTGACCAAGGGCTTATGCGTGGAATTCAGCTCCCTTCTTTCGAATCCCCTTCAGCTTATCAATGGGCATTTTGCGGATGACTCCTTCCTCATGCTCCTGGAGGAAGAAACTAATATCAACAATTCCATGCAATGCTTGGACACGTATTGTTTTAGCTTCAGGTTCCAGTATCCAATGGCATAAGACCCAGTTCTTCCCTTCAGGAAATCATTTCTCCCCAAGTCTGGTTGGCTTAATCATTTTGACTGGAAGTACATCCAACATGGACAAATTTTTAAATTCCTAGGTATCCCCTTTGCTTTTGATGCTGCCCCCAGTCAACTTTGGTAGTATTTTTATTAACAGGGTTGCCTGCAAGTTGGAGTACTAGATTACTAAACCCCTTTCGCTAGAAGGAAAATTTCAAATATGCTCCAAGATTTTTGGCTACCACGCATGTTTACTATTCTTCGTGTTGGGTGCTGGCCAAAAGCCTCCTACAAGAAGCTAGAAAAAACTTCTCAAATATTTCCTTTGGGCTAACTTGGAGCTTGGAAAAGGTTTCCACAGAGTTTCTTGGGAGTATTGTTGCCTCCCTAGGGATTCTGGTGGGCTTGGGTTGACCAACATTGACCACCAGGGGACTGCATTGGCTGCTAAGTGGATCATTCGGCGCCTACATTGGCAATGAAGCTTGGAAAGTCCTTATTCGTAATTGTATTTGCCAAGGTTCCCCCTCAAGGGCATAAAACTTGGCAAGGGCTGGATTTTCATAGTCTGCTCATATCTCAAAGCCCTGGTCAAGATTATGGGAACCTCTGTTGTCAAAAAGCATATGGAAAGCTTGGGAGTTGCTCAAACCCTTTTTAATTAGGGAAGGGGATGGCTTCTGTAATGGGGCTTATCCGTTAATGACCACAGCATCTGGTGGTCTCCTCTCAATCAATTTTCATGATGTGCCACTTGCCCAAGTGCCATGCGGTCATGCCCTTAAGTTATATCGTCGAGGCTTGCGCACTCTTAGTGACATCTTTTGCAGGTAGTCCAAAATGCTTCTCACCTGGCCTCAAGCTAAAGCCAAATTTTGGCTTGTTTCAGTCGACATAGAGTCTTATCAGGAAATTCTTGATGCCATTCCTGCTGAGATGCTTCACAAAGTGGGGTATTGTCTCTCTAAGGCCTTGGTGGAAGGATTAGAAATGGTTTCTAGATACCCCGTTCTTAAATTACTCCACAAGCAAAGGTTATGCTCTTCTCACCCCCCACGCTGCCAATGGTGGCTTTGCTAAACTCCAAGTGGGTCCATCAACTCTGGATGGTCCTCCTAGGAAGCTAGATTTCACATAGCTTGGAAGGCCATCCTTCAGCCCAAGCTAGCCTATTTTGCTTGGTGCCTGCTCTTTCAAGGCCTCCCTATTGGGCACAAATTTGCTCATTTCGGGATTTCTCCTCAGCTTTGCCCATTTTGTGGGCATATTGAGACCGCTTAACGCATCTGTTCTGGTATTGCCCAAAAGCTTAGGCTATTTGGGTCTGGATCCACAATTTCTTTCGGCTGTTTTTCACCCAGCTCCATTTCTTTGGAAACATGTTTTGCTTAGGGATTCTATTTCCATTCCCCATGCTTTTGCACAAGTGTGGCATACTTTAGAGTGGAGATCCATTTTTTATATGGAAAGAACGCAATTATGCTGTTTTTGCTAATTCCGCCAGTTTCTTGCTTTCTTTCGCATTATGATAAGGCCATGCTTACAGATCCAGGATCAGGCCTGCAAGGTTGAGCTGGAAGTGTGGCACCTCCAGATCCTCCTGGATCATTGGGCCAACACTCCTTGCACTGTGGTATGGGAGCCTCCCACATCCCCTTCTGGGAGTGTTCATTCGAGAGGTCGCCGGGGCCGAGGCCGGTCGAATGAACGTACCCACCGTCATCGCTCTCCCAGGTGGCAACCCAAGCATCGGCGGAGCCCTGCCAATCAGGCTAGTTGGGGGTCCCTGCAGCAGCCCGCGCATCGCAGTGGCTAGGGCTCCCGCCACCACTCCCCCGCCTCTTGTGCAATGCGATGGATGGGGTTATGGCAAGGTCCCTCGGTTGGCTCTTGCCATATCTCCTAATCTGCAGGACGACAAAGAAGAAGAAGAAGAAGTTGGCACTGGCTGGTTACCCCTTCCAGATGGCAATGATCTTCTAGGTAGTACCCTGGAGGATAAAGGGCCTCCACCACCGTCCCATGCTGCTATGTTTGCTGCGGCAGCTTAGTTTGTTTTCCTTGTGTTTTGTGGCATTGTTGCCTTTTTGATACTTTTGTCTCCTAGCCTTCGGCTAGCTTGAACATGGGGTGTGCCCTTTACCACCCATATTTTTTGTGGATAGCTGTAATATTTTTATGAAGTAATATAGTCTATTTCATCAAAAAATGAAATTTAAGACAAACTTTTATACAACTTCAAATTGTAATATATAAAATGAAAATGTAGACGACCATATCATTATAGCCTGTTTCTTAGTGTGAATGGAGAATGCCTATCCGCATGAAGAAAATAAATGCTCACTTCTATATTTATTTACTGTAATTTTGAAAACAAATATTGCTCTCCAAAATATGCTAACAAGTAGATTACAATGACTAATAATTTGTAACGGGCAATAATTTAGAAATTTCAAAACATCTTCAATAATCTAAGAGTTGGTTATTTATTTAAGTGAGAATGAACGACATACACCGGAGAAAGATTATTAATAATATCGCTATACCAACAGTAATAGTTTATTTATTATTCAAGTGAGAATGAATGATACAAAAACATATTGTTCAATTTTTAACTCTCACATTTTCTTCGCGGGTGCATAATTTTTTAGCCCACTTGAAAGCAGGCTGGATTATACCCGACCACAACAATGTCTTCACTATATCGAGAACATGATATATCAAAGTAATGATGAGCCCCAATGAATCTTGTACTACGAACTTCTTGAAATTTTCAGTTTCTGTGAAGAGGTATAGTTTGGAATGAAAAGTCCTCACCCTTATAGCCAGAGGAGTAATAAACAACATAAACCGCAACCGTCTCTGTGAGCCACAGATATTTTGGTCCCCAAAACCAGGCCTATGGGCTGAACCAAATGCTATCAGTATTGATAATAAGGCCACCATCACTGCCATGAAACTGGTCTCAACCATGGGGCTATCTTCCTTCTTTCCAAACACAGCAAACAAGAGGAGAATTGTTGATGCAACTGATGTACCCAGAGCGATGGTATCAGATAAGAAGAAGAGATAGCGGAGATAAACAAATAAGTTGCGTTCGGACTGTGAGACCGAATAGGAGTTCTTTTTCTATTTTTTCTGATCCTCCTAGCGTCTGTAGCACATCGAAGGGTGCTACGAAAGCAACTAGTCCCAATCAAACACCGCGTTCCACGAAATTATTTCACTTTTCCATTTTGATTTGGATGATTCTGTCTTTGATAACGGTCTTCTCCGCATTTGCGAGTGCATCCTTCGTATTTGAGACTGTACCGTTCGCTTCACCATTCACATTTCGGACTGCACCATTCGCTTCAATAAGCTTTATGATCTACAAAACAAAAACATAGATAATATTTATAAAAAAGCTGGAATTTGCAAGGTGTTTAGTTGTTTGCATTTAATTTAGAGATGTAAAAATAACGATGAGTTTTAAATAACAACTGTCATTATCGAAAACAATTTATATATCAACGAAATATATTTAGTAATTTGGGATTGATTTATAAGATATATAATTATTTATTTATTTTTGTTTAAAATGATCCCGACCTCATCAATGAGAGATTGAACCCTGGTAAGGTTCTTTAAGAGCAAAATAGGACTTTACCATTGGGTCAAATGTCAATCAATAATATCTAATTGTCTTAAATCAATTATAAATCTAAATTCCTAATTCTAATAAGATGTATTTCCTTAGATTTTAAGCGAAATTTTGATATATATATATATAGACACACACACACAGTTGCACACACATCACACACACACACACTGTAGTGCACACACACACACACACACACACACACACACTAAAATTTATATAATATTTACTTACATGTGTTCATAAGTAATAAGTAAAGATTAAGTTCTTGATCGAATGAGAATATCTGGAAAATCATATTACAAATTAATAACATAAAAATACATTAGAGGTAGATTTCTATGATCAAATTACTTATAGCATGGTCCCATGCTAGGGGCTACTGCTCCTATTTATTTGGGATTCAATATGGTCCCATGCAAAAAAAATTATTGTTGTTAAAACCCAACAAAATTCCTGAAATTTCTCAGCAGCTATACTTTAGGGAGAGGATTTTAAGCCCCATAAAGCAGTTGGAGGCCAAAAAATAGATTAGCTGCTTAAAAATTTTAGGGAGCTTTCTTGACACTTGGCATTTAGTTTAAGCTTCCCTCTCAAATTTTCCATCTATAAATTTATTTGGATTCATGGGACCATACTTTTTAGTGCTAAAGACTTCCTATTTTGTCTCTGCTAGAGAAAAATAAAAAATTATGGGACCCTATTAATGCTAAAATATCCTATTTTATCTCTCTTGCATTTGACCGCAAATTTTTTAGCTTGTAACATTGCATGGGGTCCCATGAATGCTTAAATGTCTTCTGTGAGCCCAATCGTGATCCTGTCCAAGAATCCTCAATTATTTAAATATAATTCTTATTTATTGGTATATTAGCATGCAATAACATAAATCTATTTCTTAGTGTTCGATGGGGATGAGCCTCTTAGATTTTGAGTGATGTCTTCTACGAAGAAAATTTTTGAGTTTATCGCTTCAGTCTATGAACTTCGAGGACTTCCAGATAAAGGGATAAGATATGAGAAGGAGGTTGCTAATGTTTTAGGGGTCCCTCTCACCCTCTAAATATGAGCATAGACTACTCAACAATTGAAGGATGAATAGTGAATCATCAGTTGAAAGACCCACATTTGATATGCTTATTGAAACCCATATTATCAAATCCTCTTCCAGGAGGAAAAACCATTCTCGACATGTTATACGCTGGATCCGTTTTAGAGGATTATGGAAACTCTTTTTTCATTCCGTATTGCAACTGTATCAATAACCTTAAGACCAAGAGCTATCTGCAGGTGCACAAATGAAGATCACATAAACCGCCTTCGGAGCTCCAAATTGAATATATTTGAACTTTACCCGCGATAGCGGGAAGAACATATTTTATTGCGAGTATATAATTTTGTGAAGACCGAGACATGTTCATACACTGGGAGGATTTATTGGAGGACCGGGAAGATAAAGAACCCGTTAATACATTGAAGACAACGGGTTTTCGGGGGATCAAATACATGGCGGAAGGGTTTAAAAAGCTTGTTTTGGAAAATAATATGCGGAAAGAACATGTCGGGATTTAACAGCATAAGAGAAGCATGTTTGTAGATCCAAATAATGACACCAAAGGACTTGCCGGTCGGGTTACTAAAAATTCCTCGCGCAAAGGAAATCGTTGTTTCCCATACAGGGTTGCTGTCACCTCTATCATGCACGGTGAAGGAGCATGTCGCATGATTTTTTCAAAATCCCGTACGCAATTAATTTGACGAGAATCGGGGGCGGATTTTACAACATGGCGCATTTTAAATATTACACCCATGTTAACGGATTCCCTCTCAAAACCCGACAGCAAGGGATTCATGGTTTTTGGATGGGTGAAACACGTCGGAAGAGCACGGATCAAAGGCAGGTCGAGGAAATTTCTATACCCGATGGTCAAATGCAACAAGGTAGTTCCGATTCTCACAGGCGTTGGGGACTCCTTTGCCTAACCATGGTTGTTGAAGAATTTAATGCAATTTTGATAAGGGTTGTAACTAGATCCGAATCATTCATCCTTCTTGGGTATCTTTTGGTTGCCTCCCCCATAAAATGTCAGGAGGGGCTGTTACAAAGGGTTGGAAATTTCCTTTGCACCCTAACTTCTCTGTGTCACAAGAAGAGGAGTTCCAAAACCTCGTCAAGGGATGTAACGCTGTTTTTGCCTTTGATTCAATATATTATGAGTATTAAAAATCTATTACCAACTATATGTGTGTCTGTGGTTGCTTTAAAGACACTTCTTACATATTTTCTCACTAGAGATTTTTGAAGTCTTTTGATTAAGCAAGATTAAAATCCCAATATGGGTGCATATTTCCACGGCATTACATCTATGTGGTCTGTGTTGAATTCTTGAAAACGGGTGTTCTTCATTCCTTTGGGCATCACCTCCTATTTTTCTTGAACATGCAAAATTCTCTTCAAAGCTGTCCCCTTGGTAAATTAGATTTTGTAAACCCTCTGCATTGAGTTGGATATATCTAACAGAGGAATAAGGCATCATTGATATTCAATCCGGAGATTTTCCGATTTATCTATATGTGTCCTTTACACTTGGGTTAATTAAGCTACATGTTGTGCATCGCACTGGGAGTCTTACAAAATTCATCGAGTGTGCGGAGTCCCATGGTTGCTGTGACCCTTCGTCATCAACAAGTCCTATGCGAAACAATACTATTAGAGTGTTCTTAGTTTCCTTTGTATTTTATTTTGGACCATAGTTTGACCTAAAATGGGTAAGACTTCTTCTTGCCTAAAACATCCTTAGTTTCTGTAGTTATACCTGTTTTTTATTAATGGATAAACATCTCCTCTATCACTCTTAAAAACAAGTTATTCCATAATTTCACATTTTGAATATATATTTATATTTAAAAAAAATACAATTTTAAGGCTAAACCTCTTTGGTTGTAATAAAATAAAAATATATTGCTACTACTTCGAATTTTCCCCTATAGTTGCCACAAGTTCCAATGATGGAACTATTACACCAATATATATTTTATACTATATATATCACCTTAGTAGATCCCATATCCCTACTTCAAAATTAAATCTTTCAATATAATTTTGTAAAAAAAATGTAAAAAATATATCGGTGAGCATATGTATCTCATATAACTTTGCATAACAAGGGGAAAGTACTTTTATAATGTACCTCTCCAATTTTGACTGAGTTAGGCACTGATTCAACATGGAGCTTAGAGGCAGCCAGATCATAAATATATGTCATTTTGTAGCCGGGGAGGAGATCTGACTGTCCCTTTGTTACTTGGATTTGTGGAGAGATGGGTAGCACCTTAAAAGGATATGATCTTATCCTAACTATTTTAGGTTGTGCCTTTCAACCAAGGTAAGAGAACCTATTTTGTAACCTCTGTTATTTGAAAGGAGATACATGTACCTTTATTTTGCATAAATTTTATAGAGAAGACCTTGGGGAAAATATGATCAACACACCAGATCTGACTCTCATGAGTTGTCACTTCCAGATCATGGAGATACTTTCACAACAAGGCAAAGGTTACTAAAGACATTTGAGACCCTGATTTATCCTGCATACTTTGGCAAATGGATTTTGGTCTTGTGTGGGTATACAGAGCAAAACAGGGGTAGTATGGATGGGATTGGATGTTTTTAAATAGATTTTGGTGGGAGGGGAGACAGATGAACTTGACTCACCAGATCCTTGAGAGCTTATGCAAAATGGAAGGATTTCAGCCAACAAAATGCCACAAAAGTTAGAAATGTTTCTTCAACTAGAATATGTGCCTAAATGGAGGCCCAGATTAGCACTCTTTCACACAACCTATGGGATTCTATCACGAAGGATCGAGTTAGAAAACCCAATAAAGCACCAAGATTCAAATCAAACCACACTTGAGGTACACCCAGAGGCTTACAGATAATCTCTATCAACAAAATGAAAGAAAAGTGATTTTAAATCATTTATCTCACTCCCAGATGAAGGCTCTTCTGAGAAATGAAATTGCAGATGCCACTAAACTATCACAAGGACTGAGACCTGTGTGATTGGACTAGATTTTGATACAAGATTGCAACAGAAACAAGAAAAACTACTTGCATGCATTCAGAGATGAAATAAATACACTTTACTCAAGATTAACACAAAATAACTCAAGTTTGATCAAATTTATCAGCAAGGGAAAGTTTCCAAGAACAATCTCAAAGCTTTTCAATGGCTGTACACTTGCAACCACCTTGACACGATTGAATTTGATACAAAGAGAGATATACAGGCTTCTTAGATGGCTTCTCAAAAGGGATGGGCTCTGTCAAGCTTTTTCTGCTAGAAAAATCAGTCTATGACTTTTCCAAAAACTCCCAACCATTTGCACAAAAAATTTGTGCCATTTATAACATTTACAACAGAGCCCCTTCTCCCCAAAAGACAAAAACATTTAATGCACCAGTGTTCGCCATGATTCTTTCATGATTCTCAGAATCAAATCTGCAAGAAGTCTCCAGGTGCTCGAGGGGGTAGATTTCATCGAATGCCTCCTGCATTCAACTCCTTTCTCTGGTAGATCACTCTTCCTTCAATTTTCCAACCACTTCCACCCCTAATCTTGTCAAATCTGGCTCCTTGCATGCTTGGGAGAAGAAAAATGGAAAATCTGATCGGGCACGAAAGTCAGACCATTTTAATGGCAAAAGACACCTTCCAGATCTTCCCACCAAACTTCAGATATCAACATTAACTTCCTTCTCTGCTTGGCATGTAGAAAAACCAAGAAATCATGGAGACTCACACTTCCAGACATGTTGCAGAGAAATGGAGGGAAAATCAGATTTCGACTCTCAGCTACCGTTGATCTTTACTTTGAATTTGGGCCATCCACATGGAAGATTCAAACTTTAAAATAGACCCGGGGGCTTCCTCTGACTTTTTACAACTTTTGGAAAAATGGAAAAAATTTCATATTTTTCTCCACATCTCCATCCTCAGGAAATGAGCCTGACACGTGTCCTAAGGTGGGCCCCAGTGGGACCACGGCCCAATTCTACCATTTCATCCTCTTTTTGGAAAAAGGAAAATTTTCCAAGTTTTCCCCATAGCTCTGTCCTTCCGCCATTGACCGGGGCAAAATATTGACTATTTCCCTCATCGGGCTTGCGGGCCATTTTGACTTTTAATCCTTTTGAGGAGGGAAAAAATCCAAATTACCTCTGATGGTCCACTTCCCGCCTTTGACTTTTCAAACTACCACATGTCACCATGGCGCACCTTGAGATGGTCCCAAAAATTTGATACCTTGAACAAGCGCGGGCTCGCCCACATGTCATGTTCTAGAAAAATTTTTTCCTGAATGCTTGAAGCTCAGCGGAAAATGCCATGTGTCATGCTCTGAGGCAGTCTCCTTTGGCCGTTGAAAAGTCTAAGTAAAATGCAAAGTGAGCAGAGGCCTCCACGTGTCATCCCAACGCTTCTTTAAAATGAAACTCAAGGGCCGGTCCCCAAACATGCGTGGTTCCTCCACGTGTCTCAAAAATACTAAATGCAAAAAATGAATGAGCCTCAACTTCGCCATGGTGCTATTTCAAAATGGTACCCTGCATAAAAAGACCCAAAATGAGCGCGAGCTTCCACGTGTCCTCCTGTGGGGTCAAAGTGAGACTTTTTCCCTGCCTCTTAAATTTTCTCCAATCAGATCCTGGCGAGGCCGCGGGAAGTTCAAAATTTTTCCAAAGTAGCCAAAAAGGAACAAGTTCAAAAATAGACCCGCCGCACCCCATCCAATTGGAAGAAGCCACGTAAGCACCAAAAGAACCAATGAGAATTGAGTGGGGCCACGGGACCAAATTTTCCTTTTCACCAAAAAGGAAAAAATTGATAAGTTAAAGCATTCACCTGTCCCCTGACCAACCAAAAGAAGCCACGTCCCCTGTCAATGCAAGGATGTAAATTTGACTGGGAGAAAATGCCCGTCAAACCGTAAAATACAGAAAAACAATCATTCGAGCCAGAAAATGAAAATTTCTTCAAGGACAAGAGAATTTAGAAATTTACAAGGCTCAAATATGTTTCTCAAGATACATCCATTCATTTTCTTCAAGTATTTAGGGCAGAAACAGTAAGGAAGACAAATCCTGACTGTGGAGACCAAAAAATATGAGAGAACATGAGTTTTGGATGAACACCGGGAGTTTTTGAGACCTTTTCCAGAGGAACAAAGAAACAAGGAGAAAACCATGGACCCATAAGTGATCTAAGACCCAGGAACAAATTAAAAATGGCAACAAAGATTAACCAGGCACAACACGGGGAAAAAGAAAGTGACAGAGGCCGTAAATCAATAGATTTTCAAAGGTAAATTGGGGCGAGACTATTTTGAGCACCAACATCAGCTCCGACTCGGGGATGGGCACTCCCTGTGAGTGCCACAAGAACAAAGGTAGACCAAGTGCCAAAAATATCCATTGGGCAAAGGAGTCATCTTGCAGAGTAGGGAAACAAAGCCATCTTCAAAAATAAATAGAGAAACCAGCAAAAACAGGTCACCAAGGACCAGAACGAGCAAAAACACAAAAAATAGGGAACAAACAACAAACTATACACTGTACAAAAGATTTTTCCTTGATCCAGGGGAATCAATCCAAGAAATGCTTCAAATGCCTACCATTAATAGGTAGCTCAAGCAATTCACCATCTAAATCCTTGAGGAAGAAGGTATGCTCACCAATCCTGATATCAATGGAGTAAGGGCCCATCCATAATGAGTCAAACTTTCCATGCTTGCCCTTATCCTCATGTCTGCTATCCCATAACAGCACAAGATCTCCAACATTGAAAGCTCTGGGAGTGACCTTCTTGTCAAATAAATTCTTCAATTTCTCTCTGAACTTTACATGCCTCTGGTGGGATGCCCTCCTCTCTTCATCAAGCTCAACAATTTGATTAATGCGAGCATCATAAGGACCTACCTCTTGATCTTCCAGCTGTTGCATAAAATGATATGAAGATAATTACATATGAAGGGGCAGCAGGGCCTGAGTCCCATATACCAACTCAAATGGACTCTTTCCAGTGACCCTCTTGACAGTGATCCTATCTTCCCAAACAACAAACTTCAACTGTTCACCCCACTTTCTCTTGTTCTGCTCCAATGTTCTTCTGATGATCTTCAGCAAATTTTTGTTACTGGACTCAGCTTGTCCATTTCCTTGGGGATTGTAATTAGAGGCATATGTCAGGTTGATCCCATACTCCTTGCACATTTCCACCAAAGGTTTAGCTCTAAAGCTCATGGCATTGTCAGCAATAATCTTGACTGGCACCCCAAACCCATGCAGATGATGTTGTTCAACACAAAATCCATGACAACTTGGTGTGTTGCCTTCTTGGTGGGGATTTCCTCCACCCATTTAGTAAAATAATCAGTTACTACAAGAATCCACTTATGGCCAGCACTTGAAGGGTCTAAAATCTCACCAATGAAATCCATTCCCCATTGCTTGAATGGAGCTTCAATTGATACAGGCTGCAAAGGAAGGGAGCCTGAAGCTTTCAGTCTTCCAGAGAAGCGCTGACAACTCTCACATCTTCTAACCAACAAGGTTGTATCCTTGAAGAGATTTGGCCACCAATAACCAGCCCTCAGATCTTGTGTGTTGTGACTCTTGCAGCAAAATTCCCCCCACAAACTCCTCCATGGAGATCAACAATTATCTTGGGGGCTTCTTCTTCAGTAATGCACCTTAAGAGGACTCCCTCTGGGTTCTTCCAAGCTAACCCATAATCAGTGATGACATATTTTTGGGAAGCCAACTTAAGGGCTCTCTTCTGGTTCTTACTTAAATGCTCAGGGCAGTTCAAATGTCTGAGATAAAAGATTACATCTTTATACCACTCAGAATTCATCAATGTTTGAAAAACATCTACCCTACCTTCTTCTACCTCATTTACCTCAATAGTTTGCAAGTTGCTCTCAGCCATAAGCTTAGCCAAGCCCAAACCTCTCACCAACTTCATGGTTTGGATGTCCATATCATATTCTTGCAACTTGTTCACCCACCTGCACCTCTTTCTTGAGACTTCCATCTCTGATAAGATGTCCTTGACCATGGTGTGGGGAACATAAGCAACAATTTTAGAACTTAGAATATAAGGCCTGAAAACCTTTGTTGCTTTTACCAAGGAAAATGCCTACTTTTCCATGATAGTGTACTTCAGCTCAGCCCCCTGCAAGGCCTTACTGAAAAAGGCAATAGGCCTCTCAGCCCCTTCATCATCCTTCTGTAGCAGGAAAGAAGCAATAGTGTTCTCTGAAGCAAAGGAAAACAGTTGGAAAGGCTTCTTATAATCTGGAGCTGCCAGAACAGGTGCATGCTTTAGTGCCTCCTTAATCCCATTGAAATCTTGGATGGCAGCCTCCTCCCATTTGATGACCTAGTCTTTCTTCAGCATGGAAGTGATTGGAATGGTCAACTTAGCAAAGTTTGATATGAATCTTCTAATGAAGTTTATTTGCCCAAAGAAGGACTGAATTCCTTTCTTAGTCCTTGGGATTGGGACCTTGCTGATGGCCTCTACTCTTTCTGGATCAATCATCACTCCTTCTTGTGACACTATGTGACCAAGAAAATTTTCCTTCTACACTCCAAAATGGCACTTCTTTGGATTAAGTGAGATGCCATATTCTCTACATCTTATCAACATCTTCTCCAAGTGCAGCAGGTGATCACTTCTCTTTCTAGAAAATACAGTTACATCATCCTGATAAACTGCAATAAACTTGTTGATGTAACCAGCAAAAGCAACATCCATTGCTCTTTGAAAGGTGGCTCCAACATTCATCAGACCAAAGGGCATCCTGACATAGACATAGGTCCCCCAAGGAGTAGTAAAGGTTGTCTTGATCCTTTCTGATTCCTTCACCACAACTTGGTTATAACCAGAGAAACCATCCAAGGTGGAAAGTAACTCAGAACCAGTCACTAACTACAACATGTTCTCCATATTTGGTAAAGGATAATTATCCTTCATTGATGCTCTATTAAGATTCCTGAAGTCCACACATAACCTGATGTCACCATTTTTCTTTCTGACTGGTACTAGGTTGGCAACCCAAGAGGAATACCTTGTGGGCTGGATAATCCCTCCATCTCTTAGCTTCTTTAGTTCTTCTTGCATTTTGAGGGATAAGAGTGGATTGATGGGCCTCTATTTCTACCTGAATGGATTTGCATTAGACTCCAAGGGAATCTCATGTTGAAACAAGTCCTCTCTGTATGCTTTTAGTTTAGAATAGGTCCAAGCCATGCAATCTTGGTATTTTTTCAACAACTGGATGTAGGACTGCTTCTCCTCCTTGCTGAGATTACTGCCTAACCAAATTTTCCTTGGCTTCTCCTTTGTGCCAAGGTCATGCTCCTCAATATCCCTTGAGGCTGCTATGCATCTGTTAACAATGCGATCAACATTATCAAAATTGGACTCAAGAGCAACCAGCCCTCTAGGAATGGTATTGGTCTTTAGCTGGATGATGCCCTTGCCAAAAAAGGTTTCCTTTCCTTCTGTTGTACATACCATTGGCTCCAAATCAATGCATTGATCAGCAAACTCTCCTTTATTCTGCAGAAATCTTCTGATCTGAGCATCATCATCAAATATCTATCAATGCTTAATGTTGTCAGGGACAGAAGGTCTTGTCAATACCTCAACCTCATATTCACAATATGGGGACATTGTACAATTGTCAAACTGAGACCCCAACACTGCAAGCTTGTCTTCCAAGTCATTGAATTTCCTATCATGATGCACAATGTTGAATGAATCAAACATCTCAATGAAATCCCAAACTGCATGCTTGTACTTACTTCATTCACTGATTCTTTGTGGCATATAGTTTTCTGACTTGTTTTACTAATTAATTCTTGAGTCTCCTTTGACAATGATGTCCTTGACACCATATTTCCAAGAAATTCTTAAACCCAACAACAATGCCTCATACTCAACAATGTTTTTGGTGCACTCAAAGTTGAGTTTGAAGGAGAAAACAAATTTTCCCGACCAGGAGAAAGTAGAACAACACCAGCACCATTCCCAAACTTGGAGCAAGCTCCATCAAACAACAGAGTCCAAGGAGAGCCTATTTGTTCAAGACACTTGCATTCTTCAATCTTGTGCTCCTTTCCATCAGCAAACCCTACAAAGTTATCTGCATCAACACTTGTGTACAATACCTCATAGGATGCATTGTTGGGATCCTCAATAAGGTGCAACATTTTCTTTTCCCCATACAACTTGAACAAGGCTTCCCTCAATTGGAATGGTAGCATAGGACATGTCCATTTGGACACTCCCACCAACACTAGTAGCCCATTTTCTAGATAACAACATACCCCACTTGGCTGGGCAGTCAACAATAACTACATCAAGCTTTAAATTTTTGCCTGGATAGGCTGCAAGTTGTACCACTAGACCCTTCACACATCCCACTACTGGCACCTCTCTAGAATCCATAGTAGTACACTTCCCATAGGATGTTGTCACTTTGATGTTTAGCTCATTCATGACTTCCAAAGGCATGACATTGCATGATGCCCCTGAGTCAAACATGCAGTTATGCAGCAGTCTGTCCTTGATGATCAAAGTGGTGAAGAATGGATCCACATTCATCTGAGAGTCCACCAAGGATGTCCCCAAATAGACCTCAGGTGGTTCATCTAGATCTTCTGATGCTGGTGGTGCTTCTGGTTCTTCAATGACTGGTGGGGTCTCCACAATGTTTATGTTTCTGCCTAGGGAAGTCTTCTCTTCTTTCAACCCCAAGTATTCAAATGCTCTCTTTTTGTGCTCAGGGATCCTAAGCAACTCAAAAATTGGAACAGAGACTTTGATTTGACTTAAGACTTGGGAAATATCATATGGGGCATTCCTTGGCAAGGTAGTGTTGGAAGGAAAGCCAATACACTCATTAGGTGGTACAGATTTTTTGACAACTTGGGCATGAGGAGGGGTATGATTTTTGTTTGGAACTGCAGGGTTTTTAGCAGGTGCATCTTTCCTAGGAGCCTCTTTAGGAATGTTTGAAAGTAAGGGAGATTTTGGCTTGGCTTGAGGCCCTGCCCCTTTGACAACCTTACTTCTTGTATTATATTCCTTCTCTTGAGCCACAACAACATTCATCAGTAACTGTCTATCTTCCTCAGAGGGGATTCCTCCATCATACTTATTTATCATTAAAGCCCTTAAATATTCAAAGTCATTATTGGGAAATTCAAAATCTTGTACAATATCTACTTCTAAAGTATGAGAGGGAGGAAGAATATTCACCCTATGAATGCAATCCCAAAAAGTGGCAGTAGTCCGGGCACTTATCACCTCAGTTGAAGTTGCCCCTTGTTGTGAGCTTGTGGAACAACCCATCATGCATAAATCATCATCATTATCATCATCAACTTCTTCTTCTTCTTGTTGATCTTCTTCACAAGGAGCATGGGGCATGAAACATCTATCACACCAATCAATGACATCTGTCTCCTCCAACAACAGAAACTCTGGCAGCCAAAGGATCAGATACTGTTCTGTTATCCCTGGCTTGAGACTGTCTATTTCCAAATCCAACAGGTCCCTTGCCTCTGTCATCAGATCTCTTTGGTGATTTGTGAACCTATCTTGGCCTTGCTGCTTGTGTTGACCTTGTGAGCTTTGCCCAATTCCCTTCTCAGCCCAGGCTAGTTTGTAGGAAATTTCTTTGACAGCCCCTGCCAAAGTCTTCACAACTTCTTCCAAATCAGCAGCCTTGCTTGTTTGGGGTTTTTCTGGGTTAACCAACTTTACACCTTCTCTCTTTGGAGGCTTTCCAATTGCCTTGATATTGTTTTCTATTTGCAAAGCCATGGTGAAGGCCTGCCTCAAATTTGTGGGGTTTTTGTCTCTTAAATAATATGCAGCCTTTTTATCAAATGCATCAGTATATTTGATCAAACATGACTCATCACAAGGCCTTATCCTAACAGGAAATCTCCTCAAGGTCTTATTAAACCTTGTGTTGAAATCATGTACTGACTCATTAGGGTTCTTTTTGATGTTTTCAAATTCTGTCAAAAGAAACCTAGGGTCAGTCCTATCACCATACTGCAAATCTGAATGCATTGCTCATCTCAGTCCAGGAATCAATAGAGTTATCTGGAAATGCTTTATACCAGTCCCTAGCATCCTCTTCCAAGGTATGGATAAACATCTTGATATATACATCCTCATGTTCAATCTCAAAATCCTCCATCATATTGATAAAAAGCTTTAGATGCTGATCACCAGTAATAGCATTGTTTCCTTGGAACTTTGGCATTTTGTTCCTTACATCTTGAGGCACTGCATTTGGGTAACCAGCCATTCCCACAAAATTTATAGGTCCAAAGGTGTTTACAACAAATGGAGGTCTGGGTTGAGCCATATTGATTTGAGGAGGTGACCCTGGAGGGGTGACAAATTGATGGGGGGTAAGAAGGTTCTTGGAAACATAGGAGTATAATTTTCAAAATGGGTATCCCCCAAAGGCCTTGCTTCTTGGAAATCTCTATCAACCTCAGAAAACATAGGTGTAGAGTGTGAAGAAAACCTTTCAAAATCAAATGAAGGTCCCTCTCCAGCTGGAGAGTTCAATTCCACAAAGAGGCTACCTTGATTCAGAGTCACTTGAATGTACAGTCTTCAATGATAGGCTGGTCACTTTCATCAATGGAGATCCCTTCTTCTTGTCTGCTGATCTCCCAAAACTCTCCAGGATTTTCTTCCTTCTGATTTTGCTTTTCCTAGCTCTGGAAATAATGTCCTAGTAGGATCCCTAGCAAAGAAAGATCTTCTTCCCTCCAGCTTTGCAAATATTAGTAACAAATCTGACTTTGATAGAGTTTTAAGACACTGGTACCTTTTAAGAATCAGATCAACAGGGAGTCTCCACTAAGGAATTTCACCTTAGTTGTGCAGATGCACTAAATATGATCTGTCAAAGGTCTGTCAATGCTAGAAACTGGAAATGGAAAGATTCTAACCTTTCTTCACCCAAATTTATCAAATGAAAGCTAGTGCACTAGGTGTGGAAACTAAAATAATTGCACACAACACTTGGAGCATACAAGAAGTGTTTTACCAGGGATTGAATGTGAATTGTGAGTCCCCAAAAGGATGCCACTGATGTTGGTACCCAAATTTGTTCTCCTTTTCAGGCCAAGCAACAACATTGATTCAACATGGAGCTTAGAGCAGCCAAATCATAAATATATGTCATTTTGTAGCCGGGGAGGAGATCTGACTATCCCTTTGTTACTTGGATTTGTGGAGAGATGGATAGCACCTTAAAAGGATATGATCTTATCCTAACTATTTTAGGTTGTGCCTTTCAACCAAGGTAAGAGAACCTATTTTGTAACCTCTGTTATTTCGAAAGGAGATACATGTACCTTTCTTTTGCATAGATTTTATAGAGAAGACCTTGGGGAAAATATGATCAACGCACCAGATCTGACTCTCATGAGTTGTCACTTCCAAATCATGGAGATACTTTCACAACAAGGCTAAGGTTACTAAAGACATTTGAGACCCTGATTTATCCTGCATACTTTGGTAAATGGATTTTGGTCTTATGTGGGTATACAGAGCAGAAAAGGGGTAGTATGGATGGGATTAGATGTTTTTAAATAGATTTTGGTGGGAGGGGAGACAAGATGAACTTGACTCACCAGATCCTTGAGAGCTTATCCAAAATGGAAAGTTTCAACCAACAAAATGCCACAAAAGCTAGAAATGTTTCTTCAACTAGAATATGTGCCCAAATGGAGACCCAAATTAGCACTCTTTCACACAATCTATGGGATTCTATCACGAAGGCTCAAGTCAAAAAACCCAATAAAGCACCAAGATTCAAATCAAACCATGCCTAAGGTACACCCAGAGGCTTATAGATAATCTCTGTCAACAAAATGAAAGAAAAGTGATTTTAAATCATTTATCTCACTCCCAGATGAAGTCTCTTCTGAGGAATGAAATTACAGATTCCACTAGACTATCACAAGGATTGAGACCTATGTGATTGGACTGGATTTTGATACAAGATTGCAAAAAAAACAAGAAAAACTACTTGCATGCATTCAGAGATGAAATAAATACACTTTACTCAAGATTAACACAGAATAACTCAAGTTTGATCAAATTTATCAGCAAGGGAGAGTTTCCAGAACAATCTCAAAGCTTGTCAATGGTTTTACACTTGCAACCACCTTGACACGATTGAATATTGATACAAAAAGAGAGATATTCATGCTTTTTAGATGACTTCTCAAAAGGGATGGGCTCTGTCAAGCTTTTTCTGCTAGAAAAATCAGTCTTATGACTTTTCCTAAAAACTCCCAACCATTTGTGCATTTATAAAACAACAGGGACCCTTTGTCCCCAAAAGAAAAAAACATTTAATGCACTAGTGTTCACCATGATTCTTTCGTGATTCTCATAATCAAATCTGCAAGAATTCTCTAGGTGCTCGAGGGGGCAAATTTCATCGAATACCTCCCGAATTCAACTCCTTACTCTTGGTAGATCACTCTTCCTTCAATTTTCTAACCACTTCCACCCCTAATCTGTCAAATCTGGCCCCTTGCGTGCTTGGGAGAAGAAAAATGAAAATCCAATCAGGCACAAAAGTCAGACCATTTTAATGGAAAAAGACACCTTCCAGATCTCCCCACCAAACTTCAGATATCAACATTAACTTCCTTCTCATCTTGGCATGTAGGAAAAACAAAGAAATCATGGAAACTTGCACTTCTAGATGTGTTGCAGAGAAATGGAGGGAAAATCAGCTTTCAACTCTCAGCTACCATTGATCTTTACTTTGAATTTGGGCCGTCCACGTGGAAGATTAAAACTTTAAAAATAAACCCGGGGGTTTCCTTGAATTTTTACAACTTTTGAAAAATGGAGCTTTTTCTCCACACGTGTCCTCAGAAATGAGCTGGGTCCTAAGGTGGAACTAGTGACTCAATTCTTGCCATTTGATCCTCTTTTTGGAAAAAAGGAAATTTTTCCAAGTTTCCCCCGCAGCCACCCTTCCGCCATTGATCGGGGCAAAATATTGACTATTTCCCTCATCAGGCTTCCAGGCCATTTTGATGTTTTAACCTTTTGAGGACAAGAGGCAAAAAATCCAAGTTTTCCTCTGATGGTCTACTTCCCCGTCTCTTTGACTTTTCAAACTACCACGTGTCACCATGGCGCACCTTGAGATTGTCCCAAAAATTTTATACCTTGGACTAGCGTGGGCTCGCCATGTGTCCCGTTCCGGTAAAATTTGTCTGAATGCTTGAAGCTCAGTGGAAGGCACCACATGTCATGCTATGAGGTAGTCTCCTTTGGCTGTTGAAAATTCTAAGTAAAATGCAAAGTGAGCGGAGGCCTCCACGTGTCATCCTGGTGCTTCTTTCAAATGAAACTCAAGGGCTGGTCCCCGAACATGCACGGTTCCTCCACGTGTCTCCATAGCGCTATTTCAAAGTGGTCCCTAAAGTAGAAAGCTTGAATGAGCACAAGCTCACCATGTGTCCTATTTTGCCAAACTATACCAACTACATAAAAATTTGTCTAAGTTCAGGAAAAGCAGCGGAAACCTCCAAGTGTCCTCCTGTGGGGTCAAAGTGAGACTTTTTCCCTACCTCTTAAATTTGCTCCAATCAGAGCCTGGCAGGGCATGTTCAAACGTTTTTCCAAAGTGGAAAAAAAGGAACAAGTTCAAAAATAGACCTACCACGCCCCATCAAATCAGCAGAAGCCACGTAAGCACCAAAAAAACCAATGATAATTGAGTGGGGATGTGGGACCAAATTTGCCTTTTCACCAAAAAAGGCAAAAAGTGATAAGTTCAAGAATTTTCCCACTTTCCCTTGACTGACCAAAAGAAGCCACGTCCCCTATCAATGCAAGGATGCAAATTTGATAGGAGAAAATGCCCGTCAAACCATAAAATACAGAAAAATGATCATTCGAGCCAGAAAATGAAAATTTCTTCTAGGATAAAGAATTTAGAAATGTTTACAAGGCTCAAATATGTTTCTTAGAGATGCATCCATTCATTTTCTTCAAGTATTTAGGGAAGGAAATGACAAGGAAGACAAATCTTCGACTGTGGAGACCGAAAAATATGAGAGAACCCGAGCTTTTGGATTAATAGAGAATGGGAGACCCAAATCACAGACCCTTTCCAGAGGAAAAAAGAAACAAGGAGCAAACCATGGACCCATAAGTGATCTAAGACCCAAGAGCAAATTAAAAATGGCAACAAAGATTAACCAGGCACAAAATGGAGAAAAATAAAGTGACAGAGGCCGTAAATTGATAGATTTTCAAAGGCAAATTGGGGCGAGATTGTTTTGAGCACCAACACAATCACAACCCTGAACATGGAGGGGTCATGACCTTGATTTCCTTGATATATCCCACCATGTGACTTCATGGGGATTCGACCCCACTCATCGATTGGTTTGGAATATTTTTTATTTGGAAAAGTATATCCTCAAGTTACTGAATATTTATGTGTCTACAATATTTTTGAGAATCCTATGTTTTTTGATAGGGCTTGTTGACTCCTTAACTAATGATCTTTGTATCATATGTGGTGATTTTATTATGTTGACTACTCAGATGAAAAGGCTTTTCATTTTCCCATGCGATGGTGTACGGGAGAGAAAAAGGCCTTGTTGTATTTGTGCCACAAACTCAAAACATTTTACACAAATCTTCCTTTTAAATAGAACTCTAATTCTACCTAGTTCACCTGTTCAAATCTTTGACAGGGTAAATATCTAAAAATTTTCAGCATCTAGACTGTGCTCTTATTATAATTCAATACATATTTTATCTTTATAACAATCTATGTACACATGTTATAGTTTCTCACAATGCTCTCTTATTTGATCATTCCCCCATTTTCTTTGATATTACATAGGTTACTCCTGCAAAGATTGTAAGGTCAACTCTCAATTTTATTTAAACATTGTGCACCTAAAACATGCTCAAACTATGTCACATATCCAACACATTTAGAGCCTTGGTACCTCGCCCTACTGGATAGGAAGTCCATATTTATTTTTGGAATGATTTCATCAAAAGAACCATCACCTCCCTTCGTATTTACGGAAAACAAGTTACTCTTTTTTTAGTAGTCTACACATGAGGCTTCGTATCATGAGTTTAAATTAATCTCACAAGATCATAATGCATCTCCTTTCAATTAAGCATTACAACTCCATGATGTCCGTTAGAGGCAAAAACTTAAGGTGGAAGAAGCTTACAAATTCATGGGTACTATACTGTGTGCTAGTCTATATTGAATCAAAGTTAGGGACAAATCCTCCAAATAATTCTTTGACATGCTTCACTTTAAACATTATTCCACGAAATTGAAAGATATTTTTCAAGGAAATGATACACTCACTTCTTTACCTGACATCCTTTAAGTGTTTGTACACTATTATCATTGTTTTTTTTCCTCCCAACCTTTCACCCTTTTAGAGAATTATCTCTAATAAAATTCTTGCAAGATTTTCCCTACAAAGTCACTCACTCTCAATGATTTGTGTGTGTTAGACCTCTTTCCTTCATAGATCTCAAGGAAGTAACCTTTCATATAGCTCCTGATAAATCTCTAGGTATTAATGGAT
Organism: Taxus chinensis; assembly: GCA_019776745.2. Classification (NCBI taxonomy): domain Eukaryota; kingdom Viridiplantae; phylum Streptophyta; class Pinopsida; order Cupressales; family Taxaceae; genus Taxus; species Taxus chinensis. The sequence continues at coordinate 778,500,657 of CM034149.1, read as the reverse complement.
TCCCCTATGAATTCTATCAAACCATGTGGGATAATTTTGGATTCGATCTATGTAATCTGTACCTTAAAGCCTTAAAATCTAATTCTCTCAGTCACTTAATCAACCAAGGCAATAATTTTTTTTATCTCTAAGTCTTTTATAGATCTTGAAAAATTTCTAACTAGAGACCTATCACCTTCCTCAATGTGTATTACAAAATTATTGTGAAGAATTTGTCTAACATGGTTTCCAATCTCCTTCCTCCTATTGTTTAAACAAGTAAACTAATTTTACTAAGGCATATGTACATTTTATAAAATAATATTGTTTTTTGGGAAGGAATGGAATGGGCTCATCTCTCTAACTAGAAGGATTTATTTATCAAATTGATTATGCCAAATCTTATGATCATATTGAATTTCCTTTCATTCTAGCTATGCTTCAAGCTCCTGTATTTGGGAAGAGATTTATCCCCAATGTGTAATACTTTTTAAAAATGGAGCTTATATTACAATCAATAAGGGTCAATCCTCCTAGTTTTATTTGTTTATATCCCCTCGTCAAGGGTGTCATTTATCCCCCTAACTGTATGTGTTGGAAGAAGAGGGTTTTAGTTCCCTGCTTGCCCACAGTAATTCTCAAGGTTTGATTAAAGGGATATATATACCTACCATTGATCATCACTTCATCAATGGTGACTTTTTAGATGACTCTTTCCTTAGTCTCCTTAAGGAAGAATAGTATATTCAAAATACTTTGGGCTGTAATTAATTTTTCTACTTGGATTACAGATCCTCCATTTAGTGTAAAAAAATGAGATTTATCAAGAGTGCCAATATTATTTTCCTCTGTGGTTGGAAGTTTTGTAATGGATATGGATTTAGTTGGGTATTGAATTCAGATTTCTTGGCATTTCCTTTTCCTTCCAGAATACTTTGATATAACTTTAAATTTATGTTTTCCAATAGGTTGGGAATAGTATTTCTATTTAGATCACCAAACCTCTTTCTCTATTGGGAAATTTTTAGACACGTTCTAAGGTTTTAACGACTTATCATGTCTATTATTCCTATTTTTGGGATCTTTCTAATACTTAGGAAAAATTTGAGAAACATCTAAGGGATTTTTTATCGGAAAATTTTGAGGGAGACAAGTCATTTCACAGGGTTTCTTGGTATATCTAATGGAGGCATAAAGAAGCTGGTTGAGTTGGGATGCTTTACATTAAACTCTAAGGTCATGATCTTTGTTACAAGTGGTTAATTTATATCTTGGAGGATAGTGAGGGCTTGAGTATTTTAATAGAATTACATTTGTTGAGGATATCCTTTAGGTATAAAATATTTGAAAGATTTTGAATTTCGATCCCTTATTCTCTACCGTATTTATGTTAAAATTGGAGATGATTTTATTTCCCATAGTATTTGGAAATCTTTGGAAATGCTTAAATCACACCTAATATGGAAGGGAGTTTGATTCGGATATGGTTTGTGTATTAACTCTCAATCTCTCTAGTGGTCCTCTATTATCACTTTTCATGACACTCATCTTACTTTGGCTCCATTGGATAAAGTCACTCAAATTTTCAGAAATGGAATAAAAGAGGTGGGAGATTTATTTTACAAACACTCCAGATCCTAGCTTTGATGGGGTGTTCTTTCTTTTTATTTTATTCTTCGACATAAAGATGTTGAACCAATCACAAATATCATTTCTTGTACACCTAATATTTGGACAATATTGGCATCACTTCTGATCTTCGTTAGTGGTGTGATTGGAATTGGCATGCTTACAAACCCCACTTTAGATAAACTTTACTCGCCCCTCATTTGGTGCCTATTGGCATGCTTAATCACTGCTGGAAGATTTCCTCCTATGTTTTTGTTTGGAAACTTCAATTCCAAAGAGTTTTGAACATTCTTGTGAAGCCTAAAATGCTTTGTTTTTGTGGTGTATTCTACATTAGGGGAACCATGTCAAGGATCAACCAAATAATATAGGTTTTAACCCTAATAATATAGTTTACCATCAACTAGATTACATGAAATGTATTTTTGGGTTTGTTCCTAGTGATTGCTTGACCTAGAAATGGATTCATTCCCTTTTTCAACCATTTTATTTGGAGTTCTTCAACTGTAAGATGGTTTGTTTGGATGAATCATCCTTGTTACTTCAAATTTACAACAATTTTTTTATCATCTTCAAAATTGATATTCTATTTCATCTTTGGAAAGATAGAAATATTGTCATTTTTAATAATGTTCCTATGGATAATATTTTCTTGGTTACTAATACAGTGGGTTTTCTCTCCACTGCGATACTATATATTCAAAACAATGATGATAAATTTTGGCTAGAGGTGGAACACCTTTAACGATTTCTTGACGTTTTTCCCTTCACCACCTAAGAGGTTAGTTGGGCACCTACAAATGCTCATGTGCATAATTTTTCACTGCCTCATCTGTACCGCTCTCCTCCTCCACCTCGAGGTTGAGGGTTTCACAAACAATGCTCGCGGAGTTGAAAAATCACCTCTCCTCACTTTTGGTGCTCCCCTCACTCTCGCCCCCATTCCCCTACTCATGGAAGGGTTTTTGGTTTTCTTACAAATTATAATGGTACTGGTCTGAATGCCCCTCAACAAAAAAAATTAAGATGGTTGGCCCTTGCATTTATCCTTCGCGGTCCCTCTTCTCTTATCAAAAGTAGTAACATCAACAATAATAACAAGATGAAAGTGGGTGGGAGCCCATCCATGAGTCGACTCAACCTAGTTCCATCTTGGGTGACAATCTCGGTAACCCACTGCCTCCTCCTTTGTCTTCCTTGTTTGACGTTATGGCTTAGTTTTCTTACTCTTTGTTTTGTTCAAACTTTTATTGATTGATGCTCACATTTTAGTTATGATTTTGGTGTAATTTGCATCCCTCTCGAGGCCTAGCTGGATTGATGTGATTGGCGTTTTGTGGTGTGAAATTTTCCACTCATCTTTTGTACTATCAATGTTGTATATATCTTCTATATATATTCCTCCCAATCAATAAAAAAAATATGAACCAACACCAAAAAAAGTAAAATTATGTCTCTAAGATAAAATGAAATAAATCTTGCCACATCTCCAAAACACTTATCTTTTGCGTCACCAAAATATACCTTGAAATGTTGTGTAGGATACACAAGGATCTTAAAAAATTTAACTATATTAGAAATATCTTAATCAGATTCAAAATAGAATATGCTAAATGTTTTCCATTTCCATCTAGTTTTTCTACATAAGGGTTTCCATGTTAAAACATCTTATTCAATTTAATTTATGTTTGTTATGATTGATGTTGTTTCATCTCTATTCACAATATGTAACATTGTTTCATCTCCACAAAAGAAACACTAATTAAATGTATAAAATCAGTCAATTTCAAGTAGCATAACATGTAAGTTTATAAATTTCTCAACCTAATAGTTTTGTATAAAGCGGGATTAAGCCCTAGAAATACTAGGCAACTACCTAGGGCACCAACACTAAGAAAGGCATAAAAAACATTATAATGATTTTTATGAAGACTAGATCAAATTATTAACCATATATGCTAGTAGAGTTAGTGACTACCCTTACATACTAATTTGATTCTCTTCGTAAAAACTATAAAAATAATTTTAAATAATAAAAGAAGAATTATGATATTTAATTAGTCCTCAAACTTACGCAAGTTCTATTGTTGTTAAATTTAACTCGTACATTCGTATTTTCATACTTTGTATTACTGTCAAATCTTGCAAGTTATTTTCGAAGTAGTTATTAAGAAAGGTAAATATATATAGAAATTCAAAAAAATTATTTTGACAGATATCAATAAAGGAAAGTTATGATAGACTATATGTTAGATAAGCAGCTGAGGAATTTAGGCAGTGGCAACTACAACTATATTTATTAGGGCTTTTATTATGGATGGTAGAGACATAACATATCAATTAAACCAATATTTGGTTACAGTTAATTAAATTTTCTAAAATAATATTCATTTTTTATATAGAAGTCATTACCTTTAGTATTTTCTAGGGCACTCATAAGGCTTAATTTGTTCCTAGTTTTATAACACCAAAATAATATAGAAATCAAATAACTAAAGTGGTTTATTAATTGTAAAATATTGTATTTTGTCACGTGTGTATGATGTAGTAGCTACTGATTTGTGGGGTTTATATACTATGAGAAATGCAATGTATTGATATAAGAGATGCTTCATAATAATGTGAAACAGTTTTTTAGTACATTTCTTACATGTATGCATGTACATATACTGTCTGTATATCCTACACCTCGAATAAACCAAAATATAGTGTATTCTCATGTCTATAATTAATTTTTTAATAATTTAAAGATTAATTTGATAGAATAAATACTTTTCAATGCATGACATTAAGTAAGAGAAGGCCAATAATTTTTTTAATATCATAAAATGTATAAGATTTATCAGAAAGTGAGTAATCTAAAAATCAAGAGAAATTTAAATTTCTTCATTACAATGATAATATAGTACTTTCCATGTTGAACACATTGACCTCTTGACCATATAAAAGATCTAATTTATAATCCCATCTTTATGGTCAAGGAAGCAACTTCTCTAATTTAGAAAGTTTCATGTAATATACTTAAAATATGGATAATGTATTTAAAATTATGGTAAATTAATTTAATTTATTTTTGATTGAAAAGCATATCCATATATTAATGATGAGAAAAATGTATAATGCTAATCATACAAAACTGGGTGGAAAAGATCACACCCCATATGCAAGATCATAGTAGCCATTAAAGGCTACGAGTGGCACAAGCTACATAATAATTTCGATAGAATCTTTTCAATCAAAAAAAAGGTTTGAGCGAAATTTGTAGAAAACCAGCAAAAATCTCCAGACATGGAGCTAGGCGGCAGCAACGAACATGGAGGAAGGAGGCGGTTGAGGCGGGCTCTTTGGACAATCACCCCAACCACCAAGAGTGGTGGCAAGGGTGTCATCAATCAGCTCACAACCATCTGTCTGTGGTTGTTCCTCCTTGGTTCCCCATCGGGAGGGTGAAATGGCCAATGAGAGTCGAGGAAACTTTGACTGATTAGGCCACTGCCACCCAGAGCCGCCGCCGTCCAGCCGACCAAACACCCTAGGGGCGGGTGGAGCCCATGATGGAGGTGGAGAGGGGACCCACCTGTGAGGAGAGGCACTCTGCCGCCCACGAACGGGGCCCCTATCAAAATTGTGCCGCCCACGGGAATGGGAGTGTCGACCTTGTGAGTGGGAGTGGTGACAAGGAGAATCCAGCAGAATGCGATTGACAGCACAAGGGGTGCTCCCCCAATGGTCCAGCAGGGTTTGGAGGTGCTCAACCTCAATGCGGACTTTCTTCGCTTGGACCTACATCTGAAGTGAGACATTGGAGATGACAACAAGCTTGTTAGAAATAGAAAAAATTCTATCCACTATCTCCTTATTAAAAATAACAACATTTCTAGATTTCCAAATATTATATAAAATAGCTTCCCTGAAAGAATGCCAAATGTTGTAAAATTTTGTAGGAATAAAGGCCGAATCCTCCAGAAGAACCATTTTCCACGTAAAGAAGGTGAGTAAAAAAGGTTGGAAAAGGGTGTAAATCCGGAGCCAGGCAGACTGAGCATGAGGGCAAAAAAAAAAGAGACGAAGAAGAGTATCAATGTGGTTGCAGAAAGGGTAGCGCAAAGGAGGAGCGCCCAAAAGAATGAGGTGTTTTCCCACAGGAAGCCCTTGATGAAGAATAATCCAAAGAAAGTGATCAACTTTGGGCTCTATAGGAATGGACCAAATGACAGAGAAGCGTTTCTTCCACCCAAAACGAGTGGAATGCAAGCTCCAACGAGATTGAGCTTATTGAGAGGGAGCTGCTTTTGCACGAGAAGCTTGTAGCCCACCCGAGGTTTATAATTTCTGAAGGGGGTGGCAGAGGGCCAATGTCAATCAAACCACCATGGGCACTGCGTAGTGACACCAATTTTATGCAGACAATCACTAGGTATGAGCTCTTGAATAAGAGAAATGCCTTGTTTATCATTATCATTAAGAGTAAATGTAGCCTTCAGGCTATCCCATGTAAGCCAATCCCTGGTGATAGGACAGAACATGTCCTGAATAAACTTAATTCCTTTTTTGAAGAACTGCAGACCCTTAAGCTGTAAGGAAAGAGCAAGAGGCTTGTCATGATATTGAATAGCCAAATTCCACCACAGACTGAGAGAGTTGAGAGAAAGCCCATTCCGGAAACAATCACCCCACTAAAGTAGGTGGGGTTTGAGAAGCTCTAAGGCCTTATAAATGCTTTAGACCACAAAAGAACCACCGATTTTGATAGGAACAGGGCATAGAAATAAAGAGTAGTAGTTCAAAACCTGCCAAGCCTTCCGATGAAGTGAAGACCCTTGAGATATTCAATTTCTAAGAAGAATTTTCCAAGACTCCTCACCTTCAAGGTTGCGAATGATCCATTTAGCAGTAAGAGCACACCCTTGAAATTGAATGTTGATAAGGCCAAGATCCCCAATCTCTTTGGGCGTACAAAAACTATCCCAAGCAACCCTGTGAAAACCATGATTCCCCTCAGAGTTGGCCCACAGGAATTCTGACAGAATTTTCTCCAACCTATGATATGCAGCTTTAGAAGGTGCCCAACATGAGGAGTAGTAAACATGAGTGGCAGCTAAAACCTTGGAACAAACTTGAAATTTTCCAGCAAGAGACAGATGCTTTGTGATCCAAAAGGAGATTTTTTGTTCAACCCGCTGGATCACATAGTTCTATAGGTCAGTAAAGGAAGCCATAAAAGTAAAAGGAATGCCAAGATACTTAAATTGAACACCAGGTTCAATCCAAAGCCATTGAAGTCCCTCTAGCCAAGGAGGTTTGGGACCCATTACCTTTCTGTAACATTGGGTTTTCTTCCATTGGATGGCAGAACCAGAAGCACGACAAAAAGTGTCAAGACATTGCATAGCATTAGTAAGAGAGGCCTCAGACTCATCCAACGTGAGAAAAGAGTCACTAGCGAAATGATCATTAATCAACTACTTACGAAAAGGAGGTAGTTGGATACCTTTGACTAAATCGGCATTAGCAACATTAGCGAGAAAATAGCTGAGACCTTTAGCAACAATCACATAAAGAGGAGCAAGAGGGCAACCTTATCAAATGGAACGATGAAGAGAGAATCACTTAGACTGCTAGCCATTGATAGTAATACAAGCACCCACATATTTAAAGAGCATATTCACAGAGTGGATGAACTAGGGTCCAAAACCAATAGCTTGCAACATGGCCAAAATGAAAGGCCACTCAACTCTATCATAAGATTTTTCAAAATCAATTTTAACAAACAGAGTCAGTTGAGAGGTTTGATGGGCATACTCCATGCCCTCCCACACTGCAATAATGTTGTCCAAAATATATCTATTTTTAATAAAGTCAGTTTGTTCACTCCTGATGATCAAAGGTAATAAGTTTGTTAGCATGTTACTAAGAGCTTTGGCAATGATCTTATATGAAACATTGAGCAGAGTTATGGGCCGCCAGTGTGTGATAAGCTCTGGGTCGCCAGCCTTGAGTATGAATTTTATGTTACCCCGGTTAATCAGAACTCCCAGAGTGTTGGAGGACATAGCTTCCAGATAGACCTGGTAGAGATCTGGACCAACAGTAGGCCACAGAGCCTGGTAAAACTCACAGGGAAAACCATGAACCCTGGGGGCTTTATCGGAGGCCATCTGAAGAGAAACTTCCTTCAAATCATTGAGAGTGAGAGGATGATTACAGGCAACATGTTGACTTTCAGATAGCTTATAGGGAACAATGTCAATGCATTGGAGGAGAGCAGCATCGCGAACCAGAGTAGCAGGTTGAGCAACAAACAAAGCATGGTAGCGATGCACAAAAGCTTGCAGAATATCCAGTAAAAGGGCAAGCCTTTGATTACCTTCTTTAATTGCTTTGATTTTGGTGAGAGTTTGATTAGATTTAAGAGAAGCAAAAAACTCTATAGTAACTCTGTCACCAATTTGGAGCTAGTGCAGTCTGGCTCGAACTTGAGCTCCTTTAGCCTTATAGTGCTCCTCAACCTAAAGCTTATGCTTCCAATGAGCAGCTTGCACTTGAATGTGAGTGTTGAAAGGAGACAAATTAAGCTCTTGAATAGCTCTCGTGTATTCAATATGAGAGGCTTCATGAGAATTCTTACGAAAAAAAGCATCTTGTTTCCCATACAGCCAAAGAAAGGAAGTGGTACGAGTGATGTCATGAGACCACCAATCAATCCAGCTAATCCCATCAACAGGTCTCAGGTCCAGATTCCAAATACATCTTATGTAATCCAAAATCTTGGGATGAGAGAGGTGAGATGTATTCAAATAGAACTGAGTGGACTTGGGCTTGGGACATTAAAAGTTCCATTGAAGCCCAAAGAAGATAGGCTTATGGTAAGAGACCAAAGCATTGTCCACAACTGAGATCGGGAGGTTGTGTGAAGCATCAAAAGAGAACCATTTTTGTTCTGAAAGTAGAGCTTTGTTAAGGTGTTTATAAACTCTGTCATCGCCAGCTCTAAAATTAGACCATGTGAACCAAGGAGTGGTAGTATTAGAATGTTTGCGGTGGTTGGGATCAAACAAACAGAGCTTATTGTGCAAGTAAAACTAGGCTTCACACTCACTAGCACACCAATGCATAGGAAGTCGGCCCAATTTGTCTTTGGGAGATTCAACCATGTTGAAATCACCACAAAAATCCAGGTAGTAGAGGGCAGGTGATCAGCCAGCCACCGCCAAAAAGAAGAGTACTCCAAAGCATCATTGGAAGCATAAATATTAGCCAACCCAAGAATGTGGCCGTCAAAATCAAAAAGGGTCCACACCACCCGATGGGAGGGGTCAGAACCCCATGATATGATGTTGGAGGTGAGGTCAGGGCTAAAAAGAGTGACAACACCACCTCAACCATTATCATGTGCTGACATCTGGCAGAGAGAACTAGGCTACATGGTATGCATAGCAGCAGAAAGATGGAAGCCTGTGATTTTGACTTCATGCAAACATAACACCTGAAACTTTGCAAAATGATTACAATGTCCTTGACAAGATATCTGCGAGTCAGATCAGTTAGCCCCCTGACATTCCATGAGTAAACTATCATGGAGAAGTATCAAGGTGCATGTTTTCCTCCTTGAGGCCTATTAATGCTCCAAAGCGGTTAGAAAAAGTGACTTGTCACGCATTCCCATGCATATAATCTCTGAGCTCAAACTGCCAGCGAGGTCTCTGTGAAAATTCCTCCTCGAAAGGAGGGGAGGGACTTCGTGAATGGTGTAAGGTAGGTTTTCTCTCTATCTGAGCAGCCGAACCACCGGTAGTGTTGTCCAAAAAGTTTGAAGTTTCGGGAAGCGAGGGGTGTGACAAAGTAGGAGCTGATGGGTGGGAGCTGATGACGATAGCAGCTTGCGAGGTCTGGGAAATAATGAAGGTGGGCTTGGGAAGGGTTGTAACAGACAACTTTGTAGGATCAGAAGCAAAAGCATTCACTGGTTTATAGGTAGCTTGTTGGGGTTTGTTGCGGGCTGAAGGTTTTCGGCCAGAGACAGTGGTCCAACCATCAGAGGAGGGGGTGTTGGATTTAGGGTCCAACGGGGGTTTCTCTGAAATTGGCGGTGAGCTTTTTGTCATGAGGGGACAATCCTTAATCATATGGTTTGCGGATTGGCACCGGAAACAAGTATTGGGTAGGTTAATATAAAGAACCTTCTGTGAAAAATGTGTGTCCCCAACTTGTATATCTAGGGTATCCTTAAGATCTTTTGAGAGATCAATCTTAACACAAACTCGTTTCTTGGGTTGAGCTAAGTAGAACTTAGGTTGCTCATGGTAGATGAGACAACCCATGGGTTTGATAAGCCGGTCAATAAAACCCCAGAGAGGCAAGAGAAGACCTAGAAATTCAATCCAAACAGGGATCTTGAGTTTGGCTTGCTCGGAGACTTGAAAGTCCCGAGTCCAGTGGGGAGAATACCACAAGGGTATTACAAATAAACCAGGGACCATGATTGACAACAACTTTGCAATGTTCAGCATTGGCAAAGCGAAACAGAAAGAAACCCTTATTCATATTTTGGAATCCCTCCACCTTGACTCCATGGGGATGCCAATGGTTATGGATCCATTGGCAGAGGATACCCTCAGGGGGAACTCGGCCCACTAAATAAGCAAAAAAGAGAAAAAGATTCAAACCAATTGCAGGCTTTATCAAAAGCAGGTAAATCAAGCACAATATCTGGGGAAGGAGTATCAAAATCCTTACCTCGTCGAAGACTTTCAGAACAAACTTCCTCGCTCTTTTCAGTGCCATTGTCCAGAGCTCCTGTGTTAAGACCAACATCAATGGATGCATGGCCCAAGGAGGTGGTCATTCTATAAGCCACCGCCCAAGGGGCGGAAAGGCGATCAATACAAAATTAATGTAGATATTCCCTCCTGGATTTGAAGATCGACGGGTGTGACGCGATGGCGGCGTATGGCAAGGCCGAACATTCACTGTGCATCAAAAAACTTTACCACCCAGCTTTTCCATATCCTCACAAATATTTAAGACTACTACAACATTATTTTTAGTGTAAATTAAGTATGAGTATTTAAGACATTAAATTATCTTTGAAGGTCTTTGAATTGATTTTTTTTTTATGTATTTAAAGATCCTTTAATCGACGAGTTTGCAACTAGAAAATAATTTGAATAACATTTTGTCAAACAGTTTTCATATCATTTGTATCACAAATTTATATAAAAAATTTGCTAAACAATTTGTAACACTCAAGACTAAAAGAATTAAACTTAAGAATTCTACTGAAAAAACTCATGTAGTTTGCTCGTAAATACTACAAACTTATGCCATGTAACACAAAATTACATTCATACCAAAAAAAATAAGCTGACAATTTCGTCTAAAATTTACCAGAGATTCAAATGCTTATGTGGGGACACTTACGTCAAAGAAAGTCTCATGCCCATGAAAGACGAGGATAAAGAAATAAATTACGGACAATAGAAAAATCGGAATTGGAAATTTAAATTAACAAATGGAAATGGATTACTTACGCCAGAGAAGAGTAGTTCATCTTTATCCATGCTCTCGATTGCTATATCCACTGGTGTTTTTCCCTTCTTGTCAGCATCATTGATCGACATTTTTGAAGCGGACACAAGGGTCTGTAGCATAGTTGTAGTAAGTTCTGAATTCCTCTCAAATATTAATTCTGCATTTATGACAGCCAGGTGGACAGCATTTCTACCCTCATTGTCTACCTGTTCTAGACAATCTCCACCCTTTTCTAATATCAGTTTCACCATTGTCTCATTCCCTTCCTTCACTGCTATGTGAAGAGGTGTCTGTTTAATCTTATCCAATTTGTCACATAAGTCTTTATCTTTATCCAAAAGCATGTTGGCAATATACAAATTTTGCTTAACATGCTTGTCATGAAACCAAGGATGAAATGGCGGAACAAGCTCCTGTAGTGGAGGTATTAATGCAGCAAAATGTAGTGGTGTCCTACCCTCAGTGTCTGCTATTGAAACGAGTTCAGGCTTCATTTTGATAAGTGTCTTAATTACATCTGCAAAAATACATATGCGACAGTAAGAAATAACTTTTTAATATGGTATTGATATCACACACACAAAACATTTTATTACTATTAAAATTTACTAATGTTTTATTATTTTAGTGTAGCTGTTACGGTACATCTGAAATTAAATTTTAAAAAAATTATCTTCTAAAAATGCCACTAATACTTTTATATGATTTTTTGTTTCTGATTTCTAAATGTTTTTCCCTAATAGAAGATAACTATAACGAAAGAAAATGTTTCTCTAACACACCGAGTCTTTGTTGGTATTTTCCATTTATCTCATACCACATTCATTACAATATTTATATAGATTGAGTGAAAACCAATCACAAATATAAGTAGCATAGCTATATTATATAATGTATGTAAAATATGTCGAGAGCTATAGTTCTTAAGGCGCCTATTCCATTTACGTTGCACGTCTATAATAGTGATATGGGAACATAATTTGTGAAGGCGATAACTTTTGATTTGACTATTGTATCGTCTTGACATTTTTCAGGGTGGTATATCTTCATTAGTATTATGCTGGGTGCCAACTTTTTTTGAAAGGTTGTGGCCATTTCGACATATTTTCGAGCCCGGATTCGTTCATCTAGTAGTCTAAAATTGACTCCGAACGTTGTTTTCACTTTTGATTAGGTCTTAGTGTAGTGCCCTCAAAACAAAATCAAAATAATAACAAAAAAAATTATGAAGGCATGTGGCAAGGTATGGGGTGCTAATTATGTCAGAGAAGTACAATATTAGGGGGTTGCGTGTGGCAGTCTCCATCATCTGCGCCAAGGATGTACAGGCCATGATCACGCTAAAACTCAATCAACTTTGAAAACTTAACAATAATTGGAAAGTTCAGGTGCGTTGATAGAAATTTATGTAAATGTGGACAGGAAACTGTAAGATGATGATGGGATAATATTTTGGGCCGGCAGTTCAGAAGATATGGGTTTGCTCACTTTTCTCATGGTTCCACTTATGTTATAAACAGATCTCCAACCAGATTAGTTTTCTTCTGCCCGCGTACTCCAAGTCTGTGTCAAAAAAGCGAGCTCTGGAACACGGCATGGACGACATTTGTCAGATGATGTAGTTACAAACGTTGGTAGACGTGTATGTAAATTATGAAAGAATAAACATGCACGGGAACTGTTGAGAGAATGTTAAAAACATGTTTTTAGTACGTAGCTTCGACTGCAGGATTATGTACAGAATAAACGGGTTTCGCTGAAAAGGCTTTGAAAATTTCAAGCAAATGCATTCGTAGGTGTAGAGCCTCATACCCTTTGTTACATGTGATGTCTACCCTCCACTGAAAATGCACCACTAGGGTGCATTGCAACCGTCCATGTAAAATGTACCGGTGCATTCGTAGGTGTAGAGCCTCGTGCATTTTGTTACATGTGATGTCTACCCTCCACTGAAAATGCACCACTAGGGTGCATCGCAGCCGTCCATGCCGGTGCATTTTACATGGACGGCTTGTGATGCACCCTAGTGGTGCATTTTCAGTGGAGGGTAGATAATTCCTTTGCCATATACTTCCATCCTGCGTCAAAGTGGGACCTCTCGAACAGGGTGTGATCATCCAACAAAGCATAAAGGTTAGAGGAATAGTGTCAGACGTAGTTGCAAGTGTCTGGTAGTCATGTACACAAAATGGGGAAGCTTACACAAGGAAAGTCAATTGTTCGGAAAAATGCATCAAAGAGATGTGGTCTAATGGAACACACCCTAACCATGTAAGCTTCATTTTTGTTTTATTTAAAATGCAAGCTTGCAGGTTTAGTGGAAAAGGGTTCTAAATACTTCAATGACATAAGTGTTGCTTATAGCATTCCACCTAGAATTGAATATTATGTCTGCTCGGTTGACATTCTTTGTTGTGCTGGCTATCTTGAGGAAACTCTAAACTTTATCATCAACACACCAATTAAACATGTGGTGGTTGTGTGGATGTGTTTGTTTGGTACCCCTGTAGAGCACATAAGAATACAAAGTTACAATAATTTACATCAACTCTTCTTTTGAGTTGGATCGTCAAAATGCTACAACTTATGTTCTTCTGTCAAACATCTATGCATAAGTGCACAGGTCAAGTGAGGTTCAAATGGTAAGGAAATCGATGAGGGATAAAGGAATTATTCCTCTGGCACCATAGTGAGAAGTTGGAAATTGCATTTTGATTGTTAAGTCATGCCCTAGGACAACCAATGGAGTTGTCAAGAACCTCTGTGTATGTGTTGACTGCCATACTGCAACCAACTTTATCTCCAAGATCACCTTTAAGACTAGAAATTAACTCTTCCCACTCCTTTCAGTCCCAACTTATTAAGATATCTTAATGTGAGGTCGTGGTGTGCAAGATGGGTCTGTTCAAAAGGTCTTCAAAACTTTGAATCAAATGCCATTAGAAGGTGTAAAGTGAGACTCAACATCCTTGACCAACACACTCTCTTCTTGTGTGAAAATGAGAGCTTCAAGGCAAGGGTGTTTGGTAAGGCACTTCACTACCATTCGACTAGATGCCTCGAAGAGATATGTGGTCTCATGGTTTGTGTTGGTGGCAAGACGTGCCCAAAGTGGAGTTTTGAAAAGAAATGGGAATCCTAACTCAAAGTGCATCTAGCAAATGTTTCACCAAATTTTGAAGCAGTGAACGCTAATAATTTTATCTAGGCATGGTTCATCTCTCTTTATCTTTCATAATTCTTGTCATTTAGTTTTTCATTTGCAATAAGATAAAATTTTAAACTGTAGGAATTATCATAGCTCTGATTGTTTAAATAATTATGTTTTCAAAACAATAAGATGTCATATCGTAACTTACGCAATCCAAATATTCCTTGGTGGGGAAACCATGAACTCAAACCCTCATTTGAGATAATCTAGAAAACTTCCTGACCAAACTAGATTGCTTCAGTACTCCTTTTTATTGACAAGTTGAAGTTGAGACCCCTGTAAATATGTTGAACACTCCCTTGTTAAAATAGATAAATCACGATTTTCATAGACTTGCAAAATAACCTTCGTAACTCCAGAAAGGAGATGTTAAAGTTCTACGTGTACCTTGTTATGTGAGGAGTCACTTAAATCCTTGAATCGACCTCAATGATCATCTGTGATACTTTTGAACACCCTTCTAGGAGCCATGTTACACCATTTTACAGCTGTAGGAAGCTGCTGAATTTGAAAATTTGGGTTTCGTATTGGCTCACCGTTTGAATCCTAGACAACGAAATGTTTATCCGCCTTCACAAACCTCTAGTATTTTTAGTAGAAAATTTCCTGGAACCTTCAGTTTGGGGAAAACACTCTTCTTGATAGTTTGGCAAAGACATTTTGTAGGTCTCCAGTCGAAGTTTGACTAGGCCAAACTAGACCAATTACGACCGGTGGCTCCAGAAAACATGTTTTCATTTGATAACTGTTTTCTAGTTCTTAGTCCCATCGACTCTTATGAATCTCCATATATAGGGAAACTTGTAGGAAGTTTCTCGTTGCGCGTTCATCCATCAAATGTCAGTTTTGGACGTGGTTTTCTGAGCCCTCGAGCTAATTTTTGATAGTTTCCACTAGGCCAATTTCAACCAATGGCCTCAAAAAACTATCCACTAATTGTAAATTGTTCGTTAGGTTCTGAATTCTGTCAGTTCTTGTGAATTCTTGGTGTATAGGAGGACACGTAGAAACTTACCTGTGGTGTGTTTTCTCATTAGAGGACAAAGTTTGATAGTGGTTTCTTCACATCCGAGCCTAAATTGAACATTTTTGCAACTAGCAGGAAAATGTAAAAAAATAAAGTTGTAGGACCTCTTTCGGTTTGCCAAAACATCACGGAAACTTGTTGACACTTGTAAAAAACTGCTTGAAACTCTATTGTGTGCCTTGTTGTGTGAAATTGAACTTTTGGCAAAATAGTGTTTCTCTCTCTTCCCTATTTCTTTCTCTCATTAGTTAAGAAATGAAGTGAACTAAAATGAAATAAATATGTGTCTCTAACCTTCTACTTTCGAATGCAAATTATCAATGTTATTATGTAAATGGAAAACTAAAAATGTTAATTATGCTAGATTTGGGTGGATGCCATGCCAATGATTTATCATTGATTTCATGCTCACATGGTTTTGTAGGATGCAAGAAAGATGGTGAAAGGGTGTGGTGTAATTCATTGTTTATTATCGTAATTTATATAGGTCATTGTAAATGTATATATGCATAATGTATTGCCATGTTACAGAAAATTTTATATTTTAAATTTTGTGATATGTATTGCAGAAGTTAGTTTAGGGATACCTTGGGAAATGTGCATTTTAATTCATATTTACATACGTATAGATCCCACAGGTTATATATTATATATATATATATATATATATATGTATATATATATATATATATATATTTAAATGAATTTGAAGTTTAATATCTTATAGTGCATTTCCAGTGTGCAATAAATAATTGATGTGTTGTAATTCTTTACCTTGAAAATGTAATAAAAGAAATCTAATCACAATAGATAACCTTAGTTTAAAACTAGTGCATATCTATCCTTCTCGCATGATCCATTCCTTAGCCCATAAAGAAATTGAAACCTTATAATGAACTTAAACTTTGCACTCTATGACACCTTCTGAGTTTAAAGTAAATAAGATCCCAAATTTTTGAGTTGTCATCATAGCCAGTATGTTTAGCGACATCGTCGTAAACCCAGATGGTTAGGAACGACATGGTCAAACTTTATCTGGAGTAAGTAGAACTAACACTTCCTTAGTATCCTAGTGGACTACTTTGTCTTACAAAGTTAGATTTAGAAATTTAATTTCATCATGTAGAATGAATTGCTTGTGGGATCCAGATGACACAATGGAGCTAGTGAAATAGTTGTACTATTACTTAAACTCTTGTTAATGATCTCTTTAGATCTCAGCTAAATGTGTTACCTTGGCTACTGAAAAATATAGTGCCATAGGGTCCTTTGCAGAGGCTTTATAGGGTAAATATGTTTTACACCTTAATCTGATCTATTATAGGGTGTAGATCCTTAGAGTGAAATCAGAATTAAACTAAACCATAGTTGATTAGGAGGTTAACTTGTGGGTAGAAAATTGTAAGTAACTCTTTGCAAATGAAATTGATTTGAAATATGTTGACTTAAGAGAAACCAGAAAATAAAAACTTGGTTCCGTAATTCCTTTGCCCTTATGTCGTTTATGACATTAAGAATAAAATAAATTTCTCCTATGTAGAATCAGGAAATGTGGAAACATGGGATCTCATTATGAAAACAAATCACTTGTGGTTCATGTATGGTTCTAATGCTTCCAATCATGTACTTCTTTAAGATGTTAGAAAAGTACTTTTGTAACTCTTTTGTTATAAAGTGATGCTAATAATGAGACCATAGTGCAATGCAATAGTAAAGCATATAATAGTAAAACAAGATTTGAGGTTAGGATTAATGTCACTCTTGGAGTCCTTATAACTCAATTCAACATTTTCTTGTGTTAAAAAAATATGAATTGTCCTTTGTGAGATCAAACTTCAAGAAAACAAAAGATATATATAAATCTAAATAAAATTTCTTGATGTGGAAATGTTGAATGGATTCAACAAGTTATTGAACTATATTAACTATGATGGGAAATAAAGATACCGTGATCGAAGAATGTTTTGGGAAAAAGGTATCTTGAATCTAAATCTGCCTCCCGCCTTAAATCCTAATATTTACTTTCTTGACATCACGTCAGATTCACTATTGTAGTAAGGGTAAAATTTAAACATTGAATAAACATTTGAGAAGCATATTTTTAACATAAGAATGAGAGAATTAAATTAAGTACTTTGTATGCAATTTGAAATATGGACCAAATAATTATGTAAGTTATGGAGATTGTCATAAGGATAAAGAGTCCAACTTAAATGGTCTGAACTGTAAGTTGAATGTGAAATGAAACTTAAGAATTTGTAGGTGGAAAAATGATAAAATTATCCTTGTCAAATAATGTTATTGGAATTTTAATCATAACTAAGATGTAATCATGGTAATGATGTGTTGTGGGTTTTCCAATCCTTGAGTCCCTTTCTTGTGGTTGGGTCATTGACTATGTATTCAGTTCATTAGGGAAAGTGCGGCATCGACATGTATATGGTGTTTGTCATCTGTCTATGTGATTCGATGACTTATGTAAGTTGTCTGTATGCATTGTTTGAGTTTCTTTACTTAGAGCCCTTGTGGTGTTGTGTAGTGAGCAATGTAAGTAAAAAAAAATTATCCTGGTATTTTTACTGTTGTATTTATGTGTGTAAAATGTGGGTGTTACACTTAGATTTTAAAGAACTCTTGTTATCTTGTTCGTGAATAGTTGGTGCTAAAATTTATGGGTAGAGGCCTGAATTTATGAATGGTGCAATAATTATGAGTCTAAAATATTGGGGCCCATACATAAATTTATTTGTTAGTATGTAATCACCTACACCTAATATGTTTTGTGGTTATCAATTTCAACCAGGGTTACATTAGAGTGGATCAACATAAAACTAAAGATGTTTGTATGCTCCAAATATGTATGCTGAAATTATCTAAAATGCACATAGAAATTTCCCATCATGAAAACACATCTGCCAATTTCATCCTCTATTCAATGCTATTTTTTGAGCTCTATGGAGGTATTTCAAAACTCTTAGTTGGCATCTGACATTGTAATAGGTACCTCTATAATGTATGTACCTATTGCATATTAGATTACATAGTTCAATGATATTTATTTATATTTCCAAAGACATATACTCTATGCAATGTGTTGTAAACCTCACCAGAGGTATCATTCTCTAAGACACCCATTTTAGGCATGACGTCACAAATTAGAAACATGGTCTATATGTGATTAGAAAACAAATGACCTCTCATGTCATTATTTCATGTAGACATATAGGATATTCTACTATATCATGCTATGGTATCTTTCAATTCACTTTGACTAAGATCATAGCACCCTTGCCCCTATTAAAATATTTGAAGCATTTAGATTGTGCAAATTGAAATTCACTGAAAACCTCCCTAAATTGAACACTCTAAGTGCATATTAGGTTGCTATTGTATGCATCACTGCCACAAATAGTATCATTGATGTATAAATAAGTGAATAAAACCACTATATATTCTAATATTTCCACAATTTGAGATCATAAGAACTTCTTATCTGAATTTTCTTGAAATACGTATGAAGGTATATTTTATACTTTTTAATAGGAAATAGTAACACATATCTTCATTGATTAATCCCAATGAAAGAATTTTTAATAATTGAACAACCAAATTTATTAGCATCTTTTAACATATTTAACTTAGATCAACAATTTCATCTACATCAATCTAAAATCGATAAAATGAAGTATCCAATGTAATTGTAGGTATGTTGACACAAATATCAATACAATGAGCATCATATATGATCTATATTCAAAGAGTGTTATGGAATATCTCCAATTAAGAGATTGGTCATGGTTAATAAAACAGCCTATGCTATGATATTTCACAAACTTCTTCTCGATCTATATTGATTAGTAATGATATTATACAATGTGAAATAGTAAATCATTTTTAACTTCAGATGAATAGGTTCAAAGAGTGTACAAAATGTGCATTTATTGATTTTAGAATTAAATGATTTATTAGTAAAATAAAATTATGTTAAAATATTCTCATGACAGATACATTTTTCAATTGCTTGAAATCTATTATTTTAATTAAAATTAGTTTTCCCATGTTCATTTACTATAGTGGTCAGTATATAAGTTAGTTAAATATTTTAGTGTTTGCAATAGTTAACACAAAAGATGATATGTTAACCTAAGTGTTTTTTATTCAATATAAACATCCATAACCTTGGAAAGAGTATAAACTTGTGATTTATGTATTGTTAATGCCCATGCCAACTGTAAGGATAATTGGTGTTTGTAATCCCACTTTTTATTTGTGTTATTGGGATGGTTCATGGATTTCTATCTTCAAATGGTATTCCAAAATAATCATCAAGATTAAACAATAACATATGTATGGTTTTTTTTGTTGATACTACCAGGTGTGACATATTTTTCTTTGAATATGTTGGTATCCAAATTGATTCTCTCCATTTCAAGCTGAGCAACATCACAGATTCGACATGGAGCTTAGAGACAAGATAGATCATTATGTGTGTCATTTTGTAGCCAGGGATGAGATCTAACTAGCCCTTTGTTACTCAGATTTGTGGAGAGATGGATAACACCTTCAAGAGGATTTGAACTATCCTCACTACTTTAGGTTGTGCCTTTCGACCAAGGTGAGAGGACCCATAGTGTAACCTCTGTTTGATGAAGGAGATGGAGATATCCTTCTTTTGCACAAATTTTATGAAGAAAACCTTGGGAAAGTATGATCAATACTCCATAATTTAACTCTTAAGTGTTGTCACTTCTAAAAGATGGAGATACTTTCAAAACAAGGCTAAGGTTACTGAAGACATTATGAAATCTTGATTGTTCTGCATATTTTTAGTAAATAGATTTTGTTCCTTTGTTGATATATAGGGAAAACAGGGGTAGTTCAGGATGGATTCATGGTTTTTGAATAATTTTGGTGGGAGATTAAGCAGGATAAAGTTGATTATACTAGATCTTTGAGAAACTTCACAACAATGGACAAATCAACAACAAAAAGCTTTAGAATAGTTAAGACGTTCCTTCAACCAGAAGGTGTGCTTCAATGGAGGCCCAGATCAACATGTTTTCACACAATATTTGAGAATATAACATGAAGGCTTGAGTTAAAAGACTCAATTAAACACAAAAATATCTGATCAATCATGCCTAAGGTACACCCAAAGACTTACGGACAATCTTTATCAACAAATGACAGTGAAGTGATTTTAAATTTGTTTATCTCATCACAGGATGAAGGATCTTCCTGAAATGAAATTGCAAATGCCACTAAATTGTCATAGGGATGAGATCTTGTGTGATTTCACAAATATTTTAATGTAATATTGCAATAGGAACAAAAGAAACCATTTGCAGACATTCTGAAACAAAGTAGACACAAATTGCTAGAGATTGAACACAGATTAATTTGAAAATTGATTAGATTCATCAACAGGGGAAAGTTTCCAGAGAACATCTTAGAGCTCGTTAATGGTTGTACACCTATAACCAACTTGACATGATAGAAAATCTAACACAGAAGAAATTAACAAGGTTATCTCAGATTGGTCTCTCAGGAAGATGGTTTTTCTCAAATTTTCTCTTAAGAATTCAACTCCCGACCCTTTGCAAGAGTATTATCATTGCATTTATACAATTTTACTCACTCAATTTTTCCCCCAAAAGAGAAGAATATTCGAGGGACCTTTGCTTTTTACTAATTTTCCAAAGAAAGTAACATTTAACAAATTCACATCCGAAAGCTTCTAGGTGGACCAATTGTGAACTGGATCACATTTCTTGGGCCCTCGACTAATGACTAGGATGCCATGCTATAATGTTTTTGAAATCCTTTTAATCATTTTGATTTTTTCATGAGAGAAATCCCGCTATATTAATCATTTTCTGGAGGTTCTGCATAACTGGATCTGAAGTAATCCTTTTTTCTCTCGAGACAACACCTTTTCCATCCTTTGCACCTGTAACCTTCATCATTTCATCCTTTTCCCATTTTTCCTCTGTAATTCTACCCGCATCCATCTTCTCTAGTAATTCCCATTTTTTCCAAGTGCCTGAGCAATTCCAACTTCAAAATATCAACCTTTACAATCCTTGGACTCACAAATTAAGTTCTGAATCCATTCAATGGCACTTTACATACAGAGATGACAAGGAATTTCATCAAAAAATGATGAAAAACAATGCATATTCACATCTCTAGGATTCTTGGAGAAAAAATGGTGGAAAAATAGACATGAAATGCACAACAACCATTGATTATACCCCTTTTCTACTTTATATGATAGATCCATCCATGTGTTTCCTTGGTGCACAACTGCAAAGGAGAAGTATAGGGGCAAGTTTCCAAACAAGCGTGGGCCTTCCACATGCCCTGGGCCCAAGAAAAATGTCCTTTTGGCCTTTGAAAAGTCTCAGTATGAAAAGGAGCCAGCGGAAGCCTCCACATGTCTCAATGGCACACTTTGGTATGGTCCTCAAAAGTGGAGACCCTAAACAAGCATGGCTTACCACGTGTCTTAGTCAAGTAGATTTGTTAAAAGAATTTAAAGGATCAGCGGAAGGATGCCATGTGTCTAGGGTCTGAGACAATTTTCCTTGGTCGTTGAAAAGTCCAAGAAAGGGCAGAGTGAGCGGAAGCCTCCAAGTTTCCATCTTGGCACTTCTTCAAAATAAAATTTAGGGCTAGTCCCCAAATAGGTGTAGGTCCCTCCACGTGTCCCTAGGCCTTTTAGAAAGTTGATTGAAAAGCTGAAGTATAGATAAGAGCTTGCAGAAGCCTCCACATGTCTCTGACGCAACTTTGAGATGGTCCCCAAAAGTGAAGACTCTGAACAAGCATGGGCTCACCATGTGTCTTCTTGGCGCAACTGCTAAGGTATGACCTAGAGGAAGACCCAAATGAGCGCCGAACTGTGTCCTCCAACAGCCAAAGATGTCTCAGTCTGGTAGAGTTGGTGAAGGATCAGTGGAAGGCGCCATGTGTCTATAGGTCTCGAGATAGGGCCATTTGAAAAGTCCAAGCAAGAGAAAAAAGTGAGTGGAAGCCTCCAAGTGTCCTCTTAGTGAACTTCTTCAAAATAAAATTTAGGGGCGGGCTCCTCCAAATAGGTGTGGTTCCTCCATGTGTCCTAGGCCCTTTTAAAATTTCTTTGAAAAGTTTAAGTATAGAGCGTAGATGGTAGAATCCACGTGGAAGCCTCCAACATGTCACCACGTCCATATCGCAATTCTAAGGTGGGACCCTAGAGGTGGATCCTCAAATGAGCGCCATCCCTCCACGTGTCCATGGTCCACCAAAGCTACACCGGCCGCATGAAAATTTTTCTAAGTCTGAGCAAGGTAGCGAAAACCTCCATGTGTCTCCCCAGTGTAACTTCAAAGGCCAAACCAAAAGGTAAATTTTAAGATGAGCAACCGTCGGACCCTCCACATGGACAAGTTTGAGTTGAAGTGAGCCTTAGAGTTTTCAAAATTCCCCACTGAAGCCGCATCCAACCAGAAAGGGCCACGTTTCCACAGATGCTAAGATATAAATTTGATGGGGAAAAACACCCTTGTCAAACCGTAAAATGTAGGAAAATCACCATTTGCAGCCTGGAAATTGAATCTTTCTTTCAAGACCTAGAGGATTTGGAAATGATATAAGGCCCAAATATGATCCTTCCAAGCTACATCCAATCATGTTTCCACATATACATTTGGGACAAAAATGACAGGGACAACAAAACATGACTGTGGAAAATGGAAGGAAGGGAAAAAACCTGATTTTACACCCAAGTTACAGATCTTTCACATGGACAGAGGAACGAAAAAAAAAATTATGGAATTTTAAGTGATCCTCGACCAAGGAAGGGACTGATCATGGTAACCACATGGAGGATAGAGTTTTTATGCATCAATACAGGGAGATAGAAAACATGACAAAGCACACAAACTGAAGAACTTCAAGGACAAATAGGGTGAGATCAAATTGAGCACTAACATCGGCTCTGACTTGGGGATGGGAACTCCTGTGAGTGCCACAAGAACAAATAGCAGACCAAGTGCCAAAAAGAAAACCATTGGGCAATGAAGTCAAAGAATAAGCTTGTAGAGCAGAGAAACCATAACCACCCTCCAAAAAACAAACCGAGAAACCAACAAAATAAGGTCACCAAGGACCAGATGAACGAAAATAGAAAAACAAAAGTAGAAAGAAACGAAAAAGACTATACACTATACAATGGAGTATACCTTGATTCTGAGAAATCAATCAAGGAAATGTTTTCAAATGCCTACCATTAACAAGAAATTGAAGCAGTTCCCCCATCTAAGTATTTTAGGAAGAAGGTATTTTCACCAATTCGAATATCAATTGAATAAGGGCACATCCATAATGCATCAAATTTACCATGCTTTCCCTTATCTTCATGCCTGCTATCCCATAAATAGCACAAGATCCCCAATGCTAAAAGCTCTTGGAGTCACCTTCTTATCAAATAACTTCTTCAAATTTTCTCTGAACTTCACATGCCTGCTGATGGGATGCCCTTCTTTCTTCATCTAACTCAATAATCTGATTGATTCTGAGCATCATATGGACTAACTTCTTGATCTTCAATTTGTTGAAAAAAACTGAAATGAAGACAATTGCAAATGAAGGGGAAACAAATCTTGAGTTCCATATACCAACTCAAATGGGCTTTTACCAGTAGCTCTTTTGACAGTGATTCTATTAGCCCAAACAACAAACTTCAGTTGCTCACCCCACTTCTTTTTGTTCAACTCCAAGGTTCTTCTAATGATCTTCAAACAAGTTTTTATTGTTGGAATCAGCTTGTCCATTTCCTTGGGGATTGTAGTTAGAAGCATATGTCAAATTGATTCCATACTCTTTGCACATTGCCACCAAAGGTTTGGCTCTAAAACTCATGGCATTATCAGCAAAAATATTAAATAGCACTCCAAATCTACATATGATTTGATTCAGCATGAAGTCCATGATAACTTGGTGTGTTGCCTTCTTGGTGGGGATTGCTTCCACCCACTTAGTTAAATAATCAGTGGCTACAAGAATCCATTTATGACTAGCACTAGAAGGATCATGAAATTTCACCAATGAAATCCATTCCCCATTGCTTAAATGGGGCTTCAACTGAACAAGACTGCAAAGGAAGGGAGCTTGAAGCTTTTATTCTTCCAGAAAAATGCTGGACAACTTTCACATTTCCTAACCAATAGAGTTGTATCCTTGAAGAGAGTTGGCCACCAATAACCAACCCTCAAGATTTTATGTGCTGTAACTCTTCCAGCAAAATTTCCCCCACAAACTCCTCCATGGAGATCAGTAATTACCTTTGGGGATTCATCCTTAGCAATGCATCTTAAGAGCACTCCCTCCGGGTTCTTCCAAGCTAATCCAAAATCAGTAATGACATATTTTTTGAGAGGCTAACTTAAGAGATCTTTTCTGATTCTTACTCAAATATTCAGGGCAACATAGATGTTTGAGATAAAAAGATTATATCCTTGTACCATTCAGAGCTTACCAAATTTTCAAGGAAATCCACCCTTTCTCCTTCTACTTCATTCACCTCAATAGTTTGCAAGTTGCTCTCAGCCATAAGCTTAGCTAGGCCCAAACCTCTTACCAATTTTGTGGTTTGGATATCCATGTCATATTCTTGCAACTTGTTTTACCCATCTGCATCTTTTCTTGAGACCTCCATCTTTGATAAAATATATTTCACCATGGTGTGGGGAACATAAGAAACAACTTTAGAGCTCAAGATGTACGGTCTAAAGACCTTTGTTTCTTTCACCAAGGAAAATGCTTGCTTCTCCATGATGGTGTACTTCAACTCAGCTCCTTGCAATGCCTTACTGAAAAAGGCAATTGGTCTCTCAGCCCCTTCATCATCCTTCTGCAACAAAACAGATGCAATGGTGTTTTCTGAAGAAAAAGAAAACATTTGAAAAGGCTTCTTATAATTTGGAGCTTCCAAAACAAGGGCATGCTTTAGTGCTTCTTTGATCCCATTAAAATCTTGAATGGAAGCTTCTTCCCATTTGATAACTTGGTCCTTCTTCAGCATGCTAGTAATGGGGATAGTCAGCTCAGCAAAGTTAGACATAAATATTCTGATAAAGTTTAATTTGTCCAAAGAAGGATTGAACTTCCTTCTTAGTTCTTGGAATTGGAACCTTACTGATGGCTTCCACTCTCTTTAGGATCAATCATGACCCCTTCCTTTGATACAATGTGACCAAGCAGCTTTGCCTTTTGCACTCCAAAATGGCACTTCTTGGGATTCAATGATATGATCATACTCTCTACACCTTAACAACATTCTCTCCAAGTGTTGCAAGTGATCATTTCTATTTTTCTGGAAAACATAGTTACATCATCTTGATAAACAAACAATGAAATCATTAATATAACCAAAAAATCGCTACATCCATTTCTCTTTGGAAAGTTGCTCCAGCATTCATTAAGCCAAAAGGCATCTTGACATAGACATAAGTTCCCCAAGGAGTGGTAAAGGAAGTATTTATTCTTTCTGAATCCTTCACAACAACTTGATTATAGCCAGAGAAACCATCTAAAGTGGATAAAAATTCAGAACCAGTTACCAATTGTAGCATATTCTCCATGTTTGGCAGAGGATAATTATCTTTCAATGATGCTTTATTCAAGTTACTAAAGTTTATGCACAACCTTATATCACCATTCCTTTTTCTAACAGGTACTAAATTTGCAACCCAAGATGAGTACCTTGTGGGCTGAATGATCCCTCCATCCCTCAACTTCTTCAGTTCTTCTTCCATCTTCAAAGAAAAGGAGCAGGACTGATGTGCCCTCTATTTTTAAATCCTGAAAGGCTTGACATTAGATTCAAGAGGAATTTCATGTTGGAATAAAGTAATCTTCCCTATATGCCTTCAACTCAGAGTAAGACCAAGCTAGGCAAAATCTTGATATTTAATTCAAAAATTGAACATAGGACTGCTTCTCTTCCTTGCTGAGATTGCTTCCTAGTCCCAGATTTTACATGGTTTTTTCCTTTGTACCTCAGGGTAGTGCTCTTCCACATCTCTTGAAACTGACATACTTCTATTAATAATGAAATCAAATATTATCAAAGTTTGATTCAAGAGCCACCAAACCTTTGGAATCATGTTTGTCTTCAGCTGGATGATGTCTTTTCCAAATAAAGTTTCCTTTCCTTCAGCAACACACACCATTGGTTCCCAATCTATATTTTGGTCTTAGTAAACTCACCTTGGTTCTGTAGAAATCCATTTCACCTAGGCATCATCATCAAACACTTTCCAATTTTTAACGTTGTCAGGGATATCATGGCCTTGTTAGTACTTCAACATCATACTCACAAAATGGAGACACTATACAATTCCCAAATCTGGATCCTAGCACTGCTAACTTTTCTGCAACAACATTAAACTTTCTATCATGGTGCAACAATATTAAAAGAGTCAAACATTTCAATCAAATCCCAGACTGCATGCTTGTATTGTTTCATTCTCTTGATTTTTAGTAGCATACAGTTTTCTAATTTTCTTGACAATCAGTTCTAAATCCCCTTTGACAATGATATCCTTTACACCGTATTTCCATGCAATTCTCAAACCTAATAATAGTGCTTCATATTCAGAAATGTTGTTAGTGCATTCAAATTTGAGTTTAAAAGAAAAAACAAAAACTTTTCTTTGCCTGGAGAGAATCAAAATAATGCCAGCACCATTTAAAAACTTGGAACAAGCTCCATTGAATAACAAGGTCCAAGGAGAACCTACTTGTTCAAGAAATTTACATTGATCAATCTTGTGCTCCTTGCCATCAGAAACCCAACAAAGTTATCATGCATCTACATCAGCATATAACACTTCATAAGAAGCATTATTGGGATCTTCAATGAGGTGCAACATCTTCTTCTCTCCATACAGATTTACAAGGCTGCCTTCAATTGGAATGGTGGTCAAAAGACATATCCATCTGAACACTTCCACCAACACTTGTCAACCCACTTTCTTGATAACAACATGCCCCATTTGGCAGGGCAATCAACAATAACAAAATCAAGTTTCAATTTCTTACCCGGATAAGTTGTAAGTTGTACCACCAAACCTTTTACACATCCTACAACTGGCACCTCTCTAGAATCCATTGTAATACACTTGCCATAAGATGTTGTCACTTTAATGTTCAATTCATTCATGAATTCTAGAGGCATAACATTGCATGATGCTCGAAATCAAACATACCATTGTGCAACAGTCTATCCTTAATAATAAATGTTGTAAAAAATGGATCAACATTTAATTGAGACTCAACCAAAGATGTTCCCAAGCAAACTTTAGGTAGTTCACCTATCTCCTCCAATGCTGGTGTTTTTTCTAGGTCTGCAATGGTTAGAGGAGGAGTGTTTACATTATTTATATTTCTTCCTTTGGCACTCATATCTTCTTCCAATCCCAAATACTCAAAATCCCTCTTCTTGTGCTTAGGAATCCTAACCAGTTCAAAAATTGGGACAAAAATCTTGATCTGACTCAAGACTTGGGCAATGTCATAAGGAATGTATTTTGGCAAAGCAGCATTTGGAGAAAGATTGAAAAACTCATCGGATGACACAAGATTTTTCACATTTTGGGCATGGGTGGGAACACCAGTTAGTGCTTGAGACAACAAGGCATTTTCCAGATGCATCTTTCTTTGGAGTTTCTTTTGAGACATTGGTGAGAACTGGGGTTTTTGGTTTGGCTTGAGGCCCTGCCCCTTTGATAGCTTTACTTCTTGTGTTATACTCTTTTTCTTGGGAGAACAACAACATTCATTAACAGTTGTCTATCCTCTTCTAATGGGATTCCTCCATCATACTTCTTAATCATTAGAGATCTTAGGTACTCAAAAACATTACTAGGAAGTTAAAAAGCTTGTACCATATCTATTTCTAAAGTATGAGAGGGAGGAAGAAGAGGTACCTAGTGAATGCAATCCCAAAAACTTGCAACAGTTCTTGCACTTATTACTTTAGCTGAAGTTGTTCCTTGCTGTGATATTGTAGAGCAAGTCCACCATGCACACATCATCATCAATATTATCATCATCATCAGCTTCTTCAACTTGTTAATCTACTTCACATGGGTGAGTGGGGTAAGAAACATTTGTCACACCAATCCATTTCATTATCTCTTCAACAACAACAACTCTAGAATTTAAAGGATCAGACACTACTCTATTTTCCCTAGCTTGGGGTTGTTTAGCTCCCATGGGTCCTTTACCTCTGTCATCAGATCTTTGATCATTTCTAGGATGATTTGTCATAGAAGTCTATCTTGTCCTTGTTTCTTATGCTGACATTGATAACCTTGTCAAATTCCTTTCTCTACCCTGGCTAGCTTGTAAGAGATTTATTTGATAGCTCTGGCCAAAGTCTTTACAACTTCCTCAAGATCCACAACCTTACTTGATTGAGGCTTCTCTGGGTTGATCAATTTAACACCCTCCCTCTTAGGAGGTTTTCCAACTACTTTAATGTTGTTCTCAATTTGCAGAGCCATTGTAAAGGCCTACCTCAAAGTTGCTGGGTTCTTATCACTCAAATAGTAAGCAACTTTCTTATCAAATGCATCTGAATACTTTATCAGACATGATTCATCACATGGCCTCAAATTAACAGGAAGTCTTCTCAATGTTTTGTTAAATTTTATATTGAAATCATGCACTGATTCATTAGGATTATTTTTTATATTTTCAAACTTTGATAAAAGAAACATAGGGTCAGTTTTATCACCATACTGCATTCTAAAAGCATTCTTCATCTCTGTCCAAGAATCAATGGAATTATCTGGAAAAGATTTATACCAGTCCCTTGCATCCTCTTCTAGAGTATGGAACAAACAATTTAATGTACACATCCTCAAATTCTATTTCAAAGTCCTCCATCATATTGATAAAGAGATTCAAGTGCTGATCACCAGTGATTGCATTATTTCCTTGAAACTTAGGCAATCTATTTCTTACATCTTGTGGCACAACATTTGGATAGCTAGCCATACCTTTAAAATTGATGGGACCAAAAGTATTAACAACAAATGGAGGTCGGGGTGGAGGTTGAGCCATATTATTTTTAGGAGGTGATCTTATAGGAGAAATAGAATGATGAGGAGTGAGGGGTCTGTGTGGTACAAGGATGGAATTTCTAGAATGACTGCCCTCTAAAGGCTCTGTTTCTTGGAAAACTCTATTAGATTTGGAAAATATTAGGGACATGCATTGAGAAGTAAATATTTCAAATACAAAAAATGACCCTCTCCAGATGGAGAATTCAATTCAACAAAGAGACTACCTGATTCAGAAGCACTTGAGGAAGTATTGCAATCTTCAATCATAGGCTGATCAGTTTCACCAATGGAGATCTCTTTTCTTGATGCTTGATCTCTAACAACCTTCCAAATTCTTTTTCCTTCTAAATTAGACTTTCCCAACTCTTGAAACAACCTTCTACTAGGGTCCTTGGTAAAGAAATATCTTCTTCCTTCCATATTTGCAGATATTAATGACAAATATTACTTGATATATGTTAAGACAATGGTATTTATAAATAATTTAAATAGCACAAAGTCGCCACTAAGGATTTTCACCTTAGTTTGTGCAAATGCACTATGAAAGACCTATCAAATGTCCATCAATACGAGATTCATGCAAAGCTTATAAGATTTGATCTTCTTTTACCCAAATTTATCAATGTTGATACAAACCTTAGTATAATAACTATATGAGTTGGAAATATTGCACTCAGAACTTACAACTTTGAACAATTCTTACAGATCCTGATGTTTCAAATGTATTTCAAATCATGTAAGAAGTATCCAGGGTATTGTATATCAACAGTAATGCTTCACAAAATGATGTTGTTGGTATCCAAATTTGTTCTCCCTTTCAAGCTGAGCAACATCACAGATTTGACATGGAGCTTAGAGATAGATAAATCATGATGTGTGTCATTTTTTAGCTGGGGATGAGATCTAACTGGCCCTTTGTTACTCATATTTGTGGAGAGATGGATATACACCTTCAAGAGGATTTGACCTATCCTCACTACTTTAGGTCGTGCCTTTCGACCAGGGTGAGAGGACCCTTAGTGTAACCTCTGTTTGATGAAGGAGATGGAGATATCCTTCTTTTGCACAAATTTTATGAAGAAAACCTTGGGAAAGTTACGATCAATACTCCATAATTTAACTCTTAAGAGTTGTCACTTCTAAAAGATGGAGACACTTTCAAAACAAGGCTAAGGTTACTGAAGACATTATGAAATCTTGATTGTTCTGCATATTTTAGTAAATAGATTTTGTTCCTTTGTTGATATATAGGGAAAACAGGGGTAGTTTAGGATGGATTCATGGTTTTTGAATGATTTTGGTGGGAGATTAAGCAAAATAAAGTTGATTATACCAGATCTTTGAGAAACTTCAAAAAATGGACAAGCTCAACAACAGAAAGCTTCAGAATAGTTAAGACGTTCCTTCAACCAGAAGGTGTGCTTCAATGGAGGCCCAAATCAGCATGTTTTCACACAATCTTTGAGAATATAGTATGAAGGCTCGAGTTAAAAGACTCAATTAAACACCAAAATCTCTTATCAATCATGCCTAAGGTACACCTAAAGACTTACAGACAATATTTATCAACAAATGACAGTGGAGTGATTTTAAATTTGTTTATCTCATCACAAGATGAAGGCTCTTCCTGAAATGAAATTACAAATGCCACTAAATTATCACAGGGATGAGATCTTGTGTGATTTCACAAATATTTCAATGTAAGATTGCAATAGGAACAAAAGAAACCATTTGCAGACATTCTGAAACAAAGAAGACACAAATTGCTAGAGATTGAACACAAATTAATTTCAAAATTGCTTAGATTCATCAACATGGGGAAAGCTTCTAGAGAAATCTTAGTGCTCGTCAATGGCTATACATCTGTAACCAACTTGACATGATAGAAAATCTAACACAGGAATTAACTAGGTATCTTGGATTGGTCTCTCAGGAAGGAGGATTTCTCAAATTTTCTCTTAAGAATTCAACCCTCGACCATTTGCTAGAGTATTCTCATTGAATTTATACATTTTACTCACTCAATTTTACCCCCAAAAGAGAATAATATTTGAGGGACCTTTGGCTTGTTACCAATTTTCCTCAGAAAGTGACATTTAACAAATTCACATCCGAAAGCTGTCCAGGTGGACCAATTGTGAACTGATCACGTTTCTTGGGCCCTTGACTAATGACTAGGATGCCATGCCACAACATTTTTTGACAATCCTTCTAATCATTATGATTCTTTCATGCGAGAAATCCCCTTTTTAATCATTTTTCGGAGGCTCTACATAGCTGGATCTGACAGGTAATCCTTTTCACTCTCGAGGCAACACCTTTTCCATCTTTGCACCTGCAACCTTCATCATTTCATCCTTTTCCCTCTTTTTCCTCTGCAATTCTGCCCCACATCCATCTTCTCTAGTAATTCCCATTTTTTGCAAGTTCCTGAGCAATTCCAACTTTAAAATATCGACCTTAATAATCCTTGGACTCACAAATTAAGTTCGAAATCCATTCAATGGTACTTTACAGATAGAGACGACAAGGAATTTCATCAAAAAATGATGAAAAATAGTGCGTATTCACATCTCCAGGAGTCTTGGAGAAAAAATGGTGGAAAAATAGACGCAATGCACAACAACCATTGATTCTGCCCCTTTTCTACTTTATATCATAGTCCTCCACAGTGTTTCCTTGGTGCAAACTGCAAAGGAGAAGTACATGGGAAAGTTTCCAAACAAGCGCGAGCCTTCCATGTGCCCTGGGCCCAAGAAAAATACCTTTTGGCCTTTGAAAAAGTCTCAGTGTAAAAAGGAGACAATGGAAGCCTCCACGTGTCTCAGTGGCACACTTTGAGATGGTCCTCAAAAGTGGAGACCCTAAACAAGTGCAGGATCACCACGTGTCTCAGTTTGGTAGAGTTGTTAAAAAATTGAAGGATTAGTGGAAGGCGCCATGTGTCTAGGGTCTGAGATAGTTTTCCTTGGCCATTTGAAAAGTCCAAGCAAGGGAAGAGTGAGTAGGAAGCCTCCAAGTTTCCTCTTAGCGCTTCTTCAAAATAAAACTTAAGGGCCGGTCCCCAAATATGCACAGGCCCTCCAGGTGTCCCAGGCCTTTCAAAATTGCTTTGAAAATTTTAAGTAAAGATCAGAGCTGGCGGAAGCCTCCATGTGTATCTCTGGCGCAACTTTGAGATGGTCCCCAAAAGTGGAGACTCTGAACAAGCATGGGCACACCATGTGTCTTCTTGGTGCAATTGCTAAGGTAGGACCCAGAGGTGGATCCTTAAATGAGTGCCGATCCTCCATGTGTCCATGGTTTGCCAAAGCTACACTGATCGCATGGAAAAATGTCTAATTCTTGGCAAGGCAGCAGAAACCTCCATGTGTCTCCCCAGTGTAACTCCAAGGTGAAACCAAAAAGTAAATTTTCAGATGAGCGCTGGCCCTCCACGTGGACAAGTTTTGAGTTGAAGTGAGCCTTAGAGTTTTTCAAAGTGTCCCACTGAGCTGCATCCAACTAGAAAGGGCCACGTTTCCAGAGATGCTGAGATGTAAATTTAAGGGGGATAACTACACCTATTAAACCGTAAAATGTAGGAGAAATTAACATTTGATGCCCGGAAATGAATCTTTATTTCAAGGACAGAGAATTTGGACATGATATAAGGCCCAAATATGATCCTTCCAGAGCCACATCTAATCACGTTTCCACAAATATTTGGGACAAAAATGACAAGGACAACAAAACGTGACTGTGGAAAATGGAAGGAAGGGAAAAACCTAAATTTTCACCCAAGTTACAAATATTTCTCATGGACAGAGGAACAAAAACCAAATTCTAGACTTTTATGTGATCCTCGATAAATGAAGGGACTGATATGGAAACCAAATAGAGGATAGAGTTTTTATGCATCAATACGGGGGAGATAGAGAAAACGACAGAGCTCACAAAATGGAGAACTTTAAGGAAAAATGGGGAGAGACAAAATTGAGCACCAATAGAATATATGCTAGAGATCCATTTACAATACCCACTTTTATCCAAAGATTAGATGTTCACATAAACCTGATCATATACGATAACTAAGGTGATGATAGTTATGATGATGGAAGATGAAAATTACCATGACTGTGAAAATGACAATAAAAATAATGATAAGAAAATGATAATATCAAATATGAAAATCATGACAAGGACTATGATGATGGTGAAAATGAAAATTATAAAACAGACACCGAGGAAGACAGTTGAGACGATGATAACAAGGAAAAAAATGAAAATGATGGTGATGATTAACATTACAATGATGACGATCACTGTGAACATGGAGATGATGATGATAACAAAAATGAGAACCATGAAAATGATACACCAAAAATGATAATTTTAAACCTTAAAATCTCATTGGATCCCTGACAAGATGATGTACATTCCAATATAATAATTCATTTGAAACAACTCAAATTGTTTTATAGAAACACAATTTTTAAACCTTAAACTTTAAACATGTATGATAATTATGGTGATGATAATGATGATGATTGCAGATGATAATGACCATGAATGAGAAGATGAAAATAACGATCACGATTTGACGATGATTATAATTTTTAATATATTTACAAATTCACCTCATAATATCCATAATACTAATAAGATTAATATTCACAATGACGATGATGGTGAAGATTTTGATCATGGTGGTGCTAATGGTGGTGATAAAGATGATGATGAAAATGATTATAATGAAGGTGATGATGATGAAAAATATGACAACTATGCCACGGTTTTTAAATCTTAAACCCTACATATTTAAGATAACGATTATAATGATGATGATGATGGTGGCAGATGACAATGACCACGAAAACGATCATGACAATCATGATCATGATCTAAAGATGATTATATATAGGATGACTATGATGATGATGAAACTGAAAATAATGACGAAGAAGATGATGATTACAATTTTGACAATGATGACAATTACAACAGGGATGATGGTATTTATTAAGATTACAATAAACATGATGATAATGATGATGATGATTATTGAAAAAACTAAAATTTGTAAACATTTAACCCTAATCATGTATGATAATTATGCTTATGATAATGATGATGAAAGAAAATGATAATGATGATGACTATGGAGATTCCAATCACGATCATGATTAGACAATAATTATATTGTCGATGACTATGATGAAGGTGAAAATAAAAATGATGAAGAAGACGTTGAAAAAGACAATTGTGATGATGATATAAAGAAAAAAAACAAGGATGATGATGATTAGGATGAAAATTATGATGATCATGGTGAAGATGACAACAAAAATAAGAATGATGACAATGATACACCATAAATCATAACGTCAAATCTTAAAATATCATTGTATCCATAAAAAAAGGTGTGACATTCCCAATATTATAACTCATCCGGAATAACATGAAAAATTTATAAAAACAAACAAATTTCAGCCTTAAAATCTAAACATGTATTACAATAATGGTTACAATAATGATGATGATGAAAAATTACAATGACCATAACTATGAATATGACAATCATGATCACGATCTGATGATGATCGAAATATTTAATTTATTTAAAATTGACATAATATTATCAAAACTACTAACAAGATTAATATTCATGATGATGATGACGAAGGTGTTGATCGCGGTGGTGGTGATGTTGTTTATAATGATGATAAGTATGATCCTGAAAATGATAAAAAATATGGTGATGATTATGAAAAAGATGAAAATTATGCCAAAATTTGTAAACCTTAAACGTTAAACATGTAGGATAATGATGGTGATAGTAATGATGATGATGGACGATGAGAATGACCATGAATATAAAAATTAAAATCACGATCATGATCTGATGATGGTTATATCAATGATGACAATCATGATGTGGCTATGATGATGGTTAAAATGAAAACGATGAAGAAAATGTTGATGAAGACAATATTAATAATGATGAAAAGGAAAAAAATGGGGATGATGGTGACGACTAAGATGAAAATAACCATTATGATAATGTTTATGTTGACGATGATGATCTCAGTAACATTTCTAATAAAATTTTAATAAGAATATAATATTTTTTTATTAATGGTAAAAGGTTTTTTGAACAGGATCTTACCCACGGTCAAGAAAATGGGTCAAAACCCAGATATGGTAATGAGTACAAAATATATGATAAGAATCACACTGCTAAACAGTACAACTTTAACAAGAATCAAAAATTGTAATCAACGAAGAAAATTATACATTAGAGGAATAACTGAACAATATAAAGAGAGCCAAAGTATCTATGTGGGAAAAATAATTTTTATGGATATATTTCTTCTTGTCATAAACCATTTTATAACCTTATGAAAATACCTCATCCTTAAGATACTGCTCCAAGGAAAAGGTCATTCTTAAGTATTCTTTATGACATACACCCTCCCAAAAATTAATAATTCTAGGATAATTAGGGTGGTTTAGGAGATATAGAGAATCAAAATTAAAAACAACTTCCAATTTAAATTTTGAGAATATCTCTTCCTCTAGTTTCCATCTTGATTCTTCAAATGACTCTATAGTAATCACCTTCGTCAATGAATCCAATAATTCCAATTGAGGCCCGATTCTTTTACATAAAATTTAATAATTTTCACCAAAGGTGGGAACTCCATCTCAAATCTAGGCCCAGAAAAGGGGTAATCATAGTATCAAAGGGTCACAATCGACTGACCAAAATCACATTCATAAAGGGTTGATTCATTTACCTTCTCCTCCACTAGGGCACAAAACTCCACTATAGGTTATGTCTCCTCAACAACTTCCTCAATCGTGTGTCCCTTAGAGGCACCATCATCTACATCTTCCCCAAATTACAGGTTTATCTCCTCATCCACACTTCTGTCTTCTACATCTTTCCTACCATTATAAGTATCTTTACTATCCCAGTTAGACTCTTCATTGATAGATTGTTGGTTCATTTTAGGAAGAAGGGATATATTTAAATACTCTCTTTCTACTATCAATAAAACATCAATTTGTGGCCCATTAAATGGGGTCTCTAGCCTAAGCACATTCTCTAAATCTAAATCTTTTAAATCACATAATAGGGCCATGCCGACAATAAATATGGTGGAAGGATAAGAGAGTTGTTAAGAGAAAGCCACTACCTCAACACTAGACCCCACCACATTCATTTTCTTCTTGATTTGTACAAAACCGACAGTCTCAACCCACAAGCAATACAAAGGACCAAAATCACCGGCCCCCTGATGCACATTTAAACTACGTGAAAGTAATTGGTTTAAACCATGTGAAAGTAATTGGTTTAAACCCCCAAATCTATGTTCTTGTGTCCTCAAGGTAGCCATATTGGTATCATTAACGTTTCCTTCACCATTTTTTCCCATGATTTAACAACAGATAAAAATCCAACTCTATGACTAGCGTGTAAGGAGTTGGAGAAAAATAAATTTGAATCCTTATACAACATATGTTGTTTACAAACACCATCATTTTTCAGAAGTATGAAAGAGGAAAGGGCATGATTATTAGTAGACATGCTAATAAAAACCTATCATCTATCATCCTTGTGCGAGCTCTAGTGGTAGGATCAATCACACGAGGGACCCCCAATGTCTTTGTAATCCCCAAAATCACACATTTCTCCCAAAACGCTAAAGGACGATAAGGTAACCTTAACCATACATAATAAGCACTAATAACGGGACCATGAAAGTTCCATGGAGTCCACTTGATCAGATTCAAAACTTTCCTTCAAAAAATCTAAGCGCCCTCAAGTAAAACCGAAGCTAAATATTCCTCAAACAAAAATTTAAACAGAAAGGACTCCTTAGCCAAACCAACTACCTGTAACTTTGCCTTTTGCCTCCATTTTATTTGTGTCCAATTCGTCATAGCCTAAATGTTATGCTTTGAACCCACAAATATTCCAAGTAGATCATGCTTAAATATTTCATCAGATCTCTTAATAATCTTATTAGGGATCAAGAAGGAAGTGGCCTCATCATCCCAAGAAGAGAAGATCAGGGTAGTGGGGAGGATCTTCCCACCTATGACCAATCTAGAACCAAATCTAGCTACTCTTCTAGCCCATGAATTGCAAGCAGTAACAACCTTATGAGGAGGAGGAAATGATGTAGCCCCAAGGACCCGAGCTTGTCATGAGCCATTCCATTAAACTTCTCTTTTCGACCCGCATCTATTCAAATTTTCATTCATGTCCATCTTTCATTTTATAAGAATATAATATTAATAAGAATTTTTTTTTATTAATAAAAATTATTATAGATTATTATTTATAATTATTATAAGCTAATATTAATGTAGTATAATAATTATTTCTATATAATGTAATAATTTATTTTATGATATTAAATATGATATATTATAATTTACTTTAAATAATACTATATTATCATTAGTAATTAATATTATATTATAATTTGTAATAATTTATTTTATTATAGTTTATTGTATTTAATATTGTAATATAATTGTTGTTTTGTGATTTCACAAGGTTAAAATTCACTTGAAAAGAAGACAAATTTTGTAATGCCCCCACCCTTTTTGTGTTGACTCCTGTACTTGCTTTCTTGAACACAGTTTGAAAACACTAAATTATTGTAATGTACTCCCAATGATGAGTTTTGAGGATCAATCTATAAATCTAAGTAATTGAAGTAAGTTACCTAAGTAACGTTTTTTCACTCGTTCCTTAGTCTATTACATTTATTTTTGCTATGAATGGTCATGCCTTGGATCAATTCCAGTGATCCAAGGCATACCTATGATCATTAGGTAATTGTGATCTTTGTTGCGAAGTAAATTTGACTTCTTTAAATGATCACAATATCACAAATTGGTTCAAACGATAGCTAGGTGGATGTTTTTGTTCATTAAATATGATGTTGTTTTATTTGTGTCAGTGATGTGTCTAGTTCTCCTCTCAAGATTGGGAGTTTCATTTGATAAATTCATTTGCAATAGCCCAAGACTTAGGATTTCTATTATAATCGCTGAAAATTATATTTAGGTGTGGATCAATGTGAATTTTTTCGTGTACACCCAGCCAATTTCAAATTAGGGAAGCCTGGAACAGCGCATGGTCATCTAGCAAGCAAAACAAGAGATATTTGCAAGATGTTATTGTAGTAAGGGCTTAGTAGACATGTAAGCAGCGTGTGCAAAGTAAATTCAGGCATGAGAAGACCTAATTATTGTGATATTTTGATATCTTTACCAATATCATGAAAATAACTATTCTCATTTTATGAAATGGTATTTCGAGTCAGTTTTGTGGTTGTACTATAGAAGTTTTTACCTTGCTGGTTATTGTTATCCAAATAACTCTCCTAGTTATTTCGATAACTTTTACTTTCATTCTGGCTCTGATGTTTCACATTTCAGGTTGTGCGCACTTCTTCCCCTTTGCAGTCTTGCCTTCAAAATTTGCTAAGTCATTTCTCTTCATGTCACATGTCATCCTTTCTTTCTGCCACTGTGAACCCTTCCTTAGTTGGATGCTTGCACCCTACTTCCATACCTTCCTTATGCGAGTATGCCTTCTTTCTTGATGCGCACACACCTACATGCACGATTTCCCTCTGCTTTCCTTTTGCGTGCTTGCATCTTGCTTTGTGCCTTGTTTCCTTACTATAATTCTTCTGTGTGACCTTGTACAACTTCTTTATTATCCCTTTACATTCTTCTCCTTCCAATTCCCACTTCTTTCCTATTCCATCACACCCTTCTTGTGCGCCCCTCTACAGACATGCCTAAAATATGCTAAGTCCCTACTCTTCCTCTTACACGCTTGCATAAATATTTTTGCTTTATTTTCATAGGGTAGATATATGAAAATAAAGGAAACATCTTCAACTCCAGTCAATCAAATTATCATTCCCATTAAATGACATAAATGGCTGACAGACCCAAAACATCTACCTACACTCAAAATGCCATATATCTTGCAATTATCAACAAAAACAAAAAAAAATGGTATTTTTGGAATTGTAGTTCCGAGCCCGATGCACATCAATCAATAAATTTAGAGTTTGATGAGTAATCTATGGTTATTTTTTAGAAAACATGCCTAGTTCAAAACAGTGTTTTATTTGGTAGGTGGGATGCATTGAATGAAGCATGGGTATACATTTCTCATTGCTGCAAGTTATGAGACAGTATGGGGGGACTTTTACAAGCAGCATAACATCATTTCACTCCATTTATGACATATTGCAAGTGGTGGGAGGATAGATTTCAGGATTTCCATTTTTCCTTCTCTCCTCTCCTCTCAAAATTCTATAAATTGGAGTGCTGGGATCATTGTAAATAGAGATAGATTTTACGGATAAAAACTCTGTCAAAATTGTTTTATTAAGCCAATGTGCTACAATACCTTGTAGTGCACTGCTTTCATGGTGATCCAGGACCCTTATTCTGTAATAGATTGAACTGTGCATATCAATGAAAGTAAGAGATACAATTTTGTGGATATCTCTTCCCCTGTTATGTTTGTTGCATTCTTCTTGCCCTTTCAATCTCATGAAAATATATTGTGTCTATTTATGCTCTTGCAAGGATTCATTATCATTGTGTGTATATGAGATGTTGTTGTTAATGCATTTTCTAGACTGTGGAGAACTGTTATCACCCCTTCTAGTATGCACTTTGCCTCTATTTTTCACACATTGGAAAGCTATCCTCACACCCTCCTTTTATGGTGTATCACCACTTTAGTGTAGGATTTTTTTATGCACCTCTCTCCCTGGTCCCTTGGAATTTTAGATTAGGACAAGTTAGTTTTTCCTGCATTAGAGTAAATTATGGTAGGTAGTTTAGGAGAAAGAACCAACTTCTCTGGAGGTCTATCTCAAGTAACAAGTCCCACAACTTGGATATAGTACCCATGTTATCTAGGCACACCGTGAGCTCAAGCATACACACTTGTGCAAACCAAAGGGTGTTGTGATTAGGAGATAAAAATTCTAGCATGCTTGGTGGGACAAAGAGGCCTTCATTTTAATTTACAGCAAGATTGATGTGCACTTGTTGTAAGTTTTCATCTTGTAAAAAGCTTTGAAAATGCACATCTAGTGACTCGTAAGAGGCAAAATCAACTAGTTTCAACTCTCCAAGGTTGGCATATTTATGAGAAGGATTCAGACAAGATCAAGAACTAGAGAAGAAGGATTCTTTGTCTATCTATGAGAAGGATTCAAACAAGATCAAGAATTAGAGAAGAAGGAATCTTTGGTGAAATGGAAATTGTTGTTAAGTTGTTGGCATCCTACTTTAAAGGTAAAGCTTTGGAGTGGTTCAGAAGTCTAATAGTAGGGTCTATTCAGAATTGGGACCATTTCTGCACATCTCTTCACAATCACTTTGGAGAAAAGGGGATAATCTGTCTTTATTGGAACAATTGACAACAATCAAGAGAGCTCTTAACACATAGTTGACAAATTTCAACTTCAGATTTCAGAGGATGTGGGATAGGATTCTTTTGGCTACGAGACCAACAGCAGAAGGTGCTTTCCTATAATTTCTTAAAGCTTTAAAATCTGATATTTCCATGATAATTCAATCCATGAGAGGTATAACTTTACTTGCAGCCTATAACATTGCTATTAGAGCCGAAAACTGCTTGATTCAAGCTGGTAAATTTACACCTAGGCTACCTATGCCTCTATATCCAGAACTAGGAACTCCAAGCACTAGTCAAGCACCCACATTAGCTCCCATTCCTGCCCCAAGAAATCAGAATTCAACTGAAGCTTCTACCTCATCTTCTAGTACCTCAAACAAGCTCCAAGAAGTCATGAAGCAACTGCAAAACTTGGGTAACAAGTTGATAATCCTTAAGAGACAACAAACTCAAAAATTTAGATTGTATCAGCCTCAAACTCAACCCAATAGACCTCCCTATTAGTTAAATAGGCCACCCAATCAATCTGCAAATCATAATCAAGTCAGGCCTCCTGCTAATAGACCATTCTAGCCTTATAATCCTAATGTTGCATCCACATCTAGAGCCTTGCTACTAGTGAAAAATAACATGGCTCAGGAATATGATTGGTGCTTTCCATGTAATCAACCTTATAACCAATCAATGTGTTTCAATGGTGCTTTGAATCATGCTCTTATGGTGACAAAAATGGGTGTGGAACAAGAGACAGGCGAAGAAGGAAATAAGCAGTAGGAAGTGACTCAACAAGAGGCACCTTCGAATGAGACCACGCTTGTCAATAGGCAGGCTGAATATTTCTATGGTATAAATCAAGCACCTTCTCAAAGTGTAGTAGCCAATACACGGTCCAATATGTGTCTCTAACCTTCTCTTTTAAAATGCTAATTATTAATGTTATTATGTAAAAGGGGGAACTAAAAATGTTAAATATGCTATATTTGGGTGGATTCCATACCAGTGATTTTTCGTCAATTTCATTCTCACATGGTTTTGTAGGATGCAAGAAAGATGGCGAAAGGGCGTGGTGTAATTCATTTTTTATTATCGTAATGTATATAGGCCATTGTAAATGTATATATGCATAACGTATTGCCATGTTACAAAAAAATTTATATTTGAAATTTTGTGATATGTATGAGATGTTAGTGTTATGTATA
The DNA here is from genome assembly GCA_019776745.2 of Taxus chinensis. NCBI lineage: Eukaryota > Viridiplantae > Streptophyta > Pinopsida > Cupressales > Taxaceae > Taxus > Taxus chinensis. The sequence continues at coordinate 778,458,506 of CM034149.1, read as the reverse complement.
ACTTGGGAAATGTGCATTTTAATTTAGATTTACATACGGTAAAAAGGTTCTATATATATATATAATTAAATGGAGTTGAATTTAATATCTTGTAGTGAATTTCCAGTGTGCAAAAAATAATTGGTGTCTTGTATTCTTTACCTTGAAAGTATAATAAAGAAATCTAATCACAATAAACAACCTTAGTTTAAAACTAGTGCATATATTTCCTTTCTCGTATGATCCATCTTAGCACAGAAGAATTTGAAATCATAGAATGAAGTTAAAATTTTCTCTTGATGGCACCTTCAAGTTAAAGTAAATAAGAGCGCAATATTAAGTTTATTTTCATAACTTGTATGCTTAGCGACATCATCGTTAACCCGACGGCTAGGAACGACATGGTTACACTTTATCTAGAGTAACTAGAACTAACACTTCCTTATTATTCTAATGGACTCCTAAGTCCTATAAAGCTAGATTTAGAAATTAATTTCATCATTGAATGAATTTCTTGTGGGATCCAGATGACACAATGGAGCTAGTGAAATAGTTGTACTATTACTTAATCTCTTGTTATAGATCCTCTCAGCTAAATGTGTTACCTTGGCTAGTTAAAGTATAGAGCTCTGGGTCCTTTTCAGGGGCTTTATAGGGTAAATATGTTTTTACACCTTAATATGATCTATTATAGGGTATACATCCCGAAGTGTAAATCGAAATTAAACTAAACCATAGTTGATTAGGAGGTTAACTTGTGGGTAGAAAATTGTAAGTAACTCTTTGCAAATGAAATTGATTTGAAAGAAGTTGACTTTATAAAGAAATAAGAAAATAAAAACTTGGTTCCGTAGTTACTTTTTATGTCGTTTATGAAATTAAGAATAAAAGAAATTTCTCTTATGGAATCGTGAAATTTGGAAACATGGGATCTCATTTTGAAAACAAATCACTTGTGGTTCGTGTATGGTTCTAATACTTCCAATCATCTACTTCTTTAAGATGTTAGAAAAGTAATTTTGTAACTCTTTTGTTATAAAGTGATGTCAATTATGATATCATAGTGCAATGAAATAGTAAAGCATATGATAGTAAAATTGGATTTGATGTCAGGATTAATGTCACTCTTGGAGTCCTTATAACTCAATTCAACATTTTATTGTGTTAAAAGAATATGAATTACCCTTGGTGTGATCAAATTTCGAGAAAACAAAAGATATATATAAATCTAAATAAAATTTCTTGATGTGGAAATGTTGAATGAATTCAACAAGTTATTGAACTATTTTATCTGCGATGGGAAATAAGGATATCGTGATCGAAGAATGTTTTGGGGAAAAGATATATTGAATCTAAATTTGCCTCAAATCCTAAGATTTCTTTCATGACATCACATCATATTCACTATTGTAGTAAGGGTAAAATTTAAACATTGAATAAACATTTGAGAAGCATATTATTAACATAAGAATGAGAGAATTAAAAACTTGTTATGTAATTTTAAATATACCAAATAATTATGTAAGTTATGGAGATTTTTGTAAGAGATAAAGAGCCAACTTAAATTATTGAACTGTAAGTTGAATGTGAAATGAATTTAAGAATTTATAGGTTGAAAAAGGATAAAATTATCCTTGTAAAATAATGTTATTGGAATGTTAATCATAACTAAAATGTAATCATGGTAATGATGTGTTGTGGGTTTTCCAATCCTTGAGTCCCTTTCTTGTGGTTGGGTCATTGATAGTATTCATTCATTGGGGAAACTATGACATCAACATGTATATGGTGTTTTCATGTGTCTATGTGAGTCGATGAATTATATAAGTGTCTTATGCATTGTTTAGTTTCTCTATTTGGAGCCCTTGTGGTGTTGTTTAGTGAGCAATGTTAGTCAAAAAAAATTTTATCCTTGTATTTTTACTCTTGTATTTGTGTTTCAAAATAGTGGGCGTTACACTTAGATTTTTAATAACTCTTTTTTTTGTTTTTTAGAATAATTCAAAATTTTGTGCGAGCCTTAATTTATGCAGGCATATTTTTCATGCAAATTTTGGGGGCCCATCCGAGGTGTTTTGCTATTAGGTAATTTTTGGCATCTTAGGGTTTTTAGAGTGGATGTGAAATAAAAGAAATATTGTAATGATGTAAAATATTAGTATGGATTCCATAAGAATGAGAAGACTAGTTGATTTGAAGATTCTAGTTTTTATTTTCAAGCAATTTGTTGTGTGTTTTTGAGATATTTTAACCTCTTGCAATTGGATCCACATCACTTTGTTTGCTGCTAGGTACACGTGATACCATTTTGGCATAATTTCACTTACTTGTTTATTGGATCTCTCTTACATAGTTCTATAAGCTGTTAGATGTATGTATAATATGCCAAGAGGTATCATTCTCGAGGTTTCTATTTTATATGTGTCACATAATTGGAATAGTCACTTTGAGAACTATACCTCTCGGCATATTTTATATAAGATTTATATGATATAGGTTTGCTAGTAGCATATGCGGTAGTTTCATTATATATAAGATGATACAAAAATTAAAGTTAGTAAAATAAGTTGGGCAATTTAGATTGCACATGAATGATATTGATGAGAACCTCTTATGTTGGTAACTTAAGAATCATATTTATTAATAATATGGATCCCTGCCCACATAGTTCATCTGTCAAACTAATGATTATTCAACCCCTATATATTTAATATTTTATTGAGTCATAATTGAATTCCTAATGAACTTTCTTTGAAATACGTTAAGGTATATTTTATATCAATAAAATACAACAATATCCAAGATTATATAACAAAATTTTCATAGAAAAACAAACATTCATTAATCTTTTCTAATATTCATTTAGATCAAAATTTCATCAACCTCAACTAAAATGAGAAATGTTAACAATTAAATCTTTTAGACTCAAATATCTTACCAGAGACATGATAGAGGTATTTAAAGAGGGAAGAATATCTCTTAAGATAAAAAGTATGGTTAATAAATATCTTACTTGTATAATTCACAAAGTTCTTATGGATTTTATTAGTAATGATATTATATAATGCTAAAAAAATAAATCATTAATTCATATGAATACAAATGTGAAATGTACATCACGTGAAATGACAAAATCATAGAATGAAATGTGTATTACATAGGGGACATTATTTATATTCCAAGGACTTTACTTTTTCTTCATCTTCCTTTTATTTTGAAATTAGTTTTACCTTAAGAAATTAATCGTATTTTCACAGTGGTCATATATAAAGATAGGAATATTTTTAGACTTTGCAATGAGATTACACAAAATATAGCCACAAATGTTAACCTCATTATTTCCCTTTATTCAATATCAACTATAGCCTTGGAAAGAGTACAAACTTGTGATTTATGTATTGTCAATGCCCATGCCAACTGTAAGGGTAATTGGTGTTTGTGTCCCATTTGTATTTGTGTAATTGGGATGGTTTGTGGATTTCTATCTTCAAATGGTATTCTGAAATAATCATCAAATTCAACAATTACATGTGTTGGTTGTTTTTGTTTGCCACTACCAGGTGTGTATATTTTTCTTTGAATATATCTTAGACCTGGATTTAAGCAATACCTGCTTTTATCCAAAGATTGGATGTTCACATAAACCTAATCATATACGATAATGAGGGGTGATGATAGTTATGATGATGGAAGATGAAAATTACCATGACTGTGAAAATGAAAATGAAATTAATGATAAGAAAATGATAATATCGAATATGAAAATCATGACAAGGATTATGATGATGGTGAAAATGAAAATGATGAAGAAGACACTGACGAAGATAATTGAGACGATGATAACAAGGAAAACAATGAAAATGATGGTGATGATTAACACTACAATGATGACGATCATTGTGAAGATGGAGATGATGATGATAACAAAAATGAGAACCATGAGAATGATACGCCATAAATGATAATTCCAAACCTTAAAATATCTCATTGGATCCCTGACAAGAATGATGTACATTCCAATATTACAATTCATTTGAAACAACTCAATTTTTTTTATATAGAAACACAAATTTTAAACCTTAAAGTGTTTAAACATGTATGATAATGATGGTGATGATAATGATGATGATTGCATATGATAATGACCATGAATGAGAAGATGAAAATCATGATCACGATTTGATGATGATTATAATTTTTAATTTATTTACAAATTCATATCATAATATCCATAATACTAATAAGATTAATATTCACAATGATGATGGTGGTGAAGATTTTGATCATGGTGGTGCTAATCGTGGTGATAAATATGATGATGAAAATGATTATATTGATGGTGATGATGATGAGAAAATATGATAACTATGCCATGATTTTTAAATCTTAAACCCTACATATTTAAGATAACGATTATAATGATGATGATGATGATGATGGTAAAATGGCAATGACCATGAATGTGATCATGACAATCATGATCATGATCTAAAGATGATTATATATAGGATGAATATGATGATTATGGAATTTAAAATAATGACGAAGAAGATGATGATTACAATTTTGACAATGATGACAATGAAAACATGGATGATGGTAATGATTAAGATTACAATAACCATGATGATAATGATGATGATGATGATGAATGATTTTAACAAACTAAAATTTGTAAACATTTAAACTTAATCATGTACAATAATTATGTTTATGACAATGATAATGACAATGACTATGGAGAGATTGCAATCACAATCACGATCAGAAAATAATTATATTGACGATGACTATGATGAAGGTGAAAATGAAAATGATGAAGAAGATGCCTGAAAAAACACATTTGGTGATGATGATAAAAAAGGAAAAAAAACAAAGATGATGATGATCATGAGTGACGATGACAACAAAAATAAGAATGATGACAATGATACACCATAAATCATAACGTCAAATCTTAAAATATCATTGTATCCATAAAAAAATGTATGTGACATTACCAATATTATAATTCATCTGACAATAACATTTTTTTTTAAAAAAAAAACAAACAAATTTAAACCTTGAAATATAAACATGTATTACAATAATGGTTACAATAATGATGATGATGACAAATGACAATGACCATAACTATGAATATGACAATCATGATCACGATCTGATGATGATTGAAATATTTAATTTATTTAAAACTGACATAATATTATCAATAATACTAATAACATTAATATTAATGATGAAGATGATGATGATGAAGAAGGTGTTGATCGTGATGGTGGAGATTTTTATTTATAATGATGATAAGGATGATCATGAAAATGATAAAAATGATGGTGATGATTACGAAAAAAGATGAAAACTATGCCAAAATTTGTAAACCTTAAACCCTAAACATTTTACGATAATGACGGTGATGATAATGATGATGATGGAAGATGAAAATGACCATGAATCTAAAAATTAAAATCATGATCATGAGCTTATGATGGTTATATAAATAATGACAATCATGATGTGGCTATGATGACAGTTAAAATGAAAATGATGAAGAAAATGTTGATGAAGACAATATTAATAATGATGAAAAGGACAAAAATGGGAATCATGACACCAATTAAGATGTAAATAACCATTATGGTAATGTTGATGTTGACGATGATGATCTCAATAACATTTCTAATAAAATTTTAATAAGAATATAATATTTTTTTATTAATGATAAAATGTTTTTTGAACGTAGATCTTACCCATGGTCAGCAAAAATGGGTCAAAACCCAGATATGGTAATGAGTACAAAATATATGATAATAATCACACTGCCAAACAGTACAAATTTAAAAAGAATCAAAACTTCTAATCAATGAAAAAAATTATGCATTAGAGGAATAACTGAACAATATAAAGAGAGCCAAAGTATCTACTTGGGAAAAGTGGGGGTTTATGGATAAATTTCTTCTTGTTATGAACCATTTTCAAACCTTTTGAAACTACCTCATCCTTAAGATCCTACTCTGAGAAAAAGTTCATTCTTAAGTATTCTTTATGACATGCACCCTCCCAAAAATTAATAATTCTAAGATAATCAGGGTGGTTTAGGATATATAGAGAATCAAAATTAAAAACAAATTCCAAATTAAGTTTTGAGAATATCTATTCTTCCAGTTTCCATATTTATTCTTCAAATGAGTCTATAATAATCACCTTTGTTAATGAATCCAATAATGCCAATTGAGGCCTGAAATCAGTTCCTTAAAATTTAGTTCTTTTCATCAAAGGTGGAAACTTCTTCTGAAATCCAGGCCCAGAAAAGGGGTAATCGTAGTATCAAGGGGTCACAATCGACCGACCAAAATCACATTCATAGAGGGCTGATTCATCTACCTCCTCATCCCCAAGGGCACGAAACTCCACTATAGGTTGTGTCTCCTCAACAAATTCCTCAATCGTGTGTCCCTTAGAGGCACCGTCATCTACATCTTCCCAAAATAACAGGTTTTTCTCCTCATCCACACTTTTGTCTTCTACATATTTCCTAGTGTTATAACTATCTTTACTATCCTAGTCAGACTCTTCATCGATAGAATGTTGGTTCATTTTAGGAAGAAGGGATATATTCAAATCCTCTCTTTCTACTATCAATAAACCTTCAATTTATGGCCCATTTAATGGGGGTTGTAGCCTAAGCACATTCTCTAAATCTAAATATTTTAAATCACATAACAGGGCCACGTCAACAATAAATATGGTGGAAGGAGCAGAGAGTTGTTAAGAGAAATCCACTACCTCAACACTAGACCCCACCGCGTTCATTTTCTTCTTGATTGGCACAAAACCAACAGTCTCAACCCACAAGGAATATGAAGGACCAATGTTACCCACCCCCTGATGCACATTTAAACTATGTGAAAGTAATTGGTTCAAACCCCCTAGATCTATGTTATTGTTTCCTCAAGGTAGCCATATTGGTATCATTAACCTTTACTTCACCATTTTTTGCGCATGATTTAACAATAGAGCAACATCCAACTTTGTGACTAGTGTGTAAGGAGTTGGAAAAAAATAAATTTGAATCCTTATACAATATATGCTGGTTATAAACACCATCATTTTTCAGAAGTATGATAGAGGTAAGGGCATGCTTATTAGCAGAGATGCTAATTAAAAAAATAGCTTGTATCATCCTTGTGTGAGCCCTAGTGGCAGGATCAATCACATGGGGGACCCCCAATGTGTTTGTAATCCCCAAAATCACATATTTCTTACAAAATGCCAAAGGAAGATAAGGTAACCTTACCCATACATGATAAGAACTAATAATGGGTCCATGAAAGTTCCCTGGAGTCCATTTGATCAGATTCAAAACTTTCTTTCAAACAATCTAGGGGCCGTCAAGTAAAACCATAACTAAATCTTCCTCAAACAAAAATTCAAACAAAAAGGACTCCTTAGCCAAACCAACCACCTTTAACTTTCCCTTTTACCTCCATTTTCTTTGTGTCCAATTCCTCACAGCCTAAATGTTATGCTTTGAACAACAAATCTTCTAAGTAGATCATGCTTAATTATTTATTCATATCTCTTAATAATCTCATTAGGGATCAAGAAGGAAGTGCCCTCATCATCCCAAGAAGAGAAGATCAGGGTAGTGGGGAGGATCTTCCCACCTATGATCAATCTAGAACCAAATCTAGGTACTCTTCTAGCCCATGAATTGCAAGCAGTAACAACCTTATGAGGAGGAGGAAATGATCCAGCCCCAAAGACCTGATCCTGTCATGAGCCATTCCATTAAACTTCTCTTTCCCGCTTGCATTCGTTCAAATTTTAATTCATGTTCATCTTTCATTTTGTAAGAATATAATATTAATAAGAATTATTTTTTATTAATAAAAATTATCATAGATTATTATTTATAATTATTATAAGTTAATATTAATGTAGTATAATAATTATTTATATATAATACAATAATTAATTTTATAATATTAAATTTAATAAATTATAATTTACTTTAAATAATATTATATTATCATTAGTAGTTAATATTATATTATAAGTTGTAATAATTTATTTTATTATAATTTATTGTATTTAATATTGTAATATAATTGTTGTTTTGTGCTTTTACAAGGTTAAAATTCACTTGAAAACTGGATAACTTTTGTAATGCCCAACCCTTTCTGTGTTGACTGCTGCACTTGCCTCCTTGACCGCAGTTTGCAAACACTAAATGACTGTAATGTACTCCCTATGATGAGTTTTGAGGATCAATCTGTAAATCCAAGTAATTGAAGTATATGCGATCTTATGGGGCTATACAGGTATGTTACATAAGTAACAATTTTTCACTCATTCCTTAGTCTATTACATTTATTTTATTTTTGAATGGTCATGTCTTGGATCAATTCCAGTGATCCAAGGCATACTTATGATCGTTAGGGAATTGTGCTATTTGTTGCGAAGTAAATTTAACTTCTTTAGATTATGTAATACCATCTTGTTCTGTCATAAATTATTATAAGATTACTGAGGGTTTTTTGTAACATGTTATGAAAACATTCTTTTGAGGACTAATCATATTTTCAATTAATGGGCTGCTTAATGAAGATTTTATTTAAAATCACTAAAGGAATTTTGAACCTTTCCAAACGTGTTTGGGGCATTAATAATATAAATTTTGCCTAATACTTAAAAGCTAAGTTTAATTATTAATCATCCACCTAACACTTAACTTGGGAGCAAACCGTGGTTAGTTTTGGCATGCGTGGGAAGGCGGAGATGGTCCTTAGTGGCGCCAATTATTATCAGGGGTTTGCTAAATTTAATGTTGGATTTAATTTATTCACCCACCAGATCCTGTCCTTGGAAGTGACCTTGTCCACTCTTGAAAGCACTTTACCCAATAAGTTTCAATGTTGGCCGCTGACTTGTTTCCTAATGTTTGATCAAAATTTAAATGTTGTTTGATAGCTAGAAAGTGGGTGGAGTTTTTTTCCGCCTGCCATTCTTTTATTGCCTTAAGGAAGCATACACTTGGTGTGTGCTTTTTAACTCTGAAATACCAAAAAGGATGTTGGCCGCGTTGACTACAATGGTTCAAGATTTTATCAAATTGGATTATGTGGAAAAGGCTTTGAAACTTTCAAGAAAATGCATTGGACTTATTGTTTCCCTCTTCATATGTTTATGCGCTCACATTGGCAAAGGTTATTATTTAGTTTACTATTTTGAGTCTCTAACTCATGTAGATTTTACTCATAAGGAGTGCTCAAAAGATAAGGATACTCTATTCTTGTGCCACAAATCGGTTCAAACGATAGCTAGGTGGAAATTTTTGTTCATTAAATATGATGTTGTTTTATTTGTGTTAGTGATGTGTCTAGTTCTCCTCTCAAGATTGGCAGTTTCATTTGATAAATCCATTCACAATAGCCTGAGACTTAGGATTTCTATTATACTCGCTGAAAATTATACTTAGGTGTGGACAAATCTGACTTTTTCTGCTTACCTCCAACCAATTACGAATCAAGGAAGCTTGGAGCAATGCATGGTCGTCTAACAAGTAAAATAGGGCAGATTTGCCAGATGTTGTTGTGTCAAGGGCCTAATAGACACGTAAGCAACATGCGGAAATTAAATGCAGGCATGATAAGCCCTAATCATTGTGATATTATGATATCTTTTCCAATATCATGAAAATAACCATTCTCATTTTATGAAATGGTATTTCTAGTGGGTTTTTTGGTTGTACTATAGAACTTTTTACCTTGTTGGTTATTGTTATCCAAATAACTCTCCTAGTTATTTGGATAAATATTACTTTCATTCTAGATCTGATGTTTCACATTTCAGGTTGCGCGTGCTTCTTGCACGCCCCTTTGTAGTCTTTCCTTCAAAATTGGCTAAGTCTTTGCTCTTCTTGTCATGCATCATCTTTTCTATCTGCCACCGTGCACCTTTCCTTAGTTGGATGCTCGCGCTTTACTTCCATACCTTCCTTTTACAAGTATGCCTTATTTCTTGATGCACACACACCTACGCACACAGTTTCCCTCTGCTTTCCTTTGGTGTGCTTGCATCTTGCTTCGTACCATGTTTCCTTGTTGTAATTCTTCCATGCGCTCTTACGTTCCTTCTTGATTCTCCCTTTACATTCTTTAGCTTCTAGTTCCCCTTCCATGCCTTCTTCTTACACACGTGCCTTCCAAACCTTCCTCTTGCATCCCGACATTCTTTCCTATTCCATCACGCCCTTCTTGCGCACCCCTATGTAGACTTGCTTAAAATAGGCTAAGTCCCTGCTCTTCCTCTTGCACGCTTGCTTACACCTTTCTGATTTATTTTCATAGGGTAGATATATGAAAATAAAGGAAAAATATTCAGATCTAGTCAATCAAATGCTCATTCCTGTTAAATGACAAAAATGCTTGACACATCAGAATGCCATATCTCTTGCAATTCTCAACAAAAACGCATAAAATTGGTATTGTTGGAATCGTAGTTCCGAGCCCAATGAAAATCAATAAAGAAATTCAAAATTTGACGAGGAATCGATGGTGATTTTTTAGTTAACATTCCCAATTCAAAACAATGTTTTATTTGGTAGTTGGGATGCATTCAATGAAGCATGGGCAGACATTTCTCACTGCTACAAGTTATGGGACAGTCTGGGTGGCCTTTTGCAAGCAACATAACATCATTTCACTCCATTTATGACATCTTGCAAGTGGTGGGAGGATAGATTTCAGGATTTCCATTTTTCCTTCTCTCCTCTCCTCTCAAAATTCTATAAATTCGAGTGTTGGGCTCATTGTAAATAGAGATAGCTATTGAGGAGCAAAACTTTGTCAAAATTGTTTTGTGAAGCTAATGTGCTGCAGGCCCTTGTAGTGGACTCCTCACATAGTGATCTAGGCCCTTATTTTTTATAGATTAAACTGTGTATATCAATGAAAGTAATAGATACAAGTTTGTGGATATCTCTTCCCATGATGTGTTTGTTGCATTCTTCTTGCTCTTTCAATCTCATGCAAATATATTGTGTCTATTTATCCTCTTCCAGGGATTCATTATCATTGTGTGTATATGAGATGTTGTTGTGAATGAATTTTCTAGACTGTGGAGAACTATTATCACCCCTTCTAGTATGCACTTTGCCTCTATTTTTCACACATTGGAAGGCTATCCTCACACCCTCCTTTTCTAGTGTATCACCGCTTTAGTGTAGGGTTTTTTTATGCGCTCTCTCTCCCTGGTCCCTTGCAAGGTTAGATTAGGACAAGTTAGTTTTTCCTGCATTAGAGTAGATTGTGGCTGGTATTTTAGGAGAAAGAACCATCTTCTCTGGAGGCCTATTTCAAGTAGCAAGTCCCACAAGTTGGATATAGTACCCATGTTATCCAGTCACACCGTGAGCTTAAGCATACACACTTATGCAAACCAAAGGGTGTTGTGATTCGGAGATAAGAGTTTTAGCACGCCCGGTGGGACCAAGAGGTATTCATTTTAATTTACAACAAGATTGATGTGCACTTGTTGTAAGTTTCCAGCTTGTAAGAAGCTTTGAAATTTCACATCTAGTGACTCCTAAGAGGCAGAATCAACTGATTTTAACACTCCAAGCTTGGCAAATTTATGAGAAGCATTTAGAAAATATCAAGAACTAAAGAAGGACTCTTTTTCTATCTACACTTATCCCCAGAAAGAGCAAGAAGAGGAAGAAGATCTCAAAGGTCTCCATCTCCACCAAACATAATCTTATCAATACCTCCACCTGGAAGGGCTTTCATTCAATCAAATAGAGTTCTCTAACCAATCAGGATGGTGTACCCAAATCCCTATGTCAACTTCATTGGTAGCAACCCACTTTCTCTCAATGCATAAAATCCATTCCTGATTGCAGCGTTGAAGAACATTTCATATTTCATTGGAGAGAACCAGACAACTCCGATTGACCACATCTAAGACATTGCAAATGTCTATGAAATTCATGAAATTTTTGAAATGGAAATTATTGTTAAGTTGTTGGCATCCTCCTTTAAAGGTAAAGATTTGCAGTGGTTCAGAATTCTAACAGTAGGGTCTATCTAGAATTGGGACCATTTGTGCACATCTCTTCACAATAAATTTGGAGAAAAGGGCGATAATCTGTCTTTATTGGAAAAATTGCAAACAATCAAGAGAGCTCCTAACGAATAGTTGACTGATTTCAACTTCAGATTTCAAAGGACGTGGGATAGGTATATGTTGGCAATGAGACAAACAACAAACTATGCTTTCCAATATTTCCTTAAAGCTTTAAATTATGATATTTCCATGATGATTCAATCCATGGGAGGTATAACTTTACCTGCAACCTATAACATTTCTATTAGAGCCAATAATTTCTTGATTCAAGCTGGTAAACTTGCACCTAGGCTACCTATGCCTCTATATCTAGAACTAGGAACTCCAAACACTAGTCAAGCACCCACATTAGCTCCCATTCATGCCCAAAGAAATTAGAATTCAACTGAAGCTTCTACCTCATCTTCTAGTACCTCAAATGAGCTCCAAGAAGTCATAAAGCAAATGTAAAACTTGGGTAACAATTTGATAACACTTAAGAGACAGCAAGCTCAAAATTTCAAATCGTATCAGCCTCAATATCAGTTAAATAGGCTAACTAATCAATCTGCAAATCAAAATCAAGTTAAGCCTCCTGCTAATAGACCATTCCAACCTTACAGTCCTAGTGTTGCATCCACATCTAGAGCCTTGGTACCAATGAAAAATAACATGGCTCAGGAATATGATTGGTGCTCTCTATGCAATCAACCTTATAACCAGCAATGTGTTTCAATGGTGCTTTGAATCATGCTCCTATGGTGACAACAACGGGTGTGGAACAAGAGATAGGCCAAGCAAGAAATAAACAACAGGAAGTGGCTCAACAAGAGGAATCTCTGAACGAGACCACACTTGTCAATTGACAGGCTGAAGATTTATGTGGTATAAATCAAGCACCTTCTCAAAGTGTAGTAGCCAATAAATGGTCCAAGAAAAGGAATATTGGAGAAGGAAATTCATCTAATTCAAATGATCTGTAGCCTCCTATTACTCCACAAGGTGTTAGCAATCAAATTGTAGCTCTTAATTTGTAAGGTCAGCCTAAGTCACCTTCTAGAAAAACTCAAGTGTCGGTTGTAACAACCCATGTACAGGAGAGGAATGCACAAGGCAAGGGGCAGAAGAGAGATAGCTCATCTCCATTCAACATCATTAAGTAGATGAAGAAAACAAATGTAAATGTCTCGATGTGGGAGACATTAGCTATCCTAGGAAAAAGAGACCTATTACAAGCTTCTATGGAAAATTGGTCAGCATCAAATCAGCCACCCAACCAACAAGAAAAAGTGCTTACCAAGGCAGCTGAGCAAGGAAAAAATCAAGGAAGTCACCAAGGTAAAATTTTGAATCCCCCACCATTATACATCTCATTGATCATCATAGATAAGTTAGTTCATAATTACATGATCGATTTAGGAGCAAGTAGCTTAGTCATGTGAAAACAAATATCTGATCAGCTGGGTTTTCAATATGAGGTCATCTCTATTGATGTGGTGCAATTGAACAGGACAACAGTAACAACGGTTAGAGTAATCAAATGTTTGAGCCTCACAATGCATGCCTGCCCCAAAGTAATGGTGTTGCAAGATGTATCAGTCATAGAATTACCACCACTTTTTGCATTGTGTTTATCAAGAGACTTCACTTCTAAAATTGGGCGCTATTTTTTTACTAATTGATCACACATGTTATTCAAAACGAGGTATGGAGCTAAGGCTACAATCATATCTGAGCCCATTGCAAACTTTCACATAGAGACTCATGTACTGAGTCTAATTAATGCAAATTGTTCATCATTTGATCAAGAGGATTATCCAAGCACCCATGAAGTAGATACCAAAATAGGATGCATTCCGGAATTGACTCTTGATGAATGGCAAAAAAAGAGACATGCTTTTGAACCTTACAAAGAAATGGATGAATCTGAAGTAGGAGTCTATTGTTTTCATGAAGAGAAACCACCTCTTCCTAGCATCACAAATCTAGACCACAAAGATGATAATGAAGTATGGCAGTTATTATTTTATGGATCAAGGAGCAGACAAGGTACAGGAGGAGGAGCTATTCTCATTTCACCACAGGGTATAAAATATTACTCAGCTTTCCGTTTCCAGTTTACTTGCTCAAATAACATAGCTAAGTATGAAGCCTTAATTCACATATTTCATTGGGCAAGAAAGAGAGACATTAAGAATTTACAAGTATTTGGTGATAGTGAGTTGATTGTGAACAAATTTTAGAGGAAAAAATGCTGCCAAGAATGATCTATTGAAGAAATACAAGAATCAGGTATTGGATCTCATTGAATATTTCGAAGCTTTTAGCATCATTTCCATCCCAAGAAAGAAGAATGAAATAGCAAATATATTGGCAGTGATCCGATGAACATTTGATGTTGTAGAAAGTATCAAAAGTGATAAAACCCAACCTCATATCAAATTGGTTATAAGAATGATTATTCTGGATTAATTTATACAAGTTGGAAAGTCTTCGAGAATGATCAGAAAATCGTCAATTTTCTACAAGAAAAAGTTGAGTTCTCCACCAGAAACCAAGACAAGTTGGAACAATAGTATGGTGACCAAGTTTTGTAGCTGAGAACTCATAAATTACCAAAAGTTCTTGTAACTTTGGAGTTAATATTCAACCCGAATGATCAAATTCGGAAGGATAAGGAAAAAAATATAGGTAAATGGTAAAGATTCAGAGCCCATTTACGTAGATGAAGACAAGACATTGCAAATTGGAAAGGTAAGTACCCCACAGGAGAAATCTGAATTTGTTTAACTTTGTCAAGAATTCCTAGATGTCGTTGCTTGGACTTACAAGGACTTAAGAGGTTTCAACCCAAAATTGGCACAACATACTATTGAGTTGGACTCAGAATCCAAGCCCATCAGATAAAAGCAAAGGCCAGTGAATCCCCACATTGAACCTCTCATGAGGAAAGAGTTGAACAAGCTAGCTGAAGCTAGCATCATCTTCCCTATCAAACATTCAATTTGGGTTACAAACTTGGTGACGGTGATAAAGAGAAATAGAGAGATCAGATTGTGTGTAGATTTATGTGATCTAAATAGAGCATCACTCAAAGATCATTATCCAGTTCCTTCGATGGAGAAAATCTTGCAAATTATAGCTGGTTATGAAATTTTTTTATTGCTAGATGGATACTCAGGATATAATCAGATAATGGTGAAAGAAGACGATCAGTTCAAGACAACAATCACTACAAAATGAGGGACATACACTTATAAGAAGATGTCATTTTGGCTGTCAAATGCTAGAGCAATGTTTTAGTGGGATATGGACATGATGTTTAAAGGACAATCAACAAGGTAGTGCTGGTATATCTAGATGATATCATTGTGCTCTTAAAAAATACATCTGACCACCTCTTCCACCGCAGGAAAGTATTTTAGAGGTGTAGAAGGTTTAGAGTGTCATTGAATCTGAAAAAGTGTGTATTCTTGGAACACGAGGGAAAATTGTTGGGGAAAATTGTTGGGCCATATTGTCTCAAGATAAGGGTTAACAATTGATCCTAAAAGAGTTGAAGCCATCCAAACACTTCCATTACCACACCAAAATAAATCTCTCTAAAGCTTCTTGGGAAGGATAAACTTTGTCCAAAGATTTGTGCTTGATTTTTCCACTCTTATGAAGCCTTTAACAATGATGTTGAAGAAGATTGTTCATTCAAATGGATAACAGAAGGAAAAGATAGTTTTGAGGCCATCAAACATGCAATATCGAAACCTCCAACTCTTATCAACCCAAAATTTTCAAAGGACTTCATGTTGTATGCTTTTGGAAGATCAGATACAATCTCAACTATCTTTTTATAGTTGAATGAAGAAAGTTTAGAACAGCCCATATCATTCTTTAGTCAAAGCCTGAAAGATTATGAAGTCGAGTAGTCTTTCATTGAAAAACATGTCCTTGTTGTCATTAGAAGTTTGAAGAAGTTTAGAAACTTGGTCTTGAACAACAAGATTCAACTACTAGTGTCCCATGTTGGTGTTAAGGACTTTCTCCTAAACAAGGACTTGAACAAGAAGAGAGCAGGCTCGATCACTTGGGTAATGGAATATGATATTAAAATCAAAGTGACTAAGCTGGTTCATGGAAAAGGTTTGTGTGAGCAGCTCGCTTCCAAACAATAAGCCGAGTCAAAAGGTGAAGAATTGATTGTCTTGCTACTACAAAATGATCAAGAAAAACCAGCTGACAATGCACCCATTCCATGTTGGACTCAAGACATGGTGCATTATCTCCAAATAGGTTTCTTCCCTCCACAAATGAGCAAAGAAAATATGAGATACTTTAGATTACAGGCCATTCCATACGTGCTTATTGGTGGTGTTTTGTTCAAGAAGGATGTGAACGAGGTTTTATTGAGATGTGTCCCAACGGGACAAGTTGGGAAGATATTACATGAGTTCCATGACGGGGAAGTAGGAGACCACTTTTCTCCAATAGGATGTTTACTATTGGCCTACAGTATTTAATGATTGCTACGCTTGTCTATTCTTCGCAGGGAAAGAAAAGTTAGCAACATTGACCCTTCATCTAATTTCAGTGGATCAACCATTCATGCAATGGGGATTAGAACACATTGGAGTGATCAACCCAAAATCAAGTCAAGGACACAAGTGGATACTTACAACAACTGACTATTTCACCAAATGGACTGAAGCGGTGGCACTTAAGGAGTCAAATGAATCTAGCATCTTGGATTTCTATGAAGGGATAGTCACGAGGTTTGGTGTCCTTGATACTATCATATCAGATAATGCTTTGGCATTCCTTGGCACAAAAATCACTAAATGGGTTTTCAATAACGGTGTACACCTCAGCACTTCATCAAACTATTACCCTCATGGTAATGGCCAAGTGGAATCTACAAACAAGAACCTACTAAGAATCATCATAATTTTTTTGATGAGAATCAAAGAACTTAGCACACAAAACTCAAATCAGCTGTATGGGATCATATGATCACACCCAAGAGGTCTATAGGAAGCTCCCCCTACAAGCTTGTATATGAAAATAAGTAGTTTTACCTATATCCCTTGAGTTTCCAACATTGGAACTCATGAAACAGTTGGAACTAGTTGAGTTTGATCCTAGGAATTAGGTACACAGAACTGTTAGAACTAGAAGAAATAAGAGAACATGCAGTACAGACCCTAGAGAAGAATCACACATTGATCAAGAGGAGATTTGACAAGAAAGATAAAGCTAGGACATTCCAATTGGGAGACTTAGTACCGAAGTGGGATGTTGATCGTGTAAATCCAGATAAGCATTCCAAGTTTGATGCCATATGGAGTGGTCCATATATGATCACTGAATGCAAAGGTAGTAATGCCTTCCAGCTGGCTAAGTTATATGGTGAAGAATTGTAGATTCCAGTCAATAGAATCTATCTTAAACATTAGTACTAGAAGTAAAATGTCTCACCTTTGTACATATTAGTCTAGAATTTCCAATTCCTCCAAGTGCTTGTGCACATTGTTGTTGTTATTAGAACAGGTTCCAATTTCCCTAAGTGCTAGTGCACATGTTCCATTGCCTCTAGTGTATGCTTCATATATAATTCATCGTGCTTTAGGAAAGAGAAAATTCTACGATGGAAAGCTCATAGTTGTTTGCAATAGTTATAGATTTGAAATTCAAACAAATGCAGAGCAACTAAAATCAAATGTTGAGGCAATATTTATAGACACTCATAATTCAACAAGTGGATCATAGTTGATAAGGATTTGTGAAATCCAGGTTTTAGACAATTTTCTACTCTCACAAACCTTGACTTCAAGATTTTCTTACAAAGGATGAGAGTACAAGTAGTAGAGAACAGTTTTAGGTCCAAGAAGTAGTGTTTAAATCATTCAAGCATGCAGGTCTTTAGGTTTTCAGATCAGATTCAAGGTTACCAGGTAGACTTCATGCCCAATGGACTTCTAAGGCTACTGGTCTCTTCATCTAGTGGGAAGATGGCCCCGAAAGTCACCAAGCTATTGTCCAAATAACTCTCCTAGTTATTTGGATAGTTTTTACTTTCATTTTGGCTCTGATATTTCACGTTTCAGGTTACACACACTTCTTACATGTCCCTTTGCAGTCTCGCCTTCAAAATTGGCTAAGTCCTTGCTTTTCATATCAATCACCATCTTTTCTATCTGTTGCCATGCGTCCTTTATCAGTTTGATACTCACACCCTAATTCCATACCTACCTTTTGCGAGTATGCCTTCTTTCTTGATGTGCATGCACCTACGTGCATAGTTTCCTTCTGCTTTCCTTTCACGTGTTTACATCTTACTTCGCACCTTGTTTCTTTATTGCAATTCTTCTACTCGCCCTTGTACACCTTCTTATTTATCCGTTTACATTCTTATCCTTCCAGTTCCCCTTCTGTTCCTTCCTCTTGTGCACGCACCTTCCGTGCCTTCCTCCTACGTGCCCACTTTCTTTCCTATTCCATCATACCCTTCTTGCGCGCCCCTTTGCGGACTTGCCTAAAATAGGCTAAGTCCCTACTATTCCTCTTGCACACTTGCATACACCCTTCTGCTTTATTTTCATAGGGTAGATATATGAAAATAAAGGAAACATATTCAGCTATAGTCAATCAAATGCTTATTCCTGTTAAATGACAGAAATTCCTGACAGACCCAAAACATCTCGCTACACTCAAAATGCCATATCTCTTGCAATTCTCAACGAAAATTCACAAAATTAGTACTTTTGGAATTGTAGTTTTGAAAATGACCCACAAAAATAAAGAAATTCACAATTTTACGAGGAATCAATGGTGATATTTTAGAAAACGTGCCCACTTTAGAATAGTGTTTTATTTGGTAGTTGGGATGCATTCAATGAAGCATGGGAAAAAATTTCTCACTGTTACAAGTTATGGGAAAACATAAGATCATTTCACTCCATTTATGACATATTCCAAGTGGTGGGAGGAAAAATTTCGGGATTTCCATTTTTCCTTCTCTCCTCTCCTCTCAAAATTCTATAAATTGGAGTGCTGGGATCATTATAATTAGAGATAGATTTTGAGTAGAAAAACTCTGTCAAAATTGTTTTATGAAGCCAATGTGCTACAAGCCCTTGTAGTGCACTTCTTTCATGGTGATCCAGGCCCTTATTCTGTAATAGATTGAACTGTGCATATCAATGAAAGTAATAGATACAATTTTGTGGATATCTCTTCCCTTGCTATGTTTGTTACATTCTTCTTGCCCTTTCAATCTCATGAAAATATATTGTGTCTATTTATGCTCTTGCAGGGATTCATTATCATTGTGTGTGTATTATATGTTGTTGTGAATGCATTTTCTAGACTGTGGAGAACTGATATCACCCCTTCTAGTATGCACTTTGCCTCTATTTTTCACACATTGGAAGGCTATCCTCACACCCTCCTTTTCTGGTGTATCACCGCTTTAGTGTAGGATTTTTTTTATGCACTCTCTCTACTTGGTCCCTTGGAAGGTTAGATTAGGACAAGTTAGTTTTTCCTGCATTAGAGTAGATTATGGTAGGTAGTTTAAGAGCATGAACCAACTTCTCTAGAGGTCTATCTCAAGTAACAAGTCCGACAACTTGGAGATAGTACCCATGTTATCCAGTCACACCGTGAGCTCAAGCATACACACTTGTACAAACCAAAGGGTGTTGCGATTCAGAGATAACAATTATTTCTCTATATCAAGTATAGAAAGGCAAGCTTCTACAATAGAAAGTTTTACTTAATCAACCTTCCATCTTTATGACCTTGACAAAATATTGGTGTTTTGGACCTCTTAGAAGTTGTGATCCTCTAGAAACATGAATTTTTTGTTTTAATATTCTTGTTCATTCCACCTCGTGGAAGTGATTTTGTGTTAAGTGGTTTCCTAACCACTGTGAGTCAAACCCTTGATTTTGTAGAGTTGAAATTATGTACCAACCTATTGGAATGAAAAATATTTTGTTTTTTTTCCGTAATAATTGTATGTTTTATTTGGGACGATGTTTCCTTTGTCACATTAATTTATTAGTACCGGGATAGATTGGATATGAAGGTAAACTTGATCATTATTTTAATAAAGTTTAGTTCAGGTGAAATTTCCTACTTTTTTAATGGGTTCAGTTTTTTTCCCTTTTGGCCGTGGATAATTTCATTTAGTTGTCATCTTGTGGTGGACTCTTAATATATTTCACTTGATTATTACTACATGGTATTCAGATCATATTGATCCTCCTGGTTTTGTTTAAGGGTTATTAGTCATCCTATGAGATTTGAGCTTAGCTATTAGATAAGAATTGGAAAATACTTTGACTGTCGTAACAAGATACCTTGGACTGTTGTTTCGATACTTGGGTAGTTTTGATACTTGTTGTTGTTTTTGTATTTGTTAGAAAATCTGTTGGATATATCAAGTAACTTGGCTATTAGGCAATGACTTATTTTCACATTTTTTTAGCCTTCCTTATTATCATTATTGATTATGAAGTAATTTCTTAGCTAAGAAATTATTTATAGATGGTTTGCGTATTATATTTCAATCATATAATCTATATGATTACATGATTGAAATCATAATGCACTCGTTACCTAATGTTTTAAATATAATGCCAATTGCCTCTACTTGATTGATTGTTAAAATTTTGTTGGTTTAGAAACAAGGTTCATAATTAGTGCATATTACTTCTTTCTTAGTCTAACAGTGTGAAAAATTTAGCATGATTAAAGAAATTGTTAGTGTTTTAGAGCATAGAAGCATTTCATTAAATAGAAGGGTTTCTTTCATGATATTGTTAAATAGTATTATATTGCTCCAATGTGTAGTTCTTATCATGCTCAGTTCTTGTGAACTGACTCAGGCTAATAAATGTGTAGTTGGATTTCATGAGTAGAAAAAGGGAAAAACTTATAGAAAGTTGCATCGGTTTTACTAATGAAGTTATTTTTACTTGAATGCTTAAATGTGTTGAAAGGATCTGGAATATAATTTTTTGGCAATGCTAGAAGGATGTAGTGCCTTAGATTTTTTATAATTGTGGAGTAGTGTTGTCATTATTGACTAAAACTAAAACTTGTGAAATATTATTGTGAATGGAACAAAAGGAACTCTGCAATTTTATGAGTATATTATTGTATGGTTACAATTTTGAAAGATATTTTATCTTTTGATATGATCAGTATTGTTTTGCCTACTTATTCCTCAGTCAAAATAGATAAGAATATTTAGCTACCTTTGGATTATTTGTCGTTTTGGACAGGGAACTATATATCTATGACTAGTTATAAAAAAAAGGATAAAGGTAAACAAATTTGAGCTATAACCTTGACTTAGTAAACCCTTCTAGATTGTGACAATAATGTAATTCTAGGTATAACAAAATGGTATTGTAATTCTTATTAAGGCTATACTAAAATCATGATGTTGTAAACATATAGATGAAGTAAAGATTCATTAAGTGGAAGAAGAGGAAAGTATCTTCTTGTGTTAAAAAGGATATACCTTAGTACTCTCAATCTATAATGGTAAATTTATCCTTAGTGTTGATGGGATATAAAATTATATTACAATGTAAAATAATGTTCAGTAATTTGGTAGGATAACAAGGTTATGTTAAATGGGGATAAATGATCAAGATATCATTAA
This sequence comes from Taxus chinensis, assembly GCA_019776745.2. Taxonomy (NCBI): domain Eukaryota; kingdom Viridiplantae; phylum Streptophyta; class Pinopsida; order Cupressales; family Taxaceae; genus Taxus; species Taxus chinensis. Next base: position 778,436,749 of record CM034149.1, on the reverse strand, counting down.
ATCTAACTTATATTTTATAAAACCAAATTTATACTCATTTGACGAACTTAATCAAGAGAAGACTAGATAATGAACTTAATTAATTCAGATTGATTTATAAGTCTCAATGAACTACGGGTTAGTGACTAATGAGATCATGAAGATGAATGCAAATTGACCTACATACCACCAACTCTTGTGAAGGTGCATTTTAATCCTTTCTTAAGTAATTTAACCGTTATGAACCTTGCACAAAGGAATTTTTAGTTCCAAACCTAAATGATACTTCACCTCATTTGGAGTGTATGCTTTCCTCCTTATGCAACAGAGATCACATATACATGTCCAAGTAAACACTTTGTTCCTCTTAAATTTACTTCCTGTTAGTTTACTATTGAATTTTCCATTTGTATCCTCTTATCTAAATTTTGAGTGCATAATAGTGTGTCTTTTTTATGCATTTTTTGTGCTTCGTCTTATGTAGGCTATAAATTTTGATCCAGGAAATGAAACGATGCCATTTTAATGGAATGATCTTAAAATATCTACATTGTAATAATATTTTCTAGTGGATAACGATATGTTTTGAAAATATTTTGGACATCTCATAATAACCCATTTATGACCCGAAAATCATGTTTGAAGTTTTTTTATTTTTTAACTAAATTTTCAAAATAACATATATTTATAATTATGAGTCAAATTGAGTTGAAACTCAAAAAATAATTTAATTTAGGAGCTTGTATAATGCATGTGAAATTTTAATATCTAAAAGCAAAAATTTAAAACTTTCTCAAAATAGCATTTACTATAACTAGTAAGTCTAGTCAAGTAATAATTAGTATTGAAGTTTAATTAGGATTATTTTAGAATTAAATAAGAGGAACTCTTATTTAATTGAAATGAAACAAAATAGTGAGAATCACATGAGTTTTACTTGAACATTTTATTTTTCCTATAATAATTTGGTTGCAATTATCGCGTAAAACTCGTCTAATTGTCCTAATTTTCAATTTAAATTACATAATATGTCCTCTTATTCCGATTACAAAAGAATCCTAATTAAACTTTACTTCCAATTCAAACTGGAATAGACTTACAATTTTCTAGTAAAACCTTTTAGTTATAACAATAGCTATTTTGAGCAAGTTTTAAATTTTTAATGTTGCATCTTACAAACTTGTATGCATTATACATGCGCATAAATTAGATTAATTCTCCATTATCAATTCTAGCTGACTAACAATTATAAAGATATGCTATTTTGAAAAATTAGAACAAGAAAAAAGTTCAAACCCAATTTTAGAGCACTAGATGGATTCTTTTGGCTTGTGAAAAACTGTCGAAATGTGTCACAAGTCACTAGCATAATGTAGATAATTTTGAGAAATTTTCCATTTAAAAAGGGGTCATTTTAGTTCCCAGATAAAAAATTATGTCCTTCATAAGACATGCCACCAAATTTTCATGACTTTAGTTCGCTGTTAAATCTAATTTATAAATATTATATAGAACCACTTGATCTACCATGTATTGTGGTTATTAAACTCAATAAGTATATGGACTAGACATGGGATTGTGATTCCTCCTAATATTTCCCTATTTATATAGTTTCCCATGGAAATTACAATCGCTTTCCCCTCAAAATGGAATACGACCTTAACTATACAGAAAACAGCAGGGAGAAAATAATAAGAATTCACACATTGCATCTCATTTATCCTTCGTAGCTTTGTAACATCAACATGAACACTTGGTCTATATGTGACTTACAATGAAAGAAAAATATAAAGAAATACATTAGATAATAGATGTTATGGAAACAAATGAAATTGATAGGTATGGTATAAAGTAATATATGAAATTGATATATATTAAATATGAGTGCACAACTAAGTACCTGTTACAAGTATTCATGTTTTAATTATTGATATGACATTAATAAATATTTGTGGTATAGTGTGTTTTGTAATCATCATATTATAATGAGACTAACAAATTATAATAGTATTATTTTATCTATGTTTTTATTACTGATATGTAAATAGTTAATGTATAATGTATTCATATATTTATGTTTTTATTATCAATATGGAAATAATTAATTGTTATCATATATTGTATTTGTGCACTTTTATTTTAGATATGTGATTAGTAGGATACTAGTCAATAATAAATGAATTGTACTTTTGTATTTTACAAAGTATTTTTACTATATTTTAAATATTGTTTCATAATTAGTATGGAATTAGATATAATTTTTTAATGTATTAGTTTTTTTTCGTTAATATGATGGATGTCAAAGGTGTGTACCTTCTAATGGTGAAACTTGTTCATTTTTTATGGAACAAGACTTTAGTAGAATAAGAAAAGTATTTTTCTTAGAATGAAATGAAGAATAAAAGAAAATATTTTTTATTAATGGGAAAAAGTTTTTAGACTAGGATCCTACTGAGGAACAACAAAATGGGTCAACACCTAGATAAAGCATTGAGTACTAAAGAGATAACAAGAAGAACAATGCCCAACAATATTACAACAAATAAGAGTCACAGCTGAAATCCGAAAAAAACAATGACCGGATAGCAAACGAAGAGACAAAGTATCTATGAGCTGGAAGCGGATTTTTTTAGTAGATTTCTTCTTGTTTATAACCTTTTTCCACCAATCAAAAAATTCTTCTATAGAAAGAACAATTTCAATACCTTTAATCGATTGATATGTGCTTTTAATAAAAGGAGAGGAAGAATTTTCCTTTGCCACTTCATGTGCTCTTGATTTAGGATTTTTGATCCCCCCAAGTTTCATAAGTTGAGAACGCCTTAGGGCTCACCAGAATAATGAGTTGGATGATCCCAACAACCATCTTTGTGATATCATCCTTAGAGGATCTCCTTTCCGAGCGGTGAAATGATGGATCTAGCATTGTATTAGAGGTGGGGCACACCATCTAATGATCTGGTAGAGAGTCTTTCCACCAGGTGGGTTTAGAACCAGTGTGCTTGGGTATTTCACAATTAGCAATAAAATATTAAGAGGTCAATAATAAGTAAAATAACTAACATTTCTGATTAAATATAAAATATATATTATTTAAAAATTATTAATAGGGCCCCATACCATATATTCTATATAGTGACTAGACAACCATCCTATAAATAGATATGGCACAGGACCAATACTAATCTTCACCCATATTACACACAACTTTCATTGATTTTATAAACCCTCCCAATATATGAATAGGCGTTGTACAGCCGATTACCTTGCTTGAACAACTCAAATGTGGGAATTTACAATTGGGTTGACCCTCCTCTTCACTATGCCAGGGAGATGAGACTCCATATATTCACCTAAGTCACAGAATGAATTACTCGTGATAAAAGATAAATATAATTGAATTGAAAACTTAAAATTTACATTATCATAAACACTTTTATTTTAAATGTATTTACTTTTTTAATAAGTATAAATGTGTGTGTGTGTGTGTGTGTGTGTGTGTGTGTGTGTGTGTGTGTGTAAAAGAGGAAAAAAATAAATAAAAAAGGACAATGACACTCATGAAACGTGGAAAAAAAAATATTGTTTTGAGAGATTAGAGATGATGGAAATTGAAATACCAAGTTACATTGGAGGTGGGGGGTTAGGAAATTAATATTATATATGTGTACATATATAAATATAGATATAGATATCTATCTCTCTCTTTCTATATATATATATATATATATATATATATATATATATATATATATAAATAAATATATATATTTTTATCTCCTTTATATATATTTATATATATATATATATATATATAAAGGAGATAAAAATTAAAATTTGATTTTGGTAAAACTAAATGTTTTGAAATGTATGAGGCGTATTACTTACGGATTAGTGCGTAATGATAAAAACTGGAGTTGGAAATATCATGTTTCGAACTCGAATCTTGTTTTAAATAGAAAAGAAGATTGATTGGAATTGTTTCATAGGAAACCCAACTTCAATCTAAAAAGTACGGAAAAGGGGAAAGAAATTTCTACGCTTGGTCCAACCAGTGGACCCAAAAGGCAAAACTTTCTATCCGACGGAAATTGTTTAGCTAATTTATTTCAGCTAGATTAATAAAGGGAGACATATTCAAAAAGAAAAACAGTCTAATTACTTACCTATCTGCTTGTTATAGACCGCACAATGCAATGAGGTCTGGCCGTCAGATTTCCTCGTGTACATCTCCACTGGAACATTTCCAAACTTTTCAATGATTTTGGCATGACCGCGAACTGAAGCTTTGAAGACAGCCGTTTCCCCCGCTTTGTTTGTCATAATGGCAAGGTCAGGATCTTTCTTCAGTAACATCTCCACTATCTCAGTGTTTCCTCCACTTGCTGCTTCGTGCAACGCAGTGTTTCCCTGCACATTTTGTTTGCGTAAAAAGCCATTACCTTCCAAATCAGCTTGCCTTATCTTCGGAAGCAGCCTTCCCACGGATTTCCTGCTGCCATGATATGCTGCGATGTGCAGTACACTATTCTTTGCACGGGTAAACTCACTGAAAACATCCACATCCTGACGGTCCAACTTATCGAGTTCCTTGACATCGTCTGATATGGCAGCTCTGTACAGATCTTTCCTCATGGCTCTGCAAGAATGTTCTGTATTACAAAAACATTCTTCAAAATAATCGAGGGATTACTCTATGGAATTTGAAAGCTAAATTAAAAAGCAGTAGATTGTGTAAGAAAGCTTACAGATTTGCAGCAAAGAGGCAGTCTGTATGTCCTTATTGTAATCGACTGGTTATCTCTCCCTAATCTGTATTTTTTCTGGAGAAAAGCCTCGAATTATTCTCATCTTGCACTACACTCTGCTTGTCATTTCATTTATTCTAACCTTTCATTCTTTTCATTTATTCTAATCTTTCATTACACTCTAATTGCCATTTATCTTTCGTGAGTGGTTTGATTGCGACTCCGATATTTAAGATAATAATTATATGCTTTCCTTTCCTTAAAAGACGTGTCTTGCTTGAGGGTAGGGTTAGCGCGTCACCCTATTCGCCTACCGTCTACGCGATTTAGACTGCTCCCATTTTTCTTTATGACTTCATGTACACATATTTTCCATAAGGAACTCCTCTTAGCATCATATTTTTGGTAGCACTTAAAACATGTAGTAATGACTTCTAAAATACGCTAGTTTTAGGGATGCGATTTAAAATGCTTACTATAACATTTGTATATACAAACGGGAAACATCTCCGTATAATAGTTTTATGGGTTTCATTTAGAAAAGCGTATCGAGTATGGCCTATTAGCAACTTCTGTGTCCAAACTTCTAATTTCGAATGTAGTTTTGCACTCAACTTTCATCATATACAAATCAACTTGTGACTGTACGAAATACTAGTTTCGATATATTTTAGAACTATAAGATTGTTAAAATAATTAAAATGTTTAAAAAAAAAAGGATTTAAGGGTTTATTAATTTTGTCACGATCACCGAATGTAGAACATCTCTACATAATAAAGTAAGGTGAGTATAAATCAAGAAGTACAAAATATTCAAACATAATGATACTAGTTCTTCAGTCACAAGACTCTAATCATACTAGTATGGATTTTGAAAAGTATTATTTAATGTAAAATTGATTTGTAGATTTGTAGTGTGACTTGTATAGTGTTCTAATGCTGTTTGTGTTGTCGTGTTGTGGTGTGCAGAGGGATATTCACTCGAGGGAGTTCCTTGGTGGTCTTCATATGAGCACTTTGCTTGGGTTGGGTCTGTCAGATGATGATTATCTAGTGCGTTGTGTTATTTGTTTTGAAGGAGATGTGTAGTGGTCCCTAATAGTTTACACAATGATCTACACATTGATATGGAATGTGCCAATGGATGTACTTGGTGGAAGTATTCTAAAGTGCATGGATGATATTGCGGGCGAGCATGCCCATTTATTTGAGCTAGTGGCCATAGCAACAACGGCGTGCATTGTGTTGTTAGGCGGGAGGGACGAAGCACGTGAGGAGACTCGACAAGCTAGAGAGACAATAGGTGGTGGTCCTCTAGCGTAAGATGTGTTTGCACGATACGTGGATTCGCAACATTAGTTTTCCAAGACGTTTATGGAGATTACCCTATTGCGGAGGCAGGTTGAGAGGTATCGAGGCCGCGAGCAGTGACATCGAGTTGGTGGAGAAGCGTCTAGTTCTAGGGCTCTCGCAGTACCCGAGAGTGATAATGATGATGAGATTTGATTTGTGTTATTGTTTATGATGTAGGGGAGTTGCCCCTCAGTGATGAAAACATTTTTGTAATGATGGTCGCATTTGATATATATATATATATATATATATATATATATATATATATATATATATATATATTAGCAAAGTTTATTGGTATATGACAAGTTTGTTTCGTTGTGTATTGATGTTGTAATATGATCGATGATGCATGATTAATATTTATTGTTGTACTGTATGTAATGTGTTGTATATTGTGTGTATTTTTTGATGTATACTTGCATTATAAAAGTGAGAAGGGGAGACAAAATGTGTAATGTTAATGATGATAGATTACAAATGCAATGTGGTTGGTGAGTTAAATGAAATGGAATTTGTAATGCATAATTAGTGTGATGCCGATAGTAAGATAGATGTAAAAAATGTATAATTTCAAAACTAGCATGTTGTGATGAATGATAATGTGATGTGATCGTAAAATGTTAGTATGTAGTAAGTGCAGTAAGTTGGGGGACCAAAAAGTGGACATAAAATACCAAATTTTATGAATAGAGATCGCGGTTTATAAAACCGAAATCGCGGTCTGTTTTGTTAGGTTCGGAAAATTCCCGAACCTAAGACCATGATCACAGTTTATAAATCACGATCATGGTTTTAAAGCACGATCGCGGTTCTAAAATGTGATCATGGTCCTTTGATACAAAAAAATAGCTGCGACCCTCATTTTTCACCACCATTTTCTCCAAACCTACAGTCACAAGACTCTAATCATACTAGATAAAAAATACACTGTGGATGATGTAATTTGATACACAGTCTAGTACAATGACACTCTCCTAAGCCTTATATTGTCAATTCTATAGTCAATTCAAAGATTAAATTATAGATGTTATTCTCTGAATTCTTTTGGCATGGGTATTTGGAAATAAATAATTTCCGTCGTCCTAGAATTATAATAAATGACTCTTTTTTTACTATAATTATATAATTGGTTATCTTATATGCATCACCTTATCCAAACATTAGATATGAAATGTAGTTTTTCAATGATGTTTCATTGTATACAAATTAACATGTAACTTTAAAAAATAATATATTTGATATATTTTTCGTAGCATAGGAAAATTAAAATAATTGAAATGTTTAGAAGAAATAGAATTTAAGAATATATTAATTTAATCAGAATCACATGATGTAAAACATATGCACAGACGCATGAAAGCTAGTATAAATTGGTAAAAACAAAATACTCAAAAGTAATCATACTAGTTCTTTAGTCACAAGACCATAATTATACTAGTATGTATCAGAGAAAGTATCATATAATGTATAAATGATTTAATAACCCTATTAGCATGCTTCGAGGCTCTGAAAAAATTGTTGAAATTTATAAATTTCACTAAGTTTCACCTATAAAAAACCCCCTTCTTTGAATATAAGATTATGCCCGCAACCTAGTCGAATCAACTATGATAACCCATAATTGTTGTTATCTCTCTATATTATTATAAGGTCCCTGCAAATAGAAACAGTTAAAAATTACACAAAATATAATTTAATTCATTATGTAATATAGTGCAAAGACATTATCCCAAGCCTTAAATTGTCAATGGTACATTCAATACAAAGAGTAAATGGCAGACATTATTCAATTTTTTTTTTCCATGGGGATGTTTTTGAAATAAATAATTTCATTTGTTCTACTACGATAGTAAATGACTCTTATGTAATTGTAACTGTATTACTTGATATCTTAAAAGCATTTATGCAACATATATTCATACATGTATGTTATTAACTAAAATAGAAGGAATGAAACCTATAGTGCCCACAAATTATGACGTTCTAAAACCACATTAAGCCTTAAATAATTATCTAGAGAGTTGCGGTAAATAAAAATTTAAAAGATTACAAGGGTGTCAAACCCTAATACATTTAATTAAATTCCTACTAGCAACTACTACAGTACATTAAATGGAACAGGTTGAGATTAATAATTAAAGTATTCTTAACCCATTTCTAAAGTAAATTTCAATTACAATTCTCTAGAAAAGTGTCCATTATTCTTTTACTTGGTTAATTAGTTTTCTCTTTCAAAAAATAACATGCAACCCACCTTTATTGAATCCCTATCCTTAGTTACCTTAGTCCCCTTAAATTATTAACTTTTATTCCCATTGAAACATTTACTAAAACACACTAGGAGAGTTACATATTTAATTGAACAAAGTAGGGTACTAAGTGGCCCCATTCACCCATTTTCACATACACTTGAATTATTTAAAAGCCCATAATATATATATTCTCACCTAACAATTGTAGAGTTGATTCCTAACCCTTGGATTAAATCAATTATGGCCACTAGATCCTAGGGTTCTAAACTAACCCTAACCATCCTTAAGAAATTTCATTTAACCTTTTTCCTTGCTCAAGCCTCCTCATTTGGTCTCTTTTCTTTTCTTTTGATTTGCAGGTTGGAGGAGTGGAAGCCATGAAAGCAAGGATGGAAGCCATGGAGGGATTCATTTGGATCTAGATCAGTTTTTAGTTTATTCATAGATTTTTTATTGTAATGTCTTCTATTTGCTGATTGTAGATATTCTACCCTAAATTTGGGCTACTTATTTAGTTATTTACATTTTTGAGTTCTCTATTCGATTAAAACCCTATTTTGATTTAATCTATGAGATTTAATACATTTAGATGCCCATTCAAGGATCTACATGCTTAGAAAATGAGTTTGTTCCCTTAAGGTTTGTGTTTACCAAATAAGGTCACACTTACTTTTGGTTAACTAACACTATTTTCCCCCTTTTGTGCTTCAATTTGAATTTTTACATATTTTAAACACTTAAGGTCCTCTGAAAGCATTTCCATCACATAGAAAATTTATTCCCCTTTCCAGAGATAAAAATAATTCCTTCTAACTCATATTTTGCAAAAGGCGGGCCGATAGGCCTAGGGAAGAATTTTTTCCAAATGGGAAAATTGCGGACCGGTGGGACAATAGGAGCTATTTTGACATTTTTGCACTTTTTGCAAAGGGGTACAAGTTATATTTGTGGGCCCACGAGCCTGGGAAGGATTTCTTTTGCTAAAGTTGAAAATGCGGGCCGGCGGGCCCGGGGGATGTTTTCTTTTTGCTAAACGGATCTGTGGGGCTGCGGAGGAAATTTTTCCGAAGTATAAATGTGGGCCTGCGGGTCTGCGGGAATTTTTGAAGTTTTACATTTTTAAAAAAAGGGGACGTAGTTTTAAAGTACGGGTCCATGCAGCCCCGCGGAGTCTTTTCGGCCAAATAAAAAATTGTACAGACTTGCGAGGCTTCCACGTGTCCTCATTGGTGTAATTTCAGAAGTGAGACCCAAAGGATAGTCCTTAAATGAGTGTGAGACTTCCACATGTACCAGATCTAAAAAGGAGACAAAGTTGGCAATTGCAAAAATCTCAAGCCAGCAGACGACGCCACGTGTCTGACTCAGACTCAACTTCAAAGATAAAATCCAAAGCGGAGTTCCCAAATGAGAGCTGGCAACGCACCAGGTGGTCTAGAGTCTGAAAAGGTAGAGGTTGGTCTGTTGAAAATTCTCAGTAGAGGCAGGCCAGTGACACAGCCCTCCAAGTGTCTCAACCGACGACAAATTCAAAGGTAAAATATCGGAGTGGTAGTTCCCAAATGAGTGCATGAGCCTCGACATGTCTCAAGATCAGGCATATGGCTCTCTGAACAAACAGGAGGAACTAAGCCAAGAACACAGAGGAAACTAGGTCGTAGAGCCCACAGAAGCCATGCCACATGTTAGTCCAGATGCAACTTCAAGAACGAAAAGAGGGGGTTGAATCTTCACACACGCACGGGGCTGCCACATGGACCCTTTATGGAAAAACTCTTTTAAATATAGAGATCCCACATTAGTCCGATGACCATAATCTTTAGACAGGCATATATTTCAACTGGAAGAGCTTACGATTTGGGCAGGAGAGGAATTTTTGGAAATCTCTCAATGCTCGGCTTCTCACCTGCCTCCATTAATGTTTCTGTCCGAACATTTTCAAGGGCTGTCAAGTCTCCCACCTACCGCCATGATGAAGAATGTGCCTCTTTCTTTCCCAGTAAGGGACAACAATGGGGGCATGGGTGTTGCAATAGCAACCCACTCACTATTACAGGAGGATTTCAATGCTTTCTGGTAGTGGTTGGAGTAGGGAGAATTCAATGCACTATCTTAGAGGTGGTTCGAAGCATGATTCAAATTTTTCCCTCTCTCATTCTCTCTTATTCTTCCTATATATTGTAAAGGAGGGGCATTTTCTAAAAGGTTGGTCATTGTTTCTCTCCTGCCCCCCCCCCCCACTCTTTCTTCCTTAGGGTAGAATGCAAAGTCTAATCCTCCTCTCACAGCTTTGTAATGGAATCTGCTTTCCTTTTTCTCTACTGATGATGTACTGTGTGAACTTTTGGAGAAATAAAATATGTTTCATGATGCTTTTTTGTCCATCCTTTCTTATTTTGTTGTCTCTTCTTATCTCTCGTCATTGCAAGTGTATACTGTGCATACTCTGATGTTTATTGTAGGTTATGGGAGCTGTGTTTAATGGATTTTGAAGTGGTGTTCCGTGTGAAATTCATCTCTGGTCTATGGTGCATCTTATCCACCCTCTACTTTGCTCACCTCTCTCCACTTTAGGTAGTATGCATTTGTGATCAACCACTTCCTTTTCTGGTGTATCACCACTTAGTGTAGGATTTGTCTTATGCATTTCTCTCTCTCCATGTATCCTTGGAATGGTTAGATTAGGATAGATAGGTTTTTCCTACACTAGAGTAGCTTGTGGCAGGTAGTTTAGGAATCAGGAAGCAACCTTCTCTGTAGTTCCATCTCAAGTCCGCAAGTCACACAGCTTGAGAGATGGTCCCATGTTGTGCAATCACACTAAATGCCCTAGTCATATCCGAGGCCATTCGTGGGTGCTCCGAGGTGATTTTGACATAAAAGTTTTGGCACACCCGATGGGACAGGTGTGAAGCACCTTACCACTTCATTTTAGTAGGTTGGTGTGTTCCTGTTAAGATTCAACATTTTGAGGCACATGCAAATCACATCTGGCAACTCCATCTAGTCAAGGACCCATTCTCTGAGTTGCACACCTTCTCTCATCCATTTTCATCTATTTTTCTTTCCATATCTTTAATTTCCTTCCATTCCATGAAGTTGTGTAATCATTACTTCATTTCCATCTAGGAATTCACACTTGCAGCAACCATAGTGTAGTCCACCTCTAATGTATTTCCCAACTCCTCCAGATCAACATTTTGATCAGATTCAGAACTTTATGCTTACCCATATGAGTAGGGTCAAAACTATTATGGCCATTGAGCTTATCAAGAACAAGGGGACGCATATAATGGTAACAACTACACAAAGGATGCTGATTTACAGGAGAAGATCCAGCCTTTGGAGGAATGCATGGTGCAATCAAGGGCTACAACATAGATGAAGGCAATCAAGATTGGTTATAGGGTACCTTGTCCATGGGGAGGCCCTTTTACAAGACATTACATCCCATAGGCTCGAAGCTTGACTTCATATTCAAAATGCTACCCCAACTTGCGCAATGGACTGAGGAGATTTAGGCTTATGAGTTGGACACAAGAAAAACTTGTCAATGGGTAAATTAGTCATGAGCTCCTTGTCCTTCATTTTCTCTTTCTCAAACTCTATCATTTCAGCATGGTCAAGAGTCAAGGCCCTCACTTGCTACCCCAAGTGTTGATTTTCATTCTCCATCCCCTATTCTTCCATCCCACCTCAATTCCTCTTCCCTTTCCACTCCTAAGCAGTCATTCCCTCCAAAGAAACAAGAAATTCCACTTCCCTCTCCACCACAAAAAATAACAAAACTGGTTGAATCCCAACTTACCACTCCTTCGACTTTCCCAAGTCCATGTTGGGAAGAGACTCAAGAATCTAGTCAATGAGAACAATAAGAAGAGGAACCCAACAGAGAAGAAATGATAAAAAATATGAAGAGTTGGGTTGCTAGATTTGGATTTACAAAAATACCCTTGATGGTTAAGCCTACTGAGGAGGTCAGAGTTGAAGAGCCAGTGGTGGCTAAAGCTGAATTTGTAATAGAAGAAGAACAAAAACAAGAGGGAGAAGATCCACAATTTGTTCACTTTGAATGTAGTGTCCATGATGGTACTTTTTCTGAAGAGGATGTTGATCTAATCCAAGCTACATAATTAGTCAAGAAGGAAGAAGAACAATAAGCTCCAAGTCCTATTGAAGAGGAGCAGCTAGGAGAGATCAAATCAGAGTTGAGGCCACTTAATGAGGAAAGCATCACTGAAATTTTTTTGCTTTCATTTCAAGGGCCCGATTTGATTGATGAACCCATGATGGAGGAGAACTATATAGTTTCAAAGGATCAAAATGTGGAGCAAGCTGCAAAAAAAACCTTTAGTTCTTCCTCCCACTTCATCCCCTTCGAATCTAATGTTGAAGAAGAGTTTGATCTTTCAAACTTCATGTTTGAGGATGAAGGGAACAATGGTGAGAAATTTGTAGATCAGGAGGACACCATGGAGGAGGTAGAGCACATGCAGTAGGACAACAAGGAGGAAGAGTGTCTATCATACATAGAAGATTACTTTGATGGAGAGGAGCCTACGGATATAACATCATTTTCTCCTCCATCATCCACCTTCTAAGCACATGAGCCTATTGCCATAAAGGAGAGCATTCAAGTACAACAACCTACACTACATAATAGCCCTCTGGAACCAAGGTTGGAAGATATGAACCTTCCATGTTCTTCACATGAGAAGGAAGGGAAAGAGCAAGAGGATGTCACCATATCTTCAACACCATCCACCAAGGAAGATTAGCAAGAAGACTCCATTCTTAGAGTTGAAGTTCAGAGCAATGGGTGCATCCATTAGATTAGACCGTGCCCTATCAAGAACTTGGCTTTGTTGGATCCAAGGGAGATGCCAAAACCAGCCATGCCCATTTTAGGGCATGAGGATGAGTATCAAATTACCAAGGATCAACTGCAATGCCTCTTCAATCCAAATACAGAGAAACTAAAAGAGGTATTTGTCTTATTTGATGTTGATACCTTGATGATATGGGTGGAGGATTGACCTCTTGTCAGTTTTTCATTCATATAAGCAGCCATATTCAGTTTCAAATTATTTGCATGGCTGCCCCTTTTGAGAAAGGGTAGCTACTTCTCCCTGCCAGTTGCAGGATTTGTTTGAATCCCCTTTCTCTATGATTAGCGTAGTATAGGAGTAGGTTTGTTTTCAGCAGAAGAAGTGCTTGTACACACTCTACATGTTCCACTTAGAGCATGTATGATTTTCTAGTTTTGTACATAGTTTATGTGGTGGTGTATTTTTTCTCATGCACAGGGCATTAGAAGTAGCATTTAGTGAGATCAAATCTAGTTCCAGTGGTGTTCCAAGTGGTTCAGGGATCAAATTTTCAAAGTTCAGATTAGATTTACATTTACTAGGTAGATTCCAAGCCTAATGGATGCTTCAAGGCAGCTGATCATCAAGGAAACTGATCATTTCACCTAGCAGGCAGGTGATCCCCATGAGTCTCCAAATTGTTGACCAAATAATCTCACACTTACTTTTGGTCAACTAACACCATTTTCCCCATTTTTTGATTCAATATGAATTTTTACATATTTTAAACTGTTAAGGTCCCCTAAAATCATTTCCATCAAATAGGAAATTTCTTCCCCTTTCCAGAGATATAAAGAAGTTCTTCTAACTCCTCATATTTTGCAAAAGGAGGGCCGATGGGCTTGAGAAGGATTTTTTACCAAAAGCGGGTCGATGGGCCTACAGAAGACTTTTCCCCAATGGGAAAATTGTAGACCGGTGGGGCGACGGGAGATATTTTGACATTTTTGCACTTTTCGCAAAGGATCACAAGTTATAATTGCAGTCCCACGAGCCCGGGAAGGATTTCTTTTGGTAAAGTGGAAAATGTGGGTTAGCAGGCCTAGAGATGTCTTTTTGCCAAAAGTAAATAAGGTGGGCTGGTAGGCTCGGATGATGTTTTCTTTTTGCTAAGCAAGTCTATAGGGCCATAGAGGAAATTTTTCCCAAGTATAAATGTGGGACGATGGGTCTGCAGGGCATTTTGGAACTTTTTCACTTTTCACAAAATGGCGTAGTTTTCAAGTACGGGCCCGTGATACTGCAGGGTCTCATCGACCGTTGAAAATTCACAGACCCACGAGGGTTCCATGTGCCTTATTGGCACAATTTCAGAAGTGATACCCAAGGGACAATCCCTAAATGAGCGTGAGGCTTCTATGTGTCCAAGATCCGAAAAGAAGATAAAGTCAACAATTGAAAAAATCTCAGGCCAGCGGATGGTGCCACGTGTCTCATTGGCACAAATTCAAAGGCATGACCCAAAGTGGAGACTCAAACAAGTGCTAGACCTCCATGTGTCTGGAGACCGAAAAGGCAGAAGCAGTCATTGAAAATTCTAAGTAGAGGCAGGCCAGTGGAAGGAGCCACGTGTCAGCACGACATAACTTCAAAAATAAAATTCAGATCGAGTTCTCGAATTTGCACTAAGCATCCACATGTCCAAGGTCAGATATATTGCCTTGCCAAACAAAAGGGACTTAGCCAAAACACAAAGAAACATGGCAAAGCTGCGAAAGCTACCATGTGTCAATCCAACACAACTTCATGAACGAGAGGAAGGGTCTGAATGCTCATGATGCACGAGGCTGCCACATGGACCCTATATGGACAGACTCTTTTAAATATTGCGAGCCACGACCCTAATTTTTAGACATCCATATCTTTCAACTAGGAGCTCGATTTTGAGTGGGAAAGGAATTTTTGGAAAGCTCTCAACGTCAGCTTCTCACCTGCCACAATTAATGTTTTGGCCCACCATTTTTGAGGCTGTCAAGTCCCCCACATACTGCCATGATGAAGGATGGGCCTCTTTCTTACCCAGTAAGGGAAAACGATGGGGGCATGGGTGTTACAGTGAGACTCTTCATTATGGTAGGTGGATTCAATGTGCTTCCAGGGGTTGTTGGATTAGGGTTCAAATTCTTCCCTCCTTTCTCTCTTATTCTTCCTATATATTGTAAAGGAGGGGCATTTTATAAAAGGTTGGTCATTGTTTCTCTTCTGCCCCCTCTCTCTTTCTTGCTTAGGGTAGAATGTAGAGTTCAAGCCTCCTCTCATGGCTTTGTAATGGATTTTTCTTGCCCCTTACCCATTGATGATGTACTTTGTGAACTTCTGGACCAATAAAATATGTTTCGTGATGCGTTTTGTCCATCCTTGCTTATTTTGTTGTCTCTTCTTACCTCTTGTCATTACAGGGTATACTATGCATACTCTAATGTTTATTACAGGTTCTAGGATCTGTGTTTAATGGGTTTTTAAGTGGTGTTCCATGTGAAATTCATCTCTGGTTTGTGGTGCCTCTTGTCCACCCTCTCCTTTACTCACCTCTCTCCACTTCAGGAAGTTTGGATTTGTGATCAGCCACTTCCTTTTCTAGTCTATCACCGCTTAGTGTAGGCTCTATTTTATGCATTTATCTCTCTCCCTGTCTCCTTGGAATGGTTAGATTAGGTTAGATAGGTTTTTCCTACATTAGATTAGCTTGTGGCATGTAGTTTAGGAAGTAGGAACCAACCTTCTCTGGAGGTCCATCTCAAGTCAGGAAGTCCCACAGCTTGAGAGATGGTCCCATATTGTGCAATCACACTGAATGCCCCACTTAGATCCAAGGCCATTCGGGGGTGCTGTGATTTTGACACAAATTTTTTCTAAAGGTTTCCTCTTTGTGTTTTATAGGCTCAGGTTTTGGTTAGCTTATGTTTAAAATTTGCACAGTCACAGATTTTGCAGTTTCGCCAGAAGTGATGAAACCACCGCCCTGAACAGGTCGATGGTCCTACAACATCTACCTTCCATGGGTGATGATTATGAGACTACCACTCTTGTTAAGTTAGCGGTTTGGAGACCGCTGTTCTGCACAGGGAGGTGGTTCTTTTCTTCAAAAATAGAACCATCAATTCATCAATTTTTCATAAAAACAAATTTTACTAGGGTGATTTACAATTTAACCTTAGCTTAAAATTTATATGCCTAAAGTAACTAGTTGATAGGTTAAAAAAATTTATTCATTCCATGACATAATCCACTAATCACATAGATTTCTTTTTTTAATAATATATAAGGAAAATAACTATAAGGATAATTTTCTAATAAAATTGCTGTCAAGATCAATGAAGAAATGAAATTCCATCTATTTCTAAGTATCATTGCTTTCTTTTCAACAACAATAATGTAATACTTCAACATGGTAATTAACTATAACTTAGTGCATTCTTCCATTACAAGTCTAACTATTCATTCAAAGAAAACACAAGCAACCATATTACGTTTCAGATTTGCTAAAAATACATTCTCAATTATTTACAACTTCTAAGTTCTCCCTTCATTCTTATAATAATGTAAACTCCTACAGCTAACGATGATTTTTTTTTCTTTTGAGCATAGCTCATTTTCTTACAATGCAAAAAATATTTCTTTCCAACCATACATTACAACTTGATAAATAAAATATACAATGCAACTTTTCTTTAAAATGTAAGACTACTAGCCTTCAACCATAAGTGGGAACCACAAGGATAGTTTCTACAATGAAGGATTTCCTTTTTGGACTTCTACAAAAGCTCCAAGTTCCAAGTCTTCAACAAGAGCTCCACCATTTTTCTTCACTTTAATCACAACAAAAAAATGGGGGAGTAGGCAACACTCTCTACCCAACCAATAATTAAATGAGGAGAAGAATCTATCCTCCTCATTGGCCCCCAAGCCCCAAATGAAGTGCAATAAGAAATGGAGACAACCCATGACAACTAACAAAATGATTCCAAATCACAATACGCATTTTCAAAACCATTTGACACACATTCTATGACAAGATAACAATCACAAGAATACAAATTTCAAAAATACACAAGGATTAAAAACTCAAATCCAATGGAGCAAGGAACTGTAGGGAGATAACTTATGCCTTCCAATGGGATTAGGTGCCCACCTTAAAACCCTCTAAAACACAATTCAAAACCAATACACAACTCTTATGCCTCCCTCGAGATCTTCTTATGCCTCCCACATTGTCTTATACCTCCCTACAATCTCTTATGTCTCCCTCAAAAAAACCATGTAAGAAAAGCAAGCATTTTTCTTATGAATAGGTGGGACACCCAAGCCAACTCCCTCCCAAAACATGAAACAAAACTCTTATACCTCCCTACAAAATAAAATCCCCATAGTCTTCTCCTACACCACACTTAGGAATTCTACCCAGAGATCCCAACAAGTACACAAACCATTCACTTGCATACAATACACACATATAAAAAAATAAGTAAAATAAGGATGTAGTTCCTACCTTTCCATAGTAAGAAATTTCTCAAAGAATAACACTCCAAACTCCTTCAAGCTCAATCCAACTCCAAAAATATCCAAGACTCCCACAATCACTCCAAAACTCTGAACTTCAAAAGACAAGTGCACGAATAAAATGATGTAACCCCCAAATAAACAAATAAAATTGTATATATAGAAAAAGAGAAGAGGAGGGTGAGGCATCTCCATGTCGGATGCCACATCACTTATCCTCAACTATACCTCACAAGTCAAAGTTAAATCCCAAGGCACAATAAATTGGTGGTTGAGAGAAATGACAAACCTCTTACACACACAACTCTAACCCACACCCCTTAAGGACATAATTTAAAACCCATGTAAGAAAGTGCAATTAAATGTCACATTTTTTCCTTACAAAACACATAATGGGGTTTCTTTTTGACCCCTTAGCCCATAGGTATAGTTGGTGGATGAAATTAAGAGGTGTGGGAAAAGCTTAACTTGTCCTCCGAGCTTCCAAAAATAGCCCTTAAGCCCAAATACGAATTTCCCAAGAAAGATAGAATCATGTCCATTGAAATAGGGAAATTTAGGGGTGATAATGTTAGGACAGAGGGGGTAGGTGGAAATGATAGGTCCAAATGGAGTATGCAATAAAACACTAGAATCTATAGAAGGAGATGTAGTGGCCTGTTGTAATTTGTGAATTTGAGCCTTGATATCATGATATCAAGAGGTTAAATATTGATAACCTATAGAGGAGGTTTGTCATTAAAGTGAGACAAAAGGAGGTGTGAAATGATTAGTTAGAGTGAGAATGATAATTGCAATAGTGGATATAGGTGGGAGTGTAGAAGGGTTTCAGTACTGAAGTAAGTGGGAAAATAAAAGGATTGAGTTCAAGCCTCTTCACGAGCCACATGCAGAAGTAAATCTAAATCCTTTGTGTGTTCATAAAGGTGGTCATCCATAGATTTAAAGTGAGTGTTAGTGTAGAATCACAACACCCCCGAATGGCCTGGTTGTGAGATGGGGCATTCGGTGTGATTACACAAAATTGAACCATCTCTCAAGATGTGGGACTTTCAAAAATTGAGATGGACCTTTGGAGAAAGCTAGTTCTTGCTTCCTAATCTACCTGCCACAAGCTACTCCAGTGCAGGTAGAACTAACCTCATCCTAATCAAACCATTCCAAGGAGACAAGGAGAGAGAGGGAGGGTTAAAGAGAGCCTACACTAAGCGGTGATACACCTGAAAAGGAAGTGGTTGATCACAGACCCAAACTACCTAAAGTGGAGAGAGGTGAGAAGAGGAGAGGGTGGACAAGATGAACCATGGACAAGAGATAGATTTCACATGGAACACCACTTCAAAATCCATTAAGCACAGCTCCCAGAACCTGTAATGAACATCAGAATATGCACAATATACCCTGCAATGATGAGAGGTAAGAAGAGACAATAAAATGAGCCAAGGATGGATAGATGCATCACAAAATAGATTCTATTGCTCTAAAAGTTACACGGTACATCATCAGTGGTCAAGAGGTAAGAAAATGTCATTATAGAGCCATGAAAGGAGGCTTAGACTCTGCATTATACCCTAAGGAAGAAAGGGAGAGGGGGGTAGGAGAGAAAGGATGAACAACCGTTTGAAAGTTCCCGTCCTTTACAATATATAGAAGAATGAGAGAGAAAGAGAGAGGAAAAATATTAGAATTCTACTGCAACCACCCCTGTAATGCATTGAATCAACCTGCAACAGAGAGAAGGAGAAAGGGGGAAATCTAAATCCTACTTTAACCACCTTAAGATATG
Organism: Taxus chinensis; assembly: GCA_019776745.2. Taxonomy (NCBI): domain Eukaryota; kingdom Viridiplantae; phylum Streptophyta; class Pinopsida; order Cupressales; family Taxaceae; genus Taxus; species Taxus chinensis. Next base: position 778,417,260 of record CM034149.1, on the reverse strand, counting down.
TAATGAATTCCACCCGCCACAATGAAGAGTCTCGTTGCAACACTCATGCCCTAGCACTGTCCCTAACTAGACAAAAAAGAGGCCCATTTTTTATCATGGCAGAAGGTGAGAGACTTGACAGCTTCGAGACTGGATGGCCAAAAACATTAATGGAGGTAGGTGAGAAAATGACACCGAGATATTTCCAAAAAGTCCTCTCTTGCCAAAATCTGAGTTTCCAGTTGAAAGATATGGCTATCTGAATATCAGGGGAGCAAGCAAACAATATTTAAAAGAGTATGTCCATACCGGGTCCACATGGCAGCCTCACACACCTTGAAGATTCAGCCCACACCTTTTTCTCTGAAATCATGCCATACTGACACGTGACATCTTCCGTGAGCTCCTCTTTGTTCCTTTTTATTTTACCTGAGTCCCTCCTATTGGCGGAGATGTTGTTCCTGACCTGAGACACGTGGAGGCTTCGAGCTCATTTGGAAAATGCCCCCATATTTTTCTTTTGAAGTTACGTGGATGAGACATGTGGAGGTCTCCGCATGATTTTGAACTTTTTAACGATTGACCTTATCTTTTCAGACTCTGGGACACGTGGCACATTGGCGCTCATTTGGGAACCACCTTTGGATTCACCTCTTGAAATTATGCCAAAGAGACACATGGCTCCTTCCGCTAGCCCTTCTATACTTAGTCAATTCGGTGACTACTTCTACCTTTTTGGGCTCTAGAAACGTGGCGATCCTGCACTTTGCCTCTGAATTTTCCTTTTGTGATTACGCTAATGAGGTACGTGGAGTCTTTCAGTTACTTTTTGTACTTAGCCAATTTGAGCCTGCTCCCTTTTTTGGCCCCTAGACACGTGGAAGCCTCATGCTTATTTGAGTCTCCTCTTTGGGTCATGCCTTTGAATATACACTGATGAGACATGTGGCATTGTCCGCTGGCTCTCTATACTTAGTCATTTTAAACGGTCATCTCTATCCCATTTATTGACCTAGGACACGTGGAATCATGGCACTTGTTTGGAGTCTCCATTTTAGATTCAATCCTTGGAGTTGTGCCGATTTCATGCGTGGCACCCTCCATGGGTATATGAATTTTCAATGGCCAATGAGACCTTTGAAAGAGTGTAAAAGTTTCAAAGTCCCCCACAGACCTGCCGACCTGCTTTTAGATTTGGGAAAAAATTCCTCCTTGGCCCCATAGACCCGATTTTCATAAAAAGTCATCCTCGGGCCCACCGGTCTGCATCTTCCCATTTTTGGACAAAAACACATCTTTGGACCCACTGGCCCACTTTTTCCACTTTGCAAAAAGTAATATTTCTTGGGCCTGTGGGCCCGCAATAATACTTGTCTTCTAATGAAAAGGAAAATATGTAATGTCTCCCGCTGCCCCGGTGGTACGCAATTTCCATTGGCAAAAATTCTTCCCTGGGCTCGTCAGCCCACTTTTGGCAAAATAATCACTCTAAGGCCCATCGGCCTGTAACTTAAAAAATATGAAGAGTTAGAAGGACTTCTCTATATCTATGGAAAGGGGAAGAAATTTCCTATCTAATGGAATTGCTTTCAAGGGGCCTTAAGTGCTTGGAATATGTAAAAATTTAGGTTGAAGCACAAAAGGGGAAAATAGTGTCAGTTGACCCAAAATAAGTGGGATCTTATTTTTGTCAACAATGATATTTAGTAAATTCCTCACGAGATCGAGCCATGGAAAAAGGGGTGGAAAACCTAAAAAATCAAGAAAGAGGAAGCGAAAAAACATATACGGTTGGGTTCATAAAAATGATTAACTAAAAGAGAACTATAATGCTAGGAAATAAATGTAATTAATTATTCTAAATGAAATAAAAAACCTAAATATTTAAGAGAATCAAAGGAAATGGTTTATCTGATTCAAAGGGAATGTTACAGTTTGTTGCAGGTCTAAAAATAAAATCTTGAAGTGCAGATGATGTCTAATAACCCTTGCGAAGACTAGATATGGAAGAATTGAACTAACTGGGCACTTGGGAAGGTATTGGGGCACTCAAGGGTACCTTAGTCTGTAGATTATGTACCCCAATCTCTATAAAAGCTCCAGATCTCAGTTTTGCATGGTCACAAGTTGTTGTGAAACTCTTCAGGTATCTGTCACACTGGATTCTTCAGGTGAGTTGAATAATGACCTGTAATACACAAGGAAGTATCAAAACCCTAGGAAAAATTAAATGTGCAAATGAATGGGTCAGACTGACCATAACCGCCAAACTATTGGTCTTATCACTGAGTGCTACACTACATTTCAGACCCAGATGTAGTTCTAGTGAGTGTGTTTATGTCATACCCTAGGTACTCTTATTCCAGTCACACTTTGTGAAGTAACAAGTAATAGTAACGATAGAAAATGTAAATAACATGTGTGTATGGAATAGAATAAAATACCTCCCATTATGTAGTGTGTGTGATGCAGATCTCCTAGCCTTGATGCATGACACTATGTAGATGAAAGCGATGTAACAGATTAAACTCTAGATGGAGTGATAGTAGTTTATGACTCTAGGATCCTCATTATGGTCTTATAACTTTCTATTTATAGGTCTCTTAAGCTTAATTTTGTAATTAATTGCGACAAGGGCCACTATGAAAAGGATAAGGATGAAAAATTACATGAAAAGCCCCAAAAATAAATATAAAGGATGTGCATAGATCTAGGCATCCAGAGTGGGACTAGGGCATCCCAAGGCGCCCCAATATAGGTTGGGGAACCTTCATTTTGGGCTAGAATGACGAGGTAGTTATGAAATGTATGGATAAGTGCGGGAAAATACATTGGAACTAAAAAACTAAAATATAAAATAAAGATGGCCCAATGGTGGGATTAATTAATAATTTATTCACTTGAGAACCTTCTAAATAGTAGTATAAGACTGGGTTAAATAATGTTTGAAATGAATAATTTTGTGTCTACATTTTCCTTGAATATCAAATCATCAATATATAAACATACAATTAGAATTTGAACTTTTTCAATCATCTTTGCGTACAAAGTAATCTTGTTGCTACACCTATTCAAGCCATTTTGTAGAAGATATGAATTAATTATGTTGTACCAAACTCTTGGGGATTGCTTGAGACCATAAAGTGTTTTCTTTAGTTTTATACCTTGTCTTCTTGGCCTAAAATTTCATACCTAATTAGTTGTTCTACATATAGTTCTTCCTCAAGATAACCATTTAAGAATGCTTATTTTATATCCATTTGATAAAAATGCCACTTGGTTTGATCTGTTATGGAAAATATCATCCTTATGGTGTCTAAATGGGATACAGGAGAAAATGTCTCATTGTAATCAACTCCAGATTTTTGTGAATATCACTTTGCCACTAGTCTTGATTTATGCTTTTACACATAACCATATACATCTGGTTTAGTTCTGTAAATCCACTTCAATGTTGTGCCATCATTTCCTTTATTAAGGATCACTAACTCCCATGTATGATTCTTTTTAATGGCATCTATTTCTTCATCCATTCCATATACTCGATTTTCATCTTTAATTTGATGCACTATTTTTAGCAAAAACTTAAAATGGTCATAACTTTTGATCGAGGTGTCTATTTGAGTTTGGCTTTATTTAACTCTTTCTTCAACAAGATGAATGCACTGGTCAGCCTTCCCTTCTGGTTCAAGCCATTTTAAACTAAGTTTTGGGCCCGAAATCCACCATCTAGGAGCCAAAAATTACAATTTAAGTTTTAATTTAGTTTTTTTCAATCTTTAGGAATTATTTATTTTTATTTTATTGAATGCATAACAAGTTATAAAGTTGGAAATTCTTGTATTTTAGGGATGTATAAAGTAAGTGAATTTTTTGGTGCCCATGCAAATAAGCATGCAAATTTACTAAAAATAGCATGTTCTAGTAAGCTACTAAAACATAGTAAATTTTGCCATCTACAGTAGATTTAATTGAAGTTAGTTAGAGTTTACGTGACAACTCAAGTTGGAGGATGTTTTCTTATCTAATACACATTATATTTTATTATTCAATAATGAAGAAGAGAATTTTTTTTTTTAGTTCAAGGTATTTTGCAATGTACTGAGTGTGTGTTTAAAGATTATCTTTATTATCTGGTATAAGAGAAAGTTTGAGTCTTGGTGGAGAAACAAAATAATGGTAGGAAGAGGAAGATGAAGAGGAAGCATTATTGCCAAGAAGAATAGAAACATGAAGAATCTCCAAAGGCAAGTTGTTGAGCTTGTTTCAATTATATCCCAGAGAATAACTCATGTTGGAGATGAAACAAATGAAGAATAAGGTTGCGAAGAGTAGGAAACAGAAGGACCATACTTAGATTTTGAAGAAAAGATGCTTCGAGCATTAGACAGAAGAATGATGGGATTAGAGTTGATGTTTTAGAATATGGAGGTAGCCTAAAACTAGAGAAGTTGATAAATTGGTTGACTAGCATGGATTTTTTTTTTCAATGGAAGGCTATGTCAGAGGAAACGAAGGTAAAATTTACATGCATGAAATTAAAAGGTCATTCTATGTTATGTTGGGATCATCTAAAAAAAGAGAAGTAAAGAAAGTGGAAAAAAATGATTACGACCTGCAGTAAGATGGAGAAGAAGCTAAGAGAAAATTTCTCCCTGTGGATTATACACAAACGCTTTACAGGAGGTTTTAGAATCTAAGATAGAACTTACAAACCGTGCAAGAAAACATAGATGAGTTTTACAAGTTGTCTATTCATGTAGAGCATTAAGAAACTGAGGAATAAACGGCAGTAAGGTATGTAAATGGATTATTATTTTATATTCAAGATGAGCTAAGCATGCATAGGATGAATAACATGGATGATTCCTATCAAATAGATTTAAAGGCCAAAGAAAAACAAAACCAATAATTTTTTATGAGATCAGCTAGGATGAAAATGGGGGAATCATCCTCTTTTCATGGTCGAGATGATATCAATCAAGGTAGAGGAGAAAACCCTCTTGGAGTGGAAAAGTAGGAAGATACGAGACAAGATCTCCAAAAGAAATAAAGAGGTAGATGATTACCCCGAGGCAGAGGATATGTTGGAATTAGAGGATAGGAGGACCCACGAAGACCTTTTTTTCTACAAATGTGGAGAAGAGAGGCATGGGGAATTTTAATATCTGTATTATTATACACTTGACTAGAGGAAAGAAGATCCTCCAAGAGTAAATCTTTCTGAATCTGAACAAGAAGAAGAAGAACAAGACCTATAAATTCCACCAGATGTGGGAGAAAATATGATAATCAAAAGGATAATGATTTGTCTAAGAAAGGAGATGAAGGGGGATGCATGGCTACAAAAAAATATTTTTAGAACAAGATGTAATTCATGAGAAAATGTATGTAAATTTATTGTTGATGGTGGTACCTTTATTGCAATGCATGGTTTAAGAAGGGTAATGAAATTACTTTTGATAAGAGATGTTTAATAAATTTTTCTATTGGTAAAATTTATAAGGATGATATTTGGTGTGATGTTATTCCTATTGATGTATATCATATGCTGCTAGGAAAACCATTTCAATTTGATAGAAAAGTAACTCATGAAAGTGGAAATAATAATTATATTTTTTTGAAGGATAACACAAAAATAATTTTTCTACCTCTTAAGGAAGAGGGGAATTCTGAAAATATGCTTTCTGTAAAAGAATTTGTGAAGGAGGAAAAGACAATATGGTTTTTTATGCACTGCTTACATATAAAGAAGAATCTACAAGTGCAAAAATACCAATAGAGACAACCAAATTTAATACAAGAATTTTATGATGTTATTCTTGATGAGCTACCAGATGGGTTACCAACCAAAAGAGATATTTAGCATCATATTGATTTGATCCCAGGGTCTTCACTCCTAAATCAAGCAGCTTATAATATGAGCTTGACATTGCATTCATAATTGAATAAGCAAGTGACATAGATATTGAGAAATATTGTAGTAAGGGAGAGCATAAGCCTGTGGGAAAATCTAGCTTTATTAACTCTTAATAAGGATGTAAAATGGAGAATGTGCATAGATAGAAGAGTAATGAATAAAATTAAAATAAAGCACAGGTTCCCAATATCTCACCTTGATAATATGATGGATGTGCTTGTTGGATGTAGGTATTTCCCCAAGATTGATCTTTGAAGTGGTTACCATAAGATTTGGATCAGAGAACGAGATGAGTGGAAAACAACATTCAAGATAGGGGATAGATTATATGAGTGGTTGGTGATGCCATTCTAGTTATCTAATGCTCCTTTAAATTTTATGAGGTTTATGAAAAATGTGTTGCGAGAGTACAAATGGTAAGTTTGTTGTGGTTTATTTTGATGATATATTTATTTTTAGTAAAACTAAAGAAGAACATTTGAGGCATCTGAGGGTGATATTTGAAGTGTTAAGGAAAGAGAATCTCTTTGCAAATATGAAGAAGTACACGTTTATGCAAGAGAGTTTGGTATTTTTGTGTTTTATTATTTAAGAAGATGGGGTAAAGATTGACTTAGAGAAGATATAGGAAATTTTTGAATGGCATACTCCATAGAGTATAACAAAGGTAAGAATATTTTATGGTTTGAAAACATTTAACTGAAATTTTATTATAAATATTAGAACTATTTTAGCAACAATATAAGATTGCACAAAAGGAAGGGAGTTTTTGTGGACAAATACAGTTGAGGATAGCTTTAAGTTCTTCAAGAAGAAGGTGACAAAAGCACCTATTTTTGCACTACAAAAAATTTTCAAGGTGTTCAAGGCTGATTATGACCCCTCACATGCGGGTATTGGTTTTTTCCTAAGAAATTTTGGGAAGCCAATAGTTCTCTTTACTGAGAAATTAAATGAGATAAGAATGAAATACACTACTTATTATGTGTAATGTTATGCAATTGTATAAGCATTGATGAATTAGAGGAATTACTTAGTGCCTTAGGAGTTTGTGTTATTTACAGACCACATAGCCCTAAGGTATGTGAATACACAATAGAAGTTGAATATTAGGCATGCAAATTGGGTATCATTTTTTCAGGGTTATACCTTTTGTCCAAAGCATAAATCAAGAAAACAGAACCACGTTGTAGATGCATTGAGTAGGAGTGTGACTCTATTTATAACTATGGAGAATGAGATGGTTGGTTTTGAAGAAATAAAGGTTTTTAATTTTTTTGATTCGGATTTCATGGATATTTTTGAAAGGTTAGGTAGTCCATTATCATGTGATGTAGGCGATTTCTAGGATGAATACATTTTTTAGGATGGCTATCTATTTAAGGGAAGACAACAATGTATTCCAGTTGGGTCTATGAGATAAAATATAGTGAATGAGTTACATAGAGGAGGATTGGTTGGGCACTTCGGTAAGGATAATTCTATAGATTTGGTAGAAGAGAAATACTATTGGTAAAAGAATTTTCCAAGTCTCGAAAATCCATGCATAAAATACATGGTTGTATATTCCATTTCCTATTCCCAAAGGACCATGGAAATATTCGAGTATGGATTTTGTTTTAGGATTTCCAAACACACAATAAGGTAATCACTCATTTTTTTGGTTGTTGATAGGTTCTCTAATATGGTTAACTTTATTTATTGTAAGAAAAATTGTGATGCAACAAGAGTAGAAAATTTATTTTTTAGAGAAGTTGTTAGGTTGCGTGGTGTTCCAAAAACCATTACTTTAGATATGGATACAAGCTTTTAAAGTCATTTCTAGAGGAATTTATGGAATAATATGGAAGCTAAACTACCGTTCAATAGTTCCTATCATCCTTAGATTGATTGTCAAACAATGGTGGTAAATAGGAGTTTGGGAAACTTGTTAAGGTGTATAGTTGGGGAAAATCCAAAATAATGGGACTTAACATTACCAAAACATGAGTTTTCTTGTAATATCTCAATAAATAGATCCACTAAAAAGTCTCCATTTATATTGTGTATGGGAGTAATCCAAAAGGGGTGTTAGATTTTGTGAAGATACCAATTGATTGCAGATTCAGTGATGATGGAGAAGCATTTGCAGAACATATACAACAATTATAGGAAGAAGTGGGGAAGAAGCTATAGAATAGTAATGATATGTATATGAAAATAGAATATGTGTGCCGAAAACGAAAGGTGTTTATAGTGGGAGAATTTTCTATAGTATACCTTTGGAAGGAAAGGTTTCCAAAAGGAAATTATAACAAGATGAAGTACAAGAAGATTAGTCCCTAGAAGATTGTGAAAAAGCTAAATGATAATGCTTATGAGGTAGAATTGCTAGGAAATTTTTAATTTCTCTAGTATTTAGTGTTTTGGATTTATAAATTTTTCATGATGATAGTGAAAAAGGTGATGTTATTGAATAAGTACTAGATAATAGGCAATAGGTTCTAGTGAAAAAGAATAAGAAGTAGATCAGATTTTAGACAAGAAAACTTTGAACATGTGACATAGACAATACAATAAATATTTGGTACATTGGAAAGGATTGGAACAAGAATACAACACATGGGTCATAAAGTGTGAGATTAAGAAGGTGGATAGAGAGAAATGGTAGAAATTTTAAGAAGAAAAATTGTACGAGATTTTTTTTTTCCAAGCAAGTGAGAATGATGCACTAATATATGCAAAAACATAAAATGGTCATAAATTTTGATCCAGGTGTCTGTTTTAGTCCGTTTTTTAGATCATTTGTTTCGATGAGACGAATGTAATGATAAAAAATCCTTACCAATTAGAGCCATTTTTGACAAATTTTTTGGCTCTAAATCCACCATATGTGGGTCAAAAATTAGGGTTTAAGTTTTAATTCAGTTTTTGCTATTTTTGGGAATTAGTTATATTTAGTCAATTGCATACATAATAGGTTAGAAAGTTGGTAATTCCTTTAATTTAGGCATGTAGAATATAAGTGAAAATCTTGGTGCCCATGCAAAGAAGTATGTGAACTTACTAAAAATAATAGTTTTTGTCAACTGTTAAAATAATAATTTTTGCCACTTAGATTAGATTCAATTTAAGTTAGTTAGAGTTTGCATGGAAACTCGAGTTGGGGGTTATTTTATTATTTAAGATACATTGAATTAAATTATACAATAAGGAAGAAGAGAATTTAATTTATTTGAGTTTAAGGTATTTTTCAATGTATTGAGTGTGTGTTTCAATTTTGGCTTCATTATAATTACATCTTCAAAATGAATTCGGTCATCTATTTGTGAATATAAATCATAAAGAGAAATCCGACATGCATTTTTTTCACGTTAATTTTTCTCATAAATGTCTCTAATAATTCTGATTTTTCTGTTTCCTCAAGATTTCCAATGTAGGATTTGACATATCACTTGAACTGGAACTTGTGGAATGTGAACTTGTTGGTCTTGTACTAAAAATACCTATTGTAGATGGTGGAGTGTTTTATTGTATTAATTAGGCTTCCCTTCCACTTGATGATTGTGTCACTTGTGGACCACTTTGTTGATCTTGAATGGGTGTGGAAGGAGTCACATTTGAAGGAGTATTAACTGGTATAAAAAAATACATTTTACTCTTGTGGTATGGTTGCCAATACGTTGACTATTTTTGTACACTTCAATCCCATGCTTCCTCTTCTATGAACTGGACATCCCTTATAATTTTAACCTTATTTTTTATTGGAATATAAACATTTTAATCCTTTGATTCATCACTATATCCAACAAATATACATTTTTCTCTTTTGTTATCTAATGTTATTCTTAGTTCATCCGCCAAATGTGCATCTGCATCACATCTAAAAACTCTCATATGAGAAACACTATGTTTGAGAAACCTTTGGTAGTCATACCACGTATTGGAGAGAGGGATTCAATTATTAAAAGAAAACATGAACAAATAGAGATAAAACAGGGGAAAATGAAATGTTTATCTGGATTAATATTTGAAGTTCATAGATTGATGTTTTTTACAAGTAGAATTATAACTATTTTATGCATAAATTAAATACCTTAAATAAGAAGAGCTTCAAATCTCTATTTTTCCTTAAAATATATACATTGAAGACCCTTGTTCGTCGCTCTCAAATAGCAAACTAGAAAAAACTATTTTCTTTTTAAAATTGTCAGTCTATACTATTGTTCATTTCATATGAAATAAAATATTACAATGAACTTTATCAAAATACATCAAATGATTTCGGGGGGAGAGAGGAAAAACAAAGGAACATTAAATATAAGTTTATTGCTGATTAAATAGCCATCACATGAAATTTGGAGATTAGGATTTGTAATTAAAATATAAATCAGAAATAGATCTAAATGGAAGTCCAAATTAAATTGACTGAGCTATAGGAAATTAAGTCTCACATGCATGTGAGACATAAATAAAATACCATAGCTGAGATATCATACGAAAGAAATTAAATGCAAGTATTATTTGGGATTATATTCCAATAGAAAATTAGTGGGGGTGAGTGGAGAGAACACTAATAACAGCCTCTAAATTGAGGATGCTTTAATAATAATGTTAGATTATGGAGAGGTGTTAGTGCAGAATCACAACACCCTCAAATGGCCTGATTGTGAGGTGGGACATCCAGTGTGATTGCACAACATGGGAACATCTCTCAAGCTTTGGGAATTGTAAAACTTGAGATGGAACTCTAGAGAAAGTCGGTTCTTACTTCCTAATCTACCTGCCACAAGCTTCTCTAGTGCAGGAAGAACCTATTCTATCGTAATCTAACCATTCTAGGGGGAAAGGGAGAAAGAGAGAGAGGGTGAAAGATCCTACACTAAGCGATGATATACCAGAAAAGGAAGTGGTTGAATCACAAATTTGATTTCCTGAAGTGGAGAGAGGTGAGTAGAGGAGAGGGTCAAAAGAATGCACCACGAACCAGAGATAGATTTCACATGGAACACCACTTCAAAACCCATTAAGTACAGATCCCATACCCTGTAACAAACATCAGAGTATGCATAATATACCCTATAATGATGAGAGGTAAGAAGAGACAACAAAATAAGCCAAGGACGGACAGATGCATCATGAAATAGATTTTATTGCTCCAAAATGTTAGACGGTACATCATCAGTGGGTATGAGGAAAGGAAACGCCATTACAGAGCCATGAGAGGAGGATTAGACTCCACATTCTATCCTAAGGAAGAAAGAGAGAGGGAGGTAGAGGAGAAACAACGACCAACCTTTGAATATGCCCCTTCATTACAATATATAGGAATAAATGGAGAGAGGAGGGAAGAATTCGAATCCCGCTTCTAGCACCTTGAGATATGTATTGAATCCTACTTTGAAATATCAACCACTATCAATCGATGCCCCTCCTAAATCCACCTACAATATGTGGATTTTGGTTCCCCGGTGGATCAAATTAAATCTAGTCTAGTAGTGGAAGAAATTAGATTCTGCATTAATGGCGTGGAAATTTTTTTCCCATTTTCACCCACTAAATCCTGTTAAGAATAATATGTTATGTTTCCATAGTGTAGAGGGCATCGAGATGTTTCCAAAAAGTCTTCTCCCACCCAAATATGAGTTTCCAGTCAAAATATATGGCTGTTTGAATATTCAGATTGCGAGAGCACAATATTTAAAGAGTCTGTCCATAAAGGGTCCATGTGGTGGCCTTATGCATCTTGAAGATTCAACAGCTTCCTTTCACTATTGAAATCTTGCTAGAATGACACGTGGAAGCTTCTATGGGCTCCTTGGGCTCCTTTGTATTTTTCTGAAGTCTCTTTGCTTAGACAGGCCAAAAGTCTGACCTTGGACACGTGGAGGCCTGACACTTGTTTGGAAACCCGCTCCGAATTTTACTTTTGAAATAGCGCCATGTTGACACTTGGCTCCTTCCACTGGCCTACCTCTGCTTTGACTATTCAAACCCTGACTCTGTCCCTTTTTGGACCTAGGGACACGTGGCAAGCCTACACTCATTTGGAAACCTGCTCAATATTTTACCTTTGAAGGAGTGTCATTAAGACATGTGGCACCTTCTGCCTACACTCTTAGACTTAACCAATTTAGGACCACTTTTGAATTTGACCTTTGTTGAATTTTAGCCATGTAGAGGGCTGGCACAAGTTTGAGTCTCTGCCTTGGGCTCCCATCTTGAAATTGTGTCGTTGAGATGCTTGGCACCCTCTACTGACTCTTAGAATTTTCAATGGCTGGTGCAACTTTTGGGGCTCTAGACACGTGGAGGCTTGGTGCTTGTTTGATTCTCTGCTCTTTGGATTTATCTTTGAAGTAGCCCCGTTTGGACACTTGGCAGCTTCCGATGTCTCCTCCATAGCCAATTTTGGGGCTCATTCTGAATCATTTGCAGAGCCCGAAGACTTCAAAGCTTCTCCATTTCTTTTCCTTTGAGCCTATGGCTTCTTTTACACTTTTCTCTTCCTTTCAAACCCTACTTCAACATTTTAGAGTCCTACCTGCAACCTTTTTTTTGGATTTTAAGCATGGGCTTGTTGGATGGAACCATTTCTTGAATTTCTTCCTACATGGGGTCGTGTTTGATCAATTTTTTTGGGGGGTAAAGTTTAGATAACAAGAGGAAATAAGGTATGGTAACAACCAAGATACAATTTTTGTTCTTTTTTGTGCTTATAAATTAAAATTATTGTACATGGGTTACTTTATCATATGCACAAAGCTTCCTTAAGTTCTTGTTTCTTGCGGTTTTGGTTAAGTTAGATCTTATTCTATTTTAAGAAGTTATTTTAATTCTATATTTTCAAATGCTAAAACTTCTTTGAAATTATTCATATTTTGAGTAAGATTTAGCAATGTTGATTTGGAAAATGTTATATTACCATCCTGCATTTTTTTGTATTTGTTATTAATTGTTTGGGTGAGAATCATGCATATATCATTCATCTGTCTCTATTGAACTTCTTTTTATGTTGGGTTGAACTATGAATCAGTGAGATAATCTATAACATGGGTATAGATCATGGAAGGAGGGTTGTGATATTAAAAAAATCATACAGGAAAATTAATGGAACTGAGAAGCATTCAAAAAATTTATTATACGCTTATATGAACCCTCGCATTAGTTATAAGTGTATCTCATGTAGGATCACACTAAACCATTCATCTCAATTTAAGTTTGGTGAAAAACCCCAAGATGATGTGATCACTTGATGGTTTGGTGCATATGATTATTAATTTTACCAATGTCAATAAGAATTTTAATGTCTTATTTGATATGAACTATGATGTAGAAGTATTGAGCATGTGGTCAAAGTTTAATGAAAGATTTTATATACATTTTAGTTTAAATCTTGAAATTTTAAAACATAAATGACATTGGATCAATTTGTGTCAAATCTATCTAATGGATGTAATTTAGATTTTGAGTGAACAAACATTGCATATAAAATTTTGGATAAATTATTTGTGTCGAAATAAGTAGTATTGAACAGTTAATAATATTCTAGTAAATATGTGACATTATTAACAATGGATATGTGACATAAGTTTGTTACATGCTTAACAATGGGCATATGATGTTTATTTACATTTAAATTTAGATTGATCTATATATTTTAAAGTGCATGTAATTGACTTGTAAACATATTTTGGGGAGTTTTTTTTTTAAAAATTATAGTACATAAATACTAGTAGTCATACACGAAGTGTACGATGTGAACACCAAAAGAGATGTAGGTAATAAGTTAAACAAAATTATGAGGAATAATGGGAAAAGAACAGGGAGTAGAAAAAGGTTTATGAGGGAGAAGTGCACAAGAAAGGAAAGAGGAATAGAGAAAGGTATTTATGAAAATACCCTCTATAAAGACCATGAAATGTATGCTAAACGTTTTCAGAGGAATGACAGAAGATCTGGAGGGAATCCATGAGCACTAAAATGTTGCACTCAACCACAAAATGATTTAGCTTCAAGATCAAAGAAAGAAATCATTGATGGAAGCAATGTGCATGCATTGAGGAAAAAAGATGAAAAAACCAAACTCTATTCCATTACCCATGTGTTGCTCAAGATGCAAGGGTGTAAATCCCCCAAAAATGTAGTCGTCGAGAAGTGGGAGTTACATTCCCAGAATTTCCAGTCAAATGTAACTCCAATGATGCTCTATGCTGTGTGTAAGAGCCATAATGACACCCTAGGACACCTAAGCATGGCGAATCACCTATGTGGATGTATTCCATGTATTTAAAATAAATACATGGAAAATAACCTACACTAACACCCCCCATGAAGCATAGCTTAGGTGGAGACATAGATGAAAACAGGGAGAGAAGTGGGTCCCGACAAGAAGCCTAATGAGGTACCCATGTACAAGAAGCTCTCAAAAAGTGGAGTAAAAGGAGAAAACCCAGTGGGAAAAACTCCCCCCAAAAGAGAGACAAGTCCACTCTCTAATATAAGAAAGATCAACAGCTTCCTTTCACTATTGAAATCTTGCATCAGATTATTCAGTCCTGAGCAAGTAGATTGATTCAAGGCCCAAAAATCGTGTTTCTGGGGTCCCCTCGGCTTCCTTCTAACTCTCCTGTCCAAGCAGAAAACCCAACGAGTTAGAAAAGGTGAAAAAAATTACAAAAAAAACCAAGTTTGGGGCCAAAAAATGAAGAAAATCGGCTAAGTCCTAGTCTAGGCAGTCCGGGACAGTTGGGAAGTCGGGGCGCGAATCGGCCGAAAAGCCGCCAGGCGGTCTGTGTAACATTTGGGACAGTTTGGGACGTCGGGATGCGTGGGACATGAAAAGCCGAAAGAGCTGCCAAACGAATGGAATCTCGCCACGTGTCTTCACCGAAAACAAGAACAAGGGAGCCCGAATCGGGTGGTTTCGGAGATATTTGTCCTAGGTAGTTTGGGACAGCTGGGCCAAAGGTATGCGAGGGACGTGAGGGGCGCGAAAAAGCCGAAAGAGCCGCCAACGAATGGAATCTCGCCACGTGTCTTCACCACAAATAGGAACAAGGAAGCCCGAATCGGGTGGTTCAGAGATATTTTTCCCAGGCAGTTTGGGATAGCCAGGCCAAAGGTACGTGAGGGACGTAAAAAGCTGAAAG
Source organism: Taxus chinensis (assembly GCA_019776745.2). Taxonomy (NCBI): domain Eukaryota; kingdom Viridiplantae; phylum Streptophyta; class Pinopsida; order Cupressales; family Taxaceae; genus Taxus; species Taxus chinensis. The sequence goes on along the minus strand of CM034149.1, from coordinate 778,402,230 downwards.
AGCCGCCAACGAATCAAATCTCGCCACGTGTCTTCACCTCAACGGCCCGGCGGGAAAATTTTGAAAATTTTTCCAAAGGAAAAAACAAAAGGGAAATGGTCAAGAAGGGCCTGCGTCGAATGAAATCGTGCCATGTGGCACTTGAGTGGTGGAGCGTGGGGGAGAAATGGGAAAATTTTTCCCAAAGTGAAAAATACCAAATTTTCGAAGTACAAAGTGCGTCCCTCAGGCCCGAGCCAATAAAATAGTGCCACGTGTCCAAGTGGTGAGAAATTAAGGAGGGGCCTGAAAGGAATTTTCAGAGGATGAACCCGCGAATGAATCAGAGCCTGACACGTGTCATCCAAAGTGGCAGAGCACGGGAAAAATTCAAATATTTTCCTGCAAATCCGTTTTGGCCTGTTTTTGCCCTAAATCTTCAGATCACCATAACTTTCGATCCAGAGCTCAGATTTTCATGTTCTTTATATCAATGGAAAGCTGGTGAAATTCTCTACATGATTCCGGGGTCAATCTTGGATTTTGGTTCAGTTTGGAGAGAGAAAATCAAGAAAACATCTCTGGCACGTGGTAATGGCCAGAACTGATGTTTCAACAACCAGCTTTAATGCAAATACAATTCGCCACTTTTTAGGGTTCTCACCTACCGCCATAATAAGATGAATTAAATGAGGTGGTTGGGGTAGATTCAGATTTCCTCTCTCTTCCCTCTCTCATTCTTCTTATAAATTGTAAGGTGGGGCTTCTTTCTAAAGGGTGGTTCATCTTTTCAGCTCTGCCCTCCCTTATTTTCTTCTCCAGGGTTGAAAATGGAGTTCAAACCTCCTCCCCTACTTTGTAATGGCGTTTTTTGCCTTTTTACCATTAAAATGATGTTCTGTGCAAACTTCTGAAGCAACAAAAACGTGTTTCGTGATGCATCTGTCCATCCTTGCTCGTTCTTTGCTTGTCTTTCTTCTTGCCTCTCTTCATTGAAAGTATTTGTGCATGTTTTAATACTCATTACAGGTTTGGAGTTGTGTTCATGGAGTTTTGGGACATTTTCTATGTGAAATATATCCTTGGGCTTGTGATGCATCTGTCCATCCTTCTCATTGCTCACCTCTCCTTGTTCCATGACAGTTTTGATAGATGTTCAACATTTTCCTTCTCTGGTGTATCACCGTTTTAGTGTAGGCTCTGTTTTTTCCCTTTTTCTCTCTCTCTCTCGCTCTCTGTCTCCTTGGCATGGTTAGATTAGGATTAGATTAGCTTGCCTTGCACTGGAATAGCTTGTGGCAGGTAGTTTAGGAATAGGAACCAGCCTTCTCTGGAGATTCCTTTCTCATTTTTGCAAGTCCCACACTTGGAGAAAGGATTCCATGTTGTGCAATCACACTGGATGCTAGCATGATCAAACTAGAAATATGATCAACATCCAGGGGTGCTGTGATTCTGCACTAATAGTTTTGGCACGCCCGGTGGGAGCTTAGAGGTCTTCCACTTCATCTTTTGCAGGTTGGTGTGTTCCCTTGAAGATTTCAGCCTTTGGAGGCACTTGCAAACACATCTAGCGACTCCATCTGATCAACAACCCATTTCTGAAGTTGCAGACCCGTTTTCCATCCATTTCCATCCATATTTCTTTCCATCCTCTTTCATTATTTTCCATTCCATGAAGTTGTGCAATCATGACTTCATTTCCATCATGGAATTCACATTTTCAACAACAGCAGCAATGTTTCCCACCTCCAACATGTTTTTTAAATCCTCCAAATCAACATTTTGAACAAATTCAAAATCAACATGCATACCCATATGAGCAGCAATGCGAAAATCAGTTTGGCTATGGAGCTTTCCAAGAGCAAGAGTATGCATATAATGAAGACAATCAGATGCAAGATGCTGGTCTGTTGGAGAAAATCCAAAAGATGGAGGTAAAGATGGTGCAGTCTAGAGAAACACCTCAAATGAGAGCTTTCAGAATTGGTTGCAGGACTCCTTGTCCATGGGGAGGCCCTTTTCCAAGACACTTCAGCCCTTAGGAGAAGCTGGACTTCATGATGAAGATGCTGCCCCAACTTGCACAATGGACAAACAGAAATAAAGGCCTATACACTTGTTGTTGAACAACCTTGTCAATGGGTAAGTTCTACACCATCATCTAGTTTTTCTCTTCCCATTACTCAAGCAACACCATCTCATTTGGAATTACAAATTCTAAACTCCTCATCTGCTGTCCCAAAATGCTGATCCCATGTCTCCACCTCTCAGTCTTCCACCACACCTCAATTCTTCTTTCCTTTTTCCTTGCAAACAGTCATCCCCTCCATAAGAGCTAACAGAAATACCCCCTCCTCCAAAGAAACAAGAGTTTATACCTCCACCACGACGAAAAATTGCCAAGCCTTTTGAGTTATAATCCACTTCTCCTCTTGCATTCCCAATTCCATGTGGGGAAGAAGAAATTGCAAAAATCCGCCATGAAGGACAGCACGAAGAGGAGCCCAACAGAAAAGAAATGACAGACAACATGAGGGTTTGGGCTGCCAAATTTGGGATGACAAAGATCCCCTTGATGGTTAAACCTACAGAAGAGGCTAAGGATGAACAAATGGCGGTTAAGACTAATTTTGTGGCAGCAGAAGAAGAGAAAAAAGAAGAAGCAGATCAACAGTCAATTTTTCTCAGAAAGTAGTGTCCATGTTGGCACTCTATTTGAAGGGAATTATGATTCAATTCAACTTGGGAAATCAGCCATAAAGGAAGAAAGCTCAGAAGAAGATCTTGCATTCCTAACTTGTCCTCTAGAGCAGCAGATTGAAGAGTTTGACCTAAAAAACTTCGTGCTAGAGGAAGAGTTCTATCAAGAGCAAGATTTTTTTCAAGTAGCAGAGAAAGGAGAAGCTGCTCCAGATCCAAAAGAAGAGGAGCAAATTCTAGTTGTGGAGGAGAAAATTGCAGATCCAAGGGCTTTGAGCACAAAGCAGGTTACAGGAGAACCTTTAGTTCTTCTTTCTACTTCACCTCTCTCAAGTTCTAGTACTGAAGAGGAGTTTGATCTCTCAAACTCAATGTTGGAGGGTGAAAGAAACCATGGTGATCAAGTTACAGATCAAGAGAACACCATGGGAGAGGTTGAACATTTGTAGCAGGACAGGAATGAGGCAGTTTACCTATCTGATTTGGAGGACTATTTTAATTAAGAAGAACGGTTGAGTTTCCACCATTCTCTCTTTCATCATCCACATTCCAAACACTTGAATCTACTGTCATGAAGGAGAACATTCATTTGCAGCAGCCTGCATCTTATAACAGCTCTTTGGAACCAAGATTGGAAGATTTTAATCTTTTATGTCCTTCATTGGAGGAAGAGAAAGGGCACAAAGATTTTACCATTGCTTCCACACCATCCATTCAAGAAGGTCTACAAGAAGACTCCATTTTTGGAGTTGAAAATCAGAGCTATGGGCATATCAAATGGATCAGACCTTGCCCAATTAGGTATTTGGCTCTATTGGAGCCAAAGGAGAAGTCACAACCAGTCATGCTTGCTTCTGAGCATGAGGGTGAGCTACAAAGTACCAAGGATCAGTTGTCATACCTCTTCAATCCAAATGTAGAGCAACTAAAAGAGGTATTGAATTTGCCTTCAGCTGATACCTTGATGATTTGGGTGGAAGACCAGCTTCTTGTTGATTTTCCATCCATCCAATCAGCCATGTTCAATGTCAAATCAATTGCATGGCTGCCACTTTTGAGAAAGGGAAGCTATTTCTCACAACCAATTGCAGGGTTTGTTTAGCTTGCCTTTGCTTCCAGTTAGAGTAGAGTAGGTAGGTTTGCTTTTAGCAGAAGAAGTGCTTGTGCACACTCTGCATGTTCCATTTGGAGCATGTATGATTTTCAGTTTTGTACATAGTTTTTGTGGTGCTGGTTTTGCTCTTGCACAGTCCATTTCAGTGGGTTTCCAAGTGGCTCAGAGAGGAGGTTTTCAAAGTTCAGATCAATTTTCAGGTTACAACTCATGACTCCATGCCCAATGGATGCTTCAGGCAACTGGTAACTTCATCCAGCAGGCAGATGACCCCACTAAGTTGCCAAATTGTTATCCAAAATTCACCCCCCAGGGTAATTTTGATAACATGCATCAGATTATTCAGTCCTGAGCAAGTAGATTGATTCAAGGCCCAAAAATCATGTTTCTGGGGTCCCCTCGGCTTCCTTCTAACTCTCCTGTCCAAGCAGAAAACCCAACGAGTTAGAAAAGGTGAAAAAAAATTACAAAAAAAACCAAGCTTGGGGCAGAAAAATGAAGAAAATTGGCTAAGTCCTAGTCTAGGTAGTTCGGGACAGTTGGGACGTTGGGGCGCGGATCGGCTGAAAAGCCGCCAAAAAGCGGTCTACACAGCATTTGGGACAGTTGGGACGTCGGGACGCGTGGGACGCGAAAATCTGAAAGAGTCGCCAAATCGAATGGAATCTTTGTCACGATGTCTTCACTCCGGACGGAACAGGAACAAGGAATCCCCGAATCGGGCGGTTCGGAGATATTTGTCCTAGGCAGTTTGGGACAGCCGGGCCAAAGGTACGCGAGGGACACGAGGGGCGCGAAAAGCTGAAAGAGCCACCAACGAATGAAATCTCCCCACGTGTCTTCACCGCAAATAGGAATAAGGAAGCCCGAATTGGGTGGTTTGGAGATATTTGTCCCAGGCAGTGTGGGACAGCTGGGCCAAAGGTACGCGAGGGACGTGAAAAAGCCTAAAGAGCCACCAACGAATCAAATCTCGCCACGTGTCTTCACCTCATCGGCCCGGCGGGAAAATTTTGAAATTTTTTCCAAAGGAAAAAATGAAAGGGAATGGTCAGGAAGGGCCCACATCCAATGAAATCGTGCCATGTGGCACTTGAGTGGCGGAGCGCGGGGGAGAAATGGGAAAATTTTCCCAAAGTGAAAAATACCAAATTTTCTAAGGACAAAGTGCGCCCCTCAGGCCTGAGCCAATAAAATAGTGCCATGTGTCCAAGTGGCAAGAAATTAAGGAGGGGCCCAAAAGGAATTTTCAGAGGATGAACCCGTGAATGAATCAGAGCCTGACACGTGTCATCTAAGTGGCAGAGCGTGGGAAAAATTCAAATATTTTCCCGTCGATCCGTTTTGGCCTGTTTTTTGCCCTAAATCTTCAGATCGCCATAACTTTCGATCCAGAGCTCAGATTTTCGCGTTCTTTATATCAATGGAAATATGGTGAAATTATCTACATGATTCTGGGGTCAATCTTGCATTTTGGTTCAATTTGGAGATAGAAAATCAAGAAATGTCTCTGGCGTGTGGTAATGACCAGAATTGACGTTTCAACAACTAGCTTAATGCAAATACAGTTCGCCACTTTTTAGGGTTCTCACCTACCACCATAATAAGATGAATTAAATGAGGTGGTTGGGGTAGATTTATATTTCCTCTCTCTTCCCTCTCTCATTCTTCCTATAAATTGTAAGGAGGGGCTTCTTTCTAAAGGGTGGTTCATCTTTTCAGCTCTGCCCTCCCTTCTTTTCTTCTCCAGGGTTGAAAATGGAGTTCGAACCTCTTCCCTTGCTCTGTAATGGCATTTTTTTCCTTTTACCATTAAAATGATGTTCTGTGCAAACTTCTGAAGCAACAAAAATGTGTTTCGTGATGCATCTGTCCATCCTTGCTCGTTCTTTGCTTGTCTTTCTTCTTGCCTCTCTTCATTGAAAGTATTTGTGCATGTTTTAATACTCATTACAGGTTTGGAGCTGTGTTCTTGGAGTTTTGGGACATTTTCTGTGTGAAATCTATCCTTGGGCCTATGATGCATCTGTCCATCGTTCCCACTGCTCACCTCTCCTTGTTCCATGGCAGTTTTGATAGATGTTCAACATTTTCCTTCTCTGGTGTATCGCAATTTTAGTGTAGGCTCTGTTTTTCCCTTTTTCTCTCTCTCTCTCTCTCTCTATCTCCTTGGCATGGTTAGATTAGGATTATATTAGCTTGCTTAAACTGGAATAGCTTGTGGCAGGTAGTTTAGGAATAGGAACCAGCCTTCTCTGGAGATTCCTTTCTCATTTTTACAAGTCCCACACTTGGAGAAAGGATTCCATGTTGTGCAATCACATTGGATGCTAGCATGATCAAACTAGAAATCTGATTAACATCCAGGGGTGCTGTGATTCTGCACTAGGTACCCATGTACAAAGAGGTAATCTCTTAGAAAGAATGAGAAGAGAGAAGAAGAGGGAGATGAGAGGAATGTAGAAGATGCCATGGATGGATATGAACTCTATAGCTCTAGGAGGTATCCGAGAAGAATGTTGATAATGAGATCTTCTACCTCTGGACTAAAGAAGAGCCACCCGCAACGAACTATGTCCCTGCCCTTAGAAAGGACATAAATGATGTGCTAGAAGTATGCCCACTACACAAATGAAACCGAAGGTAGCAACACGAAGAACTCTGAGTCTGGTGCACTGAAGTGTGACATAGGTCTAGCGAGTGAGTGCTAAGGAACTGAAGGTGATGCCACGTGCGTATAACTGTCAGAGTGTGAAGAGTGAACACATGTAGAAAGGATGTCCACGTGATGTGAAGGGAAAAAAAATACTCCATAATAGAAAAGGGATCCATAGTTGAGGGTGGATCAATGAAGGTCTTCGGAAAAGTGGAAGTGGCCAGAAGGTGAACTCCCAACAACGGAGATGATGAACTCCTCTGAAACACCTGTAGATGGATGAGGCACCTGTAGTGCATCACAAGTAGACTCTGCAAAAATATGACTAAGGTTAGGTGGATACTCGTCCCAATGAGGGGGCTCAACAAACAGAAGAGCGATGTATGATAGGTATGAGTCATCCAATTAAGGTAGAGGAGTGAAGTGGGCCTCGCATACTGGAAGTGGAAAGGAGGCTAGTGTAAAGACATTGTGAGAATGAGTATGAAACTGCTCGATATTTGATGAGATGTGGGATGTGTCAACACTCTCTGGAATAGTGAGAGAAAGAGGAGAAGAGTCCTCTATACGTACTCTCAACATCATAACTGGGTAGAAAATCCTCATCATCAGAGGTAGAAACCAAGTGAGTTTATGTCAGTTGAACTGCCATCACATGAAGAACAGGAGACAACTGAATCAAGCAGTAGGAACAATGACTGTAGTATGTGAAGGGTCTCCATAGAAGGACTGAAGAATGGTCTAGACACGGTGGGGTGGATCTAATTTTTTGCACATGAAACCAAAGAGAACGAGAGACATGCATCATCATGTGACCAAAGAAATGGTCACAAGTGTTAAGGAAGTCCTCTAGATGACAATGATTAGCGGGTGTAGGAATTGGCCCAAGCAAGAAGGGTGAAAGACCCTCGTGAGCGAAGTAACGTTCCATGGAAGCACACCAAACTGAATAGTTCCCTCTCCCGGTGAGAAGTGGCAGAGGCTGTAAGGCAATCCTATGATGCTCAATTCTAGAAAGAGCACTCTCCATGATGAAAAAAATGCAAGATGCATGGTGCAAGGTGCATGAAAGCAAAACATTAGACTCGGCCGATAATGCGTCTGTGTGTAAAAACCCAAGAGTACAGGCAACCCCCCAGAATGCAGCACTTTATAAAAGTACCCGCATTTACAAAATTGATAATCCCATCTTGTAAAATAAAAAAAAACGTGTAACTTTGACTAAATAGGTGCTCAGATCCAAGCAACAAGTCAAAATTTATAGCAAAAAATAATTCTCGTAACTGATGAGAAAATTTAATAAATGCTGCAAACGCATTAAAAAAATGCCTGAAATGGGTGTAAAGGGTGTAGTGTGGGTACTCATTGGAAACGAAACAAAATTTTAGGCTTGTTTTTTTTTACTGCGAGGGGGGATTAGCCTCCTTCCAACCTTGGACCTCACCCTCCGTCTTCGACACTCGAAGGAAAGAAAGTAATACAAGCCAAAAACAACCTTAAAATCAATTACATGCCATGAATTTTTTTTTGCCTTAAAACATTAAAAAATCGGGATTGTTTTAACCTTAAAAAATTCTAAAAGGGAAAATGTGGGGGGTCCATGTGTTTGAACCGCTGCCAAAATTTTTTTTTGCGCTGAACAGGTCTGTGTGCAGATGGAGCAGGTGGGAGGTTAAAACGAGATTTCCACAAAGTATTCTTGCAAAATCCATGGAGCTTAGCTATCAGAGAGGGGCCACGTGCTATGCATGGTCTGAAAATGTGTGAAATGGCTATACATAGAGCTATTTTGGCGTGGGTAGAGAATCCACAAGGGAAACGGTAGAATATAATGCGTAGACCATCACAGGTTGACCATAACACAAGGGAAGAACTAGTCAAATAGAAGGTAGTAGAAAAACACGAGTGTAATTGCCAAGTGTAGAGCTAGACATTCCAAACTGAGTATTCAAATGTGAATCCAACTCAAACCATGCCTGAGCATACAAACCGAGCATGAGAGAACACAATAGTAACCTGACAATGGAGCACACTGACCAAGGAGTTGATGCAGGTGGCGAGCTCTTCATGAAACATGCAACGTGAAGGTAGTGGTGGAAACCAACTATTCAAGAATCCATAGCTGGTTTGTGAGGGCCAAGGAAAGCATGGGCAGATTTCAAATGTAGAAAGGAATAAGGCACATCCAGAAACAAGGTGGAGCCAATGTGAGGTGGAAAAGAACAATACTGAGTGCGTGCACAGAGAAGGGAGGTCGGAGAGGGCTGAAGCAACCAGTTGAGCCCACAATGCACAAGGCATGAACCAACACTCAACATTCATGGTAAATAAATGCTAGCAAAATAAATCCCCAAGAAATACATTAAAAATGATCTTGAGTAATGAAAAAAACCTCTCCATAAAATGAATGCATGAGTTGCAGAAAAATGTATCACTAGTTGTGTATGTTGAAACATGAGTGGAGATACCAAGCTAATGCACAACAACACAATACGAGTTACAGGATCAACGTGGGCAGAGTTGAAAGAATGATGCAAGAACTAGAAACCCAATGTAATGTTACACACAAGACCACAAGTGAGGCCATCGAATCAATGTAAAAGGTGTGAGTTGGTCAATGCAAGGGACAAGCTGCTAAAACAATGAGTAACCCAAGTCACCGGAAGACCGGATCATGAACAAGGCATGATTCGAGTAATGCAAATGCAATGCAATGAGCTGTGGGACAGCTCGGTTCCCAAATTTGTGAGCTAGAACTGAGTTGGGCCCTTAAACCACCCTTTAACCTCTTCAAAAACTTGAAGCAAATACCTTCAAACTCTGTAAGGAAACACCAGCAGAAAACCAAGAACCCTTGAAAAATGCAAGTAGAGCACATGCAAATGATAGCTTGCACAAGAAACTATGAGATGGAGAGTACTAAGCAACTATTGCGAGCAACACGATTCCGATCCTCGAGCTTTGATACCATGTCGGAGGAATGATGAAGATTTGGAGGGAATCCATGAGCACTAAAACGTTTCACTAAACCGTAAAATGAGGTAGCTTCAAGATCAAAGAAAGAAATCATTCATGGAAGCAATGTGCATGCATTGAGGAAAAAAGCTGAAAAAACCAAACTCTATTCCATTCCCCATGTGTTGCTCAAGAGTAAAGGGTGTACAAATAGTAGTGGGGTGTGTAACTCCCCCACAAATGTAGCCATCGAGAAGTGGGAGTTACATTCCCATAATAGCCGGTCAAATGTAACTCCAATGATGCTCTATGATGTGTGTAAGAGCCATAATGACACCCTAGGACACCTAAGAATCATGAATCACCTATGTGGAGGTATTCCATGTATTTAAAATAAATACATGGAAAATAACCTACACCAAAAAACGTAAGGAGAGATCACGTTGCGGAATATGTTAATGAAACTATTAAGGTAGATATCACAATATGTAAGTAGTGGATGGAAAATTTTGTGAAGGTGAATTTGCTTGTTTTAATTTGTAGGTCTTGAGTTTATTGGGTTGTTACAAAAAATGTAAATGTAAGGGGAATTTGAATGCATGTTTCATGGGTCATGTTATGGATTTAAAGACGTGGAGTGTACATCAAATGTTCAAGTATCAATATCATTGAAATTTTATGTTGGTGTTTTTTTTATAACAATCATGTTAACGATCAGAGTAGTACATTACTCATGATAAAGGTGAAAAATAGAAAAGGAAAATTACAAATTAAATGAATCTTAATTTGTAATTCCCATAAAAATTTTCTGCATGAGACCCAAGAACAACCTAGGTTTAGTTAGAAAAATTATGGAATATTTTTTTAAAAAGCGTGCCTGTTTACAGGCTTCAAAACTACAGTTGTCACAATAATGTTTCAAAGTCAATTATATTTAATAAATAAATTTTTCCCATTATAACCAAATATTAAACCCGCATTAAAACCAATGAGAATATTTAGTCCAATCAGGGTTTAATTCACTCTAAGTGTTAATTTAATAAATAATTAAATTCCTACTATAGTCAGATATTCCATATTTAAACTTAGAGGGTTAAAGGGGTCAAATTAAATAAATATCCAAAGTATTTAATTTCACAAGGTTTGAACAATTCACAAGGTTCTCATTTTACATGGGGTTAGAATAACGAACACTTCCCTACCCCATAAAGTAACCCCTTAAAAATTCAACCCATAATTTTAAAATTAAACTATTTAAATTAAAAAGTTAATTTCCACTCACCCACTCTCTACTTACTTTTTGTAGGGATGAATCTCATCCCTTGGATGGATTCCATTTGGTCCCTTGATGTGGAAAAAGGGTAACTAACCCTAAAGCTACCTTATGATGTCTTCTTTCTCATTTCATTTGATACATTATTTTTCTTAGTTTTTTTTGGAGGTTGAAGGAGGAGGAAAAGAATCCATTAGAGACCATATCAAGCTCTTGGAAGAGGATGCCAAGCTCTCTTATTTGTCTATATTATTGATACCCTCATTAGGGTTTGAAAATGTATTTATTCGTTTTATTTAGTTCATTTTATTGTATTTTCCCATTTTATTTATAAAGCTACATTGGATTCATACTTTCATTTTGAGTAAGTATATATACATATATATGTATATATACTTTTAAATAATTGTGTATATAAGTGTTTATTTTAAGAAATCATTTATTGCTTTTTTTTTAAAGGTGGGTAAAAAGAAAACCCGAATTAAAAATGTGTCCAAATATATATAATGTGTGTGTGTGTGTGTGTGTGTGTGTGGGGTGTGTGTTCATGTATAGGCCGTAGATTTGATTTCTTGCGTAGGCCACATCATTTAAAATGTGCACAAGTTCCAAATTAATTACTGGCCCCAAGGAGAGGGGGTGGGTTTCCAATGTATGGGGGTGTTCAAAATTTGGGGGGTGGGGGGGTGGAGAGGGGGGTGGGAAGAAGTTTATTTGGTTAGACAGATGTGAGAAAGCCTTCAGGACACTAAAGGAATGCCTCACGACAACACCTATTCTTGCAGTACCAGATTTGTAAGTGAGTTTTTTGTATGCAAGGATGCTTCTTTGGCAGGAGTTAGAGGTGTGTTGATGCAGGATGGCAGAGTTGTTGCTTTTGAGTCTCGCAAAATAAAAGATTATGAGCTCAATTATTTGACTCATGATTTTGAGCTTGCGGTAGTCATTCACATCTTGGTTCGATGGAGACACTTCCTTCTTGGCCGGATATTCACACTCAGGACTGACCACTTGAGTCTTCGACATCTCTTCATGCAGCCCAATCTCAACGCTCGTCAACGGCATTTGATGGAGTTGTTTTTTGAGTATGAAATGGAGATAGAGCATGTGATGGGGAAGGAGAATGTTGTTATAGACACTCTCAGTAGGCGGAGACATGTAATTATGGCCACCTCAGTAGTCACATATTTACAAAGCAGGATTGTACAGAATCTTCTTCACGATAGTTTATACATTACACCTAGAGCAGAGATCGAGTCTCGGAGACCCCTTGAGGGGAAATTGGATGGGTTTTCATTAGAGGCAAATGACCTTCTCAGGCATAGAGACCGGATTTATGTTCCCAGAGACGAAGGTCTGAGGCAGGACAACTTGATAGAGGCAAGTCGTGCACCCTATTCAAAACATCTCGAGGTGAAGAAGATGCATGCCACTTTGAGATAGTTTTATCATTGGAGGGGACTTTGTAGAGACGTGGCTTAGTTTGTGTCATGCTGTTTGGAGTGTTAGAAAGTGAAGGTTGAGCATCAGCATCCAGTTGGCCTTCTCTTTCCACATGCTATAATGGAATGGAAATGGAACACCATTTCCATGGACTTCATTGTTGGGCTACCGATGTCGAGATACTACCATGACGCTATCATGGTCATGGTGGATAAATTGATGAAAGTGGCTCATTTTTCTCCGGTGAAGACCACCTATATAGCTAGTGCAGTGGCATGGGTATATTTAGATGAGATTGTCAGATTGCAAGAGATTCCATGGAAGATCATTTTTAACTGCGATCCTCTGTATACTTCCCACTTTTGGACTACCAAGAAACATGCCCTTGGGACAAAGATCAATTTCAGCACGGCGTATCACCCTGAGATAGAAGAATAGATTGAGTAGGTAAATCAGATCTTAGAGGACATGCTTAGGATGTATGTTATGGATCACCAGTCAATATGGGAGGAGTATTTGTACTTGGCGGAGTTTTCCTACAATAATAGTTTTCATAGTTAGATACGCATGGCTCCTATCCAGGAACTATATGGTAGAGAGTGTAGGACACATCTTAGTTAGGATAGGTTAGAGAACAGGGTTTCTCTTGGGCCATCTTTATTACAGGTCATGGAGCAGTAGGTGCTTATGATCAGACAGAGACTATAAGAGGCATAGGATGGGCAGAAGAAGTATGCGGATCAGCATAGGACCGATCGTAGTTTTGATGTGGGTATGAAGGTTTTCCTTTGTGTCAGGCCTCATAAGAGCCCTATGTATTAGGGAAAAGGTTCTAAGTTAGCTCCTATATTCATGGTCCCCTTTGAGATCTTGGAGAGTATTGGTCCTTTAGCCTCCTATCTAGCATTGCCACCTAGCTTGTCTCGCATCCATGATGTGTTTCATGTTTCAGTACTTAGGAGATATGTTGAAGACCCTTCTCATGTGCTAGATTAGACCTCATTGAAGGTGTAGGATTAGGGGCAAGTGATGGTGGAGCCCATTTGAATTATAGAGCATAGGACCCTGGGCCTTCAAGGAAGAGAGATTGACCATGTTCGAGTGTAGTGGGACATATATGAGGAGACTGTGGCTACATGAGAGGATGCGACTTTGCTACGAGTTCAATTTCAACACCTATTCTAGTGACTTCTAGGAGGAATTAGAGTCTAAGGGGAGGGGGATGTAGTTCCCACTTCCCTTCGACACCTTTTGTTATTGATTATGATACTTTTGACTATACTTATGGATATTAATGTAGCTTTTGAGTTGGTATGATGTTAGACATTAGAGATCATGGAGTGTGGTTTATTATGATTCATATTTGATGCATGTGGATTATTAGAGACATTTTATATTAATGTTGATACACTGCTTGTCATGTTTATATATATGTTTTTCGTACATGTGATATTTTTCCATATTGAGTAAACCTAAAAAAATTGAACTAATCTTGTGATCATATGGTTATTGATGAAATTGTAAATGATATTGTTACTTTCCTAGATGATGTTGTGATTCATATATAGATGTTTTTGGAAGTTATATTTTATATTTATTTTGGATGTTTTGATTCGGACATGAGGCCAAAGGAGGTATTTTTGTTTTGCGGGTAAACATGTCACAAAAAACATCGGGGGATTGGAGACCAACCACATTGGAATCCTAGATGAATTCAACAAGGGTAACCATGGCAACGTGTATTTGTTGTGTGTGTGTGTTTGAATTGTTGTTAGGGTTCCCCATGGGGGATCACCTTCGAATGTGACCAAGGGGTTATGTATATTATTTTATTTAGTTTCCTTTGTTTAAATTTCGTATGTGCATTTTAGTGATGTATTTTCCCCCTTATTATTTATTTTATTTGTGTCTAGATTAGTGAGTAATCATGTTGTTAATTAAATTAAAATGGGTAAAAAATAATGCATTTATAGAGCTTATATATCTTGGTATATGTGTTGTAACTAATGTGTAAGTAACTTGGGGTATGAAACACTCCACCTTCCTTTTGAAATTCGGATTTGTCCTTAGGGGCTGATTCTGGAGGCTTTTGGGGCAAGTTAAACTTGTCCCACACCTCTTAAATTGTTACAACACCAACCCTACCTATGGGATTGGGGAGTCAAAATTATGCCTTATTATACATTTTGGGAAGACAAGTTGTAAGTTCTTATTGCACCTTCTTACATGAAATTAATTTTGGTCCATAATGGAATGTGGACTTGGATTGTGTGTGTAATTAAAAATGTCACTTTATTCACCCACTCATTAATGGTGCTTTGGAGTTTGAAGTTGACTTGTGAGGTGGAGTTTAGGATGAGTGATGTGGCATCCTACATGGAGCCACCACATCCTCCTCTCTCCATTTTCTATTTATTCGAATTATTTTGCTGTTTTGAGGGTTACTTGAGGGGATTAATTCATTTTGGATTTGGGGTTCTTGTAATTGGGGAGAGCTGGAGATTTTTGAATGCTTGTGGATTGAATGGAGTTTTTGGACTGTTTTGGATTGGAAAAAATAAGAAAAAAAAGCTTTCTGTTGAACTTTTGGATCAAGCTCTATAATGGAGAGCTAGGAGCTTGACTCTTGTAAAAAGGTTTTCTTTCTGTATTGTGCTTATATGAATGTTTTTGAATGTTTGGTATGTTTGTTGGTTGGTTGAGTAGATTTTGTAGGTGTGCTATAGGAGAAGACTATGGGGATCTTTGTGGGGAGGCATAAGAGTTGTGGGGATGCATAAGAGTAATTTGTGAAGGGAGTTTTGGTGTTCCACCTTGGACAAGAAATAGCTTGCATTTCTTACTTTTAGGGGAGGCATAAGAGGTACTAGGGGGAGGCATAAGAGTATGTAGGGCTTTGAAATGAATATTTTGGTGGGTTTTTAAGGTGGTCACCGATTCCCCATTATGAGGTATAAGAAACTTCCCCAATAGAACTTGCTATTTTGGCCTTTGCATGATGTTGCCTTGTATATTTTAGTACTATCCTTCTTGTGACTGTAGCTGCATTCTAGTTTTGGACTGCGATATGATAATGAAATTTGTTTTGTGTTGTGGAAGATTGTCTTGTTTCCATGAGTTGAATCCATTACCTATTGTAATGTGGTTGGGGTTCAAGGGCCAATGAGGGGGATGTCTTATCCTCTTCATTGGAATTTTTGTTGGGTGGAGAGTGTTGCCTCTCCCCTTGTTTTTTTTGTGACCAATTTGAAACATGGCGGATCTCCCTTATTGCTGTACATGGAGATTGTGTGCAGACAAATTTTTCCGTTCTCCTTGGGTCCCTTATTGTGAAATTTCCCACTTTATGTGGATGGAATTGTAATATTAATTGTGGTGAAAAGATTCTTTGTTTTGAATATGAAGTTTACAGTCGAATGAGAAAGATATATTCAGTAATCTATTGTGATGAAGGGAAAGGAAAGTTGTAAAAGGAGGAAATTATTATTTCATTCAATGGAAGTTGACCATTTTATACAAAATGGTGTTACTCTTGTTTGAAATTTGTGTTTGAAATATTATTGAAAAATATTTGTTTGAAGACTAAAAAAATAGAATGTATTAAGAAGTATTATGTTCTCTATGTTATTCGAAATGCATGGTTGAAAAGAAATAGGATAACATTATTTCTTTCCACGTAATGATTGAAGGAAAGTTGAACATTGTAAATTTATAATGGAATGAACTTAAATGTTTAAAGTATGGCAAATGAAATAGATAAATTTCTAGTTTGAAATAGGTAGATCGCTATTAGATTGTTTCAAACCTGTAAATAAATATCAGAAAAATATACAGAGTACCCTGTAACAATGAAAGACAAATGGAAATTTAAAATGAACTAAGGATGAACAAAGCACATCATGAAACAATTGCATTTCCCTGGTAATTTATTCAGAACTCCAGTAATTGGGAAAGAGGCATAATAATGCAGTTTGACAGAAAAGAAAAGAAATTCGTATTGTAATCTCAACCGTTAATCAATTAATCCTTGCAATCCATTCAAGTATGTTTCTCCATGCCTGTTTTGTATTTTGAAGAAGAAAGAATAGCGAATTAGACCAATTTTGGTAGTTGAAAAAGTTTAGTTTACATTTTAATGGAAGGAAAGACATTTTCTTAAAATTCAGCTATCTAAGTTTGTTGAAAATACAATTTTGTGCTTCCTATGCAAAGAGACGTTTGAGCCCTTTCCAAAAACTCCTTATTTTCTCAAATCCAAGTTTCCAGTCAAAAGTTATGGCCTTCTGAATTTTTTACTTCGTTTGGTTTTAAAAAAAAACTAACTGTAAAAAAATTAGTATTTTTGTTTAATCGGATCCGCGGGCCTGAAAATTACTTAGGAAAATTTTTGCAAAAATTCAAAAATTCACAAGTTCTCCCCCGCGGCTCCACAAGTCCAATGTTTCCCTTTGGCAAAAAAAAGAAAACTTCCACAGGTTCACAGGCCCACACCTTCAAACTTTTATTTTTGAAAAATTTACGCAAAATATTAAGTCTCCCTACCAGTCCACTTCCCCGCCTGTCACTATAGGTCTTACATGTTGCTTTGCTAGGTGTCAGCAGAGGCGCGGGTTGTTTTCAACCTTCATATTTATAACACAAAAGCCAACATTTCTAAGTTTTCCACAATGGTCCGCTTTCCTGCTTGTAGCTTCTGGGTCAGACATGTGGCATCACTAGGCGTCAGCGGAGGTGCGAATGTTTTCAAATATTTTCTCCCTTTCAACAAAAAGAGTTAAAATACAAATTACCTCCAATGACCCGCCTTCCCACGTTGGTTTAAAAATATGCCACGTGTCCCTTGTGGCTTGCGGTAAATTTTCTTTCCTCAACACGCAAATGAAAGGTGTGCTTTTAAGCTAAAAGTGTAAAGCACCAAATTTCTCCCCAAGTCCACCAGTCCGAAACCTTCCCTAGGTGAAAAGTCTTCCTTGGGCCTACAGGCCCCCCTTTGGGAAAAATTTCTTCCCTAGGCCCGTAAGCCCGCCTTTGGGAAAAATTTCCTCGCCAGGCCCGTCGGCCTGTAACTTAAGGAATATGAGGAGTTAGGAGGACTTCTTTATAACATTGGAAAGGGAAAGAAATTTTCTATCTAATGAAAATATTTTTAGGAAATCTTAAGTGTGTTAAATATGTGAAAAAATAGGTTGAAGTGTAAATTTGAGTCTGAGAGTGGATAAGTGGGAAATTACCCCCCTTTTTAACTTAAATGTTTAATGCTAGAGCATGGGTTGACCTTTTAAGGGGTCACGTTAGGGGATAAGAGAATGTATTTCTAACCCATATAAATAAGGCCCTTAGTTATTGTCTAGACCTCGTAAAATTAAATACGTTGGGCATTTAATTTTTTTGGCCCCTTTGACCCTCTAAAGTTAATTAAGGAACAATTTAAATATAGTGTAAATTTATTTTTTCATTAAATTAACACCTAAGAGAAATTTAACTATATTGGGATTAACTATACTCTTTAATTTTGTAACATGGATCTAATGTTTGTTTCAAAGGGAAAATTTCATTTATGAAATTATAATGGACTTTGAATCTTATTGTAACAACTATGGCTTGAAGCCTACATAGCAGACACGTCATTTTTTTTTTCCATTATTGCATAATTTTTCCTATCTAAATTAGGTTTTGCTTAGGTCTTGAGTGGTTACTTGAGCGGGCATTACAAGTTGCAAAAACATCAATTAGCTTATCAAGAGTCAACAAGTATCGATGTGTAAAAGATTGGCCTAGTAAAAAGAGCTAGGTCTTTGTTGGGTGGTTTATCAAGAAGGGCTGACATAATCATCGAGTTAAGAAAAACTTTTGGATGACAATGCTCTGATAAGCATGTCCAAGCTCAATGAGAAAATTCAAATTAGCCTATCAGGAGCTTGACAAGTAGCGACATGTGCAAAAGATTGGCATTCTAAAAAGAGTTAGTGCTTTTATCGGCTAGTTTATTAAGAGGGAGTGATATTATTTGGTTGAGCTAGGTAGACAACTAGATAAGCAAGGTGAGTTGTATGGCTGATTTTTAAGCGTGGCCAAGCTCAACGTAATTTGTAAATACGTTAATTAGCCTAGCAGTAGTCAACAAGTAGCGATGTGCAAAAGATTGGCATTGTAAAAAGAGCTAGGTTGTTGTCGGTTGGTTTATTAAGAGGGAGTGACATCATCGTCGAGCATAAGAGTATGTAGGTGTGAATTGAGGTTGAATATTTTAAGATGGGTCTTTAAGAGTGGGTAACCGAGAAATTACCCCATTTTAAGGTATAATGTTTAACTCTAGAGCATGGAACTTGCTCTTTTGGCCTTTGCATGATGTTGCCTTGTATATTTTAGTACTGTCCTTCTTGTGACTGTAGGCCTTCTAGTTTTGGACTAGATATAATAATGAAATACCTTGGGCATTTTTTGTTGTGGAAGATTGTCTTGTTTAAATGAGTTAACGAATCCATTTACCTATTGTAATGTGGTTGGGGCTCAGGGGCCAATGAGGGGGATGTTTATCCTCTTCATTGGAATTAACTATTTGGGTGGAGAGTGTTGCCTCTCCCCTTGTTTTTGTTGTGACCAATTTGAAACATGGCGGATCTCGCTTAATTAAATGGACCTTGTGTGCATTTAAATTTTGCCGTTGGCCACTTTGGTCCCTTATTGTGAAAGTTCCCACTTTAAGTGGATGGAATTGTAATATATAGTGTAAATTCTTTTTTTTATATGAAATTAACACCTAAGAGAAATTTATATATTGGGATTAACTATACTCTTTAAATTTGTGAACGTGGATCTAGAAAAGTTTGTACAACAGGAAAATTTCATTTATTAAATTATAATGGACTTTGAATCTTATTGTATACAACTATGGCTTGAAGCTCTGGTAGCGGACACGTTTGTTTTTTTTTAAATTACTACTGAAAAATCTTCCTGTTTGAAGACTAGGTAGAATGTATCTAAGAAGTATTGAGTGTTCTCTACAAGTTGCAAAAACATATTCAAGTATCGATGAAAAGCATGGTTAGAAAAAGAGCTAGGTCTTTGCTGGGTGGTTCATTATTAGTGAGATAATCGTCGAGTTAAGAGACAACTCATAAGCATGACGAGATGCATTGCTGATTTTTAAGCATGGCCATGAGCTTAAATGTTTAAAGTATGTGAAAATGAAATAGATAAATTTCTAGTTTGAAATACGTAGATCGACTGTTAGATTGTTTCAAACCTGCAAAAATATCAGAAAAAAAAACATACAGAGTACCCTGTAACAATGAAAGTCAAAATGTTGAAACTTTAAAATGAACTAAGGATGACAAAGCATATCATGAAACAATTGCATTGTATGGTAATTTATTCAGAACTGGCCAAGCTCAATCGGGAAAGTTGTATAATAATGCAGTTTCCTAGAAAAGAAAAGAAATTCGTATTGTAATCTCAACTGTTAATCAATTAATCCTTGCAATCCATTCAAGTATGTTTCTCCATTTTTTGTATTTTGAAGAAGAAAGAATAGCGAATTAGACCAATTCTGGTAGTTGAAAAAGTTTAGTTCACATTTTAATGGAAGGAAAGACATTTTCTTAAAGATTCAGTCTGATCTAAGTTTGTTGAAAATAAGATTTTGTGCTTCCTATGGGTAAAGAGACGTTACCCCTTTCCAAAAAGTCCTTCATTTTCTCTAAATGGGTTGAGTCTTCCAGTTGAAAGTTATGGCCTTACTGAATTTTTTACTTCGTATTTCAAAAAAATATAAATAAAAAAATTGTATTATTGTCTAATCGGAAAATTAAATACCTTGGGCAAATTTTTTTAGGCCCCTTTGACCCTCTAAAAAAAAGGCAAAAAGTCACAAATTCTAAATATAGTGTCCAAATTCCATTTTTCACTTTAAAAACACCTAAGAGAAATTTAACTATATTCACAGGCCCACACTTCAAACTTTTAATTTTGAAAAAGTGGATCTAAATGTTAAGTCTCCCTACCAGTCCGCTTCCCCGCCTATCACTTATAATGGTCTTTGACATGTTATTGTAACAGGCTATCGGCTTGAGGCACACGTTTTTTTTTTTAAATTGTTTTCAACCTTCATGGTCATTTTTAACACAAAAGCCAACATTTCTAAGTTTTCCCTAAACGGTCTAGCTTTCCTTAGCTTGAGTGGTCTTTAGGGGCATTACAAGTGACATGTGGCATCGAGTTAAGAGACAACTCATAAGCATGACGAGATGCTTGGATTTTTTAAGCCTATTTTCTCCAAGCTTTCAACAAAAAGAGTTAAAATTACAAATTACCTTTCAGGAGTCGACCCACCTTCCCAAAGATTGGCTTAAAAAAGTGCTAGGTCTTTTGTCGGCTTGTGGTAGGCACGCAATTAAAGGAAGTGATTTCATCGTTGAGCTAGGAGACAAATGTCTCCCCAAGCAAGGTGAGTTGTTCCCTGGCTGAAAAGTTTCCTTAATCAGGCCCCAACAATTTCTTCCCTACGTAAGTTGGGAAATATTTCCTCCCCAGGCTAGCAGCCTAGTAACTTAAGTAATATGAGGAGTTAGGAGGACTTGGCTTTATAAATTGGAAAGGGAGCTAGAAATTTGTCTATCTAATGATTAATATTTTCAGTGAAATCTTAAGTGTGTTAAATATGTAAAAAATCAGGTTGAAGTGCTAAGATGGGTCTGAGAGTGGGTAAGTGGGAAATTACACCTTTTTAACTTAAATGTTTAACTCTAGAGCATGGGTTGACCTTTTAAGGGGTCACATTAGGGAATAAGAGAATGTTTTCTAACCCATGTAAATAAGAACCTTGGTTATTGTTTAGACCTCGTGAAATTAAATACCTTGGGCATTTAATTTTTTTGGCCCCTTTGACCCTCTAAAATTAATTAAGGAACTATTTAACTATAGTGTTAATTTAATTATTTATTAAATTAACACCTAAGAGAAATTTAACTATATTTGGATTAATTATACTCTTTAATTTTGTAATGTGGATCTAATGTTTGTTACAACGGGAAAATTTCATTTATTAAATTATAATTGACTTTGAATCTTTGTTGTGACAACTGTTGCTTGAAGCCTGGTAGTGGTCACATGCATTTCAAAAAAAAATTATTCCATAATTTTTCTATCTAAACCTAGGTTGTTCTTGGGTCTTGAGTGGTCGTTTTAGCGGGCCTTACACTTGGTATCAGATCCGTGGGTTCAAAGCTTGGACCCTTGGGCACACTAGAAAACTTGAGACATGAACACTAAACCTAGTGAAATATTAAAACTAACACACTTTTAAATCTAGAAAACAACTTTGTTTGAAAATTACATATTTTAGTAAAGATGGAAAACCTAGACTAATGAACTAACTCTCGCCTTGGTCTGTGTGGGAGGTGTAGACAAGATGAGGGGTCCTTTCACATAGACCTAGACTTGCCACCTCTAGATCATACTGTAGCAGCCATCCTACCTCAAATTTTACAGACACTTTAGGATGTTAATACCGCTTTACGCGAAGGGTTCAAAGGAGGACGGTCAGCTAGACATGATAGGGAGCCATCCATTGAGGCTCATGCATCTCCTCGACACAGTGAGGAGCATAGAGGAGAGAACTCCCACGTGGAGTGAGGTAGAGCAGAGTCACTGAAGAGGGGACAGGGAGACCAGATTTCTAGACATAGGGATAGGTCTTAGAGCCCTAGGATTAGAGAGGAGCATGTAGAGGAGGCCTAGGGGTCACCAAAGTACAGCTACAGACCATATCAAGAAGATCTTGAAGCTACGACCATCTCATTATTTTGGTGACACAGGTGGATTTCAGGAAGAGGCTTGGTTGGTGAGCTTGAGAGGGTGCTTCAAGCTCTGCCCTTGTACTAGCAATAAGAAAGCTCATGTTGTAATCCATCTTATAAGGGATGGAGCAAGTGTCTGGTGGAGGACCGAGGAGCAGAAGCTCCACGTTGATTTAGAGACGGTTACCTAGGAGCTTTTTAATGAGTGGTTCAGGAGTAGGCACTTATCATAGAGGTTCATGCAATAGAGGATAGATGAGTTTCACGACCTCCGATAGGAATATTTTATAGTAGCTGAATATGAGACTTGATTTCTGGATCTACTCTAGTATGTCGACTACATGCAGAATGAGTAGGTATGGATCCACAGGTTTATTCGGGGCCTGAATGTAGATTTGGGTGGTGCGGTGCATATCCATTGTCTGCAAACATTAGTTGAGGCCATTGAGAAGGCCTATATAGCAGAGGAGACTCATGGAAAGACACAACAGGCTAGAGAAAGAGTACAGAGCTGCATCTAGTAGATGTAGGACAGCAGGTCGAGGGGGTCAGTTCCTCCTCCTCGTGGTGGGACCAGGTTCAGCACAATCATCTTTTAGGCCACAGCAACATCAATAGTAGACCCGCCCACCATATAGGCCTCCACAAAGATTTAATACATAGAAGGGGCAGAGTATGAGGCCTCCTTCTAGGGGTCCCATTAGGACACAGGGTGCAGTGAGAGCTCATTCATCAAGAGCTCGTTAAAAGAGATCTTAGTAGTCCATAGCTAGATCGTTGGGATCCACAACATAGACCTCTAAAATACCGGCTAGAGCCATTACTCATCGGAGAGGACCAGGTAGTTGTTATAGTTGTGGTGTTGCTAGACATTTTTGGAGAGAGTGCACATAGAACCCTAGTAACAAGGGTAAGATGCAGATCTCTGAGCCTAGTGTTGGTGACATGTGGCGCGGTCATCGGAATCTATGTAGCGGTCAAGAACCACCAGGCTGAGCACCAGAGTACCGTGATTGAGATGATAGGTAGCATTGGTGGTGTTCCTACCTCCATTCTATTTGATTCTGGTTCTTTTGATTCTTTTATTGCACCATCTTTCGTAGAATGATGTAGGCTGATGGAAGTTAGGTAGGGTCTTAGTTGGGACGTCGAGATGGCTTCTGGAACCAAGGTATCTATAGACTCTTTGGTTAAGGAGTGTGTAGTGGATTTGGGACCCTTCACCACTACCTTAGATCTTCGTATCCTTCCGTTGGGTTCATATGGCAGTCATCTTGGGCATGGACTGGTTGTTTACACATAGATCCAGGGTGGATTGTTACCATAATATTTTATCATGTGCAGATGATCTAGGAGTTGAGTCAGTGATAGTAGGGGTTAGGAGACCTGTTTCCATTTGAACCATCTCTGCTATACAACTTAAGTGGTGTGTGCGACAGGGTTTTCAGTTGTATGTTGTCACCCGTTAGTGACCGATCTAGAGGATGAGTCTAGTGGACCATCGCTTGATGACCATCCCATCTTGAGGGATTTTTCTGATGTCTTTCTAGGGGAGCTACCGGGATTACCACCACCACATGAGATATATTTTCACATAGATCTGGTTCTGGGAGTAGAGCCTATCTCACGAGCACCTTATCGGATGACTACCCCTGAGCTCTGTGAGCTCATGTTTTAGCTTGAGGGCCTTTTATAGAAATCCCTAATCCATCCTAGTGTATCCCATTGGGGTGCACTGGTGATTTTTGTAGAGCCTATCTCACGAGCACCTTATCGGATGGATCTCTTCAGTTGTGTATTGATTACCGCCAACTGAACAAAGTAACGATCAAGAATCGTTACACCCTTCCATGCATTGATAATTTGTTTGATCAGATGAAGGGGGCCACAGTTTTCTCTCCAAGATAGACCTTAAGTATGGTTATCATCAGTTGAGGATTACGGAGGTAGAAATTCATAAGACCACTTTCCATACGAGATATGGCCACTACGAGTTCACAGTGGTGCCTTTTGGTTTGAAAAATTCCCCCACAGTGTTCATGAACTTGATGAATGGAGTGTTCAGGAACATTCTTAGATCACTTCATGCTCATCTTCCTTGATGACATTTTGATTTACTCACGTATACGTGAGGAGCACGAGGGGCATCTTTTTGGGAACCTAGAGAAGTGTGCATTCTTTCGGAAAGAGGTTTAGTATTTAGGCCACATAATTTATAGGGAAGGTATCGCAGTCGATCCTTCCAAGATTCAAGCTATTATGGATTGGCCAACACCCACTAGTGTGATAGAGGTACGCAACTTCATGGGTTTATCAGGTTATTACAGGAGATTTGTTCAGGACTTCTATCGGGTTGCACACCCCATCATTTCCCTTCAGTGGAAAGGGAAGAAGTTTGTGTGGTTAGACAGATGTGAGAAGGCCTTCATGACATTGAAGGAATGCCTCACGATAAGGCTTATTCTTGCGAGTACCAGATCCACAGGGTGAGTTTTTCATATGCACGGATGCTTCTTTGGTAGGAGTTGGAGGTGTGTTGATGCAAACGGGAAGAGTTGTTGCATTTGAGTCTTGCATACTCAAATATTATGAGCTCAATTAGCCTTGGTTTGATGGAGTTGTACACTTCCTTCTTGGCCGGAGATTCACACTCATGACTGACCACTTGAGTCTTCACCACCTCTTCACACAACCCAATCTCAAAGCTCTTCAGTGACGTTGGATGTAGTTTCTTTGTGAGTATGAAATGGAGATAAAGCATGTGAAGGGAATGGAAAATGTGGTTGCATATGCTCTCAACAGGTAGAGACATGTAGTTATGGCCACTTTAGTGGGAAAAGATTTGTGGAGCAGGATTCTACAACATCTTCCTCATGACAGTTTCTACATTGTAGCTAGAGTAGAGATCAAGTCTCAGAGACTCCTTGAGGGGAAATTTGATGGGTTTTCATTAGAGTAAGATGAACTTCTTAGACATAGAGACTAGATTTATGTTCCTAGAGATGGAGGCTTGAGTCAGGACATCTTGACAGAGGCACGTTGTGGACCTTATTTAGCCCATCCTAAGGTGAAGAAGATGCACGCCACTTTTAGATAGTTATATCATTAGAGGGGACTTCGTAGAGGCGTGGCTCAGTTTGTGTGATGTTGTTTGGAGTGTCAGAAGGTGAAGGCCCAACATCATCATCCAGTTGGCCTTCTCTTTCCACATGCTATAACGGAATGGAAATGGGACACCATTTCCATGGAATTCATTATTTGGCTACCGATGTCGAGATACGACCATGATGCTATCACGGTCACGATGGATAAATTGATGAAAGTGGCTCATTTTTCTTCAGTGAAGACCACCTATAAAGCTAGTGAAGTGGCATGGGTATATCTAGATGAGATTTTCAGATTTCATGGGATTTCACAGAAGATCATTTGTGATTGCGATCGTCTGTATACTTCCCACTTTTGGACTACCATGCAGAATGCCCTCGAGGTGAAGATCAATTTCAGTATGATGTATCACCCTGAGATAAAAGAATAGACTGAGCAGGTGAATCAGATCTTAGAGGACATGCTTAGGATGTATGTTATGGATCACCAGTTGATATGGGAGGATTATTTGTACTTGGTGGAGTTTTCCTACAATAATAGTATTCTAAGTTCGATAGGCATGTCTCCTTTCCATGCAATGTATGGTAGAGAGTGCATGGAACCTCTTATTTGGGACATGTTAGAGGACATGGTTTCTCTTGGGCCAGCTTTATTGTAGGTCATGGAGCAGCAAGTGGTTATGATCAGACAAAGACTGCAGGAGGCATAAGACAGGTAGAAAATGTATGCAAATCAGCATAGGACCGACCATATTTTCATTGTGGGCATGAAGGTTTTCCTTCGTGTCAAGCCACATAAGAGCCCTATTCATTATGGAAAAGGTTATAATTTAGCTCCTAGATTCGTGGGCCCCTTTGAGTTCTTGGAGTGTATTGGTCCTTTGGGCTACTGTCTAGTGTTGCCACCTAGCTTATCTCGCATCCATGATGTGTTTCATGTTTCAGTACTTAGGAGATATGTTATAGACCCTTCTCATTTGCTAGATTGGACCTCATTGTAGGTGCATGATTAGGGGCAGGTGATGGTGGAGCCTATTCACATTATATACAGCAGGACCCTAGGCCTTCAAGGTAGAGAGATTGACCAGGTTTGAGTGCAGTGGGATAGATATGAGGAGACTACGGCTACATGGGAGGATGCTAATTTGCTACGAGTACAATTTCTACACCTATTCCAGTGAATTCTAGGAGGAAGTTGAGTCTAAGGGGAGGGAGATATAGTTCCCCACTTCCCTTCGATTCCTTTTGTTATTGATTATGATACTTTTGACTATACTTATGGACATTACTGTAGATTTTGAGTTGGTATGATGTTAGACATTAGAGATCATGAAGTGTGGTTGATTTTGATTCATATATGATGCATATGGATTAGTAGAGACATATTGTATTGATGTTGATACACTCCTTGGCATGGTTATATATATGCTTTTCATACATGTGATATTTTTCCATCTTGAGTAACCTAAAAAAATTGAACTAATCTTGTGATCATATGGTTATTGATGAAATTGTAAATGATATTGTTACTTGCCTAGATGATGTTGTGATTCATATATAGATGATTTTGGAAGTTATATTTTATATTTATTTTGGTTTTTTCGATGCGGCCACAAGGTTGAAGGAGGTATTTGTGTTTTGTAGCTAAACATGTCAAAAAAAGCATTCGGGGGATTGGAGACCAACCACATTTGAATCCTAGATGAATTCAACAAGGGTCACCATGGCAACGTGTATTTGTTGTGTGTGTGTATGTTTGAATTTTTGTTAGGGGTCCTTATGGGGGGGATCACCTTCGAATGTGACCAAGGGGTTATGTGTATTCTTTTATTTAGTTTCCTTTGTTTAAATTTAGTATGTGGATTTTAGTGAAGTATTTTCTCCCTTATTATTGATTTTATTTGTGTCTAGATTAGTGAGTAATCATGTTGTTAATTAAATTAAAATGGGTGAAAAGAATGCATTTATTAGAGCTGATGGATCTTGGTTTATGTGTTGTAATTAATGTGTAAGTAACTTGGAGTGTGAAACACTCCACCTTCCTTTTGAAATTCGGATATGTCCTTAGGGGCTGGTTTTGGAGGCTTGTGGGACAATTTAAACTTGTCCCACACCTCTTAAATTGTTACACGAACCCTACCTATGGGATTGGGGAGTCAAAATTAGGCCTTATTATAAATTTTTTGAAGACAAATTGTATGTTCTTTATGCACCTTCTTACATGAAATTAATTTTGGTCCTTAATGGGCTGTGGACTTGGATTGTGTGTGTAAGTAAAATGTCATTTTATTCACCCACTTATTAATGGTGCTTTTGAGTTTGAAGTTGACTTGTTAGGTGGAGTTAAGGATGAGTGATGTGGCATCCTAAACAGAGCCACCTCATCCTCCTCTCTCCCTTTTCTATTTATTCAAATTATATTGTTGTTTTGAGGGTTACTTCATTTTGTATTTGGGGTTCTTGCAATTGGGGAGAGTTGGAGATTTGTGAATGCTTGTGGATTGTTGGAGCTTTTGGATTGTTTTGGATTGAAAAAATAAGAAAAATGAGCTTGTTGTTGAAATTTTGGATCAATCTCTATCATGGAGAGGAAGGAGCTTGACTCTTGTAAAAAGTGTTTCTTTCTGTATTGTGCTTATGTGAATGTTTTTGAATGTTTGGTATGTTTGTTGGTTGGTTGGGTAGATTACATAGGTGTGGTGTAGTAGAATACTATGGGGATCTTCGTGGGGAGGCATAAGAGTTACTTGTGAAGGGAGTTTGGGTTGGGGGTTCCACCTTGGATAAGAAATATCTTGCATTTCTTACTTTTATGGGAGGCATAAGAGAATGGGGAGGTATAAGAGGTACTTGGGGGAGGCATAAGAGTATGTAGGGGTTTAAGATGAATATTTTTGTGGGTTTTTAAGGTGGTCACCCATTTCCCATTGGGAGGTATAAGAAACTTCCCCCATAGATCTTTCTCTTTTGGCCTTTTTGTGATGAGGCCTTGTATATTTTTTATTGTCCTTCTTGTGACTGTAAGTGCATTCTATTTTTGGACTGCGATATGATTATGAAATCTATTTTGTGTTGTGGAAGCTTGTCTTGTTTCCTTGAGTTGAATCCATTTCCTATTATAATGTGGTTGGGGCTCGGGGGCCAATTAGGGGGATGGCTTCTCCTCTTCATTGGAACTCTGGTTCGGTGGAGAGCATTGCCTCTCCCCTTTTTTTTGTTGTGACCAATTTGAAACATGGCGGATTTCCCTTGTTGGTGTACAATGGAGCTTGTGTGAAGACAATTTTTGTAGTTCTCCTTGGCTCCCTTATTATGAAATTTCCCACTTTAAGTGGATGGCATTGTAATATTCATTGGGGTGAAAAATATTCTCTGTTTTGAATATGAATTTTACATTCGAATGAGAAAGATATATTCGGTAATCTGTTGTGATGAAGGGAAAAGAAAGTTGTAAAAGAAGGAAATTATTATTTCATTTAGTGGAAGTTGGTAATTTTCTACAAAATGGTGTTACTCTTGTTTGAAATATTACTGAAAAATATTTGTTTGAAGACTGAAAAAAAAAATGTATTAAGAAGTATTATGTTCTCTGTGTTATTCAAAATGCATGGTTGAAAAGAAATAGGATTACATTCTTGCTTTTAACATATTGATTGAAGGAAAGTTGAAGTATTTTAAATTTAGATTGGAATGGACTTAAATCTTTAAAGTATGGAAAATTTAATAGATAAATTTCCAGTTTGAAATACGTAGATCTCTATTAGATTGTTTCAAACCTGCAAATCAATATCAGAAAAACATACAGAATACCTTCCAATAGTGAAAGACAAATGAAACTTTAAAATGAACTAAGGATGAACAAAGCACATCATGAAATAATTAAATTGCCTTGGTAATTTATTCAGAACTCCAGTAATCGGGAAAGAGGCATAATAATGTAGTTTCACAGAAAAGAAAAGAAATTTGTATTGTAATCTCAATCGTTAATCATTTAATCCTTTCAATCCATTCAAGTACATTTCTCTTCACATGTTTGGTGTGTTGAAGAAGAAATTATAGTGAATTAAACACAATTCTAGCAAGTTGAAAAACTTTAGTTCACATGTTCATGGCAGGAAAGATGTTTTCTTAAAATTCACCCATCTATCGTTTGTTAAAAATATAGATTTTGTGCTTCCTATGGAAAGAGGAGTTTGAGCGCTTTCCAAAAATTCACTCATTTTCCCAAATTTGAGTTTCCAGACAAAATTTATGGCACGTTATGAATTTTTTACTTTGCTTAGTTTGAAGAAATAACTTACTTTCCAGGAAAAAGAAATTGTTGTAAATCAGATCCGCGGGCCTGAAAATTTTACTTAGGGAAATTTTTGTGAAAAAAAATAAAAAAGCAAAAAGTGACAAATACTCACCATGGCTTTGCAAAATCCCACCAATTCTCTTAGCTTTGGCAAAAGAAAATGCTTCCATGGGATCGCACGGGCCCGTACTTTCAAAATTTACCTTTTTGAAAGATTGGCGCAAAAAATCTTAAGTCTCCCCGCCGGTTCGCTTCCCCACCTATCACTGTAGGTTTGACACATGGCTTCACTAGGTGTTGGTGGAGGCGTGGGTTGTTTTTAACCTTCACACTTTTTAACACAAAAGCCAACATTTCTAAGTTTTCCCCGATGGTTTGCTTTCTTATTTGTAGCTTCTGGGTCAGACACATGGCATCACTACTTGTTGGCAGATGCACGGATGTTTTTAAAAATTTTCACCCTTTCAATAAAAAGAGTTAAAATCCAAATTACCTCCAATGAGCTTCACCCCCCAGACAAAAGTTATCAGTCCCGAGCAAGTAGATCGATTCAAGGCCCAAAATCATGTTTTTGGGGCCCCCTCGGCTTCTTTCTAACTCTCATGTCCAAGAAGAAAACCCAACAGGTTAGAAAAGGTGAAAAAATTTCAAAAACTAAGCTTGGGGCTGAAAAAATGAAGAAAATCAGCTAAGTCCTAGTCCAAGAAGTCTGCGTGACAGTTGGGACAAAAGTACGCGCGGGACGCGGATCGGCCGGTTTGGCGCAAGTCAGTCCATTTCGGGCGGTTCGGAGATATTTTTCCCAGAGAGTTTGGGACATCTGGGCTGGAAGTACGCGGAGGATGCGAACCAGCCGATTCAAACCGAAACAGGGGACTTTCGTCCAGGACAGTTGGGCCAAAAGGACGCGTGGGGCGCGAAATGCCGAAAGAGCCGAGAGTGAATGGAATCTCGGCATGTGTCTTCACCGCAAAGAGGGAAAAAAAAAGCCTGAATCGGCCGAAGTAGGAGATTTTCATTTGGAATAGACAGGCCAAAAGTACGCGAGGGACGCGTGGGACGTGAAAAGCCGAAAGAGCCGCCAACGAATCAAATCTCACCACATGTCTTCACCTCATCGGCCTGGCGAGAAAATTTTGAAAGATTTTCCAAAGGAAAAAACAAAAGGGAAATGGTCAGGAAGGGCCCCGCGTCCAATGAAATCATGCCATGTGGAACTTGAGTGGCGGAGCGTGGGGGAGAAATAGGAAAATTTTCCCAAAGTGAAAAATACCAAATTTTCGAAGGACAAAGTGCGCCCCTCAGGCCCGAGCCTATAAAATAGTGCCACGTGTCCAAGTGGCAAGAAATTAAGGAAGGGCCCGAAAGAAATTTTCAAAGGATGAACCTGCGGATGAATCATAGCCTGACACGTGTCATCCAAGTGGCAGAGCGTGGGAAAAATTCAAATATTTTCCCGCCGATCCGTTTTGGCCTGTTTTTTCCCTAAATCTTCATATCGCCATAACTTTCGATCCAAAGCTCAGATTTCCATGTTCTTTATATCAATGGAAAGATGGTGAAATTATCTACATGATTCCAGGGTCAATCTTGCATTTCAGTTCAGTTTGGAGAGAGAAAATCAGGAAACACCTCTGGCACATGATAATGGCCAGAAATGACGTTTCAACAACCAGGTTAAATGCAAAATACAGTTCGCGACTTTTTCTAGGGCTCTCACCTACCGCCATGATGAGATGAATTAAATGCAACCTAGAAGTGGTTGGAGTAGATATGGATTTCCTCTCTCTTCCCTCTCTCATTCTTCCTATAAATTGTAAGGAGAGGCTTCTTTCAAAAAGGTGGTTCATCTTTTCAGCTCTGCCCTCCCTTCTTTTCTTCTCTAGGGTTGAAAATGGAGTTAGAACCTCCTCCCCTGCTCTGTAATGGCATTTTTTCCTTTTACCATTAAAATGATGTTCTGTGCAAACTTCTGAAGCAACAAAAACGTGTTTCGTGATGCATCTGTCCATCCTTGCTCATTTTTCACTTGTTTTCTTCTTTCCTCTCTTCATTGCAGGTATTTGTGCACGTTTGAAAGCTCATTACAGGTTTAGAGCTATGTTCATGGATTTTTGGGACATTTTCTATGTGAAATCTATCCTTGGGCCTGTGATGCATCTGTCCATCCTTCCCATTGCTCACCTCTCCTTGTCCCATGGCAGTTTTGATAGATGTTCAACATTTTCCTTCTCTGGTGTATCACCGTTTTAGTGTAGGCTCTGTTTTTACCTTTTCTCTCTCTCTCTCTCTATCTCCTTGGCATGGTTAGATTAGGTTTAGATTAGCTTGCCTACAATGGAATAGCTTTTGGCAAGTAGTTTAGGAAGAGGAATTAGCCTTCTCTAGAGAATCCTTTCTCATCTTTACAAGTCCCACACTTTGAGAAAGGATTCCATGTTGTGCAATCACACTAGATGCTAGTATGCTAAAACTAGAAATCTGATAAACATCCAGGGGTGATGTGATTCGCACTAATAGTTCTGGCATGCCCGGTGGGAGCGTAGAGGTCTTCCACTTCATCTTTTGCAGGTTGGTGTGTTCCTGTGAAGATTTCAGCGTTTGGAGGCACTTGCAAACACATCTGGTGACTCCATCTGATCAGCAAGCCATTTTTGAAGTTGCAGACCTGTTTTTCATCCATTCCCATCCATCCTTCTTTCCATCCCTTTCATTCTTTTCAATTCCATGAAGTTATGCAATCATGACTTCATTTCCATCATGGAATTCACATTTTCAACAATAGCAGCAATGTTTCCCACCTCCAACATGTTTTTTAAATCCTCCAAATCAGCATTTTGAACAAATTCAAAATCAGCATGCATACCCATATGAGCAGTAATGCCAAAATCAGTTTGGCTATGGAGCTTTCCAAGAGCAAGAGTATGCATATAATGAAGACAATCAGATGCAAGATGCTGGTCTATTGGAGAAAATCCAAAAGATGGAGGTAAAGATGGTGCAGTCCAGAGCAACAACTCAAATGAGAGCTTTCAGAATTGGTTGCAGGACTCCTTGTCCCATGGGGAGGCCCTTTTCCAAGACACTTCAGCCCTCAGGAGAAGCTGGACTTCATGATGAAGATGCTGCCCCAACTTGCACAATGGACAGCAGAAATAGAGGCCTATACACTTGTTGTTGAACAACCTTGTCAATGGGTAAGTTCTACACCATCATCTGGTTTTTCTCTTCCCATTACTTAAGCAGCATCATCTCATTTGGAATTGCAAATTCTAAACTCCCCATCTGCTGTCCCAAATGTTGATCCCATGTCTCCACCTCTCAGTCTTCCACCACACCTCAATTCTTCTTTCCTTTTTCCTTCCAAACAGTCATCCCCTCCACAAGAGCTAAAAGAAATACGCTCTCCCCCAAAGAAACAAGAGGTTTCATCTCCTCTACCACCACAAAAAATTACCAAATCAATTGAGTTACAACCCATCCCTCCTCTTGCATTCCCAATTCCATGTGGGGAAGAAGAAATTGCAAAAATCGGCCATGAAGGACAGCAAGAAGAGGAGCCCAACAGAAAAGAAATGACAGACAACTTGAGGGTTTGGGTTGCCAAATTTGGGATGACAAAGATCCCCTTGATGGTTAAACCTACAGAAGAGGCTAAGGTTGAACAAATGGTGGTTAAGACTGATTTTTTGGCAGCAGAAGAAGAGAAAAAAGAAGAAGCAGATCAGCAGTCAATTTTCTCAGAATGTGGTGTCCATGTTGGCACTCTATTTGAAGGGAATGCTGATTCAATTCAAGTTGCACAATCAGCCATAAAGGAAGAAAGCTCAGAAGAAGATCTTGCAGTCCCAACTTGTCCTCTACAGCAGCAAATTGAAGAGTTTGACTTGACAAACTTCATGCTAGACGAAGATTTCTATCAAGAGCAAGATTGTCTTCAAGTAGTAGAGAAGGGAGAAGCTACTCCAGATCCAAAAGAAAAGGAGCACATTCTAGTTTTGGAAGAGAAAATTGCAGATCCAAGGGCTTTGAGCACAAAGCAGGCTACAGGAGAACCTTCAATTCTTCTTTCTACTTCACCTCTCTCGAGTTCTAGTACTGAAGAGGAGTTTGATCTCTCAAACTCAATGTTGGAGGGCGAAAGAAAACATGGTGGTAAAGTTACAGATCAAGAAGACACCATGAAGGAAGTGGAGCATTTGCAGCAGGACAGCCATGAGGCAATTTATCTATCAGATTTGGAGGACTGTTTCGATGGAGAAGAGCCGTTGAGTTTCCACCATTCTCTCTTTCATTATCCACATTCCAAACACTTGAGTCTGCTGTCATGAAGGAGAACATTCATTTGCAGCAGCCTGCATCTTATAGCAGCTCTTTGGAACCAAGATTGGAAGATTTTAATCTTTCATGTCCTTCATTGGAGGAAGAGAAAGGGCAAAAAGATTCTACCATTGCTTCCACACCATCCATTCAAGAAGGTATACAAGAAGACTCCATTTTCGGAGTTGAAAATAAGAGCTATGGGCATATCAAACGGACCATACCTTGCCCAATCAGGTATTTGGCTTTATTGGAGCCAAAGGAGAATTCACAACTAGTCATGCTTGCTTCTGAGCATGAGGGTGAGCTACAAAGTACCAGGGATCAGCTGTCATACCTCTTCAATCCAAATGCAGAGCAACTAAAAGAGGTATTGAATTTGCCTTCAGCTGATACCTTGATGATTTGGGTGGAAGACCAGCTTCTTGTTGATTTTCCATCCATCCAATCAGCCATGTTCAATGCCAAATCAATTGCATGGCTGCCACTTTTGAGAAAGGGAAGCTATTTCTCACAACCAATTGCAGGGTTTGTTTAGCCCACTTTTGCTTCCGGTTAGAATAGAGTAGGTAGGTTTGCTTTCAGTAGCAGAAGTGCTTGTGCACACTCTGCATGTTCCATTTGGAGCATGTATGATTTTCAATTTTGTACATAGTTTTTGTGGTGCTGGTTTTGCTCTTGCACAGTCCATTTCAGTGGCATTTTGTTGAGAACGACTCCATTTCAGTGGGTTTCCAAGTGGCTCAGAGAGGAGGTTTTCAAAGTTCAGATCAGTTTGCAGGTTACAACTCATGACTCCATGCCCAATGGATGCTTCAGGCAACTGGTAACTTCATCTAGCAGGAAAATGACCCCGCTGAGTCGCCAAATTGTTATCCAAAATTCACCCCCCAGGGTAATTTTGATAACATGCATCAAATTATTCAGTCCCGAGCAAGTAGATCGATTCAAGGCCCAAAATCATGTTTTTGGGCCCCCCCTCGGCTTCTTTCTAACTCTCCTATCCAAGAAGAAAACCCAATAGGTTAGAAAAGGTGAAAAAATTGCAAAAACTAATGCTTGTGGCAATGGGAAAAAATGAAGAAAATCGGCTAAGTCCTAGTCCAGGCGGTTTGCGTGACAGTTGGGACATTATAAGTGACATTGAATCGGGACGCGGATCGGCCGGTTTGGCGCAAGTCAGTCCATTTCGGGTGGTTGGGAGATATTTGTCCCAGACAGTTTGGGACATCCAGGCCGGAAGTACGTGGAGGACGCGAACCGGCCGATTTGGCCGAAACAGGGGACTTTCGTCCAGGACAGTTGGGCCAAAAGGACGCGTGGAGCGCGAAAAGCCAAAAGAGCCGAGAGCGAAAGGAATCTCACCACGTGTATTCACCGCAAAGAGGGAAAAAAAAAGCCCGAATCGGCTGAAGTAGGAGATTTTCATTTGGGACAGCCGGGCCAAAAGTACGCGAGGGACGTGTGGGACGCGAAAAGCCGAAAGAGCCGCCAACGAATCAAATCTTGCCACGTGTCTTCACCTCATCGGCCCGGCGGGAAAATTTTGAAAGATTTTCCAAAGGAAAAAACAAAAGGGAAATGGTCAGGAAGGGCCCACGTCCAATGAAATCATGTGATGTGGCACTGAGTGGCGGAGCGCGGGGGAGAAATAGGAAAATTTTCCCAAAGTGAAAAATACCAAATTTTCGAAGGACAAAGTGCGCCCCTCAGGCCTAAGCCAATAAAATAGTGCCACGTGTCCAAGTGGCAAGAAATTAAGGAAGGGCCTAAAAGAAATTTTCAAAGGATGAACCCATGGATGAATCAGATCCTGACACGTGTCATCCAAGTGGCAGAGCGCGGGAAAAATTCAAATATTTTCCCGCCGATCCGTTTTGGCATGTTTTTTCCCTAAATCTTCATATCACCATAACTTTCGATCTAGAGCTCATATTTTCACGTTCTTTATATCAATGGAAAGATGGTGAAATTATCTACATGATTCCAGGGTCAATATTGAATTTTGGTGCAGTTTGGAGAGATAAAATCAGGAAACACCTCTGGCACGTGATAATGGCTAGAAATGACGTTTCAACAACCAACTTAAATGCAAAATATAGTTCACCCGCTTTTGCTATGGTTCTCACCTGCCACCATGATGAGATGAATTAAATAAAACCTAGAAGTGGTTGGAGTAGATATGTATTTCCTCTCTCTTCCCTCTCTCATTCTTCCTATAAATTGTAAGAAGAGGCTTCTTTCAAAAAGGTGGTTCATCTTTTCAGCTCTGCCCTCCCTTCTTTTCTTCTCTAGGGTTGAAAATGGAGTTAGAACCTCCTCCCCTACTCTGTAATGGCATTTTTTCCTTTTACCATTAAAATGATGTTCTGTGCAAACTTCTGAAGCAACAAAAACGTGTTTCGTGATGCATCTGTCCATCCTTGCTCATTTTTTCGCTTGTTTTCTTCTTTCGTTTGTTCATTGTAGGTATTTGTGCACGTTTGAATGCACATTACAGGTTTGGAGCTGTGTTCATGGATTTTTGGGACATTTTCTATGTGAAATATATCCTTGGGCCTGTGATGCATCTGTCCATCCTTCCCATTGCTCACCTCTCCTTGTCCCATTGCAGTTTTGATAGATGTTCAAAATTTTCCTTCTCTGGTGTATCACCGTTTTAATGTAGGCTCTGTTTTTCCCTTTTCTCTCTCTCTCTCTGTCTCCTTGGCATGGTTAGATTAGGTTTAGATTAGCTTATAAGTAAAAAACATGTAACTCCCACACTTGGAGAAAGGAAGATAATGTAAGGAGACTTGAAATTCCCACGTTGGCTTAAAAACGTGCTACGTGTCCCTTGTAGCTTGGGGAAAATTTTCTTTCCCTCTGCGCGAAGCCCCTCTGTGGGCTTGTCAGACATGCAAATGAAAATTGTGTTTTTAGCTAAAAGCACAAAGCAACAAATATATCCCCAGGTCCATCGGTCTGAAAACTTTCTTAGGAAAAAATTCTTCCCTAGGCCCATAAGGGCCCCTTTGGGAAACATTTTTTCCCCAGGCCCACAGGCCCACCGACCTGTAACTTAAGAAATATGTTGAGTTAGGAGGACTTCTTTATAGCATTGGAAAGGGGAAGAAATTTCTTATCTAATGGAAATGTTTTAGGAAACCTTAAGTGCATTAAATATGTGAAAAAATAGGTTGAAGTGTAAATTTGAGTCTGAGAGTGGATAAGTGGGAAATTACCCCTTTTTAACTTAAATGTTTAACTCTAAAGCATGGGTTTGACCTTCTTTAAAGGGGCCATGTTATGGAATAAGAGAATGTTTTTCCTAACCTCATGGTAAATGAGAACCTTGTTTATTGTTTATACCTGGTGGAATTAAATACCTTGGGTATTTAAATTTTTTGGCCCCTTTGACCCTCTAAAATTAATTAAGGAATATTTCACTATAGTGTTAATTTAATTATTTATTAAATTAACAGCTAAGAGAAATTTAACTATATTTGGATTAATTACACTTTTTAATTTTGTAATGTGGATCTAATGTTTGTAACAATGGGAAAATTTCATTTATTAAATTATAATTGACTTTGAATCTTTTTTGTGACAATTGGTTGCTTGAAACCTGGTAGTGGATACGCTTTTCAAAAAAAAAAATCCATATTTTTTTATATCTAAACCTAGGTTTGTCCTTCAGTCTCGAGTGGTTGTTTTAGCAGGCGTTACAATAACCATGTCAACACGTATCAACATTAATATAAAATGTCTCTAATAATCCACATGCATCATATACGAATCGAAATCAACATTAGTCTATGATCTCTAACATCTAACATCATGCCAAATCAAAAACTACAATAATATCCATAAGTATAGTCGACAATATCATACCCCAATATCAAAAAAGGTGTCAAAGGGAAGTTGGCACCACATAATTTTTCCCCATTTATAATAAATGATCAACATTTTTTGGGATAAATCTTATAAGTAAAAACATGTAACTCAAGATAATGTAAGGAGACTTGAAATATAAAACATCATTGAATTAAAAATAAAAAATCACATTCTAATTGTGTATAATGCACTTCTTTAAAGTTTTCATCTTTGTTATCCTCAAATCATTGTGCTTTTGAAGCATTTTTGCAGATACATTAAGTGAAAAAGTGTTTGAATACATAGTACCATGAAAATTAACATAAAAAAATTACCTATATTACAATATCTATTCGAGGCCTAAAACTAATAAATTAAAAATGTTTAGTAATATTAAGAATGACAAAACCACAACAATTAAGAGAGGAAGATACTTTAGAATAAGTTCGTCAAACTCGTTAGTAATGAAGAGACATGTACAAAAAGTTTGTTTACGTGGCTCGCACTACAAATTGTATATAGATTATGAGGATCCTTTGGTTGGATAGAAAAAAGAGCCTTAACTAAACATCACTTTCCACACTAAAACAAGTTTGTGCCCAGGCATTTTCCTTGCTAATATGTTTAGTACATGATGAGCAAGACTAAATTAAAAAACATTAAATAATGAAATGGGAACCACCCCTAAGAGTGGGGAAACTGGGGAAAGGGTTCCATTGTAATAATATTACAAACCCCCAATTCCACTGATGCTCCACACTATTACCACATTTGAATGGGTGCAAAGGCAACAAACTCTTTCCCAAAATGTTGGAGTGCAAAGAGGGACAACAAAATTGTAGTGCCCACTTCCCTTTGACACCTTTTTGATACTAATTTTAATACTGCTGATTATATTATGGACATTATTATGGTTTTCATTTAGTATGATGTTAGATGTGAGACCATGGATTATTGTCAAGCTTGATTCAATTACGATGCATGATGATTATTAGAGACATTTCATATGTGGATGATGATATACTATTTGACATGGATATACTATGGATGTTGGTTTCGGACATGTGATGTTTGGATATTGTGAGTGGATCTAGAAAATGGACATTATTTGATGATGATATAGTTGTTGATGTAAATTATAAATGATATTGTTGGATTGCCTTGATGTTGTTTTGATTCCTATGTATAGATGATTTTGATATTATATTCATATCATGTTAGATGTTCTAATATGGAAACGAGGCCGAAGGAGGTATTTGTGTTTTGCAGGTTAAACTATCACAACAAATATCAGAGGATTATAGACCAACCATATTGGAATTTTAGATGAATTCAACAAGCTCGCCATGGCAACATGTATTGTTTTTGTGTGTTTGTATTTGTTAGGGATTCCCATGGGGAGAATAGCCTTTGAATGTGACCAAGGTGTTATATGTATTTATTAATGTGGTTCCTTTCATTAGTGTTTGCATGTGTTTATTTTGTGATGCATTTACCCCTTTCATTATTTATTTAATTGTGGAGAAGTAATGTGAGTATTTATTTTGTTAAAATAAGTGAATTAATCAAATTGGGATATAAGAAAGTAATTATAGAAGTTTTTGACTAGTGTATTAATGTTGTAAGTATGTGTAAGTGATGTGCAAGAATGTGTAAGTGATGTGTAAGTATGTGTAAGAGTTTTGTAAGCTAGATTTTGGATTATGAAACACTTCATCTTCTTTGAAATTCGAATTTGTCCTTGGAGGCTGATTTTGGAGGCTTGTTGGATAAGTTAGACTTGTCCCATACCTCTTAAATTTGCATACCAACCTTACCTATGGTTGGAGAGTTAAAATTAAACTTCATTATGCATTTTTGTAAGACAAGTTGTATGTTTTAATTGCACCTTCTTACATTTTATTAATTTCTATCCTTGTGAGGTGTGGGCTTGTTTTGGAGTGTGTAAGTAAACTTTCATATTATCCACCCACCTCTTTATTATGCATTGGAGAATGAAGTTGACTTTGTGTTGGAGTTGAGGATGTGTGATGTGGCATCATACATGGATCCACCTCATCCTCTTCTCTTCCCTCTTCTATAAAATTTGAATTGCTTGCCTTTTGTTGGGTTGCTGAACTTTTGGGATGCTTCCTTTGGGGAGAATTCTTTGTTGTTTGAGAGCTCTTGCTTTAAAGAAGTTTTTGAAGATTGTTACATGATTGTGCTTGGCTGATTTGGATTGCTTTCATTGGGATAGAGCTTGCTGTTTTGGAACTTGGAACAACTCCACCATGGAGAGGTAAGATCTTGGCCTTAGAAATGCTCTTCTTTTATCAATGTAAATGTTGTTTTGTTGTGAATGTTTTGGCATGTTGTCGGCTGTTTGGGTAGATGGCCTAAGAATGGTGTAGGAGAAGATTATGGGGTTATTTTTTGGGAGGCACAAGTGTGTTTTGGGGAGGTATAAGTGTGGAAGGAGTTGGGATTTGGGTTCCACCTTACAAAGAAATAGATTGCATTTATTTACTCGTTATGGGCTTCCATAAGAGGTTGGGCAGGCATAAGAAAATGTGAGGAATAAGGGGGTACTTGGGGGAGGCATAAGGAATGTCTGGTTTTTGATATACTATGTTTTGGTGGTTTAAATTCAGGTGGTGATACCCATTTCCCCATTGGGAGTTATAAGTAGCATCCCCCATAGTTTCTTACTTGTTTGGCTTGCTTGATAAAGCCTTAGTTTTTTTTGTGGCACTTTTAGTGTAGTTGCAAACTACATTTTGTTTTGTACTATGTTTCTATATGTGAAAACAAAATGCTGCTTGTGTGTGTTGTGGAAGCCTTTTATTGCCATGAGTTGAATCACATTTTTTATTGCATTGTGGTTGGGGCTCAGGGGCCCAATGAAGAAGGATGTCTTCTCCTCTTCATTGGATGTCTTGGTTGGGAGGAGAGCGTTTCCTTTCCCCTACTCTTATTGTGATCACAATTTGGAAGAATGAGAAATATGCATGTTGCTATTCTGGAGCTAAGATAAAGACAGTTTGACAGTCCCTTGTGAAATGAAATCTTATTGTAACCTTTCCCACTTGAAGTGGATGAACTTGTATATGTTTTGTAATGGAAATATGTTGTATTGGTTATGAAAGTGTAAATTGAAATGTGAAAGAGACATACTCCTGTTCTATTCTTTTAAAAGTAAGAAATTGTGTTCTGTATGATGAAATTGAAGAATGAAAGAAGGAAGTTGTAAATGTTGTATTTTGGAATCAATAAAGGATTGCATAACCTTCCTCAACTTGCATCATTGTATTGAATTTGATCACCTAAATGTGATTTGTAATCTCTGTTTGACGGAAATAAATGCGTATGAAGGAAATATAATACTCTGTTTTGTGAAGTGCATGATTTGAAAAGAATAAAAGTTGCATTATATTTTTTATCATTTGATTGAAGGAATGAAACCTATTTGAAACCTAGCATGAAATGAATTCATTTGTAAGGCAAGTAAAATAAGAACCATTGAGTTAATTTTGTTGTTTCCATTTTCTGCTTCATGTTCAAACTCTACAACTTTTACCAGAAATGAACCGACTGATCCTGTAATCAAGAAACAACAATGAAACATTAAAATTGAACATGCAAGGTTATAAAAATGTAATTAGAAAAAATAACTTAAGGAAAAATCCTTCAAACCTTGCAAAAAATGGGCTCAACCCTCTTACAGTCATTTAGCTTTCAAGAGATGTAGATTTTCAAATTGCAATTCAATCAGACAAATTGAATCTTGAAATCCTTCTTAAATCCATCTAGGAACAATTTTCCATGTCTATTTGACATGTTGAGAGAGGAAGAAGATCAAATTGTACAAATTTTATAAGTTAAAATTTACCAGTTTGCACTGTAAAATCCTATAGAACTTTTAATAAAATTAACCCCTTAAACTTTATCAAAATCTAAAATTAATGATTCCTGTGTAAAGATAGCTTTGAGGGCTTCTCAAAAGTCCCTTGTTTTCCAAAATTG
Source organism: Taxus chinensis (assembly GCA_019776745.2). Classification (NCBI taxonomy): domain Eukaryota; kingdom Viridiplantae; phylum Streptophyta; class Pinopsida; order Cupressales; family Taxaceae; genus Taxus; species Taxus chinensis. The sequence goes on along the minus strand of CM034149.1, from coordinate 778,360,729 downwards.
AGATTTCTATCAAAAGTTATGGCCTTTGGAAGTTTTACTTCATTTTGGATTCAAAATTATTCTAACTGTCAAAAAAGAAATTTTGGAAAAATTTCCCCTACGGACCCGCCACCCCCACTTTTTCCCTTTGTCTTCTTTTGCAGGCCCGTAAAATTAAAACTTAAATTTTAAAAAAATTTAGGAAAATTTTCCAAATTTTCCCCGCCACTTCCCGCCAGCCCGCAGCCAATCAGGTGCTACCACGTGGGTGTCATAGGGCATCGGTGGAGAAGCGGATCCCCTTTAAACTTAGCACCTTCAAAAGAAATTTGGGAAAATTTACATCCAATCAAGAGTTGCTACGTGGTGTCGCGAGGCATCGTTGGAGGAGCGGGTTCCTTTCTGCCTTTGGTGTTTTCAGAAAAAATTTGGAAAAAAATTTCTACATTTTTCCCCACCCGGCCTGCAGCCAATCAGGAGCTTTCCACGTGGCATCGCGAGGCGTTAGTGCAGGAAAAGGTGAATTTTACCCTTTTGACCCTTCTGGGCATTAAAATCCTTTTATCCCCACCGCCCTGCTTTCCCCATGTTGGCTTAGGAGGCGCCACATGTACCTTGCAGACTTGTAGACTCACGGGAGTGGATTTGCAGACTCGCGGGAGCGCGGGTGCAAAAGTGGCTTTTTGCCCCATGTGGAAATTTTCAAAACGATCCCCGCGGCCTCGCCGACCTGACTCCTCCTCCTAGGAAAACTTTCTCCCTTTGGCCTACCAGACCCGCCCCTGGGGGACTTGGGGAAACTTTTTTCCCCTAGGCCTGCCCTTGGGGAAAATTTTCACCCCAAGGCCCCACCGGCCCATAACTTTTGAAATACATGGAGTTCGGAGGACTTATTTATATCATTAGAAAGGGGAGGAAATTTCCTATCTAATGGGAATGATTTAGGGAAGTTTTGAATGCGATAATTTTAAGAAAAATTAGGTTGAAATGTTATGGCCAGTTAGTGAGTGGGTAGTGGTGGAGAAATTACCCTCTTAACCTTTTGAACATTCTAACCCTAAGTTTGGACCTTGTGATCTTTTATAATTGTCATATTAATAACACTATACGTTGTTAATATTATTTGGCTTGAAAAATTGTTTACAACAACTGTTGTCTTGTAACTTGGTTGTAGACCCTTTTAAACAAAAAGAAAATTATTCCATAATTTTCCTAACTAATCCTAGGTTGTTCTTGGGGTCTCAATTGGGTTGTTTTTATGGGTGTTACAAAGATGACATGGAGAATTACTAAAATTTGCCCTATAAAAACTATATCTAGTGAGTCCCTGAAACAAACCGCAAAGATAACAATCCATTTACTCCCTCTTAAAAATAGGTTTTAAATGTTAGGGGCGAAATCATAAAAGGATGGAATTTAACTTTAGTCAACATATATCATGTTGATAGAAACCCTGGAGAACACTATATGTTATAGTGCCCTGTTTAGAAACCTCACACATTGTGTATGATTAAATATACAACATTACAACTAAACAATAACTATAAAAAATTGTAAATCCAAGCAACTAAAACTAATGTCATTTTTACTTTTACTGTTATACATACATCGCCAAAACCATCCTTGCACTCTACACCCACCATAACAAAAACAATAGAGATTATATTTTTTGAAATATGATTTTTGACACTCGAACATGGTTTTTTAGCCATGTAATTTATGCGTTTTTCGAAGGATCAAGGATAATGTGTGTGTGTGTGTGTGTGTGTGTGTGTGGTTGTGTGTGTTTATTACGGTTATGAGGCTCCTAGAATTGATAATATGGCTTCCATGATGCCCAAAAAGAACCACTGACTATGCCCATACATTATAAATTATTTTATAAATAACCATCCCCAAAACAAATCAATTCTTACCTAAAAATTACAAGCATGAGAGAACTGTAGTTCAATAACCATGGTCATTATGTGCCGCATAAGTGGAAAAAACCCATCGTAGTACTTTGGATTATTTTTCAATAGTGATATTTTTGAAAACTCACTTTCTCACGCTCAGTTGACACTATAGGTCGATATCTTCTCATCTCAACCCTTATAGTTGAGAAAAATGTTTATAATCACGTGTCTACACAAAAACAAATACAGAGAAAAATTCCCACCTCTCAAAAAAATTACAAAAGAAATAAAAACGAAAACCTAACAATATTTGACCCGAGTGACCGCTAGACAAAAACAAAAGAAAACAAATTTCAGTATTTGCGTTATTTTCGTTTGTAAGAAACATGATAATCATTATATGAATCATAAATTCCATGTATGTATTTTATTGATCAAAATTACGTAGAAAGGAACAACCAACTGATCCGTCCACCACATCATACATCCTTGTCACTCCATATGTAAGCATAATCCCTCACTACGAATACAAGTCAAAGATATATTAATACTTTGGATTACATGCTTGTATTGCAAGGATCATATTGTTCCTACCCAAATAATATCTACTATTTGTGCTGCACTTAAGCATTTCGAATCTCATAAAGAAAAAAATGATAAAATTTGGTGAAAACTTGAAAAGTTTTAGTATTCAAAACATTTTGTAGAAATTTGAAGCCTCTCTTTTAAGTTGTAAGCTCAAGTAAGTGTAAGAAAAATGGATAGTTCCCAAACAAACACTGCTAATTGAGTGAGAGGAGAAATTAGACATATCACCGAAAGATATATTTTATCTATTAATCATTCTTGGGTTTTTTATTTGATAGTATCAATGTTTTTGGTTGTACAAAATTTAATTGGATAGCTAAGAGGTAGGTATGAATGCATTGTTTTAAACTAAAAGCTGGGAAAATTAAATACCTACTATATCTGCTCAATTTAATCATCACAATCTCATGGCACTTTGGAAGCAAATTCTTACAGTTTTTAAAATTGAGAAATTAGAGTGAATATAGTTTAAAAGGAAATGCAAAAATGATCATTAATAGCTGAGCACCCTCTATGGAATGAACATACAGGCTTACAAAATATGTTATCCAACAAGCAAATTGCGTTATTTTTTTCATTGTACTTTTATTTTTACATTATACTTATTTAATTGTGCTTTTAGCGCCTCTAATCAGTAAAAACTAAATGGATTCATTTGTTTAAAAAAGTATGAAAAATATTAAATATAAATATTATTAATTAAATGCAAAACTTCAGTTAATTTAGTTATTGGACCTTATATTGAAATCTAAACTTATTAGGTGGCATTTCCAAATGAAAAATCTCACATTTTTTTTTTTTTTTAAATTTGAATTTTCATTTTTCCCTTAAATATTTCTATTCTAAGTTAGCTAAATGCATTTGACGGATTACTTCAAATTTGATCCTTTTTTTTCTTCCTTTTAACAATTTTTTCTATCCTTAAAACCAAATCTTGGTCTGTTTTTTTTACCAATTTTTCTTATTAACCTTAGTAGTATTCACCAATATTTCAATTCATTTTGTTCTCTTTTTTTTACCATTTCCCTTTTTAGTCCTGTAGATCAGTTCTTCAACCAATTTTGGTTTGTATTTCCCAATTTTTCTATTGCCCCATTTTCAATAAGTTTTTCCATTTTTCCAAAGCCATTTACAGTGATGTAGCATTTTGAATTCTACTAATTTATTTTTTTTCATTGTTTTTTTCAGTCCCATGGACCAATTTTAGATTTGTGGGGGGACACTAGAATTCTCTCTTCATTCCCACTCTTAAAATACATTAGAGAAAACATTTTAAAAATTGGTTACTTACACCACCATCCAAGAATTTTTTTTTTTGATTTATACAAATGTGGCGACTCGATACAAATCCTTATGTTCAAATAATCTCTAGAGCACATCAATATATTTTGCATATATAATCGGGGAAATATTTAGATGCAAGGAGATAATCTCGGAAAATACTGAAAAATCCTTGCCGTTATGAACTAATTAAAATATCACATTATTGAAGCAGAGTAATGTGTCACATAAATTGTCTTTAAAGAATTCTGTCAGTTAGAACCGTATACTAAAATTGTGTCAGATTACATTGATTAGTGTGTTTAGGAGCTCTATGTTCTTTCACCATGAATCCTCCTAGAAAACTTGAATCTCTTGGAGCATGACGGTGACCCTATTTGCATGGATGGCACACAAATTTGTATCCTCAAATAGCCCCACCAGGCACGCATCTACTACCTCTTGCAAACGTGAATCTGGAATCACAAATCGGTTTGCACAGTAAAAAAATTTCAAAACATCACAATTGTTTCCACACCACCAAGAAATAGAATTACTATAATCTCATAACCCTAATTGTAACTAAAAATACCTTAAAATACCGTGAAATTTCAGGAACAAGCCTTTGAAAAGGAAGCTTCCCAAATAAGAAACTCATTGCCCTTCTGGTACTTGCTAATTTTACTAAGACACAACAAAATTTTAATAGCAAAAATTATCATAGCGTCTGTCAAACTGCCATTTGAGATACACAGAAAAAGTGTGAGAAAAATATTCCCAGAGCTATAAAACCCTAGAATGTTTTTATCGGGAGTCCATATTATGAATTCTATGTGTGTGTGGGTGTCTTAAACAAGATGGTATTTGAACCGAGGACCTTCCTGACTCAGAAAATTTGGTAGAGGGTTCCTGTGTAGAAGACTCCATTGACGCCAGCGCTGCACAACGAGCGGCTACCTTGCAACTTCTACCCACCAGTGCAAAACTCTGGGGGTCGGCGGTGGGTTATCTCCCCTCTAACTCTCTGGACAACCACACCAACAATTTTGACGCCCATGCCCAACCTCTCCAACAAAGCGAGAATCTCGTCTATGGGACGCGGATCGATCCGTCGACCTCTCAGTTTCAGCAAGTAATATAAGTAATCAAGAGTTAGAGTGGGTGGAGGAGGATGAGCCAAGCCTATATATCACCATCAACTCCCTACCCGATGGTTCCCAAGAACTCAGGCACGTCAGATTCAGGTAGGCCACAACTACCTTGAGCCACCATTCATTGTTTTAATTACATCACCACAATCTTTGAAATAATGATTGGATTATGGTGCATTCTTGATAAATTCAGAGAGATGCAGACGAGACTTTGGTGGAGGAAAATTCGTCAAGAATTCATCAGTAGTACCTCATAAACAAGGATAGGTTGGGGTGGAAACTATGAAGATGGGGATTCCCGCAGGCATTGTGTTGATTTTATTGCTTCTCCTTCTGAGCACCTATGCCACGTACACTGTAATTTGTGCTGCACGACTCCTGCTTATGAACACCAACGCCAGATGCAATGTAACCTTTACAGAACAATTCTAATCGCATATTTCAATGTCATTTCTAAACCAACTTGAAATTCTGACAATTGTCACAGACAGCCGGGGGTAAACCAACTGGGGTACGCCCCCCGACATAATAAATTGAGTTTTTTTTGTTTAGACCGATAGGCATTCTCCATTAACACTAGAAACAAGGTATAATTATATGGTCGTCTACATTTTCATTTTATATTTTAAATTTTAAGTTATATAAAAATTTTCCTTAAATTTTATTTTGAATATATTATACAATCATTTTCTTTTTGATGAATGAGTTATTTACAAATTTTAAATAAGTGTATTTAAATTTTAATTAACATATTTTTTTTAGTCATTAATTAATATTAAATATGAATAAAATGTTTAAAATATTAATTAATATAATATATAAAAATCTAACTCAAAAATATTGAAATTATTATCTACTCATTCATATATATATATATATATATATAAACTTAGCGTTCAATATGTGTATTAATAATATTCATATCCATAACTAGCATACTTATATTATATAAATATATGTAAAATATACTGAGAGGTATACTTCGCAAGATGCCTATTCCACTTATATCACACATTTAAAATAGGCATCTCATGAACTATACCTCTCATCATATTTTACACACCACGTTTTGATTTATATTTATATAAATCTATTTATGTAAAATATGATGAGAGGTATAGTTAGCAAGGCACCTATTTTAGATGTATGATATATCTGGAATAGGTGCCTTACGAATTATACCTTTCAGCATATTTTACATATATTTATATAATATAGGTATGCTAGTAGTATCATCATACCAAAAATGAAGTCAGGAAACGAAGATGGACATCACGAATGACCTCGATGAGAACCTATCAAGTTGGAGACTCAAGACTCATATTATAAACAATAAATATCCCAACACACATAGTTCATTGGTGTTCATCATCACGATCGTGATCGCCATCATCATCATAATTATTTTCCTCTTTGTCATCGTCATCCTCCTCATCATTATCACCACCATCACCAAAATCACCATCATCATTGTCATCATCATCATCACCAATACTTATATTACTACTAATAATGATATTTTTATTAAAATTAGTAAGAAACAAAAAATATTTTTATTATAATTATTATTAATATTAACATATTTATTATTATAATGTCATTAATAGTATTAATAATACTGTGGTTATCATTATTTTAATCATCATCTTCGTCGTCACAATCATCATCGTCTTCGGTATTGTTTTCATTTTCATCATCATCATCATAATATTTGACATTATTTTTATCGTCATCATCACGAAATTCATCCCCATCATGATCATCTTCGTCATCATCATCATTGTCCTGATGATCATCATTGTCGTCGTCATCATTATCATCATTTTTTAACCATCGTTATCATTGTATTTTTAATCATCATCATGATCATCAATACTTGTTGTCATTGACATGGTCATCATCATCATTGTTGTCATCGCAATTTGATGATGATGATGATGATGTTGACGATAGTAATGAAAATTATTATGATGAAAATGATGAAGGTGACAATGATGATGATAAAAATGATGATGATGATATAAAATGATACTAAAAATAAAGTAAATAATACAAGGTGGGAATTTCGGTCATGCATGAATGACATCGATGAGAACCTATCAAGTTGGTGACTTAAGACTCAAATTGTTAACAATAATAATCCTGACCCATGAAGTTCATTGGGGTTCATCATCATGATCATCATTTTCATCATCGTCACCATCACCAATACTAATCTTACTACTAATATCGATATTATTATAAAAAATATAAGAAATAAATATATTATTGTTATAATTTTTATAATAGTATTATTAATATCATGGTTATTGTTACGATAATCATCATTTTCGTCACAATCATTATCGTCTTCACTGTTATCATTATCATAATCATTATAATCATTGTCATTATTTTCATCATCATCATCACAATCTTCATCCTCATCACAATCGTCATCTTCATCATCATCATCATCATCATCATTGTCAGGATCATAGTCATCTTCATGATCGTCATCATCATCATCCACTTTATCATTATTGTCAGCGTCATAATTATTTTCTTTATCATCATCAAGATCATAACTAATCACCATCATTGAACCAATTATCATCATTAATGTTGATGTCATCATCATGATGATGACGTTGAAGATAATTATTGTGAAAATGAAGATGATAGCAAAAATGAAATAAAATGATACCAAAAATGAAGTCAAGAAAAGAATGAAGGCATTTAGTTCACGCATGAATGACCCTGATGAGAACAAATCAATTTGGTGACTTATAAAAATCATATTATTAACAATAAGGACCCCCAACCCACATAGTTCATTTGCTTTCATCATCACTGTCGTCAGTTTCTTTTTCATCATAATGATATTCATCTTTTTAATTTTTGTCATCATCAGAAATACTAATCTTACTATTAATAATGATATTATTATTAAAAATTATAGGAAATAAAAATTATTCTTACTATAATTGTAGTGCCCACTCCTCTTCGGCACTATTTGCATTATGTTGATATTACTTTTGGACTGATTACTTAGACATTTTAAGTATGATACATTTATTCAGTAGATTGATAGACTATGCAGATATTTGGAATATTAACATGTTGTGATTCACATTTTGATTATATTACACTAGATGACATTGATAGACAGCTCTATATATGTTGATTTGCATTATTTGGATTGTATACTGACAACGTTATACTCTGGATGTTTTGAGTAGAATTATAATCTCATGGATGTTAGGATCAGATTATTTGATATGTAGATAGATGATAGAATTACTTAATTTTGCATGACGATTATTGATTTCTATGTAGATGTATTATTTCTCTGATGTTGTTGATGTGGCCCGTGAGGCCAGGAGAGGTATTATGTTTGTGTTGCAAGAATATTTTATCACATACAATTGAAAAGGGGATAGGGGACCAACCACAGAAAGGATGTCAGGTGCTGTGAAACTATGGCCAAATTTGACAACTGTGTCTTATGTTTACTGCGGTGTTTTTGCATGCCTAGTTAGGAGGTTTCCCATGGGGGTGACCTCACATATGTGGCACCATGGGGTGAAATGTTTTTCTCCTTTCTTTTAATTTTGTGTGCATGCTTTATTTTGTGTTATATGTATTTAATTTTTGGAAATTGATTGTCACCTTCATTAACAATTACTATTATGTCTTAATTAGCTAATCCAACTTAATTTGTTAACTAAAATAAGGATGTGACACTTGGATAATTATAAGGGTAGGTGGTCCTTGAAATCTTGTGGATGTAAGATTGGATTTGTGGTGGTTTGTGTGTTATGTACTCTTTCCCCAACTTCAAAATTAGGATTTGGACTTGGGAGGCTTTTTTGTGAGACAAGCTAAGCTTGTCCCATGCCTCTTAAATTCACCCCAACAACCATACCTATGATCGTGGAGAGTTAATTTTAGACTTATTTATGTATTTAGGAGTGTAAAAAGTGAAAATAATTTTGCACTTTCCTACTTACCCACAATTAATTTGTCCTTGGTAGGCATGGTGTGCAAGTTTGAGTTTATTTGAGGTTGTCATAGTTTTACATGTTCATTTATTGTCTTGGGCATGGTATTTTTACTTGTGTGTGGGAATGGAGGAATGATGAAGCAGCATCCTACATGTAGCCACTTCATCATCCTCAGATTTCATTTTTATTTATTGATGGAATTTGAGGGAATAGGGGTTACTTTGTTCATTTTCTTTCTTTTGCACTTTTGGCTTTTGGGAGCTTTGTTGGAGTTTGCTTTTGAGAGTGTGCTTGGCTTGAGGGTGTCAAAGAAGCTTGTGGAGTGAAGACTCTAATGGAAGCTTGATGGAGAGGTAGGATCTCTCCATCTTTGTTATTTTTCTTATTTATGTTTGTAGATGTAAAAGAAAAAAAAAAGAATTGTGCTTGTTAAATATTGTATGAGTGTTGTGAATGTGTTGTTGTTGTTTGGATGGGTAGTATGCCTTAAGAAGGGTGACTGTGGAGAGGGAAGTATGAGACCATTGGGAAGAGTAAAAGGGAGTTGTGAGGCATGCATTTTGGAGGGAGTGTGATTGGGAGTTTCACCTATGGGGAGTGAAAAGGAAATCAATGACCATATTGTTGCATACTTGCAAGGGAGAGATATAAGGATGTTTTGTTATTTGTATTGTGCACATGGAGGCTTTGGGGTGAAACTCTTACTTCACTTGTGAAGGCAAAAAGAGGTGGTTCCCATATTCCTTTCTCCTATTTTGGTTTGATATCAAACATATTGTGTCGTTTGTGAAAGTTATAAAATTTGTTGAGTATGTCCATTTTAGATGTGTGGAATGTTTTTGGATTGCATGTTTTTTTATAGGAAGTCATACTTGTAAAAAGTTGTCAAATGTTTGCTCAAGATCCCTCATTGTTCTTTGGTTGGGGCTCGGGGGCCAATAAGGGGATGGCTTCTCCCTCTTATTGGAATAAAGGTTGGGCGGAGAGCGTTGCCTATTCCCCCTTCTCTTTGTATTGTGATCCTAGCCCTTGAAAGATTGAAGAATGCAAGATTAAAGCTTCAAGTTAGGATAATACATGCAAGTAGACTTGTGTTTGGCCTTGTTGAAATCCTCTATGTTGTATTGATCATATTATTATTCCCACTTTGAGTGGAAGTTTGTAACATTTTATGTTTGAAGGAAAATTGTAATATTACATTTGTTCCAAGTTGAAATGAGATAGTAAATGTAGAAAGATCTCTTAGTTGCTTACCATGTTGGAAAGGATTAATCTTAGCAAAAGAAAATAATTTGAGAGTCTTGCATTGTAAAAGAATGATTTGGAAAATTGGCTGTTTCTATAGTTGTATTGTAATGTTATAGTGAAAGGAAAGCTTAAGTTGTTTAATTGTCTAGAAACGAAACTCCCCTAAAAGTTGTAAAGCATTTAAAGTTGCAATGTATATACTATGTATATATATATATATATATATATATATATATATAATATATATATATAATATACTTGGAAATGAACAAAAATATATTGAAGGGAAGTGTGTTAAATTCTTGTTGTTTTGTTGGTCAAAAGGGAATATTTGAAATAGAATGAATTGTAAGTAATGTTACACTCAAATTTTTACATTTTATTGCAAAGGGAAGAATAGAGATTGAATTGATGTTTTGTATTTGGAATTATGAAACTAAATATACTATCACCTTACCAACCAATGAATCGAAGACACTCTTACTTAAAAATTAATATTTCATTAAAAAATCAACTCGAAAAGAAAAAACTGTGAAAAACAATGCATTAGTTGAAGGTTCTGTTTTTGGTGAACAGAACCGCCGCCTTGTGCAGAGCGATGCAGTTTCAGAACCATCGCCCTCAGCACAGAGCATGCGGTTCAATGAACCATACCCCCAAGCAGGGTGGCAGTCACAGAGACCACTGGCCTGCGTAGAGGCGGCTAGTTTTGTCACTTTTGACGGAAAAAATAAATTTCCTGTCCATGAAAAGCCCAATTTATAAATTTAAGTAAAATCTAAGCTTAAGAACTACAACAAGAAACCTTCCAGCAACTAGGAATCAACTAAATTTAAAATTTCTAGCCTTCCAATCTCCTTTTTGTCACCCAAATGTGTAAAACTCTTGGATTTAAAAGCAATGGGGTTTCCCCAATAGTTGAATTCAAAAAACAAGAAAATGATTTTTATTAAATAACAAAATAGATCCAAGATAGGATCTCTACATTTAGCAAATGGGAAACATTACAATGGAAAATATCTTACAACTAAAATCAAGAGAAATTTTTTTCCATGGTTGCTCCCCCTTTGCTTTCATGGCTCCTCCTCCTCCTTCCCTAATCCAAAATATGCAAATAAGAAAAGAGCAGAATGAGAGTTGTTTTGGGGAAAATAGGAATTAAAAGAGAACCATAAGGAAATTTAGGGCAACCTAAATCTAAGGGCTAGGATAGATCCAATCATATGGCCCAAATTAAACCCTACCTCTCTTAAGTGGGAGGGCATTTTTGTGGGAATGTATCTTTTAATAAAAAGAAATGACATAGGTAATGGGGTGAATGGGGCCACTTAGTGGCTAGGTAAAACAATTAAACCTTTGCCTTAGAAAATAATATAACCTTGGTTCCTGATAACTAATTTAACTAATGGGACTTCTTTATGCTTTAAAATTTAAATATAGCATAGGAAGTAAATTATAATATTTAATTATTAATTTAATTCCATTGTTCACAAGCTTGTCTAAAAATTCCCTAACCAAGAAATTTATTAAGTGTGAAAATGCCTAACCTTGCTAACACTATTTAAATGAAAAAGAAAATTATCACCGTAAACTTGACTATTAATTTATTAGTTTTCTTTGTTTTGAGGGTAGAAAATTGTGTCCGTTACAATAATTATTATTGTTGTTATTAATATTGATGTATTTATTTTTATTAAAAATATTTTTATAACAATTATATAAATAGTATTAGTAATATCATGGTTATCATCATCTTAATCTCGTCATCATCCGAATCATCATCGTCTTTGGTGTTTTCATTTTCATCATCATCATCATAATCGTTATCATTATTTTTAAAATCAATATAATTATTGTCATCGTTATTTTCATCTTCATCATCATCGTCATCATCCTCATCATTATTATCACCAATATCACTACCACCACCATCATCGTGTTCTGCATTGTCATTATCATTTTTATGAATATTAATCTTACTATTAAAATTGATATTATTATGATTTATAAAAATTAAAAATTCTTATTATTAATGTTATACTATTTATACAAACAACAATACTAATAGGCATCATAAATGTCATCCTAATCATCATGGTTATCTTCATCTTAATTGTGGTCATCGTCATTATTGTCCTCATCCTCATCGTCATGATCATCATCATATTCGATGTGGTTGTCATCTCATCATACTCTTATTTATTGTCATGATTGATTTAATCATCTTCACCATTATCATCATCATTATGATCACCATCTTCCTGGTCATGGTCATTATAGTTGAAAAATCACGCACTTACTATTACATCTATACTGCCAAATATGTTATTTTATATATGGATCTCGCATAAGAAAAATGATTCACTAATGAACTATCCCCTAGTCTTGTCATCAGTAAGTTGGTCGTCATCATCATTTATCTGGTACAGTTTGGTTGTCTCTCAGGCATTATTAGTTGTTATTTGGTTATTTGTCATCTCTAATCTTTAACTAGGGCCCTTATGATCTAATGGAGCACCCATCAAAACCCCGATATTTATTTTAGGTGCCCTGGTCCCAGTAGTAGTTCCATCTAATTTATATTTTTGAGGTCGGTCTTTGTAAATTTCCCTCTCATTCCCTTAGGTAATAATTGGCATGTCAGGTCATTAGTGTCAAAATTTGAAAAAGAGATCCCTATATAAACAGAACAAAATTTCTATCTTATGGACAAACTATCTACTATCAAGGGCTTGCTATCTACTAAAGTAAGGGACTGTATTTGGGAGGTGCTAGCTACTTTGTTGTGTGTCTTGGTCTAGCTTCATTCATCTTAAGTTTTCTGATAGCTCTCAACCATATATATGGCTCTGGGGGTACATCCCAAGCCATGTAAAACTATCGTGATACTCTCTCCACATGAAATATCTCGGCTACACTTGGAAATATATGCTCTATTCACATACTCCTCTAAATACAACGCAACTTTACATCATACTAGGGCCATCCTCCATAGTCATGGTATGGTCTCCATTTAAATTACTTGGGCCCGATCCTATCTATCAACTCACTAAAGTTATATGTGTCCATCTTACGCCGATGAATATTAATCCACCTCTTTACATATATATTTGGCCTAGCTCACTCTCCTTATGGACCTCCAACTGGTCTCAACATGGCTATATGCTCATACACCAATATGTGCAATAGTGTAGTGCCTCTTATCCCACTGCCATGCTCATCGTGAGTAAGCTAATATAGATATCTATATAGGTGGGCCAACACACACCATGCCTACGCGTATCTAGTACCTTCCACTTCCATCCACTGGCATATATCATGCATCTTATACAAGATACAAACACCTCCTCCCTCCACTACTATAAATGAAGTAATCAAAACTATTATGAACTTTTGCACGTGCGGAACCCCAGACGATAAGATAAAATAAAAACTTATATGGTCCTCGGTAGGTAATCGTATCTTTGCAAAATAACGCCTAGCAACATGAATCTGTCTCTCCATATCCTCCAATTACATCACTTTTACTCTCTCTCCAACAAATGGAAATAATAATATGCGATAAAAATCCTCTAAAGTAGAATTCATATCCCCCTTAGGAAACAAAAACATGCTCATATCTAAACACCACCTCTCCCATTGTGTAGTCAACATAGGCATATTATGGGGCACATATGCAATCTGTGATATGTTCCGTAGGCCAGCAAGGTACGAGACATCCCAATCCTCATTTGAAAAGCCCAATTTGAGCAACGTACTCAAATGACGACCATCGCAAAAATCCCTCAAGTTAATACCCTTTCCACATCACAAAACAATAACACCAAACATAGCATTAGAACACTACAAAAATCCAAAGACACACGTTTATCACATTACTATACATTACACATTAAACTTTCATAATTATTTTCCATCTACACAACTTTTATACTATAATGCCCAGATGTAGGATTGGGGCACCTAGGAATAGGACACGAATAGCCAAAATCTAGGCACTCCTATCCTAGGGGTCACTAGCACCCTTATCATTCTTGTCCAAGTCTCAAACGTTGAGAAAATTAAAACTCTCAAATTTTCAAAATTTTAATAAAAATAACTAATTCACCATACACTTTTTGAAAAACAATGCACTTAATAACTCCATAGTCATGCATGACACTACTATGGTCATTACCCTCTAAAACCGACTAGGATATGTTGCTCTCACTTGCGGCATTTTAACTCAATTCGTTCTCAATCTCACATTCACAAAAACCAAAATGAAGTGACTAATTAATTTTTCATTGTAAACTTATTGTTAATTTTTCACCTACTTTACTATAGTCATTATTTACCAGTTATACATAAAACTAATACACACCACATTGTTTTTGTCATATCTTGAGTGTTTCTACTTTGATTTAAACCCCATTTGCAGATTTATTTTTATAATTCTTCATACCAATGTAATATACACATTATTTTCACATTATCTCTTCTTGAATTTATCTTTCTTCTAATTCATACACATTTTTTGTTATTTCTATCATTTTCTATCCATTTTATGTTTACTTTCATCTTAGCATTCATTTTTCTCATCACTTCCCCTTTCGTCGAAAGGGGGGGGGGGGGGCATATCATTAGGGTCATCATATAATCTCCATTACATTTCCATGTGATTAATCAACACTACCAAATAATAATTTTCCAAAATTTTCTTATTCACTACATGACATCTCGTTATTAACTCCCCCTAATGACCTAATTTTGGGGTGAAAAATGTACAGTTCTTTTATGCGAAATTTCATCACTTCCCCCTAATGACCTAACCTGGGGAAACAAATGTCAATTATTTGAAGGGATCAACCTATTATATGTCTGGATATTTTTATATAAAGCATCCACTTAATTTTACATACCTTTTTGAGCTGAAGGAAAAACCTTAAAAAATCATTTCAAGGAGGGGAGCATATGCATATATGACCCATACCCACATATTCCCGTTGTCATGTTTTTAGTTTGTACAGAGTAGGTGGGTGTAGTGCTTCAACGGGTTCCTTCTGAAGAGGAACCTATCGAAAGAGAAATATGTGATGAATAAAACCCTTTTGGTCATCTTTAAGGTATATTTCACATAATGACAGATAACCACATGCTTTAAAATCACTACTATTAGCTAATGGATGGTTTTGGTAGAGTGATAAAATGTAAATACTGTCATGAAAATCAATTATTTAACAATATAAAGGCTGCAAGCACAAGGAATTCCAAGGTTAAATTTAAGGTTCACCATCAAGAGAAGAGTGACAATATGCTCTTGACCCATGCTTATGAGTGATGACGTATGGAATAATCCAATTAGTGGTAAGCATTCCACATTAGTTTTTTTGAATTGAGTGACATTTTGAGTTTATTTAAGCACAAGATAACCAAATTTCAATTCATGTTCTTTGATATGTTTCTTATAGGCTCATGTAACGCGTTCTTGATAGACTTGATTTTCAAGGGCTATTAAACATTTTTTGTCTAACAGTTCAAGTTGTACTAATTGGTCTTGTTGATACTCTTCATCTAGGATGAATTATTTGAGGGATACACGAAGTGATGGAATTTGAACTTCCAATGTTAGGATAGCTTCAGAACCATAGACAAGTGAATAGGTCATAGTACCCATAGGTGTGCGGATGCTAGTTTGATAAGACTAGAGAGAAAACGGGATTTGGAGATTTCTATTCCTACCTACATTGTTTAATGTTTTCTTAAGGATTTTATTGAGAGTTTTATTAAAGGATTCAGCCTCTCCATTTTCTTGTTGATAATAAGGTGATGAAAAATTGAGTTTAATATTGAAGGTGCCATAGAGGCTTCTTAAGTTATTTATTTTTGAAAGACTTTCCATTATATGTGATAAGTTTATGGGAGACAACAAAACGACATATGATGTGTTGATAATTAAAATTTGCAATAGGTCTCAATTTAGTTGAGGTTAAAGGAATAACTTAAAACCATTTGGTGAAATATTTTTTATCTATGATAATGGAATGATGTTGTTCAGATGACTTGGGATTGATGGCTCTAATGAGGTCTAACCCCCCTTAAGACAAAGGCCATAGGTCTTGAGTGGGTTGCAAAGCTTGACTTGGGAGGCGGATGAGATCTAATTGAATTTGACATTTCACACATCTATTAACATATGTGCCGTAGTCCTTGGTGATAGTTGGAGAATAATACCCTAACCATATAACACGTTTAGAAATGGAATTTCCACTTAAACGAAGTCCACAAATATTTTCATGGACTTCTTCGATGGCTTTAATTGATTCGTGTGACTTAAGGATACTTAATAGGACATCACCAAAACTAATTTTTTGGAGTATACCACCTATGATGACAAAGTGAGTGACATGTTTACGGAATGACCATTTAGTGTTACATGATAAATTGGATCGAATTTTAGATTCAATGAAGTAGTCATAAATTTGAGTATACCATGAATAAATTGGATTATTGTCAATAGTTTTGAGAGAAGGGAGTTGATTTTTATGTGAGGGATGGTCTATTATTTGAATGACCATATATACTTTAGTGTTATCTTTTGATTCCTCAGTTTCTAATGGGGTTGGGGCTCTTAAAAAGGCCATCTTAACTACAAATGTTTTAGAGGAACTTTGGATAATTTATATAGTGTAATGATAAAAAGCCTCAAAAAGAAAATTAATGTTAGCATTATTTTTTTACAAAATTTCAAATTTACATTGGTATTATCTTTTTAATTGACTGATAACAAGTTGCGGATCCCCGTAGATTTCTAAGATGTAAACACCTAGGAGAATAGCAGTTGTAAGGTTCATGATTAAAGCTTTGTATTCTGCCATGTTATTGGTACATTAAAAATTGAGTTTAAATGATAATTGAATTGGAATACGCTAGGGGGGTATAATAAAAAGATTATCTCATCCACCTTATTGGAATTTAGAACTATCATAGAAGAGGTTCATTTTGACAGGGATAACTTCCTATTCATTGACATTGTTGATGGACTCATCAGGAATTCATTGTGAGGAACTTGATTGTCTACAAGGGAAGTGCCAGTGAGCTGATTTGAAATAGCCTTTCCCTTAATAGATATTTGTGATATGAACTCAAGATCAAATTTGTTTATAAGCATAATCCATCGAGTTATACTGTCATTATGATATGTTTTAGAATGCATAGTTTTGAGGGGATTGAAAATAGTAACAACATAGGTTCTATGATTGAGTAGGTAATGAAGTAATTTGGTAGTGGTGAAGTATAAATCACAAGATAACTTTTCAACTTCAGTATAGTAGGTTTCATATTCATGGAGTGTGTGACTAATGTAATATATAGCTTGTTCAAAACCTTGGTCATTACAGTAGGATGAGCATGTTCAAGTTCACAGGTTCATCATGGGCTTGAACTTGGACATGGGTGGGGTAGTGCACATTTATTACCCATAGACACTTTTAAAGGTTGTGGAAAAGGTCTACACAATAGAGGAAACTAGGGCGAAGACTCAGTAGGCTCATATTATGAAGCAGATATGTATAGATAAAACATATCTCATTCACACGGTAGAGTGAGCACGGACCACAATAATAGATATTGATTAATTTTGTTAAATGCCTTCTGACAATCAAAATTCCAAAGAAATTCTATGTCCTTATAGATAACATGATGAACTGACTGATATTGATAAGAGAGTTGTGATATGAAATTTCATATTGACTACAATTTTCCCTGAAGGCTAAGTAGCTGTTTAAGATTAAATGGAGGAGGCATTTCAATAATAGCTTTAAACTTAGCTAAGACAACTTCAATACTTTGGATGGATATAATGAATCCTAAAATTTTTCTTGTAAGAACACTGAAAACACATTTTACAGGATTGAGATGAAGGCTATACTGGATAAGGCCAATAAATATTGACTCAATGACATCAAGGTGATCTTTTTGTTGCTTGTAATTTACTAAGAGATTATCAATGTAATTTAAAAAAAATTTATGAATAAGATCATGAAAAATGTAGGTCATGATATGTTGGTAAGTAACTCCTACATTATTAAGACCAAAATGGCATGACATGGTAACAAAAGGTTTCCCATGGAGTGACGAAAGAAGTTTTGTGTTGATCTTCAGTGGCAATAAGGATTTGATTATAACCAAAAAAATCATCCATTAGGAAAACCATTTCATGGCTGGCTGTTAGGTCAATGAGGTGATCTATGTTTGGAAGGGGGAAATTATCTTTTTGAGAAACAAGATTAAGATCCCTAAAGTCTATGCACATACGTAAATTTCATAATTCTTTTGTTATGAGAACTATATTAGAGACTCATTATGGATAATCAATAGGTATGATGAAGTTGGCAGATAAAATACATTGTAACTCTTCTTTAACAAGGAGAGCTATATGTGGATGCATTTTACGGATTTTTTTCTAGCATGCTTAGCATTCCGATTTGTGATAATATTATGTATTAAAATATTAGGATCAATTCTGGGCATGTCACTATATGAAAAGGAAAAGACTTGATAATATTTTGATAAGAATGAGATGAAGTCATCTAGCTCATGTGGACTCAATGACTAGCCGAACTGAACCATACAAGGATCATAAGGGGTTCCCAAGTTAACGTCAATAGTGGAATTATTGAGCAAATTTGATGTTTCAGATGGTAAGGATTTATAAAGGAAGTGATCCTTAACTCTTATATGTGAAAGAATGTCCCCATCATCATTAAATTGAAGGATATCTATAATTGGTAAATCTTATTCAACCATTTTTGGCTAAAAAAGAGGTATTTGTTTAGTTTCATGGTTAGATTGATAAGTTAATGGTATTAAGGATATAGTATTGACTATAAAAAAGGTAGGTGGGATATATACAATGTCAACTACGTCCACAGGATCTTTAGAGGTTATGGACGATGATGGTTCTTAGTTAGTGATGTGTACAAATGTAGTCAGCCTATATGGGTTGGAACTAGGTTTCTCATACCCTAGGCCATGTTTATCATAGGTTTAAAGGGAACATTGGATGATCAAGTTATGTATCCCCTGTTCTTAATGATCAAGACCAAAGTCTTTCCACGTGCAGTGTTGAAGGTACATATGACTGAAATTTGCATCATCTAAGGATATGAAGTCTGATGCGATTGACATGGCTCGGTGTAGATTAATGACTTTAGATGAAGGGTGATCGATTCTCCCAAAGACAAGGTTTGTTTTAAGATAAGTGTGATCATAAGAGATAACATCTCCTAATCTAGGCTCATACATGGGTTGTTTTTCAAGGAAACCATAGGTATTTGGTGAGGGAGTGGAGTTGAGCATAAAAATATGATATTATCCTACTGTGAGATGTTGTACAATGTCAGTAAGGGAGGAATCATTTGGTATCTTAGAGGATGATATGGGTGTACTAGTAAATACCTCATTATATGATTCTAATGTAGATTTTGGTATAAGGATGTCATTTGTATGATATGTCATATAATGATTGGTAAAAGGATTTGGATCTATGGGAACTATGAATAGTTGACCTTCATGTTCATATTTGAGACATTGATTAACCGTAGAGGACACACATCGCATGGTGTGTATCCAAGGGTGATTTAATAGCATGTTATATTTGAACTCTCATTATATGATGTAGAAGACTTCATGTAAGGTTTTAGTCTGACATTAAGTTGAAGGATTACGGTACTTAATGTTGGTGCAATAGTTTGATTAAAATATCACAATAAAACTAGAGTTTTAATAATGACAGAAGGGCATAAATTAAGTTGATTAGAGGAAATGGATGATATGATATTAATGGTTGCACCCCCATCAATCGTGACCCTTCTAATAATGACAACATTGATTTAAGAAGCTATATAAAGCGGTAAGTCATGTTTCTCAAGCTTAAATATAGGAATCTTGGATGGCTCAAATTATATGGTAGTAGCTGCCTTAAGGGAACTTATAAATTTTTTGAAGGATGAAGGATCATCTACTAGTACCTTTATTGATTGTAGTGCTTCAATCATGGATTTGTTATGAGAAGGAAACATTTTTACTAAATCGTAAAGTGACATCGTAATAGGAGATTGGTGTAGTTGTTGTTAACTCTTGAAAGTGCACCCTGTAAAGAGATAACTACAGGTGTTCTAATATTGATCTGGATCTATCTCTTTCGTACATACAATGAAAACACCTCAGGTCTATGGGTATACCTATTGTTGAGGTGAGTCTCAGGTATCGAGGCTGGTTCCTTTTTGATTTATCCTAAACTAATTTTTAGAGGTTTTGAGGGTAAAAATATGACTGTAAATGAATTGAAAAGTAGGGTGATACACAAAACATGTTGAGGGATTTGACGGAGTACATGCACAATTAATTTGAAAATGGATTTTGGATGCACAAACCAATAGTTTTCAGCAGAATATCAAGGTAAAACACTGGGTGTATTGAGGGAATGAGTCAAAAAAATACAATAAGATAACATGCACACTAATATTATGTAGAAATTACTAAATTTATAGCAAGTTAAGATGATTAATCAGGGAATCTGAAATTCAAAGGAATTAATGAGATATACACACCACTACAAATAACTGAAAATGAATAAATTAATTCTCACTGAAGGGGAAAAACTGGAAAAAATTTCTTCAACACTTCTATGTACAAAAATTCCTCCTTGTGCTTTGCAATTACACATAATATATAGCAAAATTATCCACCCATCCCTTCCTAAAAATAGGCTAAAAATTTTACTTGCCCATGCATGCTATTTTTACCCCTTTATAATGAATAAATACAAGAATAAAAATAGATATGCTAATACAATGAGGTTTAATAGCCTTGATTACAGAAATACATCCTAGTCAAACTGCAGTTGACTGATCTATTTTTTAATAGAGTAAGATGAATAATTTGGCTAATAATAGCCCTTGCTTGCTGTGTAAGTATCCTCCAATGTGCATGTAATTTTTGTCTTCTAGTGCTTGATGTGACACTTTCAATTTGATCCACTTGTAGTGATAATATTGGCATTATTTAATTCTACCCCTTGGATGCACATGCAAAAATAAATCTTTCTATGTGAGCAAAAATAATTAATTTATTTGCAATACTTGACAAAAATAATTCACCCATGTCTTTCATCATGATGGTGAGCACCTCTGGTTCTGATATCAAAATCTCGTTTGTCCTCTTATGATTACATGTAAAATTGACTCCTATGCAAAATAATGCCATTGTTTACTTTAAAATCTTCCCACTGTGGGGACCACCTGTGATTTGCACACTTTTTCTTCATAAGTGTTTTTACCTTTGAATAATCATTTCATTGCATAAGGTCTTCATACCTTCAATCGGTCAGAAAACATAGTTATTTCATGGCATAATGTTTAATTGCATTTTATGGGAGGCTCATGGCAAAATAATATGAGGTTCACCTTTTGTTGGTTGACACATATACTAAGGTTTTTGGTTTGAAATAGTCAGTTGATTGATTATTGTTGTCAGTGTTTGATTTTCAAAGCACTATGGCTTAGACCTTAGTCGGTCAATAGCAATGATTTTTGTTTGATTAATATGGGGTTGGTCCCCTCTTCACATGATGAATTGATCCTTCATTTTTCGGTGAAGTTGCTAACCTTGAGTTAGATAGGCTCTCTTGTGGCTCGACACGTGTATGATCACCCAACCATGGTTGAGCTACGAGCCATTACATTTTGAAAGCCTGATCATTTGATATCTTTCCTTTTGCATGTACGTCGTTGATATTAACTTTCTTCTCTATTGGAGTTAGGGTTTCGAACTTGAAATTAATATGGTCAGTGCTATATTAACCATTGACCTTCGTACCTCCAATTTTGGATCGTTGATTATCTGGAGATAATAAATGTGATATTTTCGTAGCATTGATAGAGGTTCTGGACCTTCGATCCTTTGTTCCATCAGATCTCTACCATTGATCTATCACTTGGTAGTTGGCTTGGGTTAGCATATGGAATCATTGAGCTTCTGTACTTTGATTTTCTAACCATTGATCCTTAACTCATTGGTTAAGTTTTGGTGACCATGGGTTGGTTGGAAAATGTGTTTATTTTGTAATGTGAACTTGGTCATTTTGCATGGATGCTCATTTTGGAGGGCGAAGCCCTAGAAAATATTCTTTAGGCTGCCATTATTGTGTTCTACCGAGCTCATTTTGTAGTGCCCACTTCCCTTTGACACCTTTTGATACTGATCATGACACTGTTGACTATACCATGGACATTGTTATAGTTTTGATTTAGTATGATGATTATATGTTAGAGCATGGATTATTGCTGACTCTGATTCATATATGATGCATGATGATCATTAGAGATATTTTATATAGTGATGTTGATATACTTTCTACATGGCTACATTATAGATATTGTTTAGACATGTGATATTTAGATATTTTGAGTAGACCTAGAAAATGAAATTTGAATTAAAATTGATGATGATATAGTTGCTGATGAAATTTTAAGTGACACTGTTGATTGGCTTTATGCTTGTTGTGATTCACACATATATATTGATGACTTTGGAAGTATATTATATTCATTTGGATTTTCTGATGTGGACACGAGGCCGGAGGAGGTATTTGTGTTTTACAGGTTAAAATATCACAACACACATCAGGGGATTGGAGACCAACCACCTTGGAATTATAGATGGATTCAACAAGGTCACCATGGTAACTTTATTTGTTTGTGTGTGTTTGATTGTTGTTAGGGATTCCCAAGGGGGGATCACCTTCAAATGTGATCAAGGGGTTTTATGTTTCTTTTATTTATTTTCCTTGGTTTAATGTTGCATGTGTTTATTTTGTGGTGCTTTGACCCCTTTCCTTATTTATTAAATGTGTGTTAATTAATGTGAGTAATCATCTTGTTAAAAATTAATTAATCAAATTGGGTCATAAGAAAGTAATTATTAGAGTTTTTGGTCTAAAATTAAAGTGTTGTAAGAAATGTGTAAGTGATGTGTAAGAGATGTGTAAGTTGATTTTGGAGTATGCAACACTCCATCTTCTATAAAATTCAAAATTGTCCTTGGAGACTGATTTTGGAGACTTGTGGGACAAGTTAAACTTGTCCCATGCCTCTTAAATTTATACACCAACCTTACCTATGGTTGGAGAGTTAAATTTAGTCCTTTATGCATTTTTGTAAGTCAAGTTGAATGTTTTTATTACACTTTTCTTACATGTTTTAATTTCAGTTCTTTGGGGTGTGGGTTTGATTTGAGTATGTAAGTATACTGTCATATTATTCACCCACATATTTATTATGCATTGGAGAATGAAGTTGACTTTTGGGTTGGGGTTGAGGATGTGTGATGTGGCATTCTACATGGATGCACCTCATCCTCTTCCCTTCCCTCATCTCTAAAATTTGAATTCCTTCCCTTGTTTTGGGTTTCTTCACTTTGGAGAATTCATTCTTTAGGTGAATTTTCTTGTTGTTTTGGGGAGTTGTTGCTTTGAAGGAGTTTTGGAAAATTGTTGCATACTGGTGCCTTGGCTATTTTTCGATTGCTTGCATTGGGATAGAGCTTGTTGTTTTGGAATTTGGAATAACTCAATCATGGAGGAGGTAAGAACTTGTCTCTAGGAAATGCTCTTCTATTATATATTTAAATGCTCTTTTATGAATGTTTTGGTATAGTTGTGGGCTGTTGGCTAGATGGCCTAGGAATGTTGTAGGAGAAGACTATGGGTCTATTTTGCTGGGAGGCCACAAGTGTGTTTTAGGGAGGTATAAGGGTGGAGGGAGTTGGGATTTGGGTTCCACCTTACAAATAAATAGCTTGCATAACTTTACTCGTTATGGGGTGCCATAAGAGGTTGGGGAGGCATAAGGAAATGTGAGGATTAAGGGGTAATTGGGGGAGGCACAAGGAATGTCAGGGTTTTTGATATACTATTTTTGGCGGTTTGTAACTCAGGTGGTGATACCCATTTCCCCTTTGGTAGGTATAAGAAGCATCCCCCCATAGTTCTTGCTCCATTTATTTTGCTCGATGAAGCCTTTGTATTATCT
This sequence comes from Taxus chinensis, assembly GCA_019776745.2. Classification (NCBI taxonomy): domain Eukaryota; kingdom Viridiplantae; phylum Streptophyta; class Pinopsida; order Cupressales; family Taxaceae; genus Taxus; species Taxus chinensis. Next base: position 778,336,550 of record CM034149.1, on the reverse strand, counting down.
GTCATGCTTTAATGTAGTTGTAAAAATACATTCTATTTTGGACTGTGTTTTATTGTGAAAATTCCGCTGTGTGTTGTGGAAGCCTATTGTTGCCATGACTTGGATCACATATTTTATTGCATTTTGGTTAGGTCTCAGGGGCCAATGAAGAAGGATGGATTCTCCTCTTCATTGGATTTCTTGGTTGGGTGGAGAGCATTGCCTTTCCCCTACTTCTGTTGTGATCAAATTGAAAGAATGAGAAGAATTCTTGTTGCTTATTCTGGAGCTGAGAAAATATAGCTTGATAGACCCTTGTGAAATGAAATGTCATTGTAACCCTTCCCGCTTGAAGTGGATGAACTTCTAAATGGTTTGTAATGGGAAGATGTTGTAACTGATTTGCAAGTGAAATTTGAAATGTATAAGAGTTATACTCTGTATTCTATTTGGAAAGAATGTGAAGGAATGATACGTGTTTGATATACTGTATTTTGTAATCAAATGGAAAGGAAATTGCAAGAGTTCATTTGAATTAATGAAAATGGTTTTTTCTTGTCCATCATGATGTTATTCCATTGGAAATTTTTGTTTAGCACACCACTATGAAATCTCTATTTGAAAAGTGGTAAAGTGGAACACGTGATAGGAAAATGTATCATTCTGCCCTATATATAATAAATTGATTTTGGAAGAAATAAAAGAAAAGAAGTTGTAAAGTTGTCATTTGGAATCAATAAATGAATGTAATGCTTTTCTAAAATTGTATTGTTGTATTGAATCTGATCATATCAATGTATTGAAATCTCTTATTTAAAAGGAAGAAATGCGTGTGAGAAAAAAAACTACATTATTTTATCTCTTTAAAATGTGAAAAATTTTGAAATCAGAATTACATTTTCTCTTGAATAGTTTGTTTTGAATCAAAAAAATATGTTAGATTGAAACTGGAACGTATTATAATTACTTGGAAGAAGAAAATGGCAAGTAGATCCCTTAAATATTTGATCCATGTTTTTGTAATTTCAAATTGGTAATTGTCTAAACCAAAATGCACAGTTTGAACCTAAAAACAAGAAAATAAAAATGAAACATTAAAATTGAACATGCTAGGGTATTAATGAGTTATATCAGACAAAGAAACTTAAATGGAATATATAAAAACTTAGCAAAATTAGGCTCAAACTATTTATAGTCATTTTGCTGTCAAGAAAATGTAAATGTTCAAATTACAATCTCAGTCAGACAAATTGAACCTTGAATCATTTCTTAAATCTATTTAGGAAAAATCCTCCATGTCTATTTGACATGTTTGAGAGAGGAAGAATACTAAATTGAATAGATCTAACAAGTTAAAATTTACCAGTTCGCACTGTAAAATCCTGTAGGACATTTTTCTTAAAAATTGCGCCTCCCCAAACTTATCAAAATAGAAAATTAATGGTCTCTAAGTAAATAGGATGTCGATAGCTTTCTAGAAAGTCCTCATTTTCCCAAAACCAAGACCTCTTTCAAAAGTTATGGCCTTCTAAAGTTTTCTTCACTTGGCGTTAAAATTTTGGGCAAAAATTCTTTGGCAGGCCTGGGGCCTGAATTTTTCCCTTGGAGATTCGGAAAGTTTTAGGGAAAATTTTCCAAATGTTCCATACCTCTCCGCCAACCCCACATCCAATCATAGGCTACCACGTGGCACCATGAGGTGTCAGTGGAGGGGCAGATACCCTTTTCAACTTAACACCTTGGAAAATTTTTGGGATTTTTTTTGAAATTTTCCCCACCCGGCTCGCAAACAATCAAGTGATGCCACGTGGTGTCATGAGGCATTGGCGGAGGAACGGGTCCCTTTTTTTATTTTGCGTATTAGAATTTTTTTGGAAATTTTTCCAAGTTTCCCCCACTGTCCCACCAGCCCGCAGCCAATCAGGGGCTGCCACATGGCATCACGAGGTGTCGATGGAGGTTCGGGTCTATGTCCCCTCTTAGCACTTCAAGGCATTAAGTAAAATTTCTCTCTTCACTACCCCACTTTCCTCGTATTGTCTTTAGTGATTCCACATGTCCCCTATAGACTAGCAGGAGCACAAGCAAAAAATTGTCCCCCTCACCCCATGTGGGGAGAAATTACAAAGTGTGTTTCGCCGCCCCGCTTTTCTCTACATTGGATTGGGAGGCATCACGTGTCCCTTGTGGAATTGCGGACCCGATGGGTGCATGATCACACATTTTTGTTTTTTTCCCCCACATGGGAAAATTTTTAAAGGTCTCCCCGTGGCCTACCTAACCCACCCTTTGGGCAAATTTTCACCCCTGGGCCCACAAGCCCACTCTTGGGGAAAATGTTCACCCCAAGGCCCACCAGCCCATAACCTGAAAAATATGAGGAGTTAGGAGGAATTATTTATATCAATGGAAATCGTGAAGAAATTTTCCATCCAATGGGAATGATTTAGGGAAATTTTTGAATGTGTTAAGTGTGGGAAAAAAACAATTTGAAACTTTAAGCCTTTTAGAGAGTGGGTATGGTGTGGAATTACCCTATGAACCTAATTAAAACTTCTAACCCTAAATTTCAAACATTATGAATTATTATATTTGCTAATAAAATAAAAGTATATTCCAATAGATTAGGTTTGTTTTGGAACCTGGTAGTGACAATTGTTATCTTGTAACCTGGTTGTAAATTCTTTTAATAGAAAAAATTATTCCATAATTTTCCTAACTAATCCTAGGTTGTTCTTGGGTCTCAAGTGGGTTGTTTTAAACAAGTGTTACACATTTTCTCTGCATAATCCATTTTAAGTGAAAATTTTAATTATGAAACTTCCTTCCATTTTTTACTATTTGAGATCAAAGCACAATTTTGATGGAGTTGGTTGCAGGTATTACTGTTTTGGGCTCTACATTCATCTATGAGCTTGAATGTTTGTTCATCGTTCACGAACCTCTATGAGATTTTGTCAGTCTTTTTTCTCATTTTTCCTATGTGAGGAACTTTTGGAGAGTTTGAGACTTTTTTCCCATATTTCTCTATCCCTCTTGGTGATGACAGATTCTCCGTCTTAGTTGTATTATTTTCAAGCTCTTTGAAAAATGCATATGTAGTTGTTTCTTGTTTTGTCACTCTGCATCGTCTATGGAAAACATATGCAGCTCTGACTAGCAGTTTGAAACCATGGATTTCATTGATTTATTTACTATGTATACCCATTACTATGTATTTGGACTCAGTTGAGATCTGGGTGTTGTCTTTTCTTTCATTTCCTTTGAAGATATTTTGAAGGTTTTGACAAACTATCTTCGAAATTGTTGAGTTCTTTTAATTTTGTCAATCTTTGCAAAAGGTGTGAAAATCTTAAAGGACTCTAAAATACCCAATATTTGATGAATAGAACCATGAAAGTATGTATTGGTCGATTCTTTCTTAACTGAAGTATCCTTGTTTCTATTATGGGTATTTCTCTTTTATTTGTAGGCCTTCGATTCTTGGGTTTCATGATTAAAATAATTCTTTTAATATTTGTTTTCTTGTTAATACAATGTTATACAATGCTTCAGATCTAAAAACTCGTAGTTGTGGGTATTTGCATTTTTTGAGCACTGTTACTTTTATGACGATGTTGCCATTGACTAGTCTTTTGCAACTGTTACTGCATGAACATTCTCATCTTTATATTTGTCTTTAATGTTTTCATTATGTGGTCATCCTTTAATACATTTTGAGCTCTCTGTGAGGGGTTTTTGTCTCATTCCTCGCACGACATTTGAATGAATAACCTGGTTATTGTAGTATTTTCAAATGAAAACCTTGAACTTGGTAAACATTTTCTGAGCTAAAACTGGTTTTATTTATCCATTTGTAATCCAATCGTTCCCTTGCTTCTAATTCATTTTTTTAACTCAGGTATTTTGGTTTTGTTGCTCGAATCTTCAAACATGTAACTTTCATAAAGTGGGTATCTGCATTGCAGTCTAGAGCCCCGTATTTTGCTTTTCTGTCCTAATTTTGACAATACCCAAATCTGGGTTCTCTGTGTTTTGTCTGAAATCAACATTTGGCTATTAATTTAAACCTTCTCTTGAGTTTTCTAACTTGGGAATATGTAGAGGAAACTCTATGCAAAACCCATTAGTATTTACCTTTTGAACTATTTTCAATAAGTTGAGATTCCCTCTGTTTTGGCTTGAGCTCCAACATTTTTGAATTTGTGAGAGATTTCATTCTTTTCGAGCTAAGTGATTCATAAATTGATTGTAATGACTCAAAATTTGTGTTTTATTTTAAATTTTTCTATTCTCACTATAGACCATTACTGTTATACTTCGATGTATTTTTGTTTCCTGAAGTTGTGTTTTGTATTTTGGAAATTGAAAGTTATAAGAAACAACATTGTTATTAAAAAACACATGAGTATAATATTGCATTTCCAGGTCTTGTACCTTTGCAACTTAACAATTCATAAATTTTCTTTATCATATATGTCTTTCTTTTAAAATATTTGTAATATACTTTCAACAGTTTGTTACTTGAATTTTGACGCTTCTGTGGTTCTACTAGTAATTGTTTCTCTGATATTGGAGATTTGGACATATCTAGTTTATTCATTTGGTTTAGTTATTGTGCTTTGAACCCTTCTTTGATTTCTATTTGAGCATCTTAATTTCTAAAATTTTCCTCATGTTTAATGCACAAGTTTAGATGATTGATCCTTTGATAACTTTGAAATGAATAAGAATTGCGACCTTTCTGTTATTTTAAACATTTCTTCACTTTATCAAGTTGATAATTTGGAAAAGAATATCAATGTTTTATTTCTTGGCTAATACAATGACCCTAGTTTTAGCCATTCTAAATGCTATCTGAATTGTGCATCTTTTCAGCCTTTCTTGTGGAAATCTTTGTATAGAATGTTATTTGCAACAATGTTTGTGATATAAATTTTATTTTATGATACTCCTTGGCAAGATGGCTGCTAGTTTTGATTTAGATATGAGAATATCACTTTATTTCAATTGTGAATTCAGTAGCTTAAATGATCTACTTATTTTATTGACCTGAAACGGTGTAGTTGACTCTATATTCCTTTGATGACAATCATTTTTCCAAACCTGCAAATACATAACTGTACTTGTTCATTTCTGTTTCTTCCTATGTTCTTTAAAAACATAATGGCCATTCTGAGCCTGTACACAAGAATGTATTCCATTTTCTCAATCAAGGAGAATATAAACATTTTTTGACTCTTGTCATTGTAAAACTAAAAATTTTCTTCCTCAAATTTTATGCTTTACTTTGTTATGTGACTCGAAAATTGAAAATTGTATTCTGTTGCAAATGAATACATACCCATTTCTTCCTTAATGATTAGGTGTAGCTTTCTTTGATAATGGAGATTTATATTCTATTGTTGGATTTTCTAGTACTTTGCACTTGTTGTTGGTGAACCTTGATTTTCTGTTTCAAGTTTGCAACTTTTGTAATTGACTAAAAATTTGTTTTTCTTCACTATGTCTGGAAGTAATTGTATTGTAAGCCTTTTTGTTCCCGTTCAAACTAGTGTTGAGGAAACTTGATTCACATTTGATTGATCCATGTTTCATATTCCCAATAAGCCTTGATGTTCTTGAATGTATTATGTTCTTCAAATAGTATTGCTTGAAAATAAAACTTGCAACTTTATCATTATTTGTATTTAGCTTATCAATGGATCCTTATAGGCAACCATATATTGATACACATTTCATTTTGTTGGCGTAGCAGATGATTAACACGATGAGATCCCTCTTCACCATTAATTTGAGCTTTTAGTGTGATAGCAAGTTGTGCTACTCTGATACGAGGAAGTTAAGCATGCTAACCCTAGAGTAGTGTGGCGATGGGTTACCTCCTAGGAAATTCCCAGTGTCACTACCTCCTAATGTTGTTGGGCTGATTGGGTGTATACCTAGCTCCATCGTGTGGGAGAGTGTTGGAATAGTAGCTAATTAGCACAATGATATCCCTCTCCACCATCAGTTCGAGCTTTTGGTGTGATGAAAAATTGTTTGGTATCAGATCCAGGCAGTTAAATATACCAGACCCAGAGTAGTGTGGTGATGGGTGACCTTCCAGGAAATTCCTGGTGTCACTACCTCCTAATGCTGTTGGGTCGATTAGGTGTATACCGGGCTCCATCGTACGGGACGGTGTTGGCGTAGTAGTCGATTAACATGATGAGATCCCTCTCCACCATCAGTTCGAGCTTTTGGTGTGACGGAAAATCCTTGATACACATTTGATTTGTTATGCATGATTATGATGTAGCATTTTTTATTTTTCATTTAGCATGCATCCAAAATTTTGAATCCTTTCTGAAGTTTCTAGATGCAATTATTAACTTCTTTTTTAAAACTTTCTTCAATTCTTGTATTTGTGTACTTTCTCAATCATGAAACCAAGCTCTACAAATGCAAAGCATTTTAAAGGATTCCTTATAGCTGTATGTCCATGATTCTTTTGATATACATACTGAAACTAAATTTTTATATGTGTACTTATCTTAATAACTCAAGATTTTAAACCTATACTTTTAAGTTTTAAAGAGTGTACTTTTGTTATTTCTATGAATTTTGAAACATGCCTTTGAAGTTTTCTTTATAGTTGTACTTTAATCCTTTAGCTTTTATTCTGAGCTAGAAATATCATTTTGTCCTTTTTAGTGGCTTCTGCATGAAATTGTAGTTGACTGATATCATTTTCTCACCTCACATACTTGACAAATTTTAACTGTTATTTTGAGCTTATATCTCTCATTCATACCTTTAAAGTTTCCTTCCTTATGGTATCTCCTGTAACTATCCTCTTCATGGGTTCTGGTAGAGCCTTGTTAATGAATCTGGAAGATAACCTTGCTCATTTTCTATGTTTTGATGAAAACTTTACTTTGAAAGAACTGTTACTTGTATCTTGCTTGTTCGCTTCTGATTTTGGCATCTTAATGCCTTTCTTTTATACATCTTCTATCTATATTTTCCCTTTTTCTAGAATATCTCATAAATTTGTATTATGTAGATTCCTTCAGCAAGTATTTATTTTTGTACAGTAATCATTTTATGAAAAATATTTATCGTTTCTAATCTACTACCTATACTTGCACACTTAAAGAAATAGTTAGAAAATATTTAGGCTTTTTGGCCTCTCTTATTTTCCATAGTTTTTACTTTCTCTATCTTTTCTAAAATGATTATGGGAATCATATGTGTTGATGTAGAATATTGTTCTTATCAATTATGTATCTGTATGTGATGTACCTTATACTTCTATTTTTTAAAAATCCATCTGCATGTAGTTAGATAGTACAAGGGTACAAATTAAAATCTTAGCTGATTGTCTGATGAAAATTCTCTTTCATTTTTTAGGTACATTATGGTTGCTAGCAGAGCTAAGTAAAATATGGAGTTGGAGCTGAAATGAAGAAACCAAAAGAGAAAGCCAATGCAATGATGAGTTTCCTCTATACCTTTTTACTTTTAACTTCATGCATATGTACTTCTTTCTTCAATAGCTATGAGTTACATCCCATAGCTTGTGTGGGAAATATTGTACTTCTTCATGAGTAAATGACATGTAATTTATGTACTTGAGTTATATACTTCTTTTTGATTTTAGCTTTAGGTATATTGATTATATAATGAAATAAACAACTCAAACACATAATTAAATATATTTACATGTAGAAATAAAGAGTTTTGGAATGCCAATAACTTAATAATGAACTCTCTCTTTGTAAACTTCAACTCTATCTATTGGTTTCAAATCTAGCATTTCAACTGAACTGTGATTCCCACCTTCATCAAGGCAATACATTAGTCCTTCAGGGATTTTGTGTTTCCTTGTTGCAGAAAAACATGGAATGGAAGTATATGTGAGGTGTTACATTATGTAAAAACACACATAGCTGTAGATTACATGTAACAAATCAATTGATGGAACTAAAAAACATGATAAAATTGTAATGCATTCCCCTAGTTAGGTCCATTTCATCAATACTGTCCATCATAATGAAGTTTCAAGTTTCCCATTTTTGCACAAGTGTAAAAATTATTAACATTTTTTTAACAAAAACCTTTTATATCATGGTGGATGAAGAAGGTGGTGGAACACGGATTAAAACCTTATCTTTAGGTGATCTTGTTTGACTAGACATTTCAGGGGATATGTAAGTAGTTACTTTTGGTTTGTCTAATCGGGAAGAAAATTCTAGTGGTAGAGGTATGCATATGAAAATTTTACCTTTCTTAGGTTTGGATGGGTCCATATAGTAGCTTTTTGAATGAGTAACAATGTGAACAATGTCTTTCTGATGGGAAGAGATGGGTGCTTTAGATTTAGGTTAAGATGATGATGTAGTGTGTGATTCCGAAAGAAGGTAAGATACATTTCAATTATTTTGAGAAATTAAATGGAAGGCCGTATAATATTCTATAGAATGACCTTGTGTTTTATGGTAATCCCAAGAGATGTTGAAATCATACCATGAGGGTTTCCATTCTCTAGGATCCGATGGTTTGGGAGGGTGTAATCTAATTAATGATTGTTAAAGGATTTCTTATAAAATAGTTGTACAACTCCCTTGAGGTGCACATGCAGATGATGATGGAGTTCTAAATATATTATCTTCTAGTGGAATCGAGACTTTAGTTGGGGGTTGTCGAGCTATTAGTTGTCGACGGATCTTATTTCTTATAATAGATGAGGGAGGAGAGATGCTTATGGAAGCTTGATAGATAGGAATTGAACCCAAAATAATAGGGTGATATCAAGGTATAATAGATAGAGGACAACTCAAATGATTCTAAATTGGGGGACATAATGAGTGATTTTAAAATCTTGAATGATGCCCTATTTATGACTTCCTTTCACATTTTTTGATAAAATTTGTGTGAAAATGATCTTTTCATGGGGAGTTGAAAGAAAAGGTGAAGGGCCGCAGAGTTGGTATGATTCCAGAGAAGTATACTAAGAACCTTTAAAGACTTGGACAACACCTTGTTTGTTGGGTCCATTTGATGTTTTTGATGAGCTAGGTATATTTGTTAGAGTAGATGCCGATGAAGGATGGTGGGTTTGAATCATAATATTGAAGAGGTTTAAATTATTCGTAGGTTTTAGAGGTTTCAGATTAGTTGATGTAGAAATAATTCCTTTTGTAGGTGGAGGATGAACATGGCCCATAATTGGTTTAGGTGGACGTGGTTATGCCATGAATGTTTCGAGTGCCATTATAGTTATTTTTACAAATCGAGGCATAGGTGTAGGTGTGATAATGCTATTAAGTATTGTTGGTATGGAAGTGAATTCAGTATAGGAAAAGGATGGGATAATATCTTTAGCATTATCTGCGATAGGTGGGGACTCAATAGATGATTATGTAGATACGATAGTTGTTGATGTGGTTTCTTTCAGAGATAATGTGTTCTCATTAAAATGTAGTGTTTTAGTGATGATATTAATGGTATGATGAGTGTAGATGACATTTGTATTTGGTTGGTCAGTAGAATGAGGGTGAATAGGAAATGGTTGTTTGAATATGTCAATATTTTGATTATGGGGGCATTTGTATTATCTAAGTGAATATCACCCTTTTCAATCAAATCTTGAAGTACATTATGAAATTTGTTACAAATTTTTATGTTGTGTCCATTGAACCTGTGGTATTTACAATAGTCATTATCTCGATACCAAAAAGGTTTGGATACAAATGTGTCGATGGGTCAGATGGGTGGAAGAGATATCATATTTACAGTGAGTTATTTATCAAATATTTTACCATAAGTCTCTCCTATGGGTGTGTAGATATGTTATTAGTTACCATGATCAGTAGTAGGCATTTTCTGAAGGGAAGATTTAACTACCATAGTGTTAGCAGATGACTTGGAACTTTCAGGATTGAAGGATGTTTTAGATGGGAACTCAGTTCATGGTTTCTTACAAAAAAAATTAACTCAACCATCTTCCAAAGATCAAATTTATATCTTACGGGATATAGTAAAGGATTTTTCAAAGGTCTAGAAGGATTCAATTTGTAATGTTGACAAAATATGTTTGGTGCATGATCGACAAAAGACTTTGATAAATTCAGTTTGTGGCAATGCAAAGGACAACTAATTGATTGTTCCCCTCGGGAGGGAAAAAAAATCAGCCCTGGAATCATACTCAAATTGTTTAATAGCATAGAGGTCATTGATAGTTACTTTACAGGCTATGTTTATATTAAAGTGTTCTAGGAAGAGTTGTGCGAGTTGCGTGAATGAATAAAGTTAGTACCAAGTAATTATATTATACCAATCAAATGCAGGACCAACAAAACATAAGCACACAAAACTACATTGGGTCTAGAATTTACTGCAACACTTAGTTGTAAGTCCACCATTGTGGAAGCTAAGGTCAGTTTGACCCCTTCATATGCATATTTAATTTATAGGTATTTAATGCTTTGTATGGGGTTTTGTAGGTAGCTCTTCATCATAGGTTTACAGTGACATAAGAGAAGTTGCTACAACAATAACATGAAAGAGATTAAGACATTGTGAATATCTAGAGGCACCTCCAGACTCATTTCCTTAGCTAATATGTAGATCTGAGTGCTAATATTGTAGACTAGGGAAGGGAAAATTTTATGCAACCTTCCTAAAATAAACTTATAGAAATCATGGCGATCATGGCCTAAACCAGATTCACTGCATTTGTGAATTATCTAAAATCATGATTCGTGGCATTGGAGAAATAGTATATATTTTTTGAAGGAAATTTTAAATGGAGTGGTGAATGAAGAATACCTTATCATATTATGGAATTATCCATTCATTGTAAGTAGAGGACAAATTTACATTTGAAAGGACACAAAATGTAAAAGACCCACAAGTTATAAAGACTCCACCAAACATCCAAAAGCTTGCCAAATACATGACACATGTCAGATCATTCCAGAAATATCCCAACCAAAGACTTATGGTAGACTTGAAGCCCACGACATAATCTGTAATTAATATAACTTTCAGGTCTAGAGTTAGGGTCGGTTCTTGGGTCACTGGTCTATGGAGGTAAAATGATGGAAAATGAAGAAGATATATCATGTAGATCAAGAGAATCAACATGGACATGTGGGTTTTCCAACCATATTTGAAGTAATTGGGTACCACTTAGTGATTACTTTCTATAATCTACATCTATGTATATATATATATATATATATATATATATATATATATATATATATATATATATATATATATATGTGGAAAATTAAATAAAATTTTAAAAAATATTCTCAACATCTCAGTGGATGAGACTAAATATCAAGGAAGGTTTCATATATTTCTTGACGATCTAAGATTAGTTTGAAATCTAGGGCCATCGATCACGTGGTGATTCAATAAAAAATATACATTAGCATTGGATATCCGTTGGCTATTCGCATTGGAAAAACTAATGTTTGTGAAAATTTTGGGAAAAATGTGGGCACTGCTATGGTCATAAAAATATCCAAATTCATTTTTAAGAATTCATACTTTTAGCAAATTATGAATATTATCCACTAAAATTTTCCATGGACCAGGGTGCGCATAGGTTCCCCAGTCCTTCTCTAGGTGCCCCAGTATGGGTAAATATTCATCTACTACAATTTTCTAGGTTTTCTAATCACACTCTGCTTCCTCCGCACATCATCCTATTCAAGCCTGACACACAACGTGGTAAGTTGTTTTCAGCTTAGTAACTTATGAATGCTATGTTAATTATTTCATTTCATTTTAATATTCAAAGAAAATTACGTAGCATTTACATTTAATTTTATATATTTTATTCCATTACTGTTACTAGTTTATATTAACTTAGAATAGAAACTTTTCATATTTTAGTTAATCATTTTGTTGAAACTGTACTTTAGAATATTTCTCTGTAGGAGCTGCTTCAAACCCTAATGAATAAGGATAGTTCATCTTGTTCACCCATCATGTCTCATTTTAGTGTTATCCCCATATATGATGAGGCTTCCATTGTTGATCTCATAACTCTCTATAGTAATCCTACTATTATTCCATATCATATCCAACATCACCTTCTAGATGGTCAACAATATGTGCCTACTCACTTTGAATATTCTCCTATTTGAATTAATATTGTTGACAAATTGATAACCTTCATATCATTGCACACCATGTTATATGGCTACTTGTGATCCTCCTTCCGATCTTTCTAAGGAATTTTTAGATGATTCTCTTCTTGATTACCTATTTGGTATTGACACTCACTTACATGTGCATATTTATTCTTCTCCTAGTGAGGCCACTATTATAGTTCCTTCTTGTGATTATCCTGCTTCTGATCTCACTTATCATGATACATCTCATACTAGCTTGCACATTCCTTCATATTATGTTGATGATCATAATGACATAATTCTTAGTGACATTCTCATTTTTGATTCTTTATCTGATACTGATGAGGTGGTTGATAGCCAAGTTTTTCCTTATTTTCATACTAACGAGTGTGAATATCCTATTCCATTATTTCTTTCTCCTGAGATTACATCTATCACTATGCATGAGTCACCTCCATCTATCACTTCTTCTCATACCATTTTATCTACTCATATTACATAATCCACACCCATTTATTTCTTTTCATATATATGTATCTCCATTGGTTGTAGTCACAAAATCTTGGACATTAGGCATTATTTAGCCCATTTTTCATACTAATATGAAGAGGGTTTTCAAGTGAATAAATTATTAATTAATCTCACCTTCTGTCCATGTTATATTACATTTTGTTTCTCTACTCCCACACATTTTTATATACATGTCTATCTATTTCATCAATGTACCTTCATTTTATCCTAAATTGGGGTGCCCAACCTATACAAGAATGCCCCTATCCCACCTAGAGCCCCCTGATTCTTTCTTAACTTTCCCACCTCTTTTTGGGCTCTTTATAGCCATTTTTTATCTTCATATTTTTCCTCATCCACCATGTCATGATTAATTATAAAATTAAAGAAAGATAACCCTATAAATATAAAGTTGTGAGACCATAATGAGGGTCCTAGCATCACATACTACTATCACTCCATCTAGAGCTACATCCATTGTCTCACTTACATCCAAATAGTGTTATGCATCAAGGCTAGGAGATATGCATCAATACACACAACATAGGGGAGGGATTCTATTATAATCCATGGACACATCCTATTACATTTTCTATAGTTATTATTTCTCACTACTTAACAAAGTGTAACTGGACCAAGAATACCTAGGCCACGACATACACAGACACACCAGAACTACATTTGGGTCCGAAATGTAGTGCATCACTCAGTTTAGTAAGCCCATTATTATGGCATCTGAGGTCATTCCGAACAATTCATTTTGCATATTTTTTTTAGGGTTTCATAATTTTGTCTCTTTTAGAGGTCCTTACATCATCTTCCATCACTCGGAACATTCAGCGTATCTTGGAAACTCTTGTGTGACAGACAGAGATTATTTCATGCTATATTATGACCCTGTAAAAATCAGATTCTAAACTTTTACAAGAACTGACACCCCTATTTTGTAGACCAGGGTGCCAAAGAGAGCCCCTTTACCCTTCTGGGCACTCTAGTTTGTTCAAATCTTCCATATCTAGCCTTTACTAGACTTCTGAGTGATTCTTACTTCTTTTAGAATTTACAGCCATACTTGCAACACCCTATGACAATCTTCAGCAATTAGCTAAGTTCTTCCCTTTACTTCTTTACATAATTAGGGTTTTAATTCCATTTAACTTAATTGTTTGGATTTGTTCCACACTGGTTTTGTATACTTTATAGTGTTTTATTCTTTCTATATTAGATTAAATATTATTATACTTTTCCATAGTTTAGTTTAATTTTAGTTAATCATTTTGGTGAACCCGACCACATACGATTCTAGACTATTTTTTATTATTTAAATAGGGTTGGTTTTTTTCTTTCCTATGGCTCAATCTCATGAGGAATTAATTAAACTGCACCTTAAATCCATCAATGATCACCATGATGTGTACCCCCAGGATATAGACTTGGTTATCTATGTAGCTCGTGAGGAGGATACTAATTTGGCAGAACTCAACCATTTTGTGGATATACCAACGGTTGTAACCACTCAACCACCTGCTTCTACTCTTCCACCTATCTCTATTGTTTTGATTTCTATCCCCAATCCTAATAATCATTTTATGCCTCCTTTAGTATCTCATCAAAGGAAATCCTCCATTGTTGGCAACTAAGATTTAACTACTTTGTATCATGATGTTCAGGCTCAAATTCATAAGTTGCAATAACATATTTTTGTGACATCTCTATTTTTAGATTCGACCTTGTTATTTCATACTCCATTTACACTTGTCATTTTTTCTTATCCTCTTCCTCCTAGTTCTGTTACCCCTAAGTTTCCTATTTTCAAGGGACATGGTGACCCACAGGAGCATATTTTGGACTTTCATGTTTCTTGTTTAGATTTCACTAACGATCATGTTATCCTAGCTAAAATATTTCCTTGTAGTCTCCATGAGTATGTCATGTGCTGGTTCTACGACTTACCTAACAACTCAGTTACTTAATTCACCCATTTAGATGATGTCTTCCTTACACATTTTTCCATCAACATAAGATCTAATATTTCTTATGCTCAACTAACTCAACTTAGGCATAGATCAAATGAACAATTCGCTAACTAAAGTTTACGGTATAAGAATAATATCACTAAAATAAAAAATATCCTTTTTGATGTTGGGCTACAATATCTATTTATCCAAAGGATTTTACCACTCCTCCAAGAAAGTGTTTTTTTTTAGGCCTTTCCTTCATTTGATCAAATTTTCCATACTCTTAAGTTTCGCGAGTCTATGCTTTTATCCATCGGTAAGCTTAAATATCATGAGAAAACTCCATATGCCACTCAAATTCAAAAATAAAGCACCATTAAAACCATCTCCATCTAGGAAATATTACGTTAAAATCAATGTTAATATAATTAATCCCTCTAAATAAGTGCAATAACAACAACCTAGGTGCATATTTAACATCCTTCCACTAATGTCGTGTCTTATATTAAAGAAACTCCTTGAAAAAAATCTTATTACCCTTCCTCCACAACTCAAATTATACCCATCAAGACCCAAAGGTAGGAACTTTAATGAAAATTTCCATTGTGATTATCATCATTGCATCAGAAATTCGACAAACAAATGCTTAAAATTCCAAACAATTATTCAAGACTTACTTGATAACGATAATCTGGAATTCCTAGAATCAAGTACCTCATCTCTTATTAATGACAAGGATAAAGTAAAGCTATTTAATAAGGATTCCCACTAAATTGACACAACGATAAGAAACTCTTCTCCTAATTATGCCTATCATTCAGTATCACCTCCAAAATTAGGGGCTATTGACTTCCTTGATCCTAATACTAACACTTCGCTCCCTATTCTTTCTTTTTACCCCACTGATATTTATGCTACATTCACATCCAATCATTTTCATATTTAGGCCTCTCTTCACTCGACCCATTTCAACAATACTAAGCTTGACCCATCCTATCCTATTAGTGCATGTTCCTTTTCCTTCTTATAGTCTATCGATTATCCTCCACCGCAAATTGACTACCCACTCAATAGACCTTATGGAATTGTCAAGTTGGATGTCATAGTCGGTCCTCTCAGTCACCTTGTCTCTTTCTTTGTTGGACATGCAATCGAGGGTTGTGACATGATTCTTATCCTTAATTATATTTGTCAATCCCAATATATCATTTCCATGAACCACTTGTGGCTTAACTTTTCTTACAACAATCAGGTTATCGCCATTAACGACATGCCTCCTTAACCTCCATTGTCACCACCTTCTAATACAGCCGCTAGTACACCCTGCACTTCCTCATGCACATCTCCTATGATATTTACCAACATAAATTCTACTCCTAATTACCCTACTTGAATGTCTTCTATGTGACTTCCTCGCTCTGTTAGTCCTACACAACGGTATAGGCTTCTTCCTAGTACCATCACTGCATCACAACATCGATCACCACCTCACTTTATTATATGTGGATAGTCATCCCCTTCGCACACAACATGTACTCAATCTCTATCTCCAACACACTTTACTATGCCATGATCTTTGTCTTATACCCATCCATCGCATGTATATCGACTTCATTCCCATGTACAACATTTTTCTGCAATCCCTCCATTACTCGAGCATGGTCCTATGATTTCATCATCACAGACATCAGTGGAAGGACCCTCATTCTTCATCCTCATTGGTAAATTTCTCCTTCATACACACTTAGGCAGGTGCAAAATCTCCCCCCACTCGTATTAGTGTCTATATATTATTATCTATCACTCCTCTTATCTAAATTTCTTCATCATGCATTCTCACACCACCATTACCTAATGACACACTGTTGTGCTTTAGTTCACATTAGAGTATTGAGTGATTATCATTACACTGAACTGCACACACCACACTAGGAATTCTACATTGCATTTAATCACATCACGCATCATACATTATCCATTCTACACTTATTCTACATTCTGCATCATACTAAGGTCTACGCATTATATCCATTAGGGTATTTACACACTTAGTCACATCATACACTATGCTAGGTTTCATTACATATGCATCTAGCTTTACATTTTATCATTCCACATTCAATTTCTATCTATGCCTACTATTGCATTCTACACATTGCATAGTGCACATTCTAAATACCCTACACATCCTATGTTGCATTATTTACACTACACATTTATAAATTCTACCCATCCTATAGTCATATTATCATTATTACATACTGCATTGTCATACGCAATACATCCACCTCCCTATGATGCAATTTAGTTACTTGGTCCATACTCAACTGCTGATGGTTTACCAATCAAATGGACCTTTACAATCACCATGTGACATTTCATCCTATGATGTCCCTACGACTAGTGACATATGTTCTAGGCTAAATCATCACCAATTTTTATCATTACATATCATAGTGGTATACAATTAAGGCTAAATCACCACCTCCATCACATCATCTTGTAGTGGTATATACCTTATTTTAAATACCCACCCCCTCCATAATTTCATAGTGATATATGCTTTGTGCTAAATCATTACTCATCCTATCATCATACAGTGGTATACTCTTTAGGCTAAATCACCACCTTGCATTATTTCATCTTATAGTGATATACACTTAGTGCTAAATCATCACTCATCCTATCATCATATAGTGGTATACACTTTAGGCTAAATCACCACCCTCCATTATTTCATCTTATAGTGATATAATCTTAGTGCTAAATCATCACTCATCCTATCATCATATACTGGTATACACTATAAGCTAAATCACCACCCTCAATTATTTCATCTTATAGTGATATACGTTTAGTGTAAAATCATCACTCATCCTTTCATTTTATACTTATATAATATGCTAAATCATGACCCATATCATTCAACAAGCCGTGATATATGTTTTATATATAGGGTTCATGCACATCTGTCCATATGTCACATATCATCACCACTATATATTTACCCTCATTGTAGCGCACTAGACACAACAAAAAATACTTGAACGTTTTATGATGATGTACTCTCATTTATGGTTCATTATTGACTGCTAACGGGGAAAACATAATGAACCTTAATTTATACGCTTCCATATACTCAGGGGTCCTGTTGTTCCTATCATTCCATGCATTCCATTCCATCCATCTAAAACATTTTTCATTATCTTTGAGGAATTAAATTTTTCTTAAAAGTGTTTCACATAATCAGTTTACTACACATCTTAGAATGATTTATTATATGTCATAGTCCATATCATACACAAATGTGCATTCACTCATTTGTTTAGTGTAATAGCAGATACGCAACTATCACATGCGAAATGGATGCTTGCCTTCTACCCTTACTATACTTGTCACTGGGGGAATCCACCTTCATTTTGTATGTATCATCTTACATTAATTTCTCATACACACTTTTACATGTTGGTTATTGCTCTAACATGCTAACAGGTGTTCCATGTGCAAAAATTGTTTTGTAGGATTACATGTTTTCATGAATACTTGTTTGTTTGTCTTTACACTTGTATACTTTATTTTCCCTTGTATGTAGGATTTTCCCTTTGATTGTGAACACACTTGCTCATTGTTTGAGGTCATGACCACCTTGTGTGTCTTATGACATCGTGAGTGATGTCCCATATTTTCAACCCACTTTGTGTGGCCTACTTTTTTTCTTGCATTTTGACACTACTGTGCTTGGTATTTCTTACATTATCTGCATCTTTTGTAGTTGTCTTATGGAATGCATGTGTTTTAAGACTAACACTTGTTTTGGCTAGCCATACCATTTTGTGTGCACCTTTGTTTCTACCAAGTGCGTTCCCTTTCCCCCTGCAAGGTAGAGTTATACAGGTCAGAGTGTTGTAAGTCCTCTTTTGGGGCCACATTCTCGTTTCAATGATGTTGCATGTGATCCCAAAGAGGGGGGCATCATTGATGGTTTTACATACTTAGACAATGTATTTACACTGATTTACTATAGTGTACTTTTTGTCATTGGAATTGTGGGTTTACATACAGTGATTAAGTTCAGACCAGTCTATGAACTCCATACATAATGGATTTTTATAGGACATGGTGTCCTTAGCATTTATGGGAAGCAGTTACAGACTTGCAGGTTATAGTGAGTATGCCTCTTTACACTACTTATGCCAGTTGGCATTGGATTGCCTAAAAACCAGGACAATATAGAGATATCTTCACACACATTTTAGTAGAAGAAGTCAAAGGTTAGAAGATACAAATCAATTCCTCCCTACACTTCTTCAGGTAGGGTGGCATGAGATCGCTCAAAAAAATTGTATCAGTATAAGATATCCTTCTACACCATTTTTCTTGACAACAATCAGGTACACATATTGCATTTAAAATTTCCTTTTATGTGTATTTTACATTTGCATATTTTAGACTTGTGTATTTTATATAGGGTATTTGATATTTACATAGATACATATTTTCTTACTTGATCATTTTCTCCTTGCAAGTCTTGCCATATGAGAAGCAAGTAATTAAATTGGGACCAAAAACGATGACAAAGATAGCACAATGATGCAACACCACAACGAAACTTGCCTTTACTAACCATGAAGGTAGAATTCACACCGCAATAGATACACATGCATTTCAACTTAGGTTTAATCTCATCACTTATTCAGCACATTGTTTATCTTTATAATTCCATGCTCCTCTAGCTTTTTCTGTTTGTCATTCCACTCTTGAGTCTAGTCTATTGACACGTCTCTACTACACTCTACATGGATATCAAGTACACACTTCTTATCTAATTTACGTTACCAATTTTTCCACTCACCAACATAAATGGAGGGAAAAATGTAGTCATAGAATCTTGCACATTAGGCATTATTTAGCCTAGTTTTCATACTACTATTTAGAGGGTTAGCAAGTAAATCAAGTACTAATTGATCGCACCTTTTTTCCATCTTATCTTACATTTTATTTATGTACTCCCACACATTTTTATATACATGTCTAGATATTATGTCATTTTCTTGTTATTTTAGCCTAAACCAGGGCATCCATGCCAATACTGGGGCACCCGAGGCTTAGCCAGGGCACCTTGATCCTTTCTTAGCTATCTTGCCTATTTTTGGGATATTTCTAGTAGTTTTTGATATTTATCATTTTCCTAGTAAGCCATGTCAGGATTAATTACAAAACTAAAGCAAGATAATCCTACGAATATAATGTTGTGAGATCATAATGAGTGTCCTACCATCACTTAATACTATCACTCCATCTATATTTAATCAATTTCATCACTTACATCCAGATACTACCATGCAGAAAGGCTATGAGATCTACATCAACACACATAACATAGGGGGAGGGATTCTATTATATTCCATACACACATGCTAGTAGATTTTCTATAGTTATTATTACTCATTAATTTAAAAAGTGCGAGTGGAATAAGAGAACCTAGAGCACGACATGCACACACACACCCAAACTACATTTTCCTATGAAACGTAGTGCGATGCTGAGTATAGTAATCCCATTATTGTGGTAGCTAAGGTAATTCATATCCATTCATTTTCCATATTTTATTTTTAGGGTTTGATACTTCTTTCTCCTTTGAATGTCATTACTTCATCTTCCTCCATTCAGCACATTTGGTGCATCTCATAAAATCCAGTGTGATAAAAAGAGAGTATTTCAGGTTATCTTACGACACTGCAAAAATTAGATTAAGAAATTTTACAGGAACCAAGGAACCTATTATACAGACTAGGGCACCCCGTGGCACCCTAGTATCCTTCTAGGAACTCTAGTCTATTCACATCTTCTAGATCCGACCTTTACCAGACTTCTGAGTAATCGTTCCTACTGCTGGAATTTACAGTCAAACCTACAACACCCTGTGACAATTTTTAGCAATCAGGAAAGGAATTTCCTTTACTTTTTTTAATACTAAGGGTTTTAGTTCAGTTCAGCATAATTATTCGGAGTTGTTCCATATTGTTTTAGCATACGTTATAATGTTTTAGTCATCCCATATTAGATTAACTATTATTATACATTCCCATAGTTTACTTTAATTTTATTTAATAATTGGTCACCTTACCTATTTTGGATGTGTCCAATGATATTCCTAACACTACTATCGGTATTCCATCTATATCATCTACTATAACTTCTTCAGCACCTACTCATATTGAGCCCTTAACATCAGACTCTTTTTTATCATCTGTTGATATTCCTATCATCACTCATAAAGGAAAATTACAACCTCTAAATACATTATTTCCATCTTCCAATATTCCTTCATAGGATATAATTTCTCTCATGCATGTTCAATTACAATTTCAGGTCCAGTACCTCAATCTAGAAACTAGGGCTTACTATGATTCTATTGATGACAACTCATTACATGGTATCCCTATCCCTAAGAACATTCATAATTCTACATTCCTCAAGAACTTTAGCATGCCTACATTTACATGTTTTGATGGTATTGTATACCCTCATGCTCATCTTCGACACTACCGCATCTTTATGAACTCTTATTCTGATGATATATTATTACTTAAGGCCTTTAGATATAGTCTTATTAATGAGGCATTGCAATGGTACACTCATCTTCACTTTTGTCCATTAATACTTACTATGGCATGATTAACTCTTTCCTCCATCAATTTATCATCAGTAACATCCCTAAAGTTACTTATGAATACCTACCTAATTTACATCAAGGCTCATTTGAACCTATCAAGGATTATATCTTACTATTCAATGCTTTTACACATAAACTAATATTCCAACCTATTGATCTATAAAAGCAATTTATTTTCTTTCATGGTCTGATTTACGCACTTAAGAAAATATTGGAGTATCATACATGTGATTCATTCATTATTTTATGTTAGAAATTTATGGACTTAGAAGAATATGTTCTTTCAGCAACTATCATTGACCCTCTACATACATCTACTCCTATTATATCACCTAGTCCTCCTTTTTCAAAAAGGGTTGACCATCCTAAATAGTATCCACCTTTACCTCACAAGCAAGGAAAACAAGATCAACCTACTCCACCAACATAGAGTACTTATTATCTTCCTCCATGATAGGATACTTATCCTTCCACTCCATCTATGCCGCGTGAGCCATTGCATTTATCTCATCATGCTATACCTCATGATGTGTTGTTTTCCTTAGTTGAAAATCTCCTCATTCACTTACAATCAAACCAACATACTCCATAGCAAAAACTACAGTGTCAGCATGACAAACCTTATTTTAGTTATCATCACATAAATGGCCATTGGGTCAGTGAATGTCTTTCCCTTTATGATAGATTACAATAATTAGAGGATAAGGGAATCATCTCATTTGGATCTCATAGATGTGATCAATCTATCTCTCCTCTGCATCATCAGAGAGTTTCTGCTACAGTTGAGTCGTCTCCTCCACCTGGTGCTTAGGATATCATATGGACATCATTGGAGTTCGTTACTCATCCATGCTCTGCACCATGTCCATACACAACTACATTATCACATCCATCACAAACATCTCATCCATCGCATTCATGTTATCCACCACATCACGCTAGTGATTCACATTGGATTCCACATGCCACATCCTTTTGGCATACCATTGCACCTACATATGACATTTACTTTGGAACATATTCACATGTTGCTTCCATCACATATGCTTTCACCAATTCAAAGTACCTCATTCTTTTGTAGGTGATTACTATCACCTTATCCCTTGATGACGCACTTTTTTTCTCATAGTTCTTACACCTCCATTAAGGGTTTTTCTATAAGAGCCTTTCATCACATAATTTTTCATTTCATCTAACATAGTCAATCATTTCCCTATGACGCACTATTTATTTATGCGGTTCATTCTTGACTACTGAGGAGTATTAATTAAAATGAACCTAATCATCCATATGCCGGGGCATTGGTGATTTCCCCCGCATTTTTCAAACTAAAAAATTATGATTACATTATAATATCGCAACACATATTCATCAAAACACGTTAGTTTGATCATCATATATCATCTCTTTTTACTTTCATTCTACTAGCATCACTATACTAACTATAGATTCAAAAATTCAATTTAATAAACATTAACAATATACAAAAACATCACATACATCCCAACACTAATCACTAAATAATACACATTAGTACACCAGAAAATAAACTCATCATATATAAAACACATGTTTCCTTACATATATAGCGAATAAAATCATCACTGGGGGGCAACTTCCCTACATAATTTACAATAATACTAGTTACACCTCATCATCACTATCGATCTCACATACTATGAGAGGAAAGGAACTAGACTCCTCACCACTAGCTCTGTGCTACTTTTTGTGGCCTCGATTCTTCTCCACTTACCTACGTAATAAGGTGTTATCAGTAGATTTCCCTGAAAACTGCCACTATAAATTGACATATCATGAAAATAAATGTTACGCTAAGGTACTACTACCCAAATCCTCTTGGGCTCGTTGGGTCTCCTCACATGCCTTATGCCTTTCACTCAGTAATACACTACACATTGTTACTACCATGACTACTGGATTGAATAAATTGGAATACTCGCATGCTATATCATCCACTCGGTCAAGTATAACTCCACCAAGTATATTGCTTGGCACATTACTTGTCAATGTGTGGATGGTTATATCTATTATTAGGGAAAAATACACCTCACCTATGAAACACAACACAATGTGTTAGATAATCACCAATATGCCATAAGAAAAAAATAATGTACATAATCCAATTGTGTAAATACTCACCCTTAGCTACAACTGCTGCTACATTTTTCAGGGGCATGGGCTTCCACCTCTCCTCCTCCTCCATGTGGTAACTGTACTAGACCCGTAAATAATGGGAACACCAGTACCGACCGGTGTACCACTCACCATGCGCATTACTCCTATGTGTAACCCACATCATCTGATTCTATCAACTCTATCACCAAGTCTACTTCACCTGGCCTAGGAGGTACTGGCTACTTTTTTGTGTGTCTTGGTCTCGCTTCGGTCATCTTAAGTTTTACAATAGCTCTTAACCATATATATGGCTCTGGGGGTACATCCTAAGCCATGAAAAACTATCTTGATGCTCTCTTGACCTGAAATATCTCAGCTACACTTAGAAATCAATCCTCTAGCCACATACTCAACTGAATACACCGTAACTTTACATCATACTCGGGCCATCCCCAAGAGTCATGGTATGGTCTACATTTAAATTCCTTGGGCCCGATCATATCTATTAACTCACTAAAGGTATATGTGTCCATATTACGCCGATGAATATTAATCCACCTCTTTACATATATCTCTGGCCTAGCTCACTCTTCTTATGGACCTCCAACTGGTCTCAACACAACTATATGCTCATACACCAATATGTGAAATAGTGTAGTGCCTCCTATCCCACCACCATGCTCATCGTGAGTAAATTGGTATAGATATTTGTATAGGTGGGCCAACACACAGCATGCCCACGTGTATCTAGTACCTTCCTCCTCCATCTACTGGCATATATCATGCATCTTATACAAGATGCAAACACCTCCTCCCTCCACTACTATAAATGAAGCAATCAAAACTACTATGAACTTATGCACGCGCAGAACTCCAGATGATAAGATAAAATCAAAACTGATTTGGGCCTCGTAAGGTAATCGCATCTTTACAAAATACCATCTAGCAACATGAATCTATCTCTCCATATCCACCAATTGAATCACTTTTACTCTCTCTCCAATAAATGGAAATCATAATATGCGATAAACATCCTCTAAAGTAGAAGTCATATCGCCAGTAGGAAACCACAACATGCTTGTATCTAGACACCACCTCTTCCATAGTGTAGTCAACAGAGGGAATATTATGGGGCACATCCGTAATCCGTGATATGTTCCATAGGCCAGCAAGGTACATGACATCCCAATCCTCATCTGATAGGCCCAATCTGAGCAATGCAATCAAATGACGACCATCATGAAACTCGCTCAATTGAATATCCCTTTTCACATAATAAAACAATAACACCAAACATAGCATTAGAACACTACAAAAATCCAAAGACACTTATTTATCACATTACTATACATTACACATCTAACTTTCATAATTCTTTTCCACCTACACAAATTTTATACTAGGATGCCCAAATGTAGGACTGGGGAACCCAAGAAAAGGAAACGAATGACCAAATTTGGGCACTCCTATCCTAGGGGTCACTAGCACCATTATCGTTCTTGTCCAAGTCTAAAACATTGAGAAAATGAAAACTCTCAAATCTTCAAAAATTCAATAAAAATAACTAATTCACCATACACTTTTCAAAACACAATGCACTTAATAACTCCGTAGTCGTGCATGACACTATGACAATGGCTACCCTCTAAAACCGACTAGGATATGTTGCTCTCACTTGCGGTATTTTAACTCATTTCATTCTCAATCTCACAATTGTGAAAACCAAAATGAAGTGACTAATTAATTTTTCACTTGTAAACTTAGTGTTAATTTTTCACCTGCTTTACTATAGTCATTATTTACCACTTATTTACAAAACTAATACACACCACATTGTTTTGGTCATATCTTGAGTGTTTCTACTCATATTTACACCCCGTTTGTGGATTTCTTTTTATAATTCTTCATACCAACGTAATCTAGACATTATTTTCACATTATCTCTTCCTGAATTTATCTTTCTTCTAATTCATACACATTTTTTTTTTTTTATCACTTTCTAAAAATACCATGCTTACTTTCATCTTAGCACTCATTTTTCTCATCACTCCCCCTTTCATCGAAAGGGGGGACATATCATTAGGGGTCTTCACATAATCTCCCTTACATTTACATGTGATTAATCAACACTACTCAAATAATATTTTTCCAAAATTTTCTAATTCACTACGTGACATCTCGTTATTAACTCCCCCCCTAATGACCTAATTTTGGGGTGAAAAATGTATAGTTCTTATATGCAAAATTTCATCACTTCCCTGTAATGACCTAACCTAGGGAAACAAATATCAATTATTTGAAGGGATCAACCTATTATATGTATAGATATTTTTATGTGAAGCATCCACTCAATTTTACATACCTTTTTGAGCTAAAGGAAAAACCTTAATAAATCATTTCAAGGAGGGGAGCATATGCATGTATGACCCATACACACATATTCCCGTTGTCATGTTTTTATTTTGTACATAGGTGGTGGGTGTAATTATTTAAGGGGTTCCTTCTAAAGAGGTACCTATCAAAAGAGAAATATGTGATGAACAAAACCTTGGTGGTCATCTTTATGGTATATTTAGGATAATAAAATATAACCACATGCTTTAAAATCACTAATATGAGCTAATGGATGGTTTTGGTGGAGTGATAAAATGTAACTAATGTCATGAAAATAAATTATCTAACAATATAAAGGGCACAAGCACAAGGAATTGCAAGGTTAACTTTAAGGTTCACCATCAAGAGAAGAGTGACGATACACTCCTGACCCATACTTATGAGTGATGATGTATGGAATAATCCAATTAGGGGTAAGCATTCCACATTTACTTTGTTTGAATTGAGTGACATTTTGATTTTATTCAAGCACAAGATCACCAATTTTCAATTCAAGTTCTTTGATATGTTTCTTATAGGCTCATTTAATGTGTTCTTGATAGACTTGATGATTTGCAAGGGCCATTAAACATTTTTCATCTAACAGTTCAAGTTGTGCTGATTGGTCTTGTTGATAATCTTCATCTAGGATTAATTCTTTGAGGGATACATGAAGTGATGGAATTTGAACTTCCAATGGTAGGATAGCTTCAGAACCATAGATGAGTGAATAGGGCATATGACTCATAGGTGTGCGGATGCTAGTTTGATAAGACCATAGAGAAAATGGGATTTGGTGATTTCTATTCCTACCTACGTCGTTTATTGTTTTCATAAGGATTTTATTGAGATTTTTATTAAAGGATTCAACCTCTCCATTTTCTTGTTGATAATAAGGTGATGAAAAACTGAGTTTAATATTTAAGGGTGACAAAGAGCTTCTTAAGTTATTTATTTTTGAAATACTTTCCATTATATGTGATAAGTTTATGGGGGACAACAAAACGACACATGATGTATTGATAATTATAATTGCTAGTAGGTCTCGATTTAGTTGATTTTAAAGGAATAACTTAAAACCATTTGGTGAAATATTCCGTATCTATGATAATGGAATGATTTTGTTTAGATGACTTGGGATTGATGGCTCTAATGAGGTCTAACCCCGATTAAGACAAAGGTCATAAGTCTTGAGTGGGTTGCAAAGATGAACTTGGGAGGTGGATGAGATCTAAGTGAATTTGACATTTCAAGCATCTCTTAACATATGCATAGTAGTCCTTGGTGATAGTTGGCCAATAATACCCTAACCATATAACACGTTTAGCAATGGAATTTCCACTTATACGAAGTCCACATATATTGTCATGGACTTCTTTGATGGCTTTGATTGATTCGTCTGACCTAAGGATCTTTAACATGACACTCATCAAAAATAAGTTTTTTGGAGTATACCACCTATGATGACAAAGAGAGTGACATGTTTAAGGAATGACCATTTAGCATTACATGATAAATCAGATCGGATTTTAGATTCAACGAAGTATTCATAAATTTGAGTATACCATGAATCAATTGGATTATTGTTAATAGTGTTAAGAGAAGGGAGTTGATTTTTATCTGAAGGATGGTCTATTATTTGAATGACCATAGATAATTTAGTGTTATCTTTTGATTACTCATTTTCTAACGGGGGTTAGGGCTTCTAGAGAGGCCATTTTTTCTGTAAACATTTTAAAGGAACTTTGGATAGTTTATATAGTGTAATGATAAAAATCCTCAAGAAGAAAATTAATGTTAGAATTATATTTTTACAAAATTTCAATTTTACATTGGTATTATCCTTTGACTTGATTGATAACAAGATGCGGATCCTCATAGATTTTTAAGATGTAAACACTTAGTAGAATAGAAATTGTAAGGCCCATGATTAAAGATTCATATTCTGCCATGTTACTGGTACATTCAAAACTGAGTTTAAATGATAATTGAATTGGAATACCCTAGGGAGGTATAATAAAAACATTGGCTCATCAACCTTGTTGGAATTAAGAACTATCATAGAATAGGTTCATTTTGATAGGGATAACTTCATATTCATTGACATTGTTGATGGACTCATCAGGAAATTATTTGTGAGGAACTCGATTGTTTGGAAGAGAAGCGTCAGTGAGCTGATCTGAAATAGCCTTGCCTTTAATAGATATTTGTGATATGAACTTGAGATCGAATTTGATCATAAGAATAATCCATCAAATTATACTATCACTATGATATGTTTTAGAATGCATAGTTTTGAGTGGATTAAAGGCTAGTAACAAAATAGGTTCTATAATTGAGTACGTAATGAAGTAATTTGGTAGTGGTGAAGTATAAAGCACAACATAACTTTTGAACTTCAATATAGCAGGGTTTCATATTCATGGAGTGTGTGAGTAATGTAATATATGGCTTGCTCACAATCTTGATCATCATAATGAATGAGCATTGCCCCTAAAGCATGTTATGAAGCAGGTATGTATAGATAAAATGAATCTCATTCACGCGGTGGAGTGAGCACGAACCACGATAATAGATTTTGCTTAATTTCATTAAATGCCTTCTAACAATTAGAATCCCAATGAAATTCCATGTCCTTATGGATAAGATGATGAAATGATTGATATTGATCAGAGAGTTGTGATATGAAATGTTGTATTGACTACATTTTTCCCTGAAGGCTAAGCAATTGTTTACGATTAAATAGAAGAGGCATTTCAATAATCAATTTAACCTTAGCTAGGACAACTTCAATACCTTGGATGGATATAATGAATCCTAAAAAATTTCTATTGAGAACACTGAAAACACATTTTATAGGATTGAGATGAAGGCTATATTGGATAAGGAAAATAAATATTGACTCAATGACATCGAGGTGATCTTTTTCGTTGCTTGTAATTTACTAAGAGATTATCAATGTAATTTTTAACAATTTTATGAATAAGATCATGAAAAATGTAGGTCATGGTATGTTGGTAAGTAACTTCTACATTATTAAGACCAAAATGGCATGACATGGTAACAAAAGGTTTCCCATGGAGTGACAAATGAATTTTTGTGTTGATATTTGGTGGTGATAAGGATTTATTTATAACGAAACAAATGATCCATTAGGAAAACCATTTCATGGCTGGCTGTTAGGTCAATGAAGTGATCTATGTTCGGAAGGGGGAAATCATATTTTTGAGAAATGAGATTGAGATCCCTAAAGTCTATGTAGATACATAAATTTCCCAATGCTTTTGTTATGGGAACTATATTAGAGACCCATTGTGGATAATAAATAGGTATGATGAAGTTAGCAATTAAAAGACGTTGTAACTCTTCTTTATCAAGGAGAGCTATATGTGGATGTATTTTATGAATTTTTTGTTTAACATTATTATTGTTTCAATTTGTGAGAATATTATGTACTAAAATATTAGGATCAATTTCGGGCATGTCACTATATGAAAAGGAAAAGACTTGATAATATTTTGATAAGAATGAGGTGAAGTCATCTAGCTCATGTGGACTCAATGACTAACTGACCTGAACCATACAAAGATCATAAGGGGTTCCCAAGTTAATGTCAATAGTGGAATTATTGAGAAAAGTTGATGTTTCATATGGTAAGGATTTCTAAAGGAAATGATACTCAACTCCCATATGTGAAAGGATGTCCTGATCATCATTACATTGAAGGATATCTATGATGGGTAAATTTTATTCAACCATTTCTGGCTTAACAAGAGGTATTTGTTTAGTTTCCTAGTTAGATTGATAAGTCAATCGTATTAAGGATATAATATTGACTAAAAAATAGTTAGGTGGGATACATACAATGTCAACTACATCCATAGGATATTCAGAGGTTATGGATGATGATGGTTGACAGTTAGTGATGGGTATAGATGTAGTCAGTCTATATGGGTTGGAATTAGGTCATACCCTAGGCCATATTTATCATAGGTTTAAAGGGAACGATTGATGATCAAGTCATGTATCCCCTGTTCATAATGATCAAGACCAAATTCTTTCCACATGCAGCGTTTAAGGTACATATGAGTGAAATTTGATTCATCTAAGGATCTAAAATCTAATGCGAATGACATGGCTCAGTGTAAATTAATGAATTCAGATGAAGGGCGATCAATTCCCCCAAAGACAAGGTTTTTTTAAAGATAAGTGTGACCATAAGAGATAACATCTCCTAATCTAGGCTCATACATGGGTTATTTTTCAGGGAGACCATAGGTATTTGGTGAGGGGGTGGAGTTGAACATAAGATGCTGATATTATCCTAATGTGAGATGTTGTACAACTTCACTAAGGGAGGAATCATTTGGTAGCTTAGAGGATGATATGGGTGTACTAGTAAATACCTCATTATATGATTCTAATGTAGATTTTGGTATAAGGACGTCATTTTTATGATTTGAATCTATCGGGATTGTGAATATTTTACCTTCATGTTCATATTTAAGACACCGATGAACCGTAGAGGACATACATCACATGATGTGTGTCCAAGGGTGTGCTAATATCATGTTATATTGGAACTCTCCTTCTATGTTGTAGAAGACTGTGTGTAAGGTTTTAGTGCCGACTTTAAGTTGAAGGATTACTGTACTTAATGTTGGTGTAATAGTTTCATTGAAAGATCACAATAAAACTAGAGTTTGAATAATGATAGAAGTGGATAAATTAAGTTGATTAAAGGAAATGGATGTTATGATATTAATGGTTATGCACCCATCAATAGCGACCCTTCTAATAATGACATCTTTGATTTAAGAAGTTATATAAAGTGGTAAGTCATGTTCCTCAATCCTAAGTGCAGGAATCTTGGATGGCTCAAATTATATGGCAATAGATCCCTTAAGGGCACTTATAAATTTTTTGAAGGATTAAGGGTCACCTGCTGGTAGCTTTATTCGTTGTAGTGTTTCATTCATGGCTTTTTTATGAGAATGAAACATTTGTACTAAATTATAAAGTGACATTGTAACAGGAGATTGGTGTAGTTGTTATCTCTTGAAATTACACCCTGTAAAGAGATAACTACAGATGTTCTAAGATTGATCTAGATCTATCTCTTTCATAGATAAAATGGAAACACCTCAGGTCTATGGGTATACTTGTTGTTGAGGTGAGTCTTTGCTATCAAGGCCGGTTCCTTTTTGATGTATCCTAAACTATTTTTTAGGGGTTTTTTAGGGTAAAAAGATGACTGTAAATGAATTGAAAAGTGGGGTGATACAAAAGATGTGTTGAGGGATTTGATGGAGTACATGCACAATTAATTTGAAAATGGATTTTGGATGCACAAACCAATATTTTTCATCATAATATCAAGGCAAAACACTGGGTGTATTGAGGGAATGAGTCACAAAAATACAATAAGATAACATGCACACTAATATTATATAGAAATTACTAAATTTGCAGCAAGTTAATATGATTAATCAGGGAATTTGACATTCAAAATAATTAATGAGATATTAACACCACTACAAATAATTGAAAAGGAATAAATCAATTCTCATTAAAGGGGCAAAACTGGAAAAAGGTGCTTCAACATTCCTATGTACAAAAAGTCCTCCTTGTGCTTTGCAATTACACACAATATATAGAGAAATTATCCACCCATCCCATCCTAAAAATAGGATAAAAATTGTACTCGCCCATGCATGTTATTTTTACCCCTTTATCATGAATAAATAAAGGAATAAAAATAGATATGCTAATACAACAAGGCATTAAGAGCCTTGATTACAAAATACATCCCAATCAAACTGTAGTTGACTGATCTATTTTTTACCAAAGTAAGATGAATAATTTGGCTAATAATATCCCTTCCTTGTTTTGTAAGTATCCTCCAATGTGCATATAATCTGTGTCTTCTAGTGCTTGATGTGACACTTTCAGTTTGATCCACTTGTAGTGATAATTCTGGCATTCTTTAATTCTACCCCTTGGATGCACATGAAAAAAATAAATCTTTTTGTGTAAGCAAAACTAATTCTTTTATTTGTAATACTTGACAAAAATAATTCACCAATGTATTTCTTCATGATGGGGACCAACTTTGGTTATGATGTCTACATATCCTCTGTCTTCTTGTGAATACATGTAAAATTGACTCCTGTGTAAAATAATGCCATTGTTTACTTTCAAATCTTCCCACTGTGGGGACCACCTGTGATTTGCACACTTTTTCTTCATAAGGGTTTTTACCTCCTCTGAATAATTATTTCATTGCATAAGGTCTTCATACCTTCACTTGGTCAGAAAACATAGTTATTTCATGCCATAATGTTTGATTGCATTTGATGGGAGGCTCATGGAAAATAATATAAGTTTCACCTTTTGTTGATTGGCACATATACTATGGTTTTTTGTTTGAAATAATCAATTGATTGATTATTTTTATCAGTGTTTGATTTTCAAAGAACTATGGCTTAGATCTTAGTCGGTCAATAGCAATGATGTTTGTTTGATTAATATGGGGTTGGTCCCCTCTTCAGACGATGACCTGATCCTTCCTTTTTTGGTGAAGTTGCTAACCTTGAGTTAGCTCGGTTCTCTTGTGGCTCGACACGTGTGTGCTCACCTAGCTGTGGTTGAGCTACAGGCCACTACGGTTTGAAATCCTGATCATTTGATCTCTGTCCTTTTGCATATACGTCGTTGATCTTAACTTTTATCTTTGCTGGAGTTAGGGTTTTGACCTTGCCATTAATATGGTCAATGATCTATCAACCATTGATCTTCATACCTCCAGTTTTAGATCGTTGATTATCTAGAGATAATAAATGTGATATTTTCGTAGCATTGACAGAGGTTTTGGACCGTTGATCCTTTATTCCATTAGATCTCTACCATTGATCTATCACTTTGTAGTTGGCTTGGGTTAGTGTTGTTTCGCTCGGAATGTTTCAGCTTCTGGGAATAGATTTGCTTCTATCCTTTCATTCCTTTTAGAAACAAATGAGGTTAGGGTTAGGAGGAATACCTGTTGAATGTCGAGATGGTGTGCGCGTACCGTAGAGAAAGATCAGGTTGACTGTGGAGAACTCCTTTTTGTCTTGGAAGGACTACCTGCAAATAAGAACACAAGACCACAAGATTTTGATTAAACAATAAATGAGGAAACTGCCTTGGGCCCAGGAAATATAAAACTTCCTTTCGAAGGTGGTCAGTTCCCCTGCTAATATGAATTAACACAAAAGACTGCAAAATATCAATTAAATTATTTTGTTAAACTGGGTAGGGGGAAAGGCTGGTTTTCTGGTTTTGATCAGAGGAACCGATGCCGGTTACTGATAACCGATACCGGTGGGTTCTAGGATCTTCTTGGTAGCTATGGTGTTTGTAATGGCTGGTTTTTGGATGGTATTAGGAAATGGGATGATTAGAAGCAAAAGAATGACAGTTAGATGCAATGGCACGTTGGGTAGTGGATTCAGAAACGGATTTAGGAGCACAAAGATTCAAGAAGCATAAGAAATGTTATAACAAAGGACATGCAAGATGTGACTTACTGGTTTTGACCAAGATGTAAGTTGATCTCCTTGGTTGTAAACACTTTTGGTTTCTTTACTTGTCTCTGCTCTGTCAAGTGAAGATCTGGACTCTGTTCCTCGCTCGCAATGCTCTCTGTTGATCCAGAAATCCTTTGACTGATCTCCAAAATGAAATTCCGATCCGTTGTTTTGGTTTGGGGAGCCCATTTATAGGGAACCGATGGCGGTTGCGTAACCGACGGCGGTCGAGTAGGAACCGGCATCGGTAAGGAAAAAGTAGGCTATTTTTAGTAAAATAGCCCACCTTCCCTGCTTTTCTCCCGAGAGATTAGTTGCGGGCTTGGTCAAATGGCTAGAAGGTCGACTTTGGGTGCGAGTAAGGAGGCATTAGTTATGGATGTGAGTCTAGACCAAGTCATGGGTCTTAATTAGGTTAGTTTAGGGTTAGGGCTAGGTCATGATGAGGTGGCAGAGTGAGGTGGCGGGTAAGGTGATGTGGATTTATCAATTACAAGGTAATTAATAAATAATTGTGTAAAGTTTAGGTAATGAGGTTAGGTTACGAAATGGGATGCGGGTCACAAGGGGTCGTAAGACACGAATTTGGTGTCTACATTAGCCCCTTATTGTCGTGTAGCTTGTTCTGTAAAGCTGCGCGGACAATAATATGAAGTGGTTTCTCATGTTAAGGATATAGGTAATCCCCCTCAAATCTATCACAGATTGAGTGAACGGGAAATCAGGGATAGGGTTGATAAAGGGTATATGTTGTAGAGAGGATGGTAAGGTGGTGGGGTAGGTCCAAGGAAGCAGACGCATATTGAAATGCAATAGTACGACGAGGGTACATGATTTGACAAGCAAACCAGCAATGTGTAGGCAAAGGTCGATAGTTTATCCAAACAAGGGTGATATAATCCTGGTATCCAAGGCATAGGAAGTAGCTCCAGGGTATATAACAGGTAAGGTATAGGAACCTTTAGGCATGTTTGGCAGTACCAAATGGTTGGTTTGGTTGAGATAAATG
The DNA here is from genome assembly GCA_019776745.2 of Taxus chinensis. Taxonomy (NCBI): domain Eukaryota; kingdom Viridiplantae; phylum Streptophyta; class Pinopsida; order Cupressales; family Taxaceae; genus Taxus; species Taxus chinensis. Next base: position 778,302,204 of record CM034149.1, on the reverse strand, counting down.
TCACGGTCTAGGTCTAGGCAAAGTTGGTCGACAGATCAAGTCAAGGACCCTAATCATGCTAAAACACGAACAGGTGAGCTCGATTGAACACAAGGTACATGATGGATGGATAAAATAAAACGTTGATTGTGGGTATGGTATTGAAGTGATACGGCCTTAGGTCAGGCCAAGTGGTTGGGCGGTGGCCCTGGGTCAGGTTAGATGGGTAGGTTGAGGCCTTGGGTCGGGCCGGATAGGTAGGTTGAGGCCTTGGGTCGGGCCTAATGGTTAGGGCGAGGCCTTGGGTCGGGCCAAATAGGTAGGTTGAGGCCTTCGGTCACACCAAATTGTTAGGGCGAGGCCTTGGGTCGGGCCAAATAGGTTAGGGCGAGGCCTTGGGTCGGGCCAAATAGGTTAGGGCGAGGCCTTGGGTCGGGCCAAATAGGTTAGGGCAAGGCCTTGGGTCGGGCCAATTGGTAGGTTGAGGCCTTAGGTCGGGCCGAATGGTAGGTTGAGGCCTTGGGTCGGGCCAAATAGGTAGGGCGAGGCCTTGGGTCAGGCCAATTGGTAGGTTGAGGCCTTAGGTCGGGCCGAATGGTAGGTTGAGGCCGTAGGTCAGGCTGGACAAGTGAACAAATGTTGTGCAGCAAAGGTGGATAGAGGCGATATTGGTGAAAAAGAGGCAAGGAGTAAATAAGGGCAAAGAATGGGGTGAAAGTTGGGTAGCGAACCGATGTCGATTCTGCATGACCGATATTGGTTAAGGGACCGATACCAGTTCCTTAGGGCAAAATGAAACTGATATCGGTGAAAGCCGAAAAACCTATAAAAAGAAAAATAGGGCTTGTCATTGTCACTTTTGTTATTTGCAATCCAAATCGACTTGTCTGACGTGGAGACTTGGGATTAGAGGCTGGATTGAGTGAGGTGGAGCTATTGTATTGGCGGAGAGAGTTGATAGTGGGCCCGATTAAGGAGGAGGCAGCAGTTGATTGGCCGGGGACCCAGCAGATCAGGATTGGAGCCATGGCATAGGCAGGAGGAGCTGGAGGGGCTGGACTAGCTGTACCGCCACCACCCATCCCACCACGACGACGTGTCGTCATTCGGGTAGATTCGAAACTCTTTAATTTGGTGATTTGGTTGTATTATGCTAAATTGGGGGTTTGGGTAGGAATTAACCTTTTTTAGGAAATAATGAGAAAATGGAAATGATTTGAGAAAGGGAGAGGGTAGATAGGTTAGATAGGCTAAGGTGGGTAGGTGGGTAAGCTTTTAGGGTTTTTGGGTGGGTAGATGGGTAGAAATAGGTAAAAAAATGGGTTTGGGGGCCGCGCGGGGGTTCGGCTCCGGGAGAGGACAGTGACCGATGTCGGTCACTAAGCGACCGGCATCGGTCACACAATTTTAGGGGAAGGGAGGGTTGTGGGTGACCGGCGTCGGTCATGTATCGACCGGCGTCGGTTGTGGGTTTATGTAGGGGTTGGGTTGGGTTGGGGGTGGGTGTGGGGTTGGGTTGGTTGTTTTGGGTTGTGGGTGGGAGTGGGAGTGGGGTTGGGTTGGTTGTTTTGGGTTGGGTTGCATTTTGAGTTTTTGGGTTGGGTTACGGGTCGGTGTGGGGGTTGGGTTAGGGGTGGAGAAGGGTTAGGTGTGGGGTTAGGTTTTGGGTTTTTTGGGTTGGGTTGGGTTTGGTGTGGGTGTGTGGGGGTGGTAGGTTGTTAGAGGGGGGCGGTAGAGAGTCAAGGTATGTTCAGGGGGATAAAAAGGGGTGTTTAGATGACAAAGTAGATGTTGTAATAAAGAGTAGGTCTAAGGATGTGGGTTGGTTTTCCAGGCACGTCAGCAGTTGACGATACGGGATAGGATGCCCCCGCTGTTGGTGCGGATGAGGCCACACGTATCTGCGGCTCATTGGGCTATCATGCGTGAGGTGGGACTCGGCGGAGTCTAGAGGTACAGAGCGATAGAGAGAGACCACAGCCTGATGGTCGCCCTCATCGAGAGATGGGATCCGGCGACCAATGTGTTCCATCTCCCGACTGGGGAGATGACCGTCACATTGGAGGATGTGTATCGCATCCTTCAGTTACCTATTGAGGGAGAGACAGTCTTCCAGGTAGATTCAGAGACTGCGATGGACAGCATACTGCAAGTTTTTGGGGATGCAGCCGCGCTACTGACTTACCATAGCGCGAGTATCGGGTACGGTGACATGTACCATGCGCATCGTCACGAGACACAACTGGCTGTGTTGATGATGGTTGGGATCACCTGCTTCACCCTCCCGGACTCAGAGGGAGGCCGCTTCCCACGAGCATTGATGGGGGTACTGTTGGAGATGGTGGAGGAGCACACCTGTTACGCCTGGGCACCAGTATATCTGGTGCAATTATACAGGGAGCTATGGGGCTATCGCCGGAGGAGGTGATTTGGTATTTGTTCTACATTTTTGTTGCATTATTGGGCATACGAGCACATCATATGCATCAGGCCAGTAGGGTTACCCCAGCAGCCAGGGCCACAGGTCATATACCGATATGGCTTTCAGAGGTGGTTGGGGGTCGTGGGCCAGCCACGAGCAGTTATGGCAGGTCGGGATGTGGCATACTATAGACATCTGCTAGAGGGCCTTACAGCAGTAGACATTGTATGGAGACCCTACAGAGGTCACCATCCTGGCAGAGGAGCCCGCTTACAGTTGCGCCTAATCCAGTACACATTCTGGATAGCAGGACGGAGGCCAGGAGAGTACGAGCGGATACCCCTGGAGAGGGTACGCAGGCAGATGGGGCTGCGACAGGACGAACCACCTCCCATTCCTCAGTACAGGAGAGATGATGTAGAGGCCCCACTGCCTACACCACAGCCTTTGGATCCAGATTGGGTAGCAGAGAGGCCAGCAGGTGAGGGTATAGATGATGCTGGGTGCACGGGAGCATACAGGGTGTGGTGGGCTGGGTAGAGAGCAACCAGGATAGTACCGCCTGCACATCTAGACTTGGTTGCAGTGATAGGAGAGAGAGATCAGCTTAGGGGTCAGGTACAGCTCTTACAGGGGCAGCTTGCTACTGCGCAGGCACAGATAGGGGTCTTACAGGGGCAGCTAGCCCAGGCTCAGGCACAGGCACAAGCAGCACCATCACTAGCACCACAGCCATAGGTGCAGGTACAGGTACAGGCAGCAGCACAGGTACCAGCACCACCACCAGCAGTGGTACAACCACAGCCCCAGGCACAGGTACAGGCATAGGTACCACAGCCACAGGCACCACCAGCGGCACCAGCACAGGCACAGGGGGCACTGGTAGTAGGTGTCAGGGGACCAGCCCCAGTACCTACGGTGGCTCGAGAGCGCTACATGGAGGCTAGAGCGGAGGCCTGATACTATCAGGATATTCTTGATGGTACCGGGGCTGATTATCAGCCCTATGCGGCACATAGAGCAGAGACCTCTCAGAGCCAGAGGTCTCAGGGAGGTGCAGCCACAGCTGGTGGGTCCGTCACAGGCAGGAGGCGAGAGGCACCACAGGGACCAGCGGAGAGAGGTGCCGAGGGCGGTGGGGAGAGCTGAGGGATCCTAGACATGACTTTTGTATTTAGAGATGGGCACCGGTCTGCGAACCGGGTGTATTGATAGAGGCCTGCGTGCCTATGTATTATTCATGTATTCATTTATTCATTTATTGTATACCGGCCTGTGAGCCGAGTAGGGGTTGTATAGTGGATACCGGCCTGCGAGCCGAGTATATATCTATTTTTGATACGAGGGACCGGCCTGCGAGCCGAGTCGAGATTTTTTGACAGTTATTGCGGCCTGCGTGCCGGCTTTGGTGTATTATGAGATCACAGAGGCCCCGATGTAGGGCACATTGTATTTTTGAAAATTTGTATATATATAGAGACGATGTTTTAATCCTCATGCAGTGTTCAAAATGTGTTTAAATATTTTGTTAATGGTTGGTAATATGTAATGTATGATAAGTTTTAGTTGACATGTTGATAGATGGATGATGTTGATGTTTTTATTTTTGCACGTATATATGAATGTCAGGTTATGTGATGAATTGGTGGTTTTGTGACATTGTGATATATGTAACTGATGAGTTGGATCCAAATGATGTATAGATTGATAGTTTCTTGATATCCGTAGTTGATGGTTTGTGTATTGTATAAAATAAATGATGTTAATGAAATTGTAATGCTATGTGTGGTGGATGAAAAAATGTGGTAAATTGTGTTGTTTATGCAGGAAAAGAGGCGGGCGCGACAAAAATTTAGGTGAGAAATGAAGAAAAGAACGCTGTTGAGAAAAGATAGGTGTGTAACTGATATCGGTTAAGGAACCGATATCGGTAGCTAGTAGACCGATATCGGTTAAGTAACCGATACCGGTTATTTAGGTATGAGCTTTTCTAAAAATAGAAAAGCTAGGGTGGCAACTTAATTTTTAATTTTAGAGCCATGCAAGAGGTTAAATACGTGAACGCGACGCTTTTTGACGACTGAGACAGGTATTTGCATGAGAGATTTGAGTGATAAGGAGTAGAGAGACAGGAATTTGTATGAGAGATTTGGGTGATAAGAAAAGAGACTGGGAAGGTGAATGCGATCGGAGATTCAGAAAGTAGAAAGGCGAATTTGAAAAGAGTGGTGATAATGGTAGGACGAGGAGAAACATCCAGCAGGCAGGGACAAGAGGGAAGACAAGGGCCACCTCAAGCTACTACAACCCCAGAGGTAAATGTTTTGGTTGTGATTTGATTTTTGCATGTGTTATGAATAAGAGATTAAGTGGGTAGATATGAAGAAGAAAACATGATAGCAAGGGTTATAAGTGAGGTAAGTGTTACGTGGTAGGTAATCATGGGTTTCGGGTATGTCTGTGTATACAGAGAGGAATAAACGAGCAATTTATTGTCGTAGGTGGTTGTTTTAGGCAAGATGTATGTAATTGACAGTGACCGGTAGCGGTTAGGGAGAACCGGTATCGGTTACTCAACCGATATCGGTTATGTATAACCGATACCGGTTACTGGAGGAATTTCTAGAATGTTTGAAAAAACCCTGACGGATTGAATGGTTGTTTGTTGTTTTGGTGTATGCAGGCAGAGGCAGGATTGAGGATGAATGATAGTGTGCCAGCGCTGTTGTCACGAATCCGAGCGGATGTAACACCAGTTGAATGGACATTGATAAATCGTTTGGGGTTAAGTGGAATCCGCTATTATTCACGAATCGCACGTAATCATGCTATGTTGCAGGCATTGATTGAGAGATGGAATCCCGAGACAAATACCTTTTATTTGCCAACAGGGGAGATGACAGTAACATTGGAAGATGTGTTTCAGATCTTGAGACTCCCTATTACAGGAGAACCAATATATCAGGCACTACCTAGCGCGGCACGGGGAGCGATAACAGTAGTATTTGGTCCATACGCACGAGATTTGACACAGTGAGGTTTATCTTTTACATATGGGGTAATGTATGCAGCACACCCTGAGGAGACAAGGTTAGCAGTGATATTAATGATAGCGGTAGGGTATTATGCGTTACCGAGGGCAAAAGGGGGAAGATTTCCAAAGGCATTGATGTGTGTTATTTGGGAGATGATAGAAAGGAACGTGACTTTTGCATGGGCACCTGCATATTTGGCGGAGCTATACAGGGGTTTATGGGCTTGTAGGTGAAATCACAGGACGACACTGGATAGTTCATACTTATTACACTGTTGGGCCTATGAGCACATTGTTTGTGTCCGACCAATAGGCCGACCCATCCAGTTGGGAGAAACCAGAGTGCAGAGGTTGGGATTCATACGATGGGTCCAGATAGAACAAGAGGCCAGATCCCAGGCCGTGACGGGTGATATTGAGTATTACAGGCAGGTATGGGAGAGAGTGACGGTTGCGGATATCTGTTGGAGGCCATACGGAAACTATATGGTAACAGAGAACATAGCTGAGGAGTTGAGGGGTGTAGAGCGATTGAGGTGGATCGCAGGGCACAGGTCGGGTGAGTATGAGAGGATTCCTATAGATCGCGTGCGGCGACAATTTGGATTTGTGCAGGATATACCCCTGGCTTATAGACCATATATGAGGATTGACGCCGAGGCAGCATTCTCGCCTCCCTGGCCAACACCTCCAGAAGGGCCTAAAGAGGTAGCAGCCGATTGTAGGGTAATGGATGCGGGAATGACAGAGGCCTATAGATTATGGTGGGTAGCAGAACTGTGAGGTGTACGTGAGCGTCCTGACATAGCTGTGATTACAGCAGAGAGGGATCGTCTGCAACATTTGGTTCAGCAGCTCCAAACGCAGGTGAATGAGACAAGAGGATTGTTAGTGGTTGCGGAGTCACGGGTGGAGAGACTAGAGGCTGGAGTCCTCCATGCGAGAGGGCGTATTCATATGTTACAGGAGAGATTGGCAGATCAGTGGGCGGTACCAATAGCCGTGGTGCCTTTGAGGACAGAGAGGCCCAGCGAGAGGGGTCGACGATCACGATCATCACCTAGTTCGGGATGAGGCGTGAGGTTCTGAGTAAATGGTAGCAAGGTATAAGAATAAATAAGGATGCTGACCTGCGTGTCGATGATAGAGAAGATGTATTTGTTTAACATCTAAATAAAACTGAATATGTATGTTGATTTGAGTTACGATAATAATAAGATTGTTTGTGTTTTGATTTTCGGTGTTTTGAAAAAGGATAAAGAGGACTGTGATTAAATAGAAATACACAAAAATATTTATATTCACCACACAGGATAGGTTATGGTAGGGGATGGTCGAGCTAACCTTGGGAGACCCCATGTCTCCGAAGTGCTGCCTACATAGCCCATTGCACAAAGCAAGGAGGGGCCTCAGACCGATGTAGTTCTCCCTTAGGATCAGGGAGAGGCGAATTCAGGCAATTGGGTACGGTTTAGGTAATTGGTTGGTTGGTAAAAAATATTAAGATTAGTAAAGGTAAGGTGGATGGTGTTGGTAATGAATTGGTGATGCTGTAAAAGGTATGAGGGAAGTGAAAGTTAGCCTACCCAAGTAGTAGGGAATCGGATCCTGATTAAGGTCAACACACAATCCTAGATGCGAGGAAAAGCAGAAAGAGTGCTCCGTAGATGAAGAGAGCTAAACCAACCACACCACATAGAACAAGCTTGGAGCCCTAGGTACCGTGCATAGACGAGAAGTCAATAGGTGAAAAGAGTTGTGTGATCACAATATATCGAGCGTACATTACGTCCCTTGAGTTGAAACAAATGGTGAGGTGAGGTGGATGATATAGTTGAGGTACGGAGAACTTATTACAAAGTGAGTGTTCTGACGAAAGAGAACCTACCCTAAATAGACAAGTCCATGAATCAAAAGTCCTTTTGAATGAGGCTTTTCTTTTATTGAATGTAGACTGATCGATGCGGGAAGTCTACAAGGGATATTGATTGTATTATTCTTGAGGTCTTCACGAAGCTGATCAATGCGAGAAGCTTCTGATAAAGGCTGACTATGTATAGCTGTCCTTCGAGGGAGCAGTCTATTTATAGTAGTAGATATGATTATAATGCATAGCTGTCCTTCGGGGGAGCAGTCTATATATAATAGAAGCAATAGTTCGGCATATAGCTTTCCTTCGAGGGAGCAGTCTATATTTAATTTAGATGACTAGATGTTCGTTTGGCATGAAGCATCTAGTTTAGTAGGAAGTTTGACTCAAGAAAATCCCATAAGAATACGGCTTATTTTAATATTTTGAAGTCATGGACTAGACTAAAAAGGGGAAGGCTTCATCAAGGGGAGGTGAGGATCAAACTATGTGAGATTGATTGTTATTATGAGGTGTAGGAAACAGAGTGTATGTAGTGGTAGTGAGCTCAAGGGACGAGTGGTAGGTAGATAAGAAGTGATATAACACTAATTTCAATAGTAGAATGGTCGAAGATGCAAGACATTAAGGGGTTCAGGCTCAGGTTTACCATTAAGCGAAGCTAAATGATAAGTACTAGATCCATAGGTATGAGTGATTATATAAGGCCCAATCCAATTGGGAGCAAATTTTCCACGTTTGCTCTTTTCTAGTTTGGTTACATGTTGATTCTCTTTGAGAACAAGATCACCAACCTTAAAGGTACGCTCATGAAGTCACTTATCATAAGCACGTTTAATGCATTTTTGATAGATTTGAAGGTGATCAAGAGCTGTAAGACGGCGTTCGTCAAGAAGCTCCAATTGGGCTAACTGCTCTTGGCGGAAATCATCATTGGTGAGAATATCCTGAAGAGATATTCTAAGGGAGGGTATTTGTATTTCGAGAGGCAAAACAGCCTCGGTACCGTATACCAAAGAAAAAGGTGTGGCATTAGTAGAGGTACGAATGCTAGTACGATAAGCCCAAAGAGCAAAGGGAATGTGATCGTGCCAATTTCTTTCGGATTCATTGACAACTTTCATGAGGATTTTGGTTAGTGTTTTATTAGAGGACTCGATTTGCCCATTGGCTTGTGGATAGTAAGGTGATGAGAAACTAAGTTTGATACCAAAGTTGTCACAAAGGTCTTGCAACAACTTGTTTTTGAAAGATTTTCCATTATCTGTTATCAGGCGATGAGGAACACCAAAACGACGGATAATGTGGTGGTTAATGAACTCGACAATTTTTTCTTTTTTGATTGAAATGAGTGGAATAGCATCCACCCATTTTGTGTAATATTCGGTCGCTGTGATTATCCAACGGTGACGTTGTGAAGAGGTTGGGTGAATCTCACCAATAAGGTCTAAACCCCATTGTGAGAAGGGCCAAAGATCTCGAGCGATCTGGAGCGGGTGGCTAGGAGTATGTTGAAGGTTGGCATGTTGCTGACACATAACACAACGCTTAACATATTCGTAGCAGTCGTTATTGAGAGTAGGCCAATAATAACCAAGGCGAAGGATTCGTTTGGCCACGGCAAGGCCGCTAAAATGTCCACCACAAATACCGTCATGGACCTGTTGGATGGTATGAGTGGCCTCCGCGCCAGTTAGACAGTGAAGGAGGATGCCATCAAAGCCACGTTTATAGAGGAGTCCCCCAATGACAACATAACGCGAAACACTTTTAAGAAAAGCACGTTTGCCGTTACTAGTAAGGTCAGGTGGGAGGACAGAGATTGTAAGGTAGTCGTGAAATTGGTGGTACCAGGTATCTTGTGAATTAGTAGACACAGTATTTATCATACAAACTACCGGGGTTGAATAGGATGGGGCAAAAAGTTGTTGGACCATGACGAATAATTCAGAGTCAGTTGGCACGGTGGGAATTTGCGAGGCTAAGCAAGCCTTAGTAGCCGCAAATTTGTTAGTGGAGCGGGGAATGGTTTGTATAGAATAGTGGGTAAATAAGGCTAGAAGTGAATCCACGTAGTGTTTGTATTTTTGAAGTTCCTCGTTTTTGCATTGGTAGACGCCCATAACTTGAGTGACTACTAATTGAGAGTCGCCAAAAATGTTGATAGATTTGATACCTAAGTGTAACGTAATTTGGAGACCCAGAACAAGGGCCTCGTATTCCGCTGTATTATTAGTGCAAGGGAAATCAAGTCGGAATGAAAGAGGCATAGGTTCAGCGTTGAGAGGAATGAGAACAACGCCGGCTCCTCCGCCGCGCTGGCATTTAGATCCATCGAAGAAGAGGGTCATTGGGTACGACTCCTCCGTGAGGGAAAGAGTAGCGATGAGTTCGTCGGGAAATGTGAAATTGGTAAATTGTTCCCCAGGTAAAGGAGCTTCCGCAAGTTGGTCTGCGATGGTTTGTCCTTTGATTGATTTCTGGTGGACAAACTCAAGGTCGAGGTCGGTGAGAAGCATGAGCCATCTAGCAATGCGTTGGTTCAGATGAGGTTTGGCATACATGTAATGGATGGGGTCTGTATTGGTGATGACGAGAGTCTTGTGATTTAGAAGGTAGTGTCGGAGTTTGGTGGCCACGAATGATAGGGCAAGGCACAATTTTTCTACATGTGTGTACCTAGTCTCATAGTCCACCAAAGTATGACTTATATAATAAATGGCTTGTTCGTGATTCTCAGAGTCACGATGTGCAAGCATGGCTCCTACAGCGTGGTCGGTGGCGGAAAGGTAAAGGTAGAAAGGGCAGTCGTCTTGGGGTGGGATAAGCACGGGTGGCTGCAAGAGATAGGATTTGAGAGCTTCGAAGGCTTGGTGACATTCTTCGCTCCATTGGAATGCAATATCCTTTTTAAGGAGGTGATGGAAAGGTTGACACCAATCCGAGAGTTGGGAGATGAAACGTCGGATAGATTGGAGCTTACCTTGTAAACTACGCAATTGTTTGAGATTTTTGGGTGGGGGCATTTCTAGGATAGCTTTGACTTTAGATGGATCAACCTCAATGCCACGCAAAGAGACGATAAAGCCAAGAAGTTTTCCCGAAAGAACACCAAAGACACATTTCTTCGGTTGAAGGTGAACAGAATATTGTAACAGGCGATCAAAAATAATGGTTAAAACATCGAGATGTTCACTACGATGTTTAGACTTGCCGAGAAGATCGTCGACATAGTCTTCAAGGATAGTGGGCATAATGTCATGAAAAATGTAGGTCATAGCCTGCTGATAGGTAGCACCAGCATTCTTAAGGCCAAATGGCATGACACGATAACAGAAGGTTCCCCAAGGAGTTATGAAGGCAGTTTTGTGTTGATCGGCAGGGGCAACCAAAATTTGGTTGTATCCTGAAAAGCCATCCATGAGAGAGAGCATCTCATGACCTACAGTTAGATCAACAAGTTGGTCAATGCTAGGTAAGGGGAAGTCATCCTTAGGGCAAGCGAGGTTAAGATCCCAGAAATCTATGCATATCCAAAGTCCCTCTGTCGCTTTAGTGACAGGTACGATGTTAGAAATCCATTGAGGATAGTCAATAGGCAAGATGAAGGAAACAGAAAGGAGTCGTTGGAGCTCCTCTTTGACCAAGAGAGCAATGCGTGGATGCATTTTTCTCAATTTTTGTTTGACTGGTTTGGAATCGTGGTTTAGGGTGATGTTATGGATGGTGATGGTAGGATCAATTCCGGGCATGTCAGCGTAAGACCATGCGAAAGCTTGGTTGCGAGCACGGAGAAAGGTAGTAAAGGCGGCTTGTTCTGATGTGTTAAGGGATTGTCCAATCTTCACAATGTGAGGATCCTTCTCCGTCTGGATGTTGATTTCTATGGTAGATTCGTTTAGCATAGTTTGGGTTTCAGATGGTAAGGCTCGTTGAATATAAGAATCATCCGTGCCAAGGTAAGTGAGGATGGAGTCGTCATCCTGGCATTCAACAACATTAATCAAAGGCGAATCCTCTTTGATCATGTCTGGATAAAGAAGGGGCAAAGAAGATGGGTCATCATTATCGCGTTGATAAGTGAGAGGACCTATGAAGATAGCATTTATGAAAAAAAAAAGTTAGGAGGGATGGATTCAGGGTCTATAGATTCTGCGGGTGATGATGGTTTGGTAGGGGCGACGTCTTCTTCTTCCAGGATACAGCTGACAGGAGGTGTCTCCTGTGTAGGTGTTTCGGGAAAACTGAGACCACTGCGATCATTGTGTTTACGGGTAGTCACGGGAATGAGTGTATGTCAGCCTTGTTCGTAAAGGCCAAAACCAAAGCCTTTCCACGCACAGCGAGTCAAGAAGGTGAGGGCGAAATGACGATTTGTCAAGTATTGAAAATCAGATTGGAAAGGAACCACACCAAGAGGAGGTTCAGGGGTAATGGAGGATGCGTCAACACCCCCATACGTTAGGTTAGTGCGGAAATGGGGTGGTCCGTAAGAGATTATCTCCCCCACGCGACGGTCGTAGGTGGGATGTGCATGTAATTGTCCATACTCCTGTGGGGTAGGGAAAGAACTAACGTTATATAGGCGGTACTCCCCCAGCGTAAGGCACTGAAAAACATCTACTAAGGGGTCAGAGGTTGGAATGTTAGCTGCGGGAAGGGAAGTGGTTTTTGCGATGGTGGTTTCATCAATTGAAGGCATAGGCGCGGTTGAGGTGGATGGTTGAGGTACATTTGAGGAGGATGGTTGGGTTGAATGTATGGGTGTCTTGATTGGTATAAGCACATCGTTCGGGCGGTATAACATATTGTAGGTTTTAAAGGGGGGAGGGTCAGCTTTTACGGTGTAAGACTTCCCCTCGTACTCAAATTTTATGCATCTATGTAATGTTGAGGGAATGCATCCTATGGCTCGGATCCAAGGACGACCCAGCAATATATTATATTGGAACTCTCCCTCAAGGACATAGAAGAGTTCGGGTAAAGTACGTGGTCCTACGCGAATGTTGAGGATCACGGTGCCTAAGGTAGAAGTAATAGCGTCATTGAATGACCGCAACATGATGGGGTTGGCACACATGCAACTAGAAGGGATGTTCATCTGTTGGAAGGCTTTTGAAGAGATGATGTTTAGGCTAGCGCCCCCGTCAATCATAACCCGACGTACTCGAATATCCCGGACGTAAGCGAAGATGAAAAGGGTAGGGTCAGGGTCTTCTGTACCAAAGTCGACAATTTCATCTTCAGAGAAACTGACTGCAGCAACTTGTTGTACAGAGACAGAAGTGGTTGGGGCAGTGGGTTGTTTGGTGAGAGAAGCAACGTGATTAGGTGTTAGAATGGAAGTGACAGGCAGGGTTTCATTAGGTAAAACCTCTATCCCTTGAAGGATCTCAACGAGAGCTTGTCGATGAGATTCAGAAGTCTGAATGAGATCATACAGTGTCATTTTTACGGGCGATTGGTGAAGCTGTTTAATCATATTTCGGTGGGCAATGCCATTAGAGACGAGATAGGCGGGTCCGTGAATGACCACTTTAGGTGGTGGTGCAATTGGGATGTTTGACGGAGAAAGAGATGCCGCAGGTGTGTTTTCTTTTTCTTTCCCATTGTTTTTCTACCCTCGAGTAGCGACACTAATCATATTAATCTTGTAGACCTGAGATGAGGAAGATGGTGGGGATAACTCATGGTCTTCAAGAGGTGGGGTTGTAATAATGATAGATCTTGGTGAGGTGGGGATAGATGGTATAGGAGAGGGAATGGAAACTAAAGGTCTCTCCCTTCGTAAGTTGTCTTTCTTAATCTTTCTATCCGGGAGAGGTGACTGGCGAAGGATTGTTTTTAGAGCTTTGCATCCCTCCACATCATGTCCTGGTGTGCGGTGATAAGCGCAGATTTTAGACTCATCGTAACCCATAGGTCGGGGCTTAGACGGGTCATAAGGTCTAAGTGGAGGTAGGGAAATGGTCGCATTCTCCACCAACATAGCAAGGATTTTGGCGTAATATCCTTTGAGTGGGTCAAAATCGGAAGAGGATGAGGGTATTGGTTGTGCGGGTTTTGGTAATGCTTGGGCATGATTGGTTCACACGGGTGGTGGTTTAGCTGAGGGGTGTTGTTACATGGTTTTTACTAAACGTGATTTCTTTGGCACAGAAGCTATGTTGGATGATGAGGCCGCAGATGATGTGGTATCAGAAAACAACCATGGGGAAATAGGAGTGACTGAAAACAAATATTTTGATGATGGAATTTGTTTAGGGTTGATAGGTGGACAAGATACACGGAGTGACGGTGTTGCTATACCCTGGAATTTCTGTATAGGTGCGGAAGGCGTAGGTTGTTTTGAAGAAAATGCAGGAGGTATGATATATTGATGTAAGGTAGAGGGATGGGGTCCCAATATGGAAGGTAGGTATGACGATGATGGCTTTGATTGTGATAGGGGCACAGATTGAGTTTGTCTCCTAGGTGGCGGAGCGGATTTATTTTTGGATAGATCGAGTCACTTAGGCGGGTGTGTTAGACTGGGCATTGGTGAGGTCCCAAGCGTAGGGGAAGATCTGGTTAAGTTGATAGAAGTGGACGGGGCATTTGGTAGAGGTGAGGGGGGTGAAGGTGAGAACAGGGGCATTTTAAGCTTCTGTAAGCACTTCGGGTATATGGTGGAGACATCAGGATCAGTCATTTGCATTTGAGTAGAAAAAGGGGTACTCAAACATTCCCATAGGGCCTGTCTATCTTCTGTGGAATGACAGTCCCCAGGTGTGATTTGTAATTTTTGTACGGAAGAAAGGTGGGTTGTAATTCCAGTCCACTGCGGGTGTGACACAGGAGGCAGATGAGGCACTGTATCAATAGATGTTAAGAGGTCAACCAGTCGTTGAAAAGATTTAGGCAATGAGGGACTAATAGGTAGGAGGGCGTGTTCGAGGGGATCTGTCACGTTTAAAGAATGTGATGATGTTAGTGTAAGATATTTCTCATCTAAGGATGTCAAAAGGAGTGGCGAGCCTTCCTCTTGTGTAGCAAAAGTGGTAGAAGGGGACGTTTGGGAAATAGATAAATTAGATAGCATCCACTCACAGTCTTGTAGGGATGTGGTGTAAGAAGACTCGTTGATGAGAAGAGAAGTCCGGGCAGTTAACTCTTCTATGGGTAAAGGAATGATTTCACTTTGGCTTGATGGTGGTGAAGGAGGTTCAAACTCCTGTGTTGGTGGAGAGGCTTGATTCAAAAAAATTTCAATAGAGGCTTTTGGCTGAGAATCAAAGACTGCATGGATCTCATGAACACTCTCCTCGTCTAAGATATCTTGGTTCACGTTACTGTTGGACGAGTGATTCGGGAATGGCTTGTTGAAAAATTTCAGATTTCGGTTAGCAGGGGCGTTAGGATTATCAAGGGTTATATCCCCTGCGTCAACCATTTCCTGCACTATGTTTTTCAACATCTTGTAGTTTTCATGACTATGTCCTTTTACGCAGTGAAAGTTACAAAAGTCATTTTCTTTGTACCAGGAAGGTATTGCGTGGGTGGAGTCAAACCCAGAGTGAGGTTTAATAGGGCGCAAGGTGATAGCCCCAGCTTTGAGAAATTTCTCCAGGATGACGCCATAAGTTTCTCCCAAGGGAGTGTAATTGGTGGGCTCGGATTTGTACTTATAAGTGGTTTTTGGCGGAGTATTGGACGGTGTTTGAGATTTGACCATTACCGCGTGGACAACTCCTTTTGATTTAGAAGAAGTGGACGCATGAGAAGTGGTGGTGTTTGGCTTGTTGGTAGAATCAGGAGTTCGGAAATTGGGGTTTTTGTTATGCAACCGTAATTTCTCTTCTTCTAAGGCTCGAATTTCTAGTTTCTGAGCCATGGTAAAGGCCTCGTCGAATGTGTGGAAAGTTTGAATTTGGAGGGTAGGGGAGATGTGCTTAGCACAGGCCCACGTAAATAGTTCGATGAGTTCGGTTTGAGGCAAGGCATACGTAAGTTGGTTGATAAGGCCCCGCCATCGTCCAACGAAATCTGCGATAGATTCGTCTTCAAATTGTCAGATGGCATAGAGGTCAGTGATAGATACTTTCTTGGCAATGTTAATGGAGAAATGATCCAAGAAAGATTGGGCTAGTTGGTTAAAAGAGAAGATTGAGTGCTGGGTTAAAGCACTGTACCACTCCAAGGTAGGTCCTGATAAGGACATGGGAAAGGTGCGGAGTAACAAGGCATCATCATGGGCAATCAAATAACAAGCATGTCTAAATGATCGCAAGTGTTGTTGAGGATCCTCTTTACTGTTAAAACGAGTAAACTTTGGCAACTCCCATTGAGGAGGATATGAATGAAGGGGGACAGAATGGTGAATGGGCTCCCGACAAACTTGCTCATATGTCAAGGCGCTACGACTTCCTGAAACGGAAGCCTCCAGGTTTTGGATTTTGTCCATCATTTGTTTGATGAAATCTATGGTTGGATGAGATGATGGTGCCACAGAATAGGGATGTCCCATATAAGGTGTTGAGGTTACTGGATACGTGTATGGGAATGAAAAGGTAGGCAGAGCTTGAGAAGGAAAGCTCGTGTGAATAGGTGGCAGAGAGTAAGTCATGAATGGAGTGGTCTGAAAGAGAGATGAGATAGGGGCAGTTGGTGGTAACGATATGTGGGGTCCAGGGTTAACCAAAGGAAAGCTAATCGGGGTCATATGAACCTCTGAAGCTGTCGGATTGGGAGACGGGGCTAGAGATGTAGGAAGTAAGGCAGTGTTATCAGGAGGAGTGGGAGCTAAATGAGCAGCTGTACTAATAGGCATGCCAATAAGGAGCTGACCATCAGGTGTACGGTCGGGGGCATGAGACAAATAGTATTATACAGTGCTGGGATTAGCATCCAGAAATTTGGCAAAGTCCTTGTCTCCTACAGGAATTTGGGGGATCTCACTGGTGTCCGTAGGGTTCCCTATAGAATGTGAAGGGGGTGATTTAGGCAAAGACACAGAGCAGGCATGTGAAACCATGGCGGCCGCTTGCTTCCGAGTGATGATAACCATAGACAAGAACACACAGGAAAGTTTCAATCTATCAAGAACAAAAACAACCTCATAATGATGAATCTGGCAAGTTGCTGGTTTGTCAGGGGCTGATGAAGACAGTAACCGATATCGGTTTAGTAACCGGTGTCGGTCGTAGAGCAAACGACGTCGGTCCCTTAACCGATGCCGGTGTCAAAAGTCTAGGATAAGAAGATATAAAAGGCTGCTAATTTGATTTTTAGCAACGTTGAGTATATTTATCAACTTATTGATCATAGAAGACAAAGTATGACAGAGAAAACAGAATTTGAAAACAAGCAAGAGGCACACGCAAATCTAGAGACTAATCCTAGGGTTAATTTTAGTTATCGTGGGCTTATGCCTTTAGACGTAAGATGATGTCAGAATCCTAAACAACAAGACCTAGGGGAAATGTCAAGTTTTTTTTGGCTTATAAGGTTACCTCAATCGAGCGGAGGAATACCGCGGAAAAGGGGGGATGTTTGAGCTGTTGTGTTAATTGTGAAGTGATTCGGTATGTGTTGTGCAGTGAAACTAAGGTTAATTTCCTGTCAATACCATGGATATCACCCCCACGTGTACGACCTGTTACTTAATCTATGTTCACTAGAATTGAAGAACAACAAGCATGAATGCAATGCACATGTTTTAAACCCAAATCGAAAATTATATTCGATGAAGCAAGAGAGATGACTTTCACTAATGTGAAACTAGGAAAGCAAGACAAATTCTTTACGAAATATATAAC
Organism: Taxus chinensis; assembly: GCA_019776745.2. Taxonomy (NCBI): domain Eukaryota; kingdom Viridiplantae; phylum Streptophyta; class Pinopsida; order Cupressales; family Taxaceae; genus Taxus; species Taxus chinensis. The sequence continues at coordinate 778,285,102 of CM034149.1, read as the reverse complement.
AAAAGCAGCAATAGCAAATATGCTTCCTAAAATGAAAATAAGCAAGAGAAAGAAACCCAAAATATGTCCCACCAGGCGTGCCAAAATGTTTCGCTCGGAATGTTTCGACTTCTGGGAATAGAGTTGCTTCTATCCTTTCATTCCTTTTAGAAACAGATGAGGTTAGGGTTAGGAGGAATACCTGTTGAATGTCGAGATGGTGTGCGCGTACCGTAGAGAAAGATCAGGCTGACTGCGGAGAACTCCTTTTTGTCCTGGAAGGACTACCTGCAAATAAGAACACAAGACCACAAGATTTTGATTAAACAATAAATGAGGAAACTGCCTTGGGCCCAGGAAATATAAAACTTCCTTTCGAAGGTGGTCAGTTCCCCTACTAATATGAATTAACACAAAAGACTGCAAAATATCAATTAAATTATTTTGTTAAACTGGGTAGGGGGAAAGGCTGGTTTTCTGGTTTTGATCAGAGGAACCGATGCCGGTTACTGATAACTGATGCCGGTTACTGATAACCGATACCGATGGGTTATAGGATCTTCTTGGTAGCTATGGTGTTTGTAATGGCTGGTTTTTGGATGGTATTAGGAAATGGGATGATTAGAAGCAAAAGAATGACAGTTAGATGCAATGGCACGTTGGGTAGTGGATTCAGAAACGGATTTAGGAGCACTGAGATTCAAGAAGCATAAGAAATGTTATAACAAAGGACATGCAAGATGTGACTTAATGGTTTTGACCAAGATGCAAGTTGATCTCCTTGGTTGTAAAAACTTCTGGTTTCTTTACTCGTCTCTGCTCTGTCAAGTGAAGATCTGGACTCTGTTCCTCGCTCGCAATGCTCTCTGTTGATCCAGAAATCCTTTGACTGATCTCCAAAATGAAATTCCGATCCGTTGTTTTGGTTTGGGGAGCCCATTTACAGGGAACCGATGGCGGTTGCGTAACCGATGGCGGTCGAGTAGGAACCGACATCGGTAAGGAAAAAGTAGGCTATTTTTAGTAAAATAGCCCACCTTCCTTGCTTTTCTCCCGAGAGATCAGTTGCGGGCTTGGTCAAATGGCTAGAAGGTCGGCTTTGGGTGCGAGTAAGGAGGCATTAGTTATGGATGTGAGTCTAGACCAAGTCATGGGTCTTAATTAGGTTAGTTTAGGGTTAGGGCTAGGTCATGATGAGGTGGCAGAGTGAGGTGGTGGGTAAGGTGATGTGGATTTATCAATTACAAGGTAATTAATAAATAATTGTGTAAAGTTTAGGTAATGAGGTTAGGTTGCGAAATGGGATGCGGGTCACAAGGGGTCGTAAGACACGAATTTGGTGTCTACAAGTGTATGGCATCATTGATCTTCGGTACTTCGATTTTTTGACCATTTATCCTTAACTCTAGTTAATTTTGGTAACCGTGGGATAGTTGGAAAATATGTTTATTTTGTAATGTGAACTTAGTCATTTTACATGCATGCCAGTTTTGGAGGGTGAAGCCCTAGAAAATATTCTTTAGGCCACCATTATTGTGTGCTCCCAAGATCATTTTATCTGCAAATCTGTTTTACGTGAAGATTTGAATTGTGAAAATTCCTTCCATTTTTGACTGTTTGAACTCAAAGAATGATTTTGATGGAGGTGGTTATGGGTATTTCTATTTTTGGCTTTGTATTCATCTTTGAGCTTGAATTTCATTCATGGTTCATGAGCCTCTGTGAGCTTCTGTAGTATTTATTTTTTATTTTTCCTGTGTGAGGCACTTTTGGAGAGTTTGAAACTCTTTTCTCATATTTCTCTGTCCCTCTTGGCGATGAAGCTTCTCCATCTTAGCTGTAGTATTTTTGAGCTCTCTGAAAAATGCATATGTAATTGTTTCTTGTTCGTTCACCCCGCATCTTCCATGGAAAACATATGCAACTATGGCTAGTAGTTCAAAACCACAAATTTGGTTGATTTCTTTACCATGGATACCCATTACCATGCATTTGGACTTGGTTTAGATCTAGGTGTTTTCTTTTCTTTCACTACCTTTGAAGATATTTTGAAGGTTTAAAAAAAATATCTTCAAAAGTGTTGAGTTCTTTTAATTTTGTCAATCTTTGCAAAAGGTGTGAAAATCATAAACGGTTCTAAAATACCCAATATATGATGAATAGAACTATGAAAGTATGTATTGGTCGATTCTTTCTCAATTGTAGTATTCTTGTTTCTATTACGGGTATTTATCCTTTATTTACAGTCCTTTGATTCTTTGGTTTCATGATTAAAACAATGCTTTTAATCTTTGTTTGCTTGCTAATACAATGTTATACAATGCTTCAGATCTAAACACTCGTAGTTGTGGGTATTTGCATTTTCTAGGCACTGTTAATTTTGTGACGATGTTGCCATTGACTAGTCTTTTGTGATTGTTAATCCATGAACATTCTCATCTTTGTATTGGTCTTTGATGTTTTCCTTATGTGTTCACCCTTTAATACTTTTTGATCTCTCTGTGAGGGGTTTTTGTCTCATTCCTTGCATGGAATTTGAATGCATAACCTGGTAATTTTAGTATTTTGAAATGAAAACCTTGAACTTGGTAAACCTTTTTCTCAGCTCGAATTGGTTTTATTTATCTATTTTTAATACAGTCGTGCCCTTGCTTCTAATTCAATGTTTGTACTTGGATATTTTGGTTTTGTTTCTCAAATATTCAAACACATAACTTTCATAAAGTGGGTATCTACATTGTAGTACAGAGCCCTGTAATTTTCTTTACTGTGCTAATTTTGACAATACCCAAATCTGGGTTCTCTGTGTTTTTTTTTTAAATCAACCTTTGGCTCTTAGTTTAACCCTTCTCCCGAGTTTTCATGACTTGGGAATATGTAGGGGAAACTCTATGTAGAACCCAGTAGTATTTACCTTTTGAACTACTCTCAATAAGTCGAGATTCCCTTTGTTTTTAATTTTTGAGAGATTTCAGTCTTTTCAAGCTAAATGATTCATTACTTGACTATAATGAATCAGAATTTGTGATTTGGTTTAAATTTGTCTATTCTCTCTATAGACCATTATTGTTATACGTTGATGTACTTTTGTCCCCTGAAGTTGTATTTTGTATTTTGGAAACTGAAAATTCTAAGAAATAACATTTTTGTAAAAAAAACATATGATTATAATCTTCCATTTCCAGGTCTTGTACCTTTGCAACTTAATAGCTCATAAATTTTCTTCTTCATATATGTCTTTATTTTAAAATATTTGTAATATACTTTCAACAATCTGTTACTTGAATTTTGATGCTTCTTTGGTTCTACTAGAAATTGTTGCTCTGATATTGGAGATTTGTACATATCCAGTTTCTTCATTTGTTTTAGTTTTTGTACTTTGAACTCTTCTTTGATTTCTATTTGAGAATCTTCCTTTCTAAACTATGCCTCATGTTTAATGTACAAGTTCAAATGATTGACCCTTTGATAACTTTGAAATGGCTAAGAATTCCAACTTTTCTGTAATTTGAAACATTTATTCACTTTGTCAAGTTGACACTTTGGAAAATAATATAAATGTTTTATTGCTTTGCTAATACAATAACCCTAGTTCTAGACATTCTTAATGCTACCTAAATTTTGGATCTTTTCATCCTTTCTTGTGGAAATCTTGGTATAGAATGTTATCTGTAACAATGCTTGTGATATAATTTTTTTTTCCTATGATACTCCTTGGAAATATGGTTGTTGGATTTGATTTTGATATGAGAATATAACTTTATTTAAATTGTGAACTCAGCAGCTTAAATGATGTACTTATTTTATTGACCTAAAATGGTGTAGTTGACTCTACATTCCTTTAATGACAATCATTTTTCCAAACCTGCAAATACATAACTGTACTTGTCCATTTCTATTTCTACCTATATTCTTTAAATACATAATAGACATTCTGAGCCTATACACAGGAATGTATTCCCTTTTCTCAATCAAGGAGAATAATAAATATTTGTTGACTCTTGTCACTGCAAAACTGAAATGTTGCTTCCTCAAATTTTCTACTTTACTTTCTTATGTGACTCGAAAACTAAAGATTGTATTCTGTTGCAAATGAATGTAGACCCATTTCTTCCTTAATGACTGGTTGTATCTTTCTTTGATAATGGAGCTTTATATTCTATTGGTGGATTTTCTAGTAATTTGCACTCATTTTTAGTGAACCTTGATTTTCTGTTTCAATTTTGTAACTTTTGTAATTGACTGAAAAATTTGTTTTTCTTCACTATGTTTGGAAGTAATTATATTGTAAGCTTTTTTCTTCCTATTCAAACTAGTGTTGAGGCAACTTGATTCAAATTTGATTGATCCATGTTTCAGATTCCCAATAAGCCTTGATGTTCTTGAATGTATTATGTTCTTCAAATAACTATTGCTTGAAAATTAAACTTGTAACTTTATCATTATCTGTATTTAGGTTCTTAATGGATTCTTATAGGAAAGAATATATTGATACACATTTGCTTTTATATGCATGATTATGATGTAGCAGTTTGTATTTTTCATTCAGCATGCATCTAAAATTTGGAATCCTTCTTGAAGTTTCTAGATGCACTTAATAACTTCTTGTTTTGAACTTTCTTCAATTCTTGTATTTCTGTACTTTCTCAATTATGAAATCAAGCTCTACAAATGCAAAGCATTTTAAAGGCTTCCTTGTAGCTTTATGTCCATGATTCTTTTGATATACATGCTAAAACTAGATTTGATATGTGTACTTATCTTAATAACTGAAAATTTTGCACCTGCACTTGTAAGTTTGTAAGAGTGTACTTTCATAATTTCTATGAATTTTGAAATAGGCCTTTAAAGTTTTATTTACAGCTATAATTTAATCCTTTACCTTTTATTCCAAGCTGGAAATATAATTTTTTCCTGTATAGTGGCTTCTGCATGAAATTGTAGTTGACTGATATCATTTGCTCGCTGCACATACTTGATAACTTTTAATTGTTTTTTTGAGCTTATATCTCTCATTCATGCCTTTAAAGTTTCCTTTCTTATGGCATCTCCTGTAAATATCCTCTTCATGGGTTCTGGTAGAGGTGTGTTAATGAAATTACAAGATAACCTTGCTCATTTTCTTTGTTTTGATGAAAATTTGTTCTGAAAGAACTGTTACTTGTATCTTGCTTCCTCACTTCTTCTTTCACCATCTTAATTCCTTTCTTTTATACATCTTCTATCTGCATTGTCCCTCTTTCTAGAATAGCTCATAAATTTGTATTATGTAGATTCCTTCAACAAGTATTTATTTTCTGTACAGTAATCATTTTTAGAAAATGATTTATCCTTTCTAATCTGCTACCTATACCTGCACACTTACAGAAATAGTTAGAAAATATTTAGGATTTTTGGCCTCTCTTATTTTCCATAGTTTTTATTTCTATTTATTTTGTGAAATGATTCTAGGAATCATATGTGTTAATGTAGAATGTTGTTCTTATCAACTGTGTATTTGTATGTGATGTACCTTATACCTCTATTTTTTAGAAATCCATCTGCATATAGTTAGATAGTAAAAGGGTAAAAATTAAACACTGAGCTCAATGTCTAATGATAATTATCTTTCATTTTTCAGGTACATTATGGCTGCTAGGAGAGCTAAGTAAAAGATGGAGCTGGAGCTGAAATGAAGATACCATAAGAGAAACCCAAGGCAATGATGGGTTTCTTCTATACCTTTTTACTTTTAACTTCATGCATATGTAATTCTTTCTTCAGTAGCTATGAGTTACATCCCATGATTTGTGTGGGAAATATTGTACTTCTTCATGAATAAATTATTTATAATTTATGTACTTGAGTTATATACTTCTTTCTACTTTCAGATTTACGTATATTGATTGTATAACGAAATAAAAAAACTCAAACACATAATCAGATGTATTTACATGCAGAAATAAAGAGTTTTGGAATTCCTGTAGCTTAATAATGAACTCTCTTTTTGTAAACTACAACTCTATCTATTGTTGTCAAATCTAGCATTTCAACTGAAACTGTGATTCCCACCATTCATCAAGGCAATACATTAGTCCTTCGTATATTTTGTGTTTCCTTGCTGAAGACAAACATGGAATGGAAGGCTATGTGAGGTGTTACATTGTGTAAAAACACACATTGTTGTAGATTACATGTAACTAATCAATTGATGCAACTAAAAACATGATAAAATTGTAATGCATTCCCCTAGTTAGGTCCACTTCATCAATACCGTCCATCGTAACAAAGTTTCAAGTTTGCAATTTTTTCACAAGTGCAAAAATTGTCAACATTTTTTTAAGAAAAAACCTTTTATATCATTGTGGATGACGAAGGTTGTCGAACAAGGATTAAAACCTTAGCTTTAGGTGATGTTGTTTGAATAGATATTTAAGGGGCTATGGAAATAGTTAATTTTGGTTTGTCTAATGGGGTAGAAAAATCTAGTGGTAGAGGTAATGGCTACGAAAGTGTTACTTTTCTTAGGTTTGGATGGGTCCATATCGTAGCTTTTTGAAAAAGTAACAATGTGAACAACGTCATCCTGATGGGAAGATATGGGTGCTTTAGATTTAGGTTAAGATGATGATGTATTGTGTGATTTTGAAGGAAGGTAAGCTAAATTTCTAAGATTTTGAGAAATTAAATGAAAGGCCTTATAATATTCTATGGAATGACCTTGTTGTCGTATGGTAATCCCAGGAGATGTTGAAATCTTACCAGGAGGGTTTCCATTATTTGGGATCTGATGGTTTGGGAAGGTGTAATCTAATTAATTATTGTTAAAGGAGGTCTTATAAAATAGTTGTATAGCTCCCTTGAGGTGCACATGCAGATGACGATGGATTTCTGAATATCTTATCTTTTAGTTGAATTGAGCCTTTAGTTGGGGTTTGTCGAGCTATTAGTTGTCGAGGGATCTTTGTTCTTGTAACAGATGAGGGATGAGGGATGTTTATGAAATATTGATAGACATGAATTGGACCCAAAATAATAGGGTGATTTCAAGGTATAAGAGATAGAGGACAACTCAAATGATTCTGATCTTGGGGGACATTATAAGGGATTTTAAAATCTTGAATGATGCCCTATTTATGAGTTCCTTTCACAGTTCTTGATGAAAATTGGTGTGAAAATGATATTTTTCAGGGGGAGGTGAAAGAAAAGGTGAAGGGCCGCAAAGTTGGTATGATTCCAGAGAAGTATACTAAGAACCTTTAAAGACTTGGACAACACCTTGTTTGTTGGGTCCCTTTGAGGTTTTTGATGAGCTAGGTTTATTTTCTAGAGTAGATGCCTACGAAGGACGATGGGTTTGAATGATAGTATTGATGATGTTTTAAATGACTTGTAGGTTTTAGAGGTTTTAGATTAGTTGATGTAGAAATAATTGCTTTCGTAGGTGGAGGATGAAAATGGCCCAAAATTGGTTTAGGAGGAGGTGGTAAGCCATGAATGTTTCCAGTACCAATCATATTTATATATACAAATCGAGGCATAGGTGTAGGTGTGATAATGCTATAAAGTATGGTTGGTATGGAAGTGAATTTATTATATGAAAAATATGGGATAATATCTTCAACATTATCCACAATAGGTGGGTACTTGATAGATAATTATGTAGATGCGATATTTTTTGATGTGATTTCTATCAAAGCCAATGTGTTCTCATTAAAATGTAGTGCTTTGGTGATTATATTAATGGTATGATGAGTGTATATGACATCTGCATGTGGTTGGTCAGTAGAAGGAGGGTGATTAGGAAATGGTTGTTTGAATATGTTAATATTTTGATTAAGGGTGCATTTTGATTAACTAAGCGATATATCACCCGTGTCAATCAAATATTGAAGGACATTATGGAATGTGTGACAAATTTTTATGTTGTGTCCATTGAACCTATCGTATTTACAATAGTCATTATCTCGATACCAAAAAAGATTGGATACGGATGTGTCGATGAGTCAGATAGGTGGGAGAGATATCATATTTGCAGTGAGTTGTTTATCAAATATTGTGCTACAAGTCTCTCCTATGGGTGTGTAGCTATGTTATTATTTATCATGATCAATAGTAGGCCTTTCCTGAAGGGAATATTTAACTACCATAGTGTTAGTAGATGACTTGGAATTTTCAGGATTAGAGGATGTTCTAGATGGTAATTCAGTTCAATGGTTTATTACAAAATGTTTTAACTCGACCATCTTCCAAAGATCAAAGTTCTATCGTACGGAATATAGTAAAGAATTTTTCAAAGGTCTGGAAGGATTTAATTTATAATGTTGACGAGATATGTTTGGTACAGGATCGACAAAAGAATTTGATTAATTCAGTTTTTGGTAATATAAAGGAAAAATAATTGATTGTTCCCCTTAGGTGAGAAAAAAATCAGCAATGGAATCATACTCAAATTTTTTAATAGCATAGAGGTCTATGATAGTGACTTTACAGGATATGTTTATATTAAAGTGTTCTAGGAAGAGTTGTGCAAGTTGTGTGAATGAATAAAGTGAGTACCGAGGAATTTTATTATTACCAATCAAATGCAGGACCAACAACAGACATGGGAAAAAATCCTCACCATGAGATCTTGATCATGGGCTATTAGATAACATGCACGGTAAAAAAACATGAATGTGTTGTTTAGGGTCTTCCTTACCATGAAATTTATTAAATTTTATAATTTACCAAATAGGTTGATATGATTTTTATGGTACTTAAGGATGAACGAGATTATTTCAATTTTGATCGAAAGAGAGCACATTCTTGGGTGTTGATGAAGAAGCCTCAAGATTGAATATGAGGCTCATGAGAGATTGCATAGGATTTTGGATGTGCTAGTTGTTGTGAGGATGAGCCAGGTTGAAATGAAAACTGTCTAGGTTGCGAGTATACCTGATATTGATGAAAAGTGTTTTGTTGGTAGGGAATGTTTTGGTGTGGAAACATTTTTCTGTAGAATGTTTTACTATGGAATGTTGTATTGTCAAAATTTTTGTTGTGGGATATTCTATTGAGGTATGGTTTTCTACGGAATGTGTTTTTGATAGGGAATGTTTTGTTGTAGGATGTTTTTTTTGCAATGGGAAACTTTGTTGAGGTATATTTTGTTGAGGGATATTATATTGTGGACTCTTTCGTTGGGATGGAATAAGTAGGGATGTTTTTTTCGGGTACATTCTGCTGATATGGAGTATTGGCAGGAATATTTTGTTGTGGAATAATTTACGGATACGGGATTTTTAACTATGGGATGTTCTGTTGTGATAGAACATTATAAGCGGGAATGTTTTGTTCGGGTATGTTTTGCTGATATGGAATATTCATAGGAATATTATATTGTGTAATACTTTATTTGTAAGGGATATTTTGTCTTGGGGTGTCCTTTTATTATGGAAAATTATAAGAAGGATTTTTTTTAGGGTATGTTTTTTCTTATATAAAATGTTATGTTCAGGGATGTTTTGTTGAGAGGGCATATAATAAGGTAACTGAGAAACTAATGGTTGTGATGATTGAATGTATTAGTATGGAGGTGGAATGGATGTGGTAGTGAAAGTTGGTGAATAAGGAGGAAATTATTGAGAGGGAATGGCAGAAGTAGCAGGGGATGGTGCTTGTTTTGATATCTGTTGTGACATAAGGGGTGCAGTGGATTGGGCTAAGATAGGATGCATGCTAGAAATAAAACTAGTGTTAACTAAGGGAGAAGATGTAGTACTGGACATAGTGATACTTTGAATGGGTATACTAAATGACTTAGAAGATATGGTGATAGAGGAGGTAATAAAAATCATTTGAATTATTTGAACCACTGAAGATGCTGGGGGTGGATGAAGAAGTACCCATGTTACTTAGGGGAGGTGTGGAACAAATGGAAGGGTCTGACAAAGATGTATGTTGTTGAGTAGTTGTTTTTTGTGAGGAAACCATATGTAGACTAAGAATAGGAATGGAATACGAAACTAATGATGTTTCAGATTTACTTAAAGGTTGTTATGAATCTATTTTTTGAATGACACATTTGTAATTTGGATCAATAAGATGTGAAATCCCATATGAAGGATCCAAAACATTCAGTAGTGGTATAGATGCAGATTACTAGTTTGAATCGATGGGGGGTGAAGAACTAGATAAATGATTGGGGATATTTTAATTTATTTCAGATTTGAATGGTTGTGAAGAAATAGATAAAGGTTCATGAATGTTCGGGGATGGTTCAAGTCCGAATGGCTAGAGTTGGATACCCCTAGATATGAGATATGTGTTAAGGGAAATGGGGTTTGAATCTAACATTGATTCGAAATGAGGATCTCCTCTATCATCAAAAGGAGGTTCATCTAACACTGATTGAGAGATAGGTAAGTATGGTTTCCCAGTTTCTTCTTTCTTAGATGTGTGGAAGATTTGACTATGAAGCTAACGTCCCGAGCTTAAAATATATTGTCACATTTATTCATTATATTTATCCTCTATTTTGTTCCAAGTTTGTTTGGCATCGGAAATAAGAGTACATGTACTTATTTGATGAAATGGATGTTGTTGTTGTAATGGTGTAGAAAATGTTCTAGATAATGGTGTGGATAGGGAGGTAGATACAAGTGTAGGTAATGTGTCAATTTTTTTTAAAGTGTGATTATGATCTTGTTCTCTAGTTTTTATCAAAGTAAACAAACACACAAAAACCTAAAAATGAAGCTAACTAAATGATTTTCTTACAAGCAATAGATAAACATACACAATTTTCTTTTATATTTTTTTGATTTACCTAAGAAATGGAAAGCTATGACTTGTTTAAGCTATGCTTATTAGTAGATTCCTTTATATACCTAAAGATAAGTGAGGCACAATTATATACTACTATCAATACATACATGGTATTGGGGCATACCCCTCACTTAATGGTCATGCAGTGATAAGGGTGTCAAGTGCTTTGCCAATATGCCGAAAAATAGGTGATAATAATCAGCCATAACACAGATTCAACTTCTCTTTTTGGGGATTAAATCCAAGTAGGTATCTACCTGGGTAGGAATTTTTTGAATGATTTTTTGATGTTTAATTGGTGTGGTTGTGTGTGAGGGAAAAATAAAGTGAATGGAACAAATTTTTGTTCTTAATTAAACCTATGTGAATCTATAAGGATGTAGTTGTTCATTTTAGAACCCAAAACTAAGTGTTAATTTTTATAAAGACAATTAAACAAAATAAAATATGGAAAACAAAAATGAAGGTTGTAGGAATTACCCCTAAATGATCCCTTTTTTATTTTAGAAATTTTCAAAGCAAACAATTCCAACAATCTAGTAGATAAGCGCTCTAGAGACAATGATCTACAAACATGTTAGCAAAAATAGAGAGCAAAAAAACAAAAAACATAAAATAAAAGGAAAAATGTGAAACTATGAAAAGAACACAAAGAAATCGTAGATGATTATCCAAACCTCAGGTGATTATTACACAGAGAATCATAAAATAAATTTTTTATTATTTTATTGATAAAATGAATCAAATAAACAAGGGACAATCTCCCACCGAGCGTGCCAATATGTATAAAGTAAATTTTACCTCTTGAACATAACTAAATAAGAAATAGAATAAAACTTACATAACCTTAGGATTTGGGGTTTATAGGTACTTGCAGATGTTGATGGATGACATTTAATTGTTGTGCTCCATGTAAGAAATGATATTAGCTCATGTCCTATGAATAAAGATACAATCAGAGACACTACACGAGATATTTATTAGTAAAAATAATAAGTAGATTGCTTGGTAAAGGCCAGTCCCTGGAATTCAAAGGACTTCCTCACAAGGATGTCAATCCGCTATTTATACAATCAAGTGATTTTGGAAACAAACCATGATATATGATGGATAAATAAATAATGTTATGAAAAATTCATATTTTGTTACAAACATGTAATTGATAATGAAATATGATATATATGAGTTATGGCTCAAAGTTAGAGTCTAAATTAGTGTCAGAATGCTTAGATGAAGGTGATTCCTCTTCTTTTGTGTACTCCGGATCCTCTTCCTTGATGAATTTAGAATCATAGTTGTTAATATAGTCGTCTTTGAAGAAATCAGATTATTCTTCTTTTGTGTCATATTGACAATCAAAAACATTATTGGAATCCTCAAAATCAGGTTCATTATTGTGTTTGAAATTTGAGATTGATCCTTATAATTAAGCCTCGTATTGGTATCCAAACCAAGATAGGTCAGTTTGAATGTGTTGTGCTTCGAAATAATCTTCCCAAAACTTGTTTGTAGTGTCATGAATCCTATGAGTGGATTAAAAAATGGTAGGAACAAAAATATCAATTTAGTAAACTATTCAAAAAATTTACTAATAAACCTCAAAAAGGAAACAATCATAGACATATGTTGGGAAATCAAAGTGATACAATGCATTGGGAAATGACCAGGTGAGTAATTATTTAAACCCAATTTGTAGTCTCTTTTCACGATCATATTCTCACATTTTTGAGCCAAAGTTAAAAATAATTTTATTAGAGTTCACCATTGTTGTACTGAATCAATGTCAACACATTACTATCCAACATTGGCATTCACATCAATCAAGCAATTTTGGTAATCATTTTTAAAGCCTCTCAGGATCGAAAAATCACCATCCAGCTACAAGTATCAATCTTCAATCAAGTACAGTTATCATTTTACACTTTTGTTTATACTTTTAGGTATACTTATTCTACTTAATTGTTTCATTTACTTACTGCTATGGTATTGATATTTTTGTTCCTATTTTTGAGGGAGATGATGTGAGGTGGTTGAGAACAATCGAGGAAGGGATGTAATTAGTTAGATATCATCTAATTTAGCTTAATTTTATTTTGGATAGAAATTAGGTGGATAATTAGGATTTATCAAATGTGAAAATAGCCATGATAAAGATGTAGTGAGTGAAGAGGAGGTAAGATGTCATTAAGTGTCATGTTGAACCTAGAAAAAATTTCACTTGTAAAAATATTATCTAAGCAAGTGGAATCAATTAGGATGTGTTTCAAAAATGACTTGTTGATAAGTAATGTGCATGTAAAAGGAGGGCGTAGAGTTGTTACTTGCAGAGAAGAAGATGAAATAGCATCGATAATGTAGAAAAATACTTTATACAATACCATAGCATTAGTAGGGGGAGGATTTTTCAATCAATATTCTCCTGGACCATTAGCCATAAAGGTTTCCTCAAAATAAGCATTGTCTACACCAAGAGGAGTAAAATCAAATTATTACAATGATTTGTCTGTAAGTTATATAACATCAACCTCATCATCGAAATCTGTGGAATCTTCACTGTGAGCATCATCATGTTGTGTACCACTATCAAGTACGCTAGTAGGTATTATTTTTGTCAGCGAAGTAGAAGGTGTCACAACTGGAGGAGATGAGACACTAACAAGGATGGATACTATCAGTGAAATAATAGTTGTAGTGTGACTATAAATAGTAGGAGAAATGATGGTTATAGTAGGTGATTATGAGAGACTAGACTGACCAATGTCATTTGTGTCAAGAATAACATATGAAATAGGTTTTTGATTAACTAAAATAATGAATATTCTAGACTAATATGATGTTATTATAGCAGTAAGTAAATGAAACAATTAAGTACAATGTGTATCCAAGCATACTAAGTAGAAAATTATAAAACCCTAATTGTAAGATAAAGAAAATAAGATAGTTATTTCACGATGGTGTTAAGGGTGTGCTGAGCTGGAAACCTAGTAAAATAGAAGTACGGGATGTCGTAACCATGCTCAAAAAATTATGTGATAGTCAGATAATCCTGTACTAGGGTGCCTATAAGGACTGGAGAACCCAAACTCTCCCATCCTTCTAGGCACTAATGTCTAAGCAAGTTTTCAGGCTCTGATTGTTTCTGGGTCACTAGGGGTTCACACATTTTTTTTTCCATTTTTCACATGTTTGTCACAATATGGTAGTGAAATATCACTGTAAATCAAACATGAAGATAAAACCCGTAAAAGACAAAGAGAAGTATCAAAACCCTGTAAAAATAAAAGATGCAAATGAATGGGTTAGATTTGGCCCAGATGCCACAATAGTGGGCATACTAAATTGAATGTTGCACTACATTTTGGAACCAAATGTAGTTTTGGTGTGTGTGTGTGTGCATGTCATTCCCTAGGTGCACTTGTGTCAATCAAACTTTGTGAAGCAGTGAGGAATAACTAAATGTAGAAAATGTAATAGTATGTGTGTAAGAAATAGAATAAAACCCCTCCCTCTATGAAGTGTTATTTGATGTAGATCTCCTAGCCTTTTATGAATGGAACTATGTGGATGCAAGTGATGCAATGCATGTAACTCTAGATGGAGTGATGGTAGTAAGTGATGTTAGGACCCTTTTTATTATCTCATAACTTTATATTTATAGGGTTCTCTTGTTCTAATTTCATAATTAATCCCGACATGGAAAACCAAGAATAAGATAATGATGAAAAATATATAGAAAGATCCGAAAAAGAGGTAGAAAAATAAAATAAGGATTGAGGTGTCCCTATACAGGCATGGGCACCCCAGTTTAGGGTAAAACGACAGGAAATTGCCGAAACAACTAGGAATGTATATAAAAATGTGTGGGAATGAAGAAATAAAAGATAAAACAAGATGGAAAAAATGTGGGATTAATTAGTACTTTCATCACTTAAGAACCTTGTAAATAATAATATGATATTGGGTTAAATAATACCTAAAGCACATGATTTTATAACTACATTTTTCCAATACTTTATGTTGGTGAGTGGAAAGTTTGGTAACATAAAGTAGATAGAGATGCATACCTGATGTCCATGTAGAGTGTAGTATAAAACGTGCCAAAATAATAGAAAAAGTGTCGAATGATAAAAAAAAATGGAGGAGCGTAGAAACTATAATTGAAAAATGCACATAGAAAAAGTGATGAGAGAGAACCTAGGGTGAAATGAGTGTGTAGCTGCTGCATTTTTTAGCATACCTTCATGGTTAGTAAGGCGTGTCCCATTGCAGAATTATTTTGTTTTTTTTGCCCCAAATTTGAATTTTTGTTTCTCATATAGGCTGAACCTGCAATGAAAAATGATCAAGTACTCAAATATGTATGTATGTAAAAACACTATCTAAAATACGCATGTGTATAGAAATGTGTAGCAAATGCAAATGTAAGATTTACAAAAAGGAAAGTGTAAGTGGAACATGAACACCTTGATTGATGTCGAGAGAAAGGGTGTAGAAGGATATCAAGTATTGTTGCGAGTTTTAGGTGAAATCTCATGACACCCTAGATAAAAAATTCTTGGGAGGAAATGCTCTTTGCACTCTAACCTTTAAGCACTTCTGCTGAAATGTGTGTGAAGAGATCTCTATATTGTCTTAGTTTTTTTCTCGATCTGACGCCACTGGCCGAAGTAGTATAGAAATTCACACCCAATGTAACCTCCAAGCATGTAACTATTTCCCAGAAATACTAAGGACACCATGTCCTATAAAATTTGTTGTGTATGGGCTTTTTAGAATTGTCTGAACCCACTCGCTATATGTAAATTCACAATGCCAAGGGTGGAAAGTGCATTGTACTAAAATGATGTAATTATGTTGTGTTAGTATGTAAACCCTCAAATTATGCCACCTATTTGGGGGAAACATGTTATGACTATGATAGGAGAATGTGGCCCCAAAAGAGGACCCTCCGTGCTCTGAACTCTATAACTATGCCCTGTAGGGGGAAATGGGGATGCACTTGGTAAAAACCAAGGAACATACAAACAAGAATGGCTAGCCAAAACAAGTGTTAGTCCAAAAAACATATATGTAATAATTGTAATAATACATGTGTAAAATACGCAAACAATGTAGAAACCACCAAGCGTAGTAATGCAAACACACAAGAAAATGAAAGCCACACAAAACAAGTTGTAAACATGGGACAAAACTTATGATGTCATAAGACATGTAAGGCCTTCATGGACACAAAAAATAAAGAAGTTTGCAAAAAAAAATTAGGGCAAATCCTATAAATAAGAGCAAACAAAAGTAGAGAACTAGAAATACACAAACAAGTAGTCATGGAAACATGTAATCCTGATAAAAAATGTTGTACATGGAGCACCCATTAACATGTTAGAGAAATAACCAATATGTAAAAGCGTGTATGATAAAGTAATGTAAGATGCTAAGTACAAAATGAAACAATAGCACCTGAATGAGATGAATGTTGATGCCCCAAGTGATCAATATAGGATGGGTATAAGGTGATCACCCATGCCATATGTAAGAGTCCTATATCAATGATCACACTAAATAAAGGCCTGAATGCACACGTGTTTATGATAAAGATAATGAAATATAATAAATCAATCTAAAACTGTGTAATAATATGATCATACAAAACAATAGCAAGCTAAAAGAAATTAAGCCAAAACAATGCAGTATGTAGTGGATGGATGGGATAAATAAAAGGAATGATAACCAAATCGTAACAATCCAAGAACTCAGATGCTAATCAAACACCGCAATCAATAAGATAAAATTAATTCACTAGAATAACTTTACATAAACCTTTGAAAACAAATGAGCAATAATATCATATATTATTATGGAACTCAATGAAATACAATGAGAATGGGCCTTTCTTATATAGGCAAGGAATAACAATCTAAGAACCAATCAAGGTCGTAGATCAAGAAGTAAATCAAGGAAATAACTAGTCATCAAAGAACTAGTCAAGTCCATAGATTTAGGAAAAAACTAAACATCAAGGATCTAGTCAATACCATAGATCAAGGAAGGAACTATACCTAACAACTAGATAATATCTCCTAATATTTAAATAAGATAAAATAAATATCCACACACATAAGGTGGGTGGGGGGTAAATACAATAAAGGTAAATAAAGTAACTAGGTGAACATGAGCTAAGGTAAATACCTACTCTAATACCCCCCTACGGTGAAGCTAGGGGCCAAAATAGAATTGACATGTCCACAGTATGGGTCCCGAAAACTAGGCCTGATGAGGTATTCATGTCCAATATATCGATGAAGAAATATTGAACCAAAAGAAGGAAAGAATCTTGCTAGAAGTAAAGAGAAAGAAAAAGAATAAGGAAGATGTCTCTCACGAATAACACCCAAGAACAACTTCTAAAACCCAAAGCATTTAACACAACTCAAGGTAGCAAGTTGATGTAAAAAGGCTTCGTAAATATGTCCACAACATGCTACTGTGTTGGAATGTACTTGAAGAAATCTCAATATGCTTGGTCTACTAGTGATCAACTGGGTTACGAGAAATGTGAATTTCACTTTGGTTGTCACACCAAAGTACAGTCGGTGAATCCTATGGGAATCTAAACTCTTTTAATAACTATCAAAGCCAAATAATCTACTGACTCATTGTAACTACATCCCCTATACTCTACCTCTAAAGATGAAAGTGAAATAGCCTGTTTCTTTTTACATGCCCAAGCAACTAGAGAAGAACCAAGAAAAAAAAGATAGCCAGAAGTGGAATTCCTATCATCAATATAACCTGCAAAATTTGAATCTGTATACCCAACCAATTGAGTAGAACCCCTAGTGTAGTGTAGGCCAAAGTGGGAAGTGCCCTACAAATAGCGCAAAATCCTTTAAGAATCCTACTAGTGACTACTATGTGGAGAATATAAAAACTAAGATACAAGCCCTACTGCGAATGAAATATCAGAGCCAGTAATGGTTGACAGTACATGAGACTCCTAAATAACTACCTATACAATGTAGGATCACAAAGTGGTGTGGTACATGTGGAAGTAAGAGTAACCCCAGACTAAAAAGGAGATGGACTTGGCTCGAAATCAGCCATATCAAAGTGTTGAAAAAGATCATGGGTGTACTTTTTCTTACTCAAATGAATCCTTGAAACTATCTGAGAAATTTACAATCTAAGGAAATAATGTAATAACCCAAGAACTGTCATGTCAAAATGTCTATAAAGATCCCTATGAATACTCTGAATGTGGGAAGAAGAGTTTCCATTAAATAACATATCGTCAACATACAAGAAAAGTATCACAATATTCTTACCAACATGTTGGAGATACACTGTATGATCATAGTGGTAATGAAAAAACAAGTAGATAGAAGAAAGGAGTCCACCTTCTCATACCAAGCCCAACGTGAGTGTTTGAGACTGTAGAGTGACCTTTGGAGCCTAAAAATAAGAGAAGAATCCTAAACAAACCCATTCGGTTACTCCATGTATATTTCTTGTTGTAAATATCCATGTAAAAAGGGACTCTTCATGTCCATCTGGTATATGGGCCACCCCTATGATGCAACAATAGAAAGTACAAGGCATACATAATCTATCAAGAAGAAGATCCTTCTACCCTTCAATGGACCCATCAGCTGCATATTTGGTTTGGTATACCCACTTAAACCTAACCATCTTTTTTACTTTGGGAAGAGATACCAAATCTCATGTATGATTCTTCATCAAAGAAGACAACTTAGCTTCCATCACATCATCCCACTTCTATATCCCATGAGCGTGTGAAAAAGATTATGGGATCCTCATAAACTACCTAACAAAAAAGTCCAGAACTAGTAAAATGTGCGTGATGATGGCTAGTGGGTGGAAGATCCTGTATGAAATGTCTTTCCTTAGAAAATGTAGTACGAGCCCACTTAGGCATAGTGAAAACATAATTGGGAATTGTATGAAATGGAAAAGTTGAAAAGTTATGGAATGAGGCTAAAGAACCTCAAAGCTTTGCTAACTCATCTATGCACCATAAGATAAGAGGTAAACAAAAAATTATCTATTTACATGCATATATAAATTTGAAACAAACATTCAAACCCTAGCATATCTAAATATCTCTCTACTCCATGAAATATTAATGAAAGTGAACCTAGTTAGATTCTAATAAATCAAATTTGTGTGTTGTTTGCTCCCAAAAAATAGTGAAGAGATCTCTCCAAGTTGGCTACATGGCCAAGCTTTAGATCTTCCCTTACTAACTATATTTGGAGTGGATGGATGCAAGATGGAGGAGCTGTTAACAATGGAGTATGGCCAAGATCCAAATGTTCTATAGCTTAAAGCTATCACAAATGATTTCTAATGCCAAGATCTCCAAATATGAGAGAGAAGGATGATTTGAAAGGAAATCCTTAGGCTTGTATTTATAGTTTTTGGTTTGGAAGAGTTTGGAATTTGGGTGCATGTGGGACTAAAGCTCAAAAAGTAACTTTAGGATTAGATTAGGATAAACATGCTTTAGGCTTAGTTAAGCTTGGTTTAGGCTAGTTAAACTTGATTAGCAAGTGATTAGAGACTCATTGAGAGTTAGGAGGGGTCTGGATAACCATTTGTGATTGATAGATAGCCTAGCAAGCTTGCAGAAGTGGTCCAGAGAGAACTAGGGAGATTCTGAATGGTCAAAAGGAGGAATGTTTAGCTAATAAGAGAGATATTATCCAAATAAGTTGATTATAGGAGGAATATGACTGAGAAGGTGTCGTGAATGGGCATTTGAGAATGGAGCGAAGAAGGGTTGATTAATGAAGTGTCGTCAATTGGTTGAATTGAGGGAAATGCTAAGTGTAAGCATATTTTAGGTGTCTACATTTTCCCCTCTTTGAGGTGGTGTAAGTGACGTCACTTCAAAGAAAGTAGACAAGCATAAACAAGTAGAAAATTTTTAAGGGATAGAAGAAAAATGAGTAGAATGGAGGATGCCCCCTCGATTGTTCGATGGGGTGATAGAAGAACTCGATCAACGATCAAAAATATCATAGAAAGAAAACATAAGAAAGAATAGTGTGAAGAAAAAGAAAAGGGATATAGAAGAAAAGGAGTATGAGGAAGAGGGAATGAGCTAACATCCATCCAGTGCCTTTTAAACAACTTTATTTTTCATCATATTGCTAATGATCTTCATCATCGGTCCTTATCAAAAAAAAGAATGAACAAAAGTGTAGTATGACATGAAAATCCATATACGAACAAATGTCCATTGCTAAAATCACTAACTCCATGCAACATACAAAATGCAATGTAATACGAGAAAGTAAAAGATGCCTAACTCCATGCAACATACATAATGCAATGCAATACAAGAAAGTAAACAAGCTAACCTAACAGAGAAACAAGTACTATGTTTTTGTTATCGAGCTTCAGTTCCAACCTATTTAAATTAACGACAAGGGTTAATGATGGTGCCCCAAGACAAGGATACATGCGAGGGGAATAATAGAGGACACTTGGGTCCAATGAAAAAGCAATGTGCACTACGAAACAGTACTAGGCAACTCGTTGTGCCCCAGAGTACAGACAAAGTAAGGAACTTAGCTTTTTTTGATGGAGGTAGATCAAGATGATCCATGAGTCATTTATGACGAGAACAAGCAAGAACCAAAGAGATGACATTTGTAGGATGATTTATTATTGTTTTTTGATTTTTCATAAATATATTTGAATGTTTTTTTTAAACATATTTGAATGTTTTTTATTTTTCTAAAATATTTGAATATTTTTGTGATTTTGATAGTTTTCTGAAACTATGTACATGAAGACAAATAAGTGTGGATGCCCCTGGTGATAGATGGGATGCACAAGGGAAAAAGGCCACATGCGTACAAGAAAGGTGAAGATGAGAAAATGCCCCAACAATTAGGTGGGAGTATTCAAAGGAAAAATCTTCACACATAAAGGTGGGACCCAAGGCCATTATGGATAGGTTCAACATGATGATGAAACGTAAACCAATGAAGTGCTGGGAAGAAGCAAGGATGCCCCTAGCGTAAGTTGGCCTAAAAGCACATGATAGAAAGGAAGGAGAAGATTTTTTTTGCGAAAGGGGACAAAGGTGTCTGAAAACATAACAAAAAGGAAATTCCATACACATGGATGTTCTGAACAAAGTAGAAGAACAATGAATGTTATGAATGTAGCTTAGAAGCCTCGTGATGAAAAGGTGATTAGCCAAAGGCAAAAATCGTGAGACAAGATACAGACTAGAGTAAGAGTCTGAAAAAGGTCCAAAAAAAGACACTTGGTAACATACTAATCATGTTTACTCATAGAGATCCAGTGTGTGCACGTGGAATTTAATTACCTCTTGAAGGAAATATTGAATAGACAACAAGTGAAGACACCCTAGCCAATGTGTAGGAATGATTTACTTTGATAGGTGATAGGTGATTTGTGAATGGAGGGTGGAAGGATAGTCGTACATTGCTCCATTGTCAGCATGAACATCCATAGCCCTGATGGAGATGCATTTGATTCTAATCGCAACATTTCTCTATTGCCAGTTAGGCATCCATAGCCCCGATAGAGATTATTGGAAATACCCCAAGAGAGAGTAATATATCAATTTGCTTTTGCTTTGTAGCTTTTAGTATTTTTTGATTGATTTTGATTCTTTTACTTTCTAAAACCTTATTTCAGCTCTCTTGTTTGACAAGGGGTTAAGAACCATAGATGGCTTGATGGAAGGAGGTGGAAGTGATTGTGATGACGACATTGGCTAGTGTCAAAAAATATGTCCAAAATTTCTTCACAACAAGTTTATTAGATGTTGATTGTGATAGGATCTCTAAGAGGTCAGTCATTCTTTAATTTACCAAGGTGATAAAATACCAGGGTCAAACAGATACCATAGAAATAAATGTCACAAAATGTGTGTGAATAGGCTAACCAAAATAACATCGAAGGGATGAAAATGGTAGGAAGACTTGTAGAATTAATAGCAAGGAATGGAAGAAAGAACATCCATGTGTATGCAATACCTGATTGCAATGTTTGATCTTTGTACCTTTTATTTTTGTTGTGTTTTCTCATGTTTTTTGTATTTTTGCATTGTTTTTTATTTTTAGATTTTTGATATTTTTTGGAAAGGTGGGACCAATAAAGTCACTCTACGTGGTAAGATCCAACAACAATGCATGTGACTTCCTTGATAAGGGAGACTAGGCGTGTTTGTTTATCAAGTCATATTTTCTCCGAATCTCGATGATCGTGGTGAGCTATGTACTTAACAAATGACTGTGATTTATCTTGAAACATTGATTGTTCATGTGGGAGCTTGAGTTCCCTATCCATAGGTTTTTGCACTTTGCACCATACTTGATGGTTATGTTGATGTGAATTCTTGAATCACACTTGATTTTTAACTTTGAGAGATGTTGGAAGTTGTTGGGAGACTTTCGAGCTCTTGAAAGTTTTGACTTGAGCTTGAATAAGAAACTGTTTGGGTTTCTTATAAGCTGATGCATGAATTTATTTGATCTTGAGAAGGAGAAGAAAGTGAACATGAACGTTTATAACTGATGTGAGAAATGACCACGGGCTTGCCACAACCATTGATAGAAGAAATATGTGATGGATGAAAAGGATACGGTCCAAGAATTGAAGAGGATGGGATACCAGGAGGTGAGCCACTGATAGAAGATGATGAAGGGCTACTAGAATATGGCCCTAAGATGGAAGAAATTGGGCTATCAAGGACATGGCCCAAGAATAGAAGATAGATGGGCTACCCGGAGGTTTCCCAAGTATAGATGAGGAGGGACGCACCCAAGGAGGATAGAAGGGAAGGGCTACTAGGACGTGGCCCAAGAATAGAAGGTAATGGGCTACCAGGAGGTGACCCACAAGTAGAAAATGGAGGGCTACCTAAGGGTGGCTCCAAGATAAAAGAAGATGATGGGCTACTCAGTGGTGACCTAAGATGGGATTTTGATTGAGGAATGATGATAGATAATGAATGATTTGGCAATGAGAAGATAGGCCATGGATCAATGCTAGACCCTGACATCTTATCATGCTCAGAAGAAGGTGAAGATGGAATGCTAGAAGAAGAGTCAAGTTCCATGACCTTAGGCTCCTCATCTATATTATGACAAAAGGGATAAATTTCTTTTCCCCAATACATGAGCATATCGAGTTCTAGAAAGAATCCTTGTTTGCAATCCTCTAAAGGGACATCTTTGTGTAGTTTAATTGTTCCTTCATTCTGAGAGAAATCAATTAGTAGAGGTTGTTGTTCTTTTGCCATAAAAGGTTGAATAGAAGAAACAAGTCTGATAAGTGGGGAAGATTGATTGACAGAAGAAGATGAATCAAGAGAGAAAGTAGGATTGGAGGAAAGCATCTCATGAATGGATGATTTAGATCTGGTCTTAGATCATTTTTCTAAAAGACGACTTAATGTGGAAGAGAAAATAGGATCATATAGCCAATCCATTGAGTTGCGATGTAGGATTCAAATTAGATGATTGAACTAGAGGGAATCTGAGTCATGGAATTCTTTGACGGAGGAAGAGGTCATTGAAGATGACTGATGAAGGAGGTCTTGTGAAGAAAGGGAGGACCATGACTCAAGAACCGAATTAGATGTTTGATTAATGGAACTTGGAGTCACATGAGTCTTTAAAGGAGGAAGACATCATTGAGGTGATTTGGAATAAAGGTCCTGTGAAGGAAGGGAGGACTGTGATTCAAGATTTGATCTAGGGGTATCCGAAATTATAATTAGGATCTGAATCTTTAGAAGAAGAGTGGGAGTCTGAACAGTAGTTTGGATCTGAATTAAAGAAGAGTGGGAGGAACCCGAATAATAATTTGGATCAGAAGTATCCAAACCATACCACTGACTATGAGATGAAGGTGGGGAACAGGGTACCTGAGTGGGCCCTCTAACACAAAGAACCAAATGACATTTTAGTCGTAATGGGTATCTTTTGATTTGAATTCCTAAACCTAGGTTTCATATTTTTGTAAGTGTGATCAACTGCACAATATTCAGTCATTGTTGGCATCGTTTAAGCATAAATTTCTAGACCTAGATAGTGTGATGGAACTCCTTCAAAAGGGAAGAAAGGCTCCATGTCAATTTGAGTAGCATAACAGAAAATAACTAGACATGTTTCGTAAGTATGGATATGCGTGCATGATTTTTCGAAGAAGGTCTAAGGAAAATAGACATCATGATGGGACAATCTTGATGAGATAAAAAAGGATTGTCCTAGAAAATTTTTTTTCCACATGAATAATCACAAGAAACAATCATGCAAGTGCGAAACACAAAGCCAATCAATAAGGAAATACTCCCTAAAAATGTGTGTGCAAAACGATAGTTCAATGCAAAGATGATCAACACAATGTCAATACTTACGTCAAGCTCGAAATGAACAAGGCGTATATATTAACAAAGGGTAAATATGATTCCCAATCAAAGGATATCATGACCAGTTTAGAGACAAGCAAGGCCTAAACATCAAAGGGAGAGGATAAGAAAAATAAACTACGTAACCACCCCAAAATGGACACTGTCTATTAAGCTTCGCAGAGAAGCAAGATATTAGTATCAAATTGGTACTGAAATGATGACAAAATAAAGTAAGTGACACTAGTCAAGATTTGGAGAAATGTTCAAATTTAAACCAAGTCAAAGTATACTAAGGATGTGCTAAAATGTGTGCAACGTAATGCCACAATACAGATACTTAGATCACGTTTACAAAAAACATGAAATAAGTATCTTAATTATGTCGATACAATGCAAACAAGGTAACACGTCAAAAGGAGATCAAATGATGAACCAATCCTAACTATGATGATGATCTTGAAATCAAGATCAAAGGACTATCAAAGATACGAAAATGTACTTGTGCACTTTAGACGTTTAACAACCCAGCCGCAAACATGGATGAGCATAAATGGACAAAAAAGTGGTGAATACCATATTTGATAAGACTCACAAGGTATGCTTCCTTCTCAATCCAAATGGAAAGCGAGAATGCAAGGGTATAGATAAAAAAGGATGAAAATAAAGTAAGCACCACTTGGGTAGAGTTTCTCCTCGTCTGAAGACAAGGATAAAAATGAGCTAAGTGAGACCTCGTTTAATATCGTGATGAAAGGAACTTAGATCAAACTTAAGTGAATTGTTCGAGAAACAAGGTTAAGAATCCAAGTGATTCGTCACTTCATGATGGCTTGACATGACAACAGACTAGAAAAGTGGGCTCCAAGATAGAATGATCTCCCTAATAATTTCTCTAAACTAGGTGTCATAAGTTGTCTAGATGTGAGTGTGATTTTCCCAAAGAGTTGTAATGAATGATTTGTGAGTATCTCGACTTTAGGGTACCCCCTTCTGATACAATGAGAAAATAGTGCATTCAGTTGTACCATCACTAGAGCCACGATACGGATAATGTTTGACTCTAACTGACAAGGCGTAAAAACTAGTAAATTGGGTAAGCAGAGTGCTTCCTGTTTCATCCACGATGTTACTCAGTGGTGGATTACTTTAGGTTTCTTTGAACCACACCCATTATTATAGCTTAAGTAGTTATTCCAAAGGGGTTATGTTCTAGTTGAGTGGATAGGGACGTACCATTTTCTGAAATCTGCAATACAATGTGAAGTGGTGTGTTTTTTATCTTGCTTAATTTTAATGTGGTTTTAAGTAGCACACCATTTGACAACCTGTATGAAAACATGTGTTAGTGGTTTTTTGTTTCAAGCCTCCATTCTTTGACAAATCATTAGGTCCAATATGCAAAGATTTAGTATTTTTCCATAAAATATCATGATATCAAAAAAAGAGAACTTGCATGTTGCTTTTGATTCCTAAGATCACTAAAAGGTGCGAAGGAAGAGCATACGTAACGTGAAAACTCAATTAAAAAAGAGTTTATCGAAAATACATTTTCACAAAATTTTGAGTTTATTTTAACCAATTTTGAAATTTCCATCCATTAGGAAGCATAAAGTAAGTGTTATTTAAAGCAATAAGAGGGTTTTGAAGTGTTTTTGGTTCCCAAGATCACCTAGGGTGTGAGGGAAGAGCATACGCACTTCGAAAACCTCTATCAACTAAGAAATGAAACACATAACTAAGTAAAAATTAAGACCAAAATAACCCTAAAAACAACTGATTAGTGCCACAAAACCTTTCAAAGTGTTAGAATAGCCAAGAAAACAATTTTTCAAACTTTAAGATACGTTAGAAAATGAATAGTTATCTAATAATGTAAACCATAATTTTTTAAAGTCAAAATCCAAATTTTATGTTTCCATTTTGTATTTCACTTCGATACCTTTCCAATGCAACAAAAACATAGTCATTTCGAGTTTAGGAACAAAATTTATGGCCTCTGAAAGATTAGTAGTGAACACACATTGACATGTGTGCACCTGTTTCAATGGATACACACCTAGTTTCGACGGATACACACCCCAATGTAAAAAAAATAGTGATAGTGACGGATACACACCCCAGAATGATAGATACATGCCTATTTCAATGGATAAGCACGTGTGTAGGTGTTTTTACACCAGAAATGATGCATACGCACCTGTTTCAATGGATAAGCACCCTGGTGAAAAAAATAGTGACAGTTATGGATATGAGCCCAGAATGATGGATATGCACCTGTTTCAATGGATATGCATGTGCGCACATGTGTTTTTACACTAGAAAGATGTGTATGTTCCTTGTTTCAATGGATACGTGCCTAGTATGACACTTACACATGTGCACATGTGTTTTTACACCAGAAAGAAGCGTACGTGCCTATTTCGAAGAGATATATGCCATGTTCGAAAGAGATGCTCCCCTTTTAGGACAGCTACGCATACCCCATGTAAAACCTACAAAATTCACGGATTTTGAAAATTTTGACAAGAAAATAGGTTAACTGTTAGTCAAACAAACCTATTTCTAGTTCAAACCCACAAAATATATGAAAACAAGGGTTATTTAACTAGTTTAAGAAATGGAAATAAGCAAATAACAAGATGTTTCATCTAAAAACATGTAAGTGAACTTTGAAAAACTTAAAAGACCTCCATTAATGGAGGATGTAAATAGTGTCCCACTAGGCGTGCCAAATGTATGTAATGGAAAAGTTGACAAGCTATGGAATGAGGCTAAAGAACCTCAAATATTTGCTAACTCATCTATGCACTATAAGATAAGAGCTAAACAAGAAATTATCTATTTACATGCATATATAAATTTGAAACAAACATTCAAACCCTAGCATATCTAAATATCTCTCTACTCCATGAAAGCTTAAAGAAAGTGAACCTAGTTAGATTCTAAGAAATCAAATTTGTGTGTTGTTTGCTCCCAAAAATAGTGAAGAGATATCTCCAAGTTGGCTACATGGCCAAGCTTTAGATCTTCCCTTATTAATTATATTTGGAGTGGATGGATGCAAGATGGAGGAGATCTTAACAATGGATTATGGACAAGATCCAAATGTTCTATAGCTTAAAGCTATCACAAATGATTTCTAATGCCAAGATATCTCCAAATATGAGAGAGAAGGATGATTTGAAAGGAAAGCCTTAGGCTTGTATTTATATTTTTTGGTTTGGAAGAGTTTGAACTTTGGGTGCATGTGGGACTAAAGCTTAAAAAGCACTTTTAGATTAGATTAGGATAAACATGCTTTAGGCTTAATTAAAATTGGTTTAGGCTAGTTAACTAGGGTTTAGGATAGTTAAGCTTGATTAGCAAGCTATTAGAGACTCATTGAGAGTTGGGAGGGGTCTGGATAGCCATTTATGACTGATAGATAGCCTAGGAAGCTTACAGAATTGGTTCAGAGAGAACTAGGGAGTTTCTGAATGGTCGAAAGGAGGAATGTTTAGCTAATAAGAGAGATATTAGCCAAATTAGCTGATTATAAGAGGAATACAACCAAGAAGGTGTCGTAAACATGCATCTGAGAATGGAGTGAAGAATAGGGATTTTAAAAAGTGTCGTCAATTGATTGAATTGGAGGAAATGCTAAGTGTAAGAAAATTTTAGGTGTCTACATTCATCGTGAGGCTTCTAAGCTACATGCGAAAAAACAATCTTCATTAGGTGACAAAGGTGTTTGAAATGTATGCAATGGAAAGTTGAAAAATCTATGGAATGAGGCTACAGAACCTCAAAGCTTTGCTAACTCATCTATGCACCATGAGATAAGAGTTAAACAAGATTTAATCATATGCATGCATCATAACTTTGACAAAAACATCAAAACCTAGAATATACTACTCTCTACTCTTTAGATTACTTAATTAAGAAATTGAACCTAAAAATATCAACTTAGCAGTCAAAGGTATGATTATTTGTTTATGGTTCTCAAGAATGGAGTCTCACCATTAATGGCTTTAAGGCCAATGGTTCTCTCCATAGTACTTATAACTTGGTTTAAGGATACTAATGGAGGTGTTAGATCAATAATGGAGGAAGAAAAGTGTTAGATCAAATGTCTAATTATCTTGAACATGATACAAATGAGATCTAAGCTTTCTTAGGCTTGATTTGGTTTTGTGTTATGTAAAGTTGTAAGTTTTAATGGGTAGGCTTAGCCTCGTATTTATATTTTTTCAAATGGAAGACTTGGAACTTTGGGTGCATGTAGGACTAAAGCTCAAATAGAACTTTTAGATTAGATTAGCATAAACATGCGTTAGGCTTAGTTAACTAGGGTTTAAGCTAGTTAAGCTTGATAAGCAAGTGATTAGAGACTCATTGAGAGTTGGGAGGATTTTGGATAGCCATTTGTGAATGATAGATAGCCTAAGAAGCTTGCAGAAGTGGTTCAGAGAGAACTAGGGAGATTCTAAATGGTCGAAAGGAGGAATGTTTATCTAATAAGATAGATATTAGCCAAATAAGTTGATTATAGTAGGAATACAACCAATAAGGTGTCGTAAAAAGACATCCGATAATGGAGTGAAGAATATGGAATTAACAAAGTGTCGTAAATTGATTGAATTGGAGGAAATGCTAAGTGTAAGAAGATTGAATTGATTGACTGATTGAATAGGATCCTCAACGAAATCTATAAAATCCTCATCAACCTCCTCAAAGAAAGGATCCTAAACATGAGATGAGGAAAGAGGCATGTAAGAAGATGAAGAATCATAAGGAGTGAAACACTTATCAAACTAAACATGTTTTCGAAAAACAACGTCATGAGTATCAGGATATAAAAGCCAATAATCTCTCATGTCATCACAATACCCTACAAAGATCAAGGGTTTTCTCTTCTTATAAGCTTTCTTTTTCTTCTTTGGCATAAAGGCCCAAGCATGGCTTCCAAAGACTTGAAAAAATGAGACATCTAGCTTAGTGTTGGACCAAGCTTCCTCTAGAGTAAAATACTCAAGTGCTCTGTGTGGTGTTCAATTCTAAATGTAGTTAACAAAATTAATTGCTTCTAACCATTAGATAGAAGTTAAATCTCTAGAACGCATCATACAATTAGCCATTTCCTTCAATTTTCTAT
Organism: Taxus chinensis; assembly: GCA_019776745.2. Classification (NCBI taxonomy): domain Eukaryota; kingdom Viridiplantae; phylum Streptophyta; class Pinopsida; order Cupressales; family Taxaceae; genus Taxus; species Taxus chinensis. The sequence continues at coordinate 778,255,784 of CM034149.1, read as the reverse complement.
TCTTTTATTTTGCTAAGCAATTCTATTGTGGAGTATGAGGAACAAAATGTTGGTGAGTAATACCTTGAGTTGCCAAAAAGTCAGAAAACTTATTGTTGGAGTACTCCCTCCCATTATTAGTACAAAGGTTTTTTATGGAACTATACCATTGTTTCTCGACCAAATCCTTGAAGACTTTGAACTGTGAAAATACATCACTTTTTTATTTGAGAAAATAAACCCAAGTACGCCTCGAGAACTTATCAATAAATGTAAGTGCACACTTATCTCCATTAAAAGAAGGGGTAGAAAAAACCATCAGGGGTCTATGAAAAAGCTAGAGTGGTGAAGATTCTCTCTTAGTTAAATTCTTAGGAAAAGGATCTTGGTGTTGTTTCGCTAATGTAAAATGATGACAAACTCCCTCGAGATAAGAAACTACAGGAAGACCATATACCATACCATGAGTGCTCAACATCTTCAAATATTTGTAATTGAGATGTCCAAATCTTTCATGCCAAAGCTTACTCTTTCAATCTGCTTGAGAAACCAATCTTGTCCCTATAGAAGAAGTGTCATCATAACCATCAAAGTGATATAGTCTAGAATTATGATCAATAATACCTTGAGAAACAAGTGAATGAGGCTCCAAAAAAGTTCATACTTCTACCCAATGTGGTGTAAAAGACATTATTTTTCCTTGACCAGAATGACAAATTTCATATACAAAAAGAAAATTTGTGGTAATGTTAGGAACATATAGTGCATCTTGGATACTACCACCATTAAGGTGTATATAGCCTTTTCCCTTAACAGAAAGAAAGGAAGAATCTCCAACATCAATTTTTGAAGTAGAACTCAAACCTAGAGAAACAAAAGTCTCCTTCGAAGAAGTCATGTGGTGATAAACACCAAAATCTATAACCTAACTATCTACAAGTGGTGACTGAGATCTCCTAACAACATTAAGTGATTTTCCATGTTGATTACAAGGAGGTGGAGTGGAGATAGAAAGTTTTTGTTTCTTGACTGCATCCTCTAAGGATTGCATTCACTTATAACACCTATGTTCTTCATGACCACTAGCCCCACAAAAATATCATGAAAGCGGTAAGTGCAGCAAGTTGGGGGACAATTAAGTGGACATCAAATCCTAAATTTTACATTAAAAACAAAAAACCATCAAATTTAGTCTTCCATGGACTTGAAGCATTCCGAAAAGTAAAAAAATAAGTCATAAAAATGGTACCATCATGTAAGCGAGACTGTTATATTTGTATAAACATTGATTTTAAAGTGAATAGAATAGGATAAATATGATTTAATAATTTTTTACTAATAGTAGGTCTTGAAGACACTTTTTCTCATGAATGTTTATGTCTATGTTTAAGAATGAAAATTTTGTTTCACTTATCAAAATGTGATAAAAATTATACCATCCCAATTGGGGTGAAATTATATAAATTTTCAACAAAAAAATTATTTGATTTCAATATTTTTTGATGAAGTTATGGCAGGCAAATGGAAAGTGCACTGTTTTCTTTATGTTTTCAGACCACTTTCATGGAAAAAATCATAAAAAATAAAATATTGCTTGAAAAAATACAAAATAAAATCTATCCCAAGATAGATAGTGGCATCTAACTTCTCACAAAAGGAGAAAAATAGATATCAATTTTTGGTCATCCAAATTGCAGGAAAACAGATTACAATCTTATAGGCATTTAAAAAAAAAACCAAGTCATTGAATTTTGAGTGTTTAATATAGCTAAACTTGTCCATTTAAAAAAAAATTATTTTAGAAACTAGATTCTAGATGCTACAATTCATATTAATATACATTTTTCTAATTTTGAGTGTATGTATTACTAATAATTCCTACAAGTTGATATTATGTTGTTATTTGCAATATGACATCCACTTATGACCCCTTTTTTGTCCCCCAACTTGCTGCACTTACCCAAAGGCTAGACTTATTCTTGTATTTAGAATACTCCTTTGGTTTAGAGTTGTTTTCTTTGGGTATAGGAGCACTTTGAGATCGAGAAGTAGTGGAGTTGGTTTTATTTTTTGGTTTTCCCTTGCCCTTAGAATTAGATGCAATTAATGCCTTTTGAGAGGTGGAAGACTCAAGGTGAGACAATTTAGATTCTTCCCTATTAAGTCTTTCAAAAAATGTTTCTAAGTTTGACATTTTAAACACATCCATGCTAGAGAAAAAGGTAGAAGAAAATATTTGAAATGGTCCTCTGAACTTGGATAGAATCAAGTAAACAAACTCTTCATCTTTCTTATATCATCCACTCCCCTTCAAATCTTTAAACAAATTCTTGAACTTGGTAAGATAGTCTCTAATTGTTGGAAAATATTTAGGATTAAGAGAGGTGATCCCAATTTCAAGTTGTATGGATTTCATATGATCCACCTTACTAAAGAAATCCTCTAATTTCTCCCATATTCTGAAAGGAGAGTCACATTTTTCCAAATGAAACAAAATACTATCACTTACATAAGTTCCTATAAAACCCATACACTCAAAAAATTTACACTGGTACTTAAATTTCTTATATTCTCCAGTGAACATTGGTTGTTCTGAAGAAGTTAAAGGCCATAATCCTTTCTACTTAATTATTATTTTCATTCTTAGTTTGCATGTGTGGAAATTAATAAAATTCTCTTTCCTTCACCACACAAAGAAAATGAAAGGGGGGTGGAGTTAAGCACCTAATAGTAGGAATCACAAGCTTTAAGCCCTCACATAACCATAGAATATGACTAGGGGCTAATGATTTCAATGGCATGAATTCCAAACTAGCGCAGTACGTACCTCTGCTATAACAAAAAAACTCAAAAATTGACTGCCTCCATAAATGGTTGAGTTTACATTCGATCTTAGGATTTTTCCACGTTTCAAATCCAATGGAAGGCACTGTTTTACATAAAAATGAACTCAACAACAAAATACAAACAAATCTCAAATATATGTATAAACAAAGAACTTATTTGCAAAATAAAATTTACAAACGGATGTCAATAGCAATCTCCTCCTCTGATATCATAAAAGGAACGATAGCTAGAACATACCAAGTCAAGGACTCATATGCTAATCAAACACCATGATCAATAAGATGAAATTAATTCACCATAATAACTTTACATAAACCTTTGTAAATAAATGAGCAGCAATATTATATAATATTATGGAACTTAATGAAATACAATGAGAATGGGATTTTCTTATATAGGAAAGGAATAACAATCTAAGAACCAGTAAACGTTGTAGATCAAGAAAAAAATCAAGGAAAGAAGTAGTCATCAAAGAACTAGACATCAAGGATCTAGTCAATACCATAGATCAAGGAAGGAACTATACCTAACAACTAGATGATATTTCCTAATGTCTAAAAAATATAAAAGAAATATCCACACACATAAGTGGGTGAGGATAAATACAATAAAGGTAAATAAAGTACCTAGGAGAACATGAGATAAGTTAAATACCTACTCTAACAATAAAATGAAAGATGGAATGATAGGAGCTGTGTTTCCCCCAATTGGATGGAAGCTTATGTAATGACATTCATTTTGTTTGACCCCTCGATAGTCAAGAATGAACCGCAAACGAGAGTGCATCATCAAGAAATTATCATGTAGTGTTTTTTGTGACTAGCGTGATGTGATGAGTTTGTATATGTAGTGGTGATGAGATGAAAAATATGGAGACACGTTCCTGACCCTTATAGACAAACCATATATCACAACTTGTTGAATGGATGAGTGATGATTTATCCCTAATTGTATATTTCTATAAGATGAACGAGTGAGTGATGATTTATCACTGAACTTATATCACTATAAAATGAATGGATGGTTGATGATTTAGCACTAAGCCCATATCAATATAAGATGAAAGGAGGGAGTGGTGATGTAATATAAGGTGTATACCACTATAATATGATATGGTGGAAGTGGTGATTGTTATCTCTTGAAAGTGCACCCTGTAGAGAGATGGCTGTAGGTTTTCTAAGCTTGCAAAATTTGATCTCTCTCTTTTGTAGATACAATGGAAACACCTCAAGTCTATGGGTATACCTATTTGGAGGTGAGTCTCTGGTATCAAGGCCGGTTCCTTGTTGATGTATCCTAAATTGATTTTGGGGGTTTAAGGGGAAAAGATGGTTGTAAAATAATTAAAACTAAGGTGATACACCAAATTTGTATGAGGGATTTGATTGAGTATGTGCACAATTGATACTTGAACAGATTATTGATGCATGAACCAATAGTTTTCTGCAGAATGCTAAGGGAAAAACAATTCGAGGTATTGAGGGAAAGTATCACAACAATACTACTAAGCTAAACATGCACATTAATATCATGTAGAAATGACTAATTTTTGCAACAGAGTAAGATGATTAATCAGGGAATTTCCATTCACAAGACTAATAAAAACATACAAAAGACTGAAAATGATTGGAAAGGTAGAAAATACTTCACACTTAGAAGGCAAAACTGGCAAAAAATTGCTTCAATACTCCTATATCCAAAAAATCGCCCTTGTGCTTTTGCAAAGGCACATAATATATAGAAAAATAAAAATTTACCCTCTTTCTAAAAATATCCTAAGGCTTGTACTCACCCATGCATCTTATTTTTATCCTTTATTTAATAATAGATAAAGGAATAAAATAGAGCACGCAATTACAAATAGGCTTTAATATCCTTGATTACAATACAGTCAAACTGAAGTTGACTGTTCTATTTTTAAGAAAGAAAGGGTAAATAATTTGCTAATAATAAGCTTGCTTGCTAGGAAATTATTTCTCATTTGAACATGCAACTTTGTCTCCTTCTCTGTTCTGTCCTCTTGTGAAGCATGTAAAAAATCAACTCTCTGTCTGTGAGTACATAATTCAATACTTTCAATATTTACAAAAATAAACATTCAATATGGGGACCACTTTCAAGCTTAGGCTCTGATGTTGACATTCTATTTTTAAGTGGTCACATGTGTGACATTCTACAAATCAACTTTAGCCTCCTTGAAGTGGGGACCACCTCCACTTTGCTTGGTTTGGCCACCTTGGTGGACATAGCATCTTATTGTGTCTAGATGTACACTGGGGTCATTTTGTAAAACATGTTATAATATATAGTTTCCACCCTATAGTTGTCAGCCTTGGCATTATTCGAGCAAAAAAGGTTATAAATACCTTTTATTTGATTATTGCATAAATGATTTGGTTAGATTTTGGTATATCGGGAACATGGACTATTGTTGATCTTTTGACATTTTGATAGTAATTATTTTGTTTTCATCATGGGCTGGCCCCTTTTCCACAATGACTCACCCCTCCACATGATTTTTCAGTGGTATTTTAACCTAGCATGAGTTTTCTTTGAAAACTGGTGATGATCTTGGGCCATTGTTTCTGTCATTTTCATCTTTTGCCATCAATCTTGAACCTATGATTAGGGTTTTAAACTTCACAATTAATATGGTCGGTGGCATCCTGATCATGGTGATTTTATTCAAATTTTGAGGATCATTTTTGGACTTTGATCTTTGCATGGCTTGATCTTGTCCATTTAACCATTAACTCAAGTTGAGTTAGGTTTTTCCAAGCTCAAGTGGGTGAGTTACAAAAACTCGAACTCCACCATTTTGGTCATTTTGCACTACTCGCCGAGAGCGGTGAAGCCCTGGAAAATTTTTGGCTTGAAGCCATTTTATCTATTGAAGCTTGGTACGTCTTATTTGGGCCTCTATGAGTTCTCTAGAGGATTCTGCCATTGATGGATTTTAGAGCTCTCGGTTCCACCTTCTATGTTGGGCTCGAACTCAATTTATGTATTATTCACCATTGTCTTGATATTCATTTGGTTTTTGCGTTACTTCCTTGGATGGCTGCCACTGTTAGTGTTGTTCGATCTCAGTATGTATCTTTGCTTTCTGCAGAGTTGTGTGAGCTTCTAGATAATTGAGATCTTCACTTTGCGGGATTTCTTTTGATGGCCTCCACTTTGTGAGTTCGAGCTTGTTTATTTGGATTTTTGTTGGGTTGTTCATTTTATTTCAAGCTTACTACAACTCTTTTCGTTTCCGCGAATGAATTGAAAGGGTAAACCATTTTCTCTTGAACATGAAAATGATTTCATTCTTAGCTATTGATGTGACACTGATACTTAGTTTCGTGCTTGCACTTTCTATATTTTCATGGCTCAGCTTGGTTGTTTCCAAGTTGAAAAAACCATTTTGGGTTTGCTCCTCTTTATCCTGAGACTTGATCATCCTTCGAGGGTTTTCTAAACTCCAATTTAATCGGTGAGTTCTTGTTTCATACTCTTATTCTTGATACCCATTAACGTTTTTCGACAAAAGATAGGATATGTACCCTTTATCTCTATACTGTAACTTGAAAGTGATTTCAATGGGAATGACATTTTCTGAAATACTTTAATATTTCTTTAACTCAGATGTGTATGCATTTTTTATTCAAATCTCTTCTATTTGAATTTTTGTTTTTGAATACTAAATGGGTATCCCTATTTGCTTGAAACTCTCCAAATATGAATGTTTATTTATGTGGGTATTCTACTTTTCTCTTTGAGGAGTTCCCTTCTATTCTGAAAGTACTTCTATTCACAACCGTTATATCTTCATGGGGTTTTCTTTGTTCATGCATATTCTTCCTTCAACTCCAAATATGGACGTTTTTTAGTGCGGGTAATCAAAAACATGCTTATACCTACTCTGGGTATTTCTTGATTATTAACTACATCCCTGTGTATTTTACCAATTTTTCTTGAATATATCTTCCATAGAGGGTTTCATTATAAGAACTCGACCAAACCGTAGAGCAATGGGATTCTGAAAAAAAAAGTGGTTAGTTTCCTTTTGTAATATATTTCTTAAGGCAGGGAGCATTCTGAGAGCTTGCAAGGGCACCCACAGCTATGATATCTCTGCTTGTGATAAATAACTCTAATGAGGGTTCCATATTAGGTGGATAGTCATTGTATTTTGTACTTTGGATAAGTTACAACAAAACATGAACATCCTTGGTGTAAGGTTTAATAGAGAGACATTTTACAGCTTGATGAAGATCCTCTATTAGAGGATTTTCTTCTTGACCAATGGAAAATTTACTTGACCGTACCTGTTCAATATTCTCTCCCTTGGAGTCACCATTTGAGTTACACAGTTGTATAGAAAACTTTTGATGTACCATGTTTGAGTTTTTGAAATTGATTGATAACTAAAGTTGTACTTTATAATTTGTACCTAAAACTCATAAGTTGGAGTTGCATTTCTTAATTCTTCTCTAGAAACTATAATTGGACTCATATTTCTTTAAAAGAATCACTTTCAGATATCCGTACCTACAAACTACTTTGTTTTTGAGATCGTACCATTACTAAAGATAACTTTCATTATGTAATTTGAAATCCCACTTGTCTTTAGAATTCAATGATGTTTCATGTATGATGATCATGAAACCTGTAGCTTTTGAGGATTTTGTACAGACATTTTGAACAATAGTGATGTTTTTATTTGAAAGTAATGAAATTAAAATATTTTCCTTACTCTTTCAGATCTGAAAAATAATAGCAGCATCTCCTGTACTTGATTCTTTCCATTTTCAGTGCCTTGAATAAGATTTTTCTTCCTCAATGCAACTTGATCAATTGGTACTTATTTTTTACTTGAATGTTATGATCCTAAATCATTTAGATATGTTTTTTTCTTTGTGAAATTGATGGTAACCTGTACCTGCATCATCTACTGCAAAACTACTTTGTTCATTTCTTTCATTTGATTGTTTGCTAAAAAGACATTCTGCTTATGAATTCCTTTTGTACTTGGACCACATTTAACTGTACTATGAGATGTTCCATTTGATTCTATCTTTCATGTATCTTGCATGTGATTTCTTTAAAAGGTTCAGTTACGTAAAACTGTAAACACATGGATATAGACCAAACCCAGAGCTCTAACAATATATATTGTACGTTCACAAGTACCTATTGCTAGGAACTGTGATGAGGACGAAGTAGCTGAAAATGAAACAATGCCAGAAGCACGAGAGAAATGACCCAAATAGACAATTATGGGTTTCTTCTCTCTCCATTTTCTTATATCTTTAAGTATATGCATCTTTTATTTCCAGTACATACAAGTTACATCCCACAGCTTGTGTGGGTTCACTATACTTTTATTCCATATGAATAAATGAACTATTTTCATGTAATGAGATGTACATATTTATTTTCTTTACTTCCTTCATTTGAATGGATAATAATGAACTTGTACAACTCAACACACTTAAATAACTCACTTAAGTATGGAAAGAAATTAAAATCAAATGTACCTTTTGATGTTTATTGGATAAATGAATTTTATTTCACGCCCTATCTGCAGCTTCAAAACATCATGTCTGATACATGTTGCTTTTCCTACCTTCCTCAGGGCTTTGTAATGGTCATTTACAGTTGTTGCATAGTTCTAACGAAGGTTTCAAATGGAATGGTTGCATCTATGAGGCATGGTGTTCTATAACTGCAGCCTATTTGGAGTTTGATCCAAATGTGACTTCCAAGACTGTACAAAAACAAAAAATTAAATTTTTTATTCTATTCTAAGGTGGCTGTCTCAAACATAGTCAAAACTCCAACTCGATCGATCTGATAAATTTAAAATTTTTGAGTTGACCCTTTTTGCACAGGGTGCAAAAAATGTCAATAGTGATTTAGCTTAAAGTGTATACCACTACTGGATGAAATTAGAGTGAGTGACGATTTATCCTACAATGTATGTGACTAGCGTAGGAATATCGCATGGTGAAATGTTGGATGATGAGTGAAAGGTCCATTTGATTGGTAAACCCTTAGAAATCAAGTATGGACCAAGGAACTAAAGTGGGTCATATGGTGGTGAGTGTAGGGCGTAGAAGACAATGTATCATGTATGGTGAAACTAGTTGACCATATAATGAGTAGGATCTGTAAATGTGCAGTGTGGGAAATGCAACGTAGGATGTGTAGAGTGTGTAGAATGTATACCATTTAATGTGTAAAATATGATAAGAGGTGCAGATTAGAATCAAATATTCAATGATAAAATGTAAAGCTATACTCATATGTAATGTAACCTTGCATAACATGTATAATGTGTGGGAAAAAAAGAAGTGTATGGTATGAATTTTTATAGGGTATGCAGGGATAACCTAATAATTTATCTGATGTGTATGATGGGGAATAGTATAATGTAAAATTAAGAATATATGACACATAATGTATGATGAAATACCTTGTGTAATTCATAGGGTTTGGGTGTGTGGGGGTTGATTGTATTGATAATCCCTCAATAGTCAAGAATAAACCAAAGCACAAGAGTGTGTCATCAGGTAATGACGGTGCTATCACATGTGATGAAAATTCCTATATGAAAATGTAAAGATGAAAGATGGGCCTATTCGAATATGATAAGGGGAAGTGTATGAGTACCATTCCCTAAAGTGTACTATGATGATGGATATCTATGTAGTGACATGAGATGTGACATGCCATTGTGGGAGAGAATTGTCTATGGCATGATAAGAGTGAGGCCCAACACAATGGTAGGCTGAAGAAACACTAGGACCATTCGATGATGGTAGAATTTGAGATGTGTATTGAACATAAGTAGGAGGATTAGTTGCTTTGACAAAAGTATTTAGTTGGAGTTTATGCTTCAGAGGAGGCCATGATGCCTTGAGTCTTAAAGGAGGCTTCTTAGGTTGAATTTTTAATGTAATAGATGAATTAGTAGAAGGAGGTGGTGAACTAAATTTGATAAGTCATGGATTATGTTTTCTTGGTGATATCATAGGTGTGTACATATGAGTAGGTGGTCAACTACTTGTGAGAGGTTGCTGCTTATGAGTTTCTTGAGAGATGTTAGCATGATACACATTAGATGAAGGAGAAGCAACATCAGAAATGAGAGAAGTGCTTGTTTGACTAGGAGAAGAATCAATATTCTCATGTGAGTGATTATAAACATCAAACATGTAATAAATAAGAGGATTATCTAATATCTCTTTACGAATATTAGAGGAAAATTTTCTAGTAACCATAGGAGCTTGCTTAGATTGATCTTGACCAACTAAAGGAGAAATAGACAAGAAAGCCCATATGGGTGTAGTATTTTTCGATGGGGGGTGCAATAGTATGTTTTCTATTGAATGAAAGAAATTCATGACACTTGAGGTGTTTGACTCTATATTGTAAAGCATAGCAATTGTGATCCTTATGTCCATTGATTCGATGATAATGTTAATACGGGGATCTTTGATAATTTGTTAGGAAGCAAGGAGGATAGTAATCAATAGATGGTAAAGTGATAAATTGGCTACTAAGAAGCTCAGCAAGAATGTCATCTTGCTTACTATTACGATCAAGTATGATAGGTTCTAGCAATGGCATGACTTGAGGTTTAACTATGTGACATGTAGTGGACATCGATTGCATATAAGATATAGAAGGAGTTCAAACATATGATTCAGAATCATCCTTAAGATGTTTATTTTCAGATCGAAGAGTTGTGATTCTGGAGTCCATGGATGAGAATGTATCTTGAAGTAAAGAATCGAGAGCTTGAATGGATGTATAAATAGATTGATTGGAATGGGAATCAAGGGAGTCCTCAAAAAGATGACAATAAATAACATTGACTTGGGTAGGAAACATGTTGTTAGGAAGACATAAAGTTTCTAGGGTTTCTTGAAGAGCATCTTTAAAATATGGGTGCATTTGAATGAATTGAAGCAAAGAGACTTAACAGACATTAGAAATTGTAATATAAATGATAATAAAATCCCTAAAACAAAGGTGAATTAAAAGGTCAGGTTCACCAAAATTATTAACTCAAATAATGAATATTCTAAACTAATATGATGTTATTGTCACAGTAAGTAAACGAAAAAATTAAGTACAATGCGTATCCAAGCATACTAAGCACAAAAGTATAAAAACATAATTGCAAGATAAAGGAAATAAGATACTTAACTATTTCAAAATGATGTTGAGGGTATGATGAGCTAGGAATCTGGTAAAATAGAAGTATATGCTATCATAATTGGGCTCATAAAATTGTGTAATCATTGGATAAACTTGGACTATGGTGCCTATGAGGACTAGAGTTACCATGATCTCCTATCCTTCTGGGCACTAGTTTCTTCATAAGTTTTCTGGCTCTGAATTTTTCTAGGTCATCAGGGTTTTACACCTTTTTACCTTTGGCTACATGTATGTCTCAATATGATTTCCATATGTCACTATAAATAAGAAATGAAGATAAAACATACAAAAGTCTATAAGAAGTATCAAAACCCTAGAAAAATAAAAGATGTAAATGAATGGGTCAGACTAAGCTCAATTGCCACATTAGTGGGCTTACTTAACTGAGCACTACACTATATTTTGGACTGAAATGTAGTTCTAGTGTGTGTGTGTGCATGTCATGTCCTAGGTTCTCTTGTTTGAGTCGCACTTTGTGAAGTACCAAGAAATAACTAAATGTGATATTATGTGTTCTTGGAATATAATACAATCCCTTCCCTATGAAGTGTGTGTTGATGTAGATCTCCTAGAATTGATGCATATAACTATGTGGATGAAATGTATGCAACTCTAGATAGATTGATAGTGGTAGGTTACGATAAGACGCTCATTATGGTATCATAACTTTATATTTGTAGGGTTCTTTTGTTCTAATTTCATTATTAATCCTGACTTGGAAAAAGATAATGATGAAAAAAATGGCTAGAAAGAGCCCAAAAAGAGGAGGGAAATTAAAGCAAGGATCGAGACATCCCAAGGAACCCATTTATAGGCATGGGTGCTACAACTAAGGATAAACTGATGGGAAAGTGCCCAAAACATTGGGCATATATGTAAAAATGTGCAGGAGTGATGAAATAAAAGATAAAAAAAGTAGCCAAAAGGTGGGATTAATTACTACATTCATCAATTAAGAGCCTTCTAAATAGTAGTATGAGGCTGTGCTAAATAAATCCTAAAGTGCATGACTTTGTGACTAAAGTTCCAAAGGTGGTATGAGCATAGCAGTAATAGGATCTATATGAAAGTACTTGAATGGCTCAGGATAAAAAATAATGGTATGTTTGTAGCCTATATGTAAAAATTTAACACATTGGTGGATAGTAGATGTAACTACTTGCATTGCATTAATCCTAAGGTTTTCCTAATAAAAAATTGAATTCAAATGCGGTATTTATGAAATAAAACGTAGTGAGAATAGTTTAGGCAAAACCCAAATATGTAATGAGATAGATCCTAAGCATGTGGAAGTGGTAAAATTGTAACCGCAAATGAGAGCGGAATTCTGAGAAATAAGGGTATCGTTTATACCTAATTTCCGTAAGAGAGAATGAGCACAAATATTAACAATGAATCCATTATTAATTAGAATTAACTTGATACGTGTGGTGCTAACAATGGCAATAATGAGTAGAGGGGAACAACGATTGCTTTTAGCAAATGTTGACATATCCTCATTAGTGAAATAAATAGCATGTGGTAAGTTATAAAGAGATTGTATGAGATATGTAAAGGCCTCCGTGGAGCTATCACACTCAATATGAATAGCATAAAGGGCACCTTCTAATGTGTTATGAAAATCTAGTGTAGTAAGCAATAAGTCATATAGTGATCTTAGCGGGTGTATTTTTAAGGTGTTTAGTAATTCCATAGACCTTAGATGTGCTAGGAGGAGCTAGCAGTGTAATGCATGGTGGAATAGACATAGGTGGAACCGTTAGTGGAGTAGGACAAGTGCGATGAGTAAATACGACATTAATGGTTAGATCATCCTTAGACGTTATGAATCAAGGATGATGTTGCATGTGCACACGCATGAAATCAACAACCATAGTAACTATTACATAAACCTTTGTGGGTGCGTAAATAGTATACGATAATTGATCCATAACTTGATAATGGGAGGAAATGATAACAAAGGAAGCATTGAAATGTGGGGTTAAAAAAATGATTAACTAAATTTGGACTAAACTAATGTAGTGCTAAGGTAGTTAATATAATCTAGGACATAAAACACAGTAAATAAATGTATTAAATTAATATGTAAAGTAACTAAAATAATTGAATTAATGAATATAAAAAACTTAAGTGTTTAAGAGGGAATATAAAATAACTCGACTATGCCGGGGTCCCGTAGAAGACAAATCTGGGTGATATGGCTGGACTGGGGTGCCTAAGAGAGGACTAGGGTTCCCAGGGGTGCTCTAGTACATAAAATAGGTGCCCTGGTATCTAAAAAAGGTCTTGAAATAGTCTTCACAAGTTTAAAATATTATATGGAACTTTCTTTGTGTGTTGCATTAATATCTCGATACAGTGACGAATGCTCCAAATATTCCAAGAGGAAGAATAAGTTGTAAAATACCAAAAAGAAAGTATTGAAAAAATTAAAAAATAATATATAAATGAATGGGTTGGAATGACCTCATCTTCCATAATAGTGGGCTTACTAAAATAAGTGTTGCACTATATTTTAGACCCAAATGTAGTTTTTGTGAGTGTGCGCATGTCGTACCCTAGGTTCTCTTTTACCGATCGTACTTTGTGAAACAATGAGCAATATCCAAATGTAGAAAATGTAATAGTAATTTTGCATGGAATAGAATAGAATCCCTCCCCCGATGAAGTTTGATTCAAACTCCCTATCTTGTTCCTTGATGATGGAGCTATGTGAATGCAAATGTAATAGATGGATGTAACTCTTGATGGAGTGATAGTAGTACATGATACTAGGTCCCTCATTATGGTCTCATAAATTTATATTTATAGGTTTCACTTAATCAAATTTCGTAATTAACCCTGAAAAGGTCAAGAAAAAGAAAGATAAAGATGAAATTTTCCCAAAAAATGTCAAGAAAGTGCTAGAATGATCACGGTGCCCCCAGGTGGCACCAGGGCACCCATGGGCACCCCAATACTAAATCTGGGTGCCCAACTGAGGTTATAATAACACGAGATTTCAGAAAATGATTGGGGATATGGGTGTAATAGGTCAAAAATTATGAAATAAAATAAATAAGATGGCCAAAAGGACTGGGGTTAATTCGTACTTTCTTCACTAAGGAGCCTTTTAAATAGTATTATGAGACCGGGATAAATAAATGTCTAAAAGTGCATGATTTTTTTACTACAACACGCAACATTTCAACATAACGCACCAAAAGTGCAATTCCAATACATTAGGGGCCATAAAATCAATGTATGCCCTGAATCATGAATGTAATTGATCACATAATATCTAAATACATATATAAAATAAACATAGTGATCTAATATCATGACATACATTAAAATACAATGGAACATTGGTGAATAACACCGTAATAAAACTCACCATGGTGTCAATTTACATGATATGATATATTTCACTATGAAGGTATTTCTCATGTACCATGTTGCTCCATATTTACGATATCACTAGATTATGAAACATACAACACCTTTGTGATTCAAAAAACATTTTCTTAACACAACAACGTAGTAATACTCATGGATTTCACGTTGAATCCAAAAGACAGATAATTTACTCCCATCGAGAACAACATCAACATCATAAAAATTCGACACTAATTAGTATACACAACAGGTGCATTCATATAATCACAAGTACCACATTTTTCACATCAAAACAAAATGACACAATACTCTTCTAACTCCTCCACCATGATGAATAATCACTAGAATTCCAAACCATCCTAGAGGTTTGAGAGTATGAACCCTCACTCTGATACCAACTATAGTGCGCACCCATGTGGGACACAAACACAATACCCCATATATAAATATATATTTATTCACTTTTATTTACTTGAAACAAGTATGGGAGACCATATATGTTCATAAGGGATTTCTCAACACCACATGCAACATTTACACCAACATGAAGAACATGAAAACATCAAGATGACAGAGGATTCAAATCAATGCCACATTTACATAAATGAACACTTGTATAAAACTATGACCCAAAAACAACAAGAAAATCATGAATAGGAACCTTCCATAATATCAAATTTTCATGGTTAAAACTTTATTATTAACATATTTCAGTATTATTATTAATGATGTAAAGAGTACTTAACATGAAAACATGCATTTTCCTTTTTTTAGACTATATTTATTGTAGTTCACTTAATACTTAACTTACTATGGTTCCATTTTTTTACTATTGATAAATGGTTTTTCGACTGGGACCATACCAAAAGATACAAAAGGCTCAAAAACCACATTAGCAAGAGAAACAAATACATAGAAGATAAGCGTATCAAAACATAGAAAAATGGTGTAAGTTGTGAGATACATCCTTACAAACAAAAGGAAGAGAAAGTCTACAATAGCGGAGAAAAATAACTTTAAGAAGGTAGCGACAAAACAAGTACCCATTCACACTAGAACAACATGAAACCAAATAACAAATACCAAGAAGGAAAAAGCCTTCTAGATGAGACATTTATAAAAAACTTTTTTGACCTCCTCGAGCTTTGAACATGTTCAAAGTAGGTTGCAAATATAGATCCTTACCACTAGTTTTGATAACTTTTAACATATATTTTCCTCCTTTCCAAAACTCTTTAAGTAGCCCACTAATGTCTCAAAGTTACTTGACATGAGTGTGGAGAAAATCCAAAATACTTTTTTGAGTAGCCAGATGACTGAGTCATTTTGTAAAAAAATTATTCAAAATTTCCTCTAGGGCCTTCACTTTCTTGGTTAGATTAGCCAAGTTACCCTAATTTTTATCCATTACATTGCGCTTCCCGTTTCGGTCTTTAGGGAAAATAGAGGATTTTTGAGGAAGATTTAGAGCATTCTAGGAATTACTGATAACAAGAAGTTTCTCTGCTACAACATGATCCTTACTTCAAAGGGATCTCATAGCTATAGGAGGGGTGGGTTATATCATTATTGTTTATTTTATGGAAGAAGCGGGCATGGTATAACTGGATGGGTTATTATAAAAAAAATTAAGATAATGAAGGTGAAGAAGCATGATCACCCCTTGATGTAAAGGAACAACCCTCTTGTGATTTTGAACTTCTACAATAAAATTTTCAAGAGGTTGTAAAATGTAATAAGCTAGGATAATCATAGGGGTTCTATGTAAGTGATTTAGAATTACCAGATGATGTATTGGGAGAGAAGTGAACCAGCCTTCCAAGGTGAAATATTAGATTACCATGCATGTCACATAATCAAATGAACTCAAGATGGAAGAGCATAGGATCCCAGCCTTATTGATTTCTAACTTCTTAGACCCCTGAATAAAGTTCTCCTCCTCAGCCTCCTTGTCAAACTTATTCTGGTTGAATTTGATCCCATCCACCCCAAGTCCCACTACCATCTAAACTCCCTTATTCTAGGTGTTGGTACTCATTTTAACCTCATAAATTATTTTCAAATGTCCCTAAAAATTTTCTATCATGTTTTCAAAGGCTCTATGATATATGAGAAAATGTGTACTTATGAAAAGAGTTAATGTTGAACTAAGAAAATTAATGTATTTATCCATGAACTTAGATGTATGATGTCCTCCCAAATATAGAGAACCATAACTTTGTATACATAAGGTAAATTTATTATGTGCCTTGAAAAACAATTGTGTAAATAAGTTTCTAGTTTTTCTATGTGTCTTTCTTTTAATTCCTTGTGAAAAATATATTTTTGTCCCCAAAACCCGATAAACATGGCATATTTTGGTTGGTTTTGCGATATCAGGACTTGTATAAATATTTGTAAAGTTTTATAAGTGTGCAATGTGTGAAATATCTCCCAAGGCCAGATGCAGGAATATTCATGGTACAAGATAAAAACAATTAATATATCTCTGATCCTTGAAGTGAACATGTGTAAAAAGGTTATTGGAGCGTGTGAGTGGGAATTTTTATCACCTCTGCATTTTAATCTCAACAAGGTTAAAAGTGTAACTGTAATTCCTAAACTTTATACAGGACACATGTCAGTTCTTTGAGAAGGTAAACATCTGGTAAGAGGGTCAACATTACATCTTTGGCCCCATTCAAAACATGAGAAAAGGTACAACAAAAATAATAATCCTCGATTTTCTTTAGATAAAAACACATGGGAGGTACACATTTATAAAGCGAAAGGCAAATAAAATGGACGAGGTCCAAAGAATTTATATGTTCTGTCATTATTTCATTTTATATGAATCAAGGAAAGGTCTTTAAAAGTTTCAAAGATTATTTCAAAATCTTCACATTGGCATGCAAAAGAAATTGGAAATCCCTAGCTCTATGAAATCATGTTGTAAAGAACAAATGTCAACTATGAAGGAATACATTTGAAATTAGTAATTGAAAGATATAGGTGTAAAGTGGAAACCCAAGGAATCTGTGAATATTGGGAAAGTGTTTATATACCGAAACATTATACTTCAACTTTTTTCTAAAATTTACATCTCTAATACACATATTTTTTTGGAAAACGAAAGTTAAATTGTAATACCTAAAAATGAATACCATGGATTCAAGAACTCATGTAATTGTTAGTGCAAAATCATAACACCCCCAAATGAGTTCTATAGATCTGATTTTCTAAGGTAGGGTCATTTGGTGTGATTCACATAACATTTAACTTTCCCCAAGGTATGGGACCTTGATAAATGGAAAAGCTCTCCAGATTGAAGGTTCGCTCCTATTTCTCTATTTAGGTGCATATGTAAGAACTTGCAAAGGATATCTCTCTATACCTAATCTAAAAATTTTCCAAGGAGAGAGGGATAAAAGGGATATAATAAATAAGAAATAACTAAACTACAAGGTGATGAACTGAACGAATGATGAACACTAGTTTTGCTGATAGACACAAACAAAAAAAATAATTACAATAATATAGCACAAATAACTAGATTTATAATGAAAGATCAGACGTGAGCAAAAGAGACTGAAAGGATCTAAAATAGACCACAGAACAGGTTTTGTTGCTTTGCAGATTGATACAATGCATTACAAAATAGCCAAGAGGTAAGAAATGTATCGCAATTTTAATGGAAGGCCCAAAATCCACAGATTCCTTTGTTGGAAGGAAAAGGGATCCCAGAAACCAAAGAATGTCTAACCCTTTACAAAGAGTCTCGAGCCTATACTTATATATAGATACAGATAGGAGGAAAAGAGAGGGAAGTGGGAAAAGTAGGTTGAACATCAACCACTACTGTTAATGCCTCTAAAAAAATGTGCCTCCAAATCCATCTTGACTGTATCAATATTTGGTTCCGGTGCCTTGAAGGAAGAGGCAACAGAAGAATAGATCGAATCCAATCTAGTTGTTGAGGTGAGAAGATCCTGCATTAAAGCCCCGAAGATTTTTTATCCATTTTCACCTACCAGGGAAAATGATTTTTTATCTTTCCATGGCAATGGAAGACGTCGAGATGCTTCCAATGGTGTATAATTTACAATATTTTGAGCCCTAAGTCGAAATATATGCCTCTTCGAAAGTTTGTATCGGATTCATACAAAAGGGTGGGAAAACTATTTTGAAAAATGAGCCCCCTTTTAAATATGGGACACGTGGAGGGATAACACTTTTTTCAAGGTGGCCTCTACATTTTGCTCTTGGAATAGTGAGGGGGTGACGTGTGGCTTCCTCTGCCAGATCACTCAATTTCTTTATTTCTCAGCTAAGCTCCTTGTTCGAGCAGGATTATATTCCTTGATCAGGCACATGCGCAGCAGCTTGGTGCTCAATTGGAAGACCCTCTCCCTACTCAATCCTTGAATCAGTGTCATTTAGACACTTGGAAGCCTCCATCGATTTGGCCTATGTATTGACTATTCAACTAAATCTACCTCCCTTTTTTTAGAATAGACACGTGGCAACACCACACTTGCTTGAAACCTTGGTTCAAAATTTTCCTTTGAAGGAGCATCGATTTGACACTTGTCATCCTCTCCTAGTCTATGGGGTTTTCAACGATACCTCTTACCCTTTTTAGACTCTAGGCTACATGGCAAGCTCGCGCTCATTTGCGTCTGCACCTTTGGGCTAACATTTGGAGATGTGCCACACTGACACTTCACATTCTCCACTTACACCTTTATACTTAGCCAATTTTGAGGCCCACCCTATCCACCTTTTGACCTTGTTTGACCATTTTCTATGTGGTGGGCTGGCACAAGTTTGAGTCTCTACCCTGGGCTCCCATCTTGGATTTGTGCTGAGCCAACACCATGCACGCTCTCTCTTAGTTGAAGACTTTTTAATAGCCCTACAACTTTTGGGTATCTAGATGCATGTGGAATCCTAGCACTTGTTTGGGCTTTCCTTTTTGGATTCACCTTTGGAGAAGTACCCTCAAGACACATAGTTCTTTCCACTACCTCCTCCATACTTAGTCGATTTTGGAATCTTTCTTGAACGATCTTGAGCCCGAAAAACTTTGAAACTTCACCATTTTTTCCCTTTCTTGCTCCCGGTTCCTATGCGGCACTTCCCCTTCTTATCTGACCCTTGTATTCCATTTTTGAGTCCTTATGTGACCTATTTACATGTCTGAACGAGTTTTCTCAGGTTCTTTCTATACGGGGTACTGGTTGATCAGATATTTGTTTCGGGGGGGGCGAAATATGGATAATAGTAAATTCTAGTATCTCAAGTGATCCGATGTTTGTCCCGGGGGGGAGAAGATTGGGAAAGTGTTTGTATACCGAAGCATTATACTTCAACTTTTTCCTTAAATTTAAATCTCTAATCCACATATTTTCTGGAAAATGAAAGTTAAATCGTAATACTTGAAAAATGAATACCATGGATTCAGGAACTCATGTAACAGTTAGTGCAAAATCACAGCACCCCCAAATGAGTTCTATAGATATAATTTTCTAAGGCAGAGTCATTTGGTGTGATCTGCATAACATTGAACTTTCCCCAAGGCGTGGGACCTTGATAAATGGAAAATCTCTCCAGATTGAAGGCTGGTTCCTATTCCTCTGTTTAGGTGCATACGTAAGAACTTTGCAAAGGATCTCTCTCTATACCTAATATAAAATTTGCCAAGGATACAAGGATAAAAGGGATATAAGAAATAAGAAATAACTAAACTACAAGGTGATGCACTGAAGGAATGATGAACACTAGTTTTGCTGATAGACACAAACCAACAAAATATGTACAATAATCCAGCATTGATAACCAGATTTATAATGAAAGATCAGATGTGAGAAAAAGTGACAAAAAGGATCTAAAATCGATCACAAACATGTTTTATTGCTCTACAGATTGATACAATGCATTACAAAATAACCAAGAGGCAAGAAACATATTGTAATTTTAATGGAAGGCCCGAACTCCACAAATTCCTTTGCTGGAAGGAAAAGGGAGCCTGCAAAACAAAGAATGTCCAACCCCTTACAATGAGTCCTGAGCCCCTACATTTATAGATAGGTCAATAGAAGAGAAGAAAAGAGAGAGAAGTGGGAAAAGTAGGTTGAAACTCAACCACTGCTATTAATGCCTCTGACAAAAATTTGACCCCTAAATCTGTCTTGACTCTATTAATCTTTGGTTCGGTGCCTTGAATGAAAGAGGAAATTGTGGAGCAGATTGAATCTGATCTAGTTGTTGAGGTGCAGATGGATCCTGCATCAAAGTCCTTGAAGAATGTGTTTTCTCCATTTTCACTTTACCTAACCTCCCTAGACTTAAAGTTTCAGATCTTTCCATGGTGTGGGCGAAGCGAGAGATCTTTCTGAGTAGTGTCATAATTTGTAATAATTTCGAGCCCTGAGTCGAAAGATATGCCCCTTCGAAGTTTGTATCGAGTTCGTACAAATGGGTGGGAAAACCAGTTTGAAAAATTGGCCCCCTTTTAAATCTGGGACACATGGAGGGTTGACGCTTGTCTGAAGGTGGCCTCTATATTTTTCTCCAAGAATAGCATGCGGGGATGACACGTCGATTCCTCACCAACTCACTTAATTTCTATGTTTTTAGGCTAAGTATTTTTCTTGGTAGGATCGCATCTCTTGATCCTGGGACACGCGGACATTCTGGCACTCGCTTGGAGACCCTCTCTCTATTCAATCCTTGAGTCAACACCATTTAGACACTTGGCAGCCTCCACCGGATCACCCCTATGCCTTGACTAATATGCCGACTATGCCCCTTTTTGAGGCTGGACACGTGGAGGCACTGCGCTCACTTGAAAACCTCAATTCAAAATTTTCTTTTGAAGGAGCGTCGAGTTGACACTTGGCAGCCTCCGCAGGTCTGTGGAATTTTCAACGACTTTTACTTTACCTTTTCAGACCTTGAGCTACGTGGCGAACTGGCATTTCATTTGGGCCTCCACATTTGGATTCAACTTTGGAGATGCGTCACACTGAAACACATGGATCTCTCCGCTGGTACTTTGATACTTAACTCCTTTTGAGAACCCTCCCTGTTTGTCTTTTGACCTCTATTGACTATTTGCTACATGGAGGGCTGACGTGAGTTTGAGTCCCTGCCTTTGGGATTCCATCTTGGATTTGTGCCGAGTCGACACCTGGCACCCTCTTGCTTAGCCGAAGAATTTTCAACAGCCGCACAACTTTTGGGGCTCTGGACATGTGAAATCCTGGCGCTCATTTAATTTTCCCTTTCTTGGACTCACCCTTGGAGAAGCACCTCTTGGACACATGGCTCTTTCCGCAACATCCTCCATATTTAGCTGATTTTGGACTCATTCTGAAGCTGTTTTGAGCCCGAGGACTTCATATTTTCACCATTTCTGCCTTTTATTGCTCCTGGCCTCTTTGAGACACTGCTTCTTCTCATTTTTATTGTACAGGGTCATTTAATCTTTCGTAGGCCCCACCACTCCATTTTAGAGCCCCTCTACAAATTTTTTGTAAGATTCAAATGTGTTTTCTCTAGTTCTTTCTGTGCGGGGTCATGGCCGATCTAATATTTTTCCTGGGGGGAAAATATGGATAAAAATTTGGTGACTCACAGGGGTATCTTCCTGCTAGATGAAAATACCAATTGCCTTGTCATATCCATTGGGAATGGAGTCGAGAATGATGGTCTGATACTGATTCTACCTTTGATTCACGAGCCTCGGCTATTTGCACTCTGACTTTTCATAAGAAATATCGAAACGAAGGTTTCTGAGAGTAGAATATTTTTTTGACCTGAGGGCTTCATCTGTTTTTGAATGAGCTGTGCGAGAGCAAAAAACATAGCACCACGACTATATACAAAATTGAAATCATACATTCTCCAAATAGAACATACAGAGCGTGCAAAGAACTTAGGAGAAAAGAAACCTAAACTACAACAAGACAATGTGCACAAGCACTTAGAGGAATGAGAAACTAAACTAATGTGTACAGGTTGAGAACTCCCCTTTTAGTAGCAGTGCTTAAGATAGATTCCATTTACTGGAATCCGCAACTCTTCACCCTCCAATGTAGACAATTGGAAAGCATTGCTACTTTTGCATTTTGTGACCATGTAAGGGTCACTCCAAATGGTATCAAACTTAGAATGCATTCCTGGTTTTTTCTCGATCTGCATCCCATTTCAAGACTAGGTCTCCCTTCCTGGAAGGTCCTGGCTCTTGCCTTCTTGTCGAAGCATCTCTTGATTGTGGCTTGATCCTTCTCTATTGTTTGAAGAGCGTGTTCTCTAGCTTCTTCCAACTCCATTAGCTCTGCATACCTGGCCTCCATTGGTTCGAACTCAGACATCTCCAGCTGTTTCATGAGTTCCAATGCTGGAAACTCAAGTGATACGAGCAACACTACCTCTTTCCCGTAGACAAGTTTGAATGGAGAGCTTCCTGTAGACCTCTTGGGTGTTGTCCTATCAGTCCATAAGGCTTATTTGAGTTTTGTGTGTAAGGTCCTCTGATTTTCATCTACAGATTTCTTCTGATAATCTTCAGCAGGTTCTTGTTTGTAGACTCTGCTTGGCCATTACCCCGAGGGTAATAGTTTGATGAAGTGCTTAGGTAAATTCTGTTCTTGACATCCCATCCTGTGATTTTGGAACCGATGAATGCCAATGCATTTTCTGATATAATGATGGCCGACACTCTAAATCTGGTCATTATCCCTTTGTAGAAGTCTAATATGCTGGACTCATTAGCTTCTTTGAGTGCCACTACCTCGGTTCACTTGGTAAAATAGTCTGTTGCCGTCAAAATCCACTTGTGGCCTTGGCTTGAATTTGGGTTGATGAACCCAATGAAATCCAATCCCCATTGCATGAATGGTTGGTCCACTGAAATTGGGTGCAATGGGAGTGCTGCTAGCCTCTCCTTGCCTATGAAGAATGCACAGTTCCTGCACTTTTTGATCCATGCATAACAATCACTAAACACCCTGGGCCAATAGTAACCCAGCCTTCATGATCTTGAGTGTTGTCACCCATGGAGGAAAATGGCCTCCAGCTACTTCATCATGGAACTCTTGTAGCACTCTCTCAACCTGATTTTTCCCAATGCACCTTAACAGGATGCCATTGATGTCCCTTTTGAACATGACACCGTCAATAAGTACATATGGGATGCCCTGTAGTCTGAAATGCCTCCTTTTCATCTTATTCATTTCTAGAGGACACATGCCTGTTTGAAGAAAGTGTACCATGTTCTGAGTCCAACAAGGAGTGGGCACATCCTCAATTTCTTCCTCCTGACTATACTGTAGGGCTAGAACAACTTCCTTTCCATCACTTTACTTCTTCCTGTCGACTTGAGGCCAGCTGCTCACATAATCCCTTCCCATGGACCAGCTTGGTGACCTTTATCTTAATGTCATACTCCATGACACGAGTGATCCACCCTGCATGCTTTTCATTCAAATCCTTGTTGAGAAGGAAGTCATTAACCCCTGCATGGGAGACCAATAGTTGGATTTTGTTGTTGGAAACCAAATGCTTAAACTTCTTCAATCCTCTGATCACTGCCAGGACCTACTTCTCGATGAAGGAGTATCTCACTTCATAATCTTCCAAACCCTGGCTGAAGAAAGCAATTGGCTGCTCCGTGTCTTCTTTGTTCTGATGTACCAGGATTGCAAAAATTGTGTCACTACCACCAAAGGCATATAATATGAAGTCCTTAGAAAAATATGGATTCACGAGAGTTGGGGCTTGTGATATGGCTTATTTGATAGCCTCAAAACTTGCTTTTCCTTTAGCTATCCACCTAAACGCCAAACTCTTCTTTAACATCAATGTTATTGGCTTGACCAGATAAACAAAGTTTGGTATGAACCTGCGGACAAAATTGATTTTTCCTAAGAAGCTTTGAAGAGCCTTCTTGTGGCTTGGCAATGGACAATGCTTTATAGATTCAAATCTTTTGGGGTCAATTGCCAAACCTTCCTTTGACACAATGTGGCCTAGAAGCCTGCCCTCATGGGCTAAGAATATGCATTTCTTGGGATTCAATGATACCCCGAATCTCCTACACCTTTGGAACACCTGCCTGAGGTGGAAAAGGTGGTCTACGACATTTCTGAAAACACAGTAATGTCATCCAGGTAGATTAGTACTATTTTGTTGATCAGCCCTTTGAATGCCATATCCATTGCCCTTTGGAAAGTGGCTCCGGACATTAGACAATCCAAACGACATTTTTCTGTAGGCATAGGTGCCCCATTTGGTGGTGAAAGTAGTTTTGAACTGATCATCTTCCTTCACCATGATCTGGTTGTACCCTGAGTATCCATCTAAGAGAGAGAATCTCTCTTAACCAGACACTACCTATAAGATCTGTTCCATTGAGGGAAGTGGGTAGTGATATTTGAGGGAGGCTCTGTTCAAGTCATGAAAGTCAACACACAACTTAATCTCCCCATTCTTCTTCCTAACTGGGACCAAGTTTATGACCCACCTTGAGTGTTTGATTGGAAAAATGATACTTGCCTCTATCAGCTTGTTCAGTTCTTTCTTCATCAGGGGCTCAATATGTGGGTTGAATGGTCTCTATTTCTGTCTGGTGGGCTTAGCAGCTGGATCTAGCTCAATTGTGTGTTGGGCTAACTCTAGATTGAAACCTCTTAGGTCTTCATAGCTCTAAGAAAATATATATGGAAACTCTTGGCAAAGGTGTATGAATTCATACCTTTCTTGCTTGGTGGCCACTTTGCCAATCTGAAGTGTTTTGTCTTCTCCAACTGGGATTGAATCTAAATCTTCTCCTTTGACCTATATGTTAGCCTTCTCTTTTATAAACTGATCATTAGGATTGAAGATAGACTCCAATGTCACTAAGCCTCTAGGAAGCTTGTTTGTATGCAAGTTGTACTATTTGTATCGCGTATTGCTTCTCTAATCTACTTTGATTTCTAGCTGAGAATTCAGCTTCTTCTTACAAAAAATTAATGATCTGCTGATGATTCTCAAACACCTTCCAACATGTGTTGTTGTCTGGCACTGCTGGCCTCACAACTATATGGACATGTGGCTGTTCTTTTTCTCTTTTGATGCTGTCAACCACATCAAACATTGCTCCAATTGTTGCAAGCCTGTCACTAGCTTTGTTCTCCTTCCTGGGTATGGACACAATGTTGAATGCCTCAAATCCTCTATGAGATCCCATACCATACTCTTGTAGTTATTTGAGCAGGTCATTCTTGATAGCATTAAGTCCTCTGACTTGATTGGCAACCAGTTCACTGTCACCAAATACTTGCAAATTCTTGATTCCTAGCTTCCTTGCCCAATGAAGACCATGGACCAAAGCCTCATATTCAGTAGTGTTATTTGAGTAGGAAAACTAGAATCTGAAAGCTGAATAATATTTCATACCTTTGGGGGACACAATCATAGCTTCTCCTCTGGATCCTTGTCTACTCCTTGAACCATCAAAGAAAAACTGCCATACCTCATTGTCATCTCTATATTTGGCTTAATTAGGTCAGGAAGAGGATGATTCTCTTCATGTAGATAGTAAACACCTAGCTCAGATTCTTCCATCTCCTTATAGGGGTCAAAAGCATGAATTTTGTTGGCCCACTCATCGAGAGTCAAGTATGGGATACATCCCACCTTGGTATCTGCTTCACAAGTTCTTAGGAGGTCTTCTTGATCAAAAGATGAGCAATTGACATTGATTGGGCTAGGCACATAAGATTCAATATGATAATCAGACAATGGGTTCAGATTTGATTGTGGCCTTTGCCCCATACCTTGTTCTAAAGAGCATATGTGACCAATCAATAGATAGATAGCCTTCAAATTTTGGCAGTGAAGTCCCTAGACAAACACAAAGAAAAATGTGGTGGCAAATCTATGATTGAAATGTTATGCAAAACAGTCACATTGGGGTAGGCATGCATAGTGAGGCTCAGATCCTTGATGATTCCAACAGTTGTCACTGCTGTCCCATCTAATTGCACTACCCCTATAGAGATGACTTCATATTGGAGACCCAGTTGGTCAGCTATTTGCTTTGGCATTACAGAGCTAATTTCCCCAGAATCAATCATACAATTGTGCACCAATTTGTCTCTAATAATCAATGAGACATATAATGGAGGAGGTCTCAGGTTCATACCTTGTTGTTCTCCATGGTTCCTCCCAGGTTGAACTGCATTGGCAAGCACTCTCTCTTGCTGGTTAGGGGTGTGATTTGAGCTTGACCAATTTTGTATAGAAGTCTGTAATAGATCCCTCTTCCCTGGAATAGCCAGTGAATCCCATAGTGAAATGTTCACACTTGTCCTCTTCATTTGGTCAATGATATTGAATGAGCTATCCTTTTTCTGCCCCTTCCCAGGCACATTTTTTTCTTGCACATGAATTGTCACAACTGGTGCTTGAGTGGATTTGGAAGGTGGCTTGGGTTGGTTCTGCATGTTGGGAGTTATATCTGGAGCACCAAAACCTTGTGGAGTGATGGAAGGTTGAGGGTTTCCTGAGTTCAGTGGTTTTACCTTCTCCAATATTTCTCTTTTTGGACCATGTATTGGAAGCTACACTTTGAGAAGGGGACTGATTCATCCCATAGAAGTCCTTAGCTTACCAATTGACAAGCATAGTTTTTCTTGGGGGTCCCTCTTGCTGAAGCTCCTTGCTACCGATCTCTTTCTTGGCTAGGCTCCTGTGACACCCTACTGGTTTGCACCATCAAGGCCTGATTAAGTGCACCATTAAAGCACATTGATTGGTTATGTGGTTGATTGCATGGGAAACACCAATCATATTCCTATGCCATATTTTTCTGTGCTGGAACCAATGCTCTTGATGTTGAAGCTGTATTTGGATCATATGACCTGAAAGATCTAGCAGCTTGAGGTTGTCCTTAGTTTTGGCTCTGATTTATGGCCTGAGATGGTGGTCTATTTTGATGATACTGGGGTCTAGCTTGATACTGAGCCTGAGGCTGATATGGCCTAGTACTTTGATCATGCTATCTTTTGATGGTCACTAGTTCATTTCCCAGGTTCTGAAGCTATTTCATGACTTCCTAAAGCTCTTTTGAGGTGTCAAATGATGAGGTGGAGGCTTCAGCTAAACTTTGACTTTTGGGAGTAGGTATAGGAGCTATTGTGGGTGTTTGGCTGGTGCTTGGGTTTCCTATTTTAGGGTATAGAGGC
This sequence comes from Taxus chinensis, assembly GCA_019776745.2. Lineage (NCBI taxonomy): Eukaryota > Viridiplantae > Streptophyta > Pinopsida > Cupressales > Taxaceae > Taxus > Taxus chinensis. The sequence goes on along the minus strand of CM034149.1, from coordinate 778,228,152 downwards.
ATGGATGGCCTAGGAGAAAGTTTTCTAGCCTGAATCAAATGGTTCTCAGCTCCTATGGAGAGACTATAGGCTACAAGCAAGGTTGTGCCCCCCATTGACTGAATCATCAAAGAAATATTAGAATTTAAAGCTCTAAGGAAGTATAGGAAAGCACCTTCATTAGTGGGCTTTACTGCCATTGGAATCTTGTCCCAGGTTTGCTGAAATATGAGGTTGAAGTCTGTCAACTACTCATTCGGGGCTCTCTTGATTATTGTTAGTTGCTCCAACAAAGATAAGTTATCACCTTTTTCTCCAAACTAGTTGTGAAGAGCGGTGCACAACTAGTTCCAATTTTGGATAGAGCCTTCTTCAAGGCTCCTGAACCATTGTGAAGCTTTACCTTTGAGTGAGGAGGTGAGTAACTTGACTGCAATGTCCATCTCATGGATTTCATGGATTGTACAGACATTTGGAATTTCTTGGACATGATCACCAGGAGAAGTTTGGTTTTCCCCAGTGAAATATGGGATGCTCTTTAATGCTACTATCGGGACCAGATTTTGAGCATTCAAAGCAAGTGGGATGATACCGGTGAAATTGACATAAGGATTTGGCTGAGCCATCCTAATCGGCTGAGCACCCCTCTTGATTGAGAGAATGACCTGCTGGGAGGAGGTGTCAATAAGGCTCTATTTGGTGGAGATAGAGACCTCTGGGCTCTTCTTTCTCTTCTCCCTCTGTCTGGGGATAAGTCTAGATAGACAAATAATCCCTCCTCTCTGGTTCTTGACCATGTTTGTATTCTTCTCATGAACTTGGCAAGCTTGGACTGCTGAAACTAGTGGATTTGTTCCTTTTGGAGTCGCCAGATGTGTAATTTTTAAGAGCTTCTTAAAATTTAGAATCACAAAAAATGCTTATCAATCTTATTGTAATAAGATGGAGACTTCTCAGTCCCACCGGGTGTGCCAAAACAGTTAGTTCAAAATCACAACACCCGTAAATGAGTTCTATAAATATGATTTTCTACAGGCAGAGTCATTTGGTGTGATCCGCATAACATTGAACTTTCCCCAAGGCGTTGGGCCTTGCTAAATGGAAAAGCTCTCCAGATTAAAGGCTGGTTCCTATTCCTCTATTTAGGTGCATACATAAGAACTTGCAAAGGATCTCTCTCTATACCTAATCTAAAATTTTCCAAGGAGACATGGATAAAAGGGATATAAGAAATAAGAAATAACTAAACTACAAGGTGATGCACCAAAGGAATGATGAAAACTAGTTTTATTGATAGACACAAACCAACAAAATACGTACAATAATCTAGCATAGATAACTAGATTTATAATGAAAGATCAGAATGTGAGCAAAAGAGACAGAAAGGATCTAAAATAGATCACAAACATGTATTATTGCTCTGCAAATTGATACAATGCATTAAAAAATAGCCAAGAGGCAAGAAACGTATTGCAAGTTTAATGGTAGGCCCAAACCCCACAAATTCCTTTGTTGGAAGGAAAAGGGAGCCTGCAAAACAAATAATGTCCAACCCCTTACAATGAGTCCTCGCCCTTGCATTTATAGACTCAATTAGAGAGAGGAAAGAGAGAGAAGTGGGAAAAGTAGGTCAAAACTCAACCACTGCTATTAATGCCTCTTACGAAATTTATCCCTAAATTTGTCTTGACTGTATCAATTTCTGGTTTAACGCCTCGAAGAAAGAGGAAATGATGAAGTCATATTGAATCTGATCTGGTTGTCGACGCAGATGGATCCTGAATTAATGGCCCTGAAAACATGGTTTCTCCATTTTCACTTTACCTAACTTCCCTAGACTTAGAGTTTCATATCTTTTCATGGTGTGGGTGAAGCCAAAATCTTTCCAGCGGTGTCATATTTGCAATATTTTAAGCCTTGAGTCAAAAGATATGCCCCTTCGAAGTTTGTATCAGGTCCATGTACAAATGAGCGGGAAAATAATTTTGAAAAATTGGCTCCCTTTTACCTCTGGGACATGTGGAGGGCCGGAACTTGTCTGAAGGTGGCCTCTATATTTTTCTCCTGGAATAGCGTGGGGCTGACACATGGCTTCCTCCACCTGCTCACTCTTAATTTCTATGTTTTTGGCTAAGTCTTTTTCTTGGCGGGATCACATATTCTTGACTTGGGACAGGCGGCAGTCTGGAACTCATTTGGAGACCCTCTCTCTTTTCAATCCTTGAGTTAGCACCATTTAGACACTTGGCAGCCTCCACTGGCTTTGCCCTATGCCTTGACTAATCAGCTGACTATGCCTCCTTTTAGAGGCCTAGACACGTGGAGGCACCCAAAATTCACTCGCTTGGAACCCTGATTCAAAATTTTCCTCATAGACCTGCCAGCCCGAAATTCAATTTGGAAAATTTTCCACTTCGGGCTCGACAGCCCACATTTTCCCTTTGGGCCAAAAGTCTCTCCTAGGCCCGCCAGCCTGTAACTTGTAAAATATGAGGAGTTAGAAAGACTTCTTGGCTATCTTTTGGAAAGGGGAAGAAATTTACCACCTGGTAGCAGATTCTTCGCTTAGGAAACCTTAATGGTTGGCCAATATCTGAAAAATTGGATTAAAGTCCACCTTAAAGGAGGAAAAATCAATGCAATTAACTATTTTCTAAGTGATGAGCTTGTTTGGGATAACAGGTACTTGAATCATCATTACCTACTGGTGATGACCATGGTTTCTTCAGATTTGCGCTGAGCCAACACCTGGTAGTTTTCTTTTACATTGACATTATAATAGTTGTGGTTAAATATGTAGACCCGAAATTTGTGTTAGTAGCTATATGAAAGTTAACAACTGGAATCAAAAAAGTTCCTAATCTGAGCTTCAACTATTTGGATTCACCTCAGATTGGAGAAGTGCCATAAGAAGGGAAAAAGAGCATTATAATTGTTGCCTACTCCACTACATAGTAACTTTTGGACTCTTCCCTGAATGGTCTTGATTTGGATAAACTTCTGAAACTTCACCATTATTATTTCCAATGATTGCTCCTAGTTCCTGATGTGGCACTGTCCCTTCTTGGAGCTACCTCCTCTTATTCCAGTGATGATCTTGCTTGATGTGACCTGATTTACAGATATGAAATGAGTTTTTCTTAAGTTATTTCTGGAAGCATGGTACTGTGCAATTGATCTAAGATGCTTGGGCCATGGAGGGTGGAACATATGGATTTTTAGTTACAGGAACTTCTAGAATGGATGGTAGGTGATTTAGATCAAATAATAAAAGGGAGATTCATAAATGTGGAAATAGATGAATAATGGAGAAGGACTCTGTGCCCCTATAGAGATCTAGAGATTAGAAGAATGGCTCACTTGAATGTCAACCAAATTTCAATAGAGGGAGAGAAATATCCCTGAATTTTGTGAATATAGAAGATGGAAAATAAGAGATTCTGTCTATGAAATAGTAAGCCTCTGGATTTGAGAGGATTATTTAGCTTGGTATTAGGTGAAACTAAATGTGCTTAGTGGGGTGTTTAGATGGAGACAGCTAGAGTATAGGGTAGGTATAGAGTACATGGTAGGTGAGTAGGAATTTTTAATTCATAGAAACTAGTAACCATTAATGTAGGGATTAGCCTTACGTGATTATGAATCCAAACATATTAATGATGCTATTAATATGAGTACTAGGATGAGATGGTGATTATTGGGTAAATATCTGATGAATTAATCCCTGAGAATATGATCAATTCAGGGATAATGATAATAATTAATCTCATGATATAATTATTTTTTTAAGCACTAAGGTAAAAATGGTTCGGTCTTGCTTCAAGGTAGGACACAACATAAAATCCTTCCATAAGGCCAAAGAGGATGGTAACTGAGAAGGCTCAAATTAAAAATGAACACAGGTATTAATGGGGAGGGCTCTACCAGCAACAAAACGTATGATAATAAACCAGAACGGTAGTTTCACCGTTATGATAGTGGTGAAATCCTTCATGGAAACCGATACAACAACATGGCCATCAAGGGGAGCCCGAAATGATAGAACAAGTAAACCTCTAGGGAAAATAACTGATTTTTGAAGGAAAAATAATGTAGATAAGCCTGTCAGGAGCCAGGTCAACTAGGGTGGCGGATGATGGAGCACACGATCCAAAAAAGTCTCAGGACCTGGTGGTTGTCTGAATCTTCGGTAGGACCTTATTCCACCCATCCTTTAGGATTCACCAAAACCAAGGATACTAACCAGGCAAATATTTCCTTCATCCTGAAATGACCTTTCAAAAGGCTAGTTTTAAGAACACATGTTCAATATTCTCCACCATCAGATCTGGAGGAAATCCAAACAGTGGAAGAGGATCTCCAATAGTTCCCCTCCCATTTTTCTAGAAAGATATGTTTCAAACTTGGCATCATTAGTTCTGAAGGTCTTGATTCAAAAAAATCTAGCAATGAAGTGGTTAAATAAAGCTTTATAGTAGCTCGTTCATCTGATGTACCCACCATCCCCTGATCCTTTCATTACAAAGTCCAAAACCATCTTACCAGACATATTTGTAAGATATTCCCCAATAAAAATTAATGATTTTTTTTGAATTTAGAACTGGGCGGATAGTTCTAACAAAGCCAACTGTAGGCCTGACACTTTATCCCCTCCAAAGTCAATCAAGCCTTCGAACTGCTTAGAGGAAGGATGGACGATAAGGAAGGTCGATGAACATCATTCAAGGTAGGCTAAAAATGTACCTATTCTCATTGATCTTCCTTCTCCTCCATTATAAGGGGCCTCAATATTTTCTTCCACATAATGCATCAGATCTTGCCTGATTCTAGGAAACTAAGTTTAAACCATTACATAGGTCATAATGCATAGGATGAGAGTGCTTAGATGACCCCGGACTACATCTGAAGCACTTTCATGTTTCTTTTGGATGGAAGTTCGCTTCCAGGAGCTACCATCTTGCACAAGCTGGGATACAGGGCACACCAATTGTGTCTATGAAGACGAGAAGATGTTTAGCAAAAAGATGATGCCCTTCATACCCTAGTCTACTGCATCTATCCATTTCTCGTAAATCACCAAGGGATTAGTTCCAATAATAACGTTTATTCTCTCAAATATTTTATGCTCTGAGGTTATGTGTACATTACTTGATTAGAAGGATAATTTGGGATTAGCTAACTATTTTCTAAAGAATCATTTAATGGCATTTATGTTGGATCATATCCAGGTTATTTTATTATCTCAGTATAATTCCTTTATTGATCATGAGCACAAGGGGAGATTAACATGTTGACCGAAAGTAATGGTTTTCCCTAGCATTTACTTACCATAAGTTATGCCACTATTTTCTAAACCATAGCAACTTTGAACTTCACTTAGACAAATAGTAGGGAACGGTGTTATGTTTATGCTTTCTAAGATAGTTCTCACGAGAAGGATCGATCTCTTATGGATTTTTACTGGATTCAGTGAGTTCAACAATTGAGTTTTATCATCCAAAGCTCACATATCAAGGGAAAAAATCCATTGAAGTCCTAAACTTTAGTTGCAAGTGACCACCTACCACTGATCAGACCCACTGCACTTTGAGTTTCAAAAAGATGCGTACCACTCATCAAGTTTAGAATATTACCCCTGGTTGAAACTCTACTTTGATGGATCGATGCAATTTTTATAGGTAAGGAGTATAGAATCAAGGTGGCTGTAAACTAACACCAAAGTTAAGATTACTGTCAAAATTTGGAACAAGGATCCTTGTCGTAATATGGGTTTTCCTTGCACAAACAATATTGCAAATTTATGAAGCCCTTAGGAGTTTTGTTACAGGTTAGTATTGAGTAGGGATGTTAAAGAGATAATGACATAAACATTGGATAAACATCATACTTGTTGAATCATTAAAACATTCTCAGAAGGGATGAGTATGTATGTAAAAGTAGAATTCAAGAATATGATACCCTACAAGAGAATGGTAAATATCCTTAACACCATATACTTTTAGTTTCCCATATCTTAAATGTCTACCATTAGAACTAAAAACAAATAGTAGATGTAATGGAAAATATCATAGCTCTTCTTTATATTGAAATGAATAAAAAAATGGTGAACTAGATATGGAAGATAAGGATATCTCTAACAGTGTTGTCTCTTTTTTTCGAATTTGATTTCCAAAGGTCAACTTTCAGTTGATATTTCTAAAGAATAAATTCCAAATATTTTTGTGTTGACCATTAGCCATATTCATAATAGTAAAATCATAGCCATCCCTTCTAAGGAGGAGATAAAATAAATTTTATATGTTATGGAAGGTGACAAAACTTAAGGGAGGATGGTTTCTCTACATTGTTTTTCTATATGTACTGGGATATTGTTAAGAACGAATTGGTTTTAGCTCTTTAGGAAATTTTTCTGATCGGGAAGACTTCTCAAACAAATCAATCATACCTTTATTACTCTCATATTGAAAAATATAGGAGCAGGAGATATGGGGGAATTCAGACTCATAAGTTTATATAATACTATATATAAGATAATCTCCAAAATCCTTGCTTTAAGACTAAGGGAGACTCTTATTAACTCCATTTCTTCTTACCAAGAAGTCTTTATATTAGGTAGAATTTTTTTGGAAAACATAATAACCATCCATGAGATGATCCACTCTGTTGAACTTTTAGGAAGGGAGGTTATGATTGTTAAATTGGATATGCAAAAATCCTATGACAAGATTTCCTAGGATTTCTTGTCCTCCCTTTTAAATCTTTTTTTATATCATCCTCACTTCATCAAAATGATCCAAGCTTATAGTGATGAACCGAAATGTTTTGGTATTATTAATGGGAACCCAAATGGTTGCTTCATCTCAGAAAATGTTTTGTGGCAAGGAGATCCCCTATCACCCTTATTGTATATTATTTTTGTTGAAGCATTGTGTAGGTTATGATCTAGGGCACAAGTTAAAGGTAACAAGGAGGGTAATAAAGTGGCTCATTGAGTTAAGAATAAATGATTGCAATAGTTTGTGGATGACATGGTTCTCCTTTGACGTGCTGATGTTCAAGATGCTTAGGTACTCCAAAACATCACCAAAAAATATGAAGAAGTTACTCGACAGAGGATTAAATTAAGAAAGAGCTCCTATTTTTTCATAAATGTCGGGGAGGAGAAGTATAATAGGTTAGCCAAAATTCTAGATTGCATAATTAAAGGACTTCTAGATACGTAACTTAGAATTCCTCTTTGTGGGAAAAGGCTAGACAAAGGAAGTTGGAATAAATTAATAGAAAAGTTTCATAAAAAACATACCTCTTAGAAAGGATCATCTCTGTCACAGGATGAAAAAGCTCAACTCCTTTAACATTTCTTACAAGGTATTTTTGTTTTCATCATTTCGATCTTTACCTTACAGGTAAGAGTTAGGAAAGATATTGAAGGTATAAAAAAACCATTTTTATGGACTTGATCAGAGGAAAATAATATAATCCCTTTAATTATTTGGGACTACTCAACCCAAGGACATATGGGGTCTTGGATTGAAGAATATTCAATTCTTGAATCAAGATCTAATAGAAAATTTTGGTTGGATATTGCATAGAGAGGAGGTAACCTGTGTATATATTATGAAAGAAAAATATTTGCAGCCGTTTGGCTCTTTTCTTTGATTTGGATCTCCCTAGAGGATCTATCTTTCGGAATAATATTTTTTAGTTTAGAAATATATTAATTGAAGGGAGTAAATGGAATATTTGGGATGGTGCAAAGATAAAATTATGGGAAGATCCAAGGATTAAGGAAAAATACCTCATAATTGAGGAACCACAGAGTGAGCTCTGACATTTCTTCAACTTGGAAAAGGGGGAGCTGGTTCATGGATATTGGAATGAAGAGAGTAATTTTATCTAACTCCAACCTCGCCCTTAGTATGAAGGTAATTTATAGCACTTTCAAGAACTTAATCATCTCCTTAAAAACCATCACATACTAAAAAATGAAGCTCAAGATGAGTTAATTTGGAGAACCATAGACACTGGAAAGTACAGGGTCAAGTAAGTCTACTTGCTGAACTTTGTGCATATTTAACCCAATAACTACTTGAGGAATATATAAAATAAAAATATTATTCTTAAAATCAATATATTTCTTAGGGAAGATGTTAAAAGAAAGATCCTAACTTTGGATAGGTTAAGAAAAATTTGAATGATCATCACTAACAGATGCAATCTATGTAAATGTAATGAAGAGTCAATCCAACATATCTTTCTTGAATTCTCTTTCTCCTTTCATGTCTTCTCTGTGATCCTTTGTTTTTTTTAGATACATATGGTCCTCCCTAGCGATTTGGGCCTTCTCCCCAAACAATGGAGCTTCAATTTCCAAAATTATTTAATAAGAGAAATCTAGAAAATCTCCCTCCAACATACATTGTGGGGACTGTGGATCAAACAAAAAACTCAGATATTTAGGAACAAAACCTCAATCTTGGATATGGTTATTAATAGGGTGATTTGTTATCTCAAAGAAAATTCTCAAATTTTCAAGCCCAAATTGTGTAAGTTCTTCCTAGACTGGGAAATAAATATTCTCAGAAGCATGAGAATCACCCCAATAAACCCTTTAAAGGAGAATGGCATCCATAGAGTTAAATAGTTGAGACCTCCTAATGGATGCTTTAAACTCAAATTTAATAGATCCACCAAACATAAGGATAATAATTTTTGGGGTGGGAGGTATTGTTCATGATCACCTTAGTATATGTCTCGGATTCTATGTAGGTCCCATTAGAAATCATACCAACAATTATGTGGAAGCCAAGGCCATGCTTAAGGGCATCATAATACACCGATATTTGAGAGTAATATCAATAATTATAGAAGGAGACTCCTTATGTTTCATAAATTCTCTAAAATATCAGAGTAACTAAGGATGGAAACTTAGCACCATCATTTAGGAATCTCAAGCGATGTTGGAATAATTTGAAAATATGGATATATAGCACACCTTTAGGGAAAGTAATAAACATGTAGACATGCATGTTAATCCATGTAATGACATGTCTCATCTGATGATGTGATAGGGAAACATTTTCCTTGGAAAGAAATTATAAAATAGATAAATGATGACATGTCATTGGAGCTACTTTAATTATGGTGACCAAATCTCACACGTTTGGGAGCTTAAAATATATTCTTCTTTTTAGGAAAGATCGTGATTTATTTGTTGTATTTTATTCAATTTTTTTGATACAGGTGATTTCAATATGTTTAATTTTGAAGTGAGAAGGTGTGCTTGGAAAAAAATGGGAGGCCGCAGAACATAACTGAGCCCAATTCCTTCATCTAAAAAATGAAATCATTCTATAGAAGTTGTTGTGTAGAGGGGGATTCTCTAAGTACATTTGGAAACTAAAAGGAAATGACCACACGCTATCTGTTGATTTTTGAAATTCTTGGGATTAAGGGGGATTCAATTTTAGGGAGTGGAAATAAGGGTTACTAAAGAATCCATCGCTGAGATAATTGGGCTTGCTATGGATGGTGTCAAAATTTTTTAAGACAAAAATCACAAAAAACATGAGATAACCATTTTTTTTTAACTCGGTGAACATATTGTTTCTTATGATGATGGCATTGCTCATACTTGCCTCCATAAATGTTGAGCCAATGTTTTTCTTGTTTTCATGAAATACATGACTCTGGAAGGAAAATTTTGAAATATTTTCTCTTATCATCAATCCGTTATAAATCTCTTCCATAGGAACTAAACTATGAGTTTAGATTTCTTCCTCTGCAGGTCCTTTTTATCAACTAATTATAACTTTTTAAACAAGAAATTTGTTGTTACTTTGCATCAAGGGTTTATTCTCTTGTTAGTGCAAAAGGGAAAACCCATTGTCCTTTCTTAGCCTTTGAATGTTGGTGGCCCTGAGTCTGACCAAGAAGCTATTTCATCTTCCTTTAAACATGTGAAGATAAAGAATGGGAAAAAAACCCCTGAAGGGATGCTCGATGCTCTTTGCAATCTAAAATGTGGCACTCAGAATGTGGATAAAATATCTTGTAGCAGAGAGAGAGAGAGAATTTATGGATAGGGAGGCTAGGATTATGCTTGTTGTGTAGACTGTCAATATCATTCTCACGGTGAATAAGAATCTAATCCAGGAACTAAAGGAGGGCCACCATAAAATAGAGGTCTAGATAAAAATAATTGGGGGAATACAAGATGACTTCGTCATGTAGGAGCAAAGGTTTTCAATCTTAGAGGAAAAAGTGGTAAAAGTGGAAAAAAAAATCTTAACATGAGACTCGCCCTTAGTAGTTCTGACAGTGAAGAAATGTCATATTTTGAGACTGACAAAAATTATGATTCTGAGACGAAGAATAGCCATACTACAAACAAGGAAAATTTTCCTAAAGAACATGAGATTGTGGACACCCATACTATGGAAAACAAAGAGAATAAACCAAAATGCGTGATCATCAAATTTGCAGGAAAGAAAGATAGTAGGCCATGTGATGGAACCCACCACAAGGCTAAGGAGAACCAATGTTAGGCCTTTTGCTTTATTTTTTTACTTTGGATTGTAGCTTTGTTTTATCTGGTGGTTAGTTTCTCTCAAAAATGTAATTGTTAATATTCATACATGGTAATTTCTATATCTATTATTTGGTGTTTTTCTATAAAGGATATTTAAGGAAGAATATCTTAGTGATTTACACATTTAACTCATAATCACTTATTCTATGGACAAAAGGGAATATTCCTAAGTAATCTTCCATATTTTCATCTTCTTTTTTATCTCATCTGAAATAAATCTTCCCTTGTATCTCTTCCCATATAGTAGTATTAATATTTGTTCAGAAAGGAAGTATCCATCTATTCCCATAAATGAATAGAGTTAGAGTGCAATAACATAAACCACCTCATGGAAAATTCCTTGAGGGTGGTGTTGATGCAGAATCACAGCACCCTTGAATGTCTGCAACTCGATGGGTTGAGAATCTTAGTGTGATTGTATAACATGGAGCATCTCTCAAAGTGTGGCACTTTGAAATAGAGAGAGATCTCCAAATGAAGGCCGATTCCTATTCCTCTATTTAGGTGCACACATTCATATTGTAGAGGATCTACTCTAAAACCTACTCTAACTTTCCAAGGAGACAGGGTTAAGAAGATGTGAGAAAATAAACCTAAGCTAACAAGGTGATGCACCAAAGGAATGTTGAACACCTGCTTGCAAATAGACATAAACCATAAAAATGTATACAATCACCATGCATAGCTAACCAAACTATAATGAGAGATTAGGAGGGTGCAATGAACACACGAGACGGTTGAAATCATCCATAGACTTATCTTATTTCTCCAAAGATTGAAACAATGTATTACAATGGCCAAGAGGAAAAAATTGCATTACATTATATATGGGAGGTCTGATATTCCATGAATTCACCTACCAAAGAGAGGAAGGGAGTGTGCAAAAAAGAAAATTTCCAACCCTTTACAATGAGCCAAGATCTTACCTTTATAGGTGAAGTGAAGAGAGGAGAAGAAAAGGACGTAGGAAATCTGATTTGGAAGCTCAACCACCAACCATCAATGCCTGTAAATCCACCCACAATCTGTCAAGTCTGGATCTCCATGTCTGTTTAGCATGTTGAAGAAGGAAGAATGGTGGATCAAATCAAATTTGATCTGGTTGAAGCAATCAGATCATGCATTAATGGCATGAAAGTGGTTTTCCTATTTTTAACCAACCTAACCTTGCCAAAATTAAAAATTTAGGATTCCATGGCATAAAGGATGTTAAGACCTTTCCAAAAAGTATTCTCTTGCTCCAACTCTAGCTTCCAGTCAAACGATATGGTCGTCTGAAGATTTAACTGCAATTCGGTGAAAAATGGCCTGAGAGTCTGAGAGCTCTGAAGTTCTGAAAACCCAAAAGCGGGCCTGGGGATGCTTTCTGAATTTTATGCCACTTAAGGATTGTGCACTTTTGAAGATTTTTCCCTCCCATCCACTTTTGATAAGAGCATGACATGTGGATTTTCTGAGCATTGACGGAGGTGCAAGCTACTTTACATTTTTACACTTTTTAAAAACAAAAGCCGAAAAACTCAAATCTCCTCTGACGACCTGCCTCCCACTTTGCAACTTTAAATTTGGCAAAAAAACCTCTGTGGCATCATGGGCCCACAATTGTAATCCATGCCTTTTGCAAAAGTTGAGAAATTTCAAAAGTTTCCGCGACGCCCGCTTCCCCGCAGTTGACAAAGGTATGACATGTGGCTTCTCTGGGAATCAGCGGAGCTACGAATTATTTTTATACTTTATGCATTTTCAAAACAAAATCCAAAAATTCAAACTTCCTCTAGCAACCCGCCTTCCTGCTTTGACTTGAAACATGGCCATGTTTCCCTTTGCGGGCCTTAGGCATTTTTTCCTTCATTTGGCACAAAGATCCTCCGCGGGCTCATGGGCCTGTAATTGTAAACTACACCATTTGCAAAAATTGAAAAGTGTCAAGATATCTCCCACTGTCCCACTGGTCTACAATCTTCCCTTTTGGCCAAGAGTTTTCCCCAAGCCTGCCGGCCCACTTTTGGAAAAAAATCCTTCCAAGGCTCATCGGCCCGTAACTTGAAAAATATGAGGAGTTAGAAGGAATCCAACACATTTTTGGAAAGGGGGATAAATTTCCTACCTGATGAAGATGTTTTTAGGAATCCTTAAGTACTTGAAATATGTAAAAAATCCGATTGAAGCACAAAAGGAGGGGGAAAATGGGATAGTTGACCAAAAATAACTATGAGCTTATTTTGGACAACAGGTGGAAGGAAAGAGCTTTAGTTTCTAGCTATCTATTTTGTAGTCATATGTTTGGTAGAGGAATTTGAATTTAAATAAAAATGGATCTGGATCTTCTGTTGACATTCCTTACAAAAAAGGAAGAATAAATGGGGAAATTTTTTTCATAGGTTCTTCCTCATACTCATTTAAGAAAATGGGGTAGGTAAAGGTTTTACATAAGGTTATATCATCATCATTTCCATTGTCTTCCATTTATGCAAGTTTTCTAGGTTCTAGATAAGTTTATTGAGACTATTCAGTGTCACTCTTAGGAGTAGTATTAGATTTATTGTCACTCTCAGGAGAAGTGTTATAAGTTTTTCTACATGTTTTACTATAGGGGATATTCTTTTAGTGTTGTGAGGTATATATATCTCCCTCTAGTGTCCCTTTTCTTGTGCGTCAATCTTTATTGTTAAGGAAAGGATTAGGATCACTACTAGTTTCATATCTCAACCTCAATAACACCCATAACATAGAATGTGAATATAATGTCATGTTTTGCTTAGGGTGTCCCTAGAGCCGGTGTAAAAAATGATTGGTCATTATAACTTCCAATCATTTAATCAACCTATTCAAACGTTGATGTCATTAAAAACTAGGGATGTCATTAAAATATTAGGCTATAATTTCCAATTATTTAATCAACCTAACCAACTTTCTGCAAAGACTTCATTCTCCTAATGGAAGTTAATTTATAGTGTCCATTGATACTAGCTAAATTTTCCTAGCCACTGCATTCTCTCCCTCGGTGCATTATCCAAAAATAGTAAGGATCTATGATGAAAATTATGATCTAGAAAAGAGGGAAGTTTTAGATCGAAGTGGTGAGAGACTATTGACTTTGACACCAAGATAATTTATACTAATCGCAGGGCTACTAAAATTTCCAAAACCAATAACCATTAATGTAAACTCATCCTTAAGTGATTATTAAGCCAAATAGAGTGATTTATGCTAAGCTTATGAAAATGAAATGGTTGTTGAGAGACATAAGATGTTCCAAAATAATCCCTAAGAAATTTCTTAAGTCACATTTTATAGAAGAATTTGAGGATATAATTGTGTTGTTAAGTAGAATTTTTAGTATGGATATGGCCTATGTGTTCCAAGAATGGATGTGTCTATATACATGGGTCATTTTGTAAGATAAAGTAAGAATTTGTTGAAAAAACTTCATAGCCACATCAATCCAAACCTAGCTCATTTTTATGTTCACAAAAATTAGGATGAACATCACATACAACATGGGAAGTTTTATAAAATGTCATACTTAATTTATAATATTGAAAGCCAAAAGATTTTTCCTAGCCTCCCACAAAGGTATAATTTCAAAGATAACAGAGTATATAATGTTTATCCCAAGATAAACTTGGATAAGTGGAAAGGAAATATCAGATAGGTAAATGATGCATTTTTTTGCACCTGTAATATGTCTTTACAAACAACAATGGGAGCAATACATGATTTTTACTAAAGCTATGAGTTTAATACAAGAATATGGCTGTTATTTCATTCAATATGTGTTTTTAAATTATATTAGAGTAGGTGGCTATCTTGAAAACCCATGAAAAATTCCCAGATACTTGGATGATAAATAGGCCCTTTATGAACTTTCAAGGTAGTTTTCACCAGTTCACAAGTTGATTGTAGGAAAAACAAAGACCAACATCAAATTACCTATCAAAATTTGGAGGTATTCATGCCCATTTATTCCAAGAGCTAGACTGTTAGAAGAAGAGATGGAAATATTTGAGATGGAAAATTTGAGCCCATGTCAAATTATGATATAAGGTGAGTTATAAGTTTAATCTTGGGGCAGATCATACAAACACAAACCTTATTTTAAGGATTATTGGATGAATTATAGAGATGAAGAGGAGGTCAGGATTAGATATTTCTCTAGAATGGCCCTTAGGAAAGTTATTGATTTTAAGATTATAGTTATACCTTAGGTATTAAAAGAGGACAAACAAATAGTGAGCCAATATAACATTGATAACAAGATTGAATCAGATCCAATTAAAACCTTAGTCTGGGATGTAGTGGAATTAGATAGACCACATGAAAGAATAGCTAATGTAATGAAAAATACACTAAATTGGATACAAAGAAAGGGAATGGATTTGTCCCTATAAAATATAAAATTATTCAAATGAATTCAGAGAATTGAAACTCTTGAAGAAATAATTTTCTCCTTTAAGTGATGGAATTGATAATATGGATCCATGAAATGGAAAGGATCCTCAAGTACCTACCATAAGATAAACTGCATGGATTATTGATGAGTGTACTTTTTCTACTAGTAGGATGGGTACTTACATGTTTTCCTTAACATAAAAGGCTGAAGGGATGTATCTAAAAGAAATTGAGGAGTACCCTATCACCCAAGTAGTCCCGATAAAGGATAAAGGGGAAAATTTATCCAAACCCAGGAATCCATTAGTAACCTTTTATCGATCATCTAGTACTAGAAAATGGATGAGGGGGGTTTTGGAAAACATTTATACATAGCTCAAAGTGCAAATCTCCAAAGAAAAGGAAGAACCTGATTTCAAGTATTTTTAAAGTGCTGCTAAAAAGGGTAAAGTGATAGAACCTTTGGTGAGATACACTAGTGTTTTAAATATGGAAGGTGTTACTATCCAAAAGAATCAAAAAATCAAGGGACCAAAAGTAATTAATCCAGGCCCATTAAATGAGGCCTAGGAAAACCGTATTGCTACATTAGTAGAACAAATAATGCTACCGCAATTCCAAGTAAGTATTAATATTACTTAACCAACACCACAAGAAGTTGTAGTTTCAATTTTTATTTTGCATAGGGGTATTGGTAGATTTTATGAAGTATGGAATGATTCATAGTAATCCTATTTATAATCAGCCCAGTGGTACCATAGTAGATAAAGAAAAAAATGGATAGATTTTATTAAATGTGAAGGTAAAGATTGGTCCAAGACCAATCAACCAAAAGAGAGAATGAAATCACCAATTGAAGTGGTGGATATATATTTAGTTGAAGAAATCCCTACACATGAAATTTATGATGTAACAGTTGAATTGCATATAGTAGGGGATAAAAGTGTTCCTTAGGAAAAGGTGCATATTAAAGAAACTTCATAGCCATAAAATGTTGAATGAAATCATCACACTCAATGTTTTCAAACTGATATTTCAATACCTTCAAGAGAAGACGAATCAGTGAATCAAGGGCATGTAATAAAACCATGTACAAAATATATTGTCTCTATTAGAGGTTAACCTTATAAAGAAATGTTTTTACAAAGGGTGATGAATTACCTCAAACTAGTTGAGACACGTGAATTTTTTTTATGATGGAGACTACATAAGACATTACTAAACTAGTTGAGACACGTGCTAAGAATAATATACCAATTAATGAAAAAGATCAGAAACAAGTCATTTGGTCCCAACCTACAAAAGGAAAAGAAGAACTGGTAACATAGAAGGTCATTTATATACAATCCTAATAGGATCTTTCCACAGAACATAAAATTTTGAAGGAGATAGATAGTATAGAGAGTAAGGAATCACCCAAGGTTACAACCCCAGTCAATGAAACTCAAAAAGAGAATACAAATATGACTGCCACTCTAGTGGGAAGCAGAGATAAGGAAGAATTACAAGTTAATATTAAGATTCAAGAAGTAGTTAGTCAATCCCAAACTAAGGGATAAGAGAAAGAGAAACCGAAGGTAATGACACTGACTCATGAATCCAAAAGGAAAATAGTAGAAGTTGAAAAAACACTTACAGAGTTTTCAATATTTCAATAACCTAAAGATGCATCCAAGTAGTTGGTAAGTTTCTCTGAAACTCCAAAGCCCACATCACAAGGAGAAAGTGTGGGAAATACTCTCTCAACTGGGTGGTTAGGAGCCCTCCTTCCAAGGAAGGAGAAGGAGAAAATTCAAAAGGAAATAGCGGAAATAAGTATTGTATTCTCAAAGCCTGTAAGATCCCCTGAAAAGGCCATAATCCTAACTAAATCTCATCTGGATCAACAAGGATTCAAGACTTTGGAAATATCCACTCTCCAAGGTCATAAATTATAATGTGATATTACATTAAGTGAATATACAGTAACACATATCTGACTAAGAAAACCTACCAACGAGATCTTAAAAGAGGATATTATGGTGGTTGTTCGAGTTATGATATAAAAAATTGATGAGGAAAATGTAACCAAGAAGAAACTATAGGAAAAAAAAAAAAACCTGTCCTCATATGTGCAATAATGGGTACAACCTGAGGATTGAGGATAAGAAGTAACTACTACGATCACCCCAGAGGTCCTAAGTAAAGTTGAGAAATATAGAGAAAAGGTCAATGCTATCAATAAATAGAAAGAATAGTTGTCCAAAAAGGGAAAAGAAATTATAGAAAGCACAGTAAAGTGTTATAACCAATTAAATGAAAAAAGTTAATTAAACAAAATACCTACAAGAGAAGTGTCAAGAGGAATTACACTATTGGGAAGGAATTCTTCCAAGACTTGACACACTAAATTAGTTAGATGATCAATTTATGGAAGAAGAGGGATTTATATTATGTCAATAAAGAGGGATATAGTACAAGTATGAAGGTTCCATCATGTTTAGAATGAAAAACCTCAGTTATGTTAATGAGAAAATGATTGAGGAAAGAGATACGATATCAATATGCATTAATCATAAACATAGTAAGATATGAAAGATGATTACAGACCATGATAGATTTACCTATTGAAATTTGGGGAAACTTAGCTTAATAAAGTATTTTGACCAATGCATCTCTGAGGAACCACTCACTCATGAAACTATTCAACAATTTGTTAGTGTGGAGAACATGATAGCCAAACTTTCAAAGAATATCAAGAAGAGAAAATTTATAATATGGGAATTTGATAAGATGATGAGAGGTCAAGACCTGATATTCGAATACCATATCAGGAAAGATGATAACAAAATTCTCCAGATATTCCACAAATAGTATACATGTTTAGGAAGGATATCCAAAGTAGATGAGCATGATGATAAAGAACTTAGAGCTGATCCTAGTGTGCTTGAACAAGTTTAAGGCTTGTTTCATCAAAAGTCTTTTTCCTTCATTATGTTTATCTTAATTTTTGAAGTTGTGTATTCTTTAGGATTTTAAAATTTCAAACATGTATGTAGTATGATGTTTTGGAATATGATTTCATTAAGTTTTGATTATAGTTTAAATCAATTTGAAATATGAAACACATTGTAATGTTATTTAAGTCCTTTGTACTTATGAGAAAATCAAAATGGGGACTTTATACAGGCCCCATCCCAAGAAATATTTACATACATTTTTGATATCATGAAAAAAAATAATGATACATCTTCATTTCGTAAGTATATAATTTTTCTTGAAAGGAGGAATTCAATTGAAAATACTATTCTTGATATAAAAAAACTCTTCACCCTCTTTAGCCCCTTCAACAAATAGATTCTCTCAAGCCAAATCATGAAACCTATTCAATGTCATGACCTCAACAAAAATTTTCCTAGGGATTCTCAAAATTTGAACCAATTCTAATTTCTTCTCATATGAAGAAACTCATTCCAAAATATTTAGGACACCCTTGAGATAAGCCTTTTTGCTTTATGTTTTTGAGGTTGAAGGAAAAAGAAAACTACTTTTAGGAGATGAAGGAGAGTTATGGAAATTCCAAGGGTTGATTGGCCTAAATTATTTGAGATGGATTTTCCTCTCTCACACTTCTTCAGATAAGATGATAGTTCTCCATAACCCCTTATGGCTAAAGGCTTCGATGGTTTGTTCTACAAAAAAGAAAGACATTTCTCAAATTTATCCATTGTTTGGGAAAGTGAAGACATGTTATCTATAAAGGCCTCCTCATGAAATATGAATGCATCTATAGGAATTTATTTCACAGATAATTCCTCATTAAATAAAAGAGATGCATTGATGGTGGTATTAACTATGGTAGACATACATCGGAGCTATAACCTTTTCATTCATTTGGGAGTTTTTTTATCCTCCCATCAAAATAAATGAAAATAAATGATCTAAAAGGAACAAAAAAAATGTTTTATGTTAATCAACCTCTGAATTAATATTAACATGACAATGTGAGCTATTCAAGGCCCATCACATTCTTCCTAGTCAAAAATATCAAAAAGAATTATCGCGAATGCTTCATCAGGACCAGAATTCGGAGCTTCAGAGGAAAGCTCTTTCAGATTAGCTGCCAAATCTACCTCTCCCATTCTACAAAAATAAAATTTTACCAAGTCCTTTACACTTAAGCTCAAAGAAAATATATGAGCTTCTGAATAAAATGGTAAGGATTTATATTAGAAAAGGATTTTGGTAATAAATGCACATGAAAATAAGATCCAAATTAAATGATAGATTTATTTTGATACTCACACAACGTGGTGAAGGTCAAATGGATTAGCGCTAATAAAAACGCGGTCATTTTGATTGATGTAATAGATCTCCCAAAAGGAAATTTGCTTCCAAATGAAATTAAAATAATCATGTGCATCTCAAAAATGATTCCCAAAAGGGGAAAATAGTTAAATTCAAATAAGGTTAAATGAAATGATAAAAAATAAGCATTAAAATATTCCCCACTTGCTCGAAATGGAAAGAACCAAATTGGTGTGTAAAATGACATCAACAAATGAAGATTGATGACATGGTGTCCCGGTCATCATAAAAATACAAAAGAGAAAAAACCACACCTAGAAGTACCTATCCAATGGTTTATCTACCTGGTAGTGTGGGAAATAAAATGATTCGAAAGGTGTAACAAAAAATCATATATTTCCATCTGGGTGAAGTATATTCCTATTTGATTTCTTTCAAGTAGAATTTGAGATAATATTCACTAAAAATATTTGGGGGAGAATCAGTTACAAAATATTGCCAATATTATATAAGTATGGGGGCATGTCCTCATACAAAGGGGGGTTATTTTTTTGAATCTTTTTGCAAAAAGAAAAAGTTGAAAATATTTTTCTGTGTCACTCCATAATTTTCTTGAATAAATACATTATAAGTTTTTATTCTTTCAATTATGATGTTAATATGGATACAATGTATAGCCATTAATATGCATTGAGATCATTTGTTTTCATGTTCCCTTATAAATAATTTGGTATATATTAATGAATTATGTCTTGTTATGAGCTTGGATTAAACATTTTGTTCTATGTATGTTGAACATCTTGTTAATGAGTTACATTTTCTGTTGTGATTTTGTATTGCTTGCTTCTCTAAATTACACTATGTTTATCCTTAGTGATTAAGATTTGGATATTTTTTCAATATTGTGGTGTGAGTACTTACTTTTCAATATTGAATGAAATTATAAAACCCTTTTTGAAATCATTTTGTTGATGGATTTTTGTAACCTTTTGAGTGAATCTTAGGTGTATGATATTAGAAGTAAGAAATACTTCATTGAAATAATTCCATAAGCCTTTGTGCTAATTAATTTAAATGCTGTGTAGATCCTTTTCACTGATTGAGTATCCATGATTGCAAATATTCCTTTAAACTGAAACTATGATTAATTGATGAAGTGTTTTTCCTCGTCTAGGATTTTGTATTGTTTATGTGAATACTGCAAGCAATGTCATTAGGAAATCATTTTTCATATAATATCCCACCTATAAAATTAAATACATTTAGTTATTATCACACCATATATATATATATATATATATATATATTTAGTTGATACTTTTATTGTTCCATGTTGAAAATATCAGTAGAAGGAAATTTTAATTTCAAGTTCTTTTATCGAAAAAATACAACAATAATGAATCCTATATGTCTAGAGTAACCTGAGTCTATTTGGATTTACATATGCATATTTTAGTGTGACAAATTGAGAGATTTAAATTATGCATTCATTTGACCATGATCATCTAGGACTAACCCACATATTTTGAGGGAATTAATGAACAAATACTCCATACACTCCTCTATATTTTTTAGGTTACATAGCCAGTTCTCTAACCCTGATCAAAGGAAGGACCAAAATAAGTAGGGTTGACCATTCCCTTTATATGTATCATCAATCTCTCCAATGGCAGGTCTCAATAAGTTTTCCACACATTTCCCGAGCTACAAATGACATAGATCTATAAGTCTGTCATTCTTAAAGCACCCTAGTTTACTCAATGTTGTTGTTTGGAACTAAGGAGGTGTAAGAGAGAGAAAATTTACTCCCATAGATAAATCATAAACATCATAAAAATTCCACACCAATTGGCATACACAATAGGTTCATTCATATAATCATAAGTACCACATTTCTCACATCAAAACAAAATGAAAAAATACTCTTCCAACTCCACCATCATGAATAATCACCACAATGCAAAACTTTCCCAAAGGTTAAGGAGTATGAACCTTTGATATAATACCAACTGTAGTTCCCTCCCATGTGCAACACAAAAAAATACCAAATATAAAAGGATATATTTTTTGAATTTTATATATTTGATAAAACTATGGGACACCATATATGTTCACAAGGAATTTGTCAACAACACATGTAACATTTACACCAACATGAAGAACATGCAAACATCAAGATGAAAGAGGATGCTAATCAATGCCATGTGTTTGTTCTTGAATTAGTCTCATCCCGTTTGTCACTGAAATCCCTCAGTTTGCGGCCTCTGTCACATTTTTTATCTCTTCATGTTGGTGCTTGAAATCCCTTCCTAGGTCGAGGATCACTTAAAGGTCCAAAATTTGTTTTCTATTTCTGTGTCCATCTGAAAGAGTCTATAAATTGGGTGTAAAACTTGGGTTGTTCCTTTCCTTCAGTTTTACGCAGTCATGCATTATTGTCCCTATCATTTTTGTCCCAAATACCTAAGTAAATGTGATTGGATGTAGCTCAGAGGATCATGTTTGAAACTTATAACATCTCCAGATTCTTTGTCCTTGAAGAAACATTCATCTCCAATCTCAAATGGTGGTTTTCCAGCATTTTACAGTTTGATGGGTGTGTTTTTCCCATCAAATTTACATCTCTACATTAGTGGAAATGTGGCCCTTTTTGGTTGGATGTAGCTTGGTGGGGCACTGTAAAAACTCTGTGGTTTGCTTCAACCCAAAACTTGTCAAAGTGGAGGAATGATGCTCATTTGAAAACTCACCTTTTGGTTTGGCCTTGGAGTTGCATTGAGGGGATAGGTGGAGGATTCTGCTGCTTTTCCTAGACATAGAAAAAAAATTCTTGCAGTTGGTACAGTTTTGATGGGCTATGGACACGTGGTGGGATGACGCTCATTTGAGGATCTACCTCAGGGTCCCACATTAACAATTGTGATAGGGAGACAAGTGGAGGCTTCCACCGGCTCCACTTTGTGCTTAAAATTTTCAAAGCAATTTTCTAAGGCCTGGTACACGTGGTGATCCTACACTTGTTCAGGGTCTCCTCTCTTGGGAACCTTCTCAAATTTGCACAATGAAGACACGTGGAGGATTCTACCGAGTCTTCCCATACGTAGAATTTTTCAAGAAACTTTCTAGAAGTTCGGGCCACGTTGACGGACCATGCCTGTTTGGGGAGTGGCCCTTGAGTTTTATTTTAAAGAAGCGCAAGGAGGAAACTCGAAGGTTTCTTCTCACTTTTCCCTTTGGTTGGACTTTTCAATGGCCAAAGGAGACCATCTTCGACCTCAGACACATGGCACTTTCCACTGAACCTTAAAGTTTTTTAAACAGACTCTACCGGACTGAGACACATGTTGAGCCCACACTTGTTTGGGGTCTCTAATTTTGGGGGACCATATCAAAATGTGCCATTGAGACACGTAGCAGGAAGGGGAGATGGATAGCTAGAGGTTTTTTTGACTTTTTAGATTTATTTTGTAAAAAGGGATAAAGTATAAAAGTGAAGTGCAACCCTGCAGTGAATTAGAGGAGGACATGTGCTAGTTTGAACAGTCAAAGTGGGAGGGCAGAGCGCTGGAGAAAATTTGGTAAATTTTCTTTTTGTGAAAAAAGGGGTTAAAGTGTAAAAAGGAAGCGTGGTTCCTCTAGATCCCATGTCATGCCACGTGTCAAGCCCATTTTTCAAAGGCGGAGGGGCGGAGCAAAATGAGAAATTTTACATTTTTTCCCAGAAGTTGTAAAAGGTAAAAAGGAACCCCCAGGCCCGTTTTAACTTGAATATCCCATATGGATTGTCCAAATTCAAAGGTAAAAGGGAAATCAAAGGAAATTATGCATTTTTATCTGGTTTTCAACCATTTTTCCTCCAAATATCCTAGAGATGTGAATTTTTATGGTTTTTTTAATCATTTCTTGATGTCTCCTACATGCCAAATGAAGAGGAGGATTAATTAAATATATTTATTTGTGGGGGGAGATTTGAAAACGTCTTTTACCATTAAGATGTGATCTGACTATCAGATTCGATTTGATTTTACAATCTTTCTTTCCTTGGCATGCAAAAAACTAGATTTGACAAATTCGAGGAGCAAGTAGTTGGCATGTGAGATGAAGAGTGATTTTCGAGATCAAAGAATTGAATGCTAGAAATATTTGAAGATATTTTCCCTCTGAGCACCTGACAAATTTTTGTGAATTTGTTTCTTGGAATCACGATCAAAATTGTAACAAGCAATCGTGCTTTGAATGTTTTTTGTTTTGGGAGGAAAACTCTATTGTAAATTAAATGTTATAAATTTCATGAATTTGTCATGTAAATGGTTGGAGTGTTAGAGGTCGGGAGTTAATTCCTAAGAGAAAAGTTTGACAGAGCCCATCTTTCTGAGAAACCATCTCAGGAACCTGTTTATTTATTTTGTGTTAAATTTGATCATGTCAAGGTGTTTGCAAGTGTAAAGCCATTGAAAAGCTCTGAGATTGTTCTAGAAACTTTCTCCTACTAATGAATTTAATCAAATTTGAGTTAATATGTATTGATTTTGAGAAAAAATTGTGTCTGCTTCATTTATAAATGTCTACAAATGGTTTTTCTTGTTCCCATTACAATCTTACATTGAAATCTTTTTGAATCACACAAGATCTTATCCTTGTGATAGTTTGGTGGCATTTGCAATTTCATTTATCATAAGAGCTTTCATTTGATAGTGAAATAAACAAATTTAAAATCACTTTACTCCTAGCATGATGATAAGATTTTTTGTTAGCCTTTGAGGGTATCTTAGGTGTGATAAAATAAAGGTTGATAATGTTCAATTACAGTTTTCAATTTGAGCCTTCATTTTGGATTCTTAAACTTTGTGTGAAAATGTGCTGATTAGGGCCTCTATTGAAGCACACCTTTTGGGTAAAGGAAAATTTTAACTATTATGAAGCATTCTGTTGATTAATCCTTCCATTTTTTGTAAAATCTCTCAAAGATCTGGAAAATAAAGTTCATTTTACCTCACCTCCCACCAAAATTCATTTAAAAAAAACCAATCCTACCCATACTACCCATGTTTGTCCTATGTGTGTACAAATTCATAATTTCTAATACCAAAACATGCAGAAGAAATAAGGTTTTCATTGTCTTTAGTAGCTTGAACCTTGCTTATAAAATATCTCCATTATCTAGGATGACAACTTGTGAGAGTTATATTTTCGTTGTATTGATCATGTTTTCTTCAAGGTCTTCTTAATAACTTTGCAAAGAAAGGAAATCTCCATCTCCTCCACAAAAAACAGGCTACAAAAGGGTCCTCTCACCCTGATTGAAAGGAAAAACCATAAAGAAGTGAGGATAGATCAAATCCTCTTGAGGGTGCTATCCATTTCTCCACATATTAGTGACAATTTTTTAGATGCAGTTTCTTCCTTAGCTACAAAACGGCACACAACATGATCTTCTTATCTCTAAGCTTCCTGTAAAATTTGTGATGTTGCTAAGCTTCTGAGGGAGAATCAATTTGGGTACCAACACCATTTTGGCACCATTTTCGGGGACATTGTGATTGCATTTCATATTCAGACCCTGGTAAAAATTTCTTACATGCTCTAAGTGCTAGTACATTATTTCAACATCATCTTGTGTTCAGGCCTGTAAGAAGTGTTCAAAGTTACAAGTGTTGAGTGAAATATTTCTAGTTTTTACAGTTGTTGCACTAAGTTTCATTTATAAATCTGGGTAAAGGAAGGTCAGATCATTCCATTTCCATTTTCTATTGTTGAAAGAAATTTGATAGATCATATTTTTAGTGCATTCACACAACTGAGGTGGAAATCCTTAATGGTGACTCCATGTTGATCTAATTTTTTGATAAATACAAATGTCTTAACCTCTGTCAAGTGAGATTTGTTACTAATCTTTACAAATCTGGAAGGAAGAAGATATTTCTTTGCTAAGGATCCTACTATGACATTATTTCTAGAGCTAGGGAAAACAAATTCAGAAGGAAGAAGAGCCTTGAGAGTTGTTAGAGATCAGTAGTCAAGAAAAGAGATCTCCATTGATGAAAGTGATCAACATGTCATTAAAGATTACCAGTCAAGTGCTTCTGAATCAGGTAGTCTTTTTGAGAATTGAATTTTCCATTTGGAGAGGGACCTTCATTTGAAAAATTTTCTTCTCATTCTGCCCCTATGTTTTCCAAAGTTGATAGGGTTTTCCAAGAAACAAAGCCTTTAGGGGATATCCATTTTGAAATTTATACTCCTATGTTTCAAAGACCTTTTGTCCCTTATCAGTTTGATTCTCCTCCAAGGTCACCTCCTCAAAACAACATGACCCATCCCCTACCTATACCTCCATTTGTTGTAAATACCTTTGGTCCTATAAAATTTAGAGGGATGGCTAGTTATCCAAGTGCAGTTCCCCATGATGTAAGAAATAAACTACCAAAGTTTAAAGGAAATAATGCTATAACTGGTGATCAACACTTAAATCTTTTTATCAACATGATGGAAGACTTTGAGATTGAATTTTAAGATGTATATATCAAATTGTTTAGCCACAATTTGGAAGAAGATGCAAGGGACTAGTATAAATCTTTGCGAGATAGTTCCATTGATTCTTGGACAGAAATGAATAATGCATTTAGATTGCAGTATGGTGACAAAACAAACCCTAGGTTTCTTTTGTTAGAATTTGAAAATATTAAAAAGAATCCTAATGAATAAGTGCATGACTTCAACACTATATTTAATAAGATGTTGAGGTGATTTCCTCTAAGTTTAAGGCCATGTGATGAATCTTATCTTATAAAGTATTCATATACATTTGATAAGAAATATGCTTACTATTTGAGGGACAAAAACCCTACCAATTTGAGGCAAGCCTTTACCATGGCTCTGGAAATTGAGAACAAAATTAAAGTAATTAGAAAATCTCCTAAGAGGGAGGGTGTGAAACTGTTAACCTGAAAAAACATCAAGCAGGTAAGGCTGCTGATTTGGAAGAAGTTATAACGACTTTGGCCGTGGCTGTTAAAGAAATGTCTTACAAGCTAGCCATAGAAGAGAAAGGAATTGGGTAGATTTCACAAGGTCAGCACAAGTAACAAGGCCAAGACATATTTGGAAAAAATCCTAGAAATGAGCAAAGATCTAATGATAGAGGCAAGGGACCTATTGGATTTAGAAATAAATAGCCCCAGGCCAAGGAAAAAAGAATGTGCTTGATCCTTTTCCTACCAGAGTTGTTGTTGTTGAAGGAACAAATGTAATTGATTGGTGTGACAGATGTTTCATGCCCCATGCTCCATGTGAAGTAGATCAGGAAGTAGAATAAGATGATAATGGTGATGATTCTGATGATTATGTTTGCATGATGGGTTGCTCCATGAGCTCACAACAAGAAGCAACTTCAACTAAAGTGATAAGTGCTCAAATTGCTGCAAGTTTATGGGATTGCATCCGCTGGGTACCTCTTCTTCCTTCCTTCATAATTTAGAAATAGATATTGTACAACCTTTTGCAATACCTAATAATGAATTTGAATACTTAAGATCTTTAATGATAAAGAAGTATGATGGATGAATCCCATCTGAGGAGGATAGGTAGTTGTTGTTGCCCAAGAAAAGGAGTATAACACAAGAAGTAAATTTTTCAAAGGGGTAGGACCTCAGGCATGGCCAAAAACTCCATTTCTTTAAAATATTCCTAAAGAGGCTCCTAAGAAAGATGCATCTACCAAATGCCTTGCTATCACAAAAAAAATTCATACTTCTCTTCATGCCCAAACTATCAAAAATCCCATGCCATTTGATGAATTTGTCAATCTCCCTTCCAATGCTGCCTTGCCAAAGTGTGTTCCATATGACATTGCCCAAAGTTTGAGTCAAATCAAAGTTAGTGTTCCAATTTTTGAGATTCTTAGGATTCCTAAGCACAAGAAGAGGGCATTTGATTATTTGGGATTGAAAGAAGAGAAGAGTACCCCAGGTAGAAATGTAAACATTGTGGAGACTCCTCCAATCATTGAAGAGCTAGAAACACCACCAACATTAGAAGAACTAGGTGAACCACCTGGGGTTTATTTGGGAACATCCTTGGTGGAGTCTCAGCTAAATGTAGCTCCATTCTTCACTACTCTCATTATTAAGGACAGATTGCTACACTATTGTATGTTTGATTCAGGAGCATCATGCAATGTCATGCCTCTTGAGGTCATGAATGAACTGGATATCAAATTTACAACAACATATGGAATATGTACTACCATGGACTCTATAGATGTGCCAATAGTGGGATGTGTGAAAGGTTTTGTGGTACAAATTGTAGCTTACCTAGGTAAGAACTTGAAATTTGATGATGTTGTTGTTGATTGCCCTGCCAAATGGGGCATGATGTTATCAATAAAATGGGTTGCAAGTACTAGTGTAAGTGTTCAAATGGATATGCCTTTTGTCACCATTCCAATTGAGGGCAGTTTTGTCAATTTATATGGAGAAAAGAAGATGCTACATCTCATTGAGGATCCCAATAATGCTTCTTATGAAGTGTTGTATGTTGTTGTTGATGCTGACAACTTTATTGGATTTTCTTATGGTAAATAACACAAAATTGAAGATTGCAAGTGTTTTAAACAAGCAGGATCTCCTTGGACTTTATTGTTTGATGGAGATTGTTCCAATTTTGGAAATGGTGCTAGTGTTGTTCTGATTTCTCTAGGCCAGGAAGAGTTTGATTTTTCTTTCAAACTCAACTTTGAGTGCACTAACAAAATTGCTGAATATGAAGAACTATTATTAGGTTTGAGAATTTCTTGGAAATATGGTGTTAAGGACATCATTGTCAAAGGAGATTCATAACTAATTGTCAAGAAAGTTAGAAAACTTTATGCTACTAAATATCAGTGAATGAAACAACACAAACATGTAGTTTGGGATCTTATTGAGATGTTTGACTCATTCAATATTGTACATCATGATAGGAGTTTCAATGTTGTTACAAAAAATTTAGCATTATTGGGCTCTAGATTTGAAAATTACACCACATCACCATATTGTGAGTATGATGTTGAAGTGCTAACTAGACCATCTGTCCTTGACAACATTAAACATTGGGAAGTGTTCGAAGATGATTCTCAAGTGTAAAGGTTTTCGTAGAACCAAGGAGAGTTTACTGATCAACATATAGATTGGGAGCCAATGGTCAATATAGCTAAAGGAAAGGAAACCTTGTTTAGCAAAGGTATCATTCAGCTGAAGACTAACACTATTCCTAGAGGGTTAGTTACTATTGAAACAAATTTTGATAATGTTGATTTCATTATCAATAGAAACATGTCCACCTTAAGGGATGTTGAAGAGAACTATTTAGACACAAAGGAGAAACCAATGAAAATCTGGTTAGGAAGTAATCTCAGCAAGGAAGAGAAGCAGTCCTATATTCAATTGCTGAAAAAATATCAAGATTTCCTAGCTTGGTCTTATTCTGAACTGAAAGCATATAGAGAGGATTTGTTTCAACATGAAATTCCTTTGGAATCTAATGTAAAACCATTCAGAAAAAAGAAGAGGCCGATTAATCCACTCCTATATCTTAAAATGCAAGAAGAACTGAAGAAACTGAGGTATGAAGGGATTATTCAGCCCACAAAGTATATTTCTTGGGTTGCAAACTTAGTGCTAGATAGAAGAAAGAATGGTGGTATCAATCTATGCGTGGATTTTAGAAATCTGAACAGATCATCCATGAAGGATAATTATCCTTTACCAAGCATGGAAAACATGCTACAATTACTGACTGGGTCTGAGCTACTTTCTACCTTGGATGGTTTCTCTGGCTATAATCAAGTTGTTGTGAAGGAAGAAAAAAGAATTAAGACAGCCTTTACCACTCCTTGGGGAACTTATGTCTATGTTGGAATACCATTTCATTTGATGAATGCTGGAGCAACCTTTCAAAGAGCAATGGATGTTTCTTTTGCTAGTTACATTAATGATTTTATTGTTGTTTACCAAGATGATGTGACTATGTTTTCTAGAAACAGAAGTGATCACTTGTAGCACTTGGAAAAAATTCTGATAAGATGCAGAGAGTATGGAATTTCACTCAATCCAAAGAAGTGCCATTTCGGAGTGCAAAAGGCCAAGTTGCTTGGTCACATTGTATCAAAGGATGGTTTTATGATTGATCTCGAGAGGGTAGATGCCATAAAAAAGGTCCCAATTAAAAGAACCAAGAAGAGAATTCAGTCCTTCTTTGGGAAAATAAACTTTATCATAAGATTCATATCAAACTTTGCGGAGTTGACCATTCCAATTACTTGCATGCTAAAGAAGGACCAAGTTATCAAATGGGAAGAAGCTGACATTCAAGATTTCAATGGAATCAAAGAAGCATTAAAGCATGCCCCTGTTTTAGTAGCTCTAGATTATAAGAAGCATTTTCAAATGTTTTTTTTTGCTTCAGAGAACACTATTGCATATGTCTTGTTGCAGAAGGATGATGAAGGGGCTGAGAGGCCAATTGCCTTTTTCAGTAAGGCATTTCAAGGGGCTAAGTTGAAGTACACCATTATGGAGAAGCAATCATTTTCCTTGGTAAAACAAACAAAGGTTTTCAGACCTTACATTTTGAGCTCTAAAGTTGTTGCTTATGTTCCCCACACCATGGTGAAAGACATCTTATCAAAGCTGGAGGTCTCAAGAAAAAGGTGCAGATGGGTGAACAAGTTGCAGGAATATGACATGGATATCCAAATCACAAAGTTGGTAAGACGTTTGGGCTTATCTAAGCTTATGGCTGAGAGTAACATGCAAACTATTAAGGTGAATGAAGTAGAATAAGGAAGGGTGGATGTCCTTGAAAATTTGATGAGTTATAAATGGTACAAAGATATAGCTTTTTATCTCAGACATCTATAATGCCTTGAGTATTTGAGTAAAAATCATAAAAGAACTCTTAAGTTAGATTCCAAAAAATATGTCATTATTGATTTTGGGTTAGCTTGGAAGAACCCTGAGGGAGTTCTCTTAAGGTGCATTACTAAAAATGAATCCCCCAAGATTGCTGATCTCTATGGATGAGTTTGTGGGGGGAATTTTACTGGAAGAGTCACAACACACAAGATCTTGAGGGCTGGTTATTGGTGGCCAACTCTCTTTAAGGATACAACTTTGTTGGTTAGAAGATGTGAGAGTTGTCAGCATTTTTCTGGAATACTGAAAGCTTTAGGATCCTTTCCTTTGTAGCCTGTATCAATTGAAGCCTCGTTCAAGCAATGGGGAATGGATTTCATTGGTGATATTTCAGACCCTTCAAGCGTTGGCCATAAGTGGATTCTTGTAGCCACTGATTACTTCAGTAAGTGGGTGGAGGAAATCCCTACCAAGAGATAAACACACCAAATTGTCATGGAATTCATGTTGAACCATATCATCTATAGGTTTGGAGTTCCAGTTAAATTTTTTACTGAAAATTCCATGAGCTTCAGAGCTAAACCATTGGTGGCATTTTGTAAAGAATATGGGATAAATTTGACATATGCCTCCAATTATAACCCCCAAGGAAATGGACAGGCAGAGTCCGGCAATAAAAATATATTAAAGATCATTAGGAGAACCTTGGAGCTGACTAAAAGGAAATGGGCTGAGCAATTGAAGTTTGTTATTTGGGCTGATAGAATTATTGTTAAAAGAGCTACTGAAAAAATTCCATTTCAGTTAGTGTATAAAACTCGAGCTTTGTTGCCCCTGCATATGCAAGTGTCCTCGTATCAGTTCATTTAACAACTGGAAGATGAAGAAGTTAGTCCATATGATGCTCGAATTAACTAGATTGTTTAGTTGGATGAAGGGAGAAGGGCATCCCATCAGCGGCATGTGAAGTTCAAAGAAAAGTTGAAGAAGTTGTTTGACAAGAAGGTAACTTCAAGATCTTTCAGCATTGGATATCTTGTGCTTTTATGGGATAGCAGGCATGAAGATGAGGGCAAGCATGGTAAATTTGATGCATTTTGGATGGGCCCTTATTCAATTGATATTTGAATTGGTGAAAATACCTTCTTCCTACAAGACTTAGATGGGGAACTACTTGAATTTCCTGTTAATGGCAAGCATTAAAAGCATTTCCTTGATTGACTTCTCAGAATCAAGGTATACTCCATTTATACAGTGTATAGTTATTTGTTCTCATCTACTTTTGTGTTTTTGTTCATTTTGGTCCTTGGTGACCTAGTTTTGCTGGTTTCTTAGTTCATTTTTTGAGGATGGTTATGGTTTTTCTGCTCTGCAAGCTTATTCTCTAACTCCATTTGCCAATGGTATGTTTTTGGCACTTGGTCTATTTTTTGCACTTGGTCTATTATTTGGTTCTTATGGCATTCACAAGGAGTGCCCATCCCCAAGTCCGAGCTGATGTTTGTGCTCAAATTAGTCTAGCCCCGTTTGTCACTGAAATCCCTCAGTTTGTGGCCTCTATCACATTTTTTATCTCCCCGTGTTGGTGCTTGAAAGACTCTGTCCTCCATTTGGTTTCTGTGATCATTCCCTTCCTGGGTCGAGGATCACTTAAAGGTCTAGAATTTGTTTTTCATTTCTATCCATCTGAAGGAGTCTATAAATTGGGTGTAAAACTCAAGTTGTTCCTTTCCTTCCATTTTCTACAGTCATGTATTGTTGTCCATGTCATTTTTGTCCAAAATACCTGAGGAAACTTGATTGTATGTAGCTCAGAGGATCATGTTTGAAAATTATAACATCTCCAGATTCTTTGTCCTTGAAGAAAAATTCATTTCCGGGGTCAAATGATGGTTTTCCTGCATTTTACAGTTTGATGGTTGTGGTTTTCCCATCAAAGTTACATCTATGCATCAGTGGAAACGTGGCCCTTTTTGGTTGTATGCGGCTCAGCCAGGCACTCTAAAAATGTTGTGGCTCCCTTCAACCAAAAATTTGTCCATGTGGAGGAACGACACTCATTTAAAAATTCACCTTCTAGTTTGGCCTTGGAGTTACGTCGAGGGGACATGTGGAGGACTCCCCTGCTTTTCTCGGACTTAGAAATTTTTTTCATGCAACCGGTATAGGTTTGGCGGGCCATGGACATGTGGTCGGATTCCACTCATTTGAGGATCCGCCTCAGGGTCATACCTTAACAATTACAATAGGGAGACATGTGCAGGCTTCCACTGGTTCAACTTTGTGCTTAAACTTTTCAAAAAAAAATCCTAAGGCCTGGGACATGTGATGAGCCCGCCCTTGTTCACGGTCTCCGCTCTTGGGCACCATCTCAAAGTTGTGTCATGAAGACACGTGGAGGCTTCTATCAGGTCTTCCCATGGTAAGACTTTTTCAAGTAACTTTCTAGAAGCCTGGGAAATGTGGAGGGACCGCACTTGTTTGGGGACTGGCCCTTGAGTTTTATTTTGAAGAAGTGTTAGGAGGACACTTGGATGTTTCCACTCACTTTACCCTTTGCTTGGAATTTTCAATGGCCAAAGGAGATTTTCTCAGACCCCAAACGCATGGTGCCTCCGACTGAACCTTCAACTCTTTTAAATAGACTCTACTGGACTGAGACACATGTTGATCCCATGCTTGTTTTTGGTCTCTATGTTTGGGGACCATCTCAAAATGCACCATTGAGACACATAGTAGGCGGGGGAGATGGATAGCTGGAGGTTTTCGTGACTTTTTATTTTTATTTTTTAAAAAGGTATAAAGTATAAAAGTGAAGCACAACCCCACAACAAATTAGAGGAGGACACGTGGCAGTTTGAAAAATCAAAGTGGGAGGGTGGAGTGCCGGGGAAATTTGCTAAATTTTCCTTTTGTGAAAAAAGGGGTTAAAGTGTAAAAAGGAAGCACGGTTCCTCTAAAACCCATGTCATGCCACGTGTCAAGCCCATTTTTCAAAGACAGAGGGGTGGAGCAAAATGGGAATTTTTACATTTTTTCCCAAAAGTTGTAAAAGGTAAAAAGGAACCCCCAGGCCCGTTTTAACTCGGATCTCCCACGTGTATGGTCTAAATTCAAATTTGAAAGGGAAATTGACGGTAACTATGCATTTGTATCTGATTTTCCACCATTTTTACTCTAAATCTCTTGGAGATGTAAATTTATATGGTTTTCTATCATTTCTTGATGTCTCTTACACCCTAAACGAAGAGGAGAATTAATTTTATATCTTGATTTGGGGGGAAGATCTAAAAATGTATTTTACCATTAAGATGTGATGTGACTTTTCGATTCGATTTGATTTTCCAATCTTTCTTTCCTTGGCACGTAAAAAACTAGATTTGACAGATTTGAGGAGGAAGTAGTTGGCGCACAAGATGAAGAGTGATTTACCAGATGAACAAATTGAATGTTGGAAATATTTGAAGAGATTTTCCCTCTGAGCACCTGACAACTTTTTTGCAAATCTTATTTTGGGAATCATGATCAAAATCGTAACAAGCAATGGTGCTTTGAATGTTTTTTTGTTTTGGGGGGAAAACTCTGTTGTAGATTAAATGTTATAAATTGCATGAATTTGTCATGCAAATGGTTGGAGTGATAGAGGTCGGGAGTTATTTCCTAAGAGAAAAGTTTGACAGAGCCCATATTTCTGAGAAACCATCTAAGGTACCTTCTTATTTCTTTTATGTTAAATTTTATCATATCAAGGTGGTTACAAGTTTACAACCATTGACAAGCTTTGAGATTGTTCTAGAAAAGTTCCCTTGCTAATGAATTTAATCAAATTTGAGTTAATTTGTGTTGATTTTGAGAAAAATTGTGTCTGCTTCATTTTTGAATGTCTGTAAATAGCTTTTCTTGTTCCAATTGTAATCTTACATTGAAATCTTTGTGAATCACACAAGATATTATCCTTGTGATAGCTTGGTGGCATTTGTAATTTCATTTATCATAAGAGCTTTCATTTAATAATGAAATAAACAAATTTAAAATCACTTTACTCCTAGCATGATGATAAGATAGTTTGTTAACCTTTAGGGTATCTTAGGCATGATAAAACAAAGGTTGATAATGTTCAATTAATTTTTTTCAATTTGAGCCTTCATTTTGGATTCTTAAAGTTTGTGTGAAAACATGCTGATCTGGGCCTCCATTGAAGCACACATTCTAGTTAAAGGAAAATTTTAGCTATTCTTAAGCATTATGTTGATTAAGCCTTCCATTTTTTGTAAAATCTCTCAAATATCTGGTGAATCAAGTTCTTTCTTTCTCACCTCTCACCAAAATTCATCTAAAAACAACCAATCCTACCCATACTACCCAAGTTTGTCCTGTGTGTGTAAAAGTGCATAATTTCTATTACCAAAACATGTAGAAGAAATAAGGTTTTCATTGTATTTAGTAGCTTGAACCTTGCTTATAAAATATCTCCATTATCTAGGGTGAAAACTCATGAGAGTTAGATTTTTGTTGTATTGATCATGTTTTCTTCAAGGTCTTCTTAATAAATTTGCAAAGAAGGAGATCTCCATCTCCTCCATAAACAACAGGCTACAAAAGGGTCCTCTCACCTTGTTTGAAAGGCACAACCATAAATAAGTGAGGATAGATCAAATCCTCTTGAGGGTGCTATCCATTTATCCACATCTGAGTGACAAAGAGCAAGCTGCATTTCATCCTTGGCTACAGAATGACACACAACATGATCTGATTGTCTCTAAGATTCCTGTCAAATCTGTGATGCTGCTCAGCTTCTGAGGGAGAGTCACTTTGGGTACAAACACCATGCTTATATAAATGAACACATATAAAACCATGACCCAACAAAAAAATAACATCATGAATAGTTACCTTCCAAAATATAAATTTTTCATTATTAAATATTTATTATAATTATATTTTATTATTATCGTTAATGATGTAAAGATTACTTAATATGAAAACATATATTTTCCTTTTTTTTGGACTATATTTATTTTAGTTCATTTAATACTTAACTTGAGATATTTCTATCTTGACTACCATTTAAACTCACTTATTCTAGGTATCTAATAAGGGATCAAAATCATTTATCATGTAAGCATATATTCTCATTAACAAAGCTTCTTAGTATTTATACAATTTAAAATTTAATGTAAAACAAATACACTTAATTGAGTTATTTTCTCCATAGCTATAATTTCCATATCTCAATATTAGACTGAAACATTTTAATGCACATGTTAGAGTCTCCTAGCTCTTTGGTCTCAACGAGATTTTTTGTTCCAATTAAAATAATATTTTCTTAGCAAAGGAAATTGATAACAAGTTAAGATGGGGAAAAATTAAGTCTAAGGGTGGATAGATTTCCCCTCTTTCTTTTGCTAGGATTCAATACTAGCTTAGAGTCCATTTAAGATATATACAACATGAGTTTCATCTTCCAAATAAAAAATAGCGTTCTTCCTAAATCTAAAAAACTGCATGGGGATATTCATCCCATAATTAATCACATGAAAAGAGTTAACATTGGTTTAAAGGGAATAAATTCCGTATTTGTTTTACTCAAAATTTCAACATATTAGGGACACTTTATTATAGACAAATTCAAACAAAAACATCCTAGGTTTTTATTTAATTCTATTGGCACCCAAGGACTCCACATCCAGCTAAAAGTTAGTTTTGGAGTGGTTAAAACACCATTATCTCACTAACCTTCAAGTTTTAATTTCTTTCAAAAACTTACACTGCATGAATACAAATTAAATTATAAATGTTATTAACAACTTCTTTCACATTTGACTCTTATTGTAACATTCGAGAGCATAACATGGATAGTGGGATCTGAATGTAAATTGATAAATAAAATTAAAAATTAAATATTTTTTTCAGAGTAATGACATATAAATGATGATATACAACAATATGAAAATGATAATTACTCAAACAATGTATAACTCTAAGAAAATGAGAAGGATAGATGACTTATCCTATTTGTTGTATGATCTGGAGATAGTCAGGACTATTTAGTTACTGGATATTACCGGAAATGATGCTACAATGGCTAATATAAAGTTTTAGGACACGTAACTATGCCATACATGAGAGCCCATGGGAGGACATGAGTGCCTGAGCACTAGTGTATGATATGGATTTTAGAATCTATTTAAATATTTAGGATTTTCCTTTTTCTTGATTTGAGGGTATTCACTCCAATATATGAGTTACCTCTTCAACTTCATTAATAGGGTTTTTATGTCACCTGTAACCTAGATAACAAACCCTATCTATCTACAAATTATCACAAACACATTAGATATAAAATAAAAATGCAATATGTGAAGTCAGACTTACCCCGATGGTTACCCAAAGAGTGAATTTATAACTCAGTACTACACTACATTCCATAATCCATGTAGTTATTTGATCTTGTGTGTGAAATAGTTTCCTCAGGTTTCCATTACGCCAAAGATGCCAAGATAGCAGGATATAGGTACCTCAGATGTAAATGTGTGACATGGAATTGAATACTTCTCCATCCCATGCAATGTATGTAGCAAAAAAATGTAGTCCCTTGTGATAGTACATATAATATGTAGATAAGATTGTCCTTTAGAATTTCCAACCATAATAATAGTGTGTATGTTGTCTATACATGAATCTCATGATTTAACTTTGACACGAGTGACACAAAAGGATAACCAAAAATGTGAAAAATAAATAAATAGGAGAGGAGGCACTTGGATGGAAATAAGAATGTGTGTGCTAGTGTCCAAAGTGGGTGCTAGTGTCCTAGGATAAATGATGAAAAATTAAAAAATACAGAAATACTAGGATCCCTCTGACCTAAACAAATGTTGATGTAGAAATGAAAAATGTGGAAGAGAGTCACAATAGAAAAAAATCAAAGGATATGGATGAAAAAGAGATAGTATTAGTAGTGAATAGTTTTATTAATTAAGATTCATTCATGTAAAAACATACTACGACATAACAAAATAGTAATATATGTGTGATTTTGTGTCTACATTTTCTACCACTTTATGCTATTTGAGTGACACTAGAGTATATTAAAGGAAATAAAGAATGTAACCCTATATAGTCCAAAGAAGCCATATTGTAGAGTGTTTATAGAATGGAAATAATTGTATCATGGGGAATCGTGGATAAAAAATTTGATCCATATGGATTATGAGGAGGGTAACAATCTTTGTAATGAGAAACCTAGAAAAATAATTGTAACGTTGTTTGAGATATTGGATTATTTCCAAAAGGTGATAAAAAGGGGTATGGAGAGATGAATTCCTAACCCAATTTGTAAATAATTGAATTATTTTGGTGTCCTACTGCTACAGGAAGAGTGTTGGGGAGAGAGGTATATTTTTCTCTCCTTCCATGACTGCATTCTTAAAAATTCCCACCATTGTAGAAAGATAAAGACTGAATTTAGTTTCCTTTTGAGGTTTTGTTTTTTTCATGATTGAAGAACCCATATAGGAGAAGTATAGGAATGGAGATGATGTCTCATGGCCCCCACTATTATAGTAGGTTTTCTAGTTTTAATAGTTCTAGATAGATTCCAAGTTAGGTCATCTGGAAGTGATTGTAATAAAGACTGAATTTAGTTTCCTTTTAGGTTTTGTTTTTTTTCATGATTGAAGAACCCATATAGGAGAAGTATAGGAATGGAGATGATGTCTCATGGCCCCCACTATTATAGTAACAGGTTTTCTAGTTTTTAATAGTTCTAGATAGATTCCAAGTTAGGTCATCTGGAAGTGATTGTAATGTACTGTGGCTCCCAAGTAGGTCATTTGTTAGTGATAGTAATTGTGATTATTCTACCAATTGACTGATTGACTTGAGTGATAATATTCGATTGAATAAGATGCATTTTATAAAATTACTCACATAGTGGTTTTTATCTTTCCAACATATTAGGTCATTTGAGGGGAAGATTTGAAATAGTTGAAACTATTTTTTGTTCATATATAATAATTATAAGTGTGTTTGAATAATATCAGAGAAAATTATAATGGTAATGTATTCGTAATTTTGATTGATCATGTTATATACTAAGAGGGGTCGTAGGATGATCTTGATTGTATGCCCTACCTTTTGGTGAAGGGATGAAGGTTGGAGAAATAAACACTAAGCAAAAAGCTAGGCTATAGATGAGAGATACTATAGGAGAGGTAGTAGTATTTCAATAAGAATGCATATGTATCATGTAGTACATGGGTCAAGTCTGAAAATGGAATAAATAAAAGTGTATCATACTGAACTAGAGGAAACCATGGTCCATATATAGAAAATAGAGAGAAAATGGATTAACTTGGCTCAAGATATGAAAGAATCTGTGTGTCGTGTATTAGTTGTAGGAATGGTAACTATATTATATAATAAAGTATAATTAATATAAATAGTAATATGGAAAATTTAATAGAAATTTTATTTATACCAAGATTATTCATAATTTAAGCTCTAAGCTATAAATATGCAAGTTGTTATAATGGGTAGTTTTATAATATTTAAGAGAGTAGGGGTGATTGTGGCTTCGCAGATGAATGGTGAGGTGGTATGTGTGATTGGTTTTGAATTTTTTTCCAAATGCTTTTTTTAAAGGTTTTAAGTAAAGTTTGAATTTTAGTAATGCTTGGCATTTCTGACCAAGAAAGGAGTAAATAGGGCATTTTTTCCTTTAGGACACTAATGCCCAGTTCTTAGTCATAACCACATGCTTCTAGGTGCTAGTTACCCACTTCTAAATGCTAGTGTCCAGAGGTAGGGAGTTGGCACTGTTTTGTTCAAAATGTGTATTCAGATCAATTTGAAGTTATTTATGATTTACTTTATAGTATGTATGGCATGATAATAGTGTGATTTGATTAATTTTTGGTGTTTTGTAGAGAGATATACACTCTAAAGAGTTTCAGGTCGGCCATCACTTGAGTACACTACTTACTTTGGGGTTGTTAGACTTTAAGTGGGATATATAAGACCATGTCAGGCTACAATATATTGATAGACTAGGGGAGATACCTCATAATATGCCTATGTTGAATGATTTTATCAAGAGATGGTACATAGATACTTGTACATTCTGATTTCTTACGTGTGAGGTGAAAGTGGCATTAGAAAATGTATACAGGATACTGCGATTGCCTATAGTTGGAGAGAGAGTAAAAATCATGCCCATATTGGATACCCATAGTCAGATGAGGGTTACATGATGTTATTTTAAAGGATCTCGAGTATAGGTTGAGACCCATATTAGCTTGGATGTCATTGTGAGATCAGTGGTTACATGATTGTGGAAATTTATTACAGTAGTGTGAGCTTCATTTGTGGCTGTATAGGCCAGAGGAGAAGGGATTTTGTACTGGATGCATTTTAATTTTCACAGTATAGAAAATAATGATACCAAATTTGTATGGTCCTAATATGTACTATCCCACCTATATAGGTACTTTTACAGGTTTATATAGAAGGATCATGATGGTGACATAAGAGCAACTACTTTGTTGCATGTATGGGTATATGAACATGTTGCTATATTGAGACCATTGAGTGGGTTGCAGATTGCTCAGGCTTAGATAGAAATATTTATGGTGAGGTGGGTGGGTTATTGTAGCAAGATGATGTGTATTATAGATCAATGCTAGATCATATGGTCCTTTGAAAAATTATATGGATGGAGTATAGAGATTATAATGGATTGGTGGAGGATGGCATGGAGCTGCAATGTATTTATGGACCATGTAGTGAGAGGATCAATTTTCAGGGACAAAAAATTTGTTTTAGGGTGAATGAGTATATAGAAAGTTTAGCATGTCCCATGATTTTTCAACAGAGACATATATATGGTGTCAATCTACTAGGGTTGTGATACGACATATTTGAGGATAGGTCCGATAGGAGAACAACTAGTACATCCAGGACTAAATGAATCAAATCCATCCATAAGGGCTATACAGGTGGATGATGTGGATTACATGTAGAAATAGAGTCAGTGGTGGGATCCACACTCATGGGTGTTGTTATTTATAGTTGTGGTGGATATGGTTAGTGGGATAAAAATTGGAAGAGTAGAGGGCCAGGAAACCTCACTTGAGATGAATGATGTAGCATCAGTGAGAGAGGAGTGTAATTATTGTTTATTATTATATGTTAATTGTTGATTGTCACTTGATTGATATAACATATGAATGGAAAGATGTGTAATAACTAATGTTTGTTGTGTGATTGTAGGCGATGCCTATTTTTCATTCATTATAGATACTTCTATATGAAAATTGAAGTAGAAGGTTCTCCTAGATGTGCTCATGGGAAGAGGGATGCTAGAGTGGGTAGAAACGATTGAAAGAGAGAATTCACATATATTTGAGCTAGTGGCTATAACGGTAGCCACATGTACATTTTTTGAGTAAGAACAATTAGGATCATTTAGAGGTAGAGCAAGAGAGAGAGGCCATAAGAGAAGGATGCCTAGCGCATGATATATTTTCATGATATGTGAAGTTGCAGGGCCAATATATAGTGAAGATGATAAATATTGTTGTGTTACAGAGCAAGCTTAAGAGATATAGAGGCGAAGATCATTTGTGTAGATTTAACAGTGAAAACCTGAGATTTAGAGAACCCATGGTTGTAAATAGTGATAGCAAGAATGATATAGTAATGTAAATGATGTATTATTGCATGAGGGATTTCCTCCTAGTGATTTTATATTGTAACTATGATTTTGATGAGATGTATATAGATACATGTTTTTGATATTGTGTTTATTTGTTAATATGTATTGCGTATGATGTTATCTTTATGATTTTTATTTTGATAGTGATTGTTCAGTGTGTTTGTTGTTATGCATATTATGACAATTAATGATTTAATAGATATTGTTGATTTTTTATATTTATGATGATGTAGAAAGAATTTATAATAAATGAAATAAATAGGAATTGTGTATGAATAATAATGAATAATTTAACATATGGTAAATAGAAATGTGTATCTTCAATATAATGTGGTAAATGAAATAGAAACCGTAATGTGATGTAGATTAGTTAAGGGGTTAAATGAGTGATGAGTTGATAAATCTGGAGTGAGAAGATGAAAGATAATTTTCATAATGGTATGTGACTTGAACAAAGGGGGTAGAAGAAAAGAAATTTCCCCAAGTGTGAGAATGAGGTTCATTTATATATTCCTCAGACTCAGCATTCAAGAATGAATCATAAAATAATAGTGTCTCATTGGGAAATGGTGTTGTCGCATGTGTGTATATGCTAGAAATATATTTCGTGAAGCATAGAGCATAAATTGTGGAATACAAGGTTCAAGGATGTAGTATGCCCTCAACCAGAAAGTTTTAACCTTAGCATGAAAGTGTGTCATAGGGTAATGACGTGGAAATTGAGAGCATCTACAAAAGGTGGAAAGGTGTGCTATGCACAATAGGATCATGGGGAACAATAAAAATGTGAGTATATGATCCGAATATGAAATCAGAGAAAATGTTGTCAATGATGGGGGGTGTGAAAGTATGAAGTGAAAAAGCGGGCTACTTAGGAAGTCATTGAGATGTAGTAGCAATGTGTGGAGGATGATTTTCCATGGTGATAGGTAGTCTGGTTGGAGGAGGTGAATGAGACATGTCAATAGTGGTGGAGGATTTCCTATGTGGAATAAGATATCGAGGAAGGAAATCAATGACACATATATATTTGAATTATTGTAATCTATCATGGAGAGAATAATAGCCATTATCTTAGTGGCCATTGATGTGGTGGAAGTTGTAGAAATGGAGGTCATAATGGTGTTACACCTGATGACGGGGATGATGCTGGGTAAAAGGTAAAAGGATTAATCACTTATCAACTAAGGTATGTAAGGCATCGTGTGGTTTAGCATTATATGGAAATTGCAATGGTTCATGAGTGGGAGGTTTGGAAGAATTAGGTTAATTTCAATGTGACGGTGGGGAAGGAATACACTGGCGCATAGGTGGAGATGGGGATCATACAGGAGGTTCAATCAACGGGGGATGAGAAGGCTTGGTAGTAAAGGAAGGGATATAAGAAGTAGAATGTTGTGTTATAGCATGTTCCACAATTAAGCGCTTCTCTAAGTCAATATCTTTATAACAAAAAAGAAAAAATTATTCACATGTATCATTTAAGAGATTTTCTTTTAAAGGAGGAATTAAGCCATGACTAAATATAAATTACATTTGGAGATTAATATGGTGAAATAATAACTGATGCATGCATGAATTAAATGATAAAATGTAATCTAAAATTGGTTCATTATTTCCTTGATGAAAATAAGGAGAGTGTTTGTATATAAGTTTCAGACCATTATTAGAAATAAGGCATCTAAGAAAAACATCATCCATATCGTAATAAGCACTAATGGATCTAGAAGGAAAATGAGTATATCACTGGAGATCATGATCAACAAGTCTAT
This sequence comes from Taxus chinensis, assembly GCA_019776745.2. Lineage (NCBI taxonomy): Eukaryota > Viridiplantae > Streptophyta > Pinopsida > Cupressales > Taxaceae > Taxus > Taxus chinensis. Next base: position 778,185,522 of record CM034149.1, on the reverse strand, counting down.
GATGAAAGGATTTGACTAACAAGCGATCATTGGAATAAGAAGCCATGGATAAATGGTAATGTTTGAGATCTAAATAAGGATATCTAGTGCCATCGAAACAAGAGAAAGTAGGCACATTGAAGTCCTTAGGGAAAGCGGAATTGTGAATCTTATTAGATATGGTATTGTCATAAAGGGGAATTATTGTCAATGGAGACATAGTAAGTGTAGAAACTAATTTACGCATTTGGGTACATTTATAACTCATAATCAAATATTACTATTCATATGATTCCTAAGAGAGAAAAATAGAAATTGAGAGATACATTTTACCTTGTCTTCTTTCTATCCTTTTACACCCTACAGCCAGGTTGATAATTTACTCTTTCATAGTTTATCATCCAAGACATCAGTGCCCACGCACCTATATCCTTCTGGGAACCCCTAAACTCTCTTTATATTACTCACACCTTTTGGGACTATTTTATCTTTTGGGCTTCTTACTTTCTTATTGGTCAACCTTCTAGATATTAATTAGGAAAACATAACAAGGGAGACATATAAACACAAAGCTATTTGACTATAATAAAAGACCAAGCTCTAAGAATCTATTATGATCACCTAAGTTTGCATCCAAATGAATTTAAAGAGCATAAAAACACTAATATAGCTTCATTCAAGGACAAGGGACTGCATCGTTTTCATACATGCATAGGAGGGGAAGTTCATTTTGACATCCACACATCTATCTAAATTGCTACATGTATCTATGGCTTGCTATCAAGTGAATTTTACAAAAGAGCCACTTACAACATGATACTTGCACATACACACTTAAGAACTACATAGAGTTTGAGATGTAGTGCAATTTTCGGTTGTAGGTTCACTCAGTCGAGTGACATCTAGGGTCAATCTGACTCTCCATTCAAATATTTTTATTTTTATTATTTGATGTTTTTTGGGGTTTTACAGTTTATATTTCTCTTCGCAGGTTACATGTGAATTCTGTAGGCATAGTGCAAGACATAGGAAAAAAATAGTGAAGACCAGTGACCATTCTGTAATATAAAATAAATCATTTAATGAGGTTTTTTCGAAGTCACGTATTCCAAGAAGAAGTCACCATCATCTTAGGTGCCCCTTACTTGATCCATGCATCCTAGTGAAAACGTATCTGGAAATCACACAATTTTTTTATCTTTGTTAAAAAAAATTCCTCCTTCTATTCATTCGTCTTCTAATATGGCATTCTTCCAGATCAATTATGAAATCAAATAAGTCTTCTATCCATTCTCTTACACTTAGGGTTTCAATTTCACTTATCTTATTTCTTAATTTAGATCTATACTTTAGAATTTTATCTATTATATGTGACTTTGAAATATCTAGGGTTTATACAGAAATTTCATTTTTGTTAAATCATTTGGTGAACGCATCGCACTCTAACAATCTTCGGTTATTGTTTCTCTAATTTTCCTAGGATCCTCTCATCATGGATGTCCCATTCATGCCTTTTTAGACAATCATCCTAATTTTGTCAATAAACTCAGATCTTATCTAGCTAACACTTATATTACTCCTCATACTTCCCTTAAGTATGTGTATCATAAGTTTACTTAAAATTTATATCTCAGCGAAAATCACATTATTTTCACATCAGATGAGTTGCCTCCTCAATCCTTGTTAGAGAATGATTCCCTCTTTATATTTAAGTTTGTATCAATAATTTTGGGGTTAAACATGCTTTAGTTGATAATAGATCATGACTTAATATTTGTAACATAGCAATTCTTCATCAACTTGGATTTTCTGAAGTTTCTTTGGCTCTGTCATCTATTTTTATCCTTAGATTCAATAATATTCCAAAGTGTTTTTAAGGTAGTATCGCACTCCCTATTACATTCAAACCATGCACATTACCTACTCCATGCCACGTGATACCCAATAATCTTAATTATAAAATTCTTCTCAAGCGGCCTTGGATCCATTCAATGTATGCAGTCCCTTCTACTCTTCATACATGACTTAAATTCCTTCATCAAGGAGTTATCTATGAAGTTCCACCTAATCCATCACCTCTCGCATATTTCAATTCTATTGAACATTAAAAAAACACCCCTAATTCTTCTACATCTAGTTAACACTTCTCTACTTATGGTCTTGGCTATAAATATTTTATTCGTAACAGCTTATTTGGTAATGATTTAGGTCTGCATGGTGAAGGAGTCACAAAACCAATATGGAATCTTCCCACTCAATCTAACAAGTTTCACCTGGGATACCATCCTCCCTCTACATATAATTGGGAGGCTTATAATATTATAAATACTTCTTTGCTTCCTCTAGTATATCCAAAACTGATTGGTGACTCTACTTTTGTTACTTGGGCTAATTTGGTCACTTTTTCCACTCATGACTCTCTTCTGAAATACATGGGTGTGTATAATCACCTCCCCTCATTCCATCATATGAAACACTCTCCATTAATTCTTAATGTTACTGCTTAATTTTTTGAATCCTCGATGCGATTTTAAATTAAGATACCATCAAATATTATCTCGGCACTATTATCAACTGCTAAATGGTGTTGTTAGTTTAATTATCTTATGTCTTTTGAGAAAGATGACATTAAACAATTTCTTCATGAATTCTCTGATATATTTACATCAGACTATAGTGATATTTCTAGTACTGATCCTTCTGTAGCCCTGTAAAACATTTTCAATATTCCTAGTGTAAAGCTTGTTCAACAAAAAAATTGCAAAATGTACTCGAAAGTAGCACTAATTGTTAAGGAAGAGATTCAATGCTTATTATACATTGGATTTATTTGTATTGTGGATTGCCTCGAATGGGTGTCTAATATTGTGCCAATTATGAAGCCGGATGGAAGGCTACGTTGATGCACTAATTTCTCTAATCTCAATAAGTCTTGTCCCAAGGATAGTTTCACATTTCCTCACATTAACAACATCGTTGATTCCATCTTTGGATACGATATCCTTTTTTTCATGGATAGATTTTCTCGGTATAACCAACTTAAAATAAACCCAGTTGATTAAGAAAAAAATTTATTTCTTTATGTCCTAGGGGACACTCTGTTACACTGTCATGCCCTTTGGCCTCAAAAATGTTAGCGCCACTTACCAATAAGCAATGACACATACATTCCATGAAAATATTAATAAGATCCTTGAAAATTATGTTGATAATATAATTGCTAAATCACGACAAGATTCTACACATGCTCACGATCTCTGCATATTCTTTGAACGATTACGACAATTTAAAGTACACCTAAATCCAAAGAAGCTTATTTTTGGAGTTACAAATGGTATGCTCCTTAGGTATATCATTTCCCAACGCAGAATTGAAATAGATCCAAATAAAATATGTGCAATCATTAACACGCTTCCACCCTGTAATTTGCACTAGTTACAGTCACTACAAGGTAAAATATAAGCCATCCATCATTTTATTGCACGAGTTCCTAAAAAAACTTATCCGTTCACATGTTTAATGAAGAATGATACTAAATTTGTCCGGGACAATCATTTTCAAAGGGCATTTAATTGTATAAAAGCCTATCTCTTAAATCCTCCTGTCCTATTACCACCCATGGATGAGCGACCTTTCTTATTGTATATTTCCAATACAATCTATGCTTTAGGGGCCCTTCTCAAACAACATGATGATTTTCAATGAGAGAGATATCTATTACATTATCTAGACTTTTCTCTCTTATGAATGCAACTATCGTTACATTGATAAACTATGCCTGCACTTTGTTTTCGTAGTGGACAAGTTGCGTCACAACCTTCTTAAAATGAGGATCATATCATTACCAAAGTAGATATTATATGATACCTCTTGTCCCGCGCACATATCTCGGGACGTTTGATACAATGGGTAATGTTACTTACAGATTTTGACTCGAGATTTATTCCACAAAAATAAATTAAAGTCAAAGTTATCGCTGATGTTAGGAATTCTTATTTATAATAATAATAATAATAATATTTTATAGTCTGCGATGCTGGGCGGCGTGTTTTTGTCTATAAGCAGCTTATAACATATGGTACTACCTCGTACTCACATGCGGGAGGCAACTATTTTTACTACAAACAAGGCGTACATACCCTACCCCCTGCAGGATTTAAACTTGCGACCTCTATTTCAAGAGCACATGTTCTTCATCATTAGGCCAACTCATGTATATTAACATGTAATATTTGTTTAGAGATATTCGTGGGAGGTTTGTTTGACTTGACTCCTATTATTAAAGATGTTATAAACTATATATTTGTATTATGTGGACCATCTGAATTAATCAGAGCGAAGAGCTTTATTATTGTTTTGCAAATCTGCTGCTGTACCTACATCTGGTATCAGAGCATTGTATGGTCATGTATGAATTGTGTGGCGGTCGAAGTACCATCAATCAATCTGATATCTATTTCACTCACGAGATTGGTGGCTGCACACAGTAATCTTCCTATTTGCAAGGAGAGTGCGGGTGCCATTTTTTCCTAAAAAAGGAGTGCATGTATTTAAAATCTAGGAAGGATTTTCAATGCATATACCTTCAGTTTTATTCAAGTGCCATTAAAATCTGCCCAGCTTATGTTCTTTGGTCGACGTGAGGAGAAATGAGAAGTCTTATGCAACCGTTGAAGATTAATACTGTGATTTCGTGCCTTGATCATATATGTCATTTGCGTACCTGTAAATGTCTATAACTACAATTTACTTTTCCTAGAAGAAAGGCATTAAGTAAGAAATAAGTGTGGGAGAAGCTTACAATCGTAGCATGCCTGATCCGTATGTACATGCATATCACCAAAGTGAGCATTGACAGAAGTAACGCCTTGTGTTGATTGTATTGGGTGCTTGTTTACTTGCCACAACCCTATAAATGACTCCTCCACGTTGATGTATCTTCTAGTACAGGAGATGTGAAAGGTATTCAACCAGGGATTACTTTATCATACTGCAAGAACTTCAGGAAGAGCTGGCGTAGCACGTTGGGCAACAAGGAATTAAAGAAAAACTCTACAGGGTATGCATCTAAGCACTTGGCCATATATAACGCCTAATATTGGCTCGAGAATGATTCGAATCAACTGCATTACGACACACGTGGTGATATAAAATTGATGGGAAGTACAAATGACTCTTCCGTTTGCATTGGTGTTACATTCCAAAGTTCAACAGGTCCTCACCTCACCAATTTTGCAAAATTAAAAGGTGTGTAAAAAATTTCAAATCAAAATTCATGCAAAACAAGTTGACTATCGTCAATTGTAATAGTGTCATATGTGATATAGGTCAAGTTTTAGTTATAGTCGGTAACATAAAACTTCCCATAGGAGTCATTCAATGTTATGGTCTCTTCTTTAATGTTTCCATATTTGAAGTGTTACGTTACTAAATCTTTGAAGTGTTAAGAATATATTTTGTCCCTAATAGAGTCAAGTGTGTCAATTTTTTTTGTATTTAAACATTAAAAAAATCTTTACTTAGTTTTTGTTGTCATCTTATATAATTCAAATAGTTGTTACAAGCATCATTGTAAAGAGTCATAGTTTATCAAGAGTAATTGTTAAAAAGTTTGTTGAGCCGTTGTGTTTTATATTTATATATATATATATATATATATATATATATATATATATATATATATATATATGTATGTATATATATGTATATATGTATATGTATGTATATGTATATGTATGTATATATATATACATATATACATACATATACATATATATATATACATATATACATACATATACATATATATATATATATATATATATATACATATACATATATATAATTGCCTCATAGATGTATTTTCAGTGTTACTTGGCATTCAAGTCCAAATCAAGGGAGGGCGGGGGCATTTCAAACTGAGCTTCATAATCAAAATCAACTGAGTTAAGCAACACATCCATTGGAGGATGGAGGAAACAAAGGCAGGTGGACAATCAATGTCCTCAAGTTCGTCACTACCTCAGAGGTTACATACTGCTTTAGTTACACCTTTTGTTGTGTGATGAATAAGAACAGATGAACTTCCCTATTCCTGTGTGTAGTAAGGTATTTGTTTCCCCCATGATGATAATGATGTGGAGATTTGTACCGTTTATACTACTGCAGGAAGAGTTCTTGTTCAGACTGACTTGATGGTTGATTTGAATTGGTTGAACGATCCAAATACATGTATTCATCTAATAGTTTGATCAGTCCCTAGATGACATAATTCCCACAGTCAGTGTTCTAGATCGAGACCATGTGCGCATTGTGGAACAACATGTTGCTTGGTTGTAGATGGTGTTTTTTCCCACATTTGCACTAAGGGGGGAATGTTAGGAATTCATTTTTAATTAGTGTGTACATTATATAATAATGTGATTTGTTGAGTTGTTAAAACAACTCACGTATATTAGCAAGTATGTAATATCTGTTGAGAGATATTCGTGTGAGGTTTATTTGACTTGAATCTTATTATTAAGTATGTCATAAACTATATATTTGTAGTATGTGGACTGTCAGAATTAATCAGAGAGAAGAGATTTGTTATTGTTTTACAAATCTGTTGTTATACCTTTAGTTGATCAACTACTTGAAGTACCTCTATCCGATACATCCCCTATTTGTGAATCTTTTGGAGATGATTTCACTACTTACCCCACTGATACTAACACTTGGACCATGTATTTCAATGGGTCTCGTTGTTTCTCTAGCACTGCAGATGTGATAGTGTTGATTACTTCACATGGTGATCATCTCCCATTTGCATATTGCTTAGGGTTTTCTTGCACTAATAACATCGTCGAGTATGAAGTCCTCATTCTTGGCCTCATTATCACTTGAAGGCTACTCATTCAAAATATCAACATACATGGTCATTCAAATCTCATTATTAATCTAGTTAATGACACATATCACACAAAAGAGGAAAATTTAGTACCATATAATAATCTTGTCAAATATATCTTAGCTACATTACAATCATTCTCTATCACCGCCATCTCCCATAAGGACATTCATCATGCAAATACTATGGCTAGCGCAACATCACTCATACATTAGAGTATCACTACTGAACAATCCATGTTTATCATCTGAAACTTGCAACAACCTTCCATTAATACTCCACTTCTTGAAGAATGTATCATCACAGGCATTCATGCCCCTTTCGAATGGTTCACTCCAATATACAACTTTCTTTATCAACAAACCATTCATGATGGTGTCAAACCTCATGAATTTTGTCTCTTGTAATGCGAGGCCACATGTTATGTCATCATATCTATAGATTTATTTAAATTATCATTTGACGGTGATTTTTTATGATGTCTACGACTCATAGAAATCCCCACTGCTATCTCTCAGGTACATGACAGTGTATGCGATGGTCACTTCTTTGCGAAGGGTATACCACACAAATAATTACATTAGGTATACTATTGAACTACCATGGAGCAAGACTACCTATAATATGTTAACCACTGTGATAAATTGTAATAACATTGAAATATCCACCACGCACCCCCATATGACCTTCAGTCATTTCCCTTCTCTTTATGGGGTTTTGATCTTATTGGCATGATGAATCCTGAATCAGCTGATGGCCATAATTATATTATCACCACCACAAAATACTTTACTAAGTGGGATGAAGAAGCACCATTGCGAACTACCACTAGTCTTGATATTTGTCATTTCATCACTTCTCAAATCATTACCCGCTTTGGCATTCCCTTTTCTATTATCACTGGTAATGGGTATTCTTTTAAAAAATGGATGTTAAAAATTTATACCCAAAAATAAAATGTAGAAGATCCTACTCTATGCCTTATTACCCAAAGGAAAATAGCCAAATATAGGGCACCAATAAAAAATTGTTAAAATCTTACACAAGACTGTTGACACTAGCAGTGAAAATTGGAAAAATCAACTCCTATATTATCTTTGGGATTACCATTCTAGTGTGTGTACACCCACCAATGCCACACCATTCTCCCTAGTTTATGGTATTGAGGTTGTCATTCCACTAGAATTTGAAATACGATCACTATGGATCTCACTCAAAGGAATACTAAAGGATAATGAATGTTGTGAAAACTACTTACATGAGATTGAAATGCTTGAATCTCACCATGTCCAAAATTTGGAACATCTTCATGTTTATCAATCTCACATTAACGAAGCATACAATTGCAAAACTTGTCCTTGTGAGTTCAATGTGGGTGATCTTGTGTTAGAATAAACTTTTGAAAACATGAACTCTGAAGCTCCTCTCAAGGGAAAAATAAAACCTAATTGGCTTGGTCGTTATGTTATGTTTGACAAACTTGTGGGTGGTGTCTATCATGTTTCCACTCTCTTAAGTAAGCCACTTAAGATTCTACTTAATGTTATGCATCCTAAATGATATTACATGAACCACATTCACTATGCTATAACACACTTTACTTCCATGGTTCATAATTGATTCTTGAGGGTCTAAATATGAAATAAACCTCACCTCACTTCACACTCCCTATTCTCTATGTTTCATTGATCTATCTTTTTTAGTGCACAATCTAAACCATTTCCCAATGACACACTCTAGTTTTATAGTTCATTCTTGAATTTGAAGGGGTATTTTATAAATGAACTTTATTCACATTCACTCAGGGAAGCAAGTTGATCCTATCACATTCACTTTGCATTCCATTCCATTCACACTCACAACATGTATAATATCTTCGTTGCACATAATATTTCTTTCTTATACTAGTCACATGTACACTTTGTTCTCATGTTAGACAGACACATTGTATGTCATCTTATATTTTCTATATACACATGCACGTTCACTGGTTCTCTAGTTTTGAATGCATAATTGGTACATATATTTACACATAACACAAATGCTTAGCACATTATCTCTTACTAGTCCCACCAAGGCTCTTGGGGGAATCTACATTCAATTCCACACTATAAGTGTTATTGATTCATTTGATACTACTTCCGATCGTTACTTTCACATCACACTCTACATATATACGTGTCTTGAAATTCCTTTTATTTTTCTTGTATGCTTACAGGTTCTTCACGTGCAACATTTTCCTTGCACGTTCTATTTGATACCATGGTTATATGTTACTTTGTTGGTTATTATTTTTTATTGCTTTGCATTATATCGCATTATTTGTAGGCTTTCTCCCGTGTCTCGTATGTTCATTTATTTTATACTTTCGGCTACTTCAGGACTAAATTTCTTATGATATTATGAGTGATGTCCCATGTTTGAAACCCTCTTTTCGTATTCTACATTGTATTCTTTATTAATAGTTTACACATTGTTTTATATATGAGTATTTTTCTTGTTCGCACTAACACATGTTTCTAACCAGTTTTCTAGCATTTTCCTTCCCCCTATAAGGTTATATTTTGAGATCAGCATCGGATCCTCCTTTGGGCCACATTATCCTAATGATGTCACATGCACCATGAATGAGGGGGGCATACATTGGGTGAATTAGTCACTCTATATAGCAATTCACAGTTACATTACAACATTGTTAAGTATAGAATTAGCACACACTTATGTTTCAGAGATGGCCCAGATCCTAACTTGGGTCATAAGTTTTACATAGATGCTAGCAACTATCTCTAGACACTAGTGCTTGGGCGTTCCTAACCTTTCCAAGGTGCCCATGAAAAGGGGCAGTTGCATTCAGTTTCTCAAATTTGTACACTTTTCAGCAATTAACACAACAGTTTTAACAAAACAGGCACAATCCTCCAATAATTAGCATGCATTCTATCTCCTTTTTCTATTTTGCATTAGATCAAACTAGATTGAATTGGAACAAAGAAGGATCACACCATTTGGAATGGTTTATAAAGCATATGGAAGAATTCAGGTCTGGAATATAACATTATACCTTTCTCCCCAAAACTCTTTTGCCATGGCATGAGGTTTCCCATAAAACTCCAACTTGGCATGAGATTTCCCAAAAAACTCACTCTTGGCATGAGATCAGTGAAAAAATCATTCATCAACATCATTTTTAGGACACTTAATATCACTTTCAATCATCAAGGATTAGGTGCACATATTCCTTTTCACATTTTCACATACTTTTACATTTTTTTACATGGATTGAATATTTCACATATACGACTTTGACTACTCTTGTGTTCTTATATTTTTAGGTTCATCCTTATAAGAATAAATAGTCTAAAAAATGACATAACAGACAATGAAAATAGGTAAAACATGGTGCAAACACTATGGTTTTCACCCATATGCTCACTTCCTCTTTCCTTATTTATCTTCCATGCTTCTTTTTTTATCACTCCACACTATTTCCTATTTCATCGGCATGTTTTTACCATCGATCTACATGGTTATCAGTTACACATCTCTTTTCTACTTTATGTTATCAAGTATTTACTCAAAAACATAAATTAGGGGCAAATGTAGACATTAAATCATGTACTTTGGGTACATTTCTAGTTCTTAATCACATACTACTATTCATCTAATTCCTAAGTGAGAAAACTAGAAATTTACAACTACCTTTGGCCTTTTTTCTCAATTTCATGTCTTACTTATGGCCTCTTACATTGTATAACCCATTCAATACTTTATTGTTTCATATTTTATAACTCTGGACACTAGTTGCCATTCTAGACACCAGCACCTAAGCGCCCCCATATTTTTGGGTGCACCAACCTCTCTTTACTTCACCTACTCATTTTGTGATTCTTTTATTTTTTGGGCATCTTGTTTTTTTATTGGTTGGCTTTTCATTCATTAATTACGAAATACAAATAAGTGAATCATATAAATACAAAGCGATGTGACCATAACAAAGGAACAATCTCTAATCATCTATTACTATCACCTAAGGTTACTGTTATCTCAATATCACACCCAGGAAAAATTGATCGAACCCGACCCTGCATAGGATGAAATCTAACGGTCGGTTCTGTTGTACGAGCCCACATTTCAAATCCAACAGTCTGGTTACAGGAAGACTCAAAAACGGAGGAACTAGAGGATCAAAGGAGGAAAACATCGTAAAGGAGGCGAGAGGGACTCAGGAGAGAAATGGGAAAAGGCTCAAAGTCTTTGGGCTTTGCAAACAATTCAGAGCGGGCCTAAATTGGCTAAGTATGAAAGAGACAGTGGAAGCTGCCAAGTTTCTCAACGACACACCTTCAAGGGTCGAAGCCAAGGGCAGTTCCCCAAAACAAGTGTGAAGCTTCCACATTTCCCAGGCAAGAAAAGGGACATAGCCAGTCGTTGAAAAGTCTAAACGAGTGGAAAGAACCATGTGTCTGCTCAGCACAATTTCAAAAAAAAATCCGAAGGCGGAGACTTAAACTAGTGCCAGCTCTCCATGTGGTCAGGGTCCAACAGAAGCCAAATGAAAGTGGGCCTAAATTGACTAAGTATAAGAGTATCAGCAGAGGCTTCCCCATGTCTCATCAGTGCGTCTCTAAGGATCAAGCCCAAAATGAATTCCCCAAACAAGCGTCAAGCCTCCACATGTCCAGAGCCTCTAAAAGTTGCACCGGCCATTGAAAAGTCTTCGAGTTAGTGGAAGGTGCCACATGTCAACTCGGTGTAACTTCAAAGACAAATCTAAAGAATGGAGACTCAAAAATGCACCAACCTGCCACATAGTCATGATTTGAGAAAAGCATCGGCCTGAATTAGCTAAGTATCGTAGAGTAAATGGAGGGTGCCATGTGCCTCAACGATGCAACTTCGAAAGGGACAGCCCAAAGGCTAGTTTCAAACTAGCACTGAGCTTCCACATGTCCAAAAGTAGAAAAACACAGCCAACCGCTTAAATCGATTAAGTATGGAAGGGATAGTGGAATGCTCCATGTGTAATATCCACACAAATTCAAAAGGTAGAATCGGGAAGTAGGTCCCAAATGCGCGCCAACCCTTCACGTGTCTTGGGTCAGACATATGCCCCACTGAACAAAAGCACTTAGCCAAAACACAAATAAACAGAACAAAGTCGCGGGAGGAGCCATGTGTCTCTTTGGGGCAACTTAAAAAGAAAAATCTGAAAGCAATCCCCAATCGCGCGCCAGCTCTACATGTGGCCATGTCTCAAATCAAGGTAGGAAGGAGGTTCGTCGGAGGGAGTTTGAAATTTTTTCCTTGAAAAGGCGTAAAGTATAAAAATGAGCTACACCTCTGCCGATGCCTAGAGAAGCCATGTGTCAAGCCTCAATTACAAGCGGGCTGGTGGGCCTTGGAAGGATTTTTCTCCAAAAGCAAGTAGACAGACCTGGGGAGGACTTTTTACCGAAGGGGAAAATGCAAGCAGGTGGGCCTGAGATGATTTATTTTGCTAAGCAGGTCTATAAGGTTGTAGGGGGAAGTTTTTCAAAAGTGAATTGCGGGCTTGCAGGGCTATGGGGCATTTTTGGATTTTTGTATTTTTTTGCAAAAGGCACAAGGTGAATTTTAGGTCCATGGACCCGTTCTTCTAAATTATCTTTCACGATTTTTGTATGGATCTGACCCAAACATTCAGATGGGTATATATGTCGATCCAGTGCCTAAAATCCAACAAATTTGGCACCATTAGAAAGGTATAGACCTCGTCTATGCCATGCAAACCTGAAACTTTAATTTAGATGAGGTTAGGTGGGTGAAAAATATTGAAACATCTTCATGCCATTAATATGTAATCTAATTGCTTCAACAACCAAATCAGATTAGATTTGATCTGCCGTTCTTCCTTCTTTGACACGCCAAATACACATAGAGCGAAAAACTCGAAAGATTGTGGGCTGATTCACATGGGAATTTATGGCTGGTAGGTAAGATCAAAATCAGGTTTCCCACCTCTTCTCTCCTCTTCTCTTCGTTGCATATATATACGTAAGATCTTGGCTCATTGTAAAGGGTTTGACATTTTTATTTTGCAACCTCCCTGCATCTCTTGCGTGCCAGTGAATTTTTGGAGTTTCCAAACCTCCCATTCAAGTTGTAATACAAAGTTTTTCCTCTTGGCTAGTGTAATTTATTGTATCAAATCTGGAGCAATAATATGTCTGTGGATGATTCTCAACCCTCCCATGTGTTCATTGTTGTCTTCTGATCTCTCATTGTAGTTTGGTTATTTGTGCATGGTGGTTGTATTGCATTTCTATGGTGTGTGTTAAATTGAAAAATGGGTTTTTAACATGCCTTTGGTGCATCACCTTGTTAGCTTAGGTTTATTTTGTCACATTTATTCAACCCTGTGTCCTTGGAAAGATAGAGTAGGTTCTAGAGTAGATCCTCTACAATTTATTTGTGTGCACCTGAACAAAGGAATAAGAATTGGAATTCATCTAGAGAGCGCTCTCAATTTTAAAGTCCCACACTTTGAGAGATGCTCTATGTTATGCAATCACATTGAGAGTCTCAACCCATCAGGTTGCAGATTTTAGGGGTGCTGTGATTTTGCACTAATAGTTTTGGCCCACCCAGTGGGAGAGGTCTAAAACACCTTACCAATTCATCTTAGTAGGTTGGTGTGTTCCTGTTAAGGTTCATCCTTTTGAGGCACATGCAAGCACATATGTGACTCCATCTAGTCAAAAATCCATCCTTGAAGTTGCAAACCTTATCCCATCCATTTCCACCCACTTTTCTTTCCATATCTCCCATTTTTCTTCCATTCCATGAAGTTGTGCAATCATGACTTCATTCCCTTCATGGAATTCAAAACTAAAGTAGTGCAATCCGCCACTAATGTTTTTCCTAACTCCTCCAGATCAACAATATGATCAGATCCAGAACCATTATGCTTACCCATATGAGTAGGGTCAAAACCAGTTTGGCCATGAAGCTTATGAAGAACAAGGGGATGCATATGATGGTGACAACTACATGGAAAATTGTGATATGCTAGAGTAGATTCAATAGATGGAGGAACGCATTGTGCACTCGAGGGCTATAACTCAGATGAAAGCATTCAGAATTGGCTATAGGGCACCTTGTCCATGGGTCGACCCTATGCCAAGACATTATAGTCCTCAAGAGAAGGTTGAATTCATGACCAAAATTTTGCCTCACCTTGCACAGTGGATTGAGGATATTGAGGAATATGAGCAAAGTGCGAGACAACCTTGTTAATGGGTAAGTCAATCATCAGCTCCTTGTCCTTCATTTTCTCTTTGTCAAGCTTTATCATTTCAGCAGTGTCAAAAGTCAAGCCCCTCAATTGTTGTCCCAAGTTTTGATTTGTCTACTCCATCTCCTGATCTCCCATCTCATCTTAATTCTTCTTCCCTTTTCCCTTCCAAGAAGTGATTCCCTCCAAACAAACAATAAGCTCCACTTCCCTCTCCACCAAAATCAATAACAAAAATGGTTGAATCCCAACCTACCAATCCTCTTTCTTTCCCAAGTCCATGTGGGGAAGAGACTCAAGAATTTAGTAAAGGAGAATAGAAAAGAGAGGAGGAACCCAAAAAAGAAGAAATGATAGAAAATATGAAGAGTTGGGCCGTCAGATTCTAGATTACAAAGATCCACTTGATGATTAAGCCAAAAGAGGAGGTCAAAGTTGAATAGCCATTGGTGGCTGAGGTTGGGTTTACAACAGAAGAAGAGAAAGAAAAATAAGAAGAAAATCAGCAGTTTGTTTATGGCACTTTGTCTAAAGAGAATGCTAATCTAATCCAAGCTGCACAACTAGTTAAGGAGGAAGAACAATCAGCCCAAATTCCTACTAAAGAGGAGCAACTGGAAGAGATCAAATTAGAGTTGAAACCACTTGATGAAGGAAGCATTATTGAAGATTTTTTTCTTTCATTTGAAGGGCCTAATTTGATTGATCAATCCATGAAATAAGAAGAACAATCATCTCCAAGTCCAGTTAAAGAGGAGCATATGGAGGTGACCAAGATAGATTTGGAGGCACTAAATCATGAGTCAGTTGCATAAGATATTATAGACCACTCTCTCATTTGACATCTCCAAAATTCAGACTTTTTGGAAGAGTTTGAACTCACTAGCTTCATGCTTGAAGATGAAGCTTCATATAGTGAAAATAATGAAGATTTTATGATCACCATGCAAGAGAAAGAGATGTTGCTACAGTAGGAAAATGAATATTTTTATTTTTTGTCAAACATAAAATAATGTTTTGATAAGAAGGAGCTAGTTGAAAGTGTAATCTTTTCTCGCCCATAATTCATCCTTCAACCACAAGAACCTGCTGCCATGGAAGAGAACGTGCAAGAAAAACTTGCAGTTTGTAACATGCCTCTTGAATCAAGGATGGAATATTTTTATCTTCCAAAAGCTACACCTGCTATAGAGGAAGGGAAAGAGTATGAGGCTATCATCCCTCTCACATCATCCATCCAAGAAGATCTGCAACAAGACTCCATTTTCGGAGTTAAATATTAGAGAAGGGGGAAAATTCAAAGGACCAAACCTTGCCCAATTAGATACTTGGCTTCATTGGAGCCAAGGGGGAAGCCAAAACCAATCATGCTTACACCTAAGCATGAGGATGAGCTTCAAAGTATCAAGGATCAGCTGTAATGCCTCTTCAATCTAAATGTAGAGAAACTAAAATAGGTATTTTTTTTTTCCAATTGATACCTTGATGATTTGGGTGGAGGATTAGCCTATTATAAGTTTTTCACTCATACCAACAACCAAATTTAGTGCCAAATCATCTTCATGTCTGTAAATTGTAAGAAGGGGCATCTACTTTGCATTGCCGGTATCAATTTTTGTTTGAAATTGCTTGTCTCTTTTTGTACTGTAGGGTAGCAGTGGGTTTTATTCCTCTAAGTGTGTACGCACATTTTCTTGTTATAGTATAGGTTTTTTTTCAGCAAAATAAATGCTCTTGCACACTCTGCTCATTTGAAGTATGTATGATTTTATGTTTATACATAAGTTTTTTTCATATTACTCCAAAGGTGTAGAAGCCATGCCCTTTAGTATTCACAACAAAGAGACCCATATTTACCTAAAACAGTTGCTAATTTCAAATAAAATCCAAATACATAGCAACTAAAATCAGATTCGAGAAATTCCATTCTCAAGAACATGTAATGCCCTAGTAGGGCGAATTCAGGGTTAGCAGGATGCAGGCAATCAGGGAGAAATTTCAAACCAAAAAAGAAAGATCAATATTAGGCTATCATTATTGACTCCATGCCCAATGGATGCTTCAAGGCCACTGATCATTTCATCTAGTAGGAATATGTCCTCTTGAGTTTCCAAATTGTTATCCTCATTTTTCCCCTAGGCAAAATTGACTGAAACTAACCCTGCACAGGAATAAATCTAAAGATCAGTTCCATTGTACGAGCCCACATTTTGAATCCAATAGACAGGTTACAGGTGGAATCATAAATGGAGGAACTATAGACTCAAAGGAGGAAAAAAGTGTCAAGGAGGCTAGAGGGTCTTAGGAGAGAAACGGGGAAAGTCTCAAAGTCTTCGAGCTTTGCACATGATTCAGAGAGGGCCTAAATTGGCTAAGTATGGAAGAGATGGAAAAATATACCAAGTGTCTCAATGGCGCACCTTCAAGGGTCAAAGCCAAGGGTGGTTCCCCAAACAAGCACAAAGATTCCATGTGTCTGAGGCCCGAAAAGGGATAGAGCTAGCCGTTGAAAAGTCCAAATGAGTGGAAAGAACCATGTGTCAGCTCGGCGCAATTTAGAAAGTAAGATCCCAAGGTGGAGACTCGAACTAGTGCCATCTCTCCACGTGGTAAGGGTTCAACAAAAGCCAAATGCCAATGGGCCCAAATCAACTAAGTATAAAAGTATCAGTGGAGGCTTCCACATGTCTCATTGGTGTGTCTCCAAGGATCAAGCCCAAAAGGTAGTCTCCAAACAAGTGCCAAGCCTCCACATGTCTAGAGCCCCCGAAATTCCCACCGCCCATTGAAAAGTCTTCGAGTAAGCGGAAGGTGCCACATGTCAAATCGGCGCAACTTCAAACATAAATCTAAATAACAGAGACTCAAACATGCGCCAACCCGCTACATAGTGAGGGTTCAAGAAAATCATTAGCTTGAATCATCTAAGTGTCATAGATTCAGCGAACGGTGCCACGTGCCTCAACAACACAACTTCAAAAGGGGCAGCCTTAAGGCCAGTATCAAACTAGCACTGAACTTCCATGTGTCTGAAATTCAAAAACAAAACAAAGCCGACCACTTAAATCGACTAAATATGGAAGGGATAGCGGTAGCCTCCACGTGTCATGTCCACACAAATTCAAAAGGTAGAATCAAGAAGCAAGTCCCAAATGCGTGCCAGCCCTCCACGTGTCTCGAGTAAGACATATGCCCCACCGAACAAAAGGACTTAGCCAAAACACAAAGAAAGAGAAAAAAGTCATGAGAGGAGCCACATATCTCTTTGGCACAACTTCAAAAGAAAAATCAAAAAGCAATCCCCAACCGCGGGCTGGCTCTACACATGGCCATGTCTCAAGCCAAGGTGGGAAGGTGGGGTGCCAGAGGCAGTTTGAAATTTTTGGATCGAAAATCCGTAAAGTATAAAAATGAGCCACACATCCGTCGACACCCAAAGAATCCTAAATTACAAGTGGGACGACAGGCCTTGGAACATTTTTTGCCAAAAGTAGGCCAACGTACCTGGGGAGGACTATTGCCCAAGTGGAAAATATGGGCCAACGGGCCTGGGATGATTTCTTTTTCTAAGAAGGTCTATAAGATCGCGTGGGGAATTTTTCCAAAAGTGAATTGCGGGCTTGAATGGCTGTGGGGCTTTTTTTACATTTTTTGTATTTTTGTGCAAAAGGTGGAAAGTGAATTTTAGGTCCTTGGACCCATTCTACTAAATTAGTTTTTTCCATTTTTGTATGGATCCGACCCAAACATTCAAATGGGTATATATTTCGATCCACTGAGTGAAATCCAACAAATCTAGCACCATTGGAAAGGTCTCGACCTCATCTACACCATGGAAACTTGTAACTTCAATTTCAATGAGGTTAGGTGAGTGAAAAATAGGGAAACATCTTCATTCCATTAATATGTGATCTAACTACTTCAGCAACTAGATCATATTCAATTTGATCCACCGTTCTTCCTTCTTCGACACACAGAACAAACATAGAGTGACATAATTGACAGATTGTGGGCAGATTTGTAGGGGCATTGATGGCCGATAGCTGAGCTCCAAATCAGATTTCCCGCCTCTTCTCTCCTCTTATCTTCGCTTCATCTATAAAGGTAAGAGCTTGGCTCATTGTAAAGGGTTGGACATTTTTGTTTTGCACCCTCCCTTCTTCCCTTGCCTACCTCCCATTCAAGTTGTAATACAAAGTTTTTCCTCTTAGCTACTATAATGTACTATATCAAATCTCAAGAAATAATATATGTGTATGGATGATTCTCAACCCTCTCATGTGTTCATTGTTTTCTTCTGATCCCTCATTGCAGTTTGGTTATCTGTGCATGGTGGTTGTATTGCATTTTTATGATCTATGTTAAATTTCAAAATGGGCGTTTAACATTACTTTGGTGCATCACCTTGTTATCTTAGGTTTATTTTCTCACTTCTTTTCAACCATGTATCCTTGGCAAGATAGAGTAGGTTTTAGAGTAGATCCTCTGCAATTTATTTGTGTACACCTGAACAGAGGAATAAGAACCGGCCTTCATCCGAAGAACTCTCTCGATTTCAAATTCCCACACTTTGAGAGATGCTCCATGTTATGCAATCACAGTGAGAGTCTCAACCCATCAGGTTATAGATTTTAGGGGTGCTGTGATTTTTCACTAATAGTTACATCTAAATTCATTTTAAGAGCATAAAAGCATCCATCTAGCTTCATTTAAGGGAAAAGGGACTACATTTTCTACATACACACATAGGAGAGGAATTTCATTTTAACATCAACACATCTATCTATATTCTTGCATCTAGCTATTGTTAACTATCAAGTGCATTTGCACAAGAGCCACTTAGGGCACAATTCTTGCATACACACTTAAGAACTACATGGAGTGCAACACTTGGTCATAAGTTCACTAAGTTAGGTAACTTTCAAGATTATTTCAACTCTCCATTTGCATATTTTTCTTTTAAGGATTTGATGTGTATTGGGGTTTTGAAGGTTCTCTTTCTCTTTACAGGCTATAGGAATTATTTTTTCATAGTACGAGAAACAATGAGGATGAAAAACATCATGCAAAATAGAATAAATCAATTTATGAGGTTTTCATAGACAGTGGATTCAAGAAGCAGTCACAAGTGCCCATTGTGTCCCCAACCTGATCTAAGTACCCCAGTCTATGCATATCTGGTTATCACATAAATTTTAGAGCTTGGTTTTTCGAGTTTCATCCTCTTTGTCACCAGTCTTCCAATCTAACATACTTCCCGATTCATTGTGAAATCAGCTAAGTCTTTTATCCCTTCTCTTGCTCTTAGAGTTTCAATTTCATTTTTGTTATTTCTTGAGTCAGATATGTATATTAGAATGTTATCTATCGCATGTGACTATGAAATATCTAAGGTTTATATAAAAATTTCATTGTTTGTTAAATCAATAATCTCTACTCTTAAGGGTAAGGGTATGACCTTGGGTTTGTAAATAACAAAAAACATGCACGAGAGAGAGGATATCCTAAGAGGGGATGGTGGGGGAAGTCAGAGATGCATTGAGGGGCTGATTCTTTCCATTATGAGTGATGAGAAGAACCTAAAAATGGGGACTGGATGTCAAAGGAGGGGATTGTAATGCAATAGGTAGAGATAACTATGGAGGCTCTATAGAGATGTCAGCATGATAAAAAATAGAAGGAGATTCATAACTAGAAGGAAGATGATGTGTAAATTCATATTTAGGAATTATAACTAAAGAAACATCATTATTAATATGTCTAGTATAATTATCATAATAAAAGTAACTATAGATCATATTTTCATAACAAATTATTTCATCTAGATTATCATTAGCATGAAAAGAAGTGATAGGAGTGCTAGTGCTATATTTAGCATTGCAATCATTAGGAAACTTTTCAAAAGTAAGATTGGTAGGAGGAATAAATTCACATACAACTTGAGTAATAGCAGGAACATCATCACCCATATTTATAATTGCAAGATCACTAGTAGAATCATTAACATGCACATTTCTATAATTAGGAAATTCATCATACATAAAATCTATATTAATTTTATCATTTACAATAGTACATTGAGATGAAGATGTAGGATTATTCATGGTTATGGAAAATGAGGGAAAACATTGGGTGAATGTTTTGGTAGTGAAAATATGAAATTATCATAGTTGTGAAAACCAACAGGAAGGGAGATTTGGTAGTCAAGGAGTAGTTACAGGGTTTTTGTGTCATATTGAGGATGGTATACAACATTAGATATTTCATATTTTTCATTGGCATTATAAGATATTGGTTGCATATGTGTATAGGTCATATCGTTATTTAGAGATGGGTATCTATTTTGATCCATGAGGGTTTGGGATGTAAGGAAAAAGGTTTCAATTATGAGTGGGGTTCACTAAATTATTTAATAAACATAGAAATTAAATATTTATTTTTTAGATTAAATTGAGTAACTAATGATATATAAATGATGATATACAGCAATATGCAAATGCTAATTGCTCAAACAATGTATAACCCTAAGAAAATGAAAAGGATAGATGACCTAGCTGATTTTATGTATGATATGGAGATAATCACGAGTATGTAGCTGTTGCATTTCACTGGAAATGATGCTACAGTGGCTAAACAAAATTTCTAAGACTCATAATTGTGCCAGACAAGAGCGCCCATGGGAGGAAAGGAGTTCCCAAGCACTAGTTTCTACTCTTGGCACTTCCATTTGCGTAAATATTTGGGATCTGTCCTTTTATGGGTCTTAGGATTTTCGCTCTAGTGTTTTGTTTTTCACTCTGACTTTGTTGTTAGGATTTTTATTTCACTTGTAACTTGTAAAAAAACCTAAGCTATCTACACAAGCTTAAAAGCACATTAGATATAAAATAAAAATGTAATTTTGAAGCCGAACAAACAAAAACTTTCACCTGAAGAGTAAACTTATGACCGAGCACTATAACTCATTGTAGAATCCATGTAGTTCTTTGTTCTTGTGTTTTAAATAGTTTCCTTAGGTTGCGCTTGTGCTAAATATGCAAAGATAACAAGCTATAATGAGCTTAGATGTAAATGTGTTACATGAAATTCAAAACTTATCCTTCTTAACCAATGTATGCAGCCAAAAAATGTAGTCTCTTATGATAACAATGATTTTATATCGATGAAATATTCCCTTATAATTGCCAACTAGAATAATAGTTTGTATGTTGTGTATATATATATATATATATATATATATATATGATATATATATATATATATATATGAATATATTTTTTGAGTCTCAACACTAATGATAGAAAAATCAAACTGTAATTGTTAAAAAAGTGAAAAATAAATAAACGGGATAGGAGCACCCAGAATGGACACAACCACCTGGGTGCTAGTGTCAAGAGTGGGTGCTAGTTTCCTGTGAAAAATGATGAAAAATGTTGAAAGATATATAGAGAGGGATCCCTATGACCTTAGTAGAAGTGGATGCTGAAAGGATAGATGTGGAAAAGAAAAATAATAGAATATAATGAAAGGACATGGATGGAAAAGAGATAGTATCACCAGTGAATAATTTTCTTATTTAATATTCATGCATATAACAAAATATTTACGACAGAAAAAAATAGTAATATGTGTGTGATTTTGTGTCTACCCAAATCTTATCGACAAATGAACTTTCTAAGAGATATCTCAATAAACATATCCTATTTAAGTCATCCTAGAATCTACAATTAAACTCATATACAAGGATTAATTATCTTGTATTTAATTCAAGAGTCATGATTCTTTTGAGGTAATAAAACAAATGACGAAACCTCCACACTTTGCAGTTTACCAAAGTTTGTGTGATCACACTACAAGAAACAATAATTACCTTCCTTATTTTCCCTTATGACCCCATACACATACATTGATTATCCCTTTGAGAGAGACTTATAATAAGGAAACCCATTCAAAAAAAAATATTAGAACAATACATCATTCATGTCAGAAGGTGACATTGTATTGTTAACTATAACAACATGCACACTTCCATATGCACAAGAAAACCTTTAGGTGAACAACATAGTAATAACATAATTCTCAATGGTAACCTTCTCATGGGTTGTTATATTAGATTCATGCATATAACTTTAAACTAAACTCCTAAAATTTTTCAAACCCTAAACATTCCTATAGAATTCATTTTCTGTTCTTTAGATTTTTTCAATTATTGTAAAGCACACAAGAATACATAATCATTACTTTCACATAGGAACACATTAAACAAATGTTCATTTAATTTCTAGTAAGAATGTACATCTAATCCATTAGTAAGATATATACATGTATTATCAAAATCACTCGTTAATTATAATTCCCATTTCCTTAAGATACCAATATATGCTACAATTTCTTACTCATCCCAAGATAATCAATAAAAATCATTCCTGATCATAACAATAGTGTTGATTTATCCCTTTAATATTACACATGTATTTCAAATATAATCCAATTATTACAAAAGCACGAATAATGCTAAAATTTTCTTTTCATCCCTCATACCTATAACCATTACATGGTCAACACAACTGCTGACATGAAATCTACCTTAAATCTATAACAATTTATGAGTTTATAGCTTTCCAATAATAATGAAACAATATTTAATTTCCTTCAAGGGAGTGTAAGAAATGCAATTTGATTTCATTTCCTTTTCAAATCCAAAGAGAGAGAAAACACCATTTTTCCAAAATTAATTTATTTTCAAGCCAACATCAAAATAAGGTTTCCTACACTACATGAATAAGAATACAATACACCACACAATACGTTTTCTAGCGTTTAAGCACAAAAAATGCAAGATCGATTAGAAGTGTTGTAATAAGACATTCAAAATTTCATAAATCTTCATGGGATATATATACACAACATAAAATAATGATTCTCTATATGAATTCATGAAATTGTGATCATAGTTATAGATATACTTTGGTACAGTGAATGAAGTGCTCAAATATTGGAATTCCTATAAGGAAGACCTGGAAGAGCTCCACCCCACTACGGAGACAATGAATAATACTCCAAAATATTTCCTACTGCATATCCTATTTCATATACTCAAATAAAACTAAATAATACCACATCAACCTTTCATTGTAATCATTCACCTAGCACAAGTTGTCAAGTAGCCCAAGTAATAACTATAAGAAAAATGATCAACATAATTTTTGGAAGCTAATATTGTTTTGATGCATAATTTTGATTGATATATATAATAAGACCTACATATATTTAAAACCCAAAAGGGTAGTCTATAAGGGATTTTTCATATATTGATATCTCGAAAGGGAACAAGGTTTGATATTATACATAATTAACAACCTGAAACAAGACTTAAATAGTGCACAAAGAATGAAAAATAGTAAATGTCATCCTCCATTTCGAGTGCAAGAAGAGTATTATAATTCAAAGAACAATAAATATTCAACATAGTTTAGAAATAGTAGCACAAGAAAACTCTGAGATCATAAACTTAGATTTCATATCGGGATGAGACAAATCTTAAATTATCAGAAACTATTGGGAGTATGAAAAGAATTAAAAATGTGGCATGAGTGTATTGTTTATGATTGTAAAATCTTAGTGTATATGCATACCGTAGATCATACATAGTGTGAAAGGTGAAATGTTCTATTAAGATAGTTAGAGAATGTGAATATGTTCTTTTGTATGAAAGGAAGAAGTAGGGACTAGTAATTCCAATTTTTTCTCAATTTTCATAAAGCAATGTAAGAACATTACACAGGAGCTCGATCTTTAATCCTAACAAAATTTCTTCTTAATTCAATTAAGTTCCATTTTTTAGGTATATTTGTGTTTTGTTCCAATAAAAATTATTGATATTTATTTTATATATGTATTAGCAATCACTATCTCTCTCTTTTTTGAATTATGTTCATTGTGTAGCTATTGTGTAATTGTGAATTAATCCTAGCTATACCTTTTATGTCATAATTATTTAAAATTGTATAATTTTAGTCTAGACTGCAACATGTGGCAAGACATAATGCTATGAACCATGTACCTCTTCAGATGTATCTCTACACTATATATTTTTAAAATATTGTCAAATGTAATCGATATCATATTTGAATATTTTTTTGATTATTTCCCTTTGTCATTTTTTCATTAAAATACATTTATATAAATGATATTAGAAGAAAATTTAAATCTATTCAAATATTTCAAAACATATAAAACTAAGACAAATTGCAGTTATGGTTTTCGACAACCACACTACCATGTTTTTCCTAACTTGTATGTGTTTCGTTTACTAACAATGTTTAAGATTCCCTGATGGTTTTTTTCCTTCTATGTTAGCTAATAACATACACATACAAATACACGATGCATAAATACATTTAAGATAACCAATGATACAATTATAATTAAAAAAGATTCAACTATTGTAGTTGTAGAACAAACAAAACTATTTATTTCAAAAACATCCCCATACAAAGAGAATTCGTAGAATGAAGTCTACCATTAAATATTTGCATTGAATATACAACTAACAATATAAGGCTCAAAAATGACCACTCGAGACCCAAGAATAACCTAGGTTTAGATAGAAAAATTATGGAATAATTTTTTTTGAAAAGCGTGACCACCACCAGGCTTCAAGCAACAGTTGTCACAACAAAGATTCAAAGTCAATTATAATTTAATAAATGAAATTTTCCCATTGTAACAAACATTAGATCCACATTACAAAATTAATGAGTATAATTAATCCAAATATAGTTAAATTTCTCTTAGGTGTTAATTTAATAAATAATTAAATTAACACTATAGTTAAATATTCCTTAATTAATTTTAGAGGGTCAAAGGGGCCAAAGCAATTAAATGCCCAAGGTTTTTAATTTCACTAGGTCTAAACAATAACCAAGGTTCTTATTTACATGGGATAGAAAAAATTCTCTTATTCCATAACGTGACCCCTTAAAAAAGTCAACCCATGCTTTAGAGTTAAACATTTAAGTTAAAAAGGGGTAATTTCCCACTTACCCACTCTCAGACTCATCTTTGCACTTCAACCTGATTTTTCACATAATTAATGCACTTAAGGTTTCCTGAAAACATTTCCATTAGATAGGAAATTTCTTCCCCTTTCCAATGATATAAAGAAGTCCTCCTAACTCCTCATATTTCTTAAGTTACATGTCAGGCCTAGGGAGGAAATTTTTCCCAAGGCGGGCCTGGGGAAGAAATTTTTCCCAAAGGCGGGCCTGCGGGCCTAGGGGAAGAAATTTTTCCCAAAGGCGGGCCTGCGGGTCTAGGGATGAATTTTCACCTAGGAAAGGTTTCAGACCGGGCTAGTCGGACCTGGGGAGACATTTGGCGCTTTGCACTTTTAGCTAAAAAGGCACAATTTTCATTTGCGCGCCCATGAGCCCACATCAGGGGCTTCATGCGCCAAGGGAAGAAAATTTTCCCCAAGCCGCTGCAAGGGACACGTGTCCAAAATTTTGAGCCAACGTGGAAAGGCAGGTCGCAGAGGTAATTTTGGATTTTAACTCTTTTTGTTGAAAGGGAAAAAGGTTTAAAAACATCGTGCCTCCACCAACGCCTAGGGGTGCCACGTGTCTGCCCAAAAGCTACAAGCAAGAAGTGGACCATCAGGGAAAACTTAGAAATGTTGGCTTTTGTGTTAAAAATCATGAAAGGTTAAAAACAACCTTGTGCCTCCGTCGACACCAAGCGAAGCCACGTGTCAGTCCAATAGTGACCTATGGGAAGGCGGGTGGCGGGGAAACTTAGGAATTTTTGCCAATCTTTTTCCAAAAGTGATAAGGTCTAAAACAATCTGTGCCTCCACCGAACGCCTAAAGAAGCCACATGGCAACCCTCATTGGCTACGGGGTGGCGGGCCATCGGGGAGACTTAGAAATTTTTGCCATTTTTTTTTCAAAAAGAAAGTTTGAAGGTGCGGGCCAGAAACCCGCGGAAGTATTTTTTTTTTTCCAAAGGGAAAAATCAGGCTTGCAGAGCCATGGGAGAACTTGTGACTTTTTCCTTTTTGCAAAAAGTTCCCTAAGTAATTTTTGGGCCCACAGATCCGATTTACAAAAATTTCCTTTTTGACAGTTAGTTTTTTTTTTTAACCAAATGATGTCAAAACTTCAGAAGGCCATAACTTTCGACTAGAAGCTCAGATTTGAGAAAATGAGGACTTTTTGGAAAGGGATCGAAACTCCTCTTTGCATAGGAAACATAAAAATTTATTTTTGACAAACTTAAGTGGGTGAATTTGACAAAAACATCTTTCCTACCATTAAAACATGAATTAAAATTTTTCAACTACCAGACTTGATTCGATCTGCCATTCTTTCTTCTTCAACATGCCAAAAAAACATGGAGGATCACACTTGATAGAAATTGGATGGATTTGTAAGGATTAATTGATTATGGTTGGGATTTCAAAATGGATTTATTTCCTTTCTCTTTTCTCGGTAAAGGAATTTTTCTGCCTCTAGCTCGATTAATAAAGTTCTAAGTAAATTTCTTGAGCAATACAAACTATTTTGGGATGCGTTTTGATCATCCTTAGTTTAACATTTTAAGTTTTCATTTTGTCTTTCATAGTTGCAGGGTACTCTGTATATTTTTCTGACATTTATTGCAGGTTTGAAACAATCTAATAGAGATCCACGTATTTCAAACTAGATATTTATCTATTTCATTTGCCATGCTTTAAACATTTAAGTTCATTCCATTCTAAATTTACAATGTTCAACTTTCCTTCAATCAATATGTGAAAAGCAAGAATGTAATTCTATTTTCAAAATGTGCCCTTCAAATAATATAGAGGAATGTAATAATTTTAACACAGGCATTTCCAACCTTCAACAGAGAGTTTACAATATACATACAACAACAAGTTTTAAACAAGAGTAACACCATTTGATGAAAGGTGAATCAACATTCAATTAAATGAAATAATTCCTTTTACACTTCTTTTCTGTTTGCCAAAATATGCCAAATAAATCTTTCTCATTCCTTTTTCACATACAAATACAACTTTCATATCCAAAAATAGAGCAGCTTTTCACTACAAATATTATTACAAAGTCATCCACTTAGAGTGGGAAATTTTACAATAAGGGAACCCAAGGAGAACTGCAAGATTTGTCTTCATACACAGCTCCAAGAAACAACAACAAGAGAGATCCGCCAGATCTCATTTGGTCACAACAAAGAAAAGGGGGAGAGGCAATGCTCTCCACCCAACCAATAATTCCAATGAAGAGGAGAAGTCATCCTCCTCATTGGCCCCCGAGCCCCAACCACATTACAATAGGAAATGGATTCAACTCATGGCAACAAGACAAGCTTCCACAACACAAAACAAATTTCACAATCATATCACAATCCAAAATAAAATGCAGTTACAGTCACAAGAAGGGCAGTAACAAAATATACAAGGCCTCATCACACAAAGGCCAAAAGAGCAAGATCTATGGGGGAAGCTTCTTATACCTCCCAATGGGAATGGGTGACCACCTTAAAAACCCACCAAAATATTCATCTCAAACCCCTACATACTCTTATGCCTCCCCCAAGTACCTCTTATGCCTCCCCTCTTATGCCTCCCCCAAAAGTAAGAAATGCAAGCTATTTCTTGTCCAAGGTGGAACACCCAACCCAAAATCCCTCCACAATAACTCTTATGCCTCCCCACAACTCTTATGCCTCCCCAAAAAGATCCCCATAGTCTTCTCCTACACCACACCTAGGCAATCTACCCAACCAACCAACAAACATACCAAACATTCAAAAACATTCACATAAGCACAATACAAAAAGAAAACCTTTTTACAAGAGTCAAGCTCCTACCTCTCCATGATAGAGCTTGATCCAAAATTCAACCACAAGCTTCTTCAAATCCAAATAGTCCCAAAGCACCAACAATTCCACAAGCATTCAAAATCCTCTAACTCTCTCCAATTTCAAGAGCACCAGACCAACATGAAGTAACCCCCAAAGTAACCAAAACAAAAAGAATTCGAATAAATAGAAAAGGGAGAGAGGAGGATGAGGTGGCTCCATGTAGGATGCCACATCACTCATCCTCAACTCCACCTCACAAGTCAACTTCAACTCCAAGGCATAATTAATAAGTGGGTGAATAAAATGACCCTTTTACTTACACACACAATCCAAGTCCACACCCCAAGGACCAAAATTAATTTTATGCAAGAAGGTGCAATAAAAACCTAATTTGTCTTCTCAAAATACATAATAAGGGCTAATTTTGACCCTCCAACCCATAGGTAGGGTTGGTGTAACAATTTAAGAGGTGTGGGACAAATTTAACTTGTCCCACAAGCCTCCAAAATCAGTCCCTAAGGACAGATCCGAATTTCAAAAGGAAGGTGGAGTGTTTCACACCCAAGGTTACTTACACATCACTTACAACACATAAACCAAGAGCCAACAACTCTAATAAATGCATTCTTTTGACCCATTTAATTTATTTAACAACATGATTACTCACTAATCTAGACACAAATGAAATAAATAATAAAGGGAAATACATCACTAAAATCACATACCAAAATTAAACAAAAGAAACTAAATAAAAGAATACACCTAACCCCTTGGTCACATTCAAGGTGATCCCCCCCATGGGAACCCCTAACAACAATTCACAAACACACACACATAACAAATACACGTTGCCATGGTGACCCTTGTTGAATTCATCTAGAATTCCAATGTGGTTGGTCTCCAATCCCCCATGTTTGTTGTGACATGTTTACCTGCAAAACACAAATACCTCCTTCGGCCTTGTGGCCGCATCAAATCATCCAAAATAAATATACAATATAACTCCAAATCATCTATATATAAATCAAAACATCATCAAGCAAGTAACGACATCATTTACAATTTCATCCATAATCATAAGATCACAAGATTAATTCAATTTTCTAGGTCTACTCAATATGATGAAATAACACATGTCCAACAACACACACACACACACACACACACACACACACACACACATGTCAACATCATAACAAAATCAAGTATAAAATGTCTCCAATTATCCACATGCATCATATATGAATCAAAATCAACAACAGTCCATGATCTCTAACATCTAACATCATACCAACTCAAAAGCTACAATAATGTCCATAAATATAGTCAACAGTGTCATAATCAATATCAAAAGGTGTCGAAGGGAAGTGGGCACTACATCCCCCTCCCCTTAGACTCGACTTCCTCTTGAAGTCACTGGAATAGGTGTGGGAACTGAACTCGTAGCAAAGTAGCATCCTCCCATGTAGCCACAGTCTCATCATATTGTCCCACTGCACTCGAACCTTGGTCAATAATCTTTCTGACTCAAAGGCCCAGGTCCTGTGCTCTATAATGCAGACAGATCCACCATCACCTACCCCTGATCCTACACCTACAAAGAGGTCTAATCCAGCACATGAGAAGGATCTGCAATATATCTCCTAAGTACAGAAACATGAAACACATCATGGATGTGAGACAAGCTAGGTGGCAACGCTAGATGGTAGGCCAAAGGACCGATATGCTCCAAGATCTCAAAGGGGCCCACAAATATAGGAGCTAACTTAGAACCTTTTCCATAACATGGATGGGGCTCTTATGTGGCCTGACACAAAGGAAAACCTTCATGCCCACCTCAAAACTACGGTCGGTCCTATGCTATCTGCATACTTCTTCTTGTCTGTCATGTGCCTCCTGCAGTCTCTATCTGATCATAACCACCTACTTTCTCCATGTCCTACAATAAAGCTGGCCCAAGAGAAACCATGTCCTCTAACCTATCCCAACTAAGAGGTGTCCTGCACTCTCTCTACCATACAGTGCCTAGAAAGGAGCCATGCCTATCGAACTCTGAAAACTATTATTGTAGGAAAACTCCACCAAGTACAAATACTCCTCCCATCTCGACTGGTGATCCATAACATACATCCTAAGCATGTCCTCTAAGATCTGATTCACCCACTCAGTCTATCCATCTGTCTCAGGGTGATACGCCATGCTGAAATTGATCTTCGTTCCGAGGGCATGCTGCATGGTAGCCCAAAAGTGGGAAGTATACAGAGGATCGCGGTCACAAATAATCTTCCACGGAATCCCATGCAATCTAAAATCTCATCTAGATATACCCATGCCACTGCACTAGCTGTATAGGTGGTCTTCACCAGAGAAAAGTGAGCCACTTTCATCAATTTATCCACTCGTGACCATGATGGCGTCGTGGTGGTATCTCGACATCAGTAGCCCAACAATAAAGTCCATGGAAATGGTGTCCCATTTCCATTCTAGTATAGCATGAGGAAAGAGAAGGCCAGCTGGATGTTGATGCTCAGCCTTCACTTTCTGACACTCTAAACAGTGTGACACAAACTGAGCCATGTCTCTACGAAGTCCCCTCCAATGATACAATTGTCTCAAAGTGGCATGCATCTTCTTCACCCTGGGATGGGCTGAATAGGGTGCATGATGTGCCTCTTGCCAGAATGTCCTGCCTCAAGCCCCCATCTCTAGGAACATAAATCTAGCCTCTGTGCCTAAGAAGGCCATCTACCTCTAATGAAAACCCATCAAAATTCCCTTCAAGGGGTCTCTGAGACTCGATCTCTGCTCTAGCTGCAATGTAGAAGCTGTCATGAGGAAGCTGTTGTAGAATCCTACTCCACAAATTTGTGCTCACTATAGTGGCCATAACCACATGTCTCCACCTGCTAAGAGTGTCTGCAACCACATTCTCCTTCCCCTTCACATGCTCTATCTCCATATCATACTCACAAAGAAACTCCATCCAACGCCGCTGATGAGCGTTGAGATTGGGCTGCATGAAGAGGTGGTGAAGACTCAAGTGATCAGTCCTGAGTGTGAATCTCCAGACCAAGAAGGAAGTGTCTCCATCGAACCAAGGTGTGCACAACTACCGCAAGCTCAAGATCATGAGTCGGATAATTGAGCTCATAATCTTTGAGTTTGTGAGACTCAAAAGTAACTACTCTTCCCTCCTACATCAACACACCTCCAACTCCTGCCAAAGAAGCATCCGTGCATACAAAAAACTCACCTTGTGGATCTGGTACTGCAAGAACAGGCATTGTCGTGAGGCATTCCTTCAGTGTCCTGAAGGCCTGCTCACATCTGTCTGACCAAAAAAACTTCTTCCCTTTCTGCTGAAGGGAAGTGATGGGGTGTGCAACCTGAGAGAAGTCCTGAAAAAATCTCCTGTAATATCCTACCAAGCCCATGAAGCTGCACACCTCTGTCACACTAGTGGGTGCTGGCCAATCCATAATAGCTCGAATCTTGGAAGGATCGACTGTGATACCTTCCCCAGAAATGATGTGGCCCAAATACTGCACCTCTGTCTAAAAGAATGCACACTTCTCCAGGTTCCCGTAAAGTTTCTGCTCACGAAGACACTGAAGAACCTGGCAAAGGTGCCCCTCATGCTCCTCATGCATACGTGAGTAAATCAAAATGTCATCAAGGAAGATGAGCATGAAGTGATCCAAGAATGTCCTGAACACCCCATTCATCAAGCTCATAAACACTGCGGGGGCATTCGTCAAACCAAAAGGCACCACGGTGAACTCGTAGTGGCCATATCTCATACAGAAGGTGGTCTTATGAATGTCTACCTCCATAATCCTCAGCTGATGATAACCTGACTTAAGGTCTATCTTGGAGAAAACTATGTGGCCCCCTTCATCTGATCAAACAAATCATCAATGCGTAGAAGGGGGTAATGATTCTTGATCGTTACTTTGTTCAGCTGGCGGTAATCAATACACAACCACAGAGATCCATCCTTTTTCTTTACAAATATCACCAGTGCACCCCAAGGGGATACACTAGGATGGATTAGGCCTTTCTCCAAAAGGCCCTCTAGCTATAACTTGAGCTCACAGAGCTCAGGGGTAGTCATCTGATAAGGTGCTCGTGAGATAGGCTCTGCTCCCAGAACCAGATCTATGTGAAAATCTATCTCACGTGGGGGTGGTAACCCTGGTAGCTCCCCTGGAAAGACATCAGAAAAATCTCTCAAGATGGGATGGTCATCAAGTGATGGTCCACTAGACTCACCCTCCGATCGGTCACTAACTGTGACAGCATACATTTGACAACCCCATCGCACACACCGCTTAAGCTGCATGGTGAAGATGGTGTGAATGGAAATGGGTCTCCTAACCCCTACTATCACTGACTCAACTCCTAGATCATCTACACATGATATAATCTTATGGTAACAATCCACTCTGGCTCTGTGTGCAGACAACCAGTCCATGCCCAAGATGACTCCATACGAACCCAACGGAAGGATACAAGATCCAAGGTAGTGGTGAAGGGTCCCAAATCCACTACACACTCCTTAACTAAGGAGTCTACAGAGATTTTGGCTCCAGAAGCCATCTCAATGTCCCAACTAAGACCCTGCCTAACTGCCACCAGCCTGCATCGCTCTACCAAATATGGTGCAATAAAAGAATCAGAAGAACCAGAATCAAATAGAATGGAGGTAGGAACACCACCAATGCTACCTATCATCTCAATCACAATACTCTGGTGCTCATCCTAGTGTTTCTTGACCACTACATAGATCTGATGACCACACCCCATGTCACCAACAGTAGGCTCTGAGATCTACATCTTACCCTTGTTACTAGGGTTTGTGGGCACTCTCTCCAAAAATGTCCAGCAACACCACAACCATAACAACTACCCAGTCCTCTCCCATGAGTAGCAGCTCCAGCCAGTACTCTAGAGGTCTGTGCTATGGATCTTGATGATCCAGCTATGGACTGCTGAGGTCTCTACTGATGAGCTCCTACTGACTGAGCTCTCAGTGCACCCTGTGTCCTAATGGGACCCCTAGGAGGAGGCCCCATACTCCACCCCTCTGTGCATCAAATCTCTATGTGGAGGCCTGTATGGTGGGTGGGTCTGTTGCTGATGCTGTTGTGGCCTAAAAGATGACTGTGCTGAACCCTTCCCACCATGAGGAGGAGGAGCTGACCCCCTCGACCTGTTGTCCTGCATCTGCTAGATGTGGCTCCACACCCTATCTCTAGCCTGCTGTGTTTTCCCCAAGTCTCCTCTACTATATAGGCCTTCTCAATGGCCTCAACTAATGTTTGTGGACAATGGATATGCACCGCACCACCCAAATCTACATTCAGGCCCTAGATAAATCTGTGGATCTGTACCTACTCATCCTACATGTAGTCGACATACTAGAGTAGATCCATAAATTGACTCTCATACTCAGCTACTATCAAAGATGCCTGTCGAAGGTCATGAAACTCATCTATCCTCTGTTGTATGAACCTCTATGATAAGTACCTACTCCTGAACCACTCCTCAAAGATCTCCCAGGTAACCATCTCTGAATCAACATGGAGCTTCTACTCCTCAGTCCTCCACTAGACACCTGCTCCATCCCTCAGAAGATGGATCGCAACATGAGCTTTCATGTTGCTAGAACAAGGGAAGAGCTTGAAGCACCCACTCAAGCTCACCAACCAGGCCTCTGCCTGAAATCCACCTGTGTCACCAGAATAATGAGATGGCCGTAGCTTCAGGATCTCCCTGATATGGTCTACAGCTATAGTCTGGTGACCCCTAGGCCTCTCTGCATGCTCATCTCTAAGCCTAGGGCTCCGAGACCTATCCTTGTGTCCAGAAATCTGGTCTCCTGTCCCCTCTGTGGTGACTCTACTCTTCCTGACTCCACGTGGGAGTTCTCTCCTCTATGCTCCTCGCTGTGTCGAGGAGATGCATGAGCCTCAATGGATGGCTCCCTATCATGTCTGGCTAACCATCCTCCTACGGACCCTCCATGTAAAGTGACATTAACATCCTGAAGCGTCTATAAAATCTGAGGTAGGATGGCTGCTACAGTATGATCTGGAGGTGGCAAGTCTAGGTCTATGTGAAAGGACCCCTCGTCTTGTCCACACCTCCTGCACAGACCAAGGTGAGAGTTAGTTTGTTATTCTAGGTTTTATTCATTTTCCATGTTTACTAAAATATGTAATTTTCAAACAAAGTTGTTTTCTAGATTTAAAAGTGTGCTAGGTTTAATATTGCACTAGGTTTAGTGTTCATGTCTCAAGTTTTCTAGTGTGCCCAAGGGTCCAAGCTTTGAACCCACAGATCTGATACCAAGTGTAACACCCACTAAAAAAATGACCACTCGAGACCCAAGAACAACCTAGGTTTAGATAGAAAAATTATGGAATATTTTTTTTGAAAAGCATGACCACCACCAGGCTTCAAGCAGCAGTTGTCACAACAAAGATTCAAAGTCAATTATAATTTAATAAATGAAATTTTCCCGTTGTAACAAACATTAGATCCACATTACAAAATTAATGAGTATAATTAATCCAAATATAGTTAAATTTCTCTTAGGTGTTAATTTAATAAATAATTAAATTAACACTATAGTTAAATATTCCTTAATTAATTTTAGAGGGTCAAAGGGGCCAAAGCAATTAAATGCCCAAGGTTTTTAATTTCACTAGGTCTAAACAATAACCAAGGTTCTTATTTACATGGGATAGAAAACATTCTCTTATTCCATAATGTGACCCCTTAAAAAATTCAACCCATGCTTTAGAGTTAAACATTTAAGTTAAAAAGGGGTAATTTCCCACTTACCCACTCTCAGACTCATCTTTGCACTTCAACCTGATTTTTCACATAATTAATGCACTTAAGGTTTCCTAAAAACATTTCCATTAGATAGGAAATTTCTTCCCCTTTCCAATGATATAAAGAAGTCCTCCTAACTCCTCATATTTCTTAAGTTACAGGCCGACGGGCCTGGGGAGGAAATTTTTCCCAAGGCGGGCCTGGGGAAGAAATTTTTCCCAAAGGTGGGGCCTGGGGAAGAAATTTTTCCCAAAGGTGGCCTGTGGGTCTAGGGATGAATTTTCACCTGGGAAAGGTTTCGGGCTGGTGGACCTGGGGAGACATTTGGCACTTTGCGCTTTTAGCTAAAAAGTGCAATTTTCATTTGCACACCCACGAGCCCGCGGCAGGGCTTCATGCCGAGGGAAGAAAATTTTCCCCAAGCCGTAAGGGACACGTGTCCAAAATTTTGAGCCAACGAAAAGAAAGGTGGGTCACTGGAGGTAATTTTGGATTTTAACTCTTTTTGTTGAAAGGGAAAAAAGGTTTAAAAACATCCGCGCCTCCGCCGACGCCTAGGGGTGCCACGTGTCTAGCCCAAAAGCTACAAGTGGGAAGCAGACCATCGGGGAAAACTTAGAAATGTTGGATTTTGTGTTAAAAAATCGTGAAGGTTAAAAACAACCCACGCCTCTGCCGATGCCAAGTGAAGCCACGTGTCAGTCCAATAGTGACCTACGGGAAGGCGGGCCGGCAGGGAAACTTAGGAATTTTTTCCAATATTTTTCCAAAAGCAATAAGGTATAAAACAATCTGTGCCTCCACCGATGCCTAAAGAAGCCATGTGGTAGACCCTCATTGGCTGCGGGGTGGCAGGCCGTTGGGGAGACTTAGAAATTTTTTCCATTTTTTTTTCAAAAAGAAAGTTTGAAGGTGCGGGCCCGCGAACCCGCGGAAGTATTTTTTTTTTCCAAAGGGAAAAGTCAGGGCTTGCAGAGCCATGGGAGAACTTGTGAATTTTTCCTTTTTACAAAAATTTCCCTAAGTAATTTTCGGGCCCACGGATCCAATTTACAAAAATTTCCTTTTTGACAGTTTTTTTTTTGAACCAAATGATGTCAAAACTTCAGAAGGCCATAACTTTCGACTGGAAGCTTGGATTTGAGAAAATGAGGACTTTTTGGAAAGGGCTCAAACTCCTCTTTGCATAGGAAACATAAAAATTCATTTTTGACAAAATTAAGTGGGTGAATTTTACAAAAATGTCTTTCCTTCCATTAAAACGTGAATTAAACTTTTTCAACTACCAGACTTGATTCGATCCACCATTCTTTCTTCTTCAACATGCCAAACAAACATGGAGGATCACACTTGATAGAAATTGGATGGATTTGCAAGGATTAATTGATTATGGTTGGGATTTCAAAATGGATTTATTTCCTTTCTCTTTTCTCGGTAAAGGCATTTTTCTGCCTCTAGCTCGATTAATAAAGTTCTAAGTAAATTTCTTGAGCAATAAAAACTATTTTGGGATGCATTTTTTGATCATCCTTAGTTCATTTTAAGTTTTCATTTTGTCTTTCATAGTTGCAGGGTACTCTGTATATTTTTCTGACATTTATTGTAGGTTTGAAACAATCTAATAGAGATCCATGTATTTCAAACTGGATATTTATCTATTTCATTTTCCATGCTTTAAACATTTAAGTTCATTCCATTCTAAATTTACAATGTTCAACTTTCCTTCAATCAATATGTGAAAAGCAAGAATGTAATTCTAT
This sequence comes from Taxus chinensis, assembly GCA_019776745.2. Lineage (NCBI taxonomy): Eukaryota > Viridiplantae > Streptophyta > Pinopsida > Cupressales > Taxaceae > Taxus > Taxus chinensis. The sequence continues at coordinate 778,148,909 of CM034149.1, read as the reverse complement.
TTTCAAAATGTGCCCTTCAAATAATACAGAGGAATGTAATAATTTTAACACAGGCATTTCCAGCCTTCAACAGAGAGTTTACAATATACATACAACAACAAGTTTTAAACAAGAGTAACACCATTTGATGAAAGGTGAATCAACATTCAATTAAATGAAATAATTCCTTTTTACACTTCTTTTCTATTTTCCAAAATATGCCAAATAAATCTTTCTCATTCCTTTTTCACATACAAATACAACTTTCATATCCAAAAATAGAGCAGCTTTTCACTACAAATATTATTACAAAGTCATCCACTTAGAGTGGGAAATTTTACAATAAGGGAACCCAAGGAGAACTGTAAAATTTTTCTTCATACACATCTCCAAGAAACAACAACAAGAGAGATCCACCAGATCTCATTTGGTCACAACAAAGAAAAGGGGGAGAGGCAATGCTCTCCACCCAACCAATAATTCCAATGAAGAGGAGAAGTCATCCTCCTCATTGGCCCCCGAGCCCCAACCACATTACAATAGGAAATGGATTCAACTCATGGAAACAAGACAAGCTTCCACAACACAAAATAGATTTCACAATCATATCACAATCCAAAATAAAATGCAGTTACAGTCACAAGAAGGGAAGTAACAAAATATACAAGGCCTCATCACACAAAGGCCAAAAGAGCAAGATCTATGGGGGAAGTTGTTTATACCTCCCAATGGGGAATGGGTGACCACCTTAAAAACCCACCAAAATATTCATCTCAAACCCCTACATACTCTTATGCCTCCCCCAACCTCTTATGCCTCATTCTCTTATGCCTCCCCCAAAAGTAAGAAATGCAAGCTATTTCTTGTCCAAGGTGGAACACCCAACCCAAAATCCCTCCACGAATAACTCTTATGCCTCCCCAAAAAATATCCCCATAGTCTTCTCCTACACCACACCTAGGCAATCTACCCAACCAACCAACAAACATACCAAACATTCAAAAACATTCACATAAGCACAATACAGAAAGAAAACCTTTTTACAAGAGTCAAGCTCCTACCTCTCCATGATAGAGCTTGATCCAAAATTTCAACCACAAGCTTCTTCAAATCCAAATAGTCCCAAAGCACCAAAATTCCACAAGCATTCAAAAATCCTCTAACTCTCTCCAATTTCAAGAGCACCAGACCAACATGAAGTAACCCCCATGAAGTAACCCCAAAAATAGCAAAAGAATTCGAATAAATAGAAAAGGGAGAGAGGAGGATGAGGTGGCTCCATGTAGGATGCCACATCACTCATCCTCAACTCCACCTCACAAGTCAACTTCAACTCCAAGGCATAATTAATAAGTGGGTGAATAAAATGACCCTTTTACTTACACACACAATCCAAGTCCACACCCCAAGGACCAAAATTAATTTTATGCAAGAAGGTGCAATAAAAACTTACGATTTGTCTTCTCAAAATACATAATAAGGGCTAATTTTGACCCTCCAACCCATAGGTAGGGTTGGTGTAACAATTTAAGAGGTGTGGGACAAATTTAACTTGTCCCACAAGCCTCCAAAATCAGTCCCTAAGGACAGATCCGAATTTCAAAAGGAAGGTGGAGTGTTTCACACTCAAGGTTACTTACACATCACTTACAACACATAAACCAAGAGCCAACAACTCTAATAAATGCATTATTTTGACCCATTTAATTTATTTAACAACATGATTACTCACTAATCTAGACACAAATGAAATAAATAATAAAGGGAAATACATCACTAAAATCACATACCAAAATTAAACAAAACAAACTAAATAAAAGAATACACCTAACCCCTTGGTCACATTCAAAGGTGATCCCCCCATGGAACCCCTAACAACAATTCAAACACACACACATAACAAATACACATTGCCATGGTGACCCTTGTTGAATTCATCTAGAATTCCAATGTGGTTGGTCTCCAATCCCCCGATGTTTGTTGTGACATGTTTACCTGCAAAACACAAATACCTCCTTCGGCCTTGTGGCCACATCAAATCATCCAAAATAAATATAAAATATAACTCCAAATTCATCTATATATAAATCAAAACATCATCAAGCAAGTAACAACATCATTTACAATTTCATCATAATCATAAGATCACAAGATTAGTTCAATTTTCTAGGTCTACTCAATATGATGAAATAACACATGTCCAACAACATATACACATATATACACAACATACATACATACATAGATATATATATATAACCATGTCAACATCATAACAACATCAGTATAAAATGTCTCCAATTATCCACATGCATCATATATGAATCAAAATCAACAACAGTCCATGATCTCTAACATCTAACATCATACCAACTCAAAAGCTACAATAATGTCCGTAAATATAGTCAACAGTGTCAGAATTAATATCAAAAGTTGTTTAAGGGATGTGGGCACTACAAAACCATTATCGGATATGTTAGTTGATTCCACCAAGTTGTAGACATAATCCTATATTTAAAGAAGGGGTGCCATTTTTGGCGGAAACATACAATAATATATAACATTCAAAAAAGATTCTGAAACCTAAAAGAAGACTAATAATGTCATCAAGTAAATTTTTCATTAAATGATACAATTCTATATCCATACTAGTATGATTAAAGTCTTGTGACTGAAGAATTAGTATCGTTATGTTTGAATCTTTTTATGCTTATTGATTTATACTCACCTTACTTTATTATGTGGAGATGTTCTCCATTAAGTGTGTAGTGCCCACTCCTCTTTGACACTATTCTATATTGATATTAATACTATTGGACTAATGTTTAAAAATTTGATTATGATACATTGATCATTAGATGCTAGATTATACTGATATGTGGATTATTTACACTATAATGTTTATGTTTTATCATGATGCACTAGATAGTTATGTTAAAAAGTTAGATGCATGTTGATTTTCAAGATTTGGATTTTACAATGACATGTTATGTTTCTGAGATGTTGGAATATAATTGTAGTCTCATGAATGTAGGGTTAGACTTTGGCATATTGATGGACAATAGAATTGTTAAATGTTGAATGATGAATTTGGATTATATATATATATATATATATATATATATATATATGATTTCTGTTTGTCGTTAATACGGATAAAAGGCCTGAGAGGTATTTACTATGTGCAGGAATTTTATCACAAACATCGAAGGGGATAGGGGACTAACCACACAAGGATGCCGAGCATTGAGCAACGAGACCAAATTGATAACTTGTGTAATGTTGTTTTTTCTAGTGTTTTTATTGTCTTGTTTGGAAGTCTCCCATGGGGGTGATTTCACATATGTGGCCATGGGGTGGATTGTATACCTTTCATTAATTTTTGTATGTGTTTATTTATTTGTGTGTATTTAAATTTTTAAAAATTCTGCACTTTATTAGCATGTGTAATTGTGTTTTTATTAGACTTAATCCCTCTTGTTTAGTTTAGCCAAACTAGAGATGTGAGTTATGGTAATGATTTCATCTTGTCATCCTTGTGTAAGATGAATTTATGTTTATTTGAGAGTATGTTACTCCACCCCAATTTCAAAATTAGGATTTTGACTTGGGAGGCACTTTTGGCAACTTATGGGATAAGCAACGTGTTATCTCAATTTTGCCCCCCGGAAAAACTAATCAAACACGACCCCTAGCACGAGAGAAAGTTGAAGGGTTAGTCCAGTCATGTCATATCACATTCAAATATGACAGCCAAGGGGGATAGAGTGGACCTAAATTGGCTAAGTATGGAAGAGACAGTGGAAGCTTCCACATGCCTCATTGACGCATCTCTAAGGGTCAAGCCCAAAAGGCAGTCCCCAAACAAGTGTCAAGCCTTCACATGTCCTAAGCCCCAAAAATTTGCACTGGCCATTGAAAAGTCTATGAGCCAGCGTTAGATGCCACATGTCTCTTCTACGCATCTTCAAAGGTAAATCCAAAAATGGGTCTCCAAGTGAGAGCAGAGCTTCCAAGTGTCCCAGGTCAGAAAAAGGGACAGAGCTAGACATTTAATCGACTAAGTATAAAGAACCGATGGAAGTCTCCACGTTTATCATCAGTGCAATTTCAAAGGTGCGACCTAAAGCAGATACTCAAATGAGCACGAGGCTTCCACCTATCTAGGGTTCGAGAAAGGCATTGGCCTTAATTGGCTAAGTATCACAGACTCATGAAGGGTGCCACGTGTCAACTTGGTGTAACTTCAAAGATAAACTCTGAAGGCGGTCCCCCAAACTGGCGCAGGCCCTCCACATTTCTAAGAATCAAAAGGGGGATAAATCCAACCATTTAATCGACTAAGTATAGAAATTTCAGCGGAACCCTCCACATGCCTCATCCACATAACTTCAAAGGTAAAATCTAGGGGCAGGTCCCAAATATGCGCTGATCCTCCACATTTCTAGGATGAAACATATGACCCCACCTAATAAATGGAACATGTGGTCGTGTTTCAGCTCAAAGGGAGAAGGTAGGCCTTAGAAGGATTCTTTTCCAAAAGCGGCCCGGCGGACCTGAGGAATAATTTTTGCCCAAGTGGAAAATGCGGGCCGACGGGCCCAGAGATGACTTTTGATGGATGTAGAGTTGCGAGGTCACGGGAGTCTTTTTGTAATTTTGGAAACTATCATAAGAGCACAATTTGTAAGTGAGGGCCCACGAGCCCAAGGAGGTTTTTTCACCAAATGGAAAAATGAGAAGGTTGTAGGTTTGCGGGGTTGCGGGAGACTTTTGTAATTTTGTGATTTTCATTTTGCAAAAGGCATAATTTCAATTTCGAGACTGTAGAGGGTTTTAGGCACAAAGTGAATCTCAGGCCCGCGGATCCATTTTCCTTAACTGGGTTTTCACCATTTTTGTACTGATTCGATTTGAGTATTCAAATGGAAATATCTTTTGATCCAGTGCTCAAAATGTTAGGAAATATATCTTAGTGCTCCATTTCTATGTATGGGTGAATAATAATTACATGTGTAATTATTATTATGGTAAATAAGTGAAAGTGCATTTACTATGTAAATGTAAATAGTAAATGTAAAATGTGGTTAGTGTGTGGTAAGTTAGTAAGTTAGAATAATAAAACAATTAGTATTGTTTTATTATTATATTAGTGAGAGGTTGAAACCATACGGGTGTATGGTTGTATGAAGACAAATGTTGTTGTGAGGATTGTTACTATACATCTCCTATATAATGGAGTGTAATGAAATAGTGAATTAATAAAATATAATTTAGAGTTGTTGATTTCAATTATTGTCTGTGTAGTTATTTCATGGATTCTTTGTATTAGATCAGAGTAATTTTACATTTGGTACCAGAGCAGGTTAAATATGTATCAAAGAAGATCTCATCATTTTTGTTTCGCGATCTAGGTCTCTCCAACATTATGCACTTGGAATGACCTGTTATATAGAAATCTACAGTAAAAATTTCAGCAAAACCTAGTTCGCAGTTTTGGAGAAACGTGTAATTTACTATACAACACATTAATCACTGCTATTTTTTTTGAAGAAATCAGAGAATCAGAGGTAATTAAAATATACATTCATTTTTTTTTGAATATTTAGATTCAAAAAAATGGATACACCATTAGATAAATTTAATGGGTTGAACTTCCATACATGGAGAGTAAAAATCCAAATGCAGTTAATGAATAAAAATCTATGGAGGATAGTAGATGGAAAAGAAAAAAACCTATAGATGTAAGCAAAATTTTAGAATGGGAAACTAGAGATGACAATGCCAAAGCAATAATTGGACTTTGTCTTTCAGATTCTTAATTACATCATGTAGATTTAGAAAAAAATTCTACAGAAATATGGGATTTACTAAACAAAACTTTTGGGGCTAAAGCGAATAATGCAAAATTCTCTTTAAAGTTGCAATTATTCAAATTAAAAATGAATGAAGAAGTCACAATGTCAAGTCATATAAATGAATTGAGATCTCTTCTTAGACAACTAGCATAAGTTAAAGCTCTTGTTGATGATGAAGATGCAAAATCCATATTATTAAATAGTTTGCCATCCAAGTACAATAATGTTGTCTTTACTCTAGGGAAAATGTTTTCTCAGTCATTAGAGGGCATGATTTCAACTCTCCTAGTTGAAGAGAAAAGAACTAAAGAAGATATAGAAAGGGAAACTGCTTTATATTTTACAAAGAAATACAAAAAATTCTTAAAAAAAAGGATGAAATTAAATATTTCTATTGCAAGAAAAAGGGTCATACTAAGTCTTTTTGTAGAGATCGAGCTAAAGACTTGCTCAATGGAAATCTTAAAAATGAAGCAAATATAGTCACTGAAGAAGGCTCAGACAATGCAGATGAACGAATAACAGATGAAATTTACTATAATTCTAAATACTTTCTATTCTAAGTGAAGTTCTTCGAGGAAGGAGGCACAGGAGGTTGGAGGTCATTCAACGACCTCTCGTCAGTCACCAACGACGGGGCCGTATCAGTTATGGTGATTATTTTCTTATATAGTATGTTCTTGTTGTTTCTTTGTATTTTTGGCATAGTGTTTGGTTGCAGTGTTCCTATTGTGGTTTCTAGAATAAAGGAAATTTCACATTGAGGGGGGAACATGATCTCAATGTTCCATTTCTAGTTTTCTACATTTTTGGTATTTTCTATATATGAGCAGCAGATTTCAGTACAATTTCCTATGTTATTCCCTATAGTGAGATGTGATGAGGGATAATAATATTACTTGGCATATCATGATGTGGTTGTACGTAAACCACTTGAAAACTTTCATTTTGGTTTGTGGTACACTAGTTGTAAAACCACCATTTTCAGTTGTTGGTAAACCTTATGCAAAACCATCACCCTTTTGGTTTGTGGTAAACCAGTTGCAAAACCAACTTTTCGGTTTATGGTCAACCCTATGAAAAACCATCTATTAGGTTTATGATCATCCTATAAAATCATCAGATCATGAAAGTAAGTGCAAGTACAAAGACAAGTTTTCCCCATGTTTGCACTAAGGGGGGGAATGTTAGGAAATATATCTTAATGCTCCATTTCTATGTATGGGTGAATAATAATTACATGTGTAATTATTATTATGGTAAATAAGTGAAAGTTCATTTACTATGTAAATGTAAATAGTAAATGTAAAAGGTGGTTAGTATGTGGTAAGTTAGTAAGTTAGAATAATAAAACAATTAGTATTGTTTTATTATTATATCGGTGAGAGGTTGAAACCATACGGGTGTATGGTTGTATATGAAGACAAATGTTGTTGTGAGGATTGTTATTATACATTTCTTATATAATGGAGTGTAATGAAATAGTGAATTAATAAAATATAATATAGAGTTGTTGATTTCAATTATTGTCTGTGTAGCTATTTCATGGATTCTTTGTATTAGATCAGGGTAATTTCTACACAAAATTCAAAAATATTTGGTACCATTGGAAAGGTTTTGAACTCGTCTACGGCATAGAAACTTGAAACTTTAATTTTGATGAGGTTAGGTGGGTGAAAAATAGGAAAAAGTATTTCATTCCATTAATGTATGATCTGATTGCTTCAACAACCAGATCAGATTTGATCTGATCTACCATTCTTCCTTCTTCAACATGCCAAATAGACATAGAGAGGTGGACCTGATAGATTGTGGGAGGAATTGTAGGGGCATTGATGGCTGGTACATGAGCTTACAAATTAGGTTTCTTTCCTCTTTTCTTCTCCTCCCTTCGCTTCGTATATAAAGGTAAGATCTTGGCTCATTGCAAAGGGTTGGACATTTTGGTTTTGCATCCTCCCTTCTTCTCTGGTCTGCAGATGAATTCATGGATTCCAAACCTTCTATTAATACTGTAATGCAAGTTTTTCACCTTTTTACAATTATAATGCTCTGTATAAATTTGTGAGGCAATAATACATGTCTTTGGATGATATTAACCCTCTCTTATGTTCATTCCCTTTATCTAATCATTCATTGCAATATTGGTTATTTGTGCATGGTATTTATATTACATTTTAATGGTCTTTGTTTGATAGCAAAGCCAGTGTTCAGCATTCCTTTGGTGCATCACCTCTGTTAGTTTAGGTTCTTCTTACATCTCCTTAACCCTGTCTCCTTGGCAAGTTAGAATAGATTTTAGGATAGATCCTCTGCAAATCTTATGTGTGTACCTGGATAAAGGAATAGGAACTAGCCTTAATTTGGAGAGCTATCTCAATTTCAAATTCCCACACTTTGAGATATGTTCCATGTTATGAAATCACCCTGAGAGTCTCAACCCATCTAGTTGCAGACAATCAGGGGGCTGTGATTTTACACTAACACTACACTTTTCGCATGCCTCTTAATTTGGCCCAAAAACCTTACCTATGGGTTGAAGAAGATCAATTTTGACTTCTTTATCCTTCTTTGAGTGTAGGAGAAGGAAAATCATTACACTTTCTTTCTTCCCAAATTTAATTTTGTCCCTTAAAAGCATGGTGTGCAAGTTTTGAGCCATGTGGGTTGTCATAGTCCTTACTTGTGCATTGATGTTTCTTGGTTTTGATGTTTTTGACTTGAGTGTGAGGATGGGGGATGATGAAGTGGCATCCTACATGGAGCCACCTCATCATCCTCACTTCCAAATTCTATTTATTTGTGATTTTTGGTTGGAATGGGGGTTACTTGTTCATTTTGCTTCTTGTGCACTTTTAGGATTTGGGAGCTTTTAGAGTACTTGGCTTGGATTTGAAGAGGCTTGTGAAGGCTCTTCTTGGATCTTGATGGAGAGGTAGGCTCTCCATACTTTTATTATTATGTTACTTTCTATTTGTTGTAAACAATGTTGTGCTTGTTAAAAGTATTTTTGTTCTTGTGATGGTGTTGTGTGGGTTGGTTGAGTAGTTGGCCTTAGTTGGGTGTGTTGAGAAGGGATTATGAGACCATTGGGGAGGGAAAAGGGAGTTTATGTGAGGCATGCAAAATGGTGGGAGTGTGAATGGGAGTCTTTCCTATGGGGAGAGAAAATCGATTCATGGATTTGTTGCTTGTTACAAGGGAGAGATAAGGAATTGTGTGATCATTATTGTGCACTTGGAGGCTTAGGGCAAGATTCCCACTTCACTTGGGAGGCATAAGGAGGTGGTCTCCCATATCCCTTGCTCTACTTTGTTTGATCCTCAAACCTTTGTTTTTATGTGTATGTGTAAACTTGTTGGTTATATGAACTTGGTGGTGTTGCTTGTCTTGTATGTGTGTTTTGTTGAGAAGCCTCTTTGTGATAGTTGTCAATGTTGTTCAATGCCCTTCATGGTTCCTTGGTTGGGGCTCGGGGGGTCATTAAGGGAATGACTTCTTCCCTTAATGGATTTAAGGTTGGGCGGAGAGTGTTGCCTACTCCCCCTTCCTTGTTTTGTGATCTCATTGTGATGTAAAAGCATGCCAAAGATGGAGCTACCTTTGTGGAGAGGACATATATTTTTGAAGACTTGAAAGTTGTTGTGGATAGCCTTGTTGTAATTTATTTTCAAATTCAAATTTCTCATTTTGAGGGGATACTTTGTAAAATTGTAAATTTGTGAGAAATTTGTTATACTCCTTGGAAATATTTCTATCTTGTAAACTCCTTTAAGAGTGTGTGGATGTAGAAAATTAAAATCTCATATGTGTAGTGTTGTGGAAAGAAAAATTATCAAGATTGTATTGTTTTGAAGAAAAGGGAGTTTTTGAATGAGTATGGAATGGATATACCCTTCTTAATTTCCCCAAATACTTTCATCTCCAAAATATTGTAATGTTGTAGGTGGATGTACTCTCATTTCCAAAGTAGTTGATATACTTTTATATCCCAAAATATTATAATGTGTTAGGCTCTATTTTGAAAGAAACAAGTATTCTTTTAGTTGCACTTTCTTGTGAAGAGACAATGGTTGTTTTGTGTTCTTTAAAATAATGCAAGTTGAAACATTTTAACTATACATGTATTACTAAACTAGTTGTAGGGGACTAGTTGGAAAAAATTCTAGTTTGAATGGGATCCCTTGTTTCTCCTCATTGTCACTTGTTTTGTAAGTTGTGTAAGGAAACTTATTTTGGCCTAACCTCACAATTGGTGAATTTTTACATCACAAAAATATACATAAATTCACAACTTCTACTTAAATACAATTGCAAGTAAGTAATTGTGTAGACTTTGTATGCAAATCTTCCCTATTCATATTAGTCTAACTTTGACCTACTTTAACTAATAAGGAGAAATTTAAATAACATGGATTATTCAAATATTATCCTTATAATAATATTTTAATACACTAATACTTTTGTAATTCTAACAATGTTGTTAGTTTTGAAATAGTAATATAATTATGTTGATAGACTGTGTGTATAATATATATTTAATCTTTATTTAATATTATCATTATGTAATTTACTATGATTTAATATTATTAATGATTATATTTAATATTATTATCAAGCACTAAGGGTATTATTAGTAATAGTAAATGTGGATATTAATAAAGTAAATTGTCTTTGCTAACATCTAGAATTGCGGCCTGTATTTTTTTTTATTTGCGGTTAGGTATGTTTGGTTAGTTGTAGGTTTGGGGTGGGGAGGGATCGGCGACCCCACCCCCACCCCATAGTTTATGGGGTGGGGGTGGGGTTGCCGACCCCTCCCCACCCTTAATTTCTTTTGCCTTATCAAATCGGTGGGGGCCGAGCCCCCACCACACTGTGCTAAGTTTTAATCTAGCAAAACCTATGTCATTTTTTTTTCTGACCGCAGTCTGTACTTCCACCTTGGCTATGGACATGTTTTAATTAACTCAAAATATATAGGATATCTTTATATGATATGTATATAAGATGTATTACTTAAGCACTATAAAATAAATCATCCATATCAATTATATATATTAAAATAATCATATATATATATATATTTGATATTAAAAAATTCAAATTTAATACCATAATGAAATTTTAACTTGTATATACAAATATACTTTTATAAATTGATATATAAGAAGTTTATTTGTGTATATCTACTTATATAACCAAAGAGGAGATTACTCTTGATAAAACAAAATAAGGGAATAATTTAGATCTTTTGATGAAATGTAAAATACCCAAATGGGTATTCTTTTAAATCTTGTTTTCAATAAAAATGAGAAATCTACAATCCCTTGAATAGGGTAGGAGAAAAATAATGAAGGTAAATATAAATAATATTGGTTTTCAATAAGAAAGACATAAGGATGTGTATATCCATCCCCAAGCTTGCAACCTCCTCATCCATGGCTTCCTCCTCTCCCGTACTTTTCCTCTAACCTGCAAAACCAAGAAACAAAGAAATGAATGAAATGAAAAAGAAGGAAGGAAAGAAATTCCTTAAGGATTTTTAGGGTTGCTTTTAAATCCCCTCATCCAAAGGTCCATATTGTTTTCATCCAAGGAGAAAGATTGTCCCCTTCAATAGTTAGGTGGGGGTAGGTGGGGTGATCATTTGATCACATGGGCCTCCCTTTTGAATGGGGCCACTTGTGTGGGGTGCAAGTTAATTAAATTGTTTCTAATTTAAAAAGTTATTTTAGTAGCTCCTTTCCCCTTAAATGTATAGACTTCATTGATTTTTTTATTTGAATTTAATAGTTGTGTAAATCGAAGAACTTTTAGACCTTGGACTTTAATTAATATATTATTGCTTGACCTTAGAAACCAATGTAGTAAATTAATGTTGGATTAATCGAATGAAATATTTAAACATAACCATAGACTTGTTTGATTATTTTATTTAATATTACTATTTATTTAATTTTGTGATGAATCACTAGTTAACTAAAGGATTTGCTAAACAAAATTTTATTCTTTCAAAAAAAATTTCCCCCATTCATAATGCTTCTGATAATATCCAGTCCTACTTTACGTTTCATGTGAGAAATACCAACCATGTGGGCATTAATTTCGTATGAACCGACAAGTGGGTTTAACACTCTGGATAGGAAAACCTGGAAATATTTGAAAACAATGGAATTGTTGGCACATATTTAAATACCTAAGTAATTCAACCCAACTATGAAAAAATGTTTCATGAAACATTAAATTTTAGAAACACTCAAAAGTGAAAGGTAAGATGATCTTATTTACTAACTTCTGCCTTAGTACATTTACAGAAGGCATTCCACAGGAAGCACAATGTGGTTACATATTCTAGGACACTTAGATCTGGTAATCAGTTATCCTACATGTTTTTACAGATAGTTAAGAAGGATAATGTGGTTAACACGAAGGATTGATAATGAAGCTGACCTAGCCGTAGGAGGGAACCATTGGTGAAAGGGTTACTTTCACCTAAGACATCACGAGTGAAAAAAATGGTGGAGAAAATATTTTACATGTGGTGTCAATTAGACGTGGGACACATTAGAGAGCTCAGAGATCACAATCATGATTCACCTACACTATGGTCTAGGAGCCAAAGGCCGACAACAAATTAATGCTTAGAGGCCTAAGGGATACTTTATCTAACTTTGTTTCACTCAGAGCTGGTAAATTTGCAATGGACTCATTGTTATCTAGAATTCACAATGTCTATTTCAAGCTCATCTGTAAGCATCATTTCAGTTAATAAAGCGGCATGGTCTTCAAGGTATGTCCTTTTCTAGTAAGAAGTATCTCATGTCGACATCCACCTTTTGAGAGACGGAAAGCTGGAGTATGGTGGAGGACTGAGGAGTAGAAGCTCATATTTTGAGACAGTTACTTAGGATCTCTTTGAGGAATCATTTCAAGAGAAGGTCATATTTAAATGAGGTTCATTTAGCAGTGAAATGATGAGATTCCACAATCTGCGATAGGCCTCCTTGATGGTAGTGTTGTAAATATCTTCCCCCTCGGGTAGATATAGACAAGAAGAAGAATATGGAGATCAAAGAAACTCAGAGACCGATATTTATTACATCACAATATGGTTGCAGGGTGAGCCATAGGTACTTGGTGCATTCTAAGAGGATGTCGACACAAATATGGATGCGCCTTTGGCAAGGTAAGAGGATGATCTACACAAGCTATGGATGAAAAAATTACGCAATTGGTAAGAGGATGTTATACACAAATATGGATGTGCCTATGGCACAGGTAAGAGGATGTCGACAAAGGAATATGGATGCGCCAAGGCACACCTTTAGGAGGCACAACATTTTGAGCAAATGACAGGAAGCAAACCCTGACCCAAATATTCAGATGGCCATAACCTTTCATAGGGAACTCGGATTCATTGCAAGGTTGGACTTTTCAGAAATCTTACGAGGTCCTATGTCCAACTACAACTAGATATCTTTAATTGGGTGGGAACAAATTCTTAAAAATGTGTTAAAATACAGATCGCCACTTTTTGGGTTTGCTAGGGTTCTCACCTACTGCCATAATGAGATAAATTAAATGTAACCTAGAGGTGGTTGGGGTAGATTTGGATTTCCTCTCTTTCCCTCTCTCATTCTTCCTATAAATTGTAAGGAGGGGCTTATTTCTAAAGGTTGGACATTCTTGTTTTTCCCCTCCCTTCTTCTCTTTGGCAGATGAGTTTGTGGAGTTCAAACCTCCCATTTAAAACTGTAATGCAACTTTGCCTCTTGGCATTTTGTAGTGTATTGTATTAATCTTTGGAGCACAGATAATGCATGTCTGTGGATGATTCTCAACCCTCTCTATGTTTATTTTCATCCTCCTGATCTTTCACTAAAATTTTGGTTATCTGTGCATGATCTTGCATTGCATTTTAGTGGTTTGTGTTTATTGGCAAGACAGATGTTCTTCATTCCTTGGTGCATCACCTTTGTTAGTTTAGGTTTATTTTTATGCATCTTCTTACCCTGTCTCCTTGGAAAGTTAGATTAGGTTTTTGAGTAAACCCTCTGCATTTTTATGTGTGCATCTGAATAGAGGAATAGGAACCGGCCTTCATTCGGAGAGCTTTCCTGATTCACAAGGTCCCACACTTGGGAAAAGCTCCATGTTATGCAATCACACTGAGAGTCTCAACCCATCGAGTTGCAGACATTCAAGGGTGCTTGTGATTCACCATCAACAGTTTTGGCATGCCAGGTGGGACAAGAGGTCATTCCACAAGATTTGAAGGAGTTTTCAAGAAATTTGGACTAAAAAATTGCAGGTTTTACAATTTCAAATTTTTCACCTTCCAGGCTGAACTTTGAAATCGATTTTCAAGGGCTTAACTTGCTCAAAACAAGTCAAAATTTCACCAGTTGATAGATCGGGGGATAATCTTGAAAAGGGTATTCTTAGATTTTTGAGATTTTGACTTTCAAAATTTCATGGTTTTTTAGTATTTTGGGTTTTCCCAGGTGTTGAGCATGTCCCAAGTTCTGACACGATGTATTTCAGGTTTTGTAAGTTTCCTTACATGACCTAAGTTTTTCCTGTACCTTATGGGGATTAGTAGCTGCACAACAAAACCCGATAACTGAATTGAAGAACTATATCTTTCGGGTCCTTCAAAGTTTTAAATTATTTTTTTTAATATTGTCAGGTTTGGTGTGTAACTTGGCAGAATCTAGCCTTTTGAGGCTCATTATCTAACACATCTGGTGACTCCGAAGGGGATAGAATTCAGTGGTTTAGTAGCAATAGTTGCCCAGGCGCATGAGAAGAATTTGAACCAGGTCTGATACTCAAGAAGAGGGGTTATTTGTCCACTTACAACTATCACTAGGTAGAGGAAGGAGAGGAAGAAGACCACGAAGATCACCATCTCCACCTAACCAGACTTTGTCTACACCTCCACCTGGTAGACCTTTTCTCGCATCAACCAGAGTTCTTAGGCCAATCATAATGGCACATCTACCACTGAATCCCTTTGTCAATTTCACTGGCAGCAGCCCACTTGCCCTCAATGCACAGAATCCAGTTCCAATTGTAGCATTGAAGAACATTCCATTTTTCACTGGAGAAAATCATACCACTCCTGGTGATCATGTCAAAGACATTGCTAACGTTTGTGCAATCCATGAGATAAATGAAATGGATGTTACTGTCAAATTGCTGGAATCTTCATTCAAAGGGAAGGCATTGCAATGGTTTAGGAGCCTTGGAGCTGGTTCTATCCAAAATTGGAATCATTTATACATAGTTATCCTGTGAGCAGTTTGGAGAAAAGGGAGACAATTTGTCTATACTAGAACAATTGACAACTATCAAGAGAGCTCCCCACGAGCAGCTGACTGACTTCAAATTTAGATTTCAAAGGTCTTGGGATAGAATTCCAGTGACCGTTAGGCCAACAGCTGAAGGTGCTTTTCTATACTATCTTAAGGCTTTGAATTCTGATATTTCTATGTTAATTCAATCTATGGGAGGCACAACCTTACCTGCTGCTTATAGCATTACCATTAGGGCTGAAAACTGTCTTATTCAAGCTGGTAAGCTGGCTCCTAGGCCTCCCATGCCCTTGTATCCAAACTTAGAAAATCCAAGTACTAGTCAAACACCCACTTTGGCTCCTATTCCCACTCCTAGAAATCAAAGTTCAAATGAAACTTCTACTTCATCCTCTAGTGCTTCAAATGAACTCCAAGAGGTCATGAAACAATTGCAAAATTTGGGAAATGAGTTGGTTACACTCAAGAGGTAGCAGGCCCAAGGCTTTAGACCTTCTTATCAGCCTCAAGCTCAACCTAATAGGCTAGGCCATACTAGCCCAATAGGCCACCTAATCCAACTGCAAATCAAAGCCAAGTAAGGCCTCCCGCCAATAGACCATTTCAGCCCTATAACCCCAATGTTGCATCTACTTCTAAAGCATTAGTGCCAGTGCAAAACAACATAGCTCAAGAGTATGATTGGTGTTTCCCATGCAATGAACCTCACAACCAATCTATGTGCTTTAATGGTGCTTTGAACCAAGCCTTGATGGTGACAACTACTGGCGTAGAGGGTGAAGTGAGTCAAGAAACAAATCAGCAACAAGGGACATCTCAGCAAAACACAGCTCCAAATGATACCACACTTGTGAATTGGCAAGCTGAGGATTTTTGTGGCATGAATCAAACAATTTCTCAGAGTGTAGCAGTTAACACAAGATCAAAGAAGAGGAATATTGGTGAAGGGCAGTCATTGGCTCCAAGTGATCTACAACCTTCCATCACTCCACAAGGTGTTGGTAAGCAAAATATTGTTCCAAACATGTAAGGACAGCCCAAACCACCTTCTAAACCAACTCAAATGCTAGTTGTTACTGCCCATGCGCAAGAAAGGAATGTGCAGGCTAAAGGACAACAAAGAGATGTTTCATCCCCTTTCAACATCATCAATCAAATGAAGAAGACACATGTGAACATTTCAATGTGGGAATATTTATCCATCCCAGGCTAAAGAGATCTTCTACAAGCTGCCATGAAGAATTGGTCAACTTCAAACCAGTGGGTCCCTATGCGAGAGAATGTCCTCACAAATGTTGCTCATCCTGAAGGGAATCATGGAGGACAACAAGGTAAAGTTCTTAAACCCCCTCCATTCTATGTTTCATTAATCATTGGGGATAAACTAGTACATAATTGCATGATTGATTCTGGGGCAAGTAGTTCTGTCATGCCCAAGCAAATAGCTGATCAGTTGGGTCTCCAATATGAAGTCATATCTAAAGGGGTAGTGTAATTGGATGGGACAGTAGTAGCAATGGTGGGAGTGATTAAAGGTTTGAATCTTATCTTGCATGCATGCCCCAATGTTACCGTTTTGCAAGATGTATCAGTGATAGATTTTCCACCACTCTTTGCCCTATGCTTATCAAGGGATTTCAAAGCTAAAATTAGAGGCTACTTATCTGCTGACTGGTCACACATGTTATTCAGAACAAGATATGGTACTAAGGTCACAATCAAATATGAACCAATTGCAAACTTTCATATTGAGCCTCATACTCCAAGCCAAATCAATGCCAACTGTTCAGCATTTGATCAAGAAGATTATCAAAGCACAGATGAAGCTGACACTAAAGTTGGAAGCATCCCAGATTTGACTCTGGATGAATGGGCAACCAAGGTACATGCTTTTGATCCCTACCAAGAAATAGAAGAATCTGAGCTAGGAGTCTATTGTATACATGAAGAAAACCAACCTATTCCTAACATCACCAAACCAGACCATAAGGATGACAATGAGGTATGGTAGTTATTTTTTGATGGATCAAGGAGTAGGTAAGGTGCAAGAGGAGGAGCTATGCTTGTTTCACCTCAAGGCATCAAATATTATTCAACTTTCCGTTTCCAGTTTTCCTGTTCAAACAACACAACTGAACTTGCAGGTGTTCGGGGATAGCAAGCTGATCATCAATCAAGTCAGGGGAAAACATGCTACAAAGAATGAACTACTGAAGAACTACAAGAATAGGGTGTGGGACCTCGTTGAGGATTTTGAATCTTTCAATATCGTGTCCATACCCAGGAAGAAAAATGAAGCCGCAGATAGGCTCGCCACAGTTGGAGAAACGTTTGATATGGTTGACAACATCAGAAGGGAAAAAACACAACCACATATCCATGTGATTGTGAGGCCAGCAGTTCCAGATAATAACACAAGCTGGTAGGTGTTTGAGAATGATCAACAGATCATCAATTTCTTACAAGAAGAGGCTGAATTCTCAGCTAGGAATCAAGACAGATTAGAGCAGCAGTATGGGGATCAAGTAGTGCAGCTGCGAAAAAACAAGCTTCCCAAGGGTTTAGTAACATTGGAGTCTATCTTCAACCCTAACGACCAATTCCGTAAGGAAAAGGCTAACATACAGGTCAAGAGAGAAGATTCAGAGCTAATTCCGATTGGGGAAGGAAAAACACTTCAAATTGGTAAAGTGGCCACTGAGCAGGACAAATCAGATTTCATACAACTTTGCCAAGAATTTGTAGATGTCTTCTCTTGGAGCTATGAAGACTTAAGAGGTTTCAATCCAAAGTTGGCACAACATACCATAGAATTAGATCTAGATGCTAAACCCATCAGGTAGAAGCAGAGACCAGCCAACCCTCACATTGAGCCTCTAATGAAGAAAGAGTTAAACAAGCTAATAGATGCAAGCATTACATTCTTGATCAAGCACTCAAGTTGGGTTGCAAACTTGGTTTTGGTCAGGAAGAGGAGTGGATAAATCAGGTTGTGTGTAGACTTCCGAGACCTCAATAGGGCATCTCTTAAAGACCATTACCCACTTCTGAAAAGTCCAACCTTGCGTGAATCCGAGATCCCTGTGAAAAGTTATGGCCATCTGAATATCTGGGTCAGGGTTTCTTCCTATCAGCACTCAAAATGTTGTGCCTCCTGAAGGTGTGCCTTGGCACATCCATATTTGTGTCGACATCCTCTTACCTGTGCCATAGGGGCATCGATATTTGTGTCGACATCCTCTTACCTGTGCCATAGGTGCATCCATATTTGTGTTGACATCCTCTTACCTGAGCCATAGGTGCATCCATATTTGTGTCGACATCCTCTTACCTACACCATAGGGGCATCCATATTTGTGTCGACATCCTCTTACCTATGCCATATGTGCATCCATATTTGTGTCGACATCCTCTTACCTGTGCCATAGGCGCATCCATATTTGTGTCGACATCATCTTACCTACGCCATCTACCTACGCCTTCTACCTCCACCTTGGGTTGTTGGTGACGCAATAAATATCGGGCTCTGAGTTTATTTGATCTCCATATTCTTCTGCTTCTCTATATCTACTCGGGGGGAAGATATTTATAGTAACCACCTTGGGGAGAAATGTGAACATTGTGGAGAATCCTCCAGTTATTGAAGAGTCTAAGACACCATCAGCATCAGAAGAGTTAGCTGAACCACCTGAGGTTTATTTGGGGACATTTTTGGTAGAATCTCAGCTGAATATGGATCCATTCTTGACTACTCTGATCATCAAGGATAGGCTACTCCATAACTGCATGTTTTACTTAGGGGCATCATGCAATGTCATGCCTTTGGAAGTCATGAATGAGCTAAATATTAAGGTAACAATAGCATATGGGAAGAACACTGCCATGGACTCCAGAGAGGTGCTAGTAGTGGGATGTGTGAATGGTTTGGTGGTGCAGCTTGTAGCCTACCGAGGTAAAAATTTAAAGCTTGATGTTTTCATAGTTGATTTCCCAGCCATGTGGGGTATGTTATTGTGAAGAAAATGGGCTGCAAGTGTTGGTGGTAGTGTATAAATGGACATGTCTTATGTCACCATCCCAATTGAGGGTAGCCTTGTCAGGTTATATGGGGAGAAGAAAATGATGCAGCTTATTGAGGATCCCAACAATGCATCCTATGAAGTATTTTATACAAATGTTGATGCTGACAACTTTGTGGTATTTGCTGACAACTTGGTGGGATTTGTCCTTGGAATTTATTGTTTGATGGGGCTTGCTAAAAATTTGGAAATGGTACCGGTACTGTCCTAATTTCTCCAAGCTAGGAAATGTTTATTTTTTCCTTTAAGCTTAACTTTGAGTGTACTAAAAACATTGCTGAGTATGAGACATTATTGTTAGGTTTAAGAATTGTTTGGAAGTATTGTGTAAGGGACATCATCATCAAAGGAGACTCAGAGCTAGTTGTCAAGCAAGTTAGAAAAATCTATGCCACAAAGAATCATTAAATGAAATAGTACAAGCATGTAGTTTGGGAATTCATTGAGATGTTTGACTCCATCAACATTGTGCATCATGAAAGGAGGTTCAATGAATTGGAAGAAAAGCTTATAGTGTTGAGGTCTCAGTTTGACAGTTCTATAACATCCCCTTATTGTGAATATGAAGAGGGACGGTAG